>CM060368.1:160540244-161989723 GCA_030545235.1 Helianthus tuberosus
AAGCTAAAATTCAATACAACTTTGGAAGATAATGAGCTCGATACAATGAAATTCTAGTGTGAGTGTTGACAGCAGTTTCAATGTTATGAGAGAGTGTGTGTATGTATGATATGTTGTGCCTAATTGAGCTCGTTATCCCCTTATAAAATTTGAAACAAATGTACAACAAACTATACGAGAATCATGCAAGCATCCCACGTTAATGGTTGCTTCCTTTTTGCACGTGTTTATTCCAAGGCATATTCCATAATATTCCAGCTTAACCAAGTCCACTTCGTTAAATACCTACGAGGACAAGTTAAAATATAGGAAACAATTATGAGTCAATATTAGTAATAATAAGGATCCTTGATCTTCAGACTTCCTGCACCATCCATTAAAAATCAATGCCCTAACACTCTCCAACAGAGGTATCGAGCAGTTTTCGTGACGCACCATAAAAAAGCTGATCTATGTAAAAACCTGATGAAACCCTTGATTATAAATTGTTGGATAATTATTATGCTTTAATTGATCAAACAAATACAGGTATAACATACTTACAACAATCATATGTTTTATACTTAGATAAGTGAAATATAACTTCCCATTCGTGCACTTCAATTACAACATTTTTGGCATCTCATCAAATCACTACAATTTGATGTGTTAGATGCAATTGATACCTGGTAGTTTTATATGACAGTTGGCTTTAGAAATTTGATGTCAAATGTCAGATACTTTCACAGAGTCGGTTTCTTGTAGTTTTCTTGAATAATCTTGTGTAGGCGTTCACCAATTATTTTATCAATTCGAATGATATATACAAATAAATTGAAATTATAAGAACTAGGGCACCAAAATTAGAATGAAAATAAAAAGTTAGAATAATAAAGTTATTTTTACCTGTTCAAATTTGATGACAAATACAGAACAATAAGCCCTCTTAAACCTAACAAACTTAGGGCATTTTGAACGAGGATGATAGGTTAGGTTCATTTGTGAACAACTCCCTTGATTGTAAATACTAGTGAACTAATCCTAACCATTAATTTTCAATACACAAGTGTAAATCAATGGGCAGTATATGATGATGAAAATACACTAGTGTATTTTACGATTTGATGATGTAAATCAATGGCCAGTATTTGTTCACTCGGTTCACAAATACACTAGTGTTTACTCTAAAACCCAACCCTATATATATATATATATATATATATATATATATATATATATATATATATATATAAGGGAAGGTTCATTTGAGAAGAAATTTAATGTGAGAAGAAAAAGAAGAAAGGGCATATTAGTAAAATGTTATTTCATTTATAACTCATATCATTAATTTTTCTCTCTTTAATTAATTAGTTAACTAATCATTTATTATCCTACATATAATTTACAAAACCTACACATATCAAAATTTTTCTACATATACCCTACACGTTATAGAATTTTATCCTACACAGTCGAAATTCATCATACACACCTCGAAATATATCCTACACAACTCGTAATTTATCCTACACTACTAGAAATTTATTCTACACTTTAAATTAAGTTTTTTTTTTTTAATTTGGAAAAAGTATATATTTTGAAAAGAAGTTACAAATTTAATTTAGCTACTTATTAAAGGGGAAGAATACAAATTAATGATTTATGTAAGTTTACCAATATACCCTTATATTAAAATTAAATACAAATATTAAATGAAGTAAAATGAAACATTCTTATTGGTTGAAACTTCTTCTTTTTTCTTCTTACAAAAAAAATCTTCTCATTTGAACCCTCCACTATATATATATAGGAGATGGTTCAAATGAAAACCACTTTTATTGTGAAAACTCGAAAACTAACTAAAAAAAGCCAAAAAAACACACAAAAATGTTTTTTTTTTTCAATTTTTTTTTATAAAAATCGCTGGTTTTATATATGAAAAAAAAATTTTCAAAAAAAAAAAATTTGTAGTACACATGTGTAGTATTACACATGTGCACTACACAAAATTTTTTTTTTTTTTTGAAAATATTTTTTTATATAAAAAAACTTGCGAAAATTATAATGCAAAAAAAAAAATTGGTATGTTTTTTTGGCCTTTTTAATTAGTTTTTGAGTTTTCACAATAACTAGTGGTTTTCATTTGAACCTTCGCCTATATATATATATAGGGAGCCGCTAGAATGAGAACCACCACGAGTTATGAGAACCGCGAGAACCACGTGCCACGGAGGGGCGTTGACCACGATTTTTTTTTTACAACTAGATCCGTATATTTTAACAACATTCGTAAAAAAAAATTCAAACGGCGCGCCCGAGGGGGTAGTTTTTTACACCCAAAGTTTGTAAAAAAAAAAGAAAAAACAAAAAAATAATAAAAACACCAAACTTTGGGTGTAAAAAACTACCCCCTCGGGCGCGCCGTTTGAAATTTTTTTTACGAATGTTGTTAAAATATACGGATCTAGTTGTAAAAAAAAATCGTGGTCAACGCCCCTCCGTGGCACGTGGTTCTCGCGGTTCTCATAACTCGTGGTGGTTCTCATTCTAGCGGTCCCCTATATATATATATATATATATATATATATATATATATATATATATATATATATATATATATATATATATATATATATATATATATGTAGGCTAGGAGTTGGCCAGAAAGTCCAAATTTCCTAAAAAGTGTAAAAAGTTATAAAACACCATAATGTCAACCATAAAACACACCATAAACCCACAAATAATATGATGAAGATTACTAAAACATCATGTATGTGGGTTTTGTGTTATGTTTTAGATGTTAAGGCTCTGATTGTGGAATGACAAATATTATTGTGTTTTATGTTGTTTAGCATTGTGCGTTTTATATTCATAGTTCTACAATGGTGCGTTTGAAATTTTTATGGACTATTAGAGTTTGAATATTGTGTTTTAGTAATATTCATTCAATTATTTGTGAGTTTTAGGTGTGTTTTATGCCTGAAATTATTGTGTTTTATGACTTTTTACACTCTTTAGGAAAAACACACTTTCCGTAGGATCCCCACTCTATATATATATATATATATATATATGATGAGGTTCATGAGTGAAAAACATCCTTGTTTGTGAACTGAGTGAACCAATCTCAACCATTCATTTGATTAGATGATGCAAAGGTTGGGATTGTAATTCTACATTTAATCTTTATTTTTAATTAATTTTCTTTAATGATTTGCATTTACTCACTCCTTTTTTTGGAATGTTTTAGAAGATTTTTTATGATTCTTTAATGATTTGCAGTTACTCTCTCCTTTATTTTCGGAATTTTTAGAAGATTTTTTATGATCCTCTGTCAATCCAGTATATTTTCGTAATTTTTGTTATCATCCCCGCCTTTTTTTTCCTAACTTACGATGATGAATTAGAAGATCTCCATTGATTAATTCAATGATTATATTATATCTTCATCTAGTATATTCGAAGTTATTATTAATCATCCTATTTTTTTCTAATTACGAGGTTATTCATTTGCAATACCATTATACATATGTGTATTCACATACTGCCCTGCTATACATATGTGTACACATAGTGTATTTATAACTATTGTGACTGATATACACAAGTGTATACGCATACAGCCCTGCTATACATATGTGGATACTCATACAACCCTACTATACGAATGTGTACACAGAGTTTATTTATAACTATTGTGACCGATACACAAGTGTACAACATAAAGATTACATACAACCATTATTCATTTACATAAATATTACATATAATTTTTTAAGCTAAATTTTAAACAAAATCTTTGAAATACTAAACAAAACCTCTTCATTTTCCCCTGGTTCCCAAAATTAGATTTAGTACACATTTACGCTAATACCCTTATCAACCTGATTTCTTTATTATATTTTATAAAATATTTACAAGTTTGCCATTACCATTAATTCTCATCATCTAACAAATGAACGGGCAAAATCTGTTCACTTTGTTCACAAGTTAACCATTGTTCACTCTAGAACCCTACCCTACCCTATATATATATATATATATATATGGGGTGGAGTTGGCTACAAAGTCTATTTTTCCTACAAAGTGTAAAAAGTCATAAAACACCATAATGTTAACTATAAAACACACTCAAAACCCACAAATAACAAAGTGAAGATTACTAAAACGACATATTTGTGGGTTTTGTGTTGTATTTTGGATGATAAAACTTTGATTATCGAATGACTAACATTAGTGTGTTTTAGATTGATTATCATATTGTGTTTAATATTCATAGTTCTACGATGATGTGTTTGAAGTTTTTATGGACTGTTAGTGTTTGAATATTTTGTTTTAGTGATCTTCACTTTGTTACTTGTAGAGTTTTGACTGTGTTTTATATTTGAAATTGTGGTATTTTATGACTTTAATATTAAATTCTTTTTATCTTATTATGTCTTTAATATTTTAATCAAAAAGAGTATTTAAGTAATTTTGTTTTTTTTTTGTCTTATTAAGTTTATTATTTTTTATTACAAATTTGTCCTATTAAATTAATTATTTTTTTCAAAATCAGATTTCTTTATTAAACAATATTTTGAAATCAGATTTTTTTATAAAAAAAATTTACGCGCGTTTTTTTACGACCCGTTTTACGCTCCGTTTTTTCACGTCGTTTTTGCGACTGGGTTTTTAAGTGCCGTTTTTTAGGTCCGGTTTTACGCACCGATTTTTGCCGCGCCGTTTTTTACGTCACGTTTTTAAGAGCCGTTTTTACGCCCCATTTTTTACGTCCCGTTTTTACGCGCCGTTTTAGCGTCCCGTTTTTATGTCCCGTTTTAAGCGCCGTTTTTTTACGTCGTTTTTGCGACCGTATTTTTACGTGCGGTTTTTATTCCCGGTTTTACGCACCGTTTTTTAGCGTGCCGTGTTTTACGTCCCGTTTTTAGGCGCCGTTTTTTTGCCCCGTTTTTTACGTCCCGTTTTGCACGCCGGGTTTTTTCACGCGTCGTTTTTTTTTTTCGCGCGTCGTTTTTACGCCGGGCTTTTTCAAAGCGTCGTTTTTTTAACGCGCCGTTTTTTACGCGTTGTTTTTTACGTTTTATAATTTACATAAAAAAATTTACGTTTTACATTAAAAAGTTTACGTTTTACGTTAAAAAGTTTACGTTTTGCGTTAAAAATTTTACGTTTTACGTTAAAAAAATTACGTTTTACGTTAAAAAGTTTACGTTTTTACGTTTGACGATAAACTTTCTAAACTTTTTACGCACCGCTTTTAAGCCCCGTTTTTACTCGCCGTTTTTTACACGCCGTGTTTTAAGCCTCGTTTTTACTCTCCGTTTTTTTCGCACGGTATTTTTTATGCCCCGTTTACGCCCCATTTTTTCGCGCCGTATTTTACGCCCTATTTTTACAAAAAAAGAAAAAAAATTACGGTTTAAGGGCTAAAATTTTTTACCTCAAATTTTTACGTTGTACGTTTTACATTTTACATAAAAAAAGTTTTACTTTTTAAACGAAAATGTTTTACGTTTTACAATTTACGTAAAGTTTTACGTTTTACGAGATAAAAAGTTTTACGTAAAATTTTACGTTTTACGTTTTACGTTTTATATTAAATTTTTAAAGTTTTACGTTTTACTTAAACATTTTAAAGTTTTACGTTTTACGTTTTAAGTTTTACGTTTTACAGAGAACATTTTTTTACGTTTGTAAAAAAAACACTTTTTACAAAAAAACATTTTTTTTACAAAATTTTTTTCGGTTGTAGGATTAAAAGCAATTTTTTAGAAAACTTTTTTACGGTTGTAAAATAAACATTTTTTACAAAAAAAAATTTACGGTTGTAAAAAAAGATTTTGTACAAAAAAATTTACGGTTGTAAAAAAACATTTTTTACAAAAACTTTTTAAAAGAAAACATGAAAAATTTTTCGCCGAAACATCTTTCTACGGCCCCGTTTTTTACGCCCCCGTTTAACGGAAAACGGACAGAGTTTCCTCTGTTTTTGAACGATCCTGACAACTATCAACCATCAATTGTTCAAAATCACATTCTTGATCTTTAAAAACACCTTCCCTTTTGATCATCACATGTAACCGAATTTTTGTTCAAAAAAAAAAAAAAACTACAAAATAAGAATTAACAACTAGTAAATTTAAAAAAATACACTTCAAATTAAAAAACGCCATCTCTCCATCTGCATCTTTCTTATTTTTATGAAAAATTAAAAAAAAAACCACCAAAATGGTCAAGTGGTAAACGCATATATGAAGGAATTGAATTTGATATTCACCAAAGAAAAAAAAAAGCTAAAATGAACTCTATTGATTCTCTGATCAACAGCCACCCCTGCGGTGACTCTCGGCGGTTGCAGGCCGCTCTGAATCTTAGGTGATCTGAATCTTGGGTTTTGGATGTTAACCCAAACATTGGATGACCCGAACCATGTTGAACCAAAGAATCGTCACGTCAGTCGTCACCGACACCACCACTGTCGTTATCGGTTGTCGCCGCACGACGGCTCCATTTGTTCGTCGTCGGTGACCGCCGTAACATCATCACCCGGTCACCGACCTCTCCTGAAAACAACCCACATCGACCATAAAAAGAACGGATCAAGAAAAATTAGAAAGAGACGGGAGGGAGTTGGAGGTTCTTACCGGTAAACTCGTCGGACAAAAATATACCACCGCCGCTGACCAACTCCCACCAACCACCTCCCCACCACCGTTTTCCGACCAACTACCTCCCACCACCGTCTTCCGTCACCTACCAACCACTGTCTTCCGCCAGCGACCAACCACCTCCCACCACTGTCTTCCACCGCCGGGGCATAGCTTGGTCCTGGCCATCAACATCGTGAAAACATCATCCCTGTTCAAGATCTGGGTATTTTTTTGAAGATGTGGTGTTGAACAAAGTTTGAGAGAGAGAGGAGATGAAGAAAGTTTAAACTTGTGATGTGATAAAAAAGGGTCTGAAGGCTTTAAAGAGGGAGACAGTGACAGAGGTGACATTTAGGCTATGGGGTGTGGATGGAGCCCCATGGGGCTTTATAGGTGCCACGTAGGATCCCCGTCAGCCATGGAGCCCCCTTTAATTTGGAGGGTGTGGATAGAGCCCCTATTAAACAAAATTAAAAAAAAATCTTTCATTGGTCAAAAACTATGTGGCCCCACCTGAACCCGCGTTGCAGCTCGCCATGGTGGTAGCGGGCCTTCAATAGCGCCCCTTCAATGGCGGCGGGGGTGTGGTGATCAGCGCTATGCATGCTTGTGTGGCAAGGGGGTGGCACCCCATAAAGCCTTACACCCCATAGCCTTAGAGTAAAGGACCAAAATACTCTTAAATGTATAAAATAATAATGCACAAGTGGTAAAGTCTGATTCGTGGAGAGTGTTTCTTACGGTTCTTACAACTGAGGTGGTTTTCATTTTAGCGGCTCCCTATATATATATATATATATATAGGGAGAAGATCATGCGAGAACCACCTCTTATTGTGAGAACCGCGAGAACCAATGTGAACACACAAAAATGCCTAAAAATAGCTAAAAATCACACAATTTTTTTTTTTTTTTTAATATTTTTTAGGTTAAAATCGCTACTTTTCGAACCAAATTTTTTTTTTGTTTCGAAAAGTAGCGATTTTAACCTAAAAAATATTTAAAAAATCAAAAAAAAATTTGGATTTTTTTTTTTATTTTTTTAGGTTTTTTGGGGGTTTAGTTTTTAGCATTTTAGCTTGGGGGGTGGGGGGTTTAGGTTTTTGGGGGGTGGGGGAGGGGGGTTTAGGTTTTTTTTTTTGGGGGGGGGGGGGGTGGGGTAGGTTTTTTTAGGTTTTTTTTAGCTTGGGGGGGGGGGGGGGGGTTTAGGTTTTGGGGGGGGGGGTGGGGGATTTAGGTTTTTTTTGGGGGGGGGGGGGGTGGGGGTTAGGTTTTTTTAAGTTTTTTTTAGGTTTTTTTAGCTATTTTAGGTTGTGTTCACATTGGTTCTCAAGGTTCTCAAAATAAGGGTGGTTCTCGCATGAGCCCCTCCCTATATATATATATATATATATATAAATAGGGGAGCGTTAAAATGAAAACCACCTCCAGTTGTAAGAACCGAAAGAACCACTTTCTAGCCACTAGATCAACAAGATGGATATATGAGATTAAAAGTAACTAAAATTAACATTAAATACATTTTGTCTTATTATTTCTTTAATATTTTAATCCAAAAGGGTAGTTTAGTAAAATTACATTTTTTTGTCTTTTTGTCTTTATTATTTTTTTATTATTTTTTTGTTTTATTATATTACTTTTTATTTTTTAAACAAATTTTTTTTATTAAAAGCATTTTTTAATTCAAATTTTTTTAACAAAACAATTTTTTTTGCGCCCCGTTTTTACCCCCGACTTTTTAACGCATCGTTTTTAACGCGTCGTTTTTGCACACCGTTTTTTACGCTCGGCTTTTTCAAGCGTTGTTTTTTTAACGCGCCGTTTTTTACGTCACGTTTTAACGCGTCGTTTTTTACGTCCCGTTTTAAAGCGTCGTTTTTTTAACGCATGGTTTTTTACGTCACGTTTTACGTTAAAAAAGTTTACGTTTAACGTTTTACGTTAAAAAAGTTTACGTTTTATGTTAAACTTTTTAAACTTTTTACGTTTTACGTTAAACTTTTTACGTTTTACGTAAAAAATTTTACGTTTTACGGTTTACGTTAAGCTTTTTATGTTTTACGTTTTCCGTTAAAAAAGTTTACGTTTTACTTTTTACGTTAAAAAGTTTACGTTTTACGTTAAAAAGTTTACGTTTTGCGTTAAAAAGTTTACGTTTTACATTTTACGTTAACAAGTTTACGTTTTACGTTTTACGTTTTACGTTAAAAAGTTTATGTTTTGCGTTCTACGTTAAAAAGTTTACGTTTTACGTTTTAGGTTAAAAAATTTACGTTTTACGTTACATTTTTACATTTTACGTTTTTACGTTTTTACGTTAATCTTTTTACGTTTTACGTTAAAAAGTTTACGTTAAACTTTTTACGTTAAAAAGTTTACGGTTTAACTTTTTTTTTACAAATTTTTTTTTTCGCAAAACGAACGCACCCAGAAATCGCAAACTCGGTAGGTGTCTCAGATAGATTGTTATCGTCATCGACTGGGGAAAAAATATAAAAAACCAACAACATCAAAACAAAGAGTATCTTGAAAACAAAAAAGGTGTTTCGCTCAGATTTTCCGATAATCAAAAGGCTGCAAAGTGGGGTTGCAGGTTCAAAAAACCTACCCTCCACCATCGTTGCCGCGCCATCGTCATCAAAATGTAGGTTTTTTTTTTCATCATCGCCACCCAAATCCAACCGATTAAAACCCACATAGTTCACTTATAAAAAAATCACAAGAAAATCAAGCGGAAAACACCGGCGCCACCGACACCAAACGAGCACCACCGGCCCCAAACGGGCACCACTAGATCCCCCTAAATCACAGTATCGTCAGGTAAATCGCGTCCAATCCCGCGTCCAATCCCAAATTCTATAACCATAAAGGAGTGCCCCTTCAGTAACCTCAATAACCCTACAATCGAACTAACAACAACAACAACAACAAAAGGGCAAACAGTAGGTATAAGTCAAAAAAAGCCACAAAGTAATCAACTTTTTATGAAAATTCCCAAAATGGGAACTCAAAAAGCCACAAATTAATCAAAAAAATTGAACTCTTTTCAAAATTCCCATCAGCAATTTCAACATTCCCATTCAGCAATTTCAAGATTCAAAGTTTTGAATAACTATTAACAATAAACAACAATGGAAAACTCTGACCTTATCATTAATACTTCAAAAATTGAGATTCAAAAACTGAAATCTTTAATTTCTCACAGCACACATCATCAGCAAGAAACTCAAAACAATTTATACAAAATTCAAGATTCTCACCAACACCATCACCACCACCAACACCATCACCACCACCAACGGGGGTTCCACGCAGCAACATCATCAGCAAGAAACTCAAAATAATCGAGTTCACCCTTCATTCCCGGTGTGGGTGTGGGTGTGGTGCCTGTGGTGAGAAATGAAGAGAGAGAGTTTCATAAGCTGAAGATTATGAAGATGAAGATCTCAGAGATGAAGAAAGAGAGTTTCAAAAATTGAAGATGAAGAGAGAGAGAGAGAGTGAGAAATGACCATATTAAAGAGACAGAAGACAGATTGGCAATTGAAAGTGATATATAAAGTAAATTACGTAAATACCCTTTTGGTTGGCATAATCTGATTGGTGGAGAGTGGTTCTCACGGTACTTATAACTGGGGTGGTTTTCATTTTATCGGCTCCCTATATATATATATATATATATAGGGTAAGGTTCATGCGAGAACCACCCTTATTGCGAGAACCGCGAGAACCAATGTGAACACAAAATAAAATCTAAAAAAAATCAAAAAAGCACTCAAATTTTTTTTTTTTTACTTTTTTTTTAAAATCGCTATATTTCGTTACCATAAAATTTTTTTTTTTTTTCGAGTAACAGTTATCCATGCACATGTGCATATGTATCATTAATTTGACAAATTCGGTAATACGTTATCCGGAATAGACAATTGCACTTTAATTTACAATACCATTTGTAATACACTACTTTTTACATTACCAATATTCAAAATGCACATGTGCATCATTAGGTATAACCATGATATTACGTGTTTTGGTACAAAAAGTTTGTGATTTTGAATGGAGAAGTAGGCCCATATATATGTTTTTTGGTTAGTTATATCTAGTGGTTGATGGTTTGGTTATAGTTGTCAATTTATGATGTAATATGTTGATTGGATGGTATAAATGGTGTTTACATCCATGTAATAAAGTGCAAATATTGTTAATGGTATTGTATTATGTGTTATGGGCCATTTTCTGAGCGTATATATCCTGACTAATATCCTGCTTTTGATTCTTTACTTGTGACCAGGATACCGGATCAGGATATTGGTAACATCCTGGTGCGATATCTTGGTATTAGCTAAATTAATCACGTGCAGGTTAGAAGCTGTGGGTCACTAACGGTCAGATGGACTTCTTCTCCTTAAGACTCGGGCAAATCTGTTATATGAGAGACGTTGAACCCGAAAGACCAGATCTACAACGTTCGAGTGGGGAATATCCGCCGGATCTCGGTTTAATAGGGTAGTTTGTTGCATTTCTTTTACTATAAATAGATGTGGCAGATCAGATTAAGGCACGCAACTTTACACACACACTCTTTCGAACACTTTTGCACTCTAGCCTCTAGCAGTCACTACACACAAACACTTGTACTCGAATTACATTGTAACACCTAGTTGATCCGCATCACATCCTGCATTGTATCCTGATATTTGAAGCAATAGAAGAATAAGGCAGCTGCGATTGTCAGCTCCCGAGGTTTTGTGCCGGCGATCTAGATTGATCAAGGGCTTTCCTCGTACATCATGTGTCAACCTTTACTTTTTTGCTCATTGTTTGATCATAGATACAGCTCTATATCCTGAGCCGTATCCTGAAACTGTTTTTGCAATTAACTTGATTAACATATTTTTCACACATATTTCTAGCACACTACCTCACTTAACTAATTTGATCACTTAATTGCTTCGGTAATTTTTTACCAAAACAATTTGGCGCCCACCGTGGGGCAAGTGGTGCTATTTTTGCTAAAAACTTTAGTAAAATCATTACTCGATTTTCTATTGTCAAAACTTTTTGCTACATTGTTTTCAATGGCCTCGAGATCAAACATGAGCTCTTCCACCATGTCTGCTACAACCTCTGCAACATTTGGTTCGGTGCTTCTACCTCCTCCTCCACGAATGCAAACTTCTTCACACGGAACTGAAAGTCATGTGGCTCGGGATGTTATCCCCGCTCCCAGTACTCAGGGATCTGGTCCTGTTTTGGCTTCTAATGATGAAATTCTGAATTTGTTTGGTAGTGTACAGGAACAGATGAGGCAGCAGCTGGAAACTAATCGGATGCTGATGAGAGAAATACAACTCTTGAAATCCGGCCCAAGTAGACCTGTTGAAGAAACTGTCACTCCTTTGCAGCCTAGAGCTTTGAACTTCAGTTCTGCAGTTTACACTGAAGATAACCGGGGGAATATCATGCCAAGCCATTCTCAGAATCATACTCCTGAGATACCCTCCCCGGTCAGGATGTCAACTTTGAGGAGCTCAGGATATGCTTCAGGATATGGCCAGAATCCTCAGACCGGTAACGTGTCGAATAATAATATTCTTGCTACTAACAACAATGGGTCTTTGCAGGATGCAGGTATGATGTCGACATTTACTAAGGAGCTTCAGAAATTGAAGGACATGATATCCAGTATACCTGGAGTGGTCCAGCCAATTCTGGAAGTATCCCAAGACAGCCACAGGATATCCCGCTTTGCATATCCTATTTGTGATGCTGAAATCCCAAAGAGATTTCAGACCCCCAACATGAAACTGTATGATGGGACTACGGATCCTGAAGAGCATATTGCCCAGTATAGGGAAAGAATGGAAATTAACCCTATCCCTCCGAAACTCAAGGAAGCATGCTTGTGCAAGGGTTTCGGTTCTACCTTGATGGGGTCGGCCTTAAAATGGTTGTTAAATGTTCCTCCTCACTCAATTACTTCGTTTGCTCATTTGGTTAATTTATTTAATAGTCAGTTTTCTTGCAGCCGGAGTTTTGAAAAACTAACCAGTGATCTTTACAGGATAACTCAAGGATCTTAGGAATCCTTGAGGGATTATGTGAACAAGTTTAGTCGGGAATCCTTGGATATCCCACATCTTGATGTTGCAACAGCTGTGCAGGCTTTTAAGATGGAGTTACAAAAGGATTCTCAGTTTTATCAGGATCTTGTAATGAATCCCTGCAGGAATCTCGATGAAGCTCGTAACAGGGCCTTGAGATATATTCTCCTGTAAGATGACAAAAAGATGCAAGAGAGGATGAATTCTACCTCAACCTACGAATCGACCAACAGCTCATATAAACTATATCGCTCCAAGCCATATGGCAGAAATGATAACAAGAAAGTGAATGATGTTGAAGACGAGGATCCTAAAGAATATCCTGAATTATCTGAATATTGCTTTTCTGTTAATATACCTGAGTTGATGTATGCTATGTAGGGTTTAGGAGACAAAGCTAGGTGGCCTCGAAAGAATCAACAAAAAGCTGATTGGAAGGATAAATCCAAATGGTGTGCCTTCCATGAAGATTTCGGACATGTGACTGAGGATTGCATTGCTCTAAGGAAAGAAATAAGCTACCTATTGAGCAAGGGATATCTGAAGGATTTGCTGGGAAGAAAGAAGAATAAAGGGCAGGATCCCGAGAAGGATCCTGAACGAGCAGCATCACCCCCGGCAGATGCCAAAATAATTAACTTTATTTCAGGAGGATCCGACATTTGTGGGACTTCGTATTCTGCGGCCAAGAGACATGCAAAGGAGGCTAAGACTGAAAGGGGAGACAAACCAGCCAGGATGACCACCCTTACAACTGATAAAGTGATCACTTTCGACAGTGATGACAGGGATGCTGTGCAGGATCCTCTCCATGATGGTCTCGTAATAACATTATATGTTGCTAACCATTTTGTACGCAGGATATTAGTGGACAATGGTAGCTCTGTCAACATAATTCAGCTGGAAACGTTGAAGAGGATGAATGTATCTCCGATGGACATTACTTCAAAGTCCACTGTGCTCGTTGGTTTCAGTGGAGAAGCTAGGAATACCGTAGGGGAGATAAAGTTGCCAGTATATGTCGAATGGGTCAACTCGATACCACGCTTCTGTGTGATGGATTCCCTATCCTGCTATAACATCATACTAGGCAGGCCATGGATCCACGACATGAAGGTTGTGCCATCGACTTATCACCAGTGCATCAAGATCCCTACCCCTTGGGGGGGTCATCAAAGTTGATAGTGATCAGCAGGAGGCGAAGGAATGCTACTCATCCTCAATGAAATCCTCAACCAAGCCTAATGCAGCATAGCAATTAAAGATGCGGGCCCAGGATATCATGGAGGCTTCAGAGCAGGATGTAAAGAAAGTTATCCTGGATCAGGATAATCCGGATATCTCGGTGCTCGTAGGAACCAATATCCTTCAGGATATTGAAAATCAATTGACTAACTTTTTGAAATGCAGGATGTCAACATTCGCGTGGAAGCACGAGGATATGACATGTATATCCAAGGATATTATAACACATAAGCTTGGTATTGACAGGTCGTTCAAGCCTGTCCAGCAAAAGAGAAGGAAATTTGCTCCGGAGCGAAATGTGATCATCCAAGAGGAAGTTGAAAGGCTACTAAGGAGCAAGATGATTAGAGAAGTGAAGTTTCCTAAATGGCTTGCGAATGTAGTCGTGGTACAAAAAGAAAAATGGGAAATGGAGAGTTTGTGTAGACTACACAGACTTAAACAAAGCATGTCCCAAAGACCCGTTTCCTCTACCTCATATTGATTCAATGGTAGATGCTACCGCCGGCCACGAGATGTTAACCTTCATGGATGCCTCTTCAGGATTTCAGCAAATCCAAATGGAACCTTCTGATCAGGAGGATACTGCTTTCATGACACCCACAGGTATTTATTGTTATACTGTTATACCTTTTGGTTTGAAAAATTCAGGTGCAACATACCAGAGGTTGGTAAACATGATGTTTAAAGACAAGCTGGGGGACACCATAGAGGTATATATTGACAATATGGTTGTGAAATCTAAAAAGGCTGAGGATCACCTCCAGCATATTAAGGGAGCGTTTGATATCCTGGATCAGTATAACATGAAACTGAATCCTGCTAAGTGCCATTTCGGAGTGGGGGCAGGAAAGTTTCTAGGATATATGGTGACCAAAAGAGGCATAGAGGCAAGCCCGGAGCAGATTAGAGCTATCCTGGATATAAAATCACCTTCGAATATGAAGGATATTCAACGGTTAACCGGCCGAGTAGCAGCATTGAACATATTTATTTCAAGATCCTCGAAAAAATGCAAGGAATTTTATGATATCCTCAAGAAGAATAAGAAGTTCGAATGGGGAGCAAAGCATGAAGCAGCCTTGCAAGATTTGAAGCAATATCTTTCAACCGCACCCTTATTGATGAAGCCTGAAAATGGTGAACCACTATCCCTGTATCATGCAGTATCAGGGAATGCAGTAAGTGCTGTCCTTGTAAAAGATCATGAAGGTCAGCAGTATCCTGTCTATTATGTTAGTAAAAGTTTATTAGATGCTGAAACTAGATATTCTCATCTAGAAAAATTGATATTAGCCCTAGTTATGGCGTCAACAAAACTTAGACATTATTTTGAGACACATAGGATTCATGTTAAAACAAATTATCCTGTTAAAAACGTGCTTAGGAAACCCGAGATGTCGGGTAGGATGGCTAAATGGTCAGTAAAATTAAGTGCTTATGACTTAGTATATGAGCCTAGAAATGCCATAAACTCTCAGGCTTTAGCTGACTTTGTGGCTGATTTCAGTAGTGACATTCAAAATGAAGTAGACTTAGAAGTACAGCAGCTAGGAGAAAACTTAGAATGCTGGACATTGTATACTGATGGTGCATCTAACGTAAGAGGTGTAGGTCTAGGTATACTACTAAAATCGCCACAGGGGGACATATTACCCCAGGCTATTAGGTGTGAATTTCCTGCTACTAATAATGAGGCAGAATATGAAGCTTTGATTGCAGGATTGGAGTTGGCTAAAAATATGAATATTAGATGTTTACAAGTATATGTTGATTCCCTGTTGATTACTAATCATTTCAATGGATCTTATGCAGTAAAATGTGAAAAGTTAGCTGAATATCTTGAAATTCTCAAAAAATTAGCAGGATACTTCGATATTTTTACACTTGTACAGGTACCAAGAGAGGAAAATGCTGAAGCTGATGCCTTGGCAAATCTGGGATCATCGGTCAGGATACCGGAAGGAACCCGAATACCAATATTACATATCCTATATCCTGCGATGAATCCTCAGGATAAGGAAGTAATAAGTATTCAGGATCCTGATGATGAGTATCCCGAGGAGGATCCTAAGTCCTGGATGGCTCCAATCATGAGATATCTCAAGGAAGGACACATCCCAAAGAATGAGAATCCTAAAGCCTTTAGAATGAAGGTATCACGGTTCACTATTATAAATGACGTTTTATATAAGAAATCTCTTGCAGGACCATATCTGAGGTGTTTGGAGGATCCTGAAACCAAAGAAGTACTTCAGGATATACACGAAGGGGATTGTGGTAACCATACTGGGGGCAGGTCGTTATTCTCAAAAGTATTGAGGATAGGATATTATTGGCCGACGATGAGAAAAGCTGCCACAGAATATGCTCGAAAATGTGATGCATGTCAAAGACATAGTAACATATTACATCAGCCTGCTGAACCGCTGTATCCTATTGTTTCCCCTTGTCCGTTCATGAAATGGGTATGGATATAGTGGGAAAGCTTCCAAAGGCTCTAGGAGGAAAGGTTTTCATGTTGGCAATGACGGATTATTTCTCCAAGTGGGTTGAAGTAGAAGCATTTGTTCAAGTTAGAGATCAAGAAGTGGTATCCTTTATAACAAGGAATACCTTGACTAGGTTTGGAGTACCAGCTGAGATAATTTGTGACAATGGATCTCAATTTATAAGTAAAAGGACTACTGACTTTTGCAAGAGTTGGGGAATCAAAATGATCACGTCTACCCCGGTACATCCTCAAGCGAATGGATAAGCAGAATCCTCGAACAAGATAATTGTCAACAACTTGAAAAAGAGACCAGGGGCTAAGAAAGGAAGATGGGCAGAAGAATTACCCTTTGTTCTGCGGGCTGATAGGACAACGGTGAATAGTGCAACTGGCCAAACCCCGTTTTCCTAGGTGTTTGGAGCAGAAGCGGTGATCCCAACAGAAATGGTGATACCTACAGCGAGATCCAACGTCAGGGATCTTGAGCAGAATCCTGAAGTCCTATGCCAGGAACTGGATACTATTGATGAGACAAGAGACGCTGCAACGCTAAGGATGGCAGCATATCAACAGAGGATATCTAAAGCATATAACAAGAATATAAGGACTAGAAGACTTCAGGTTGGAGATTGGGTATTAAGAAAAGCTTTTCAAAATACTACTAAACCTGCTGATGGAAAGTTGGCTCCAAAGTGGGAAGGACCCTATGAGGTTGAATCAGAATCAGGAAAAGGAGCATACTGACTCAAGAATATGGAGGGGGATATGCTACCGAGATCCTGGAATGCTATACATCTAAAGCTCTATTTTAAGTGAGTATGGGATTCAAATTCTGACTCAGGATGGTATGGATTCTGTCTCTTTTATTAAATTTTGATATTATTTACTATTTTGAACCCATTACTGACTTAAGCATCGGAGGGGTGTTAGCCATGCTAACACCCACCTTAGCTTCCGATTGTTTTGCAGTATATGCTTCGGGATGTAGCACCAGGATATACACTCTGGATACTTCGGAAGATTAGAGGATTGGCCCCCTCTCTCACGTCTAAGGGATCCTGATCCCTTCACAGGTTTAAAGGTATTCACCTTTCTTCCGAATTGGGTTTAAACACCCTGCCTGGAGCGCAAGTTATTCAGGAATAGTTCAAGGTGGCGGGACGAGTTCATGTAAAAGTGGCTGACAATTTCGTTACTATTGGCTATATCCTGAATCCTTAAGGTATATGAGGATTGATCACCCTCTCTCACGAAAGGGTATTTTCATACTCTCTAAGGTTTAAAGGTTTTCACCTTTCTAAGTCTTGGAGTTTATACACTCCCGCCTGTAGCGCACGAAAATTTGGGATTTTCCCCAGGATACAAAGGATTTATCTCCGGTATATTTTGGGTTTTACCCCTGTAACACAAAAAAATTGTCTATGCAATTGGAACTAGTGTTAAAAAATTTTCTAAGTGTTTGAGGACTCCATGCACAGGGGACATTCCATCTAAAGTAATTGTATGAAGCACAAAGGATCAAAGTTGAGCTAAGTGTCTCGAACTGGGGACATCTTAGTAGGAGAAGTCACAAAAGGGGTTAGAGTTTAATACTAGGGCTACATTCAATTCCTGGTATGATCTTTCCTTTGTGAACCTTAAATGAATTGTTTAACTTTGATTAAGGATATATCTTTAGGATATGTCTTCGAAATGTATTCTTGGAATACATTTCAGGGTATTTCATTGAAATATTTGATTGAAATATTTGATTTGAAAATGAAAACCCTGATCAAACAAGTATTAGAAAATGGACTATCTTTTATTCTTTAGAAGTTTTATCTGAAGTTAATTGAATTTTTAGAAATTCTATTTGAAAAAGGTTTTCATAATATATCACTGAGTATATTGATCAGGATATTTTGCAAAATTAACTACGTAACGCATGCCAAAAATCTAAAAGACGACAACAAAAAGTCAAGAGGTAGTTATATTATTAACAAGTCAAAAGTTGTGTTAGGGGAGGATTTCTCAATGATCAGTGATCCTCAATTACTGTTGGGTTTGGTGATCCTCACTTCTGTTTGAATTAGTGATCCTCAGAAATATTACAGGATCATGGATCATCGTAAGGATCCTTATACTAACGATTGTCTACTTTGAATATGGTGTTGTTTTGCAGGAGTACGAGCTTGGACTTGGTCTTGGCGATATTCCTGGAGCATATTCCATGACTTATTCCGCACGTGCTTAACTGAAGTTGACGTTATGGAGTTCGTGGAAGACTTGCATGAAATGCGGAATGTTTGTTAGCTTAGATATTTTCCATATTTGAACGGGATAGCGAGCTAAATAGAAACACTTGGCTATTTTTGGCTACACACACTCTTGCAACTGCTCTCACCAGCTCTCCATAATTTACTTGGCGATTACACACCTTTTTACACAATACACTATAGTGATCCTAGTAATTAGCTCGCTATCATCCGAAGTTGTAATACATTTCTTGTTTAATTTGAGTTGGTGATCGGTAGTTTCCATCACCCGAGGTTTTTATGCCGGAGATCATTCATTGATCAAGGGCTTTTTCCTCGTATAAATCTTTGTGTCACTTATTCATTTCATTTCTGAGTGATCCTTGGCGTTGTTCATTGATTCAAGCATCATACCTCACAATAGAAAGTTTGGTTGCATTGTCATTGCTTGATTTTTGACCAAAACAGTTTGGCGCCCACCGTGGGGCAATTGGTGCTTCATTCCTAAGAAAATTCATACTTTTGTTGTCATTTTGGTTCATTACAACCAGGCAGATGGCTTCCTCAGCGAAGAACACTTCAAGCTTAATGTCGTCATTCAGTTCTTCACAAGGCGTTCCTCCTTTGCCTCCACCACCTTCTGGATCCCAGAAGAATGCTGAGAATGCTGCGAAGAAACAAACCCCCATTTTCCAAAAACCACCAACTTCTTCTGTTTCAACTAATCCTACTACTAATGATCTTTATGCTCTGATTTTGCAGATGAGAAATCACGCACAAGAGCAGGACAAAACCAACAAAAGGATCCTCCGGGAGATCACTGAGATCAAGAAACAGAAGAAATTAGTGGAGGATCACTCTCCTCTGATGCCAAGGTCGTTGAACTTCGACATTCTAGTCATTACTTCCCAGCACTCAGCAGCTCCGGATGTGCAATACTTGGGTGAATTACCAGGAAGACGTCATGGAACAACAACAATGAGTCAGGCATTTGGCTCTCACTACCAGCCTCAGGGATCCTATCTTCAGCCATCGGGATCCTCTATTCAGCATCAAGGATCCTTCAGCTCAGGAGGATATTTGGGAATGCATGCAGTTCAAGGATTCTCACAGGTCCAAGGATCCTCCCAGGTCCAAGGATCCTCCCAGGTCCAAGGATCCTTCCCGGTCCAAGGATCCTTCCATGACCCAGGATCCTCTCTGGTCCCAGGATCCTTTCAGGTTCAAGGATCATCTCGACTTCAAGGATCCAACGTCTTTCAGGATCAAGGATTCTTGAGAAGTATGCAGCCCCAGAGCACGAATGTTCATCAAGGAGACTTCATACCAATGCAAACCATTGCTTCATCTGGTCCTTCAATCATACCAGAATCCCGTCAATATGGATACACCTCTGGAATTCCAAATACGAATCCGGTGGGAGGTAACACTTTTAACAATTCATATAACACTAACCATGGCTTAATGCAGGATACAAGTATCAATCAGGCTATGGCCAAGGATTTACAGAAGCTCAAGGGTATGATATCCAGTGTTCCAGGAGTGGTTAAACCCATTCCTGAAATTGCAGACCGTAGCCATAGGATATCTCGTTTTGCACCTCTCTTATGTGATGCTGAGATACCCAAAAGAGTCCAGATACCATCCATGAAACTGTATGATGGTTCAACGGATCCAGAGGAGCATGTAGCTCAATACAGGGAGAGGATGGAGATCAATCCAATCCCTGAAAGGTTAAAAGAAGCATGTCTATGCAAGGGATTTGGATCCACACTCACAGGATCTGCTCTTAAATGGCTGCTAAGTTTTCCCCCTTACTCTATTACCTCATTTGCTAATCTAGTTAACTTGTTTGATAGTCAATTCTCTTGTAGTAGAAAATTTGAACGATTAACTAGTGATCTATATAGGGTAACACAGGGTCAAAATGAATCACTTAGAGATTACATCACTAAGTTTAGTAAAGAATCCTTAGATATTCCTAATTTGGATATTGCTACTGCTGTAGAAGCCTTTAAAATGGGATTGCTTAGGGATTCACTATTCTATGATGATCTTGTTATGACACCTTGCAGGAATCTTGATGAAGTAAGAACCAGGGCCCTTAGGTTCATCCGCCTAGAGGATGACAAAAGGATCCAGGATAGATTGACAGGATCCTCAAAACAGGAGAAGCAAGGATCCTACTTCAGGAACAACAAATCAAAGTCTTACAACAGATCTGATAACTAGAACGTGCATGCAGTGGAACAGGAAGAGGATGATGAGGATTATCCTCCTATTTCTGAATACTGTTTTTCTGTTGATAACAATGAACTAATCCTTGCAATGCAGAATCTAGGTGAGAAAGCTAGGTGGCCAAGAAAGAGTGATAAACCAGCTGCTACAAAGGATAAATCCAAGTGGTGTGCATATCATGAAGATTTTGGGCATCTCACTGAAGAGTGTATTGCACTGAGAAAGGAAATTGGTTACTTGTTGAGCAAGGGGCATTTGAAAGAGCTTTTGGGACGAAAGAAGTCAAGGATCCAGGATCCTGAGAGGATCCCGGAAAGGGCTCCTGCTCCTCCAGCAGATGCACAAGTCATAAACTTCATATCCGGTGGATCAGACATTTGTGGTACCTTCTTTTCAGTAGCAAAAAGACATGCTAGGGAAACCAAGATGGATAATGGAGACAGACCCGTCCGGACCTCCGTTGTCACCAAGGATAAAGTCATAACTTTTGATGAGGATGATCGTGTTGATGTCCAGGATCCTCATCATGATGGACTTGTAATTACATTATTTATTTCTAACCACTTTATTCGCAGGATCCTGATAGATGGAGGAAGCTCTGTGAACATCATTCAGCTTGATGTCCTCAAGAAGATGAATATCCCGGAGTCTGACATTATCCCAAGATCCTCAGTACTTATGGGATTCAGTGGAGAAACTAAGAATACATTGGGGGACATCAAACTCCCAATCTATATTGAAGGATTGCATTCTTATCAAAAGTTTTGTGTTATAGATTGCTTATCATGTTGTAATGTTATCCTTGGCAGGCCGTGGATACATGACATGAAGGCAGTCCCATCCACCTATCATCAGTGTGTAAAGCTTCCAAGTCCATGGGGAGTGGTGAAAATTGAGAGTGATCAACAAGAGGCTAAGAATTGTTATACATCCTCAATGAAGCCAGCCTTAAGACCAAGGGAGCAATAACAATTAAAGTATCCTTCAAGAGATGTCTTGGAGGCAAGAGAACAGGATTTGAAAGAAATCCTCATGGATGCTGATGATCCTGAATCCAAAATCTTCATAGGATCAGGGATCCTTAGCGACATTGAACAGGAGCTAGTATCCTTCCTTAGAAGAAGGAAAACTACCTTTGCCTGGAAACATGAGGATATAACAGGTATATCTAGAGATATAATTACTCATAAACTTGGCATTGACAGGTCATTCAAGCCAATTCATCAAAAGAGGAGGAAGTTTGCACCTGAAAGGAATGCTATTATCCAGGAAGAAGTAGACAAACTACTTCGGGCAGGTATGATAAGAGAGGTTAAGTATCCAAGATGGTTAGCCAATGTGGTTGTTGTTCAAAAGAAAAATGGAAAGTGGAGGGTATGTGTCGATTTTACTGATTTAAACAAGGCATGTCCCAAGGATCCTTTCCCATTACCCCACATTGACTCCATGGTGGATGCTACCGCGGGTCATGAGTTGTTGACTTTTATGGATGCTTCATCTGGATTTCAACAAATTCAGATGGAACCATCTGATCAAGAGGATACAGCCTTTATGACCCCAACTGGTATATACTGTTATATTGCTATGCCATTTGGATTAAGGAATGCAGGTGCTACTTATCAAAGGCTAGTCAATATGATGTTCAAGGAACAAATTGGACACACTATGGAAGTCTATATAGATGACATGGTGGTTAAGTCCAAGAAAGCTGAGGATCACCTTAAAGACTTGGAGGAAGCATTCAATATCCTTGACAAATTTAATATGAAACTAAATCCTTCCAAGTGTCATTTTGGTGTTAAGGCAGGTAAATTCTTAGGCTATATGGTGACAAAGAGGGGCATTGAAGCAAGTGCAGAGCAAATCAAGGCTATTGTGAATATCAAATCTCCTGTCAATGCTAAGGATGTGCAAAGATTGACAGGCAGGATCGCAGCCTTGAACAGAATCATATCCAAATCCTCAGAAAAGGGTAAGGAATTCTATGACATCCTGAGGAAGAACAAGAAATTTGAATGGACTGAGAAGCATGAAAGTGCCCTCAAAGCTCTTAAGGATTACCTATCCTCAGCCCCGGCCTTGATGAAACCAGAAAAAGGGGATATATTATCCTTATATTTAGCAGTATCCTCAAAAGCAGTAAGTGCGGTCCTTGTTAAGGATCACCAAGGTATACAACATCCTGTATATTATGTAAGTAAGAGTTTACTTGATGCTGAATCCAGGTATTCACACTTAGAGAAACTTATCCTTGCATTAATTATGGCATCTACTAAATTAAGACATTATTTTGAGACTCATGCCATTATTGTTAAGACTAATTTTCCTATTAAGAATGTTCTCAGGAAACCTAAAATGTCAGGAAGGATGGCTAAGTGGGCAGTGAAGCTAAGTGCATATGATATAAGATATGAACCAAGGACTGCCATCAAATCCCAAGCCTTAGCTGACTTTGTGGCAGATTTTAGTAGTGATTTGCAAAAGGAGGCTGAATTAGAAGTCCAACAGCTTGAAGAAACCAAGGATCCTTGGATACCATTCACTGATGGATCCTCCAATGTAAAAGGAACAGGACTTGGAATACTACTAAAATCGCCACAGGGGGACATAATACCCCACTCCATAACTTGTGAATTTCAAACTACCAATAATGAGGCTGAGTATGAAGCCTTAATAGCTGGTTTGCAAATTGCTAAGCATATGAGGATCAGGTATCTTGAGGTACATGTAGATTCATTACTAATCACTAATCACTTTAATGGATCCTATGCTGTTAAAGGTGAGAAGCTAATCAAATATTTAGAAATAGTCAAAGAATTGGCACTCTCTTTTGTATCCTTTAGTTTGAAACAGGTACCAAGGGAAGAGAATGCAGAAGCTGATACATTAGCCAATCTAGGATCATCCTTGAAGATCCCGGAGGATATAAGGATCCCTATTATCCATATCCTGACCCCTGCCATTGAGGATCATATAGCTATGGAGATAGGAGAAGATTCTGCAATCATCCCTAGTGGTGATACTCAACCTCATTCAGGATCATGGATCCTCCCAATGATGAGATACATACAACATGGAGAGATTCCTACAGGAGAAAACCCAAGAGCTTTCAAAATTAAGGTATCTCAATTTACAATATTAAATAATATGTGTTAGGGGAGGATTTTCTAACAATTAGTGATCCTTATTCATTATCCTAATATGTGATCCTTACTTCTGTGACAGGTGGTGATCCTCAGAAGAGCTTCAGGATCAGGATCATGGATCACTTTAAGGATCCTCGTACTGACAGTTGTATGTTTATGTTTTGTATTACCTCGCAGGTATTACGAGCTTGACCAAGTCTTGGCGACATTCCTGGAGAATATTCCCAAACTATTCTGCACGTGCTTGACCAAAAATAGACGTTGTGGAGAACGTGGAGGCATGGCACGAAAGTAGGAGAGTTTGTTAGCTAGTTACATTTCTAATTTAAAGGGGTAACGAGCTAGTAGAAAACACTTAGCCATTTCTGCAACTACACACACTCGTATACTCGCACACTTGAAGCTCTCGACGAACATACACTTATTTTCACTCATTTTCACTCACATTTACACTTTTCACGATAGTGATCCTTGTACCTAGCTCGTTACTATCCGAAGTTGTAAACATTTAATCATTTATTTAAGCTTGGTGATCGGTAGTTTCCATCACCCGGGGTTTTTTGTGCCGGAGATCAACTCTTGATCAAGGGCTTTTTCCCCGTATAAATCCTTGTGTTGTTTGTGCATTTTACATCGAAGTGATCCTTATCGCTATTACACATTTGAGGCATCATTCCCCGATACAAAGAGTTTGGTTGCATATTATAAACAGAATTTTTAACCAAAACAGTTTGGCGCCCACCGTGGGGCAATTGGTGCTTCGTCCATAGAAAGATTCGCATTTCTGTGCTCATTTCGGTTCACTACAACCAAGCAAATGGCTTCCTCAGCGAAGAATGCTTCAAATTTGATGCCTTCATTCACTTCTTCTCAAGGCGTTCCTGCTTTGCCTCCACCACCTTCTGGACCCCAGAAGAATGCCGAGAATGCTGCGAAGAAACCAACTCCCATTTTCTCAAAACCTCCAACTTCTTCTGCTTCTTACACTCCTACTACTAGTGACATGTTTACTTTGATTTTGCAGATGAAGGATCAGATACGGCAACAGGATAAGACCAATGAGAGGATTCTCAAAGAAATCGGAGATCTCAAGAAACAAAAGACAACGGCAGAGGATCATTCCCCACTAGTGCCGAAATCCTTGAATTTTGATACTTCAGTGATTACTTCTCAGCCATCAGTGGTTCCAGACATTCAATACGTGGGTGGACCAAAAGGAGTGCACTACGGAACAACAACAATGACTCAGGCATCAGGTTTATATTTCCATCCGGCGGGATCCTATCCTCAGCATATGGGATCCCTTACGAATTCAGGAGGATATTCAGGATTGCAGCAGGTTCAAGGATCCTCCTTTGTTCCAGGATCATCCCAGGTTCAAGGATCCTCCTTTGTTCCAGGATCATCCCAGGTTCAAGGATCCTCCTTTGTTCCAGGATCATCCCAGGTTCAAGGATCCTCCTTTGTTCCAGGATCATCCCAGGTTCAAGGATCCTCCTTTGTTCCAGGATCATCCCAGTTTCAAGGATCCTCCTTTGTTCCAGGATCATCCCAGGTTTAAGGATCCTCCTTTGTTCCAGGATCATCCCAGGTTCAAGGATCCTCCTTTGTTCCAGGATCATCCTAGGTTCAAGGATCCTCCTTTGTTCCAGGATCATCCCAGGTTCAAGGATCCTCCTTTGTTCCAGGATCATCCCATGTTCAAGGATCCTCCTTCGTTCCAGGATCGTCTCAGTTTCAGGGATCCTTCCAGACGCCAGGATCCTTGAGGAGTTTGCAAACAGGAAGTTCAGATGTCCATCAGGGAGATTTTATTCCAATGCAGACCAATGCTTCTACTGGTCCCACGATCATTCCAGAGTCTCAACAATATGGATTAACAACCAATCTTCCTAATCTGAATCCAATGGGAGGTAACACTTTTAATAATTCTCATACTACTAACCATGGTCTTATGCAGGATCCAGGTATCAATCATGCCATGGCTAGAGAATTGCAAAAGCTAAAGGATATGATATCAAGTGTTCCGGGAGTAGTCAAACCTATCCCAGAGATTGCAGATGGGAGCCACAAGATATCTCGCTTTGCACCACCAATCTGTGATGCTGAGATACCCAAGAGGTTCCATGTACCCACAATGAAACTGTATGATGGTTCGACGGATCCTGAAGAACACATAGCACAATACAGGGAGAGGATGGAGATCAATCCAATCCCGGAAAAGTTAAAGGAAGCATGCCTGTGCAAAGGATTCGGGTCCACTCTTACTGGATCAGCTCTCAAATGGCTGCTAAGTCTTCCTCCCTATTCTATTACCTCATTTGCAAACCTAGTTAACTTGTTTAATAATCAGTTTTCTTGTAGTAGAAAATTTGAACGACTGACTAGTGATTTATATAGGATAACCCAGGGTCATAATGAATCATTAAGGGATTACATTACCAAATTCAGTAAAGAAACCTTAGACATTCCCAACTTAGATATTGCCACGGCTGTTGAGGCCTTTAAGATGGGACTGCTTAGGGATTCGTCTTTCTATGATGACCTTGTTATGACACCATGCAGGAACTTAGATGAGGTAAGAACCCGAGCACTTAGGTTCATCCGGCTAGAGGATGACAAGAGGATCCAGGAGAGGTTAGCAGGATCCTCAAAGCAGGATAAGCAAGGATCCTCATTCAGGAACAACAAGTTCAGATCTTACAATAGATCTGATAATCAGAACGTGCACTCTGTTGATCAAGAAGAGGATGATGAGGATTATCCTCCAATTTCTGAATATTGTTTTAGTGTTGATAACAATGAACTAATCCTTGCTATGCAGAACCTAGGTGATAAAGCTAGATGGCCAAGAAAGAACGATAGGCCAGCTGCAACTAAGGATAAATCAAAGTGGTGTGCATATCATGAAGATTTTGGGCACCTCACAGAAGAATGCATTGCATTAAGAAAGGAAATTGGATACTTGTTGAGCAAGGGGCATCTAAAAGAATTGTTGGGAAGAAAAAAGTCAAGAACTCAGGATCCTGAAAGGATCCCTGAGAAGGCTCCAGCCCCTCCAGCAAATGCACAAGTGATAAACTTTATTTCCGGAGGATCCGACATTTGTGGCACATCCTTCTCAGCAGCTAAAAGGCATGCGAAGGAAGCTAAAATGGATAATGGTGAAAGACCAGTTCGAACATCAAGTGTCTCCGAAGGAAAAGTCATAACCTTTGATGAAGAGGATCGTGTTGATATCCAGGATCCTCATCACGATGGTTTAGTTATTACTCTTTTCATATCTAACCATTTTGTCCGCAGGATCCTTATAGACGGAGGAAGTTCGGTGAACATTATCCAGCTGGATGTTCTAAAGAAGATGGGTATCCCTGAATCAGAGATCATACCAAGATCCTCCGTGCTCGTGGGATTTAGTGGCGAAACTAAGAACACCCTGGGGGACATTAAACTCCCAATATATATTGAAGGCTTACACTCTTATCAAAAATTTTGTGTTATTGACTTTTATCTTGTTGTAATGTTATCCTTGGCAGGCCTTGGATACACGATATGAAAGCAGTCCCATCTACTTACCATCAATGTGTGAAGCTCCCTAGTCCTTGGGGAATAGTGAAGATTGATAGTGATCAGCAGGAGGATAAGAATTCCTACACTTCATCGATGAAACCAGCCTCGAAGTCAAGGGAGCAATAGCAATCAAGGTATCCTCCAAGGGATGTCTTGGAGGCCAGAGAGCAGGATGTGGTAGAAATCCTCATGGATCCTGATGATCCTGAATCCAAAATATATATCGGATCAGGGATCCTTGGCGAAATGAAAGAAGACCTCATATCCTTCCTCAAAAGGAGAAAGACTACCTTTGCATGGAAACACGAAGACATGACTGGTATATCCAAGGATGTTATCACTCATAAACTCGGCATTGACAGATCCTTCAAACCAATCCATCAAAGGAGAAGAAAGTTTGCACCGGAAAGGAATGCCATTATCCAAGAAGAGGTAGAGAAATTGCTCCGGGCAGGTATGATTAGAGAGGTCAAGTATCCAAGATGGTTGGCCAATGTGGTTGTTGTTCAAAAGAAAAACGGAAAGTGGAGGGTATGTGTCGATTTTACCGATTTAAATAAGGCATGTCCCAAGGATCCTTTCCCTTTACCCCACATTGACTCCATGGTGGATGCAACCGCGGGTCATGAACTGTTAACTTTTATGGATGCTTCATCTGGATTTCAACAAATCCAAATGGAACCATCCGACCAAGAGGATACAGCCTTCATGACTCCAACTGGTATATACTGCTATATTGCTATGCCGTTCGGATTAAGAAATGAAGGTGCAACATACCAAAGGCTGGTGAATATGATGTTCAAGGATCAGATTGGACAAACTATGGAGGTTTACATAGATGATATGGTGGTAAAATCCTTAAAAGCTGAGGATCACCTAAGAGACTTGGAGGAAGCATTCGATATCCTTGACAAATATAACATGAAACTTAATCCTTCAAAATGTCACTTTGGTGTTAAAGCAGGTAAATTCTTAAGATATATGGTGACAAAGAGAGGCATTGAAGCTAGCCCGGAACAAATCAAAGCAATAGTGAACATCAAATCTCCGGCCAATGCTAAGGATGTTCAAAGGCTAACAGGAAGGATAGCAGCCTTGAACAGATTTATATCCAAGTCCTCCGAGAAGTGTAAAGAATTCTATGATATCCTAAGGAAGAACAAGAAATTTGAGTGGACGGAGAAGCATGAAAATGCTTTAAAAGCCCTCAAAGATTACCTATCCTCGGCCCCGGCTTTGATGAAACCAGAAAAAGGTGATGTGTTATCCTTGTATCTTGCAGTATCCTCAAAAGCAGTAAGTGCGGTCCTTGTTAAGGATCATCAAGGTACACAACATCCTGTCTATTATGTAAGTAAAAGTTTACTTGATGCCGAATCCAGGTATTCACACCTTGAAAAGCTTATTCTTGCATTAATTATGGCATCTACCAAGTTTAGACATTATTTTGAAACTCATGTTATCATTGTTAAAACTAATTTTCCAATCTAGAATGTCCTCAGGAAACCAGAGATGTCAGGAAGGATGGCTAAGTGGGCAGTGAAGCTGAGTGCATATGATATAAGATATGAGCCTAGGACAGCCATCAAATCCCAAGCATTAGCTGACTTTGTGGCTGGTTTCAGTAGTAATTTACAAGAAGAAGCTGAGCTAGAAGTCCAGCAGCTAGAAGAGACCAAGGATCCTTGGATACTCTATACTGATGGATCCTCAAACGTCAAAGGCACAGGGCTTGGAATACTACTAAAATCGCCACAGGGGGACATAATACCCCATTCTATAGCTTGTGAGTTCCAAACCACTAACAATGAGGCTGAATATGAAGCCTTAATTGCTGGTTTGCAAATCGCTAAGCATATGGGAATCAGGTATCTTGAGTCAAAAGTTTGGCACTCTCTTTTGTTTCCTTTAGTTTGTCACAGGTACCAAGGGAAGAAAATACAGAAGCGGATGCATTGGCTAACTTAGGATCATCCTTGAAGATCCCGGAGGATATCAAGATTCCTATTATCCATATCCTGACCCCGGCTATCGAGGATCACGAGGCTATGGAGATAGGAAATGATTATGCAATTATCCCTTGTGAGGATACTCAATCCCATTCAGGATCAGGATCATGGATCTCACCAATTATGAGATACTTACAACATGGAGAGATTCCTACAGGAGAAAACCCTAGGGCTTTCAAATCTAAGGTATCTCAATTCACAATTTTAAATAATATGTTGTATAGACGATCTCTTGCAGGACCATACTTGAGATGCATTGAGGATCCTGAAGTTCAAGAAGTTTTAAAAGACTTCCATGAAGGAGATTGTGGAAACCACACTGGGGGCAGGGCATTATTCTCAAGGATCCTGAGGACAGGATACTACTGGCCAACCATGAAGAAAGATGCTGTGGAGTACGCCAGAAGATGTGATCCTTGCCAGAGACACAGCAATATCCTTCATCAACCAGCTGAATTACTGCATCCTATATCCTCCTCTTGGCCATTTATGAGATGGGGTATGGATATAGTTGGAAAGCTCCCTAAGGCACCTGGTGGAAAAGTATTCATGCTAGCTATGACTGATTACTTCTCCAAGTGGATAGAGGCTGAAGCTTTTGCCCAAGTTAGAGAAAAGGAAGTTATATCCTTCATTAAAAGAAATATTATAACTAGATTTGGAATTCCTTCCGAGATTATATGTGATAATGGTTCCCAATTTATTGGGGGCAGAACCACTAACTTTTGTAACAGCTGGGGGATTAGGATGATAACATCAACACCAGTCCACCCACAAGCTAATGGCCAAGCAGAATCATCCAACAAGATCATCATCAACAATTTGAAGAAGAAGCTTGGATCCAAGAAAGGGAAATGGGCAGAAGAACTACCCTATGTGCTTTGGGCTGACAGGACAACCCCTAAGAATGCTACTGGTCAAACACCATTCTCTTTGGTGTTTGGGGCAGAATCGGCGATCCCAACAGAAATGGTAGTTCCAACTGCTAGAACAACTACTCATGATCCTGAGGAAAATAATGAAAACTTGGCTCAAGACCTGGATACTATTGAAGAAATCAGGGATATGGCTAGGATAAGGATGGCCAGTTATCAGCAAAGAATGGCTGGTGCCTACAATAAAAATGTCAGGATCAGGAGGTTTCAAGTTGGAGATATGGTATTAAGGAAAGCATTTCAAAATACTACCAATCCTGCTGATGGGAAACTGGCTCCAAAATGGGAAGGCCCTTATTTGATTGAAGCTGAAGCAGGAAAGGGGGCATATAGATTGCTAACCATGGAAGGTGATCTGCTACCAAGAGCTTGGAATGCTGTCCACTTGAAGAAATATTTCATGTGAGCAGGATCCTCATGGCACAGATGATCCTCACGATAGGGATATCCTTAAAGGATCCTCAAAGTATTGGTGATCCTTACTTAGGTAATATCCTAAACTTAAGCTATTTCATTTCATTATTTTCTCTTATAAGGATAAGGATCTTGTATCCTTTATCCATCTCTCACGTGAGTTCAAGTTTTGAAAGTTCAGGTATCCTTTGCATAACGTTGGTTATCCACAGAAGCAATCCGTCTCTTGGGTTTAACCCCAGCTATTTGGGCTTGTCCCCAGGTTCCGCCTGTAGCGCACGATGATCCTGGTATAGTTCAAGGCTTTGTGACCAGTACTCGTTTTAGGGGCTGATAATTCCATTGTTCTGGCTATGCTTAGGATCCTACGTATAATGGTAGACGTACCATACATCCGTTCCTAAGGTTTCTAACGTTTTCACGTTAGCTAAGGTTTCTAACGTTTTCACGTTAGCTAAGGTTTTGGCATTTTCATGTCACTAAGTTTGGATAGTCGCCAGTTAGGGCCATACTCCAGTTTACATACGATCCTTGGGCTTGTCCCAAGTTTACATACGATCCTTGGGCTTGTCCCCAGCTATCCTTGGGCTTGTCCCCAGTTATCTTTGGGCTTGTCCCCAGTTGCTAACTCTTTTCTTATAATGGCTTAGTCCCAAGTTATGCTCTATTTCAGGTTCTTGAAGATAGGCAACTAGGGATCCTTGATCCTTACTTTATTCTAAGGTTTATCTTATAGTTATCCTTATTATGGTCAGGATCCTAACTTGGATCCTCAGGTATGATCCTTAACTATTTTTTAATTCTATTCATTATTTATTTGAATAACCCTTATACTTGACAACTGAACTTGTGATTCTTAAACTATATCACTTTTTAGAACTTATCGGTTATGGGATATGTGATCCTTGATCATATCCTAAACTTTTTGGATATCTTTTTTAATTTTTCAAAGCTTGATAAGTATAAACAAAATGAACATTACAACAGTTGTAAAGTAAGACTTTATAAAGGATAACAACACAAGATAAGCGACAAAAGGTTAAGTTTTTATTTATTAACAAAACACAAACCCTTAAAAGGTTGTCAAAATTACCTACCCGAGCATCTACCAGCAAAACGTGGCCCGTCCGCTGGGGTAGGTAAAGGGTGTCCATGATAATAAGTTCAAAAGTAGTGCAGGAAATAAAAGACGGAAGGATAACGAGTGGCTTCATCCCCCAAACAGAGGATCCATCCACCACCCATTATCCTGCCTATTGTCCACAGGATCATACATGATCCTTAATCCTAAAACCTATTGTTCAAGTACAACCCATCATTGTTCAGCAAAAAACACCATAAACAAAACAAACCATTCAACTTAAAAAATGGGCTCCGGCCACGTCTAGAAATATCCATCATCGCCCATTTCAGCAGCCTAAACTTTCGCTGCATCACCACCTCCGGCTCCACTTGCTTCACCCGCTTCATCCTTGCTTCCAGCCTCGATCGTCAGGATCTCTTCAGCCTCCTCTTCATCACCCAATTCAGCCAGCCTTGCTTTCCATTCTTCAATTTCCCAGCTGCTTTTGTCGAAGGCAGGATCCTGAGCTTCCAAGGCCATTTGCAGCTTGGTTTTGTACATTGCTATGGCGGCAGAGACTTTGGCATCATCCGTGATCTCCTGCCTTTCATAGTCAAAATTGACCAGCACCTTAGCCATCTCCTGTTTGGTATCCTGGAGTTCCTTCCGAAGATCAGCAATTGCAAGATCCTTTAGCACGGCAACCTGTTGGAGGTCGGCAATTTTCTTATCCTGATCCTCAACGTGGCCCACATAGTCCTCAATCTCTGTGAATTTCTGCAAAAAGGATAAGGTCAGGATAATGTAATCAGCAGGATATACCAGCAGGATATGTCAACAGGATATATGAGCAAAGACAGTGATCCTCACCTCATTGAAGTACTCGAGGAATTGATGGCGGATTAGAGGCAGACCCTGCAAATCCTCGGCCTCGGAGGCCTTTCTCCTCTTGACTCCCTTTCCTTTGAGGGGTGCCTTAGGGATTGAGGCTGTTGGGCTGGCAGGAACCTTTCTCTTGGAGGATTTGACAGTGGTGAGATCGGTGACACTGAATCTTGAAGCAGCTTTGGCAGATTTTCCAGCACCTACACAATCAAAATAAGATAAGTATCTTTTCTTAATTCATATTTCACTATTTATTTAAATTCTAGACAAGGATACTTACTTGACATTGTGGCAGAGCCTGAGGATACCTCCTGTGAATCTTGGGTTGTTGTCTTGAAAGTTCTTGTCTCAGGGTCAAGTTTCTTGAAGGCAAGGAGCCTTTCCTTAGCAGCAGGGGACAGTTTGAGGTGTGAGACGGTGATAGCTGCATAAAAAGAAAGCAAAAATATGAGTTATTTTCACATCAAAAGGAAGTTCCTGGTGATCCTACTCAGGATCCTCCATCCTACCATGGGTAGCCCACTTTTTAGGAAGATCCTTTCCATCTTGGATGGAATCTCTCTTGACAAAAAAGAAGCGACGTTTCCAATCTTTATCGTTCTTAGTGACGTTGGTAAGAGGATGATCTGCACCGGGTTTTCGCTTGAACAAATAACGATGAGAGCCAAAGGTGGTAAGATCATACAGTTCTCCCAGCTCTGCCATTCCTAGATCTATTCCCTCCTGATCGATGATCCTTTCAAGGGTGTATAAAACCCTCCAAATCATCGGCATGGCTTGAACATAAGAGATGCCGGTTAGTGAAAAGAAAGATTGGGTGAAGGTTGGAAAAGGATAAGAATAGCCAATGGTGAACGGAGTGACGGGGAAAGCAACCCACGTATCGGAAATATGATCACTCAGGGCATTGGGGTCATAAGGCCTGAACTCGGTGTTCGCCGGGAAACAGTGGCGGATCCTATCTATCTGAGCATCATTGAAGCAACAACGTTCTTTAATGGAGTCTTCAATGATCCCCTGGCTTTTCGGAGGACTGTTCTTTGGGTGATCCTTGGCCGGTGAACTTCGGAGCAACATTTTCGAAGAGACAAAGAGAGAAAAACAGAGTAAGAGAGGAAGAAAGATGAGAAAGAGATACCTGGTTGATCGTCGACTGAGAATTTAAAGGGAGTTTCTTTCGAATTCGAATGCATAATGATCATATCTATATCTCTATTTATAATTATGATTCTGCAGGATTGTCACTTCCGTGACGTCATGATCTTAACGGCTAGTTCTATTTTAACGGCTATATATCCGTTAGTTAGTTACCGATAAGATCAAGAAAATATAACTCGTATATTTACAATTTCACTCCTTATATTTTGGGGGCAATTGTTAGGGGAGGATTTTCTAACAATTAGTGATCCTTATTCATTATCCTAATATGTGATCCTTACTTCTGTGACAGGTGGTGATCCTCAGAAGAGCTTCAGGATCAGGATCATGGATCACTTTAAGGATCCTCGTACTGACAGTTGTATATTTATGTTTTGTATTACCTCGCAGGTATTACGAGCTTGACCAAGTCTTGGCGACATTCCTGGAGAATATTCCCAAACTATTCTGCACGTGCTTAACCAAAAATAGACGTTGTGGAGAACGTGGAGGCATGACATGAAAGTAGGAGAGTTTGTTAGCTAGTTACATTTCTAATTTAAAGGGGTAACGAGCTAGTAGAAAACACTTAGCCATTTCTGCAACTACACACACTCGTATACTCGCACACTTGAAGCTCTCGACGAACATACACTTATTTTCACTCATTTTCACTCACATTTACACTTTTCACGATAGTGATCCTTGTACCTAGCTCGTTACTATCCGAAGTTGTAAACATTTAATCATTTATTTAAGCTTGGTGATCGGTAGTTTCCATCACCCGGGGTTTTTTGTGCCGGAGATCAACTCTTGATCAAGGGCTTTTTCCCCGTATAAATCCTTGTGTTGTTTGTGCATTTTACATCGAAGTGATCCTTATCGCTATTACACATTTGAGGCATCATTCCCCGATACAAAGAGTTTGGTTGCATATTATAAACAGAATTTTTAACCAAAACAATATGTAGTATAAACGATCTCTTTCAGGACCATATCTAAGATGCATTGAGGATCCTGAAATCCAAGAAGTCCTGAAGGATTTCCATGAAGGAGATTGTGGAAACCACACTGGGGGCAGGGCATTATTCTCAAGGATCCTGAGGACAGGATACTATTGGCCCACTATGAAGAAGGATGCTGTGGAGTATGCCAAGAAGTGTGATCCTTGTCAGAGGCATAGTAATATCCTTCACCAACCAGCAGAGCTCTTGCATCCTATATCCTCTTCCTGGCAATTCATGAGATGGGGAATGGATATAGTTAGAAAGCTTCCTAAGGCACCTGGTGGAAAAGTATTCATGCTTGCTATGACTGATTACTTCTCTAAGTGGATAGAGGCTGAAGCCTTTGCTCAAGTCAGAGAAAAGGAAGTTATATCCTTTATTAAAAGAAACATTATTACTAGATTTGGTATTCCTTCTGAAATTGTTTGTGATAATGGATCCCAATTTATTGGGAATAGAACCACTAACTTTTGTGACAGCTGGGGGATTAAGATGATAACGTCAACACTAGTCCACCCACAAGCTAATGGTCAGGCAGAATCATCTAACAAGATCATCATCAACAATTTGAAGAAGAAACTTGGATCCAAGAAAGGAAAATGGGCAGAAGAACTACCTTATGTGCTTTGGGCTCATAGGACAACTCCCAAGAATGCCACAGGCCAAACTCCATTTTCTTTGGTATTTGGGGCAGAATCAGTGATCCCTACAGAGATGGTGGTTCCAACTGCAAGAACAAGCATTCGTGATCCTGAAGAAAATGCTGAAAACTTGGTTCAAGACTTGGATACTATAGAAGAAATCAGGGATTTGGCAAGGATAAGGATGGCTAGTTATCAACAAAGGATGGCGGAGCCTACAACAAAAATGTCAGGATCAGGAAATTCCAAGTTGGTGATATGGTATTAAGGAAAGCATTTCAGAATACTACCAATCCTGCTGATGGGAAGTTGGCACCAAAGTGGGAAGGCCCTTACTTGATTGAAGCTGAGGCAGGAAAGGGGGCATATCGATTGCTAACAATGGAAGGTGATTTGCTACCAAGAGCTTGGAATGCTATCCATTTGAAGAAATATTTCATGTGACAAAGATCCATGATCCTTACATGACAAGTATCCTTGAAGGATCCTTACAGAACAGATGATCCTCATCTTGGTAATATTCTAATCTCAAACTATTTCATTCTTTTATTCTCTTATATAAGGATAAGGATCCTGCATCCTTTATCCTCATTTCACTTGATTCTGAGTTTTGAAGGTTCAGGTATCCTTAACTAAGGACTGAGTATCCACAGAAGTATCCAGTTCTTTAGGCTTGACCCCAGTTATTTGGGCTTGACCCCAGTTATTTGGGCTTGACCCCAGTTTGGGCCTGTCCCCAGTTTCGCCAGTAGCGCACGATGATCCTGGTATAGTTCATGGCAATGGGACCAGTACTCGCTTTAGGGGCTGACAATTTCATTGTACTGGCTATATTCAGGATCCTACGTATAATGGTAGACGTACCATACATCTGTTCCTAAGGTTTCTAACATTTTCACGTTAGCTAAGGTTTTGGCATTTTCATGTCACTAAGTTTGGATAGTCGCCAGTGAGGGCCATACTCCAGTTTACACACGATCCTTTGGGCTTGTCCCCAGTTATCCTTTGGGCTTGTCCCCAGTATATTGGGCTTGTCCCCAGAATTGTTGGGCTTCTCCCCAGTTACTAACTCTTATCTGATATTGGCTTAGTCCCAAGTTGTATCCTATTACAGGTTTTTTGGAGATAAACGACCAAGGATCCTTGATCCTTACTTTCTACTAAGGTTTGTCTTTTGGGTTATCCTGATTGTAAGTGTGAAAGGATAGGATCCTAACTTGGATTCTCAGGTATGATCCTTAACTATTTTGATTTTATTCTTTATTCATTTGAGTAACCCTTATCCTTTGACAACTGAACTTATGATCCTTAAAATATGATACTTTTCAGAACTTGTCAACTATAGGATATGTGATCCTTGATCATATCCTATACTTTTTGAGGATATTTATTAAATATTTCTTTATTTGATAAATTTAAACAAAATGAATATCACAACAATTGGAAAGTAAAATATTGACAAGGATAGTAACACGGGAGATAGCCAAAAAGTCAAAGTTATTTTATTCACAAAAGATTAAACCCTTTAAGGTTGTCAAAATTGCCAACCCATGTTTTTACCAGCAAAACGTGGCTCGTCCACATGGGTTGGCAAAGGGTGTCCATTGTTTATAGGTCCAGGAAGTGCAGGAATCGAAAGACGGCAGGATCACAATGGCTTCATCCCCCAAACAGAGGATCCTTACACCATCTGTAATCCTACCTATTGTTCAAAGGATACATGATCCTTAGCCCTATTTACTATTGTTCAAATACAACCCATCATTGTTCCACAAAAAAAACACCATAACCAAAATAAACTACCAAAATTCTAAAAAAAATGAGCTCCGGCTACGTCTAGAAATGTCCTTCATCGCCCATTCATGCAGCCTACACCTTCTCTGCATCACCATCCCCTCCAGCTCCAGTATCCTTCGCATGACCCTTGCCACTGCCACTAGCCTCGATTGCCAAAACCTCTTCAGCCTCTTCTTCATCCTCCAACTCAGCCAGCCTAGCCTTCCAGCCCTCCATGTCCCAATTGCTCCTGTCAAAGGCAGGATCCTGAGCTTCTTGGGCCATCTGCAGCTTGGTCTTGTACATGGCAATGGCAGCGGAGACCTTAGCATCCTACATGATCTCGTGCTTCTCATAGTCAGCGTTGATCTGAGCTGCAACCAGTTGAGTTTTGGCATCATTGAAGTCCTTTTCGAGGGAGGCAATCTTGTGATCCTTGAGCACCGCCACGTTTTGGAGATCAGAGTATTTCTCCTCAAGCTCCTCAACATTCCCAACATAGTCCTCGATTTCGGCAAATTTCTGCAAAGAAGACAATGTAAAGTTAGGATCACATGATCCTCAAGTGGATAGGATAACTAAGCTAAGTCAGTGATCCTTACATTAGCAAAGTACTCGAGGAACTGATGGAGGATCAGAGGCAAGCCCTCTAGGTTGTCAGATTCAGAGGTCTTCCTTTTCTTTCCACCTCTGCCCTTTGAAGTGGTTGCCTTGGGGATTATGACGGAGGGGCTAGCAGCGGACTTTTTCTTTGAGGATCGGACAGTGTCAAGATCAGTGACACTGAATTTGGAGGCAGATCTTGAATGTTTTTCCAGTGCCTACACACCCAAAACAGATAAGTATCCTTATCCTATTTCTATTTAACTATTTATTTAAACATTTAACTATACAAAAAACAGGATACTTACTCGACATAGTGACAGAACCTGAGGATACTTCCTGAGAATCCTGGGTGTTTGTTTTAAATGATCTTCTTGCAGGATCAAGTCTCCAGAAAGCGGCAAGCCTTTCCTTTGTGGCAGGTGTTGTGATGAGGTGTGCGACAGTAATAGCTGCAAGATAGAAACAAAAGAACGTTAGTGATCCTTAAACAAAAACAAGGTCATCTGGTGATCCTTCTCAGGATCCTCTATCCTACCATGGGTGCTCCACTTCCTTGGCAGATCCTTTCCATCAGAGATAGAATCCCTTCTGACAAAGAAGAATCGCCGTTTCCAGTTGGTATCATTCTTAGTGGCTTTAAAGATGGGGTGTTCTTCACCGGGTTTATGCTTGAGTAGATATCGGTGGGATCCAAATGTTACGAGGTCATACATCTCTGCCAACTCCGACATTCCCAGAGCAATTCCTTCTTGCTCAATGATCCTTTCAAGGGTATATAAGACCCTCGAGATCATTGGCATAGCTTGAATGTAGGAGATGTCGGTGAGGGAGAAGAAAGACTGGGTGAATTCGGGGAAAGGATATGAGTATCCTATTGTGAATGGTGTGACAGGGAAAGCTACCCATGTTTCAGAGATATAATCACTTAGAACGGTGGGATCAAATGGTTTGAAATCGGTGTTTGCCAGAAAGCAATGTCGGATCTTATCTATCTGTGGATCGGTAAAGCAGCATCTTTCTTTCGCTGAATCTTTGATGATCCCCTGGCTCTTGAGAGGACTGTTTTTTGTATGATCCTTAGCCGGGGAGGATCTTAGCATCATCTTGGTCATGAGGGTAGAGAAGAAGATGAACATAGAAAGAAAACGTAAAGAGAGAAGAGGAAGAGAGATACCTGCTTGATCTGCAGATGTGGATTTAAAGGGAGTTTCTCTTGAATTTAAATGTGAATTGATCCCTATCTATAACTTCAATTTATAATGATGATTTTGCAGGATAGTCACCTCAATGACATCATGCTCGTAACGGCTAGTCCGATTACAATGGCTAGTTATCTGTTGATTCATTGCGGATAAGAACATAAAATATAACTCGTTATTTTACATTATTACTCCTTATATTTTGGGGGCAATTGTTAGGGGAGGATTTCTCAATGATCAGTGATCCTCAATTACTGTTGGGTTTGGTGATCCTCACTTCTGTTTGAATTAGTGATCCTCAGAAGTATTACAGGATCAGGATCATGGATCATCGTAAGGATCCTTATACTAACGATTGCCTACTTTGAATATGGTGTTGTTTTGCAGGAGTACGAGCTTGGACTTGGTCTTGGCGATATTCCTGGAGCATATTCCATGACTTATTCCGCACGTGCTTAACTGAAGTGGACGTTATGGAGTTCGTGGAGGACTTGCATGAAATGCGGAATGTTTGTTAGCTTAGATATTTTCCATATTTGAACGGGATAGCGAGCTAAATAGAAACACTTGGCTATTTTTTGCTACACACACACTCTTGCAACTGCTCTCACCAGCTCTCGATAATTTACTTGGCGATTACACACCTTTTTACACAATACACTATAGTGATCCTTGTAATTAGCTCGCTATCATCCGAAGTTGTAATACATTTCTTGTTTAATTTAAGTTGGTGATCGGTAGTTTCCATCACCCGAGGTTTTTTATGCCGGAGATCATTCATTGATCAAGGGCTTTTTCCTCGTATAAATCTTTCTGTCACTTATTCATTTCATTTCTGAGTGATCCTTAGCGTTGTTCATTGATTCAAGCATCATACCTCACAACAGAAAGTTTGGTTGCATTGTCATTGCTTGAGTTTTGACCAAAACAAGTTGTGCTTTTGGTTTCACCTCAAACCGAGGCCCATCCGCCAAAAGCACGATTAGTTTTCAACATACCTACATAACGGTTGAAGGTTTTATCTCAAAACGGAACCTGTCCACCTTCAACCGTAACGTCATCCAAAACAACTTATACTAACTAATGACCGAGGGCTTCATCCTGAAACTCAGGACCCATCCACCTTTGGTCATCGTATTGTTCTAATGCAGGAAATATAAATTGTTCAAAGACAGGAAATGTAAATTGTTTTACAGTTCACAACCATGAAATTTTAAAAAAGTGAGCTCCGGCCTCAGCACATATATCCATCATTGCCCACTTCGCTGCCTAAGGGGCAGCACCTTCTTGACCAGCAACCTCTTTTCCAGCATCTGCATCGGCATCGGCATCCCCCTCAGGATCCTTCTCAGCATCATCACCAGCATTGGCGACCTCCTCTGCCGCCTTAGAAGGCTCTTCACCAGCATGCTTTGCCGAATCTGCAACGGGTTGGCCTCCAAGATCCTGTAATTTTGCTTCCCAAGCCTTGACATTCCAAGAGGGGCATTCGAAGCCCAAAGCTTTGGCCTCATAAGCCATCCTTAACCTGGCTTGGAGAAGGGAAATAACAACGGATCCCTTAAGGCTATCCCGATAGGAACTCATATCCTGCTGGTATTGAAGAAGGGCAGCATCTAGCTTGGCTTAAGCATCCTCGTTAGCTTTATGAAGGGTAGCTTGGTGCTCCTGGGTCATCGCCTTAAGTTTATCTTCATAATGTTGGGACTTGGCGGCCGCAATCATTCCTTGATCGGCTATAGTGGCTACAGCTTTTTCGAGCTTGATCTCCAGCATCTTATTAAGCCCGCAGGCATCTTCATATAAGTGCATGAGACGTTCCAAACCCTGCAGTTAAAGACACAGGTATCGATATAAAATGTGCAGGATAATGGTTAACATACATGTACAGGATATTGGATGGGAATTCATACCTACTTAAGGAATGAAGTGGCTTCATTAAATCCATGGTTCTCGAGAGAAAAAGTCTCGGTGGTAGCTGGAGAATATGCTCCTTTTCTCTTCCGGGCGCTGGCAGCACGAGTCCTGGAGGCCGGAGGGAGCTTGGGAATAGCAATAGCCTTTGAGCCGCTGGATTTGGAGGACATGGTGACTTGGGGGCTTGATTCCTTGTTTACCGAAAGGGGAGCGGAGTAGCTGCCTAGTTCATCGAGATCAAAGATCTCTGGAGTTTTAACTGGTGCTGTATAAAGGGAAGAAATATTTGATCCATGAGTATTTTTTTAAGTTAATACATACATTTCGTACTAACATACTTACCAGACATCTCGGAGCTGGATCTCTGGCTTGAGCTTGCAGATAATAGGGAGAAAGTTCTTTCACTCTTTGGAAGCTGGTAAATGCTTCTGATCCTCTGTTCAGACTTAACGCTTGGAAGGGCAAGCTCCTTGAGATTTGCTACACAAAAGATAAAGCTGTCAATTCAAGATATAACTTCAGGATACGATTGGGGATATCCCTAAAACCCTAAATCCTACCGGAAGTCAGCCACTTCACCGGAAGGTCAAAACCTCCAGCAATAGAATCCCTTTTTACAAAAAATAACTTCTGTTTCCATTTCTCCTCATTCTTCGTGGCTTTAAGAACAAGAGGATTTTTGGAGGTAGAGAAAATGAGAAAACGACTGTTGCCGTGAGAACGAAGGCGATAGGCCATCGAGAGATCTTCAATGCAAAGATCAGGGGTAAAACGGGATCTGATTTGGTCTAAGGTCACCAGCACTCGCCAAACCATAGGCATGGTTTGGGTATAACTGAGACCAGTAAGTTCAAAGAAGCAGGATATAAAGGTCGGAAACGGATATCAGAGTCCAATAGAAAAAGGGTAAGCCATGAAACAGACCCATTCGGTGGAAGAGAAATCCGATCGGACTTCCCTATCGAAAGCACGAATGATCGTTCCAATGGGGAAGGCACCAGAAGCTTGCAGAGAGGCTATGTCGGCATTGTCAAACGAGCAGATTTCTTTTTCGGGTTTGCTAAGAAGGTTTTGGGCTTCAAAGGATGGAGTCGGGTTGTCTGTATGAGATCTCGTCTCGCTAGCCATGAAAAATTTTGATAAAGGAAAACAGAAGAAAAGAGAGAAGGAGAAAAGTACCTGAGAAATCGCCTGGGATATGGTGATGATGATATGTGATAAGTCGGTCAAATAAAAACTGAGTTTGGAGGGGGGTAAAGAGTAAATGTTGCATTGAAAATTGCACAATGTCACCTCAACCGTCGTTTCGTTTTAATTGCCTCGGTCTACGATATAGAATTTTTAAATATATCCGTTGGATTGGTATACCAACAGATATATTTGGGGATAATTGTTATGGGCCATTTTCTAAGCGTATATATCCTGACTAATATCCTGCTTTTGATTGTTTACTTGTGACCAGGATACCGGATCAGGATATTGGTAACATCCTGGTGCGATATCCTGGTATTAGCTAAATTAATCACGTGCAGGTTAGAAGCTGTGGGTCACTAACGGTCAGATGGACTTATTCTCCTTAAGACTCGGGCAAATTTGTTATATGAGAGACGTTGAACCCGAAAGACCAGGTCTACAACGTTCGAGTGGGGAATATCCGCCGGATCCCGGTTTAATAGGGTAGTTTGTTGCATTTCTTTTACTATAAATAGATGTGGCGGATCAGATTAAGGCACGCAACTTTGCACACACACTCTTTCGCACGCTTTTGCTCTCTAGCCTCTAGTAGTCACTACACACAAACACTTGTACTCGAATTACATTGTAATACCTAGTTGATCCGAATCACATCCTGCACTGTATCCTGATATTTGAAGCAATAGAAGAACAAGGCAGCTGCGATTGTCAGCTCCCGAGGTTTTGTGCCGGCGATCTAGACTGATAAAGGGCTTTCCTCGTACATCACGTGTCAACCTTTACTTTTTTGCTCATTGTTTGATCATAGATACAACTCTATATCCTGAGCCGTATCCTGAAACTGTTTTTGCAATCCACTTGATTAACATATTTTTCACACATATTTCTAGCACACTACCTCTCTTAACTAATTTGATCACTTAATTGCTTCGGTAATTTTTGACCAAAACATTATGGATGGTAGGAGCTAATGGTATTGTATTATGGATGGTATGAGGTAATGGTAGTGTATTATGGATGGTATGATAGATGAAAAGGAAAGTGTATTCAAAGTAGTGTACCAAAACACCTTATTTCATGTTGATACATATAAATGCACATGTGCATTTCTAATATTGGTAATGTAAATAGTAGTGTATTACATATGGTAGTGTAAATGAAAGTGCAATTGTCTAATATGTGTAATGAATTACGGAATTTGTCCAAGAAATGACAAAAATGCACATGTGCATGCTTGTGTATTATGGATGGAATGATAGATGAAAGAGAAAGTAGTGTACCAAAACACCTTATTTCATGTTGATACATATAGATGCACATGTGCATTTCTAATATTGTTAACGTAAAAAATAGTGTATTACACGTGGTAGCGTAAATGAAAGTGCAATTGACTATTATTTGTAATGAATTACGGAATTTGACAAAGAAATGATACATATGCACATGTGAATCGATAACTGTTACTCGAAAAAAAAAAAATTTTGAATTTTTTTTTATTTTTTTATTATCAAAATATAGCGATTTTTCCAAAAAAAAAAAAAGTAAAAAAATAAAAAAGCAAATTTTTGGGTGTTTTTTAGATTTTTTTAGGAATTACTGTTTGTGTTCACACTGGTTCTCGCGGTTCTCGCAATAAAGGTTGGTTCCTAACGGATCTTTGTCCTATATATATATATATATATATATATATATATATATATATATATATATATATATATATATATATATATATATATATATATATATATATATATATATAATTTAGTTATTTTTCATAGTTTTATAAATATTAATCATTATAATTTAAATATATATTTAGTATACTAATATAAGATTATATGAATAATATAATGAGCTTGTTTAGGCTAACGAGTTGGCTCGGGTTTGATAAGAGAAGCTCAGGCGGCTCTGACTCGTTAAACAAACATTAATCAATATTATTTTAATATATATGGGTTCTATGCAGAATAATAAATATTACAAAAAAAAAAACGCTGAACAAAATGAATCACTTATATTCTCCATCCTAAATACCTAAAAAGTAAATGAAAATTTTATAAATATAAGATTTATTATATCATATCAGTACATATACTAGATCCACTCTATATCTCACTCATTTTATCAAAATGTTTCTTTCTCTTCCTATTAGTACATATACAAGATCCATTCTATCTCTAACTCATTTTATCATAATGTTTTTTTTCTCTTCCTATCGTTAAATCTATATCGACACACTCTCTCTCTCTCTCTTTCCCTATAAAAAACACAAACACAAATTGTCAACAAGATTCAACAATCAGGGGTTTGACGGTAGGATTTAGGCGGTTCTATGACAGATGGTGTGCACGAGGCTCCAACATTTATTCTGGTGGTTTCAGAACAGTTGTAGCCACCATCTCTTTCTTTGATCTCTGATGATGGATGGTGTGCACGAGGCTCTGGTCTTCATTCTGGCAACTTTAGTTCCACCCAAAAGTTACAATTCTAGTGCTTTAGTTTTTTTTCCAGCGGTGACCCAAGATCTCCGGCAACCCCCCCTCCAAATATCTCCTTTTCATGGTAATCCCCCACCAGTTCTCCTTCATAGCCTCCATTTTCTCTTGTGTTTTAGTTCAGACCTTTTAGGTTTGTGAAACTATGTTTTCTCCGGTGTTGTTTTTGTGTTTGTCATAGAAATAGAGAAATTAAACAAGTATAAAGAGAGAAATTGATCGAGATGAGTGAACAAATGAGTGAGAGATAGAATGTATGTACCTATGTGCGTGCGTACGTACGTTATGTATGTATGTATGTATGTATGTATGTATGTATGTATGTATGTATGTATGTATGTATGTATGTATGTATGTATGTATGTATGTATGTATGTATGTATGTATGTATGTATGTATGTTTGTATGTACGTATATACGTATGGTCGTGGATGTGGTATATGTTCTGAGGATGATGTGTTCTTGAAAATATGTTGAAACCCTAAAATGTTATGTTTGGTGGTGAAACTTGATTATTGGTGTTTTGATCATGATAAGTGCATTTATATACTAAGTGTGTATGTTAAGATGATATTTGTTAAGTGCATGTATATACGCATACATGGGGACTTAAGGGGAATTCTTGCTGATTTTTTCTTAAATAGTCAACTCGTTAAAATGTGTACGTATGGATTAAATTGGGAAAACGAAATTCTCTGAATTTCTTAACGGTATTCACAACGTTATAGAGATTGCCAAGAACTATGTTAACTATCAACACAAAGTGTTTTTCCCATGTAGACGATGTTGCAATGAGATACGATGTGATTTGAAAACAATAGGAAACCACATACACGAGAGTGGGTTTCTACTATCATATTGAACATGGCATTATCATAGTGAGGAACATCTACATGCTGCAGAGATAGCAATCCTTTTTTCTCACCAAACACGTACTCTAACAACAAGTAATGAGATGTTGGACTTAATTGATGATGTTATGGTGGAATAAAATACACATACCCTAGGAACTATATATACACCAAGAACAAGTACTCCAGCAATAAACGATGGAATTGGTTTAGACCCATAATTTGATGAATTGTTGAAGAAGCTCTATATCGAGCTATATCGTTGTTGTATGGACAAATAGTTTGTTTGGCCAACTTTTAGTGTTTTTAAGAGTTACATTCCTAAAAGAAAATAAAATTCCAGCTTCACGCAATGAAGCTAAGAAGAAGATGTGTAATATTGGTTTTGGATATGAAAAAAATCCATGCTTGCATTAATGATTGCAATTTGTTTTGGAAGGAGAATGTCGAAATTGAATACTGTCTGGTTCGTAAGGAGAGCAGATGGATGTATAAAAACACAACCAGGGGGGATAGCTCAAAACGTGTTGGGTACATACACGACGTTGGTTGTGGTGTTAAAAATATTACCCAGGAAATTTCGAGTTCATACCCACCGCCACAACAACAACAATGCAAGAAATGTAACAAATGCGACAAGAAATGAAAAAAAAAAGACAACAACAAGTGCAGGTGCAACCATTCTCAAACCAGACATTAATGCATTAATGGGACTACGACAACAACAGGAGTTCCAAATGAAACAAATGGAAACGAAATTTCAACACCAAATAAATAATATGAGGCGAAAATTGAGTAAAGAGGATGATTAAGAATTTGGTACTTGTATTTAATTTTAAAATTGAAGTTTGAATTTGATAACTAGGATGAAGGTGAATATCTTGTATTTTGAACTTTCTTTTAGTGGTTTTGCAATTTTAAATTGATTGAATTAAAACGCAGGGTAAAAATTGTAAATACAAAAAAAAAACATATAAAAAATTGAACTGTAGGGATAAATTATCGTCTCTATAGATTTAAAATTAAAAAAATAGCTAACACCTGTAGGGACGATTTGTTGTCCGGAGATGTCTAGTTTAACTTTCTTTTAATGTTTCTAGAGATGATGTCGTCTTAATACATCTAAAATAGAAAAACTTATTTCAGGTTTATTGGGACAACATGCCGTCCCTATAATAGATTGAGAAAAGAAAAAACCAGAAAAAATGATTTTATCTATATTGGAAAGTCATGCCGTACCTACAGATTTAAAACGTTTTCTTTTATTTAATTTAAATCTACATGGACGATGTGTCGTCCCTAAAAGTTACCTATCGTGACAACCGCTATAAGGACCAACTAAGCACCATGTAGGGACGGTCTTCTAGGGAAAAAATACGTGGAATCCACAAGTTGTCCCTATAGGCATAAATAACCTATTGGAACGACATGTCCCTACAAGCTAAAATATTTTAGTTTGCATAGTTATGTTTTATTTACAATAATAAAAAAACTCAAAAATCTGACTAAACAATAAATCTAGATCCCTTTTAATACTTAAGAACCATAATTCAAATAGAAACCATATTAAGATAATATAATCTTCTATTTAAACCTGTAGATAACCCGGTAATTTTTCAATTCAGGTATGTAACTGTGTAGCACATTTAAACTATCTCTAACCATATATGAACTCTATATTCACAGTTTTTCAAATTACGTTGCATTGTTTTCCTAATATAGTTTTATACTCAAAAATGAAACTCAAAGCTATTGGGTACCTGTTAAGACATGATTAGACCTGTTTGACTGAAAAATACAACCTTTGACTTTTTTAATTTTTAAAATAAGAGAAGAGTTAACTGCCATTTTCGTCCATGTGGTTTGGTCACCTTGGCCATTTCAATCCATTTTTCAAAAATGCGCCATTTTCCTCCCCGACGTTCTGGAAAGGTGCCATTTCAGTCCAAAAATCATAACCCAGTTAAGTCGGTTTGTAAATAAGGACTGATTGTGTAAATTTGTAACATAAAGGACCATTTAAGTAAAATGTATAAATATTAATATAATTATAAAATATAAAATATATATATATATATATATATATATATATAATGTATACACACCGGGAGAAGGAACCGGAGCTGCGGTGGTCACCACCGCCGTCGGAACCGGAGCTCCGGTGGTCACCACCGCCGCCGCCAGAACCACCACCATCAACGTCATCATCTGTTATCATAATCATCGATCATCATCGCGATCTTCATCATCATCATCAGACCTTCATCACCACTGCCGCCGCCTGACCCCCACCGGAACATCTGTTGATGAAGATGATGAACGGTGTACGGTGAACGGAACTGTGGCTGAAAATGATGAATGGTGAAGTGGTGGTGGTTCGACGGAGAAGGTGAACCACGGAGATGATGATGGTAACGAACAGAGAAGGCGAACGAAGGTGAACAAGATGGTCGGAGAAGATGATCTGAAACGGAGATGGAGTTAATGGTGAAGGTGGTGATCGACGGTGGTTATTGAAATGCGTCGGAGGTGGTTCGTCTGTGTTGTTGCAGGTAACGACGTCGGCGTCGGGGATTGTACGGTGGTCGGAGGACAAAAGTGACCGGAGAAGAAAGATGGTGGTGTCGTTGGTCGCCGACGTTACAGAGGATGATGACGGAGGGTGCGGTGACGGAGGTGACAACTGCAGCAGAGGTTTGTTGAACAATGGTTAATGGTGATTGCAAGTCGACGGTAATGAAGGTAGATGAAGATGAATGACGAACGACAATAGTTGCAGGTGGTGCTTGTGATGGAGTGTGCGGTGGTGGTGGTTCCGGCGGCGGCGGCGGTGACCACCGGAGCTCCGGTTCCCTCTCCCGGTGTGTATACATTGTATATATATATATATACTAGTAGGGTGCCCGCGCGATGCGGCGGGGCGACACTTTGGATTGCGGCACTCGTTGCTGGTAGTTTTCTTATTTGTATATGATAACATTATTGTGGTGGATATATGTCATAAGTGTTACACGTGGGAGCCTAACACCTATAATGTCTTGCAATGTTCGATCAACTGCCTCTATCGCCTGACGTTTCGCCATCGATGCCTCATCCCATATAATTAACTTGGAGGACCTAATTAGTTGACTTATAATTCCTAAAATTTTGGGACATAGTTTACTATTTATCTACTAAATATCGTAAATTAGTATTAAATAATTCCTAAAATTTTGGGATATAGTTTACTATCTATCTACTAATATCGTAAATTAGTATTAAATAAATATCGTAAATTAGTATTAAATAATTCCTAAAATTTTGGGACATAGTTTACTATCTATCTACTAATATCGTAAATTAGTATTAAATAATTCCTAAAATTTTGGAACATAGTTGATCTTCTATCTACTAAATATCAAAGTTTTGTTTTGTTATAAAAATTAATAATAAATAAAGTATAGAAAAACTGTTTTAAACATGTAAAGATTCGTTTGTTAATAAAAAACACTAAACAAATGACAAAAGTATATTAGTTCAATCGAGATGTAAATTATAAGTGCAATAAAATAACACAAAACATAAACTTCAAATATAAAATAGACTTTATTATTCATGGGATAGTCTTGATCAAACAAAAACAACTGAAAATGAAAAAATCATAAAAACACTTGATATATTTCATCTAATTTCTCTTCTTTTTTGATCCGTTTTTCTTGTTTGTGCTCAAATCAGCAGTATCATCTAATTCATTTTCTTTCTCATCGTCCTCAGAATCATCTAAATTTATAACCTCGACCCATTTTCATTCAGAGAGTCTCTTAGATCTTTTCTTTTGATTCTCATACTTCCGATCCTTAAAAAACAAAAATTTAATAAAAAAGTTAAAAAATGATTAAATAAATTTTATAAAAAAAACAAATATTGAATAATTTTTCTTTAAAAGATTAAATAAATTTTAAAATTACCTCTTTACTAAATTGACGTTGAAGATTAGACTTGCATGGACTGAACATTGCACCATAAGAAATAATTTAAACACTATTATCACCATCATCCTACAATAAAACACCAAATAATAACATAACGAACTTGTTAATATGAAAGATTATAAGCGAAAATATTACTTAAAAACTAACAAAAGCTTGTTCGACAACTGGGGTGTTTAAATTGGTGTGTTGAATCTGAAAAATCAAATAAGTTAGTATTCACATAAAAGTAAATAAAAGAAAACAATTATTCATTATTGCGATATAACAAAACTTATCATAGAACCGACCTTAGATTTTTCAATATCGCATGCTTGTTTTTTCGCATCAAGTGAATTTAGAACTGGCTCCATATTTTAAATCTGTTTAGCAATAGAAATGTAGAATTGTGAGTGTTTGCTATGTATTTATAGTAGTCCATTAGGGTTTAGTTTTAGATTGGTCATCCATTTATTTAGGAAGTTTGTTGTGAGTTTTAAGTTTTTAAAATAAGATGCACATATCCTGTTTAGTTTGTTGTGGCATGTTTAATAGGAAGTTTGTTGTGAGTTTTATCTATACTATATTAAACATACCACAACAAATTGACTCTGTACAAGTAAAATTAGGGAATATTTTAGTTTATTAATGCCGTTGAAAACAAAAAACTTGGGTAAAAAACAAATGTTAATGCACTGTAGCTAGGTAATGGTCAAAGCTGGCTTGGGTAAAAAACAAATGTTGGCTTTAATCAATTGTATATTTACGCATCGGCTATTTGTACTTTATGAACGCACGGCGAAACTAAAAAAGACAACTATCGAAACGTTTAAAAAATGTGCCGATCGTCATGGTACCTTCGGACTTTTTTTAAAACATTACGGGTTGTAAGATATCGCTGGAATACATTAAAGAATTAAAGAGGGGGGGGGGGAAGTGTAACTAATTACCCATAATTATGTTAAATGTCAAGGATTTAAATGTAATAGATTGAGGGACTAAAAAATAATTATGGTTTAAAAGACCACTTTACCATCATTCTAGGGGTTTATTTATAAATAATGGGGGAATAAGTTCTTAACTTTTGGGAATCCTTCCCTCATGTATTATAATATAGTATAGATGAGGTTTTGGTGTTGGAGTTTTTTTAGAATATACTTCTATCTCTTAGTTTGCTCAAGATTGAAGTTCTTCGATTATATATATGATCAAAATTAAAAAAAAATATTGTTTTTGTTAACAATATTTTTATAATTTTTCAGTCAAAAGTAAGTTTAATTAAGTCTAACATATATTTAAAACCAGAAGTTAGGTAATGATAGAAATAGATAAGTTAAAGATAGACTTGTAATGATCTCTAAAGTTTGAAACTTGTAAGAGTGTAAACTAAAATCTAAAAAATATTCCATGATAAAGAAAAAACTATTATGACATGGTTATGAACCCATAACAATCTCATTAAAGCGGATTAATACAATTAAATCACCAAAGACCAACCTTTGTATTTAGTTATAAACTTACTTTAGACAAATACAAAACAAACTTGCTTATAAAACAATTACTTCAAACTTCTAAATATAAAAATCTTGAATAGAATATGAGGGTTTTTTTTATAAAGCCAATCTATTATCAAACAAGATTCTTTTTACATTTTTAATAGCTACAGTCAAACTAAAAAGTGGCACACCAACTTCTTAATAGCTACAGAACTTAGAACTTACGATTTGCCACATACAAAGGTGTTTTTCCAAGGTCAAAAAATGGTAGATATAAACACATAGGGCACAGGCCCATGTTGACCCGCCAAGTCATGAATGTCCCTCACGATGTCAAACACGGCCTTTGGTTGGAGCCAACGTGAGGCAGTTTTCAGACATTTTCTTGAGCTCGTCTGAGTTGGTGCTGAACCATCCACCCGGTGTTCTTTTGGGCTTCACGTGCACACACTCGCACCATTGTCCACCACGTACGGAATGTTTCCTTTTCCTGTTTGTCTACAATGAAGCATGTCACTTTTGCATGCTACTTTTACTAACAGGTCAGCTAAAAGTTTTGATACTGGTTAAAATGGAAACAGACTGAACTGAACTCATCAAGTCAGGAAAAAATCAGTAAAAAATCACCCGAAGTGCATAAACCTCATAAGTCATTGACATGTGCCCTGTTGTCTGCCTTATTCCGAAGGGGTAACAGTTCAGTATGCTCAGCTCAGTGGCCACCTTTCCTTTAACCTCCTTTACCTCAAGGTGTAACAGTTTAGTATGTCATTAACAGTCAAGTCCTCACAAGGATCAACTTCCTGCAAGGGCAAATCAATATCAGACTGAAACATGAGAAATAACTTAAAGCTGCAGATTGACCATTTGATGATATGTTCGAAATTCTATGAAGATACTCTAATCCGTATTAGCATAAACAAACAGATTCAGACCTTATAACCCCCCCCCCCCCCCCCCCCCCCCCAAAAAAAAGGCAGTCCACATATAATGATATAAACACAAACTTTTGGGCTTTTAAATGCGTAAACACAAATGCCAATGTGGGGCTAGCCCACTTGGTAGAGGCTTATGCCTCTTAGAAAGGAGGTCTTGGGTTCAGTCCCAAGCAAGGTGTAGTTTAGGATTTATTTGGTGTAATTAAGGGTTGTAAGCGTTGCCATTCAAAAAAAAATGTGTAAACAAACCTTTAAAAAGATAAGCATACAGATCGAAAACTGAATCAAATTATATAAATCACCTCGCCGTTCATTCCAACACTGTCGTCAATTTCCATTTTCAAAGTCACAAGAAACCCACTGAACTCTTCAACTGCCTCTGCATCCCGTAAAAGGTTGGCTAACGCTTATGATTTCGAGCTTCGAGATACTTGTTAAGGCTGACAATGAACTCAGATCGACTGGTCATGTTCATTTAAACAGCAGACTTACTTACGACTCACTTTTAACACATTCATAAAAGTGGGTTAAACATATTAGAGGAACACAGCTCAAAACAAACTAAGTTTAATGAATACCTTGGTTTCTAAAAGACTGAATAAAGGGTCCCGGTTGCAATTGCGTGGGAGGCAGTAGCCAGCACGCCAAGATGCATGCTATTACTTGATATTACAGATGATGGCATATTGTTCAAAAGTCTCATAAGCCTCCTTACTCCAACGCGTAGCTCTCCATTTCCCCCCCTAATGAAAAAGATAAACAACTATTGTCATAATGTTAACTCGTCATAATGTTAACTCTAGACATTCTACATATGTAATTAATGACAGGTCGAGTTATTCTTTATACAAGTTACCTTAGAAAGATAAACGCATTGCCAGCAACCAACTTTTTTGCGCAAGCAAAGACGCTCCACCCAGTAGTCAGCAAGTGACGTCGAGGTTGCCCTGGGATATATATATATATACACACACAACATCAGTCAAGACTCAAGGTCCGTCCGAATAGAAAGAAAATCACATGAGGAATTCAACATCTGTTGATTAGAACCTTTGCTCATTTTGTATCACTGATGACAACATCTTTGTTCAATGAGGATATGTCACTAACAAAAAGTATATAAAACAATACATTCCAGCGGAGTAGTTGTATAAAAAGAGAACTACCCTCCTAGATTTCCTTACACTTTTTCTTCACAGATTTTTTTCTTTTGGAAGATCTTCATTAATCTACCAACAATGAACAAACACAAACTATATTGTTAAATTCTCAGTCATATAACTAATGACAGAAATATGAAATATGACAGTTCTTTACTCACCGAAACCTTAATTGGCTTGACAAAGTATGTACCTTTTAGGCTCAACCACTAATCAACAGTGTCGATCCGAGTCAGATCTGAAGCACAATCAGAGTCAAACTAACAAAAACAAATTCAATGAAGAAAAATTAGGTCAGGATACACATTATAAAGAAAAAGACCCTGAACTGATTATTGCGCATCTAACAAAATTTCAGATTTTACTCTATCACCTGAATAGAAACAGAGTGGCAGCTACTTTCGAACTCGCACCAGAAGTTCATCAGATTTCTCCATGGGTTCTTCTTATGAAATCTTCGTTAAACTCGGAAAAAGAAGAGTGAATGACGGAGATTGTTGTGGTCACTGGTGGTTCATCATCCGATAAAAAGGTGCTGAGTTAAAGGTGTTGGCTTAAACCTTTAGTTAAATAATAGGATTACAAAGTATAATGAAGAATATCATGACGCCAATGTAACGAATCAATTATATGAAGTTGGGGCATTTTAACTTGTTAACTAAACCATCTAAAGTATGATTATCAAGAAAGTATGATACAGAGGGAACATATCACCTAGCCGGATACAAAGCTGACATCGGATTTGATTCTCAAATCATTTAATCTTCAGCATCAAGGTTCCAAACAGCTATTTCAAGATGAATACCATCAAATAAAGGATGGTGAAGCAAACAGAAACAAAAATCATTAAGGAGAGTTGCAAGAGGCTTCATTCAGATCCGGGCAACAATTATCAAAAATCCGGCAAGCACAATCACTGGATACATATTTATTAAAATGAAAAAACATGAGTCATGGTTACTATATTTTATAGTCAAGGATACAGAATTACCAAAAAAGCAAAGAATATCAAATTTTTAATATTAGGGGCAATTTTACTCATGAACTACCAAGTGTATTTTTAAATTCAACATCATACGAAAATAATTATTAATCATCATAAGGCTCACGTTAATTAGGAAGCTCTCAAATAGTCAAATGGGTTCATTCAAGAATCAAGATCCTCTCTCTCTTGCTTCTGTCTTGAAAAGATAATGATGAAAAACAACAATACACAGTACAATTGTGTAATAGATAAACCAACATCAAAATCGTAGGCGTATCCTTCTGATGAACTCAAATATTCACGAAATCAGAAAAAAGAAACGATTCTACAGGTGTGGGTGTTCTCACCTCATGTTGGACGTTGCTGGAGAAAGCTTGTTCAAGCCCAAAATCACCAGAATCTCCACTTATGAAACCCTAGTTTGCCAAAAATCGAGCATACAGTCACTGAACCCTAGCTCTTACTTTACCCCTGCAACACAAATTAGAAGATGAGTGATATTCATAATATACCTGAAGTTGTATTGCAAGTATTGCCTCTGTCAAGGGAGAAATCCTTGCAAAACACACTTCAGGGAGAACTCCTTGCAAAACACAGTTCCAAAGTCGTGATCATAAACTGGTGAGTTATGAAACCCTAGATCTAAAAATCGTAATTATTGTTCCAAAACTCATGGATATTCAGATTCAAAAACACAAACCTGATGGTTGTTGAATCGGAAGAACGAACTTATTCGATGTCATATCTCCCAGATTTAATCTTCAAGTTGGTGGTGTTCTGAGAAAGAGAGAAGATTGAGTCGTTCAATATACATGAGAAAGAGAGAAGATGGAGCAAAATTCAAGTCGATGTTGAAACCCAGTTTCAAAATTCAAATGTCAAAAAGCTGTACAAAAGTAGGGATTGTAGGAGAGTTGTGGGGATCATGATCCGTGTGAGTTAATGAACGGTTAGATAGAATCATAATAGTGATGGACGGTAGGATTATCATCTGTGTGTTTTTGTTTGAGTTAGTAAGGGTATAAGTGGAAAGTGGTGTTTTATGGTGCTTAAAAGACTTGTATATTATGCTTTAGGGGTGTTTTAAGGAAATTTTTTTGGACTTTAAGAAGCCCTTCTAATATGTATTGTAAAGGAGTATAGATATAGATATATATATATATATATATATATATATATATATTATATTTTATAATTATATTAATATTTATACATTTTACTTAAATGGTCCTTTATGTTACAAATTTACACAATCAGTCCTTATTTACAAACCGACTTAACTGGGTTATGATTTTTGGACTGAAATGACACCTTTCCAGAACGTCGGGGAGGAAAATAGCGCATTTTTTTAAAAATGGACTGAAATGGCCAAAGTGACCAAACCACAGGGACGAAAATGGCAGTTAACTCTTAAAATAATTAAAATTATAATGTTATGATATATCATTTATTCATCTTTGTACAGAAAACATAAAACTGTTTTATAAACATAGGTACAAAGTAGTTAAACGAGTCGTAATCATGTTTGAAACTTATGCTGTGCGCGCCGTCAGAAACCTGTTAAACCTGTTAAGACACGATTTGCCAGCCCTCTACTTTGGGAGAGATGTAAAAATATTTGGAAAACAAATAGGTGTATGGTTATATGTTTTTTCCTTGATATTAATTAATTAATATATATTTTGCAACATCTATTGTTCAAAAACCTATACGTTGATAAAAACCAGAAATGTATTTGGAAAACACGAGTTCAGGTATTTAAATTTAGAGGAATCATCGTTTGTATAAATGAGTTGACTATTTCCATTCAACTATACTACTATAGGTCTTGTCTAAAATATTTTATTTCTTCAACAAGAACGGTGACAACTTTACTATATAATGTATGTGTATTTTATTTATTTATTTTTTGTATTACTTGCCAACAAGTTTCTATTGTGTTCTCCGGCTTTTATGTTTGTTCTCCGGAGATAATGATGAAACACATGTGAGCTTTTGAATATTGGAATTTGACGGAAACGACAATGACTTTTCATCCCTTATATACTACCGTTAACCACTTATCTTGCCAAATCTAATTACATTCTCAATAATTTTAATGGCCTTTACTTGTATGGGTTTTTCACGCCCAAACCGTATCAGGTTTGATGTTTTCCTAAGCTTTAGAGGTGAAGATACTCGTCATTCATTTACAGATCATCTCTATGAAGCATTAAAACGAGCAGGAATTCGTACATTTAGGGATGATGATGACATCAAAAGAGGATCATACTTAGAACCCGAAATTGTTAAAGCAATCCAAAATTCAAAGGCTTCAGTCATTGTATTGTCAGAAAACTATGCCAAATCCAGATGGTGCCTTGAGGAGCTTTCGTGGATCCTTGAACAAAAGAGTAAGAACAGTCATTTCGTTTTGGCAGTATTTTATCATGTTGATCCCTCTGATGTCAGGAACCAACGAGGATGTTTTGCCATAGAAGGGTCAAAGTGGATAGAAGTAGATGTAAATAGGTGGAAGTCAGCCCTAACAGAGGTTGCTAATTTGAAAGGAATGGTTGCTTCAGGGTACGATTTTCCAATAATGCAACTAGAATCGCATGCTAGTTAACTTTGATTATGGGTGTTGTTGAATTTTCAAACGGAAAAGGAATTTGTGCTTATTGTTAAATTTGTGCTTCTTTTGTTCCAGGTCTGAAACAAAATTCATTGCAGATATTGTTGATACAATTAACAATCAACAAGCTATGAAACTTACTAGTAGACTAAGCAATCTAACTGGAGTGGAGATTCAAGCTAAATATATCAATTCCTGGTTGAAAGATGAGCACTGCAACAGCGTATTAGCAATTTGTGTATTGGGAGTGTTGATGCACTTTGTGTGGATGTGGCTCAGTTTGGTTTGGTTCGGTTTAAGACCGACGCCGCGACATTCCTCCATCGTGCGACCCGAAGAACCACACACAAATGACGAAGACACGAGAACGATTCAGTTGAATATTGATGATATCATGATGACATCATCATGATGTCATCATGACATCATCACATGCAATATTGAAATGCAAACATATATCAATATGAAATGCATACATACATTGAAATAGACAAATATATCGAAATAGAAGCATGTGGTCTTCTGTTGTGTCTATACATATCGAATTAGAGTTATCGAAATCAGTGGCGAAGCTTGAAAAAAATGGTCGGGGGGGCGGAAGGTACCGGACCTAAAAAAAATTCTATGTTTGGGTTGGATGTCGGTGATTCGATTCGGGTCGGATCGGGTCAAATATTAATATCAAATAAAATATGTTCTCAAACATTAAAACGATACCAAACTGTAGGTTAGGGATCATGGAGCATGGGTTTGTTGTTTGAATACAGTTATCTCAATGAAAATATCAACCCAACTACAGCGACAAGCGTTTAGAATGGAAATTTGTTATAAAATTCATTTTTATCAAAATTCGAGGACAATATATACCTAATAAATAGGAATCCTCAAGAGGATAAGTGAGGTCAACTGTGCTCCTTGGTATAGAAGAACTTGTGTCTCACCTAGCTCGACTCAAATCAAAACTAATGTAAAAGCCTAATTAACCATCAACAAGGCATTTTCTTTTTCTAATATCTAGCATGGTTACAGCCTAATTTCACCCCTAAATCCCTAATTTCAACAAGTTTATGGCAAAAAATCGGTCCAATTTCATCCCTAATTTAAACCTAAATCACATAAATTAAGCACTAATTTAAACCTAAAGATAAAAAAAACACATACCTCGTCTCCTCGAAGTCGATTAGTCGAACGAAGAAGACAGCCCACAGCCGCACCTGCGTTTTTTTCTTCTGTTCTCCTGGAGTCCTCGTCTCCACTCTCAAGTTATACAGGGTTTTTTTTCTTCTGTTCTCCTCGGTTAGCAGCAGCAACAGCCAACAGATATATATGTTTAACTAATGGGCTATTCAATTTCAAGTTATAATGGGTTTTATTTGGGCTTTTAATTAATGGGCTGGGTTATAATGGTTTTTTTGGGTTTTTTTGACCGGTTAGCAGCAAGTCAGCAACAGGTTTAACTAATGCCTAATGGGCTATATAAATATTTTTTTATAAAACAGGAGGGGTCGAAAACGTATATACCAAAAAAAAAAAATTAAACCGGGGGGTCCAAAAAAATATATACCTAATTTTTTTTTTAAACCGGGGGGGTGAATACATATAAACCTAAAAATTTCTATACGAAAAATAGATACGTAACACTACTTCGCAAAAAATTCGGGGGGTCGGGCGCCCTCCCCCGGCCCCTTATATCCTGCGCCACTGATCGAAATAGCCCATATCGATACATATGACAAGCTATTTTGATGTCCGGCTCTATTTCATTCTGTTTCGATTTTGTTTATTGTTTTCGATGTAAGTCTACTTGTATGGGCTATAAATACCAGCAGATACTCTGTTTCTATGAGAGCTTGAATGAGCTTGAGAGAGAGAGAGAGAGTGTAGTGAGAGAGAGAGTTGTTGGTTTGCTTTGTTTTAGTCGAATCTTCTACCAAAACTCTGTTGAAATCAATACACGGAACCGTTAATTGTTGATATCTTTGCGTATTATTCATTCTCTCGCTCGTTTTGTGTCATAGCTTGGATTCCGCACTCGCTACGACATCTGAAACAAGAAATCACATTCGTCCGACCATCCGTATCAGGGACCTACAAGTGGTATCTGAGCATAAGGCTCGATTTCTTGTTGAAAGCTGAGTTGTTAGTGAGGTTTTTAAGTGAGTTTTGAAGGATTATTGAACAAAAACTCAGAACCCAGTTTTGTTGGATGAAAAACACCGATTAAAACTAACAAATCTAATGTTATCGGTTGAAGTTTGTTACTAAAACTTGTTAAAAACGATTGGAGAAATTTAAAAACGCAAGTTTTGTTGATTTTTAAGGTGAAAATCACAAATCTCCATTTTTTGTTGGATTCTCATTAGGGTGAGAGGGGCACTCCCCTCTTAGGGGAGTCCCCTCTCTTACGCACGCCCAATCAGCACGCACCACGTTAACTGTCCTTTTAACTCCCCTCACACCCTCAATTTGATGGTGGCACTCCTCTCTTAGGGGACTTATTTTTTTGTTTTTTTTTTTGTTTTTTTTATTTGTTGTAATTATGCATGTTTATAAATTTAAAAAATATTAATAAAAATTAAATAAAATTTAATAAAAGACATTTCATTAAATTAAAAATAAAAATTACATTCAAACTAGAAAAATAAAAAAACAAACTACTCGTCGTCAGAACTCACTTCAAGGTGAGGTAGATCTAAACGTCCGAGATGCTCAACGAGATCGTTTTTTGTCTCCAATCCGTTTCTTCGTCAATGAGCTCGCTATAAGCTGTATCATCGAAGACGGGTTCTACTGGAGGATCTTGAATGTGTACCGGTGCTATCGCCCTTCCGTCGTCTTTTATAATCATGTTATGTAAAATAATGCACGTATACACGATGGATCTTATCTTTTTCACCGTTTTGGAACGCATTGGACGATTTAGTATTCCCCACTTCGCCTTTAACACACCAAACGCCCGTTCAATATCTTTTCTTGCGGCCTCGTGTTGCGTCTTGAACTTTTTTTCATTCGAGATGTGAGGATATGGAAAAGACTTCATAAACACGGACCAGCTAGGGTAGATCCCATCAGTAAGATAATACCCGCGTTTGTATAAGTGGTCGTTCACTTGAAATGGACAATTTGGCGCCGTTCCGTTTCGTTGAGTAAGAAATAACGGAGATTGTTGGAGCACATTGATGTCGTTTTGTGAACCCACCGGGCCACAAAAAGCATGCCAAACCCACAAATCTTGAGACGCCACCGCCTCTAACATAACTGTCGGGTATTGATGATCGCCTCTCATATATTGTCCACGCAATCCAGACGAAGTGTGTACAATCCAGACTACCCAACATACCAGGTAGGTGATGTCTCTCCTCATGAGCCTGATACAATAGAGCAACGTCGTGGCTCGTTGGTCTACGTAAGAATTCACCGGCATACATTGTACAGACCGTCTCGCAGAAATATTCAAGGCACTCACGAGATGTCCTTTCAGCCATATTTAAATACTCGTCGTTTTCGTCTGATGGGTTACCGGTTGCAAGTTGTTTAATCGCAGAAGTAACCTTTTGCAACGGCGTGAAACTTTTCTTCATTCTCCCGTCCAAGCCCTATTGAAACCACTCGTTATTCGCTTCCACTTCACTAACAATTTTTAGGAACAAAGACTTGGACATACGAAACCTCTGACGAAAAATATCGACATTAAATTTTCGATTTTCGACAAAATAATCGGCCATGAGTGTTTCGTGGCCTCCCACACGATCTCGACGGAAAATTTTTTTTTACTAGACGATGCCGTGTCTAGTAGCTCCACTTGTTGGATGAGATTTTGGAAGAAAATTAAACTACCATCGCTTGACGATGAATCTTCATCGTCCGGAAAGTCGGGTAGGGGAGAAAAAAACGGGAACTTGGAATCCATTTTTTTTAAAGATTGGTTAAAAAAATTAGATGAGTTGAATGAGTGAGAGTTGTTTTGGGTTTGAAAAATAAAAAAAATTAAAGAGGGAGTATTTATAGGGGTTAGGAAATTATTTTTTTTTTAATTTATAACGGCTATATAGCCGTTTAAACCTCGATCCCCTCATCGGTGAACCCTCCCCGAACACCCACCCCGCGGTGATGGCGGCGGTGTTCCCGCTCGAGGACTTGGGTCACCGCCCCACTCCTCACATGGTGCCTCGTTCACCCTTAGGTGACCTAGTGGAGCAGACCTGTGTGTTGTCCTCTGACATGTGCAGAATTTTTGTCTCATCTGACAAAACTAACGAAAGTCATATGTGATACAACATTATCTATATATTAATAAACAATTATCTATATAAGCGGATGGTTCAAATGAAAACCATTTTTATCACGAAAACTCGAAAACTAACCAAAAAAAGCCTTAAAAAACACCAAATTTTTTTTTAAAAAATCGCAGCTTTTTTATATAAAAAAAATTTCAAAACAAATAATTTTTTTTTTGTATTACACATGTGTAATACTACACATGTGTATGTGTAGTACAAAAAAAATTAAATTTTTTATATACTAAAAGTGGCGAAAATTGGTATGCAAAAAAAAAAAAAAAAAATTCGTATGTTTTTTTGGCTTTTTAAGTTAGTTTTTGAGTTTTCATGTTAACTAGTGGTTTTCATTTGAACCTTCCCCAACCTGCTATTTTTTATAAAAAATTAAAAAAAAAATTGGTGTGTTTTTTATGCTTTTTAGTTAGTTTTCGAGTTTTCGCGATAAAAGTAGTTTTCATTTGAACCATCCCCTATTATTCTAATATTATAATCTATACATATAATAAAAGAAACCATGTTAGGGACACATGGCGTTCTATGAGTCAGTCTTAATTATTTTTTCTAAATATTTATTAGAGTTAATTACATAGTTAGTCCCTGTGGTTTGCACAAAGTAACATACTTAGGTACTAATAGTTTAAAATAACATTCTAGGGTATTAACTTTTCATTTTGTAACGTTTGTGGGTATTAAGCTTATTTGTAGGCTTAAAATCATATTCTGTTAGTACCTAAGTATGTTATTTTGTGCAAACCACAGGGACTACCTATGTTACTACCTTAGAAGTTAATACCTCCAAACGTTACAAAATGAAAAGTTAATACCCTAGAAGGTGATTTTAAACTATTAGTACCTAAGTATGTTATTTTGTGCAAACCACAGGGACTAACTATGTAATTAACTCTATTTATTATGAAAAATCAATTATTGATAATATTTATTTAATTTAAATTTAAATTTAATAAACAAACCCAATGAATAGTGTTTTTATTATTATAATAATATATATTTTTTAACACTTTTATTATTATAATATTATAATCTATACATATAATAAAAGAAACCATGTTAGGGACACATGGCGTTCTATGAGTCAGTCTTAATTATTTTTTCTAAATATTTATTATGGAAAATTAATTATTGACAATATTAAATTTAAAATTTGTAGAAGAGATTTTAATGATACAGACAAATAAATATTTAACTGATAATAATATATTAATTATTAAAATCTAAAAAATTATCTATATATTAATAAACAATTATCTATATATTAATAAACAAACCCAATGAATAGTGTTTTTATTATTATAATAATATATCTTTTTTAACACTTTTATTATTCTAATATTATAATATAATAATAATAATGATAATTATCTATATATTAATAAACAAATTGAATGAAAGTTAGCAACTAACAACAATAGAAATAAACCACCTTCGTTGAATATTTCAAACATCATAGTCCCCCTTTCATTTAAAAAAACTCTAAAGTCAGCGTGAGTCCATTTTGAGCAAAAGTCCATTTTGAGTTATTTTCAAACAACAAAATTCAGACTTATCTATATATTAATAAACAAACCCAATGAATAGTGTTTTTATTATAATAATAATATATCTTTTTTTAACACTTTTATTATTCTAATATTATAATATAATAATAATTATCTATATATTAATAAACAAATTGAATGAAAGTTAGCAACTAACAACAATAGAAATAAACCATCTTCGTTGAATATTTCAAACATCATAGTCCCCTTCCATTTAAAAAAAACTCTAAAGTCCGTGAGTTCATTTTGAGCAAAAGTCCATTTTGAGTTATTTTCAAACAACAAAATTCAGACCCATTATTTCACTTGATTAAATTCTTACGAGTCCATTTTATGTATCACAGGTTTTTGGCATGCCCGCAATCGTTTGATTTTGTTAATTCGACTGGCCCATCATTTCATTGTTTGGACTTATAAACCCAAGCCCATTATTGATTAAAAAAACAGTTGAGAAGTCCAATAGTTTACTTTGCCCATTATCTATACTATCTATAATAAGAGAAAAAGAGCTGATGTAAATCTGCCTATGTGTCAACCATCTAGGCATGCCACATAGGATGTGCTGATGTCATAAATCCAATTTATTTATATATATAAAACTATTATATAGATACCATTTTAATTTGAAATCTGGCTCCACTTTCAAAATTTAAAATTCAAACCATTCTTTAAATCCCCCTCTCTCTCTCTCTCTCAAACCATTCTTTAAATCCCTCTCTCTCTCTTCTCCATCAGATGGCAAGGAACCGGAGGAAGACGAAGAAGGAGATGAGAACCAGAAGTCCACACACACCTACATACACCTTTCTCAATTTCGTCTTCGCTGCCGTCATAACTTCTGCAAATCTCTAAGATTGTCGGCGATTTCTCACAACTGCACCCCTAACACTGATACGTTAAACTCTCTGCTACAATCTCGATCTTGGATGTGTAATTTGTTAGGTTAGAAAGTGGTTGTTTGGTTTAGCATTGTAATAGCTGACGTCATCTCTCTCTCCATGTGACTTTGGACCTAGGGTTTATGTTCACAAATCTGCTAATTTATTGTTTTGAAAGTTGAATTCTCTGTTCGTTAACTGTCTATGTTGAATTCAGATCTTTTTCGTTCAGATTAGACAGACAGATCTGTTTAAATGAGGTAATTTTGGCAACTTCTAGGGTTACATTCAGTTTCAGTAGCCGTTGAATCGATAATTTGTGTTTAATTTACTGTTTGAAGGTGAAATTGTGGTTAATTTAGTGTGAATTTGAGGTAATTTTAGTCAGTTAGGTTAGTTATATAATGTGGAAGAGGTTTGGCAAGAGGTGATATGTGAAGCTATGAATTTCACGGTTGCAAACACTAGATATGCGAAGCTATGAATTTAGGCTTTTGATTTGATGTTGTGAGAACTGAGAATAGGTAGAAGCCTAGCGCCTTTGATAACTATGAGTCTGATAACTAATAACTTACATTGTTTTATTGTAATCTGCAGGCTCCAGTATTTGTACAACTTTTGAAGAAAATGCAGGATTCTTCTCATCCTTTCTACCCTCAGGTGCTGCTTGTCTTTGTGGTTTGATCACAGTGGTTTTTTTTTTCTTTCTTCTGCAACATGTGACTAAATGAAAAGCTATGCATGCAGCTACCAAAAGTTAATTTGACACGTGTACACAGAATCTGAATCTCATTATCAAGTTTACTCTTTGAACCACTTTCTTAACTAGGTTGACATCTTTTTCTTTCTGTCATAATCAGTTGTTGATGATCGATGGAAATGGAATACTTCATCCTAGAGGCATGTGCTTCTGTTAAAGCTATCTTTGTAGCCTAAATTATGGGCTTTGTTTGGTGTGTCCTTATAGTTGGAGATCGAATGCTTTTGGTAGTTAAGGTGATTTTGATGGTATTAGATAAAACGACTAGCCAAATTTTTGTTTGAAATTTCCAAATTTTTTCTGCTAATTTAGGGCTTAAGAGGGCTCTTGGTATATCACAATCTTAAAATAAAATGGTCTTCTTTTTCAGTTATTTCAAGCGATGTCGAATTCTTATTTTATTCCAGAACAATCATGATTCACATTAGTTTTTATTTGGGAAATGTCAGCGTTTGATGTATATATTTTATCTCAAGGACAATGGTCACATCGAAATAACTTGAGACATTGATAGGTTTAAAACCAACAATAATAGTATGTGAGAAAAAATGTTAAGATCAACTATACGTGTAAAAGAAAGTACGTTAAGAACGTGAATGATTATTAACCACACGTGTGAATTTGTACCTAATTTTGATAGGTTGCCTTCCTCATATCGTTGGTTTTAAAATGTGACAGAATGAGAGATTATTTTCTACACCATGTTGGTATCAAGTAAGCTGCATTTATTAAACTTTTTATATGCAGGCTTTGGCTCAGCTTGCCATCTCGGGGTTCTTGCTGATCTCCCCACAATTGGCGTAGGGAAGAATGTAAGTCATATTAAAGCCACTAATGGATCCATCATTCTTGTGATCTTTATATTTGTATCCTCCAGTACTTGTCATTTTGTTTTCAAATCATACAAGTCTTGAGTGATTATTTTATCTTTCGTGTCTAGACAGTTGCATCATGTGGATGGTCTTACTAACTCCAGAGTAAGGGAGCTTCTAGAAGCTGAAGACAACTTCAACGTACACTTCATCCCTTTAGTTGGAGACTCAGGGAACACTTTAGGAGCAGTAAGATATCACGAACACCAATTTATTATGTGCCATTAAATTTATATTAATACGTAGTATGTAATTTTATATAACAAAAAAATGTCATTTAGTACTACTTTTCTATATTAATACACCAATAAGTTTGTCTGCAGTTTGTATGACTCCAATGAGAAAGAAATTGAATCTCAAATTTTCCCTATAATAAATGAATCTATATCCATAATAAAGTACTACACCGCTGCATATACGGGTAAACCACCAAGTTCTACACCCAAATATTGGCTTGCGTTTACAGCAACTGTTCCGCCTTTGGGTTTTAGCAAATAAACCATTTCGAGTACCAAAAAACCAGTTATAATCTCTATTTTTTGTTTAAAATAAATTGATTTGAATGTTGAACAACGTTTATTGATAAAAAAAATTACTATGCGCAGCTTCAACCCCTGTTAAAGAAGAGTTCTACACGCATACGGGAGCGCAAAAAGATGATATAGAAATAGGAACAGGAAACTTGAAGTTAATATATTCTGGAAGTGAAGGAAAGGTTTCTCATTATGTTAATAGTCGAAGCGCAGTAAGTACATTTTCATTTTTTTTCGTTCGATATTTTTCATTTTCTTGTCACTAATAACATGTTGTAGTCACAAAGTTTCATGTAATATGATTATTTGTTTGTTCTGCTTCATATTTGAAATAGTCGATTATCGTTTAAATTGCTAATGTGTATCTAACATGTCTGATGTTGTGTCATGAAAGATTGATGCCTCTTTGAAGCAATCATATAGCTTTTATGCTGGATTTGATGGAACGACGGGGCTACATGTAACTTTATTATAACTATTATTTTTGTTAAAAATGAGCTCCCTCATAAGGGTTTATTTTATTTTGTTTTAGGCATCTGGAGCATACATTTTCCGTCCAAATGGTACAAATCCTATTGGCTCACAGAAGCAGGTATAAAATTTCTTCGAATGAACGTGTTGTATGATATGTATGTAACGAGTGCCGGATTAATAATGTTCAATGATATTACAGAATATAGCAGTTTTGAGGGGGCCAATCTATGATGAAGTACACCAGAAAATAAAAAGCTGGATTTACCAGGTATTAAATGATTTGATTAACATCCTTTTTATTATATATATATTTTTAAAATCCATCAAACATAAATTTATTTTTAATATTGAGGTTTTCTTTTCATGCTTGGGTAGATCACAAGAGTGTACAAAAATAAGGAACATGCTGAAGTCGAATTCACTGTAAGATCAACATACTTTGTTAATATTATTATTATTTTTGTGAACATGTTTATTGGCATATCACTAATAATATTAATTTCAGGTGGGTCCCATACCTATTGGTGATGGAGTTGGGAAAGAGATTGCGACCAAGATCTCAACCACCATAAAGAGTAACGAAACATTTTACACTGATTCTAACGGTCGAGATTTCATTGAACGGGTATGCTGCAGTACTCCTATTTGATCAAATATTTAATATATAATTTGTGCATTTTTTTATCATATTATTGAATATCATTAAGCATATGAATTTGAAGAAACATTTTTTGGTCATAAATCATAATTTAAGTTAATTTTCTAATGGCAGATTCGAGACTATAGAGCAGACTGGGATCTTGAAGTGAATCAACCTATTGCAGGAAACTATTATCCCGTGCGTTCTTTTAACTTTTTGATTAATTTTCATACGTTACTCGAGCTGGATTACACATGTTCAACGTAAGTTAAATTATTTTCCAGATCAATCTTAGAATTTACCTAAAAGATGAAAAAAAGTGAGCTCTCGGTTTTGGTAGATAGATCCGTTGGTGGATCAAGCATTGTTGACGGTGAATTGGAGTTGATGGTTCATAGGTACATCTTTCCTTGATAATGTCATTAGCACTCACAGTTAACAACTATATATATATATATATATGTATGCATATATAAAAAAATGAATAACCTGTTTTGCAGGAGATTGCTCTATGATGATGGAAAAGGTGTCGCAGAAGCTATAAACGAAACAGTTTGTGTCGGTAACGACTGTCGAGGATTAGCTGTAAGCATTTCTTCTTATTATTAACGCCAATAAATGTCGACGTATTGATGGGTCAAGTTTGGTATCTATACTATCTATAAAGTTTGAGGGTGAAAACAAAGAAGTCGTCTTCGCTCTGGAAGAAGCGAAAACCATTTCAGAATCTTTGAAGTCGAGTCTTGATTCTTGCAACATGGAGATAGAAGATTTAAAGAGAGTTTTATCACTTAAAGATACCAAAAATTGTCGAAATATCCGACAAAACACAAACAGCAAGGGATTTGGTTTCGAGAGACGAGGTGATAAGTAAACTGGAAGAAGAACGAGAGACGTTCAAGATCGGTTGAAGAGGAAGAACGAACAGTTTCAACATCTCGAACGGTTTCAAGATAGATTCAATTAAACAGCAAATTGAAGCAATCGTGTGGCTGCATGGTCAGCAACATTTTCTGCATCTTCCTCCATGTTTTTTCTCCGGAAGAAGCAAAAGAAAAATCAATGGATTTCCTTCTAATTCCGTTTCTTCGTTGATTACTCGAAACTCCTCACCAGTCAGCACTGCTGGTCTGGGTTCTGCGGTCTTCTTTCACCATGTCAACCCCTTTTCACTCCACGATTGGCGTTCTATCAAGAGGTACATGGTTTTATTCTATTCTATGCATTTTATGTGAAACTTAGAAATTTTTTACAAATAACGACTGGTTCAGTCGTTAAACATTCAGTCCGACACTTTTACTTTGACTTTGTTAGTCAATGAATTTTTTAACAGAATCGACACTTTTAAATTGTCGGGCTATAAATGCAGGTAAGCCAAGAAGCTGAAATCAAGAAGTTAAGAAAGAGTTTGACTTTCAAAGCAGCACCGATGCCAAGTTTTTACAAAGAGCCCCCTCCTAAAGTGGAACTCAAGAAGGTATTTTGCATTTCAATTCAGTTTTGATATTAAAATTACGAAACTTTTGCAGAGTATGTGGAGATCTCTAGAAAGAAGACTAAGAAGGACCTAAGCTCCAGCATTTCAATTCAGGAAGGTGGTGAATATGAAGAAGAACAAGGAGTGGATGCCAACTCACGTGGATAAGATCAATGGGTGAAAACAAAAAAGTGAAACCACTGTTTTCGGTTAAATAGTGTTTTGAAACCACTTTTCGGTTAAAACAGTGTTTGAAACCACTGTTGGTTTAAAACAGTGATGTTAAAACAGTGTTTTGAAACCACTTTTGGGTTAACAGTGTTTGAAACCACTGTTGGTTTAAAACAGTGTTTGAAACCACTGTTTTAACCCAAAAGTGGTTTCAAAACACTGTTTTAACCCAACAGTGGTTTCAAACACTGTTAACCCAAAAGTGGTTTCAAAACAGATGTTTGAGCACAACAGTTGTTAGGGGTAAGGAAATGGTCTTTAGCAGCACTTGACTTAGGGCAGTAGATTAAATAGCAGCACTTTGTGTTCAGCAGTTGTTGTACACAAGCAGTACTTAATGGACAGCAGTTGTAGTATACAAACAGTGGATGAGGGGCATCAGATGTTATAACCACTTTCAAGGGGAAAGTCTAATGCAAACAGCTGCTTATGATTGAATTATGGGTATATAACTAGAAACCATCAAACTAACAACCATTAAGTAAGTCCTTCTACACAAAGACATTGATTGAATTATGGAAAATGCATAGTTTTCTTTAAGGTGAAAACAATATATTGTATATAGCACACCTTAAACTTGGTTTTACAAAGCGCGTATGAGGCCTATGAGGCGTTAGGCGATGTTAAAGATGCACCTTCACGCAAGACAACTGAAAATTCCTTTTTTTGCGACGTCAAAGATGCACCTTCACGCCCTTCTAGACTATATGAATCTGGTATTATTTTAGCAGCATTTTACATTTGTTAATTTCTGTTATGTAAGATCATTTCAATGATACAAATGTATTTTTTTTTGTGCAGGTTCTTTGTTCGCATAAGAGCATAATAATGTCAAAAGGTACCTACATGTTTTTACTTAATTAATTGAGTTATTGGCTAATGGCTCATAATCTTTTTTGCATTTCAATTCAGTTTTGATATTAAAATTATGAAACTTTTGTAGAGTATGTGGAGATCTCTAGAAAGAAGACTAAGAAGGACCTAAGCTCCAGCATTTCAATTCCGGAAGGTGGTGAATATGAAGAAGAACAAGGAGTGGATGCCTAGACATGAAGAGATGGGATACCTTGAATTGAGGAAAAGATTGAAGGCATCGGTTAGAAAGAAGACTAAGAAGGACCTAAGCTCCAGCATCTGAAATTCATGGGAGAAAACGAATAAAAATGCCCTATGGCAAGTTAGTATCATTCTTTTGGTTTTGTTAAATATTCACGTGGATAAGATCAATGGGAGAAAGCAAAAAAGTGAAACCACTGTTTTGGGTTAAACAGTGTTTTGAAACCACTTTTCGGTTAAAACAGTATTTGAAACCACTGTTGGGTTAAAACAGTGATGTTAAAACAGTGTTTTGAAACCACTTCTGGGTGAACAGTGTTTGAAACCACTGTTGGTTTAAAACAATGTTTGAAACCACTGTTTTAACCCAAAAGTGGTTTCAAAACACTGTTTTAACAACACCGTTTTAACCCAACAGTGGTTTCAAACACTGTTAACACAAAAGTGGTTTCAAAACACTGTTTTAACACAACAGTGGTTTCAAACACTGTTTTAACCCAAAAGTGTTTTAACAACACTGTTATAATCCAGAACACTGTTTCAAAACCAAGGTAACGTACAAGCAAACACAATTTTGTGAATGTATTTCTCTTCTTTAACGTATATTCATTAATGGTTGTGTAATCCTATAAAGGTGTTTATGATCAGTTGGGACGAACGAAAGATCAAATAAGAATGCAAGAACAAGTTGGTGCCGCAATGGCTGCATGTAAGGTGATGCGTGTGAAGTGTTATATATATTAGGTGTATATTTTAAGCCCTTTAACACTTTTTAGCCAAGTTTTAAATTTATAAAACTCGATATTTACTAACACTAAACACACATATGGGCAAGTGCACTCATTTTGGGCGTAGTATAGTGTTGGTAAGATACCGAGGTCGTCCAAGGACACAAGAGCTTTTAGTACCGGTTTATCCTCAACGTCTAATCAAATCAAAAAGTTTAGAAAAAAGGTTTTAAGCTAAAAAATAAAAACTAATTAAAATGCTGAAAAATAAAAATAAAAGAAAAACAGATAGACAAGATGAATCACTTGGTTCCGACTCGTGTATAGTGTAACCTTTGATTATTTCCGCACTTTTGCACTTATTTAAGAGATTATCTTAGTTATTGTAGTAGGCCCCTCTTTTGAAGGGGACGTTACCCTCAACCCAGTAGTTTGAGTCAGCAAGGATACAATCCTAAAGGGTCGGATTATTGAAAGATAATTAATTAAGTTATTAATGCAAATTATGGTAGGCCCCTCTTTTGGAGGTGACGTTACCCTCGACTAAGTAGTCTGAGTCAGCAGGGATACAGTCCTAAATAGTCGGGTTATAGTATTAATAGTAGTTTAACTTATGAGGGGACCAAAGAGTTTGGACCCCCGCCATCCAATACCGTTAAGTATTGAAGGAGGTCCTACTAAATTTGACCCAGGTCCATTGCAGGACCTCTAAACGCTGAACAATGGCAAGACTCTTACCAAACCGTTCCCTTAACCCCCGACCAGGTAGCCAACATACCTCCATATAGACCGTGGAGATATGAATGGTGAAAATCTTTTATTTTATATAGACTGTAAATTAATGTCAAGACACCACGGACAAACGATAAGGAAGAATCACCTTCAACATAAGAAACTAGTTATTAAAGTCATTAATACAAAACCAAATAAAAAGTGCGAAAAGATTAGAAATAAAAAGTATTACACTAGACACTTTGTCTTCACCAAGTGATGTAAGAGACTTAGGAAAACATGGCCTTGATTGTCAAGAACTCTTACGATCAATCTTGGATCCCGAGACGACTCACACACTCTATGATGGACAATGGATGATGGTGGTGGATGACGGTGTTATGGTGGTGGGTGAAGTGTGAGAGAGGTGGTGTGCCAAGGGATGGTTTGAGCTTGAGCCAAGCACTCCTATTTATAGGCTGAACAGAAGCTCGGGCACGGCCCCGTGTCCAGTGGGCACGGCCCCGTGTCCTCATCCTTCTCTTTCTTCATTTAATGCAGCTTGTCTTATTAGTTGACCACGCCCCCGTATCCGCTGAGCACGACCTCGTGTGCAGAAGAATCTCTGTACTACGAAGATTTGCCTGGATTGTGCGAATCTTATAGTTGACCACGGCCCCGTGTCCTCTGAGCACGACCCCGTGGTGGGCAATAGAAGGTTCTACCACTTTGTCTTTTCTGCTGACACTTGGGCACGCCCCCGTGCTGGCTGAGCACGGGGCGTGTTCAGTCTTCTGTCTTCTTGTTTTGCTTGCGAAGATGCTGTCATGGGGTTGCGCATGTCACATTTGTTCCTTTTCTTGTATTTATGTTAGATTTTGATGTCTTTTTGCTTCTTTTGTTAATTTGAGCTCATTTAATCCTGAAAATACAAAAGGAAGACAAAAGAACACTTTTTCCAACATTAGTACTAAAAAAGGGTTAGTTTTATGCCACAATTGATGTAATTTATATGTTGCATGTTGCACACATCAAATACCCCCACACTTGAATCTTTTCTTGTCCTCATGCAAAACTCTTTAATATATGGCTATTACACTCCCAAATGGAATGGGTAGAAAAGAAGGTTTTTGGGCTTGTCATAGAGTGTCGGGATTTCCAAGATTCTTTATTTAGTTTTATTTATTTTTTATTTACAATCCTATTCGTCATGATTTATTTAAAACTTTTCATAAGATAAAATACTTATTAGGGCATAACATGCCTTTGTAAAATTCTATTTATATACAAGTTCATATACCTCACGGGGATCACTCAACACTCGGTCGAAAATGTATTTTTGTGGATCACTCGAGAGCGGCATGGAACTTACTCCTACCATAGGCTTGCCAAGCAATCAATCCTCCTCCTTTTTAACTTATATACCTTTGTAAATATCAAGAGGACTTTTTGGGTGAAGGGTTAGGCTTGGGTTAAAGGTAGGTGGTTGGGTTAGTGGTTAGAAGAAAAAAGGCGAAAAGCGTAACAAGTATCGGTTTTCGTAGACTTTCTATTTTTCAACTTTTATTTTTATGAAGCTATTTTTCAAACAAAGTCATTTTTGATAAACTTGTTTATTTATTTGCTTTTGCTTCATAATCAACTATTTTTTTTTGAAAGTCATATGAGAAACCGAGCTAGTTACTAAAACAAAGGGTTAAAAGTGAAAAAGGTTTTGGTGGGTAAAAGGGTGTTTGTTTGGGTTATGAAATGAAAAGGTTTAGGCTCAAAAGGGCTAACTAGGGGGATTTTTTTTTGGGTAGGTGGTAAAAAAAGAAAAAATAATGGTGTAGAAATAAAAAGGGTTAGTCCTAATGCCACCATCATTTACTTACTCGGGTTTAAGTTGGTAAGGACCGGGAATGTATCGTCGTGGCAAGTTCTGGAGTCGTAAGAACCAAGCAGCTATTCACACAAGAAACGAAAAATGAGCATTTAGTTTAAAGATATATATTTGTATGCTCAATAAAGGCTCAAAACTCACTTTTGTGGGAATGGATTTTTATTTGATCAAGTATATATAATTAAATTTTAACTAAGCTTGTCATGCCTTTTCATAATTTTCTTATGTTGGTTCTTTTTATCACGACGCTATCGGTTGTAAATTCGTAAAAATATAACCTTTTTTAGAACTTGAAATTCCCGAGTTAAACCTAGACAAGTAAAAAAAAATGAAAATTTTTGAAAAAAAAATTGGGGTGATTAGCGGTTCCAATAGAGTTTTGTGTAAGGCTTGTATTTAGGACTTGCAAGATTCAAGGTTTTAGCATCCCCCCACACTTAAATTAGACATTGTCCTCAATGTGTCCCAAAAATAAGTTTTTAGGTTGATTGAATGTGTAAAAAGGTGTGAAAAAGCAAAAATTTTGTGTTACTGGGCGCTGAACATGGCCCCGTGTTGTCCGGGCACGGCCCCGTGTTCAAGTGCCAGTAACAAAATTAAATCAAGAGAAACAGAAGCCTGGACACGGGGGCGTGTTGGGTGAGCACGTCCCGTGTCCAGTTTACCTGAACTGGGTATTTCTGCAGACTGTGCAGCACGGGGCCGTGTTGGGCGGACACGACCCGTGCCGAACTTACTGTAAACGAAGAATTTTGTCGGACGGTCCTGTTTTTCTACATGGGGTGCTGGTTCAAGCTTCCCTATTATCCTTTGCCATCTCAAGTGTGTTTTATTCATTTCAACACCATCCAAACACTAAATTAACTAAAACCATCATTTATTGAGTCATAGAGAGAATTACATAATAGTCCTAAAATTAAAATATTAGATTGTGACACCCCGTTGAAACGTTCTCACTTACACTAGCTTGTCTGTGGCTGCCTTAACTTTCGGGACGAAAGTTCTTAAAACTTGGGGATAATGTGACACTCTAGGTTTTCCCGAGAAAATATCTTGTAATTACATTAGGTGTATATATATTATTAAATGAAAGTCGTGTTATCTTCTTCTTCTATGTGAGTGTGTATATGTAGTGTATATATATGTTTGTAGTGGGCCAAGACCGCGAACCCGACTCGAGACCATTCGGTCTAGAGTAAACAGTTGGGTCGTTTGGGCCGCTCCCCTCCTTAACCCATCCGGAACCCACTTAGGGTGCACCACCTCTTATAAGAACCTAAAACCCTCACACACACTCCCCTTTACACTCTCTCTCATTTCATCCTCACACTCCCTCTCTCTCTCACTAAAACCTTAAACACAACCTCTCCTCTCCTTCTCTCTCGGATCAAGCGGGCGACAACCACAAGGGACTCACGGATCAGCTTGTGCACAACCATTTGGAAGCTTCATTCTTCACTACTTCACACCCTCATACCCACACTTGAATCGGTTAGTACCCCACCTTGTTTGTTTAGTGATAAATGCACTATGACCATTGTTTATGTATGATTAAAGTGTTTATTTGATTAGGGGTGCACATGTTCATGTTTGATTTAAGAACTATACAAGCATGTATTGGTCGGATATGTTGGATTTAAGAACTAATAAGGATGACTAGGTTGTGTGATTATTGTGGTTTATGCTTATTTAGATTAATGAGGACATGTTCATGTTTGTGTATGTTATTGTGGTATTTTGATTAATGAGGATATGTTCATGTTTGTGTACGTTATTGTGGTTTATTGTATCCAATGAAGAACATGATGAAAACCCTAAAAAGATGATGAACTATTTGAATAGGTTATGAACATGTTATGAACATTTGAATATGCTATGTTTGATCCATGTTGAAATAGAATTAGACAATAAAACATGTTTATGCATTTTGGTTGGATAGTACATATTATCATGAAAACAGAATTCTATTGGATAGTACTATTAGACAAGTTCCAGAAGGTTTTCGGTCATCAGGTGTGCGAGTCGAGACCCCCTGTCTTGACTCGAGACCAGCAAACTACAACTCGAGACAGCGGAGATTGCGACTCGAGACCAACACGTGAAAACTCGAGACTGTAGTAGTTACGACTCGAGACCATGTCCAAGCAACTCAAAACAGACTTGGGGACTCGAGACCATCAAGGTCTCGACTCGACATCTTCTGATTGCGACTCGAGATCCCTGAGGTTGCGACTCATACCTGCACTACTCGAGATCAGAAGTCTATGACTCGAGACCTCCTGGTTGCGACTCGAGACCACCTGTTCTCGAGTCGAGACCACCTTGTCTCGACTGGGCTGTTAGTTTTCGTTATTGGGCCCAAGTGTATTATCTGCACATGCTTGTTACTGTTTAGTGGGCTACATGTTAACTGTTAACTGTTGCTGATCAAAGAATTTAGACGGGCCCAATGACTTATTGGATAATTATATGTTGTGCATGCTATGTGTTAGATACGTGTAGAATATACGTGACTTCTTTGTACCCAAACCTGACCTATACTGGTAACCATGCTAGGACGTGGTGACCAACGTGTTTGACCAAGTAAACTAAACTGCCGAGCAACCCAAGGTGAGTTCACAACTATTAAAGCATGCGTTCCCGGTGGTTTTGGGAAACGGAAACTTAATCAATGCTATCCCCGCGTAAGGGATACAAACTTACTTTTCTTCCCTTGTTACTGGGAACAAACTTACTTACCTCCCTTGTTACTGGGAACTCTTGGTTAATTATTGTTTATACGGAATGAAACAAGCAACACTAAACAAAACTCTATCACTTAAGTCCCTACCATTTAATACCGATTAGTCGCCGGGGCCTGGCGAACGGGTTATTAGTTAATAGCGCTATTTAGGTGTAACCAGCCTCACACCGACCCTTGTTACTGGGAACGGGAGTGAACTAATGAACTCTGGCAAACCGTCAATGATGATAGAACATTGACAACGGGGCACTACGGAAACGTACGGTTAAGTAAGTATTCGGTATTGGAAAAACAGTTTAGTCGCTTACCTGTGGGGTAGCTCCCCATCGCATGTATAAACGGATAAATTAACTGGTGAAACAAGTTTTTGGTAATTAAAACCGGACAACTCGTGGACTTGCCAACATTTTTGTTGATACCCTACTGCATGCTTTGCAGGTAACCAGTGACTCAGGAGCTTGCAGCTTGGGGATGTGTAGTGGTCGTCTTAACCCGTGTGTTGGGTTTTAAATAATCTTGAACTATGAATCCTTGTTTTAAAACTGTTTGGTTTATGCTTCCGCTGTTTACTTAAACTGTTATTCGAACTTAAACCTTTAAAACTTTAAACTATGATGTTTACAAACTATTGTGGTTGGCGAATATATTCACTATCAACAAATGCTTAGTATAATTGGTGGCTGGATCCTGGTCAGTCACGCCTCCAAGCGGTGGTACTCCGCATGTCGATTTTGGGGGTGTGACAGATTGGTTTCAGAGCCATTGGTTATAGTGAACTTGGTTTTAAAAAGAAGAGTCTTTTTGAGAAAAACAAGACTATAACCCGTGACTCGTGACGACACTACACTCCAAGGGCAAGACTCAACATGTTAGACCTCATAGCTCGGACTTGTGTTTACTTGCTTGTTTATCTTATGTTGACTGCTCTACTATACATACTAGTGCGCCTAATTAGATAGATACACATCCCACTTCTATCTCATTCTCGCTACGTTACGACATCACACTCATACTGTGTTTTCTGGTTATGAAGACAATGAGTGGACACGGAAGAGGAAGCGTTAACATGACTCAGGCTAAATTCACTAACTTGCTCAACACGGTGGCTGCAACTTTCGCAGCTCACCCTGGAGGTAAAGTCGTTACTTTAGGATGTTTAGATCCTACCCCCGCATTGTCTTTTCACCTCTAAGCCTATTCGCTTCGCTTCTCACGACAGGTCAGCAAGCGCCTGCGCAGCCACGTGTTTGTACTTTCAAAACCTTCATGGATGGCAAGCCTCTCCCCTTCAACGGCACTGAAGGTGCCATAGGCCTTCTGCATTGGATTGAAAAGGCCGAAGCTGTCTTTGCTGTCTGCGAGTGTCCCCTGCTAACTGGGTAAAATTCGCGACTTGTACGCTTGAAGGAAACGCGCTTTCATGGTGGAAAGCGCATATTCAGATGCTTGGTCTGGAAACTGCTAATGCTACTGCGTGGGAAGATTTCAAGGACATGATCAAAGAGGAGTACTGTCACAGGGATGACATCGAGTACTATGAGCTCAAGATGGTTGGATCAGAGATTGAGACCTACACCAAGCAGTCCAACGACTATGCTACACTTTGCCCAAACATGTCCCGACCTATGTATCGAAGGATCGAATTGTACATCAAAGGTTTGGTCCCAGAAATCCGGAGCCATGTAACCTCAGCCAACCTCAATACCATACAGCCCATGGTTCGTCTTGCTCACAAACTCACCAATCAAGCTGTGGAGGAGGTCAAGTTGCCCAAGAGGATCGGTACCACTGCTGGAACTTCTAGCGATAACAAACGAAAGTGGGATGGAAGTCAGGGAAAGGATGTTAACCCCACTCAGGCCCCAGTTCAACAAAGGAAGACTGAAAACAACAAAGGCCCTCAGCAACAGGGTGGTTATCGAGGAAACCACCCCAAGTGTAACAAATGTAACCGACACCACAGTGGGCCATGCGGCAAAGGTCAATGTCAGCGATGCAACAAGATGGGGCATGAAGCCAAAGACTGCCGAAGCCAGTTCCCAGCTAGGCAGAATCAGCATCAACCACAGCAACAGCAGCAGCAAGGAAACAATCGTGAATGCTACAAATGTGGGGCGATAGGGCACATGCGAAAGGATTGCCCTCAGCTGAACCAGAATCGCAACAACAATAATCGAGGTGCTGGAAACAACGACAACAACCAGGGAGCTGGAAACAATGCAAGGGCATTCGTGATTGGGGCGGCTGAAGCAAGGAACGACCATAACGTGGTGGCGGGTAAGTTCCTACTTAATGATCGCTATGTTTCCATATTATTTGATTCCGGAGCAGATGCTAGTTATGTGTCCCTACGTATTAATAAGAAACTTAAGTCCACTCTTACGCCGTTAAGCTCTAAGCACATCGTTGAAATAGCTAATGGTAGAAACCTCGAGGCCTCACATGTAATTCGTAACTGCAAATTAGAGTTGTCTGGTCAGACCTTCTGTATCGATCTCTTCCCCATCATCCTCGGAAGCTTCGACGTCATCATTGGTATGGATTGGTTATCCAAGCATCGAGCCGAAATCCTCTGCCAAGAGAAAGCTATTCGTATTCCCCGTCCTCCTGGAAAACCCCTTATTGTTCAAGGCGACAAAAGCGGAGAAGTCACAGGTATCATTTCATTCTTAAAAGCCCAGAAGTGTTTACAAAAGGGGCACACCGCTTTCTTAGCACTTGTTGCCGACACGCAGAAAAAGGAAAATAGGATTGAAGATTTTCCAGTTGTACGTGACTATCCCGAGGTATTCCCTGAAGAACTACCTGGACTCCCTCCTTACCGTCAGGTCGAATTTCAAATCGAGCTAGCTCCCGGAGCAGCACCTATAGCTCGTGCACCTTATCGACTAGCCCCCGCAGAACTCAAGGAACTTTCTACTCAATTACAAGAACTTTTGGACAAAGGTTTTATCCGTCCTAGCTCATCACCCTGGGGAGCCCCAGTCCTCTTTGTTAAAAAGAAGGATGGCACATTCCGAATGTGCATTGACTACCGCGAACTAAACAAGGCTACCATCAAGAATTGTTATCCACTTCCCCGTATCGATGACCTGTTCGACCAGCTGCAAGGGTTGAGCTATTATTCCAAGATTGATCTGCGATCGGGTTATCACCAGCTGAGAGTACGCGATGAGGACATCTCTAAGACTGCTTTCGGAACCCGCTATGGCCACTACGAATTCCTCGTTATGCCTTTCGGAATGACCAACGCACCGGCGATCTTCATGGACCTCATGAACCGAGTGTGCAAACCCTACCTCGACAAGTTCGTAATTGTATTTATCGACGACATCTTAATCTACTCGAAGAGTCAAGAGGAGCATGAACAACACCTGCATCTTATTCTCGAACTCCTTCGCAATGAGCAACTGTACGCCAAATTCTCGAAATGTGATTTCTGGCTTAGAGAAGTCCATTTCCTTGGGCACATAGTCAATCAGGATGGGATTCATGTCGACCCCGCTAACATCGAGTCCATTAAGAATTGGCCTATACCTAAGACTCCGACCGAAGTTCGCCAATTCTTAGGATTGGCAGGATACTATCGAAGATTTATCAAGGGATTTTCTAAGATCGCTCAACCACTTACGACCCTCACTCAGAAGGGTGTTGCTTACAAATGGAGTGATGCTCAGGAATCTGCCTTCCAGGAACTAAAGAAGAACCTTTGTAGTGCTCCTATTCTTTCCTTACCTGACGGTACCGACGACTTTGTTGTTTACTGCGACGCTTCTATTCAAGGACTTGGTTGCGTGTTGATGTAACGCGAGAAGGTTATTGCTTAGGCTTCACAACAACTCAAGATCCACGAAAGGAACTACACGACACACGACTTAGAATTTGGAGCTGTGGTTTTTGCGCTCAAGATTTGGAGACATTATTTATACGGTACTAAGTGCACGATTTACACTGATCACAAGAGTCTCCAACACATAATGGAACAAAAGGAGTTGAATATGCGGCAACGCCGATGGGTCGAGCTTCTAAACGACTACGAGTGCGCAATTAAATACCATCCGGGCAAGGCTAATGTGGTAGCTGATGCCCTCAGCAGGAAGGAAACCAAGCCTAAGCGTGTTCGTGCCTTACAGCTCACCATCCACTCGAACCTCCCTAAGCAAATCCGTAACGCTCAGGCCGAAGCATTGAAAGCCGAGAACGTCAGGGCTGAGTCCCTGCGAGGATCAAGGGAACGGCTAGAACAAAAAGAAGATGGTGCCTACTACGTAAACGGGTGCATATGGGTCCCACTTTATGGGGAATTGCGCGAGCTTGTGATGGATGAAGCCCATAAGTCCCGCTACTCATTACATCCTGGTTCGGATAAGATGTACCACGACTTAAAGACTACCTACTGGTGGCCTGGCATGAAAGCCCACATAGCAACCTATGTCAGAAAATGTTTGACTTGTGCAAGAGTCAAGGCTGAGTATCAGAAACCATCGGGCCTACTCCAACAACCAGAAATCCCGCAATGGAAATGGGAGCAAATTTCCATGGATTTTGTCACTAGCCTGCCTAGGTCTCAACGCGGGAATGACACCATTTGGGTAATAGTGGACCAATTAACTAAGTCTGCACACTTTTTGGCTATTAAAGAAACAGACAAGTTCTCTACCTTAGCAGAGGTATGCTTAAAGGAAGTGGTTTCGAAGCACGGAGTGCCAACCTCTATTATTTCCGATCGAGACGCGCGTTTTACTTCTGAGTTGTGGCAAGCTCTGCACAAATCTTTTGGCTCACGTTTAGACATGAGCACCGCTTATCATCCGCAAACGGATGGGCAATCTGAACGCACCATCCAAACCCTCGAAGACATTCTTAGGGCATGTGTGATCGATTTTGGAAAGAATTGGGAGAAGCACCTACCGTTAGTGGAATTCTCCTACAACAACAGCTACCACACCAGCATTCAGGCAGCACCCTTTGAGGCATTGTACGGTCGTAAATGCCGATCGCCTCTCTGCTGGGCGGAGGTTGGTGACAGCCAGATCACAGGCCCGGAACATGTAGTAGACACTACAGAAAAGATTGCCCAGATTAGGCAACGCATGGCGGCAGCTCGTGACCGTCAGAAGAGCTACGCTGATAAGGATAGGAAACCGCTAGAGTTCCAGGTTGGTGACCGGGCTCTACTTAAAGTCTCACCCTGGAAGGGTGTGGTTCGTTTTTGAAAACGGGGCAAGCTTAATCCGCGATATGTCGGACCATTCGAAATTACCGAAAAGATCGGCAAGGTCGCCTACAGATTGAATCTGCCTGAAGAACTGAGTGCTGTGCACAACGTCTTCCACGTGTCTAATCTGAAGAAGTGTGTGTCAGATGAAACACTCATCATTCCTTTCAAGGAACTCACTATTGACGAACAGCTACACTTTACTGTGGAACCGATTGAGATCACGGATCGTGAGATCAAAACCCTCAAACGTAGCCAGATACCTCTCGTGCGAGTTCTTTGGAACTCACGTCGTGGCCCAGAGTTTACTTGGGAGCGGGAAGACCAGATGAAGTGCAAGTATCCCCAGTTGTTCCCAAATGAAACTCCCAGCACTGAAGCTACAACCGAATTTCGGGACGAAATTCCAAACTAACAGGGGGATGATGTGACACCCCATTGAAACGTTCTCACTTACACTAGCTTGTCAGTGGCTGCCTTAACTTTCGGGACGAAAGTTCTTAAAACTTGGGGATAATGTGACACTCTAGGTTTTCCCGAGCAAATATCTTGTAATTACATTAGGTGTATATATGTTATTAAATGAAAGTCATGTTATCTTCTTGTTCTATGTGAGTGTGTATATGTAGTGTATATATATGTTTGTAGTGGGCCAAGACCGCGAACCCGACTCGAGACCACTCGGTCTCGAGTAAACAGTTGGGCCGTTTGGGCCGCTCCCCTCCTTAACCCATCCGGAACCCACTTAGGGTGCACCACCTCTTATAAGAACCTAAAACCCTCACACACACTCCCCTTTACACTCTCTCTCATTTCATCCTCACACTCCCTCTCTCTCTCACTAAAACCTTAAACACAACCTCTCATCTCCTTCTCTCTCGGATCAAGCCGGCGACAACCACAAGGGACTCCAGGATCAGCTTGTGCACAACCATTTGGAAGCTTCATTCTTCACTACTTCACAACCTCATACCCACACTTGAATCGGTTAGTACCCCACCTTGTTTATTTAGTGATAAATGCACTATGACCATTGTTTATGTATGATTAAAGTGTTTATTTGATTAGGGGTGCACATGTTCATGTTTGATTTAAAAACTATACAAGCATGTATTGGTCGGATATGTTGGATTTAAGAACTAATAAGGATGACTAGGTTGTGTGATTATTGTGGTTTATGCTTATTTAGATTAATGAGGACATGTTCATCTTTGTGTATGTTATTGTGGTATTTTGATTAATGAGGATATCTTCATGTTTGTGTATGTTATTGTGGTTTATTGTATCCAATGAAGAACATGATGAAAACCCTAAAAAGATGATGAACTATTTGAATAGATTATGAACATGTTATGAACATTTGAATATGCTATGTTTGATCCATATTGAAATAGAATTAGACAATAAAACATGTTTATGCATTTTGGTTGGATAGCACATATTATCATGAAAACAGAATTCTATTGGATAGTACTATTAGACAAGTTCCAGAAGGTTTTCGATCATCAGGTGTGCGAGTCGAGACCCCCTGTCTCGACTCGAGACCAGCAAACTACAACTCGAGACAGCGGAGATTGCGACTCGAGACCAACACGTGACAACTCGAGACTGTAGTAGTTACGACTCGAGACCATGTCCAAGCAACTCAAAACAGACTTGGGGACTCGAGACCATGAAGGTCTCGACTCGAGATCTTCTGATTGCGACTCGAGACTGGACTCGAGATCCCTGAGGTTGCGACTCATACCTGCACTACTCGAGATCAGAAGTCTATGACTCGAGACCTCCTGGTTGCGACTTGAGACCACCTGTTCTCGAGTCGAGACCACCTTGTCTCGACTGGGCTGTTAGTTTTCGTTATTGGGCCCAAGTGTATTATCTGCACATGCTTGTTACTGTTTAGTGGGCTACATGTTAACTGTTAACTGTTGCTGATCAAAGAATTTAGACGGGCCCAATGACTTATTGGATAATTATATGTTGTGCATGCTATGTGTTAGATACGTGTAGAATATACGTGACTTCTTTGTACCCAAACCTGACCTATACTGGTAACCATGCTAGGACGTGGTGACCAACGTGTTTGACCAAGTAAACTAAACTGCCGAGCAACCCAAGGTGAGTTCACAACTATTAAAGCGTGCGTTCCCGGTGGTTTTGGGAAACGGAAACTTAATCAACGCTATCCCCGCGTAAGGGATACAAACTTACTTTTCTTCCCTTGTTACTGGGAACAAACTTACTTACCTCACTTGTTACTGGGAACTCTTTGTTAATTATTGTTTATACGGAATGCAACAAGCAACACTAAACGAAACTCTATCACTTAAGTCCCTACCATTTAATACCGATTAGTCGCCGGGGCCAGGCGAATGGGTTATTAGTTAATAGCGCTATTTAGGTGTAACCAGCCTCACACCGACCCTTGTTACTGGGAACGGGAGTGAACTAATGAACTCTGGCGAACCGTCAATGATGATAGAACATTGACAATGGGGCACTACGGAAACGTACAGTTAAGTAAGTATTCGGTATTGGAAAAACAGTTTAGTCGCTTACCTATGGGGTAGCTCCCCATCGCATGTATAAACGGATAAATTAACTGGTGAAACAAGTTTTTGGTAATTAAAACCGGACAACTCGTGGACTCGCCAACATTTTTGTTGATACCCTACTGCATGCTTTGCATGTAACCAGTGACTCAGGAGCTTGCAGCTTGGGGATGTGTAGTGGTCGTCTTAACCCGTGTGTTGGGTTTTAAATAATCTTGAACTATGAATCCTTGTTTTAAAACTGTTTGGTTTATGCTTCCGCTGTTTACTTAAACTGTTATTCGAACTTAAACCTTTAAAACTTTAAACTATGATGTTTACTAACTATTGTGGTTGGCGAATATATTCACTATCAACAAATGCTCATTATAATTGGTGGCTGGATCCTGGTCAGTCACGCCTCCAAGCGGTGGTACTCCGCATGTGGATTTTGGGGGTGTGACATAGATAGTTAGGTCAAAGAAACACAAGAAATCTCAATCCAAGAAGTTCTAGCCTACTATTTATTCTACTAGTAAAATTTCCGAAAAGATAGATCTCTCGGTTAAAAGTGGCTTGACAAACTTCTTTCTCCAGGTATGGGTTCCTCACACATCGGCGAGCCATTCTTCGATCTCCCTAGGGAGAAGAAAAGCGGGCTCATGAGCATTGGTTTGAGGAGGTGCAACTTCCACCGGGATTTCTTGGAGTTCTTCAAGAGGAGGTTCCGCCGGAATGTCGTCCCAACCGGTAGGATTTTGGATTCCAAGTGCTAGGTTCCAATCCTCTTGAGGGAGGATTGGTTCCATGGGAGGTGTTACAAGAATGTTTAACCTCTGGTGCAAGAGGTTTATTTCTTGAAAACTGTTTTCCAACCCCACCGAGAGATAATTTATACGGTCTATGAGGACCTTCTCCACCGAAGTTATCTCGTCAAGGGCTTCACGTAGCGCCATTACGTATCTTACGAGAGTTGCTTCAATCGATGGCCTCCTTTCCCGTCGACTGTTCCTTGAGTGTGCAGAAGAGGTTCCACTGTTTTGGCTAGACATTCTATGAAAACATACCAAAAATAGTTTGTTTTAATGAAACGGTACCACGGACACGGCCCCGTGCTCACTGAGCACGACCCCGTGTTCAACTTTCTGCAGATTTTTAGAATAAGGAATCTTGGAGTTTCAAATTATTTTCTCAACTTATGAAGTGTTTTTGGACAAAAATAACTTAAAAAAATGTTGGGTAACTTATTTTTAACAAGATTCCTTGAATAAAAACTCAACAATCATCACAATGAAGCTTGAAATCAAGCTTCAATGGAGGTGTTGTTGCAAGAAAGGTGAAGAAGAAGGTAATAGATAAAAGAGGAAAGGACAAGATGTTTGTTAGAACCTTCTTTTAGAACATACCTAGGATGGTAAGTTAGAAAATCCTTTCAAATCTCTGTCCCTGGATGGTCCAAATGTGCAGGATTCTTGGCTGCATTTATAGAAAACGACAGCATACTGGACACGGCCCCGTGTCGGCTGGACACGGCCCCGTGTGCAGGCAAGATCCTGACATGTTTTGTCCATATTCTGACAAAAGTCAGAAGGGAATCTTTCGGTGGACACGGGGGCGTGTTGACCTAGGCACGGCCCCGTGTCGGAATTCTGTTTTATGAAGTGTGTCTACTTTTAAGGAACTTTTCCGGATCGGGCGGTTCCTTACTGGATGGAACAACCCCAAAGTGCCTAAGATACCTTAATTGCTATAGATTAAGATGAGAACGCAAGAGGTTATCGGTGAGGGTGATTCCTATGCTATATGTAGGTGGACAAGTCCAACCCTTTTGCGGGCTCTCGTTAAAGAAGGTGTATGTCGAATCGCTCAGGTCTATGTATGCATCGAACGAAGTCGATGGGGAGTCCTTCATGGCCCAATCGACACAGGGACGACTATCGCTCAAGTCCTCACTAGAGTTAGAAGTATCGTCGGAAACAACGAAGTTGTTTGAATGGGGTTCCAACCCTTCTTCTTGGCTATTGTCTTGGAAAATATCATTGAAATCTTTCCTAAGTTCTTTTAACCAATTAAGAATTAGATCTTCTAATTGAAACAATTCATCGAGAAGCATTTCTCCTAGAAAATCCAGTTGGGAGCATTCGAGGGAGAGATAGGGATTATTTTTACTTTCGCCCCTCTTAAGGATACAAGGAAATGATGGGTCTATATAGTGGGGCTTATAATTTAGAAAATAACATTCTAATTCCTTATGGTTATCACCACATAATTGACACCACGTAGTACCATAAGAGTGCCAAAAGTAAAAAGTATCAGTATCACTCATGTTTGTGTCAGAAATTACCAACCGTCGGGATCTTACGGTTCTGTTTTCAGTAACTGAATCTTGGGCACGGGGGCGTGTTGAGTGGGCACGGCCCCGTGTTCAGCTACTGTCTGACTTAAAACAGGATTTCCAGTTCTAATGATTGGTCACGGGGCGTGTTCAGCGGGCACGGCCCGTGCTGAGTTCTGCAGAAGCTGAAAAATTAAGAAAAATCCTAAAAAAAATGAAAAATAAGAAAAAACGATTAGGACGTTGATTCCTAACTTTCTTAAAATCCTTCTGTCCCCGGCAACGACGCCAAAAACTTGATGCATGTGAAGTGTTATATATATTAGGTGTATATTTTAAGCCCTTTAACACTTTTTAGCCAAGTTTTAAATTTATAAAACACGATATTTACTAACACTAAACACACATATGGGCAAGTGCACCCATCGTGGGCGTAGTATAGTGTTGGTAAGATACCGAGGTCGTCCATGGACACAAGAGCTTTTAGTACCGGTTTATCCTCAACGTCTAATCAAATCAAAAAGTTTAGAAAAAAGGTTTTAAACTAAAAAATAAAAACTAATTAAAATGCTGAAAAATAAAAATAAAAGAAAAACAGATAGACAAGATGAATCACTTGGTTCCGACTCGTGTATAGTGTAACCTTTGATTATTTCCGCACTTTTGCACTTATTTAAGAGATTATCTTAGTTATTGTAGTAGGCCCCTCTTTTGAAGGTGACGTTACCCTCAACCCAGTAGTTTGAGTCAGCAAGGATACAATCCTAAAGGGTCGGATTATTGAAAGATAATTAATTAAGTTATTAATGCAAATTATGGTAGGCCCCTCTTTTGGAGGTGACGTTACCCTCGACTAAGTAGTCTGAGTCAGCAGGGATACAGTCCTAAATAGCCGGGTTATAGTATTAATAGTAGTTTAACTTATGAGGGGACCAAAGAGTTTGTACCCCCGCCATCCAATACCGTTAAGTATTGAAGGAGGTCCTACTAAATTTGACCCAGGTCCATTGCAGGACCTCTAAACGCTGAACAATGGCAAGACTCTTACCAAACCGTTCCCTTAACCCCCGACCAGGTAGCCAACATACCTCCATATAGACCGTGGAGATATGAATGATGAAAATCTTTTATTTTAGACAGTAAAATAATGTCAAGACACCACGGACAAACGATAAGGAAGAATCACCTTCAACATAAGAAACTAGTTATTAAAGTCATTAATACAAAACCAAATAAAAAGTGCGAAAAGATTAGAAATAAAAAGTATTACACTAGACACTTTGGTGCTGTTTGTTTTTTCTGCAGGAAAACCTCTTCTGCTGCAGGCCACATCTGCAGGAGAAGAGGTGGACCAAATGTCTGCAGTCTGCAAGGAGAAGAGGGTTTGTTTTTTTATATAAAACCTCTTCACCATTTTAAATCACACACACAACACACTGATCTCTCTCTACTCTCTCTCTACAATCTGCACCACCGCCATCATCATCACCGCCACCACTTCACCACCGCCACCACTTCACCACCGTCATCATCACCACCGCCACCACTTCACCACCGCCACCACTTCACCACCGTCATCATCACCACCGCCATCATCACCACCACTTTACCACCGTCATCATCACCACCGCCATCATCACCACCACTTCACCACCGCCATCATCATCACCGCCACACACTGATCTCTCTCTACTCTCTCTCTAACAGATCGATGATGATGATGATGTAACAGATCGATGACGATTTGGGGGTTTTGTTTCTGATCGATTTGGGGTGTTTTGTTTGCCATCGATTTAGCGTTTCGGAGGTGGAGGTCGATGGGTGTCGGCGGAGGTGGGGGTTTCGGAGGTGGAGGTGGTGTCGATGATGATGATAACAGATGTGATGATGATGGTGGCAGAGCAGGGGTGGTGATGATGATGATGATGATGGTGGCGGAGCAGGGGTGGTGGTGGCGGAGCAGTGGTGTCGGAGCAGGGGTGGTGGTGGCGGAGCAGGGGTGGAGGTGGAGGTGGTGCCAAGAAGAGGTAAAAAGCTTTGGTTTATGTTTTCCTCAGAAAGAGGCTGGGGAGAGGTAAAAAGCACTTCTCAAAAAAAAAAAAAAAAACAAACACTCTTCTAAGGCTAAACCTCTTCCCGCGTCTGCACGGTGCAGACAGAAGAGGCCAGGAAGCTCTTCTTGAAAAAAACAAACACCACCTTTGTCTTCACCAAGTGATGTAAGAGACTTAGGCAAACATGGCCTTGATTGTCAAGAACTCTTACGATCAATCTTGGATCCCGAGACGACTCACACACTATATGATGGACAATGGATGATGGTGGTGGATGATGGTGTTATGGTGGTGGGTGAAGTGTGAGAGAGGTGGTGTGCCAACGGATGGTTTGAGCTTGAGCCAAGCACTCCTATTTATAGGCTGAACAGAAGCTCGGGCACGGCCCCGTGTCCACATCCTTCTCTTTCTTCATTTAATGCAGCTTGTCTTATTAGTTGACCACGCCCCCGTATCCGCTGAGCACGACCCCGTGTGCAGAAGAATCTTTGTACTATGAAGATTTTCCTGGATTGTGCGAATCTTATAGTTGACCACGGCCCCGTGTCCGCTGAGCACGGCCCCGTGGTGGGCAATAGAAGCTTCTACCACTTTGTCTTTTCTGCTGACACTTGGGCACGCCCCCGTGCTGGCTGAGCACGGGGCGTGTTCAGTCTTCTTCCTTCTTGTTTTGCTTGGGAAGATGCTGTCGTGGGGTTGGGCATGTCACATTTGTTCCTTTTCTTGTATTTATGTTAGATTTTGATGTCTTTTTGCTTCTTTTGTTAATTTGAGCTCATTTAATCCTAAAAATACAAAAGGAAGACAAAAGAACACTTTTTCCAACATTAGTACTAAAAAAGGGTTAGTTTTATGCCACAATTGATGTAATTTATATGTTGCATTTTGCACACACCATAAGGCTTTGAAGTTGGATGGCCTTGTCATTGTTGGCGGTATGCGTGAACTATTGTTTACTGATAGTGAGTATTAGCATTTTGATAGTAAAATTCGTGTTTTCTTATTATTAACGTTGCTTTTGTTATTGTTTAATGATAGTGAGTAATAGCGTTTTGATAGAAAATGTCTTTAACACTGTTTTATAAAGATATGTAACCAAAGACAAACAATTTAAATGATGTATTATAATCTGTTTTTTAGTATTTGGTTTCGATCGTTATTAAACCTACCCGTGTGCTCACACGGGTCCTACACCTAGTGTTTGGTTATGCGAGATTCGTCTTAATTAAGTGGGTCCTGAACCAAAAGTCTGTTTGATGGAAGTGTGTTTTTGAATTTTAGTAAACTAGTTATAAAAACATTTGCCACGTTGCGGCGAACTTATTTTGTTATTTAGTCTGTGTTTATATGTGTTTGAAATCACTACGAGCATGTTGCACACGGAACCGCTGACAAGAATAAAAAGAAAATGTAGAAAAAACACTAAAAAATAACCGAAAGAAAATCAACTAAAAAATTTGTATGGTAATGATGTTGTTCGGTAGAAACCAGTAGTCAGAGATGAGCAAATAGTAATGGGTACCGGTACCGAATTTCCTGAACCGAAAGAACGTATGTACCAGTTCGGTACTGACATTTGGCGTTCCTGGTACCGGTTCGCTACCGGTTTTTATCTTCATATACTGATACCGTAACCGGGGTATCAGTTGGCACCGAGCTCATCCCTACCCCTAAAACTAAAAAAAAAGTTATACGATACCATTGTTATTCGTACGGTACCTGTGATCAGGGATGAGTAAATGGTACTGGGTAGCAGTACCAAACTTTTCGAACTAAAAGACTATCAAACTCAATCCGGTAACGACTTTTGGCATTTTATGTATCAGGCTGGTGCTGGTTTGTACCTTCATGTACCGATAACGAACTGGTATTTTCGATACAAGTACTGGTTAACACCAAACTTATAAGCTTAAAAAGTAAAGAAAATAACAATTTTATAATATTAAAACTTTATTATATTATAATATTTTAGAAAAACTATTCATTCCGTTTCCTTTTTAATATATAGACAATTTTTCGCTAAGTTGATAATTTTTTCTAATAAAATGGCAACCAACCCATGGGATTGGTCAACGAACGCAAACCCTCCATAACAAAGCCACTCTTCGACATGGGCTCAAATGTGTTTAGGACTTCCATTCTCAAATTATCCTCCTCCACAAAACCCAAAGTTGTATTTTGGAAATTGTGGTGGCATTAGTAGTGTAACACCACAAAGTAAACATAAAATGGCAACAAATCTATATGGTTGGATCCCAGATTCAAATGCGGACAATACTTATACGCAAAAGGGTTTTGCACCATCTTGGGTTCAGTCTCTTATGCTGCCAAATAACCTTCCACAACCAAAAATCGATTATTGGGCTAAACCTACTGTCGATTGTGATCGGACTGTACAGTTGGGGAATGATGGTCAAACAAGAACAGCATTTTATGCTGAAATTGTCAAGAATGTCAATGATGGTGAATCTTCGAGATATGATGACAGTTCGGGATACGACGGGAGTTCAGATGAAGAATGTTCAAGTTCAAGCGCGGATGGATCAGAAGGTCCATCGAGAGAGGTTGTTGATTCTGAGGTAGATGGGTCAATGTTTGAGGGTGAATTCTGTCGGGTATGTGTCGATAACTCTATATGTTCTAAATGTGTTAAATGCAATAAATGTTATGAGTTAGAAGATAAATTGTCTGAGTTAGAAAGTAATTTTGAATTAACATTTAACCACAATTAACACTTGATTGTCGACCTTTCAGAATGCACAGAGACTAGCATGGTTTTAAAACGACACGAAAAGGAATTTAAAACCATCATTGAGATCATAAAGAAAGATGTTACTGAGTTAACGAAAACTGTTTCAAGAAAGCAAACAACCATTAACAATTACATTAACATGCTCGAGGAAACGAAAAAGGAATTAGCCTGTGCAAAGTGTGAAAGTGATGTGATCCAGCTTAAGTTGGATAGCTATTCCAACTCACGATATCTGTTGGATCACATCATACACCTACAAAAGAAGAAAAGTAATGTCAAATGCTTTGGGTATCAAAAGTGTCCTCCGCCGATTAGACACAATTATACCAAGCTGTCTGATGAGGAGGATATGCCTCATTTTGAGCCATCGGTTTCTTTAGACATTATGTAATTCGCAACTGGGCTCGGATTCAACACTGACGTATCCTCTAATCAAGCTCAATCAACTGATATTAAAGAATCTACAACCGCATAGAATCAGGATCCTCCAGTCATTGTTAAGGATTGTGATAGTTCGGATGATGAGTCGAATGAGGACGAACCTAAGCACTTAAACACGACGACAAAAGTGGCAAACATACCTATCAAGAATCACATTTTCTGTAATCCTCCAGCAAAACCGTGTGTGACTGCTCCTGTTAAGAGTGCTGAAACTTATGCTGAGACCTGTGAAAGCGCGAACTTGCTTTATACGTTGATTGGTTCAGACAAAGTTTACTCAAAGAAAGATTTTCCCTTTAAAAATGTTAATCAATCCTTAATTGATAAAGTGTTTCAGGATTCAACCAGTAAGTTTTTTGGAAAGTCGAGCCCAAGATTTGTAGTAACTCAGTGTGCTCCTATCCCAAAAGCCGATGTTCGAAAACAAAATGGAAATAAAAAAACTTCCAGATTAACAAAAGCAAAATCACCCTAATCAAGGAAAGAGAAAGGGCAAAAGAGCTCAGAACAGAAAGAAAATTCAATAGATAAACTTCGTCAAGTCTCAAGGGACTGACAAAATTGAATCTTTTAAAAACAAATCCAACACGGATTTTGTAAACAAGTTCAGATTTTGAAAAGAAATAGTCAGAACAACTACACGCAACACACAAATTGTTGTGATGTAGGACCAAGTACCTTGAGATCACGAAGCTCATCATCAAGTTATCACCATCATGATACTCCGAGGTTTGTTGAGCGAAGATCATGCTTTGAATGCGGTGGGTATGGACACATTGTCAGAAATTGTCCATATCTCAAGAAAGGAAAGACAAAAGTTGATGTCCCCTATGGAAATTCTTACCGATCACAATATGTTTCACTGAAACAAGACTTTCGGTTTCAAAAACAAAGAAAATTGAAATAGAAAAGAAAACAACGAAAAAAAGTTGAAAAGGTGTTAAAACCTAAGGTTGTCCAAACACAATCGGTTAAATCAAATGTTAAAAATGAAAACAAAAACAGATTTGGAAACCAAAATCAGTAACTGTTTCAGGGGGAGCTCAATCAATTCCTAATCATCGAGAAATAGAAGTCATAATTCTTGATGATATCGGACGACCCAAGTCAACGATGGCTTGGGTCCCACTCTCCAACTAATCGTTAAGTGAGTGTGCAGGATGGTCTAGGAGGAACTATGGATAGTTGTAGGATTGTTGATAGTGGAGCATCCAGGCATAAAATCGGCGACATGAGGCTCCGACACATTGTTAAATCTAGGAGGATTATGTTGCCTTTGATCAAGAGAGAAGAAGATAAAATGTTCGGTGAAGGATTGATAATGAATGAAGTTGAAAACATTGACAAAGATGAAAAATGTGCAACATTTTTTTTGTTCAAGGCTTTGATCGGGTCAAGAGGATGGATTCCAACAAAATGTACGCGTCTTCAGCATGTCTGAATTTTAAGGCCTACAAGATGAACGTGCAATGTACATTTCTCTATGGTGTGATCAAAGAAAATGTGTTAGTTGAACAAACCAAACAGGTGCACGGATACCTTAGCATGGATTGAACAACCACACACTACTTCTCAAGGAGAAAGACGAATACCTTTGCTGATGCAAAAGTATGTAGAAGACATCCTGTATGGAACGACCAATGATGATGTGTACAAGCTTTCCCACATGCTCATTTGCTTCTTACCAGCCGGACCCGAAGGTTTCTGATCTTAAATGCTAATAGTGACTTCGTTAACGGTAGCTGCAAAATCGACCTTGAAATCCACACTGGGTGGATATCTAGTTTGGGAGAGCTATCAGATACCTGGCAATGCTCGAAGCAGTTACAAGATTACGGTTTTGAATTTGTAATCTCTCCTATCCTTGTCGATATCTAAGTTGTTTTACGAATTACTAACATCTCGTACTACACTACTTGACCGAACACATTGATCTCGAATATCATCTCACACATGGTTGTTTCAATATGAAACTCGTCAATGTTGTTTTATTCCACACCGATTACTAATGTGCCAACTCATTTTTCCAAAATTCAATAAATTATTTTTGATTAGATTAATTTTGGTGAACGACATCGAGGTAAAACATGAGTTAATCCACATCAGGAAATCGTTTTCTGTATATTTTTCTTGAGAAAATCCAAAAAGATTTTTTTAAAAGTTTAAATTTACTTTTTGAATTTTAGGGGGAGTAAATTCAACAAAAAAATATAAAAACATTAAAAAAACGTCAAAAAGGACAAAAACAAGAGAAAAACAAAAAAATGAGTTTCCTAGCGAGAAACAATTGTTGGAAATAATCATCAAAATTCTAATGTTTCATATATTTACATTTAAGGCACTAACTATACTAACAAAGTTTATTAACTAAACTTAGAATAAACTAGTTAGATTCTTACATGGTATTCTTTTGATAAACTAGTGTTAGTCTATTAGAGGGAAATAGTTCACAACATTTAATAGAAGAAAAAAATCTAACATGTTAGTGAAAAGGATAAAAAGATTAAACCTTTGAAACCACATATATGATATGTTAAGAAATCGGGTTTAATACTTAACTAACTAAAATGAACATACCTCAGGTTCGGAAACCAAACTTAACTTGTTTTCTAAGTGTAAAGAATACAATATGACTATATCTTCAAAAATGAACATCGCCATGTTCTTCATATATTTTTTTTATTTCTTTTAGTTGTTTAAGGGTAATATAGTTATTTCACACATAGTTAACTGAGAAATTTAACAGAGGTTAGGTCAGGGGACCAACCGAGTTCATTTTTGACAACTTTTGAGACTACGCGTGTAATTAATAAACAACTAGGACCAAGTATAAAATTTTTGCAAACTACAGGGACCAACCAAGCATTTAACTGTTTTTTTGTGTGTATATATTTCAGGAAATTTGGCTGGGATTATTTAATAGCAAAAGTAATATCCGCAAGATAAAGGGTATGGTATCTAGGCTCGTGGGAGTTGAAAAGGTGTACTACTTTAGTGACAAATATGTTGTACGTATCAGGTTGTGTTGATTCTATGGCGGTGGAAACATGTGTAAAAGAATTTGAGAACATGGTAAAGATCTTAACTGTTAATTACACCGTAAATCATATTCGAAAGCGGTACCACAAGAATAATGTTATGTGGGGACCAAACTTCATAACAAGTTAAATAAAAGTTAGGCTACAAGGTATGGTGATGGTCCTTCAAGGGATGATGATCTGCCACGTAGGCGTCACGTCATAGTCCTCCCAAGGATGCTTCATCCCCTAAAAGTAGAGGATATGGGAGGATGGTCCTAGTCATAGTCCTTCCACCATTTTTTTTTAATCTTCTACTTTTTTTTTAACATTTAACAAATAAACTAACACAATATTTTCATTAATATTTAAAAATATTACATAAACTTCAAAAAAAAACATAAACTTAAAAAAAACATAAACTTAAAAAAATTAAACTTAAAAAAAAATAAACTTAAACAAATCCTAATATATTAAAATAAGCTACTAGTCTTCGTCTTCCATGTCGTCGGGTTCGTTTTGAGCGTTGTTCCAGATGTACTCAACCAAGTCCGCTTGTAGGTTATGATGTGTGTACTCGTTACGAAGAGCGAACATGTTCAAATCTTGTTGTTCCCCACTAACTGGAACAGTATTTCCAGTAGACGGGTTTTCGTCGTACTCGCATATCGCTCTGCCTTCGTCTTCAATGATCATGTTATGAAGGATGATACAAGCGTACATAATGTTTCGTAAAGTTTTGGTGTAGCCAAACGAGCTGGATGTTCAATGATGTGCCATTTTTTTTTTTTTTTTGTAGAAATCATGTGTTTCTTCTGGGACGATCTTCAACACTAATGAACAAAGAAGAACCCGTTATGTTCCTATGACTAGGCCACGATGCCTTAGCCTTAGCGCATGCACCTTGTACGTGGGTAATCTAAGAAGCTTTCAATGTCTCTTTTTGTTTCTTGTATTTCTTAGGTATCTTTTATACTTTTCTTAGTATTAGGATTAGTGTGAGTGGTTGCTAAAATAAAGGGAGATATTGGGGATGTCATTATCTTAGGGTGAGAGGGGCACTCCTCTCTTAGGGGAGTGACTTCTCTTACAAAAAACCAATCAGCACGCGTCACGTTAACTCTCCCCTTAACTCCCCCCACACCATCAATTTGATGACGACACTCATCTCTTAATTACATATCATCATCTTCTCTCTCTCCCCTCTCTTTTTGTGCGGTGAACACACACCGCTCCCCCTCCCCGCTTACACTCCCCGAGGGGTCGGCGGCGGTGTTCCCGCTCGGGGACTAAGCTCACCGATCCCCTCACCGCTAAGTGCCCCGGACACCCTTATAGTTTGGTAAAGGTGTTCATAATTGATTTTCTACTCCATCTTTATAATTATATTAAAAAACACTATATTTTATTTATTCTTTCAATTAAATAATATCTTTTCATATTTTTATAGTTATTTTTCTTCTCACCTCCACCTATAATCATTTTCAAAAAATATTAAAAATTTAGAGTTAATTACACAGATGGACCCTGTGGTTTATAGCTAGTTTCATCTTTGGCTACTAACTTTTTTTAACAGGTTTAGGTTTATGGTTTCAATTTTGTAACACCTTTGGGTACTAGCACCAAAATTATCAGTATAATGACTAAAATACCCTTCCATTCTTTTTAATTTTATCAATGTAACATCTTTGGGTATTAACACCTAATTTTATTTAAGTTTAAATCAATTTTACAAAATCTATTTTTTTATTTTCATCTTGTTATTATATCTCTTAATTAACATAAAATCTATTTCTTTTTCTATTTTTTATTTATAAATATAAATTAAAAAGGTCAGAAAATGTCTGCTACATTTTTTATTTATTAATATATTAGTAAATAATACTATATAAATATCTGACTAACATTATGAAGACTTAATTACATAGTTCGTCTCTGTGGTTTGCACAAAGTAACATACTTAGATAGTAATAGTTTAAAATCACATTCTAGGGTATTAACTTTTCATTTTGTAACGTTTGGAGGTATTTGCGTTATTTGTAGGTTTAAAATCACATTCTATTAGTACCTAAATATGTTATTTTGTGCAAACCACAAGGACCAACTATGTTAATACCCTAAAAGTTAATACCTCTAAACGTTACAAAATGAAAAGTTAATACCCTAGAAGGTGATTTTAAACTATTAGTACTGAAGGGGTATGGTCCCAGATCTCGCACCAGCATGGCTGCGAGCGACCATTACCCTTATCAAAAAACCCCCACCAGCAAGAACTTATATGTGTCCGTGCGGGCACGCGCGAACACAGCAGTCGAATCCAATCGGTTAAGCGATAGGAAGAAGACTTACCTTGTGTATGAAAATGGGTGTACGCATAGCGATGCGGCCTAGCACCGCATCCTATGAACATTTTCGTCACGACAAGGGATCTGGACAACAGCAACAGTCACCACAAGTGGCGATGCGGCCTGGCACCGCATCCCGCAGTCTTCTCCAGAGTGAGAACGCGGAAACAACAGTAGTTACCGCAGGCAGCGATGCGGCGCAGCACCGCATCCTGTCCACGAGGCAAGTGAGACTGACACCACAGAGTAAGTGGCACCAATGACAGTCGCCTGTCAGCTCATATGTAAGCAACAGAATGACACCGCAGTAGGACGTGGCTTCACCTCTACAACCGACAAGCCTGACACACCTACATAAGGGTGGCGCGTCGTCAGTCTGTCCACTCTGCCACCCTCCTTCACTCCTCGGCTATAAATACCCATCCCAAACCAGGTTTGAGGTATCTCTTCACAACTCCCTCATTACTACTACTATCACACACTTTGCTTCACAAGCAAATTACTGATTCTCACGCCGGAGAGTGGTAACAAGGAGCACCCCCTACCCCTTCCTCCTTGTTACGAGTCACGGTGTGTTTTCCTTGTGTAGGAGACAGCCCAGCTGACTGTCAGCCACCGATCCTCGGAAAGAAGGGATTAACCCTACTTGACGAGACCAGTGAATTAACCTATCTTGGTTAACCACTGTTTCATCATTGGCGCCCACCGCTACTCTTAGCACATTTTTCTCATCTCTTTCTTTCTTGAGATCATGTCTGATCGTCCGAACAATGCTACCGGGGAAAGTCTAAACCCCGCAAACCCAAGGCCTGCGAGGACTGCTCCCCCAGCCCAAAACGTTGGCCACATCGGCACATCCACCCAAGGGGGCACTCCCCCCACATTCGCACCAGATTTTTCACAGTATGCTTCGGTGATACCTCCGGGCATGGATCTCCATGCTTGGTATTACCAACAACAAACTATGCTGGCCGCAGCATACAATAGAGCTTGCGCTGAAGCGCAAATTCCCGGCAGTCCCCCCCCCCCGCACCACATACACCTGCGGGTCGTATCTTGCAATACGACGGTAGGGTCCCCACACACCCAACCTATCGCAGTAGGCACAAGGACCGCGGTTCCTCTTACTGCGACGTCCGCATGCTCGATGATGACGATTCCACATATGGGTCCTACCGTTGGGGCCCAATACATAGCCGCCTAGGCCCTGATGGCGAAACTAGGTTGCAGTCTACAGCCCACCGCGGCTCCGGCATCCATAGCCGTCTGGGACCACAACCTCATAACGAGGGGTATGATCGTACCGACCCGGACGACCATACATATTGCGGGGAGTCTCACACGACTAACAGCCGACCAGGAGGACACAATTACGTTCCTTCCACGGCACCCCGCACTACATACCTCCGCGCCGCTAAGCGCAACCAAACCCAGGCCTACAGGCCAAAATCCGCGGCCGAAAACTCCAAATATGTACCAGAGATTGCCCACGCCGATGTCACAACGACTAAACTCCCACTAACGATTGGGAAGTACAATGGTTCGTCCGACCCGGATGACCACATGAACATTTTTACCGGCGCTGGGTGCAATGGCAAGTGGGATGAGGCCACTTGGTGTCATTTTTCCCCCAGACCCTCACTGGTCTGGCAAGGGCTTGGTTCGATTCTTTGCCAGTAGGATCACTTGCTTCATTTGAAGACCTACAAGCAAGATTCCTTGCACATTTCAGCCAGCAGCGACGTCACAAACGAGATTCCATGGACGTCATGAACATCTGGCGCGGAGACAACAAAATTCTGGAGTTATTTGTCGTCCGCTACAATGAAAAGTGCCTCGAGATCGGTGGAGTAGCAGATCAAATGGCACGCAACCATTTCATTCGAGCCGTCAAGGACGATGAAATGGTTATAACCATCTAAGGCAAGGAGGGCTTGCCAGAAAGGTGGGACGACGTCATGGCCGCGGTCAAGAGGTACGCCCAAAATCAGCGGTCTCTCAAACGCACACTACCAAGGCACAGCCCCAAGCGGAAGGTCAATCCTCCCGCCAAGACTCCAAGCGCAATAACAAGCGCAACCGGGACACGTGGGATCATGGCAACTATTCCAAACTGTACGTCCCACGTAGCCACCAGCCCGACGCAAGGGCAACAATCAATGCCCAGCGCGACAACCGGGCATCCAAGAAAGAATCTCGGGACCGCAATTGGACCGAGATAAACCAATTGCCAAGTGACGTCCTCCTCACGGACGCACAATTCTTGTGACCGGCCCAACCAATGAAGTTCAAAAAGAACCAAGATCTCACGCAAGGACTCAGGCCACACAACCAACAACTGCATTAGTCTCCGACTGGAGATTGAGCGAGCCCTAAAGGAGGGGAAGCTTCAACACTTGTTGATAGCCGCGCAAAAGCAAACCAAGCACATCACCCCCCACAACGAGGGCACCTCCACGGGTAAATGGACCATGTATGCGGCCTCAACCCACATGATCAATGGAGGACGTGGAAAGCCGCGAAAGGCGGCAAGAAGACCGGACAATGACTGGAAAGCCGAACAAGTCGTCTTTCCAAAAGTCTGAGGCGGTCAGCGCGACAGGCGCGCCGTCGTCATTACAGGCTACCTGGCTCACTACTGCACGGAGCAATTATTCATCGACACGGGCTGTACTTCTGGCATCATCTATGAGCAGAGCTTCAACTAGTTCGATCAGGAAGACAAAGATCGATTGCAGCCGGTAGACTACCCTTTGGCCGGATTTGCGGGGGAAATGGTGTTCCCCCTAGGCCAAATTACATTCCTCGTGCGCCTTACCAACGGTAGGCACACGAGGATCGAGGAGGTAAACTACATGGTTTTACCCCACACCTCCCGATACGACGGACTTCTCGGGTGAGAGTCCCAAGGCGATTTTAACATGATTACGTCTGTCCCCCATTCTGCCATCGGTTTCCCAACCGAGACGGGGGTGGCCATAATTTATGCCCGCAGAGAAGTTATTACTACGGACGAGCTACGTCCGGCCAAGACAGCAAGGCTTACCCACAACACCCAACCAGAGAAATGGGTTCTTAACGCAAGACACCCAGAACAGACGGTGACATTGGGTAATGCCTTGTCTAACAGTACGAGGGCGCGCCTGAAGCAACTTCTCTTCAGGAATCAAGATATCTTCACGTGGACACCCGCAGACATAACAGGGGTACCACGCGAAGTCGCGCAACATTTCTTGAATACCCTACCAGGTATCAAGCCAGTAATCCAAGGCCAACGCCACCTTGGATCCGCAAAGAACGAGGAGATGAACGAGCAGGTCAAAGAACTGCTCTCTGCAGGCATCATGCGGGAAGCCAAAGACCAGACTTGGTTATCTAACCCTGTCATGGTAGAAAAAGCTACTGGGGGCTGGCGCATGTGCGTCGATTGTAAAGATCTCAACAAAGCCTACCCCAAAGATTGTTACGCACTTCCCACGATCGACGAGAAAGTCGATAACCTCGCGCCGTTTCGATGGAAGTGCTTCCTCGATTGTTACAAAGGCTATCACCAAGTGCAGATGGCAATCGAAGACGAAGATAAAACGGCATTCAGCACACCTACCAGGAATTACTGTTATACAGAAATATCGTTTGGGTTACGCAACGCGGGTGCAACTTATCAAAAGTTGATGAATGACACTTTTGGTGATCAAATCAGCAAAAGTTTTGAAATCTACATGGACGACCTAGTCGTCATGAGCATGGAAGAGGATACCATGCTCAATGATATCAAAAAAACATTCCAAACTTTTCGTGGCGTCAATATGAAGCTCAACCCATGGAAATGCTCGTTTGGAATGGAAGAAGGCAAGTTCCTTGGATTCATCGTCACCAAAGATGGATTCAGGGTAAACCCGGAAAAGGTTCAGGCAATCGAGCATATGCCATCGCCTTCCACAATGAAGGAAATGCAACGACTAGCCGGTCGGCTAGCAGCGCTAAACAAATTTTTAGCCAATCATGCAGCTAAATCTTATCCTTTCATCAAAACCCTGCGGAACTGCTTAAAAAAGGAACAATTCCAGTGGACCGTAGAGGCTGAAAATGCTTTCCGGGAGATGAAAGAGTGTTTGATCCAACTCCCAACTCTAACCGCACCACGCAAGAAAGAACCACTTATCTTATACCTATCTGCCGCAGACAACGTGGTAGGTGCGGTACTCATAGTGGAGCGAGAGGGAGTTCAAACACCCATCTACTATATCAGCAAAATGCTCAATGACCCAGAGACAAGGTACTCCATCATGGAGAAGTTGGTACTCGCACTGGTGCACGCATCGAGACGGTTACGACGTTACTTTGCAAATCACGTCATCACCGGGTTAACCAACTACAGGATTGGGCCGATCCTCTCCAAGCCAGAAATCTCTGGGTTATTAGCAAAATGGGCCATTGAACTAGGTGCACACACATTGATCTATAAATCTAGCCCCGAGATCAAACGCCAAGTTCTAGATGATTTTGTTGCCGAGGTACCGACAAATCGCATCCAAGAATGCGAAGAAGAACAAAACGCTACACCACCACCATCCTCATCGGATATCTGGGCACTATAAACCGATGGTGCATCCAACGAGGACAGTGCAGGTGCAAGTCTGCGACTCGTCAGCCCCGATGTCCAAGAGATCACCTACGCAATCTGCCTCGATTTCAAAAGCATAAACAACGAAGCAGAGTATGAGGCTCTACTGGCAGGGTTACGTCTGGTAGTCAAACTCAGCGTCCAACATTTGGAGGCACACGTCGACTCACTACTAGTTGCAGGGCAAGTGCGCGGCGACTATACCGCAAAAGGGGATATCATGATCCTCTACCTCGAACAAGCCCTACAACTGAAATCAAAGTTCACTTCCTTCAATATCCGCCATATCAACAGGAGTGAAAACAAACCCGCGGATGCACTTTCAAACCTCGCATCCACCAGCTTCCAACACCTGGCAAAGGAGATACGCATTGAGATTTTGCAAAATCCCTTAGTACCCCTCCGCCAAGTCAACGTCATCTAGTACGGTACAACATCCTGGATTCACCAATCATTGCATACTTGCAATCAGGTGTTACTCCCGAAAGTAAAGCAGAGGAACGCAAGTTGCAATACAAAGCGTGCCATTATCAGATGGGAGACGGTATTTTATACCGCAAATCATACCTGGGGCCACTTCTACAATGCGTCGACCCCCAAGATGCCACATATCTAATCAGAGAAATACACGAAGGAATAAGTGGCATACACGCAGGCCCACGCATGGTGGTGGCGGCCAAAATCATGAATGCTGGGTACTACTGGCCCGGCATGCACCTGGACGCGGTTAAAGTCTTGCGCAAGTGTTTCAATTGTCAGCAGCACGCTCCCAAAACCTTGTGCCCTAAGAACAACCTGATCCCCATCACCACCGCATGGCCATTTCAAAAATGGGCAATCGATGTGGTGGGACCATTTCCAGACGCACCAGGTGCTGTGAAGTTTATCATAGTAGCTGTTGACTATTTCACAAAATGGGTAGAGGCAAAACCGCTCGCCTCTACCACCACTATGATAATAAGGAAATTTGTTTAGGAACATATCATCTGCCGTTTCGGCTTACCAATGTGCATCGTTACCGACAACGACACCAACTTCGCTGCCGAAGACTTTCAAAAATGGCTAAAGGAACTAAACATTGAACACGTCTTCTTCTCAGTGGCGCATCCGTAAGGCAATGGCCAAGTTGAGAGCATCAATAAAAGTTTAGTTGAAGGTATCAAGGCATGGTTGGGAACAGCCAGACGCGGCTGGGTCGATGAACTCCCTAGTATCCTATGGGCTCATAGGACTAGCCCAAAGACAAGTCACGGTGAGACACCCTTCAGCCTGGTCTATGGATCTGAGGCGGTGATCCCCACTGAAGTAGGTCTCCCTTCACCCCGATTGTTGGCTATCAACAAGATTGACAACAGCGATGAACGCAGGCTTGAGTTGGACCTCCTAGAAGAAAGGCGTGAAAACGCAGCAATCAACGAGGCCAAGTACAAAACCAAACTTGAAAAGTACTACAATGCACGCATTCGCATCTGTACTTTCAACCCAGGAGACTACGTCCTTCGCGACAATGAGGCATCTAACGCAGAACGCCCAGGGAAACTTGCCCCCAAGTGGGAAGGACCCTACCTCATCCAAGAGGTCCTGGGCAAAGGCGCATATAAACTACAAACATTAGAAGGCGAACCTATCGCACGCACATGGAATGCACAGCAGCTTCGACGCTGTTACATGTAAGCCATGTTTTACATTTTCCATGTAACCTATCGGGCTGCAGGTCATTTGCAAATAAATAAATGAACGATTCAATGCAATATTGTTTGTTTCCTTCAATTACAAATGCGTGTTCCACTTCACGGTATCTGCAAAAACAGATTGGCAAAATCTTCATTAGCGATACCCACACAAAGTGGTAACCACACACAAATATTGTAATAGGCCAGCAAAGGCAAAATATCAATGTCTATCCAGCTGGATACGCACATACGGTTTTTACAAAACATACACAATTCCTAAACCCTAACGGGATAAAAATGGGAATTGGCTAATACTCACACGACAAAGGTGTAGAGTATACTCAACCACGCTTTACAAGCCAACAGAGTTATATACTTGCATGTCACCTAGACATGCAAATGGCAAACAATGACTTAGTATTATTTACATGCGCCTGAAACATTAGCCTTAAATAAACACTATTTCAACTGCGCTCACACAAAGACAGTAATTTTTTTTACTTATAAACTTTGAGCCGCACACACTTGCATATCACCTAGATATGCAAAAGAAAAATTCAGACTTAATGTTATTCACAAAAACATTAACTCACACATGTTCAAGAATGCAAGTAGTAAAAAGACTTGTACAAATCAAACAAAAGGGTTAAACTTTATATATTCCAAAGTATTTCTACACCATTGCATTGCAGAAGAAGTTTACAATCAGTTCTCCTCGAGGAACATTTACATCAAAAAGAAAAGTAAAAAGGGGCACGCAGGCCAAACTAATATTCTTTTGTACCACTGGTACCCGCATCACCCTTTGCGCCACCAGCGGTCTCCTCCTCCTCTTCAAGATCAGCATACAACAACCGCAAGCGGTCCACATAATCTTCCGCCTCCAGGCATTTATCAATATCATCAATGGTGGAAATGGACAAGCTGTTGTATGCGTTAATAGCCACAACGTACCGACCCTCGGTATTCTACATTATGGAACCCAGATCTTTCATCAGTAAACTTGCTCTGGTAGAAAGGGTTCACATGATTAAGGCATTCGTTGTACCTAGCCTTGAACCCCGCCTCACGCGCACGATCCTTAAGTTCATTAACACCAGCTTCGTTCTCAGGCGCGTCAAGAATGGTTCCAATAATCTGCAAAACACAAGTAACGAGGGTAAACAAAGGCAAACCTAACAATAACAAAGGCACCGGATACTTACATGCCCGATACCGTGGTTACGCATCCAGTCACGGTCTGCCTTAAGCTGATCCAAGGAAGAAATCAGGCTATCTCTGGCCTAAGCAGCCTCCCTCGCCCGCGCTTCAGCTTCAGCCGCGCGGGCAGTGACATCCTCAAGAATAGTCACTCGGTTCTACACTTCAGCCTTTCAACAACAAAGAAAACACAAGTATAGGAAGGCAATCAGTTATACTTTTAAAAGAAAAGGAGGCAGAATCAAGTAGAATCGCGGTTCATACCTTAAGATCCTCAACAACTTTGTTCAAGTTGTTGCGGTCAGCAACCGCCTCCTCAAGAGCCTTGGCACTATGAGCCTCCGCCTCTTTCGCCTCCTTAGCAGCCGCTTCGGTTGCGGCCTTTTCCTTTACCATGGCAGCATTTGCCGCCTTCAGATTGGTAACCTCCTGACGAACATGCATAAGTTTTTCATTTTCTCGAGCGCAAGCTTCCCTCTAATCTTTGCGCTCATCAGAAAGCAACTTAGCAAGAGTACGAACCTGTTTAAGGCCAGCTATCGCGGCCCAAGCTTCAGTCTGCTTGTGTTTCTCAAAAGCAACTTTCTCTCTTTGCGCTCATCAGAAAGCAACTTAGTAAGAGTATGAACCTGTTTAAGGCCAGCACCCTCCCGAGCAGCCTTAGCCATCGCCTCAGCCTTAGCCCGCAGGAGAGCGGTTTCCTCCTCCTTGCGACCCAGAACCTTGTAATCTTCCATAATAGCACTCGCCATTATGGAAATCCCAACAAGCATGGAGGAAAGTTGATTTATCCGGTTCTCACGGGGCAAACTACGAGCCTGAAGAACCTCAAACGGGGTGCCCAAACCACTCAAGATATCCCTACTAGCGGAGGGATCATTCGAAATATCATCCCCTTGCATAACGCTCCAAGGAGGACGATGGTAGTTCACACCCCGGTTTTCCGTATAAGTATGGTAATAGAACTCCAATTCAGACTTACCAGGCTGAATAGATGGTTCTTCAAAGCCCGTACCCGTGGAGGCAGAACCAGAAGCCTTCTCGGCAGCAGGAGATTTTTGCTTTTCAGCATCAGCAAATTTCAGATTATTCCCCCCTCAACATCAATATCCCAAGGGGGATCAAGTTGTCAGAAGAATCCATCGTATCAAAGATGGTCTGCTCCGCGGCCTTCTTTCTGGTATCCTCCGTTTGCGCAGAGGGTGTGGTAACCACTTCAATAGAAGGGCTTCTCCGGAACTCCTTATTCGCTCCAAAATCCGCACCCGCGTCTCACGGAGGAGAAGAACGAGCCTCAAAGAAGGAGAAAGTCTCCTTAAGCGATTCTACAACAAGCAAAAAACAACTATAAATTACAAGTTATAAATGACAAACACTTGTAAACAAATGGTCAAACTTACCAGTCATGACCACAGGCTTTGGCTGTGATACAGCAACTGTCCGAGTCGTTCTCAACCTCGGACGTTTCCGCTCACCAGCACCAACGGCCTCTACCTTCCGCTTCTTCTTCTCATCAGCAGGTTTAGAACCCGCAGAGGATCCACCTGCAGCCGCACCACCACTTGGAACACCCAAACCCTCAAGGGTGTCAGACACTACCACGTAATCGGTGTATCTGCGTAAATGAGTACGAGAGATACCTGCCGCTTGCGGCACCAAATGAGGAACATTCATCAACATGCAATCAGCAAGGCCAACTTCTTTACAAAGCAAGTAAGGAAATTATATCTACTATACCTTTTCCTTGTGGCAATGGTGCCTCCATCGCCTTGCAATCAGGAATACAGAAGTTGTCGTGAATGGTGAAGTTAAAACCTTCTTCACCCTCCGCACATGCAAGCATCTCAACCTTGCCTTTGAAGTCAGGGTCAAATATTCTCCAAAGGGCAGCATCATCTGATAAGTACATTTACAAAATTCAATAACAAAGATAAGGAAGTAAGAAACCGCACAGGAAGAAAGGTACTTACCACCACTTTTCTCCCGCACAACGGGCCTTGCTTTCCTACTCATCCTTGTGAGCATCATCCACAGCACCCACAACTGAGTGTTGCTCAGTTTCTTAAACCCAATGAGCCGCAACCTCGGAAACCAGTCCACCATATCATCCCTGGGGACAGCAATGGTCTCCGCCATGATCGTCTCGGTCACATTCCAAAAGGTCAATTTGCCAGTGACCGCATCAGCCTTAATGTAGAAGAACTTTGTCTTCCACTTCGTAATTCCCTTGGGAGGGACAATCAGCTTAGGGCTGCCATGCCGTTGACCGAAAGAGAAGAAACCAGTGTGCACTGTTAACTGATAAAACCGCCAGAAGTCTCCGACGGTTGGTTCCATACAAAGAGCATGAAAAGTGTACTCAAAACATCAGTCATCAGATTATCGAACTGAGCCTTTGTCCATTTCAGCACCGGTAAACCTCCACCGGCAACATCACCCTCCTCCTCCGCCGCCCCCGGCGATGAAGGGTCAGGGTTTTAACCCTCAGCAGAATGTGGGTTCGATGGTTCAGCCATCACGAAGAAGAAAGCAAATGTAGGTGAGTTCAGAAACTCAGAAACCTCACCGGAAAATTAAACAATTGATCGGAGAAGACAAATGAATCTCTATTTCTCTCACCGGAATTTTTTGAAATTTTGAAGAAGTGAGGGGAAACCCCACAACGGTTTCCCCTTATATACTCATCGCAATTAATGCGGAACAGTAACCGAAACATCGTGTGTAAAAGGAACGAACAATGCGACGACATCTGTACAGCGACGGTTCCGCTGACGGTTACCACGCGCCAGTAGCTGCCCGCGCGCCTGACAAAAGAGACTTTTACACTCCTGCTACAGTGAAGTGATTACCTCGGGCAGCGCAATCGTCCTTTCGTTTCAGCACATGTCAGGCAAATCTCACCAACTTCCACCAACTCGCACGTGCTGTCTACAAATTTACAAAAGCTACAAATAAAGATAACTCTCATGTACGCGGCATGCGGTTTTTTTATGGTTTCTCAAACCATAACCTAGACCGCATGTCGTTTTTTACATACCCCTCAAAAAGGCAAAAATATATATCTCTACATTATGTAAAGGGGTATAACTAATATCCTCATATACCCATGAGCACACGTGGAATATGCGAAGATGACATACACGAGCCTATACAGGTGTGTGAGATACTCAGAACCAGCGTTGTTCTTTAGACTGCGAAAACCGCTTCTCAGGATGAGGCAAACCGCAGTCCCTCCAAACTTCTTCAAGCTTCAAATCCCTCGTGTCCGGTTCACAACCACAGAGGGGACGCAAACAGCTTCTCTTTAGGGAAAAGGATAAGTATGATGCGCATTCGCACATCAGCAACCCTGACTCCTGATCCTTCAAGAGCCACATCAAAGAGAACCCCTCTTTTAAGGCGAGTCTTCTGTTACAAACCGCAGATACTCACAAGTAGCTGCAGCGGAACACAACTCCGCGAACGGTAGCTACGGAAGAGCCACGACTAAACCATCACGCAGTTGAGCAAAGCTACTTCCAGGAAAATTGCTTTCCTACTAAGCGTGAAGGAAAGTGGCTACAGAACAAATGCGGACGAGTTTCACCCAGATTCCCAAGTATCTAAGGTGATCTCCTTGAGCAACAAGCCAAGCAATAGTGGTAACAAGTCTGCTTATGACCTTGTTTGCCCACCTATGAGCTGCATAGAATAAACAATGGTGGGCATAACCATGCCTATGACCATGTTTATTTGACCATTATCCAGATTCACATTGTTCGACCAAACATGGCCAATAATGCAAAGGAACGAGGTAACCGCAAAGGGACGTATGGTTACTTGAGAGCTAAACTGGAAGAACATGAACACCCCACAAAATAGGGGTCATCGTTGCATGTCCAGTTGACAAACATAAAGCGAGAGCAAGGCACTTACAGCATTGCATTCGCTACCGCCACGGTCTCAAAGGTTGGTTCGACACACCAACAGGTGGTAACCAACCCTAATGACATCAGAAAAAGGTAGACCATACTACCAGATCAAAATCCTCGGCTGAGTATTCCGCATTAGACGGAACTTGCTCACAGGTACGGAAGAGACGTCACACGACTCTACTGGATCCCCAGCTTGATTTACTTGAAGCAGGAGCCATCAGTATGGCCTAGAATCTTCTCTAAACTCCAAACTACCTTCTAGACACCATAGTCCAGTATTCCTCCCACATGCAACTTGCATGAGGAAGCAACACTAGACTGGGGGGACTTGAAGGGGTATGGTCCCAGATCTCGCACCAGCATGGCTACGAGTGACCATTACCCTTATCAAAAAACCCCCACCAGTAAGAACTTATATGTGTCCGTGCGGGCACGCGCGAACACAGCAGTCGAATCCAATCGGTCAAGCGATAGGAAGAAGACTTACCTTGTGTATGAAAATGGGTGTACGCATAGCGATGCGGCCTAGCACCACATCCTATGAACATTTTCGTCACGACAAGGGATCTGGACAACAACAACAACAGTCACCACAAGTGGCGATGCGGCCTGGCACCGCATCCCGCAGTCTTCGCCAGAGTGAGAACGCGGAAACAACAGCAGTTACCGCAGGTAGCGATGCGGCGCAGCACCGCATCTTGCCCATGAGGCAAGTGGGATTGACACCATAAAGCAAGTGGCACCAATGATATTCGCCTGTCAGCCCATACGTAAGCAACAGATAGACACCGCAGTAGGACGTGGCTTCACCTTCACAGCCGACAAGCCTGACACACCTACATAAGGGCGGCGCGTCGTCAGTCTGTCCACTCAACCACCCTCCTTCACTCCTCGGTTATAAATACCTATCCCAAACTAGGTTTGAGGTATCTCTTCACAACTCCCTCACTACTACTACTATCACACACTTTGCTTCACAAGCAAATTACTGATTCTCACACCGGAGAGTGGTAACAAGGAGCACCCCCACCCCTTCCTCCTTGTTACGAGTCATGGTGTGTTTTCCTTGTGCAGGAGACAGCCCAGCTGACGGTCAGCCACCGATCCTCGGAAAGAAGGGATTAACCCTACTTGACGAGACCAGTAAATTAACCTCTCTTGGTTAACCACTGTTTTATCAAGTACCTAAGTATGTTATTTTGTGCAAACCACATGGACTAACTATGTAATTAATGAATATATCAAAACTCTTTAAAATATAAATTAAATAATGAAACAAATGATATAATAAGTATCTATTAAAATCCACAACAATCTTGAAAACACACGGATATAATATCTGAAAATTAGTTATATTAATATATCAAGATATGTAGCATAATCGAGAAAAACTGTTTAAAAATAACTACAACTAATTTAATATATTTTGTAGTAACATCATAAAAATGTATAATCAAATCTGATTTGTTTGTTACGATCAATTACTTGGCACATTTTGAGACGGTGTGATTAAACCATGACGTCTCTATTTTTTTTTTTTGTGTATCTATGTGCTTAGGAAACACTTTAGTTCCGATGAGATACAGTCTTTTATTATTATTGTTATTCGTTTTATCTTATTTAATCCCATATATTTAAAATTACAAAAATTAAAACTATGTTTTATACATTAAACATGTGTAATACACGGAGTTTTGACCTAATATCTTAATAATAATTTATTTGCACATTACCAACTATTATTATACCTATTGAATTTTTAATTATTTAAGATTTTGAGTAACTTCTATCGTGCTAAATTATTTAACATATCTTAAAACATTATATATAAATATTTACTAATAAAAAATAAAAATAAATAAATAGATTTTATGTTAATTGAGAGATATAATAAAAAGATGAAAATAAAAAAAAATAGATTTTGTAAAATTGATTTAAACTTAAATAAAATTAGGTGTTAGTACCCAAAGGTGTTACATTGATAAAATTAACAAAAATGAATGGGTTTTTTGGTCGTTATATTGGTAATTTTGGTGTTAGTACCCAAAGGTGTGACAAAATTGAAACCATAAAACCTAAACCTGTTAAAAAAAAGTTAGTACCCAAGGGTGAAACTGGCTATAAACCTAATGTGTGCAAAATGTAACATATAAATTACATCAAAAGATGCATAAAACTAACCCTTTTTTAGTACTAATGCTGGAAAAAGTGTGTTTTTATCTTCCTTTTGAATTTACAGGACCAAATGAGCTTAACGAGCAAAAGGAACAAATATACAGCCAAAACCAACTTAAATACAAAGAAAAGGAATAAACGTGACATGCCCGATCCCTCGACGGCATCCCCAAAGCAAAAAAATAGACAACAGAAGACTGGCCACGGGGGCATGCCCACTGGACACGGGGCCGTGTGGGACCCTCTCCTGACACTAGCAATTAATGAAGAAGAGAAAAAGGCTGGCCACGGGGGCGTGCCCACTGGACACGGGGCCGTGGCTAGAGCTCTGTGCAGGCTATAAATAGGGGTGCTTGGCTCACTTTAAAGGCATCCCTTGGCAAACCACTACTCTCCCACTTTGCCACCACTCCACCACCACTACAACACCAACACCCACCACCATCATCCATCATCCATCTTTAGAGTGTGTAGTAGTCTCGGGATCCAAGATTGATCGTAAGGGTTCTTACCAATCAAAGGCTATGTTTGGTTAAGCCTCTTATATCACTTGGTGGAGACAAGTCTTTTATGTTTTACTTTTGATTTTTAATATTTCGGCACTTTTTATTTGGTTTTGTATTAATGACTTTAATAACTAGTTTCTTATGTTGAAGGTGAATTTTCTTTATCATTTGTCCATGGTGTCTTGGCGTTACTTTACTCTCGATATAAAGTAAAAGATTGCATCATTCATGTCTCTACGGTCTATATAGAGGCATGTTGGCTACCTGGTCGGGGGTTAAGGGAATGGTTTTGTAAGGTTCTTGCCTTGTTCAGTGTATAGATCCTGCAAGCACCTAGTTCAAGCTTACTAGGACCTCCTTCAATACCCACTGGTATTGGATGGCGGGGGTGCGAATAGCTTGAACCCCTCATATGTAAACAACTATTAATACATTAAAGCGGCTACTTGGGATTGTATCTCTGCTAACTCAAACTACTTAGCTGAGGGTAACGTCACATTCAAAAGAGGGGCCTACCACTTTTCGCATTAATAATTTAATTAATTATCTTTCAATATTCCGACCCTTTGGGATTGTATCCTTGCTGACTCAAACCACTGGGTTGAGGGTAACATCACCTTCAAAAGAGGGGCCTACTACTATAACTAAGATAATCCCTTAAAAAGTCCGAAAGTGCAAAAATCATCAAAGGATACATAAAAGGCGAGTCAGATCCAAGTGATTCATCTTGTCTATCTATTTTTATTTTATTATATTTCTGCATTTTTAGTTTTTATTTTTTTATTGTTTCAAACCTTATCTCAAAAATTTAGATTGTTAGACGTTGAGGATAAACCAGTACTAAAAGCTCTTGTGTCCTTGGACGACCTCTGTATCTTACCAACGCTATACTTAAACGAAGTGACCATAAGGTATAACCTCAGAAGGTTATTCCCTATAAAACTATGGTCACCTAATGTGTTTGGTCATATCCTAAAGATCGACCAAACGGGTCTAGTTCGAAAGTCTAAGCGGTTGTTTAGACTGCTTGACTTACGACTCTACATAAGCACAAAACTTAAAGTGACGAGCTAAGCATGTTAAAGCATGGTTAACAAAGTTTGAAAACAGGTTTGGTATCAAAACAAAGGGTCTTGATACCTAAAAGTAGTTTGGTTACAAAATACGCAAGAATACGCATTTTGGCCGAAACTATGACTCGTCACTATACCTAGATAACGTGGTAATCAGTAGGTATAGTCACTAGGGACTATAACCATCGTGATTACGCTCATGTTGCGAAGTTCAAGCGAACTTTGTGTTGACCATAAACTGGTCAATGCAGAAAGTCAAACACAGTTTGACTTTCGTGCTAAAAATGCATAAAAGAACGAAAGAAGACTTACAAAGGGTCCAAGCAAGCAAATCTTGATTCAAGTAGCTCAGGTATGAAGCAAAGGCTTCAACTTAGAGCATCTTAGATCAGATTTGAGAGAGAATGAAGTGAAGTGGGGGTGCTATTTATAGATTTCGGGTTGCCGTTAGGATCGTTCCTCGTAAAACGAGCTTTGATCTTGGCCTTACACTTGCACCCACTGATTTATGAAACCATGGGAACCCAAAACCAGCCCATAGGAAGCTTAAAAACCATTTACAAAGGTGTGGAACAGCTGGAACAAGCTGGAAAATGGTTTTTGCAGATCTGACACTTTTACGCGGGCCGCGTAAGGATCAAGGGAGGCTTACGCAGGCCGCGTGAGATCCATAGTTCAGCAACAAGTTTCAATAATTGCAGTTTTGTTCCTTGCAAGTGTTTAATCCCCATTTTGACCTATTTAAGGCCCGTTAAGCCATTTTCAAGGCCCAAAAATGATGCCTAAACATAGGGGACATGAAACATGCTAAAAAATATGACGGATGTCGGTTCGTTTGGCCGTACGATCACGTTATTCGGTTAATTACGACCAAACATGAATGAACGCGAAAAACGATCCAAATTACGCGACGAATGGAATTTTATCATGAAAATCACTAAAATAAAACATTTTAATGATTACATAAATTTTTGGATGTCCGAATAAATTCAGAACGTAAGATATGCGCAAAAATGCAAACTTATGCACTTTTTGACGCTTTTAGTCCCTGAATGAGCATAAAATTTATTTTAGCATACCGAACCCCTGAAAGCCTATTTCTATGCTACGTAAAGGATATTTAGGGTATGTTTAACTTATGTTCAAGTTCCGGAATGTTCGTTACAGTACAATTCGACATACTTTCGCAGTTTGCCGGAATTAGTCCCTGTAAGCGAATAAACTTGATTTCGCCACACCAAACCTTCCAAAACTTATTTATAAGTTATGTAAAGGTTATTTAAGGTATTTTAAGCCTATGTCACTGTCCCAGAGTGTTTGTTGCATTAAAGTGGTTATATTTACGCATCAGATCGCGTATAACCTTCCAGAAAGCGATTTAAAACCCGAAATCGAACAAGAATTGATATGTGCAAACGATACACATATTTATTAAAATCTCAAGTATGAAATACAATATTTCAGTTGTTTGGTATTTTTTTGGTGGTTGAAGTGACACATGTGTCACAGTCTCCCCTACTTTAGGAAATTTCGTCCCGAAATTTAATTTTAGAGGGAATTTGTGAAGACAACTATGATGGTTTCGCTTCCGAACGAATCCCTCGAACCCTAAGTAAAACTCTGGGCCATGTTTGGATTCTTAGAGAAATTGTCAACTATCAAAGTGAAGTCCTTGTAGTAAGAAAACATGGAGTTTCGAACTACGGATTGAAGAACGTTTCTTATGAAGCTTATCATAGGAAACTTGTGTGTGCTTGAAATCAGAATTGGGGAGTGTAAGATAAAATGACATTGGCCAAGGTCCAGGACTTCTAGTAACTTAAATAACGCTACGTTCGCAATGTAATAAGGAACACTTATATATAGGAAGTACCAGCGGCGTATCCACCATGCCCCTTTTTACATTGTTCCCGTATCATTATTCTTGTCACTATAGGTCTTAACACATTACAAAACTTGCTGTGGTTTCTGTGCACTGAATTCCATAATTATGTATGCATCCATAATTACGTAATTCCTTGCACAGTCCGCACAGTTCATTTCATAATGTGTAGGGGAAAAATCAATTGAATAAACATGAAGCGACTTGACTAGACCACCAAAGGATCTTTTTAACTAGATCAACGAACGATCTTTTAACTAGATCAACACATGATCTTCTTAACTAGACCGTCATACAATCTTCTTAAATAGACCACTTAAGGGATCTTTTCAATTATATCATCACATGATATTCCTAACCAGATTTTCAAATCAATCTGTTTAACTAGACCACTCAAGGGGTCCAATTATAGAATAGTACTTTATAACCCAAGGGACTTAACTACAATGTAGGGGTCCATTAAGGATTTAAGATAGTACCGTTGGATATCCTACTATGAATCCCTCATATGGAAATATGGAAGATTCTATGAGGATTTGGATAACGAAAATTCAGATTACACAAAAACACAAGACATAAAAGGAATCACATAAGCACATATAATCACATAATTGTTTAACTTGATCATTAATTTGTTATCTTTGGACACGGGTATTTAAAGCATGCCAGGAATCCAATCCATGGATTTCATTCGGCACTTTAAACATCTTCAAGAATCTAACTATGGAGATAGAAAGATCTTAATAGGAATCCGGCTTTGTCCTTATTGAATCATAATGTACGTATTAAGGCATACGAATAATTCAATTAAGGGCTACAATTTGAGCGATATTTATCCCCAATGATCTAATTATGAGGATAGAAAGATCCTATTTTGGATTTTGGAATTTGTGTAACGAGAGGTGTTTCGACACCTTGCACTAGACGTGCTTAAGTCGATACACAAGGTAGAAAGTTCATGAGGTTGAGGTACTAGATATGCCAAGGTGACATATGAAGTAGAATTTGGAGGTTGAGCAGCGGCAGGATTTGCAACTGCTTTGCTTTGGACAGCAAAGCGACACATGTTAACCAAATGTCCCCATCGTCCACCATGGGTATATTTGAAACAGGGTATCTGATTCGGATGATGACAGTTACATGGATTGCACCGAAAAGCAGTTCCCTTGTGCGGCTTTATCCCTGAGGCGAGTCATGGTGATAGCTAAATCAATGGTCTTCTGGAGTACGACGCCTATTTGTTGAGTGATTGTAGCACCTAGTTCGGACATTGTTGTTGCGATGAAGAGGCATCACGAAGGTAATGAAAGATATGGGAGGAAACAAATGAAATGATATCGGATAATCAAAACAGAATGACAACGCATAAAAATTGCGATCATTTGTTTGTTACCTAAGGCAAACAAATGAGATGGTAACTAATCAAAGTAAGTGGGTCATATTAATGTATCGCGAAGACATGCTTTAGCCTATAAGTGGACACTCACCCCAAGAGTTCCCAGGTAAGAGTGACTAGTCCGATTATGTGGATTTGTACGAACTCTCTAGCCATAGACAGAAAGCTTAGAGTACAGGCATCCACCCTTCCAGATTACACGTGTTCACATTATAAGACCCAAACTTTGATGAGATTTTGAAAACTTAGAGGGTTCAAAACCTTATAATAAATCATCCTAGAACAGATGATTAGTTTTCAAAGTGGATTCGAATTTTGTGTTTTCATTGTGGTTGTCACCTAAGGATAAGTGACAGTATTGTTTTATAACAAAACACAAGATAACTTGTGTTAGGGTCCTAGGAAGGTTATAGTCTAGGTGAAAGCATTACTAATAACCTAATTCCCTATAACCATTGGCTCTGATACCAACTTTTCTGTCACACCCGACCACGTAAAACAACAAAACGTGGCGGAAACGTCGGGGAGTGTTGTAACAGAATCATTGTTTCACAACCATGGATTTAATAATTTCGTTTTATTGAATTATTGAACTCATTGTTTAATTATAAATCAGATAAATACAACTATTATCTTTCAAGGTTTTAAAGTCGCTAAGGCCCGAGTCCATCCTATGTATAGCATGCATCAACAATCATCACATAACAGGACATGAAACATGTGTAAAAATAGGTACGTCAGCATAAAAATGCCTGTGAGATACATAGGTTTTATTATAATTAGGATTCATGACATATAAGTTTAAAGAAAATGTTTAACAAAAGTAGTCATGATCCTTGTAAAAGGTTTTCTTTTATAAATCATACTAAAAATTTTAAGAAATCAGATGATATAAAATAATAATACATAGGTAATTAAATAACTAAATAAAATGAATTTGTATAAAGTATATTGTTTATAAAACAATATTTTGATAAAAAGGTTTATAGTATATATAAAAATATACTTTGGTTTTAAGAAAGTCGAATAAGTAATATATTAAAATATATTTCAGTTCCAAAATTGTTAACCCAAGTGTACTAAATAACGCCACGGTATGTAATGTGATGAAAACACTTACATATAAGAAGTACCAGCGGCGTATCTACCATGTTTTCATCACATTACATTCGTCCCATTATCTAAACACTAACCAAAAACCAATCGTTTAGCAAATAGTGTATTAAATATATACTTTAGTCGTTAAAATAATAATTTTCAGTAGTATATCAAAAGTATACTTTGGCTTTACTAATAACATATTAAACTATGTTTTGGTTTTATATATAACATATTAAACTATGTTTTGGTTTTAGTAATAACATATCAAACTAAGTTTTGGTTTTAGTAATAACATATTAAACTATGTTTTGGTTTTATTAATAACATATCAAACTATGTTTTGGTTTTTATAAATAACATATCAAAATATGTTTTGGTTATTAACAAAATATATGTTGGTTTTGTACAATATCACACATGAGAGTATATCAAACTATACTTTTGGGAGTATATCAAAATATACAATAAAAGTGTGATTTAAGAATTCATTCAGTTTGTCAAAAGATAAGTACTAATACGTATAATTAATTATACTTTGAAATCATGAACATAACAAATAGGTACACATTCTTCACCCCAAAACATTGAAAACAGTAAAAGAAGGGACTATGTACTCACATGAGAATGCTTAGAAGTCTTGAATAACAACCAAGCAACGCTAGAGGGATCACGGAATCAAACGGCACCTAATATAGTAACTATGTAAATAAACCGGACCTAAATCGGGAGATCGGATAGGATGAGGTTTCATAAACCAAATGAGTGTGGGGACTCATATGATATGGTTTAACAAAGCCTACGTACTAAAATGAAACCTAACCTAAGTGCTTACGACCCAATACGACCCGTTTAGGTAGCTTATGCTACTTTAACGCGTGGTTCGCGTAAAACGCTCTCGGACCGCCTAACTAGTCCTATGACAAGTAATATATGCCTTAACATGTCTAATAATGTTGCCTAATCAGTTTAGATGTCAAAATTTATGTTACATATGCTTAAAATGAATTTATGCGTAAAAATGGCATTTTGGTCATTTTCCTAAGGCATATAAACTACCTATCATACAACTACTTAAACGAAGTGACCATAAGGTATAACCTCGGAAGGTTAATCCCTATACAACTATGGTCACCTAATGTGTTTGGTCGGATCCTAAAGATCGACCAAACGGGTCTAGTTCGAAAGTCTAAGCGGTTGTTTAGACCGCTTGACTTACGACTCTACATAAGCACTAAACCTAAAGTGACGAGCTAAACATGTTAAAACATGTATAACAAAGTTTGAAAAAAGGTTTGGTATAAAAAAAGGGTCTTGATACCTAAAAGTAGTTTGGTTACAAAATTCGCAAGAATACGCATTTTGGCCGAAACTACGACTCGTCACTATGCCTAGATAACGTGGTAATCAGTAAGTATAGTCACTAGAGACTATAACCATCGTGATTACGCTCACATTGCGAAGTTCAACCGAACTTCGTGTTGACCATAAACTGGTCAATGCAGAAAGTCAAACACAGTTTGACTTTCATGCTAAAAACGCATAAAAGAACGAAAGAAGACTTACAAAGGGTCCAAGCAAGCAAATCTTGATTCAAGTAGCTCAGGTATGAAGCAAAGGCTTCAACTTAGAGCATCTTAGATCAGATTTGAGTGATAATGAAGTGAAGTGGGGGGGTGCTATTTATAGATTTCGGGTAGCCGTTAGGATCGTTCCTCGTAAAACGAGCTTTGATCTTGGCCTTACACTTGCACCCTCTGATTTATGAAACCATGGGAACCCAAAACCTGCCCATAGGAAGCTTAAAAACCATTTACAAAGGTGTGGAACAGCTGGAACAAGCTGGAAAATGGTTTTTGCAGATCTGACACTTTTACGCGGGCCGCGTAAGGATCAAGGGAGGCTTACGCGGGCAGCCTGAGATCCATAGTTCAGCAACAAGTTTCAATAATTGCAGTTTTGGTCCCTTCAAGTGTTTAAGCCCCATTTTGACCTATTTAAGGCCCGTTAAGCCAATTTCAAGGCCCAAAAATGAAGCCTAAACATAGGGGACATGAAACATGCTAAAAAATATGACGGATGTCGGTTCGTTTGGCTGTACGATCACGTTATTCGGTTAATTACGACGAAACACGAATGAACGCGAAAAACCATCCAAATTACGCGACGAATGGAATTCTATCTTGAAAATCACTAAAATAAAATATTTTAATGATTACATAAATTTTTGGATGTCCGGATACATTCGGAACGTAAGATATGCGCAAAAATGCAAACTTATGCACTTTTTGACGCTTTTAGTCCCTGAATGAGCATAAAGTTTATTTTAGCATACCGAACCCCTCAAAGCCTATTTCTTAGGTATGTAAAGGATATTTAGGGTATGTTTAACTTATGTTCAAGTTCCGAAATGTTCGTTACAGTACACTTCGGTATACTTTCGCAGTTTGCCGAAATTAGTCCCTGTAAGCGAATAAACTTGATTTCGCCACACCAAACCTTCCAAAACTTATTTCTAAGTTATGTAAAGGTTATTTAAGGTATGTTACTTTGTCACTATTCTAGAGTGTTTGTTGCATTAAAGTGGTTATATTTACGCATCTGATCGCGTATAACCTTCCAGAAAGCGATTTAAAGCCCGAAATCGAACAAGAATTGATATGTGCAAACGATACACATATTTATACAAATCCCAAGTATGAAATACAATATTTCATTGGTTTGGTATTTTTTTGATGGTTGAAGTGACACAGGTGTCACATGGAAGTTGTGGGGTAACTAGACCGCTACAACACATTGGTCACGTGACCACTAAGGGTGGCCCTCGGCACAAGACTCCATGCGGTTCATGAGTATAGCATGGAGTTTTACAGTACTTTCGCGTTCAAAGCAAAAGCCGAGCCATTCGACAAAGAAGGAATTCAGTTCCGATGTGTGGGAGAGGTGCTTTCAATTTCTATCGTACAATTCGGAGTGCAAGTGGGTCTGTTCACCAAGGAAGAGTCAGGTGAAGAGGAGAACACGGGTGGTCTCCGTGAGCTCCCAACTAACATGCTTCAGACAGCGTGGGCTCAAATCATGGATGGTGCATATGATCCAAGTGTCACAAAGAGCTCCCAGTTGCGGAACCCCCTCTACCCCTACATTCATAGGTGTCCTTAGAAACTCTCTAAGTCAAAGGCGTGATAGCACCGGTGTTGTCAACTTGTGCGATCTTATGGTCTTGTATTGCATCCACAACCGCGTTCCTCTTGATGTCCCAGACCTACTCCTCCGGAACATGCATCTGAATCAGTTAGCTTCCTCCCCGACAACTATCTTCTTTGGGGAATGGATCTATCGCCTCTTCAAGACCTATGTTCATCGCATGCCGAAATCATTCCGTAAGAGTCCATGGTCGGGAAAGGTAGATCTTACCAAATGCCGTTCGGTGGGGATTATCCACGAGACAGGTGACAGACAGTCCGTTTCCAAACCACTCAAGGACACGTTTGGAACCTGGAAGCAGCACTCGTCTCGCACGCCGACCCAAACCGTCCTCCTCCTAAGTTTCAAGGCCACCAAACGGGCCCCTCCTCTTAAGGGGGTGGTTTTCCTAACTTCCAAAGTTTACATGATCTTTTGCAGGAAAACATATTATGCACCCACAACACTTACAACATGGCCAGCAACACCTTCACCCGGGATGGAGCAGTGGAGCGCAACATCTCCACTATGCATGATGACATCACCTACATCCGGGAGCATATGGTGTACCAAGGAGGAGACTATGAGGACGAGGAAATAGACTGATCGGAGACATTGGAGGTGGTGTGATGTTGGATGCAGTTTCTCAGGTTAACCCTTTTTATTCCACAAACAATTTATGGCCTGCGTGCCATGGTTTGAACAATTTACTTTCCTAAACACTTTTTATTTTCTACATTTTATGTTCGTTTTGTGTGTGATGATGGATGATGAACTTTGGTAAAATTAGGATGTTTGTTATGTATTGTATGGTGTAGTGTTTAGCAAAACAGGTACCGAGGAAGCTTGTATGCACTAAGCATTAGTGCTACATAAGCCCAGAAACCCGATCCAAAAGCCAGAAACTTGTAATCATCATTTGCAGACTGTCACCACGGGGTCGTGGTCGGCGACCACGCCCCCGTGCCCACTCCCCTAACGTGCTGTTTGTCTGAACCCTGCCCACCATGGGGTCGTGGCCACCAGGCACACCCCATGGCCACATTTCTCTAAGTTTCTGTTACTGTCACTCTGACCACGGGGCCATGCTCAGCCAGCACGAGGCCGTGGCCAGGTGCCCAGTAACAGCAAACCTTGTTTTTCAATACCCTTTTACATGTTCAATCAACCTAAAAACTTATTTTTGGGACACATTGAGGACAATGTGTAATTTAAATGTGTGGGGGGGGGGGGGATGCTAAAACCTTGAATCTTGCAAGTCCTAATAACATGCCTTACACAAAACTCTATTGGAACCGCTAATCACCCCAATTTTTTTTTTACAAAAAATTTCATTTTTTTACTTGTCTTGATTTAATTTGGGAATAACAAGTTCTAAAAAGGATTATATTTTTACAAATTTACAACCGATAGCATCGTGATAAAAAGAACCAAATAAGAAAATTAAGAAAAGGCATGACAAATCTAATTAAAATTTGATTATATATACTTGATCACATTATAAACCCATTCCCACAACAAGTGAGTTTTGAGCCTTTATTGAGCATACAAGCATATGTCTTTAAACTAAATGCTCATTTTTCATTTCTTGTGTGAATAACCGCTTGGTTCTTACGACTCTAGAACTTGCCATGACGATAATTCCCGGTCCTTACCAACTTGAACCCAGTAAGTAAATGATGGAGGCATTAGGACTAACCCATTTTCTTTTCAACACCATTATTTTTCATTTTTTTACCACCTACCCAAAATCCCCTAGTTAATCCCTTTGAGCCTAAACCTTTTAATTTCAAAACCCACAAAACAAACACCCTTTACCCACCAAAACCTTTTTCTTTTCAACCCCTTTGTTTTAGTAAAAAGCTCGGTTTTCTTGTGACATTTCTAATAAAAAATATGAAAGTCTTGCAATAAACAAACAAGTTCCTCAAAGAAACTTTGTTTGAATATACTTAGTTTGAATAAAAGTCACAAAAATAAAAAGTTTTACTACAACCGACGCTTTTTATGCTTTTCACCATTTTTACTAACCACTAACCAAAACCACCTACCCTTAGCCCAAGCCTAACCCTTTCCCAAAGTCCTCTTGATATTTACAAAGGTTTACAATTAAAAAGGAGGAGGTTTGATTGCTTGGCAAGCATATGATAGAACTAAGTTCCATGCCGGTCTCGAGTGTTTCACAACAATACATCTTCGGTCGAGTGTTGAGTGATCTCCCGTGAGGTATGTGAACTTGTATATAAATAGAATTTTAAAGAGGCATGTTATGCCTAAATAAGTAATTTTTCTTATAAAATGTTCTAAATAAATCATAACGAATAAGATTGTAAATGAAATAAAAATAAAACCCAATAAAGATCTTGGATTCCCGACACTCAAGATAAGCCCAAAACTTCTCTTCTACCTCTTCCATTTGGGTGTGTAAAGCCACATATTAAGGAGTTTTCCTTGAGGACAAGCAAAGATTCAAGTATGGGGGTATTTGATGTGTGCAAAATGTAATATATAAATTACATCAAAAGAGGCATAAAACTAACCCTTTTTTAGTACTAAAGTTGGAAAAAGTGTGTTTTTGTCTTCCTTTTGAATTTACAAGACCAAAAGAGGCAAAAGGAACAAATATACAGCCAAAACCAACAAAAATACAAAGAAAAGGAATAAACGTGACATGTCCGACCCCTCGGAAGCATCCCCAAAGCAAAAACAAGACAACAGAAGACTGACCATGGGGTCGTGCCCAGCCGGACACGGGGGCGTGGTCAGGTGCCTGTAGAAAAGGAAAACCTGTAGAAGCTTTTATGCCCACCACGAGGGCGTGCCCAGCTCAACACAGGGCGTGCTCAATGCAAAAATACATAGAATCTTGCAAAATCTTGATAGTACAGATACGATGCTGACCACGGGGCTGTGTGGGACCCTCTGCAGACACTTGCAATTAATGAAGGAAGAGAAAAAGGCTGGCCGCAGGGGCGTGCCCACTGGACACGGGGCAATGGCCAGAGCTCTCTGCAGGCTATAAATAGGGGTGCTTGGCTCACTTCAAAGGCATCCCTTGGCAAACCACTACTCTCCCACTTTGCCACCACTCCACCACCACTATAGCACCAACACCCACCACCATCATCCATCATCCATATTTAGAGGGTGTAGTAGTCTCGGGATCCAAGATTGATTGTAAGGGTTCTTACCAATCAAAGGCCATGTTTGGTCAAACCTCTTATATCACTTGGTGAAGACAAGTCTTTTATGTATTTCTTTTGATTTTTAATCTTTCGGTACTTTTTATTTGGTTTTGTATTAATGACTTTAATAACTAGTTTCTTATGTTGAAGGTAAATTTTCTTTATCATTTGTCTGTGGTGTCTTGGCTTTACTTTACTGTCTATATAAAGTAAAAGATTGCATCATTCATGTCTCTACAGTCTATATAGAGGCATGTTGGCTACCTGGTCGGGGGTTAAGGGAATGGTTTAGTAAGGTTCTTGCCTTGTTCAGTGTATAGATCCTGCAAGGACCTAGTTCAAGCGTACTAGGACCTCCTTCAATACCCACTGGTATTGGATGGCGGGGGTGCAAATAGCTTGAACCCCTCATATATAAACTACTATTAATACATTAAACTGGCTACTTGGGATTGTATCCCTGCTGACACAAACCACTTAGCCGAGGGTAACGTCACCTTCAAAAGAGGGGCCTACCACTATTCGCATTAATAACTTAATTAATTATCTTTCAACATTCCGACCCTTTGCGATTGTATCCTTGCTGACTCAAACCACTGGGTTGAGGGTAACGTCACCTTCAAAAGAGGGGCCTACTACTATAACTAAGATAATCTCTTAAAAAGTCCGAAAGTGCAAAAATCATCAAAGGATACATAAAAGGCGAGTCAGATCCAAGTATTCATCTTGTCTATCTGTTTTTATTTTATTTTATTTCTGCATTTTTAGTTTTTATTTTTTTATTGTTTCAAACCTTTTCTCAAAAATTTAGATTGATTAGACGTTGAGCATAAACCGGTACTAAAAGTTGTTGTGTCCTTGGACGACCTCGGTATCTTACTAACGCTATACTACACTCACGATGGGTGCACTTGCCCTAGTGTATGTTTAGTGTTAGTGGAATATCGTGTTTTATAAATTTAAAACTTGACTAATGCGTAAAATGGGCTCAAAATATCAATAAACATATGTCACACCGAACGCACACCAAAACCATAGGGTCCATCTGTGTAATTAACTCAAAAATTTATAAAGAGTGAATAGTGACCCTCCAAATTTACTAATAAATAGTAATATTTTCTCATTCCTCCACTCATAATCACTCTAAAAATATAAAGTATACACTCACATAGATACAAAGGTTTGATTGTGAATGCTCTAAGTGTTGGTAGAAGTGTTTACTGTTCTTGTTTATTATATGAAGGAAGTTCATTAGTTTATTAAGGATATGCATAAATTTAAATATTAAATTCATCTATCCCTACAAAGTTTCTTTCTATTTTCTAAGGTGAATCAATACTCGATTGGAACCACATCAATGGTATCAGAGTCGCCGTGATCTCCCAGACTGTAACGCTTCGTATTTTCATACTTTCCTTAGTTAGAACGTATCGTTGTTGGTGTACACATCTGTCGTCTTCGTCTTATATCGAGTCTTGGACAAAATATTGAAGATGAAAGTTTGAAGATGGCCTGATAGTTTGAAAGTGGCGTGACCCTTTGAAAGTGGCGTGACCGTTTGAGGAGTGCTGTCCGTTTGAAGCATGCCATGACACCTTCAAACGGTCAGGGTCATCTCCTATAAATAGGCTTCAAACTTTCATCATTTGTAACTTTAGAAGTTTCCGGCTAGAGCAACGAAGTGCTGCCGAAGTGTTGTCAGGTTGTAAAATAGTGTGAAATCAATATTACAACAGTTTTAAGCGTGAATCTTGTTGAATTGAACTCTACACGTCTGTTTACGCCTTTCGTTTAGAGATAAACTCTTCTGATCGACTTATTCGGGTCTGAAAACGATCCAACAAGTGGTATCAGAGCTCAGGAGGAAGAGTTCATACCAATTCAGCCACAGATTCTGATTTTCTACACCTTCTTTCAAAATTTAAGAATTTTTCACGGTTAAAATTGGATCAATTTTTCACAGAATGTGTAAAAGTGCATTTTAACAAACCCTTGAAAGTTTCAGTTCAAAATTCGAAGTAAAAGTGGAAAAAATGCCTTGAAAACCAGTGACCGTTTGAACGAGTTCAGCGTCTGACCGTTTGAAATTGATCTTGACCGTTTGAAATTGACCGTGACCGTTTGAAAATGCACCTTACAGTTTGAAAATGCACATGACCGTTTGAAAATACATGGTTGTCAGTTTGAAACTAACATGACCGTTTGAAAATACATGGTTGACAGTTTGAAACTAACCTGACCGTTTGAAAGTTGCCATCGTGACCGTTTGAAAATGGACTGACTGTTTGAAATATACACATGACCGTTTGAAACTGGACATGACAGTTTGAACAAGGTGCCCGTTTGAAAGTAGTTTTGTTGTTCATGTGATACATGTTTTGATCTGATCAATTGTCATCGACTCATGTGCTTTGAATGATCTTTATTGTGGCGGCCCAATGCATGTTTGAGTGTGTCAGCCCATTATAAATTCTCGGTTAAATCACATTTGATATCAAAACAAGTTGTCAGATAGTTACCTTTAATGAAATCGGTGTACATGTGAATCTTTTTATCGACCACTAAGATTGTGAACATGTGATGATGTATTAAAGGTTGTTGTTTCATGAGAATAATTTCGGTCCAATAGGTTTTAAAGGAGTTGTTGGGTTTTGCAAAAGATTGCATGTGATATCAATCCAAGAGTTAAAGTTTTGCGGCCCAATCACAATCAAAAGGTTAAATCGTCCACTTAACTAATTCGGTCCAATCATAGTTAAAAGGTGTTGGTCATTTTCAAAAAGGATAAATAGATATTGAGGTGCAATTAAATTGTATGTGTTGTGATGTTGTCGGTACAAGAATTTTATTAGAGGTGATCAGATCATTTTTGTCAACAAGTGGTAGCTCGTTTGAAAGGTTCAAAGTTATCAAAAATTCACCAGGTCATTTGAAAAGGTCGTTCGAATTTGATTCGGGTCATAGCAGTCCGCACAGTCTGTCAACTTTCAGTCCGCACAGAATATTCACCAGTTCGAGTACCAGTCTTATTCTGTTAGTTGATAATTTTTTAAACTGATTGTAGTTTGTTGTTTGTTTGTTGTAAGGTATTTCACGAGGTGAACCAGTTCGTTTGAAAGCTAGTTTGAGAAATTCTTCAATATTGAATCATGAGTGAAGATTTTTATAACGCATTCGCAACATCTCCGACTACTCCGGGTGACATTGCTAAGAACATGAACATGGAGAATGAAACCGGAACAATGCAAAAACCCCCGAAACTTATGGGAATTGAAGATTATCACGGATGGAAGAAACGTTTTGAGAATTGGGTTCAAGCGAATCATCTAAAAGCTTGGGAGAGCATTGAAACTGAATATGAGAGGCCAAAGAATTCAGCGGGAGTCGGTAAAATCATTTCAGAATTCACGGAGCAAGAAAGAGGGAGTTACAAAGGAGAAAAGATGATGATCAATTTTTTACAACAAGTTGTTAAAGAAGATATATTTGTGTTGCTTCAACATGATGAAAACGCTTATTCTATTTGGGAAGCTCTTGGAAAGAAATTTGAGGGAAGTACTGAAATGCTACAAAGTAAAGCAGCTTTGTTGAAAAAGGAATTTGAACTATTTACATGCATGCCTGGTGAAACAACAAAGAGTCTTATTGAAAGATACTGTCATCTTGTACGCACTATGTCACAGTTGAAGATTACAAAAACTCCAGCAGAATGGGTTGAAAAGCTTGCTGATGCGTTACCGCAACAGGAATGGGGTACATATCTGATGATATTGAAAAATTCCGGACAGTTTAGAAGGTTATCGATTGCACAGTTTATAGAGAAGTTGGAGGCACAGGATCTGGAGCAGCAGAAAATTGCTAGAATGAACAGTTCTACTCATCAACAAGATATTAAATTGTATTATAAAGGAAATGTTCAAACTGCTGAAGCAAGTCCAAAGATACAAACTGCATTTAGTGCTGGAAATCAATCTACACCAAGCAGTCAAGGATCAGTCAACACTAGTGGGTTCTCAACGGTGAATCCTCCAAGTGTTCAAAGTGCATCTACTGGAAATGGGCATTCGATTAAGTGTAATGTAGCTTTACATCTTCAAAATGGACAAAATTATTCTGAAGAGATTGTAAAGAATCATATGGGATTATTGGTCACTGCTTTAGAGTCTTATGAAGGGTTGATTGCCGAAAGAATTGGTAATCCGATGCTCACAAAGGAAGATTATGACCAAATCGATGCAGAGGAGCTGGAACTGATGGATATTAAATGGGCTTTAGCTAGTGTTTTGAGGAGAGCAGAAAAATTTAGATTGGTTACAGGAAGAAATGATTTCTTGGATGCAAACCTTTCTAATCTAGGATTTGATAAATCTAAAGTTGTCTGTTTTCGTTGCAGGGAGAAAGGCCACTTTAAAAGAGAATGCAAAAATCAGGAGCCTAGAGGAGCAAAGGAGTCGTCTGGGAAAGATGATTATTATAGGAAATCCATTTATCAACAAATTACTCATCTACCACATCAACAAAAAGATCCACAAACGGCACATGGAAGAATGATCGAAGATGCAAACAAAAAGGCTTACTATGGCATCATGGATCAAGATGACGAGAAAGTGGCTGATGGTTTTAGCTGGGACAAGTACATTCCAGCTGATCCTAATGTTAAAGCTTTTATTGCACATATTGTTCAAAAGCCAGAAATGTTGAAGGAATGGATGGAAGTGTTATCTGATGAAGAGAAAAATGAAGATGAAGGATCTGTTTCATCAGAAAACAGTTCATCAGAAACAAGTGATGATGAAGATATGGAACAGATAAATCTTGGAAAAACACATTTATCTTCTGACACTTTTGAATTTTATTTTGCAGAAAAATTGAAGAAACTGAAAGAAAGGAAAGCTGCAAAGGAAATGAAAGAGGTCAAAGTGATTGAGAAGATTGTGGAAGTTGAAAAGATAATTGAAGTCGAGAAGATCGTTGAAATCACAAAACCCTGTCTTACTTGTTTAGAGTCATGTAAACAATGTATAGAAAAAGATGAGAGATTTAGTGAGTTAGAAAAGTTGTTGTTTGATGTAAAAAATTTGAAATAGTCATATGATGTATTGAACAGAACTGTGAATAGTCTGGAAAAGACTACCTCTGAAAGAGAGAAAGCTTTGAAGATGTTGAATGGTACCATGATGACAAAGCAGAAAGAGATCAACTTGTACATAGAAGAATGTGCAAAGTGGAAGAAAGAGTTGGATAGTGAAGCAACTGAGAATGAAAGAATCAGAAGATTGCTGCAAAGTTACAAAGGTTGTGACTACATAATTGATAGAATTTATCCAACAGTTGAAGGATTTGAAGCGTTTAAAGGTGAAGAAACAAAGCCAAAGAAGAAAAAGGATACTGGTAAGAAATAGGGTGTCTGTTATAATAAGTGTCCGCCTCCGATTTGGGAAGAGTACTCGTCTAGAAAACCTAACGAGGAAGAACTAAAACAGGCAGTCAATATTAAGCTAGAATCCGCGATAACCATTGTTTTACCGGACAATATTGATGTCACGTTCACAGCGTCCGACATAGATCATGAGTCAGAACTGATAAAAAGAGTGGTTGATCAAGTGTTGGATAAGGATGAGGAGTCAGAGTCAAAGTCCGAGTCCGAAAGTTCGTGTCAGTCAGTCAGAAGTTCGAGTTCGTCGGAAAAGAGTTCAAAATCATCGGGAAAACGGGTTTACAGTAAAGAATTTTTGTTGTCAAAATCTAATTTGAATGATGAAACATTTGAAGTTGTGTATACTTTGAATGATTCTGACAAATTGTATTTTGATAAAGTGTTTCCAATAAGAAGTGTTCGTTTTGACATGATCAAAAAGGTTTTCAGAATGACAGAAATTAATATTTCTGAAATAAAAGATTTAAATCTTACTGGAAAACCTAAAAAATACACTTCAAGAGCTCAACAACGGTTAAACAAGAAAATGGGTTACAATTATGGTTCGGAATTTCGAAAGAAACCAAACCATAATAGTAAGTTCAAAAAGAAAGGTCTTGGTTTTATTCCACCTGAAAACTATAAAAATGAAAAATATGTTCGAGATTTTAAATAAAAAATGACATATGTTGCAGGAACTAGCCATGAAGAAGAAGTAAAATGCTCATTCTGGAGACAATCAAACCAAGAATTTCTTGCCGAGAAGAGAAAGAATGGAGCTTATGTGAAGAAAGAGACAAGAACCTATTTCCGATGCAATGAAGCTGGTCACATTGCATGGAATTGTCCAAAAGCGACAAACACAAAACAGGAAGTTTCTGGAAAACTGAAAGAAGTTATTGTTGATAAAACCGAACCACCAACTGAAAAATTTAAAGTTTTCAAAAATTCAACATTTGAAGTTGGTGAATGTTCGAAAAGATTTTACAAGAACAGGGGAAATCTTGACAACCAAACTTGGGTTGTTAAGAAATCAGAGGTAAAATCTAGCGATGAATCTAATTCCACAAAATCAGAGGAGCCACAGTTTGATGAGAGTGATGAAAACTCAGTTCCTTCAATGGATGATGAGAACTTTCCACCATTGAGGACTGAAAATTTTAAAAGGAAAACTGGAAAGTCTGAAATCTCAAATCAGGGTTATTCTGAGAAGGATAACTTTGATGTTGAGAAAGCGTTTAATGGGAAAGTTAAGAAGATTTTCTGAAAAATGGTTGATGGAAAGGTGAAAGGGGTAAAGGAGTTTTATGCTAAAAAGAAAGCAACTTACACCCCAACTTCTTCTGAATTGAAAACACCCAAGGCTGGTCAGGCTTGGGTGGACATTTTCTTTGCTTGAAAAACCTGACTTGCCGGAGATCCCAAGTTTGTAATCGTGGATCAGGAATCGGCATCTTTCTTAAAAATTGATTGTGTAAATGAATCTTAAAGTTTGTTAAATTTTACAGATTGTGAATTGCCGGAGCTTCCAGGTTGGTAAGTGTGAAGCAGGAATCGGCATTTTGATTGGTAAAATGGTTTGTGTAGAGGTTTATTCCTACATAGGCTTGAATGTTGTGAATATTTTTACAAGAGGTACAGAGGTTGCATATATGCAAGTGGTAAATCAGGGACATTAAGTTGTACTTGATCTGCTACAAGTGATTGAATGGACAATATGATGAACCAAACCCCTAACCTACTAGTGGTTAAAACAAAACCTATTTTCCAGAAAAATCATTTTGATTAAAACAAACTTAAGTGTTTTGAAATCATAATGAGAAAATAGTTTTGTGTAAGGGGGAGTTCTGATTGTTTATGCCAAGTGGATGGCGATTTGAAGCAATTCGATATTGGTTGTCAATTTATTGTACAGTTTATTTTCAAATTTCCTAAAATGTGTTTGCATTTTAGGGGGAGTAGAAGTTTTCAGAAAATCCAAAAACATTTGAAAATTTGAAAAAGTAAAAAACATGATAAAATGAGTTTTTGTGTCAAAGAAGAGGAAATGATAGTACATCAGTGGACTATCACAGCATGCTAAAGAATTGGAAATTAAAAATGTGATAAACGGTCTCACTGATGATGTGCCAGTAGGTTTTTGCACATTTAGTAGATTGTGACGAGATATAAACCTAAATTTCAAACTTGCTTATATCGTGGGGAAACATCTCTCGGATATATGGGTAACCCCCGAAATCTCGTTTGAAAGATTCCTTTTTCTGATATACTAGGTCTTTATACTCAGTGATATCTGGGGTATTGTTCCTGGACTTCTGCTGAATGGAAGTTCTGACCTAGTCTTCGAATAATACTTTCCGCAATGCTTGAAACATAGCATCACCCTCAGCATATATGATAAGACAATAAAATTGCTTAGCAATGCTGTTGTAAAAAAGATCCTCTAAAGGGGACACACCCAATAGTTGAGTCATGATCTCTCTGCTGAACGGTAGTTCTGACCTGAGCTCTCATGATTCTTCATAATTTATTAACCCCTACAGATATCATTTGTGTCATAATTACCTGTAAGACTGAATATCGGGATCTGGGTACGGGAGTATATTCTGAGGTGGGACACGCGATTGAGTTTAAGTTTCTAAGACATTAATTCGTATCTCGAAACAGTTGAACTTTGTGTGAAAATTTAAGTGGATCAGTATACTGACAATCTAAGTGAATCGTTTAGAACTTAAAATGATTAAAGCTTAACGGTGTTGGTGATTTGTCTCATAAACTGATATGATCCTCTTGCACAAACTCACAAAAATTATTGTTTGTAAATATTTCTTTACTGCATTTCTTAATTTCTCAAAATCCAAAAAGATTTTTAGTGTGTTTTAGCATAAATTTTTGAAAAATTCAAAAAGATTTTCGACAACTGATGTTGGAGAGCTGATTTTCAAAATTCCAAGTGCTAAACATGATGAACAAATGGTTTGGGAGAATGTGTTTTGAAAAGAAAAATGATTAATTTTTGCAAATGGTTCATCAGAATTTATCATTGATAAATCATTCTGGTTTAATTTGAGAGAGAATTTGGATTGATAAATTTGTTAAATGTTAAATTTGTGAAATTTATTTCTGGGTTAAGAATGTGCAGGTGTAGCCAGGTTTCGATCTTGAACCTGAAGATAGAGTGCCAGGTTCCGATACCTAAGGACTTTTAGATTTCAACATGCCAGACTGCGATCCCAGCATATCGTAAGGGGGAGTCTGAAGACATCCGAGTAGAGATTGCTTGTGGGGAGTCTGCTGATGATGAAAAGAGAAGAGAGAAGATATGAGGATACTTTCAGCGTCAGACACTTCAAAGAGTTCGAGAGGACTGATAAAGACTGAAGATGCGAAGACTCGACACTTAAGACTCGTCAACATCTGAGGGGGAGTCTGTTGGTGCACACATCTGTCGTTTTCGTCTTATATCGAGTCTTGGACAAAAGATTGAAGATGAAAGTTTGAAGATGGCTTGATAGTTTGAAAGTGGCGTGACCGTTTGAGGAGTGCTGTCCGTTTGAAGCATGCCATGACACCTTCAAACGGTCATGGTCATATCCTATAAATAGGCTTCAAACTTTCATCATTTGTAACTTTAGAAGTTTCCGGCTAGAGCAACGAAGTGCTGCCGAAGTGTTGTCAGGTTGTAAAACAGCGTGAAATCAATATTACAACAGTTTTAAGCGTGAATCTTGCTGAATTGAACTCTACACATCTGTTTGCGCCTTTCGTTTAGAGATAAACTCTTCTGATCGACTTATTCGGGTCTGAAAATGATCCAACAATCGTTGTATTCTCTTTTTAGAAACTTGTACTCATGTTGTATTCTATTTTGTTTCAATCTTGTAATCCAATACTATTGATCATAATGAAAATTCAAGTATTTTATTCACATTCATGTTATTCATGTTAGACTTGTTTGCATGTTTATACTCAAAATTAATGTTTTAAAACACCATTATACATGTTTCATATTTACACGATACACATTTATGCTCATTGCACGTAAAACCGGCTAAAACACGCAACATAATCGAACTCAGACCTTCGAAAGGAAGTGCAGTTCCTCTCGCACGAAAGGGCCCCTTTCGTGCGACAGGGCTTGTCACCCCAACCTCCCTGTCGTCCCAACTCACCCTAAAACCTATAAATAGGTGCACTACTTCACTCATTTTGCTTGCTTAGTTTCACAGACACCCTCAAAACGCTCTGAAATGTCCCTCTCGCAACCAAAAGTCTTGGTATCGATTTTCTTTCATTTTCCTTCATTTCAATTACATTCTTATGCATTTTAATTCCATTTCTTAAACTCTTGTTACAAATCCTCGTGATTAAACACATCTCATGGATGGTTTTCACAAGTTTGCTTGGGCAAACTAATGTTTAAACCTCACCACATATGAGATTCAAATCAAGACTTACAAACTTTGATGTTTTTAAAACTTGTTCATACAAGCTTGATCGAATATGGAACCCACCAGACTCACAACTCAGTCCATAGTTGTGAGTTTATGTTAGGGTTAATTTCCATCAAGTAATGATCTGTTTCGGACGGATCAAACCAGCGTTTTCAACAAAACTGACACCTTTCGCACAACAGGAGAACCCTGTCGCACGAAAGGGTATCCCTTTCGCACGAAAGGGACTGTTTTTCATATGTTCGTTTTCGATTTCATTTCTGTTCGATGTCAGTTCATCAGTGATGAACACCAAACAGTTTGCTAGTCTCAAGGTAAGTTAACCCCATCCAGCCTCCAACACTTGGTTAACACCTTCTATGTTGTTTTGGCACACCTGGGTTGTCCTTACTTGACTGTTTGGCTATTTTACTTTCTGTTTTCATTTTATATCACAATTATAGTTACTGTATTGTGTTTAATCAGTTTACAAACCGATTTCATGAATGAATACACGTTTAACAGACCGGACGCATGAGAGGATCCCTTTCGCACGAAAGGGTCTGTTACTTATTTATTTCGTACTTTTTCGTATTTTACAATCTGATCCAGACCTTTTTCACATCAGAAGACTCCCACCTTCGTTTACCCATTTTTGGGTGACTTCGGTGTTCCAACCATCAACGCATCGGCTCTCGGTTTTCGTGGAACACTACGCAAAACTGTGAGTAAACTCGATCCCTTTTCCATTTTTAATCACTTTGGGTGCAACATGTACATGTATACAAAAACACGCAATACTATTAAACATGTTTATCAAATCACACTCTATCCACTTATTAAACATGAAATTTGTTATACTTGTTAATCTCATATGCTATGTTTACATGTGTCTATATGCTCATTAACTTTGCAAGCCTACCTTAACAATTATAGCGCTATAGGATTAATGCCCCGCCCGTATTCTTGTGGTATTGTTAAGCAAAACACCATTACACCCTCTTCATTTCGACGATGTTGGGTAATCACCATTGCGTTAAACACTGGGTTGAGATATAGTTTACACTGGTACAACATGTTAGTAACATTGTATACATTCTATCATGTTAGATATGAGCACCAGTAAAACATTTTACTATTATGCAATGTATTCAAACTTGTATACTCACCAACATATTCGTTGATCATATTTTAATACATGTTGTAGGTTGATAGATGATGACATGAAGAAACAAGTTTAGGGTGGACTTAGATACACGCCTAAATCATAAACAATTATTTAAAGTTTTATGTTTCATGTTGCTACAATGTGTTGGTATTTGTTTTGATGAATAATATATTCCATTTAGCATTTTATGAAATTTGACTAATTACATATTGTCACAATTAGTGTTATGATGCTACAAACAATCTTGTTTTCGTCTCACTCTGATGTTTCCGCCATTGGTTGGGGTGTGACAGATTTGTATCAGAGCCATAACTATAGCGAATTAGGAAAAGTAGGAATGCTTTTGACCTAGTCTATAGTTTAAGAACAATATTCTTATTTGTGCTTTAGAACTACTTGCATTTTCTCTTACTTGCTTCTTATCTATTTTTCTTAGTCTTTAAATATACAAGCCTTTCCTAAGACAACCGTAATACACACTTGAAGACTCGATACTCTTATTCCATAACCGAAACGACTCACCAAAACAGGGGTGATTCCCACGTTTGGTGATGACTTTCATTCCACTTACTTGTTATTTTGCACGAAATCCACCATCAAGTTAGGAGTGATATCGATATCTTGATGGGAATTTCCATTTCATATTCTAGTGGACCCTTATCGTTCGATAAGTACCAACCACACTTGAGTACGATGTTACCAAGTTAGTGGTGAAACACGCATCTTGATAACTAATCCTACTCTTCGATTTTCCATGTCAGCAAAGTTTCGATTTTCCAATCGACTATGGACGTATAGTAACTGGAAGGACAAATACCGTTAATCGCTTCTCGATGAGAGTATTTGTCTATTAGGCCAAAGCACGTTTCCCTAACTCGAAAGGTCTTCAATTTACTTTGGAGTAGTCTTAGTTACGTTCCGTGACATTCCAATTTTTACGTTAACTCCCTTTTATGCTATCTCAATTTCAACGTGTTTTACTTTGGATACGAATTTCATTTCAACGTTGGAGACATGAATTGCACTTTCCCTCGTAATCCCAAACATTAATAATCTCTCGTGATCAAATTAAATTTACAATGCTTTCACCATTATTTGGTATACAATGTGAATTCCTGTAATTCTATGTGAAACATTTTTATGCTATCTGATGTATTACTTGAAACAAACCAATTTATCAAAACATTATGATCAAGTCTCATCCATTCCTCTGTTTTGCATCTCTAGTTGTCTTCCATTCGTCTTTCTAACTCGACCAAGAAGTCAAGGACTGCTTCCGAGAAGAAGATGCTCGCTTTCATGGCTACTCAAATGGCTCGTGTAATACCTGAGATCGTAACCAAAGTTACTGCAACCACCACACCCAACTCCTCTTTCGACTCTAAGGTCGAGCAACCTAAGCATGTTTCTTTCAACTTCAAAAATTACTCAGCTTCTAACCCCTAAACCCTTCACTGGAAATGATGGTGTGACTATGATGCTTGAATCATTTGACAACATCAAAGTTATATTCATTAACAATGAATGACCTGTAAACCTGAAAACCCGTAGTGCTAAAGGTTTCTTCCAAGCATGAGTCCTTGACTGGTGGACGAATGAGCTTAACATTCGTTCCAACGAGGAAGCTTACGCCCTTCTTTAGGATGGAGTTAAGGAACTAATTGTGACACTTTGGGTTTTTCCCGCACAACTTTATTGTATGATACAATTATGTGGAGTTATTAAATGAAAACCTATGTTATAATTATCGTGTATTATGTGTATTTTGTGAAAAAAATGTGTAAAATAATTAAGTTAACATCTGTGCAAACTGTATGTGTGTAAATGAATCGGACCCCCAGATTCCGACTTGAAACCAAGAGGTTTCGACTTAGGGTTTCTCGGTACCGAACACCCCTCTTTCTTGAACAAATGGACCATGTATGCATGACGTGGCCCAACGAAATGAGCCCACTCGAAACCCTAATGTCACCACACCTTTGATGTGTGTATGCGGCATCTTGGGGATGTTATAAATGCCCTACATCAGACAACATTTAGAATGTTGGAAACCCTCATCATTGCTCATCAATTCCCTAAAATATTCTCTCCTTCTCTCTCTCCTTATCCACTTTCTCTCTCTAGAAAAAAACCCTAAACACACACACAACACCCCTCCCTTTTCTTGCTGATTTTGACGGTAGCAGCAACTCAGCGACAACAACCTTCATCCTTCAAAGATAACTATCATTTCTCATACCTGGAAGCTCCATTATTCTAATCTCCTTGCACCCTAAATCCTCTGGTTAGTGTTTATATACCATTTATTTTCTTTGTGTATTAAGTTGTATGAGTTACCGATGAGATGTGTTTTCCGAATGCATGATGATGACTGATTTTGTGTTAAATAAGCTAAGTTTACACACTGCTAGAAGTATGGATATTGGGTGATAGTAAAATGTGACAAAGATGCAAGCTTGTTAATGATTTATAGGTTTAACGGTTATGAATGAAAGATACTTGTTTTAGGGTTGAAGGAATAGATGACTTAGTTTAATGAATGTCTATGTGATAATATTCCTGAGTTGGTTGAATACTGTGATGATTCATATTACAAATACTTGCACACGGTCCAGTTTGATTCAAATGGATGAAACAGTGTAGATGATATTGTGGTTAATCTGTTTTATGAAAAATAGAATGATGAAAACCCTGATGAACTGTTTGAATGTTCTAAATATATTTGAAATATTGTGCATTTGATTTGATTTAGGACTTGTATGGAATAAAATAAATGTTAACGGATTTTGATTAGTTGATACTGAATCATATAGGGTTTTAGAGGTTTAGACAATGATTGCGAGTCAAAACTTATCCGGTTGCGACTCGGGATCTCCTTGTTTGACTCGAAACAAGACTCCACACATAAAAGAACTCGAGACCAGCATGGTTGTGAGTCGAGACCTGTCTGGTTCCAACGCAAAGCCTGACTCGAAACCACGAGGTTTCGACTAATGATGTATAACTCGAGACCTTCTGATACCGACCCGAGATCCTTTTGGTTTCAACTCGAGATCTCTTGATTTCGAGTCGAGACCTAACGGTTTCGACTGATGACTTCATATCTGTTCCCATTCACAACCCACACTTGTCACCACTTAGCTATTGGGATACTGATTAATTAGGCCACATAGTTTATGTGGACTGGCTTAATTATTGGGCCGCACACTTGAGTGTTATGTTTTTGGGCTAATGTGCTACTGTTACTGTTCAATCATGCGACCCATATGTGTGTTTTTATGAAATGTAGAATTATGTGCTACATGTTAATACATGTATACGTGATACTACTTGCATACAAAACCTGACCAATATTGGTAACCATATAGGACGTGGTTGACCAACAAACTAAACCAAGTAAACTATCTACCAAGCAAACCGAGGTGAGTTCACAACGTTTACTAAAAGCATGCATTCCGGTGGTTGGGAAATGAAACAAACAACGCTATCTCCTTATGTGGGATATCGATGTACAAATTATGGTTTAACAAATAACTAAACTAATCTAGACACCCTAGTTTTAAATTTATAAACTAAGACTCTCTAAATGCAAGACCACTAACAGGCAAGTGTACCTATCGTACGTAGTAAAGCCTAAGGAATTAACTAAGACGAACTAGACTACCTAGACGCAGGCTGAAGGCTACTAAGGTGAAATCAAGGATGAGAAAGTGCTACCCAGGTTTGGAATCCTATATGTGATTCTTTGTTTTCTCTCGGCGATGGTAACTATGATGGAACCAAGTTCTAATAATACGACACTCTATGACTAAAGATAAGTTGAATCTCCTCCCAGTCTCATCAACTTCTCCTAAGGTCCTAATGGTCAAATAAAGCTCACTTGTATGGGTTGGATCACCTCCTGATCTCTCCAACAATACTAAAGTACCCAAAGACTAGATCTCCTCTCGGTCTCACTAATCACAATACACCCTAGAGTGCACGGGGTAACCTAAAAACACTTGACAAAATAATGTACACTTTACACGGGAAAATATGTATATAATACTAAAACTAAATAAAAACAAATAAAAGTTATACAATAATTATACACTTTACACGGGAAAAATATGTATATTTTACCACACATCAGATACAAACAACGCTATCTCCTTGTGTGGGATACAAACAACGCTATCTCCTTGTGTGCGATATAAGTAACTTTTCTCACCTTGTGTGGGACGCTTAGTTAATTACTATTTATATTAGATGCAACATGCGTACTAAACGATATACCGATTAGTTACCAGGGCCCGGCGAACGGGTTAACAGTTGATAGCGCTATTTAGGTTTCAACAACCTCACACTGTGCCTGGAGAGGATCGGTCGTGAACTAATAGACTCTGGCAAACCATCAATGATGATAGACATTGACAAAATGGGGCAACAAACAACATGAGGTCGCTAAGTATTCGGTATTACGCAGTTTAGTAGCTTACATATGGGGTAGCTCCCAATGGCATGGTATAAATGAGTTACTTAACTACTTAACAAAGTTTTATGGAATTTAAAACTGGACAAACTCGTGAAGTCACCAACTTTATGTTGATACCCTACTACATGCTTTGAAGGTACACAGTAACTTAGGAGCTTGCAGCTTGGGGAAGTGTAGCGGTCGCATTAACCCGTGTTGGGTTCTTTTCATAATGGTGAACTGTGAACTTATGTTTGAACCATTTCACTTATGCTTCCGCTATTATCTTAAAAACACTGTTTTGAACTTAAAAACTTTGGACTTAAACTTTAATTGTCACTTATCGCATTGGTTGGTTGAAAATATTTTACTATTATTATAATTATTCAGTATGATTGGTGGCTGGATCCTTTTCAGTCACACGCCTCGTGGTAGTAATCCGCATGTGGAATTTGAGGGTGTGACAGATTGGTATCAGATCCATTGGTTATAGTTGATGTGTGCAAAATGCAACATATAAATTACATCAAATGAGGCATAAAACTAACCCTTTTTAAGTACTAATGTTGGAAAAAGAGTGTTTTTGTCTTCCTTTTGTATTTTCAGGATTAAATGAGCTCAAATTCACAAAAGAAGCAAAAAGATAGCTAAATCTAACATAAATACAAGGAAAGGAACATAAGTGGACTGCCCGACCCCTCAACGGCACCTTCCCAAGCAAAATGGAGAAGACAGAAGTCTGAACACGCCCCGTGCTCAGCCAGCACGGGGCCGTGCCCAAGAAGCAGCAGAAAAGACAAATCTATAGAAGCTTCTATTGCCCACCACGGGGCGTGCCCAGCGGACACGGGGGCGTGTCGAAAGTACTGCAGGCGCATTAATTGTAATTGCGAATTACAATTAATGAAGAGAGAGAGTGTCAGACAGGCACGGGGCCGTGCCCAGCGGACACGGGGCCGTGCCCAGCTCTCTGTTCAGCCTATAAATAGGAGTGCTTGGATTCATTTCATCTCATCCCTTGGCACACCACCTCTCTCACACTTCATCCACCACCCACCACCATCACAACACCATCATCCACCACCATCATCCATTGTCCATCGTAGAGTGTGTGAGTCGTCTCGGGATCCAAGATTGATCGTAAGAGTTCTTGACAATCAAGGCCATGTTTGCCTAAGTCTCTTACATCACTTGGTGAAGACAAAGTGTCTAGTATAATACTTTTTATTTCTAATATTTTGCACTTTTTATTTGGTTTTGTATTAATGACTTTAATAACTAGTTACTTATGTTGAAGGTGCTCTTTCCTTATCGTTTGTCCGTGGTGTCTTGGCATTATTTTACTGTCTATATAAAATAAAGGATTTTCACCATTCATATCTCCACGGTCTATATGGAGGTATGTTGGCTACCTGGTCGGGGGTTAAGGGAACGGTTTGGTAAAGGTCTTGCCATTGTTCAGCGTTTAGAGGTCCTGCAATGGACCTGGGTCAAATTTAGTAGGACCTCCTTCAATACTTCACGGTATTGGATGGCGGGGGTCCAAACTCTTTGACCCCCTCATAAGTTAACTACTATTAATACTATAACCCGGCTATTTAGGACTGTATCCCTGCTGACTCAGACTACTTAGCCGAGGGCAACGTCACCGCCAAAAGCGGGGCCTACCACAATACTGCATTAATAACTTAATTCATTATCTTCCAATAATCCACCCCTTTAGGATTGTATCCTTCCTGACTCAAACTACTGGGGTGAGGGTAACGTCACCTCCAAAAGAGCGGCCTACTACAATAACTAAGATAATCTCTTAATTATGTGCAAAAGTGCCGAAATAATCAAAGGTTATACTAGATACGAGTCGGAACCAAGTGATTCATCTTGTCTATCTGTTTTTATTTTATTTTTATTTTCAGCATTTTAGTTAGTTTTTATTTTTCTTAGCTTAAAACATTTTTCTAAACTTTTTATTTTTATTAGACGTTGAGGATAAACCGGTACTAAAAGCTCTTGTGTCCTTGGACGACCTCGGTATCTTACCAACGCTATACTACGCTCACGATGGGTGCACTTGCCCATATGTGTGTTTAGTGTTAGTAAAATATCGTGTTTTATAAATTTAAAACTTGGCTAAAATAAGTGTTAAAAAGGGCTTAAAATATACACCTAATAAATATAACACTTTATCGCACATCAAGTTTTTGGCGCCGCTGCCGGGGACACAAGGATTTTAAGAAAGCTTAAAATCGACGGCCTAATCAGTTTTTCAAAACCTTTTTTTTAAAACGCGCGCACATTTTTCTGCATTTTAGTTTAATTTTGCATTTACAGTAACCTGTACACGGGGCCGTGTTCACTGAACACGGGGCCGTGCTGCACATTTTCATAAAAAAACACCCAGTAACAGAAGCTTGAACACGGGCCGTGCTCACGGAACACGCCCCGTGCTCACTGAACACGCCCCGTGCTCAACGAAATCAGTAAATTTAATTAAAACGCCCAGATACAGATCCTGAACACGGGGCCGTGTCCAGCCTCTGTTTCCGTTTTTATTTTTGTTTTCTGATCTCGAGACTCGGTTGTGGTCTGCTGAGTGATTCTTATGGATCAATACTCAGGAGGTTACAACTACACCTATGATGAGGATGATTATAGGGGTAATTATTGCACTAATTGTCGTAATGCACGTTCGATTCAAAATAATCACTCATATCAACCATCCAATTCATACACCTACTATGAGGAGCCCAGGTACGAGCCATCAACTTCATACACATCCTATGAAGACCAAAGGTATGAACCTCCTCCCCCATACTCATATTTTGATGAATCAAGGTATGAGCCCTCATACTCATACTTTGAGGAACCAAGATATGAGCCACCACCTTCGTATGCTTATTATGAGGAACCTTGGCATGAACAACCCACCTCATACGAGTATTATGAAGAACAAAATTACGAACCTTATCCATCATATGCTTACAATGAAGAACAATGGTGCGAACCATCAACTTCATATGGGTATTATGAGGAACAAGGGGTCGAACAACCGGATTCAAGCTTAGAAAATAACGATTCTTTTTCTATAACCGAAGTGACCGATAGGATATTAGAACACATTAGAGTTATCGATCGATGTATAAAAGAAGCTCGCGCAAGGGAAGAGGAGTCCCGCGCAAGAGAAGAACTAAAAAAGGAAGAGATAACTGAAAATGTAAAAATGGAAGAACAAATAAGTGAAAAACCTACACATGAGTTAAACAACGAAAAAGGTGAGTCCGACAATGTTAAAATTCAAGAAGAGTCTAATTTTGAAAAAATTAATCTCTTGTCACCTTCTTTTGAAAATCATTGTTTAGTACCCACTCATGCTAAGTTTTTAAAAGAGTTAAATACTAACGCTAAAATTGACGAAATGGTAAGTGTTGGGTTAACTAATGATCAAACTACACTAATAAAAGAAGACCCATTTGAAATTAACATTACACCGGTTCCATGTTTCTTTCAAAATTCGTTTATTAGTAATGTCACAATCGATAAAGATCTTTGTGTTAACATAATGCCTAACTACATTTTCGAAAAATGAAGTATTAGTGATTTTTCTCCACTTCAAATACCCTTTTTTCTATCCAATCGGAAAATAATAAAATCAATCGGTATAGTTGAAGATGTCCTGGTTCAAACAAATCAAATGGTAATCCCGACCGACTTTGTCATCCTCGATGACGCTCCTCTAGTGTTGGGACGACCATTTGTAAAAACTCACGAAGCTTTGAAAAACCGGAAGTTCAATAATCTACCTCTTCAATTAGGGGCATTTAAAAGAAGTTTCGATCTCGAACGATCAATGAAATATCCATTCGGCAATAATGACCCCCTAATTGAAGATGAAGATGAACCACCCGATACAAGTGAAGAGATTGACCACTTTGTTGAAGAAGAGGTCGCCATAGAACAAACTTTTAAAGTTCTTGATCGAATTGAGCAACCAAATAAGGAGTCTCCTAAAGACTCACCACTTGAGCTCAAAGAACTTCCAAAAGGTTTGGAATATGCTTTTCTAGACAAAGATGGTAAGTTACCTGTAATTATTTCATCTAAATTAGATAGCTTAGAAAAAGAAAAATTAATTAATCTTTTGAAAAAACACAAAAATGCAATAGCTTGGAAACTTGTAGACATAAAAGAATTAGTCCTTCTATGTGCACACACAAAATTTTGATGAATGATGACTACAAATCGGTCATAAAACCACAACGTCGAGTAAATCCAAATGTTCAAGAAGTGGTTAAAAACGAAGTCATCAAGTTACTTGACGCCGGACTTATCTATCCTATCTCCGATAGTCCTTGGGTAAGTCCCGTCCAAGTAGTTCCAAAGAAAGGAGGTATGACGGTAATAACTAATGAAAAGAATGAACTTATACCAACGAGAACCGTCACAGGATGGAGAGTATGTATAGATTATAGACGATTAAATGAAGCAACAAGAAAGGATCACTTTCCTTTACCCTTCATTGATCAAATGTTAGAAAGATTATCCGGTCATAAATTTTACTGTTTCTTGGATGGTTTTTCAGGTTACTTTCAAATCCCGATAGCACCCGAAGACCAAGAAAAGACAACTTTCACATGTCCCTATGGAACTTTTGCTTATCGACGCATGTCGTTTGGTCTATGTAATGCCCCAGCAACATTCCAACGTTGCATGGTAGCCATTTTCCATGACATGATAGAAAAGACAATGGAAGTCTTTATGGACGACTTTTCTATCTTTGGGGATTCATATGATCAATGCCTCGATAACCTTGAATGAATGCTATCCCGATGTGAGGAAACTAACCTCGCCCTTAATTGGGAAAAATGCCATTTCATGGTAACGGAGGGAATAGTACTCGGTCACAAAATCTCAAGCGAAGGAATGGAGGTGGATCGAGCCAAAATAGATACCATTTCTAAATTACCACCCCCATCCTCCGTACGAGCTATCAGAAGTTTCCTAGGGCATGCCGGATTTTATAGGCGATTTATCAAAGACTTTTCAAAAATCTCAAGGCCTCTAACAAAATTACTTGAAAAAGATGCTCCTTTCATCTTTGACAAGGATTGCAATCAAGCATTTCTAACACTAAAGGAAATGCTAGTCAATGCACCTATCATGATAGCGCCTGATTGGAAATTTCCTTTCGAAATCATGTGTGATGCCAGTGACTTTGCAGTTGGAGCTGTCTTGGGACAGAGAAAAGAAAAGCATTTCCACCCAATCTATTATGCTAGTAAAACACTTAATGATGCACAAGAAAATTACACAACAACTGAAAAAGAATTACTAGCTGTGGTATTTGCTTTTGATAAATTTCGTTCTTATCTTGTTCTTTCTAAAACTATAGTCTATACAGACCATGCAGCCATTCGATATCTCTTCAAGAAGCAAGACGCAAAACCACGTTTGATTAGGTGGATTCTACTCCTCCAAGAGTTTGACATTGAAATCAAGGACAAAAGAGGAGCAGAAAATACCGCAGCAGATCATCTCTCACGCTTAGAAGACCCAGCTTTAGAGGCAACCAGGGACGAGCAAATCAACGAAAAATTTCCAACAGAGTCCCTGGAAATGGTGGAATACAAGGAAGAACCATGGTACGCCGACTATGCTAACTACCTAGGTAGCGGTATAGTCGCAAAAGGATGGCCACATCATCAAAGAAAAAAATTCTTTGCCAATGTGAAACACTATTTTTGGGAAGATCCATATCTTTTCAAAATGTGTGCTGACCAACTCGTCAGACGATGCGTACATGGTAGTGAAGCACGAAGAATTCTCCGCTATTGTCATGAAGGTCCATACGGAGGACATCAGGGTGCTGCCAGTTGTTGATGCACTACATCTGTTGACTTCGTCTTGTATCGAATCTTAGATTTTATTGTATAGATCAGGGCAAAGTGGTACGAGAATATGTAAAATTATATAGGTAGATAGAGATGATTTCGCTCATGTGTTCAAGAGGGTATCGCTTATGTGTACATGACACATAAGCGAAATCAAGAACATGGGGTATCGCTTATATGGTCTGTCACATAAGCGAAACCATCACTCTATATATAGGGTCCTCTTGAGCGAAATCATAAGGAGACTCTTGACAACTATGCCGAAGTGCTGCCGGTGTGAGATTTGAGCTGTAATTGTCATCAAATCAATCAAACAGTGTTTTAAAGCTATTTCTACCTTTGTTTCTTGTAATTCCGCACCTGAAACATAGGAGAACACCTCTGATCGACTCGTTCAGATCCGAAACCGGTCCTTCAAGTGGTATCAGAGCACAGGAGGAGGAGTTCTACTGAAATTAGCTTGTTTTCTTCTGATTTTCATTGGTTTTTCTCACTTCTACACATACTTTTCTTAATCCAGAGGGTTTTCACGGTCAAAATTGGATCAAAATTATTCAGCATATAGTTAATCTTGCATAGACAAACCCTGGAAAGTTTGAGATTTAGATTCTAAGTAAAATGGCCTAAATTCTGGTTCGAAGGGGTTTCGCTTTTGAGGTCAGGGTATCGTTCTTGTGTCACAGCGATTTCGCTCTTAGGGTAAATTGAGATTTCGCTCTTGTGGTAACTTGGGGTTTCGCTCAAACGTCACTTTAGGGTTTCGCTTTAGTGGTAACTTGGGGTTTCGCTCAAACGTCACTTTAGGGTTTCGCTTTTGTGGCAACTTACAAACTGATTTTGCTTTTAAAACATAGTGTTGAAAAATTTAATACATCATTATGAGTACTGAATTCTACAACGCATTTGCAACACCGACGGGTCAATCTTCAATTGCTAAAGCCGTGAACTTAGAGAATGAGACGGGAACTACACAGAAACCGCCAAAGCTTATGGGTATTGAAGAATATTATGGTTGGAAAGATAGGTTTGAAAACTGGGTTCAAGCTAATCATTTGAGATCATGGGAGTGCATTTTGAAGAAGTACGTATTACCAAGAACTGAGCTACAAACAATTAAACAGATTTCAGATTTCAGCAATGAAGAACGAGAGATGTATCGGGCTGAAAAAATGATGATTAGTTTGTTACAACAGGCGATCAAAGAAGACATATTCATACTTCTTCAACATGATAAAACATCGAAGTCGATTTGGGATGCTTTGAAAGTAAAGGTTGAAGGAAGTGCAAATATGATTAAGAACACGAAGTCGTTACTTAAAAAAGAATTTGATCTGTTTACAAGTCTGCCTGGGGAAGACACGAAGAAGTTAATTGAAAGGTACTGTCATCTGGTGAGAACAATGTCGATGATGGACATCACAAAGGAAAATGAGGAATGGGTTGATAAGCTAGCTGATGCTTTACCACAGAAAGAGTGGGGAACGTATTTGATGATATTGAAAAATACGGGTGTTTATGATGGTTTATCGATATCTCAATTCATTGAAAAGATTGAAAGTCAGGATCTGGAACAGCAAAAGATCGCTAGGATGAATAATCCAAGTGGTCAACAAGATGTGAAGATGTATTATAAAGGCAGTGTTTCTACATCAGAAGCTGATAGAAGTCCTAAGATTCAGACTGCATATAGTGTTGAGAATGATACAGATCAAACTGATCAAAGCACAAACAAAAGCAGTAGCAGTTTCTCATCTTATCCAAGTTTTAATACAAAGACTTCATCAGAAAACACAAAGATGGGAAATGGTTGTGTGATTCAGTGCAATATAGCTCTCAATCTGCCAGAAGGTAAAAGTTTTTCAGAAGACATAGCAAAGGATCACATGGCTCTACTTGGTTCAGTGTTGGTATCTTATGAGGGATTGGTAGCTGGTCGAATTGGAAATCCTATGTTGACAAAGGAGGATTATGATCAGATAGATGCCGAAGAAATGGAACTCATGGATATTAAGTGGTGTCTTGCTAGTGTTCTTCGAAGGGCTGAGAAGTTCAAAACTATCACTGGAAGAAATGATTTTCTTGATGCTTGTGTTTCTAATTTAGGATTTGACAAATCTAAAGTTACTTGTTTCAGATGCAGGCAAAAAGGTCATTTCAAACGGGAGTGCAAAAACAGAGAAGTGAGTGGTGCTCAGAATCCGTTCGAAAAAGAAGACTACTACCGGAAAGCCATTTATCAGCAAGTTGGTCAATTACAAGATTCACAAACGGCTCATGGTAGAAAGATTGAAGATTCGAAGAAAGGATGCTTGGTAGATTTCAACTGGAGCAAATACATATCTTCTGAAAACTCAGCATGTTTGGTAGATCAGAATGATGAAGAATTACCTGAAGGGTTTAGCTGGGATATGTTTGTGGATGAGAAAGGTGGTTTCAAAGCATTTATTGCAAAGATAGTTAAAGAACCAGATTTGTTTGCTACATGGATGAGATCTATTGGTGAGACAGTGAATAGTGTGAAAGAAGAATCTGATGCTTTTAATGAAAGTTCTGACAGTGATGAAGAAAGTTTGAAAAATTCTGATGAGAGTGTTCAAAATGATGAAAGTTCAGAAAAAGAAGTTGTTTTTGATCAAACACCAGTTGATTCGGGTTGTTCAGATACTGAGTCTGAAAAATCTACACAGTTTGATCAGACACCAGTTGATAGCAGCAGTGATAATGATGAAGAAAAAAATATTAATGTTGCTAAAAGTCATTTATCTCCTGAAAGTTTTCATTTCTATTTTGCAGAAAGATTGGAAAAGCTGAAGGAGAAAAGAGCTGAAAAAGAACAACAACAAGATTTGAAGAATGAAAATGTTGTTGAAGAAGAAAAGGTGACTGAGGTTGAAAAAAAAATTGTTGAAGAAAAGGTTATTGAAGTGGTGAAGATTGTTGAGGTTGAGAAGCCGTGTATGAAGTGTTCGGAAGTTTGCAAGAAGTGTGAAGATAAAGATGTGATGTTGTTTGACAGAGAAAGATTGATAGAGAAGTTGTTGTCTGACATCAATTATGTGAAAGAATCTTACAGTGTATTGAACAGAACAGTGACTAGTCTTCAAACAACAAATTCAGAAAGAGAAAAGGCGTTAACCATGACTAATTCAACTTTGATGCAAAAGCAAAAGGCAATTAATCATTATATTGAAGAGAATGCAAAACTGAAGAAGGATTTGGAAAATGAAAAGATTGAAAACGAAAGAATCAGAAGGTTACTTCTTAGTTATTCATGTTCTGACTATGTGATTGATAGGGTTTATCCTACTGTTGCAGGTTTTGAAGCATTTGAAGATGAAAAGAAAAAGAAAGAGACTGGTAAGAAATCGACTGTTAAGTATAACAAGTGTCCGCCTCCTATCTGGGAAGGTTATTCTCCTAGAAAACCAAATGAGGAGCAAGTCGAAAAAGCAGTCAATATAAAGTTAAAATCAGAGGAAACTGACGTTTTACCAGATAATATTGATATCACATTTACCTCGTCCGATACTGATCATGAGTCCGAGTTAATCAAAAAGGTGGTCGATCAGGTGTTGGATACTGAGGAGGTGTCTAAGTCAAAGTCAAAGTCTGAGTCTGGGTGTTCAAGTTTGTCAGTCAAAAATTTGAGTTCGTTGGTCACAAATTCCAAAACATCAGAAAAACGGTCTTATAGTAAAGAATTTTTGTTATCAAAAGCAAATTTGGATGATGAAACATTTAAAGTTGCATATACTTTAAATGATTCTGACAAATTATATTCTGATGAAGAGTTTCCAATAAGAGGTGTTAAAAATGAATTGATTAAAAAGGTTTTCAAACTTACAGAAATTAATATTTCTGAAATAAAAGATTTAAATCTTAATGAAAAACATAAACCTTACACCTCAAGAGTACAACAACGTTTGAACAAGAAAAAGAGTTACAATTCTGGTTCTGGTTTTCAAAAGAAACCAAACCACAATCGTAACTACAAAAAGAAAGGACTTGGTTTTATTCCTTTTGAAAACTATAAAAATGAAAAATATGTTCGTGATTTTAAAGCAAAAATGACATATGTTGCAGGAACCAGTCATGAAGAAGAAGCAAAGAGCTCATTTTGGAAACAGTCAAACAAGGAGTTTCTTGCTGAAAAGAGAAAGAATGGAGCTTATGTGAACAAAGAGACAAGAACCTGTTTCCGATGCAATGAAGTTGGTCATATTGCATGGAATTGCCCGAAAGCGACAAACACAAAACAGGAAGTTTCTGGAAAACTGAAAGAAGTTATTATTGATAAAACTGAACCACCAACTGAAAAATTTAAAGTTTTCAAAAATTCAACATTTGAAGTTGGTGAGTGTTCGAAGAGATTTTACAGGCGAAGTGTTAAACTTGACAACCAAAAATGGGTTGTTAAGAAATCTGAAGTAAAATCTGGCGATGAATCTGATTCCACAAAATCAGAGGAGCCACAGTTTGATGAGAGTGATGAAAACTCAGTTCCTTCAATGGATGATGAGAACTTTCCACCATTGAGGACTGAAAATTTTAAAAAGAAAACCGGAAAGTCTGAAATCTTAAATCAGGGTTATTCTGAGAATGATAACTTTGATGTTGAGAAAGCATTTAATGGGAAAGTTAAGAAGATTTTCGGGAAAATGGTTGAAAGGAAAGTAAAAGGGGTAAAGGAGTTTTATGCTAAAAAGAAAGCAACTTACACTCCAACTGCTTCTGAATTGAAAACACCCAAGGCTGGTCAGGCTTGGGTGGACATTTTCTTTGCTTGAAAAACCTGACTTGCCGGAGATCTCAAGTTTATATCGCGGATCAGGAATCGGCATCTTTCTTGAAAATTGTTTTTGTGAATAGTTAAATTTTGGCAAGTCATACTGCAGGAATTGCCGGAGCTTCCAGGTTGGTAAGGGCGAAGCAGGAATCGGCATCTTGATTGGTAAAATGGTTTGTGTAGAGGTTTATTCCTACATAGGCTTGAATGTTGTGAATATTTTTACAAGAAGTACAGAGGTTGCATACATGCAAGTGGTAAATCAGGGACATTAATTTGTACTTGATCTGCTACAAATGGTTAAGAATAGACAATGTGATGAACCACACTCTGAACCTACAAATGGTTTAAAATCAACAAAACTTATTTTCCGGAAAAATCATTTTGGTTAAAACAAACTTAAGTGTTTTGAAATCATAATGAGAAAATAGTTTTGTGAAAGGGGGAGTTCTGATTGTTTATGCCAAGTGGATGGCGATTTGATGTGATTCGATATCGGTTGTCAAGTTTGTTGTACAGTTTATTTTCATATTTTCTTTAATGTGTTTGCATTTTAGGGGGAGTAGAAATTTCTGAAAATCCAAAAACATTTGAAAATTTGAAAAAGTCAAAAACATGATAAAATACAAAAATGAGTTTTTGTGTCTAGAAGAGGAAATGATAGTACATCAGTAGACGATCACAGTATGCTAAAGAATTGTAATGTTTAAATAGTGTTAAACGGTCTCACTGATGATATGCCGATAGGTTTTTACACATTTAGTAAACTTTTTCGGGATATAAACTAAATTTCAAACTTGCTTATTTTGTGGGGAACACTACTTGGATATATAGGTAACCCCTGAAATCTCGTTTGAAAGGTCCCTTATTCTGAGATACTAGGTCTTTATGCTCAGTGATATCTGGGGTATTATCCCGGGACTTCTGCTGAAAGGAATTTCTGACCTAGTCCCCGGAGAATACTTTCCTCATGCTTGAAATATAGCGCAGCCCTCAGCAAATTGATGAAACAATAAAATTGATAGTCATTGCTGTTGTAATCAAAAGATCCTCTAAAGGGGACACACCGAAAGTCGAAGCCGTCATCTCTCTGCGTATCGAAAGATCGACCTGAGCTCTCACGGCCCTCGTACTATAATTTATTCTCCTGACAGATATCATCTGTGGTATACTCACCTGTAAGACTGAATATTGGGATCTGGATACGGGAGTATATTCAAGAGGTGGTACACATGAATGAGTTTAAGTTCTTAAAACAACTAACTCATATCCTGAATCAGTTGAAATTTGTGTGAAAATTTAAGTGGATCAGTATATTGGCAATCTAAGTGAATTGTTTAATTCTTAAATGTGTAACTAAGCTCAATGGTACTTGTGACTTGTCATAAACTGATATGATCCTCTTACACGAACTCACAAAAATATTGTTTGTAAATATTTCTGCATTGCATTTCTTTACATTCAAAAATTACAAAAAGATTTTAGTGTGTTTTAGCATAAGTTTTTACAAATCCAAAAAGATTTTCGACAACTGATATTGAAAAGCTGATTTTCAAAATTTCAAGTGCTAAACATGATGACATTATTGTAAAGAGGGAGTAAATCTTAAATGAAAAATTTATTTTTGAAATCTTACAATTGGTTCATCAAATAAAAGTGAGATGGGAATTTGAGGGAGAGTTAGTATTAGTGCATATAATTTGTTAAATTTAGAAATTTATATTTGGGGTAAGATTTTTCCAGATATTGACCTGATGCTGATGAACTTAAGGAATCAAGAGATCTGATCAAGAGAATTAGATTTGTTTTTGAAAAGTCAGGTTTTGATATCTGAAGTCTTAGAGAGACAGACAGAGATCCTGAAGATTGTGCTAAAGAACAAAGGAATACCAGCAAATCGAGATGGGGAGTCTGAAGAGAACATCTGAGAGGGAGAGTTCGGAAAAGCCCATAGATAGATCAAGACTGAAGAACTGAAGATACAGTTGATGCTGGATGCGACTCGTCAACATCTGAGGGGGAGTTTGTTGATGCACTACATCTGTTGACTTCGTCTTGTATCAAATCTTAGATTTTATTGTATAGATCAGGGCAAAGTGGTACGAGAATATGTAAAATTATATAGGTAGATAGAGATGATTTCGCTCATGTGTTCAAGAGGGTATCGCTTATGTGTACATGACACATAAGCGAAATCAAGAACATGGGGTATCGCTTATATGGTCTGTCACATAAGCGAAACCATCACTCTATATATAGGGTCCTCTTGAGCGAAATCATAAGGAGACTCTTGACAACTATGCCGAAGTGCTGCCGGTGTGAGATTTGAGCTGTAATTGTCATCAAATCAATCAAACAGTGTTTTAAAGCTATTTCTACCTTTGTTTCTTGTAATTCCGCACCTGAAACATAGGAGAACACCTCTGATCGACTCGTTCAGATCCGAAACCGGTCCTTCACCAGTACCGCACGAAAGGTATTCGATTCAGGATTTTATTGGCCAACCATTTACAAAGACGCTCAAAGTCTTGTAAAGACATGTGATGCTTGCCAAAGGACAGGTAATATTTCTTCCAAAAACGAAATGCCACAAAATGGCATTCTTGTTTGTGAAATATTTGATGTATGGGGACTCAACTTTATGGGACCTTTCCCACCATCGAAAGGAAACAAATATATACTTGTGGCAGTAGATTACTTGTCTAAATGGGCCGAGGCCGAGGCACTTCCAACAAATGATGGAAGAGTCGTGGTAAGATTTCTGAAAAAATTATTCTCTCGTTTTGGCACACCTAAAGCTTTAATAAGTGATAGAGGTACCCATTTTTGCAACCATCAACTTGAAATTTTTTTAACAAGATATGGGGTCTATCACCGGGTTTCGACAGCGTATCACCCTCAAACAAACGGACAAGCCGAAGTGGCTAACAGAGGTTTAAAACGAATACTCGAAAAAACCGTAGGGTTAAATAAAAAAGAATGGGCTGATAAATTAGACGATGCTTTATGGGCTTTTCGAACTGCTTATAAAACAACAATAGGTACAACCCCATATAAGCTAGTTTATGGAAAAAGTTGCCATTTGCCAGTAGAAATTGCACACAAGGCCTACTGGGCGATCAAAAATGTAAACTTAGATTTAGAATTTGCCGGTAAAAATCGATTTTGTCAATTAAATGAATTAGACGAGCTTAGGAATTATGCATACTCAAACTCCGAAATTTAAAAGGAAAGAATGAAAAATTTGCATGACAAACTTATTAAACCTAATGAATTTCGGGTAGGGGATCTAGTTCTTTTGTTTAATTCACGACTTCGATTATTTCCTGGTAAATTAAAGTCTAGGTGGTCAGGACCTTTTTCAATCACCCACATTTTTCCACACGGTGCAGTAGAAATTAAATCTCGAAATGGGCCACCATTTAAAGTCAATGGCCAACGGCTGAAACTTTATCAAGGATTTATTGAGGATGAAGAAGAAGAGATCTCGCTTCAAACCGTGGAAGAATAAAAAAATCATGCCTGGTAAGTTACGAACGATTGAGACGACAAAATAAAGCGGTAAGTTTTCTAACCATAGCTTATGGGAAAAAGGGGCGCTCACACGAGCACTAAAAAAATAAAAAAAATAAAAAAAATGCTCGGCACGGGGCCGTGTTCGCGCTGCAGAGGGGATAAAACCCCTTTTTCAAAACAGTTTCTTCATTCCACACGCCCCGTTTCCCCGCAAAAGCTCTGGTTCCAGGTGATTTTTTTGACGTCTCCTATCGATCTAACAAAGTCAAGGTATGATTCTATCACTCTTAGTAGTTAGATTAGTTACTTGCATGTAGTTAAAACACCACAAATTTGGGGAAAAATCTAGGGTTCTTGAAGTTCATCCGGATCGAACCTCAAATTTTTTCCTAAATCTATTTGCATTTAGTTAGATTAGTGTTAAAGGAAGTAAATACACTTGTATTGTTCATAGATTCACCCGATTTCTTACAAAAAACCCCAAACCCTTGTTCTTGAACCGAAAAAGATAAAATTGATAGGGTAAACGGGTTATTTTGGGAAAAACGGCACTTAGGGTTTCATTTTCGGGGGAAACCGCACCTATTGGACCAAAAATTTTCAAGTTTTCGAAACCGGGTCGAAAAATGAAGATTTTGAGTAACAGACCTCTGGACACGGGGCCGTGTCCGCTAGGCACGGGGTCGTGTCCAGCCCGCTGTTTGCAGTTTTTCCCGAAAATATTTCTGTTTCATGCTAACTTTTGGTGTATTCTTGCAGATGGCCAGGAAGTTTACAAGATTCAACGCCAATGAGCTAGATGCAAGAGCTCGATACGAGCTTCTTCAAACAAGGCCGGAGGAATACCCGAGGCAGGCGTGCACAGAATTGCTAACCTTGGTGAATCAAATTGACCGTTTCAACAACATTGTCACGGGACCACTCAGAGTCGCACTAACAACCCGACTCCGTTCCGTCCATGAATGCACCTTGGAATTCTACAGCACCTTTGCATTCACTTCAAGGTGCGACCCGTTCGATAATGACGGGGTGTCATTCAGGTGTGGCGGAACGAGGTATTCGATCTCCATGGCACAATTCGGGTCGATTATCGGGTTGTATGCGGAAGAGGATGCGGGAAACGAAGAAAATACAGGGGGATTGAGAGAGATTGAAGACAACGAGCGCCAAGCCATGTGGGCTCAGATTGGGGAAGGGTTCTACAATCCGAGCAGCACTAAGAGTACCAAGCTGAGGGATCCGCTTTACAGATACATTCATAGGCTCCTCGGCTACTCTCTTAGCCAAAGGCATGACAGTGGTGGCGTCGTTGGGTTAAGAGATTTGCTTGTCCTCCATTGCATTCACAACCACAGGCCGCTCGATGTTCCGTTCCTCATGCTCCGAAACATGCATCACAACCGCCTTGCTAGTGCACCAACTCCTATTTTCTTCGGGGGATGGGTGTACCGTCTCTTCAAGCACTTCGCCCACATTCCGAGGTCATTCGAGAGGAGCCCATGGTCGGGTACGGTGGATATCCACATATGCCGCTCGATGAACCTGGTTTATGAGGCAGAAGACGGGACGGTAACCTTTCAAAGGATGCAAGGTCATGCATGGAACCCGCAAGAAGCGCTTGTCCTCCCAGCTCCGCAACATCATCAGTACCAATACCCACCCCACGGTGATCCGGGCCAATCATCCTCCTCGGGAGGCGGTTTTCCTAATTTTCAAAGTTTGCATGATTTGTTGCAGGAAAACCTCATGTGTACTCGGAACACCTATAACATGGCGAGCAACACCTACCACCGGGTCGGAGCTATTGAGAGAAACCTATCCGAGATACAAGACGATGTCGAATACATACGAGACCACATTGCACGCCATGGAGGGGATGATGACGACAATGATGATGATGATGATGATGATGCTATGGAGTAGGCGAGAGGAGCATAGGAGGAAGCGGTTGATGGATGACTCCCCAGGTTAACCCTTTGCAATCTTGAACAATTGATGGCCTGCGTGCCAAGTGTTAGACAATTTACTTTTCCTAACTATTTTCTGCATTTTATTTTTCTTACTTTATGCTTGGAACAATTAACTATGGTAATTTAGGATGTTTGTGTTGCTTGGTGTGGTATTAAGTGATGAAACAGGTACAAACCAAGGCTTGGGGTGCTAAGCCTCAGCACTTATAGGGCCAGGATGGAAAAACCGGAGAAAGAAACCTGTTTTTCAGGATTTCAGACTGTCCACACGGGGACGTGCCCAGCCAACACGCCCCCGTGCTCACCTCCCAGACCTGCTGTTTGGCTTCTGACCTGCAGATTTTTGTCAGACACGTGGCCGTGTCCAGTGGACACGGGGCCGTGTCCACCTTCTGTAAGTTCTCGTTACTGGCACCTGAACACGGGGTCGTGCCCACTCAACACGGGGCCGTGTCCAGGCTACCAGTAACACAAATTTTTGCTTTTTAAACACTATTTTACACATCTAATCAACCTAAAAATTTATTTTTGGGACACATTGAGGACAATGTGTAATTTAAGTGTGGGGGGGATGCTAAAGCCTTGAATTTTGCAAGTCCTAAATACAAGCCTTACACAAAACTCTGTTGGAACCGCTAATCACCCCAAATTTTTTCAAAAATTTCATTTTTTTACTTGTCTAGGTTTAACTCGGGAAATTCAAGTTCTCAAAAAGGTTATATTTTTACGAATTTACAACAGATAGCGTAGTGATAAAAAGAACCAACATAAGAAAATTATGAAAATGCATGACAAACTTAGTTAAAATTTGATTATATATACTTGATCACATAAAAACCCATTCCCACAAAAAGTGAGTTTTGAGTCTTTATTGAGCACAATTACATATCATTAAAATTAAATGCTCATTTTTCGTTTCTTGTGTGAATAGCCGCTTGGTTCTTACGACTCTAGAACTTGCCATGACGATACATTCCCGGTCCTTATCAACTTAAACCCGAGTAAGTAAATGATGGAGGCATTAGGACTAACCCTTTTTATTTCTACACCATTATTTTTCTTTTTCTTTTACCACCTACACAAAAAAAAAAAAAAAAAAATCCCCCTAGTTAACCCCTTTGAGCCTAAACCTTTTCATTTCATCACCCAAACCAAAAACCCTTTTACCCACCAAAACCTTTTTTCATTCTTAACCCTTTGTTTTAGTAACAAGTTCGGCTTTTCGTAATAAAAAAAAATGTGTTGATGATGAAGCAAAAAGAAAATAAACAAACAAGTTCATCAAAAATAACTTTGTTTGAATAAAAGCTTCATCAAAATAAAAATAAGAAAATCTTACGAAAACCGACACTTGTTACGCTTTTCGCCATTTTTCTGCTAACCACTAACCACTACCCCAACCACCTACCTTTAACCCAAGCCTAACCCTTAACCCACAAAGTCCTCTTGATATTTACAACGGTATAAAAGTTAAAAAGGAGGAGGATTGATTGCTTGACAAGCCTATGGTAGGAATAAGTTCCACGCCGCTCTCAAGTGATTCACTAAAAATACACCTTCGGCCGAGTGTGAGTGATTTCTCCCGTGAGGTATGTGAACTTGTATATAAATAGAATTTTAAAAAGGCATGTTATGCCCAAATAAGTAATTTCTCCTATGAAAAGTTCTAAATAAATCATTACGAATAGGATTGTAAATAAATAAAAATAAAACCCAAAAAGATCTTGGACATCCCGACACTCTACAACAAGCCCAAAACCTTCTCTTCTACCTATTCCATTTGGGAGTGTAAGCCACATATTAAAGAGTTTTGCTTGAGGACAAGCAAAAGTTCAAGTGTGGGGGTATTTGATGTGTGCAAAATGCAACATATAAATTACATCAAATGAGGCATAAAACTAACCCTTTTTAAGTACTAATGTTGGAAAAAGAGTGTTTTTGTCTTCCTTTTGTATTTTCAGGATTAAATGAGCTCAAATTCACAAAAGAAGCAAAAAGACAGCTAAATCTAACATAAATACAAGGAAAGGAACATAAGTGGACTGCCCGACCCCTCAAGGGCACCTTCCAAAGCAAAATGGAGAAGACAGAAGTCTGAACACGCCCCGTGCTCAGCCAGCACGGGCCGTGCCCAAGAAGCAGCAGAAAAGACAAATCTATAGAAGCTTCTATTGCCCACCACGGGGCGTGTCGAAAGTACTGCAGGCGCATTAATTGTAATTGCGAATTACAATTAATGAAGAGAGAGAGTGTCAGACAGGCACGGGGCCGTGCCCAGCGGACACGGGGCTGTGCCCAGCTCTCTGTTCAGCCTATAAATTGGAGTGGTTGGATTCATTTCATCTCATCCCTTGGCACACCACCTCTCTCACACTTCATCCACCACCCACCACCATCACAACACCATCATCCACCACCATCATCCATTGTCCATCGTAGAGTGTGTGAGTCGTCTCGGGATCCAAGATTGATCGTAAGAGTTCTTGACAATCAAGGCCATGTTTGCCTAAGTCTCTTACATCACTTGGTGAAGACAAAGTGTCTAGTATAATACTTTTTATTTCTAATCTTTTGCACTTTTTATTTGGTTTTGTATTAATGACTTTAATAACTAGTTACTTATGTTGAAGGTGCTCTTTCCTTATCGTTTGTCCGTGGTGTCTTGGCATTATTTTACTGTCTATATAAAATAAAGGATTTTCACCATTCATATCTCCACGGTCTATATGGAGGTATGTTGGCTACCTGGTCGGGGGTTAAGGGAACGGTTTGGTAAAGGTCTTGCCATTGTTCAGCGTTTAGAGGTCCTGCAATGGACCTGGGTCAAATTTAGTAGGACCTCCTTCAATTCTTCACGGTATTGGATGGCGGGGGTCCAAACTCTTTGACCCCCTCATAAGTTAACTACTATTAATACTATAACCCGGCTATTTAGGACTGTATCCCTGCTGACTCAGACTACTTAGCCGAGGGTAACGTCACCGCCAAAAGCGGGGCCTACCACAATACTGCATCAATAACTTAATTCATTATCTTCCAATAATCCACCCCTTTAGGATTGTATCCTTGCTGACTCAAACTACTAGGGTGAGGGTAACGTCACCTCCAAAAGAGGGGCCTACTACAATAACTAAGATAATCTCTTAATTATGTGCAAAAGTGCGGAAATAATCAAAGCTTATACTAGATACGAGTCGGAACCAAGTAATTCATCTTGTCTATCTGTTTTTATTTTATTTTTATTTTCAGCATTTTAGTTAGTTTTTATTTTTCTTAGCTTAAAACATTTTTCTAAACTTTTTATTTTGATTAGACGTTGAGGATAAACCGGTACTAAAAGCTCTTGTGTCCTTGGACGACCTCGGTATCTTACCAACGCTATACTACGCTCACGATGGGTGCACTTGCCCATATGTGTGTTTAGTGTTAGTAAAATATCGTGTTTTATAAATTTAAAACTTGGCTAAAATAAGTGTTAAAAAGGGCTTAAAATATACACCTAATAAATATAACACTTTATCGCACATCAATAGTGAACTCGGTTTTAAAAAGAAAAGTCTTTTGAGAAAAACCAGGCTATAACCCGTTTTATATCAAGCGACCCGCAACGACACTACACTCCAAGTACAAGGCTCAAAGTATTAGACCTCGGGGCTCGGGCATGTGTTTACTTGTTATTTGCTTGGAGCATACGTAATGTTATATGTACTAGTGTGCTTAGTTACGTATATGTATGTATATGTATATAAAAGTGTTCTTGTGTACAACGGTCAATCATCCTCCTACTTATTCTTACAACATTGTGACATCTTTCTCATACTGTGTTTTCTGGACATGAAGATAATGAGCGGACGCAGAAGAGGCAACGTTAACATGACTCAGGATCAGTTTACAAACTTGATAAATACTGTGGCTGTGCCTTTTGGAGCCCATCCTCGAGGTAAACTTGTCGTTCTAGGATGTTTAGATCATACTCCCATATCGTCTTATCGTTCTTAAATCTGTTCGCTTCGTCTTCCGCGACAAGTCAACCTGCACCTGTGCAACCACCTGTGCACTTCCATGGATTGCAAACCTCTCCCTTTCAATGGCACTGAAGGAGCCATAGGCCTTCTACACTGGATCGAGAAGGTCGAATCTGTGTTCGCGGTGTGTGAATGTCCTGCTACTAACTGGGTGAAGCTTGCTACTGGCACCTTGGAGCGAAATGCTCTTTCTTGGTGGAAAGCACAAGTTCAAATGCTCGGATTGGAGACTGCCAATGCTACTTCTTGGAATGATTTCAAGAATCTGATCAAGGAAGAGTACTGTCACAGGGATGACATCCACAAGCTCGAGAATGAGTACTATGAGCTTAAGATGGTTGGATCAGAAATCGAGACATACACTAACTGATCCAACGACTATGCTTCTCTTTATCCCAACATGTCTCAACCTGCTTATCGAAGATTCGAGCTGTACATCAAGGGTCTGGTTCCTGAAATTCAAAGTCTGGTGACTTCAGCTAACCTCACCACGATCTAGCAAGTTATTTGCCTAGCTCACCGACTCACTGATCAAGCTGTGGAGCAGGGCAAGCTGCCCAAATGAATCACTGCTACTGCTGAAACTCCTGGTGATAACAAGCGTAAGTGGGATGGTAACCAGGGCAAGGATGCTAACCCCACGCAGACCCCAACAAAGCAGAGGAGGTTTGAAAACAACAAGGGTGCTCAGCAACAGGGTGGTTACCAAGGAAACCCAACCCAAGTGCAACAAGTGTAACCGATATCACAATTGCCCATGTGAGATGAATCGCTGCCAAAGGTGCACCAAACAGGGGCATGAAGCTAAAGACTGTAGAAGCCAGTACCCAGCAAGGTAAAACTAGCCACAATAATAGCAGCAACAATAACAACAGCAGCAACAAGGAAACAACCGTGGATGCTACCAGTGCGGAGCAATAGGGCGTATGAGGAAGAATTGCCCTCAGCTGAACTAGAATCGCAAGAACAACAATCAGGGCACTAGAAACAATAACAACAACAATGGTGACAACGGTGCAAGGGGCAGAGCTTTCATGATTGGAGCTGATGAAGTAAGGAATGATCCCAACGTGGTAGTGGGTAAGTTCCTACTTGATGATCGTTACATTTCTGTACTATTTAAATCTAGAGCCGATGCTAGTTATGTATCTTTACGTATTAGTAAGACGCTTAAGCCTACGCCAACGCCTTTAAACTCTAAGCACGTCGTCAAACTAGCTAACAGTAGAAACATCGAGGCCTCACACATTATCAACAACTATAAACTTGTCCTATCTGGTCAAACCTTCTGCGTCAATCTCTTTCCCATGGTTCTTGGAAGCTTCAGCATCGTTATTGGTATGGATCGGTTATTTAAACATCGAGCGGAAATACTCAGTCAAGAGAAAGTCATTCGTATTCCACGTTCTTTGTGCGAACCCCTTATTGTTCAAAGCGACAGGAGTGGTGCAGTCACAGGCATCATTTCCTTCTTAAAAGCCCATAAGTGTTTGCGAAAGGGCCATCCCGCTATTCTACCACTCGTTACCGACACATAGGAGAAAGAAAGATTGAAGACTTTCCCATCGTGCGCGACTTTCCGGAGGTATATTACTTGGCCTTCCGCCTCATCGTCAAGTTGAATTTCAAATCGAACTAACTCCCGGAGCAGCACCCATAGCTCGTGCACCTTATCGACTGGCCCCAGCCGAATAGGAGGAATTGTCTACGCAATTGTAGGAGCTGTTAGATAAAGGTCCTATCCGTCCAAGCTCATCACCTTGGGGAGCACCTGTACTGTTTGTTAAGAAGAAGGATGGCACTTTTCGTATGTGCATTGATTACCGTGAGCTTAACAAGGTTACCATCAAGAACCGATACCTACTCCCGCGCATTGACGATCTGTTCGACCAGCTGCAAGGGTTGAGTTATTATTCTAAGATTGACATGCGATCTGGCTATCATCAGTTGAGAGTACGTGTCACACCTCGATATTTCCACGTATTACCAGTGTGCCCGGTGGGGAGTATCGTGACGTAGTTGATATCATCATACTCAAACAACACAATATTTAAATGCATAGGGGAAGCAAAAGATAGATAGATAGATTCATTTCAACCGAATAAATATTGTAATATTAAGTATCACAAAGTAGTTGAAACGGATCCACAGGCGGATCAAAATAAAGAGAAAACTTGTTCAACAGACATTTAGGCATCTAAGCTTGCGAGACTTCTATGTGATGCTAGGAGAGACCAACCTATTTCGAGTAGTACCTACACTTAGCCTTTTTGGGAAAATACGTCAGTTTACACTGGTAATTACAATTTAACTGACTCATTTTGAAAAGGTTTAAAAATTGATTTGAATGCATATGGCACAAAAGATTTTATAACTTGGGATAATTATTTATATATAAACTTGTAAAAGAATTACATGTTTGTTATGCGTTCAGTTGCCCGGTTCATGCCGGGTTAAAGATTAATAGACACACCACATGGTATAGTCCCGCGGCGAGTTATTCTCGTAACTGGCGGTTATACCTTGTTAATTTTAAATGCACTGACGGGTGTACGCCTACACCCGCGTGCTAAGGTCGTGGCCATTCTATGAATGATGCCAAGGATATCCGGGACATGGTCATTAACCCCCCAAAGGCGTTTAAGCAAATAAAACCAAATTTTTAAACGGGTCATCTCGATAATATTTAACCACCAAACGATTAAAGTCGAATGCCCGACCAAGCGGTATTTTATATACCGTACCACAAGCCCGTATAAGGGAAAATAAGTTAAAAGTATTTACCTTTGCAAGTAATAATCACAATAAGCAAGTGCACGTAGCTTTTACCGGGTCTCCTATTCTGGAACGAAGGTTTATAATAACCTATTAGATTTCTAACGGGTCTTTAATTTAGCCTAAGCTTAGATCGGTTAGTTTTAAAGAAGATACGGTTTAAACGCATGAAGAAGCGAAAACCGGAATATGGTTTGACCCGTTTCGGATTTTTGAGACAAAAACGATATGGTTTAAACGCATGAAGAAGCGAAAACGCATGTGATTTAGACCAAACAAGTTTGAAGACTTGTATAATATGGGTAAACTAAACACATTCTGGATTTTGAGACAAAAACGATATGGTTTGACCCGTTTCGGTCAATTTATGCAAACTAGTTACATAAACCGAACCGGACGCGAATAATGCGTAACGGGTAACCATAAGAGTCATATGCAGGTTTCCTAAGTTAATATGAATTAAATATATTGTGACATCAGTAAGATATCTTCTATTAAGCCCAAAATGATTTTAAACTCACATTATGTCTAGTAGGGGCATTTTGGTCATTTTAAAGGTTATAAAGGAGTTTAAATATTAATCTGAGTTACAGGTCTGATATAATCAGTAAAAATACTTAATTTACTAAGTTATAACAGTAGGGTATCATATATATGTGAAATTTATTAATTATAACCATACTATGCACCGTAGGGGCATTTTGGTAATTTCACATAAGCCTAAATGGTCAAAACTGGAAATCTGAGTTTGAAACTTTTACTTACTATTAAATTATAAAAATTTACTGAATATATCAGTAGGCATTAAACCTTATATGTTTAAAATAGTTTTAATACATACTATGCGTTAAAAACGCTTAAAAAGGGGATTTGGAGCCATTTCCGGGTTTTCAAAAGAATGCTGATATTTTTATTATTCCAGAAGGCTGGGAACATTTTATTTATCATACTAGATCAGTAGAAAAAGGTTTGGTATCAAAAGGATTTGTAAAACTCATTTTATAGCCCAAAAGGGCAAAGCCGACAATAACCGAATCAAGCTTAGAACTCTAAGTTATGCTTAGCCTAAAAATAAATAAAAATCTTCAAAAATCCCAAAATGTTATATTATATCAGTGGGTAAAAATTTTGATATCAAAAATTGGGTTTAGATATGCTATATGCTAATTATACCATTTAATTATTAAAAAGCTTCTTATTTACGCTAATGAGCATAACTCCTAATCTAGACCTCAAACTAATGTCAAATTTTAGGGACAAGCTTATGAATCAGTAATGAAGGTTTCTACTCTTTTACTTTTTTCAAAAATCACATTTTAAGGTTAAAAGGGCATAATAGTCAACATTTAAGCATTTAACGAAAACATGCAAATGATCTAGATAACTAATGAACCAAGTTACATAATCTCAGAGAGTTATACTTACATGAAACCTGGTCCTATTAAGGCTCTAAGGAATTTCTAAACTATGATTAAACGGGTAAGAACTGAAAGTCAAAGCAGAAGTCAAACTATGCGATTTTCGGTCCCAAACCGAGCCTAAACTGAAAATTGTCGGGGTGAACTGTCACACCCTGGCTTTGCGGAAGCGTGGTTAATTTGGTGTGACTTATTAATACCATAGCTTAATCATAACAAAGCTATATGAAAATAAAACCATGCAAGATCATCCATTAAAATAAGTTTGAAGAGTAAAGAACCACAACATTGTCTTAACGGATATCACATCCTAATCAAACATAAACAGTGTTCAAAAGACACAACACCAACAAGAAATAAACACAGTTTAAGAACTGTGACTCGTCCAGGAAAAAAGTCACATCCCTTAAACTCGGATGACCTCGAAACTAGTGCAGCGAGAAAACGTGTCATACCGCGCCAGATCCCTTTAATTCCCTGAAATACATGTAAGTCGAAAAATCAACAATAATGTTGAGCGAGTTCATGTGTAAGTGAGTAAGTAAAACCTTTGTAAAATGTCTGTATGTATGAAAATTCCTGGTATGTAGCAATAAGGAAAAAGGTTTCCTACTATTAGTTAGCTATTAGTTAGATTAATTTAATTAGTTTAGGGATTAACCCGGTTACTAGTGTGTCATGCATTATGACGGGTGTTAGGGTATTCAGGGACCCTAACTGGCTCAGAAAAGAAAAACAGTGTTGATGGCAATATTTTTATGTTCCGGGTATAGTCCGGTTGTTCGGTTGGATAGTGATCCGTTAAAGTGCTTAACCAAGCTTTAAAGTGCCGTTATTATTATTTTTAATGACACAACTTATTCCCGACACTTTGGAAAGTGTCTAGTAATATTTTTCTCATGTTTTGGCACTTTATTAGTTAGCTAGAAGCTGAATTATTATTTAAAGTGCTGAATTTTGTACCTAGAGTACGTTTTAGGCACATCCGGTCACTGTAATCTCATTCCTAGTGACGCAGTTCTACAACCCTTATATCCCTACACTCTCTACTAGTGTAGCAAACTATCTCTGGCTCTTACAAGCCTTAGAGGCAGTACCTGCCTGGTGCTGGTTATAACAGCACGTTTAGTAGGTTATCCGTTATTGTGCTACAGTGCTTTTGTGCATCACGGTTGTCACTGATGTTTGTGTAAAAATAATAGAGTGACAGTATAAAATGTGATGCTTGAGTATGTATGTATCAGAAATCAGTAAGCAGTTTAATCACAGTTGTAAGCAAGCACAGTAATTAAGCAGTAATTAAATATTAATTAATTCGTACGGATACCTGGTTTGGTGAGGGTTGTCACATTTTCCCCCCGTTAAAGAAATTTCGTCCCGAAATTTGTACTACCCTACTACTTATGGTTAAGTCACACACGTATGTATATGGATAATATCGAAGTAGATAATCATTAAATCGAAACAAACCTTACTCACATTAGCTGAGTCCCAGAATATATAACAACCCGAATCCTAGGGTTGAAAGGTGTGTGCTTCTAGCATTGGATGTCAACGGTACAAGACGTACTTGACGTATAATCTAGTGTAACCAGCTAGCAGGGGTTCCACAAAAGTGGAGTTTTGACTAATAAGATTCTTTTAAACGATTGGTTACAATGTGCTAACGGGTTTTTTTTTTTTTTTTTTTTACAAACGATAGCACTCGTTATATGAACTCAAAAGTAACAACTCAACGTAATAGTAAAATGATCTGTCAATTCTTGAATAAATGTCTGGTAAGGTTTTGTGTGTCGACATTTTTGAATAGTGGAGATACACCGAATGGAATACAAGTGAATCTGGTGTATCATTGTCTTGATTCGTAGTTGCATCAGAAATGTTTAAATGATAAATCAAACAGAAGTATGTGTGGTCTCGTGTAAAACGGTTACCACGATTAGCACAAGCTACAAGTTTATGATGACACCACAAGGTGTCGTAATGGCATTTCCCAATAATAGTGGTGACTGAACAAGTTCACCGCGTTTGAAATCAAATGAAAGTGTACTGAGGCAATCTGAAGATTTGATTTATACTATGTTACAGAGTTTTCAGTTAAATACGGAACATCAAAGATCCACTGTTTCCAATCGAATATGAAATGTATTAAGTATCGCAAGGCATTTGATTTACAACGAAAGAATCGTTAGGGGGGTACATCATGATATGAAATGAATTTATGTACTTTTGACTCAGCACGCACGTGTGTTGAGAGTGATTTAATTGTGATAAAGAAACGGATTTAGGGTAAGTTGTCAAATAACCAATTAAATCCGTGTACGAAGTGAGTAGTCAAAAAGCACAAGCTTCTGTTCTGTGAAAGTGTCACTGTAAGGTATCGAAATCTATCAACGATTTAGTGGAGTCTTAGACCAAATAAGTCTACTATGACCCGAAACAAAAGAATCTGTGCCAAAGTATTAGAATATGATGCTCTCAATGCATCATATGGCGTCTCAAATTAAGCATGTGAACTGGATAAGTTCAAGCAGTTGAACTTAGTTTCAACGTAACCAAACAATAAACGTACATATCAACAAGGAAATCTTGACATGATAGCAAACATGTAACATGAAAGAAGGTAGTTTCAATAAGTGTGTTGACTTGATAACAAAAGAGTCAACAATGATAAAAATGTAGGTCATTCGAATCACGAATCAGTAACTGGGTTTAGCAGGGTAATATTTAAATTTCAATGAAGTGTTTGTTCGAAACAAAACCATGTGCGTAGCAAATGATGCATGTGAGTCATGAAAGTTTCCGAGCACTGAAACAATGAGTGCTTGCTAAGATGAAGAAATGACCAAGTATCGAAACAAATGTGTGTTTGCTCTCAGCGAAGAAAACTTGTGTGATGCAACTACCATTAAGGGGAGTAGCGATGCAAACAGCTACTCGCCCGAAGTAAAAGAAATCCAAGTACTCTCTGTTTGGGTCAGCGGAACTGGCATATATGCCAGGTTAATGATGGTTGATTGAGTTGTCATATAGGGTTCCTAAATAAAAATCCTTACGAGTTTGGACCTGGGTTCGCAAAGGTCCTAAACATAAGTTTTCTAAATCCTCCAGATTTCGTATCCCGTGTGGATCCGGTTTGTACATTGTGTAGGAAACACCGTTTTGGTGTACGTCTAAGAACTAGTCATTGTCCCACAATTTGCACCGGTAAACTTTCTTCTTGAATTTACTGTTAACGACGCTCGATTGTGGACCAGTCGTGTAATAGTTGTTGGGTCCTCATAGTTAGTTATATAAGAAGCTCGTTAGTCCTCAGCAAGAGCCACCGACCCTGGTTGGCTAGCTTTTCCGACTTCCGATCATTTGAAGGTCATTCGTCCTTTCTTTTAGTGAGCAGAACTGAGGTTATCCAAAACAAAGGTTTTGGTCTGTTATCTTCCTTCTTTATCAACCACTGGGGTTGCACTGCCAATCCTTGCCTCTTCCCGAAGTGTAAGTCGTTACGATGCATTGACTACAGGCATGGTGCCTGGGATTAAATCGATGCGAGACTCGACTAATCGTTGAGGAGGTGATTCCGGTAAGTCTTCGAGGAAGACTGCAGGATATTTCCTTATCATAGGAACATCTATGTGCTTTGGTTCTTCGGCTCCTCCTGTCCCCGACATGAGCCAAGAAAACAACACATTCTTCCCATAACAACCTTCGTGCCTTCAAGCAATTCGTGATCTGTGGAGGCGTATCCTGCCTTGTGAGTCGAGATCGTTCCTTCATTCGTCATCATGGTGCGGATATCGACCTCCTATTGATCATTTGTCAACCAATCCCTCCAACTACCTTGTTGAAGTCTCCCAATTCACTGGCAGTAGATCGAGTGTAATCTTATGCTTCCCGGGTTCTATCTTGCCGATTCTAGTTATTGTGTTGGCTTCCACTAGTTTCCGCTAAGCTAGTTCTAATGGATACTGGAATATCTACTTACTCGCTGCTTAAACCAATTATACTCTCGAACTCTAGAGGTGCGAATCGTAAAATTTACAACATATTTGGCAATACAGATGCATAACATCGGGTAGTATGGGACGTACCGATATTCATGCTTGGATTCCTGGCGTGCTTCCCTGGCTCCGGTGTTAGACATCTTTCCCATCATTTTGCTTAATCTCCCTTTGGCAATCTTTCCTAAAGTGCCTCATATCCCCGCAGGTATAACATCCCTTATCTTTCCCCTTTCCTTTCTTTCCACGCTTCATCTCACGCCAACACGTTTCCCTGTTGTGTCCCACTTTGCCACAGTTGTCACACTTCCCATTTTTACATCGCCTGGTATGATGACGTCGGCACCTATCGCATTTAGGTAGCTTACCCATGTACTCTTTTCTCTTTTTGGCCTTGTTGTTGCTACTCAACTGGGTACCCTGTTTGAAATTTGCCAACTTTCTCTTGTTGTCCCCAGATGACTCTACTTGAGTCTCCTTCTTTTCCTCAGAGGTTGAAAATTTGTTCGTCCTGATTGCCTCTTCAGTCAGGGCTACACTTAGATTGATGGCCTCAGTGATCGTTGCAGGCTTTGACGTCGTCACCAAGCTCATGATTTGGGGTGCCAATCCCGAAATGAAACGCTCAATCCTCTTAAACTCCGGATCTACCATGTAAGGAACGATACGCGACAGAACTTGGAACTTCTCCACATACTCAGCTATTTTTGGACCTTCCATCTTCAAGTTCCAGAACTCAGTTTCTACCTTCTGGCTTTCTGTTCTCGAACACTACTTTTTATGCATTAGCTCTTTCAGCTCGTCCCATGATAAAGCATATGCAGCGGCCTCGCCCATTGTCTGAACCTGAAGTTTCCACCATGACAGAGCCCCATCTCGGAACAGCCCAGAAATGTACGTGACCTGATCTTCTGGGGTGCATTTGCTCGCACGCAAAACAGTGTCCGTCTTCTCAATCCAGCGTACGAAGGCTACGGCACCCCCAGTGCCGTCGAAATGTAGGGGCTGGCAGCCTAAGAACTGCTTGTAGGTGCAGCCGTTGGGTGGGTTATTTCCTGAGGTACCTCCGTTGCGTTTGGAGCGCTGGGCCTCGTACTGTGCAATAAACTGCACGAGGCGTTCTTGAAATTCCGCCTCTGTCGTTGGCAGCGGGTTGTTGGTATCGGTGTTCCCTCGAGTCGAGATCTTCTGAGAAGAAAGTCGGTTAGGTCGGGTCTTAGTAAGGACACGAGCACCTAAGTCTCTATTTAACTAATAAGACCTCATAGGTATATTACATTTACGAAAATACGCAGTTGTTTAACAATTAATCACATATCCTCACGGCTGTAGCACAACTTGCAAATAGGAACGTAACAAGTAAACAAGTGGTATTATAGTTATAGCACAAATATGTAGATCATCAACGTGCTTAGTGAGAGCATAGCGACGATATTTTTCGTCGGTCATTAGTCATAAGTATTGTCGCGTGTTTAAAGATGATCGGGCTTTCATTATCCACCGGCCACAATCATTGCGTCTTACCAAAATGCATCACATCAGAAGGGACTCAGGGTCATCCTACCCTTGTCCAACAAGTATATCAGTGCATCACAACTACGTGGTCATAAGTGATCCTCAAAAGTCTCTGAAATCCCCGCTTATCATTAGCGTCTTTTCCCAAGCGTAATGCAATCCGCTTAATCCAGAAATCAACTATACTGGTGACTGAGGTGGAGGAGGAAAGAAAAGTATACTGTTAACGTGCGTGAGTCCCTCCTCGAGCTTGTATATGCGTTGAAGTAATTATTTGCTCTGCCTCTTTATAGTTTAGAAATGAACATCGGAATCCCGGGAATGGTGAAAGAACAAAGGTCAAGAGCACAAAGGAGTCTTGATGAATGCGGCGGATCAAAGCATGCTGGTGTTAGACAGGGTGGAGGACGTGGTATTTTACATAAAATTTTTAGACAATATGCTGTCTTGTGATGTAGACACTCAAATCATGTTTTTGGTTATGTAATGTTTTGCATTTGAAGTGGCCAATTGTGGTGTCAGCTCAAGCTCTAACATTCTGTGACTCATATACTTAACTGTAGTTGATGTTACAAGAGCAACTCATCTCGCGTGTGGCCTTTATAATGTAAAGGTCTAACTTTAGCACAGTGTACAATAGGAATCACCGAGATGGCTCGTCCGACGTTGTAGAGGTGAATGTAGCAAATGGTGCGACCTGTGCAGTTGGGAATATGTTGTTGTAGCAGATGAATCGTTATGCGGGTGCTGACCTGAAGTACCTCCCCGAGGTATGGTTATATTCCGAAAGGAAGCTATAGGCGTCTTGGCACAATGGACGTTGGTCTTCATAGGGGAAAGGAGCAATGTCAGCGGTTGCGGGTGTAAAAACGAACATCTCACAAATGAGGAGATTGGCCGATGCAGGTAGATATAAGGGGTGCAATGTATGGCAGACCAAAAAGAAACTGGGTCGTGATCACGTAAAGGTGTAGGTTCAGCAGGCGCAACATCAAGCTGACCCAAATGGTGTAGCAGCTGGCTCGAGTGCAGGCTCCGGGTCATGTTACGGTGTGGAGGACATCAGCGGTAAGTGTGGGTAACAAAGGTGCATCCATAGGAACTGGAACAGGGGCTGAAACAGGGGCCACAAGAGAGCGTCACGGGAAACTCGAAAGGTGGGTAACCATTGTCATCGTCTATCCACCCATTTCTGGTGTGCGCGTATCGAGGATCAACTTGGGTTGCAAAAGGCGCATGATCGAACTGTACAGGCACAGGGTCAGGGTGGGGTGCACCAAGAGACTCAGTAGGTATAACAGCGATAAGTGGGGGATCAACATGATCAGCAGCAATAACATGGTCACCATCCAGTAGTGGTGCATCTGCAGGGTGATCATCAATGGGTAGGTCAGCAATCACAGGATCAATGGGCATGCCAGCCTGAACAGGGTCATGCTCAAACACTGGGTCAAGAGCAGCTACTAGCTCAAGGGCCATGGCAGGCTCGGGATCAACGAACTCCATATCAAAATCTGCATGATCAGCGAATGCAGGGTCTACTGGGTCAACCATAGGCTGATCCAAGTGGATGAACTCTATCTCCTAGACCGGTCAAATCCAGGGGGAAAACAGGGTCTGAATCCTCATCGAGGTCGTGATCGAAAGCAATTCTAGGAGCAGAGACTGCAGATGATGCCCTGTCAGGATCTGAACCGTGTGAATAGTGCTGTGTGCTCCGAGTGTGTGACGGAGCGGAGGCCACTGACTCGAAGGAGTATGGAGCGGGTGAGTGTGCAGGTGACTCCTCAGCTGGAGCATCTGCGAGTAACAACAGACCACCGTCAGCTAGAAGGGCCTCGCCCTCAACATCGTCCGCCAGGGGCTCATCATCAAACGGATCGACGTCGTCGTCAGTGTCGGCGTCGAGGAGCATAACGTAAGCAGGATAAACGGCCAAAGGTATGGAAGCAGGGATCTCTACGAGTGGTAGGTACCCAGCAAAAGGACCATTAGCGGGCTCATCGACAGCGTCGGGTAGCGCAAAGGGCTGAAAGTCATCCTCGTCTGTGCTGGTAACATCTGATGTGTGGACCTCGTGCTCTGAAGACTCTAAGTCGTCTGATACTATGGGTCTAGGGTCCGTGGTGTCCGATTCACCAGTGCCTGATGAATCCATGGTGTCTGTATCATAAACACAAATATGCACAAATAATCAATCATATAATCAGACAAGCACATTAGTCACCAAGTAAGCAATCAAACAATTCTCCTAGTCCCACTAGCCTCCCAGCCTCTCAGACTGCTCTTCCAAGTCCCACTAGCCAAATTCTCCCAGCCTCTCAGACTGCTCTTCCTAGTCCCACTAGCCAAATTCTCCCAGCATCTCAGACTGCTCTTCCTAGTCCCACTAGCCAAATTCTCCCAGCCTCTCAGACTGCTCTTCCTAGTCCCACTAGCCAAATTCTCCCAGCATCTCAGACTGCTCTTCCTAGTCCCACTAGCCAAATTCTCCCAGCCTCTCAGACTGCTCTTCCTAGTCCCACTAGCCAAATTCTCCCAGCCTCTCAGACTGCTCTTCCTAGTCCCACTAGCCTATTCTCCAAGCCTCTAAGACTGCTCTCCCTAGTCCTACTAGGCAACTACCTCGGTTTCCTAAACCGAGCCTCGGTCCTCCAGACCGAGCCTCAGCCTCTCAGGCTGAGCCTCAGCCTCTCAGGCTGAGCCTCAGCCTCTCAGACTGAGCCTATAAATAATAAATAAATGTGCTCAATATTTGTTTGTAAAAAGTTTTGGATCTGGACTTGAGTGGTATGTAGTAAAAATGTTTTCGTGAGAGCCCTAGTGATCATAGTCTAGACTCGAGAAGGAATCCTAGTTCGCTATGATCAGAGCTCTGATACCAAGCTGTCACACCCTGGCTTTTCGGAAGCGTGGTTAATTTGGTGTGACTTCTTAATACCATAGCTTAATCATAACAAAGCTATATGAAAATAAAACCATGCAAGATCATCCATTAAAATAAGTTTGAAGAGTAAAGAACCACAACATTGTTTTAACGGATATCACATCCTAATCAAACATAAACAGTGTTCAAAAGACACAACACCAACAAGAAATAAACACAGTTTAAGAACTGTGACTCGTCCAGGAAAAAAGTCACATCCCTTAAACTCGGATGACCTCGAAACTAGTGCAGCGGGAAAACGTGTCATACCGCGCCAGATCCCTTTAATTCCCTGAAATACATGTAAGTCGAAAGATCAACAATAATGTTGAGCGAGTTCATGTGTAAGTGAGTAAGTAAAACCTTTGTAAAATGTCTGTATGTATGAAAATTCCTGGTATGTAGCAATAAGGAAAAAGAGATCAATTAATGTGTAGCTAATACATTAATAAGTGAAATGGCCTAGGAAGCACTCAAACCTGTAACGTGAATTTCATACCGGTCCATCCGGTGGAACGACATAGTCACCACATGCAGCCACACGTTGGCTTATGTGTGGGGCTCGCAACACCCGATAGATCTATCACTCATGCCTCTCGGTCCTTATACAAGGATTAATGGTCTTACGATAATAGCCTATCCATTCACGTGATCTAGTAGTAAGTTCCTTAGCTAATCATACCGTGTATAAAACGTTTGTAGTAAATGTAACATGTATTTCACCCCCGCAGTTTAAAAAATGAAAACAGTTAAGAGAAAAGGGGGACATGAACTCACAGTGGTGCGTCTCTACCAAGTATATCCCTGATTAAGCATCTGCGCGACGACCAACACGTACTAACTCTATTAGACGGACGGCCGTGCCTTAGCTTAAGGTTTAAGTTTTTGGGAAATAGTTAGACAACTATTTCGTGTTTACATTTTGTAAATACTCGGTAATTATTCTCCTTCCCAAGGATGGGGATTTAATACATGTATGTTCGTAACATTCGAAATACATTATTAAGTCTCACTTAATATATTTTATTTCTTACTTCAAAATATAATCATTCTTCCCAAAAATATTATATTTTATTTCATACAATTTTCCAAAATAATATTCTTGACAAATACGCGTTCATTGGTATTTTCTGAATTGCGTAAGTTACGGATAAAGATCTGGTGGTAATAATTATACCGTTGTAACTTATTATTTATTATGAAGGCGTTCGTATTATTTTGGAATCGTTAACATTCGGTAATATTATTTTTACCCTAAAAATAATATTTGTATAGTTCACAAAATAATCATAATAATCTCACAAGTGTTGTTATGAAAAATATATATATATATCAAATATATATTTATCAAGTTTTATTTTGTGAAAATCCCACCTCCGATGTTTCGTATATAAAGTCGTGGCGAAACTTACGTTTTGAAAACAAGTCAAAAATAGATTTACAACACTTGTAGTGAAAATATTTCTAAGTGTTAGGTTTTCGGAAAAAATTCGCCAGAGTTTCCCCTGTAACTGGAGGTGGCCACGCTTTCAAGCGTATCATTTTCTTTTACAAATCAAACCAACAATTTTCTCAATCAACAATAAGCATTATTCAAACCATCAAACTAGTCAAAATATATGTAAATCGCAAAATACATGAACTTGTGGTTTATCTAAAATATGAAGTAAATCCCATTACTTTTAGTGGATCTTTTGTATAAATCAATCCGGTTTCGTAAAAGTCTCGTTTTTAAAGAAAATAAATTTCCACAACTTCTTGTCAACATTTACAAAAATAGTTCTTTCATCAAAACTTTGTGTTACACAAGTGTCTACGCACTTGTGTGTTTACAAAAGCACTTTTGGTTATGTAAGATCCGTCTTTAAAAGTATGTTTTCTCTTGACACGTGGTCCTTTGAAAATACCGCTTGTAGATCCGTAGATCTACTAGTTTTAAACACTATTTCGTAAGTAAAATCGTTTTTACACAAGTTCAAGTTTCTCGTGTGGTAGAGTTTCATCATTTAACCCATGTTACACTTAAACAAGCTCTATGTCATGATCCATGATCATGACCAATTCGGGTTAAACGATGATCCGAGCTACCACAACATAGATCGGCACTAAATAATTACACAAAACAAATCCTACATGATTTACACAAGCCTTGTGCTATTAACCATCATTTTTAGCATTTTATTAGACTTTTTCATATTATTTTGTATGTTCATGAGTTTTAACCATCATATACTGTTTTAACCACTTTAAAATAGATCGAGAGTGTGTTTCAAGCAACTTACTACTAGCTCGAGGCTAGGGAAGATTCTAGTCGAAAAATGAGTGGATAAAAGCAATGAGAAGAGGTCCTTCGCGTTCCGAATGCACCAAGCTCCCTTGTATGAGATCCTTAACCCTTGTGCAAGCTTGGAATGGCAAGATCAAAACTCGAAAATTGATGGATGGATAGGGGGTGTTCGGCCAAGAGTTTTGTGAGGAGAGGAAGAGAGTTTTGTTGTGAGTTTGAGTGTTGGATGGTTATAATGTGCTAAGTCTTGTTCTTATAGACAATTATCAAGGTCATTACCCAAAGGTTTATGTGTCTACTTGATATGGGGCCAAGGTGATTAAAATAATCATATGGAGGACAAGAGGTGTCCCTCTTGGGGACGGTTTGGTTAGGGGGGGGGGGTAATCCGGTTGGTTTTCAACTATTAGTTAGCTATTAGTTAGATTAATTTAGTTAGTTTAGGGATTAACCCGGTTACTAGTGTGTCATGCATTATGACGGGTGTTAGGGTATTCAGGGACCCTAACTGGCTCAGAAAAGAAAAATAGTGTTGATGGCGATATTTTTATGTTCTGGGTATAGTCCGGTTGTTCGGTTGGATAGTGATCCGTTAAAGTGCTTAACCAAGCTTTAAAGTGTCGTTATTATTATTTTTAATGACACAACTTATTCCCGACACTTTGGAAAGTGTCTAGTAATATTTTTCTCATGTTTTGGCACTTTATTAGTTAGCTAGATGCTGAATTATTATTTAAAGTGCTGAATTTTGTACCTTGAGTACGTTTTAGGCACATTCGGTCACTGTAATCTCATTCCTAGTGACGCAGTTCTACAACCCTTATATCCCTACACTCTCTACTAGTCTAGCAAACTATCTCTGGCTCTTACAAGCCTTAGAGGCAGTACCTGCCTGGTGCTGGTTATAACAGCACGTTTAGTAGGTTATCCGTTATTGTGCTACAGTGCTTTTGTGCATCACGGTTGTCACTGATGTTTGTGTAAAAATAATAGAGTGACAGTATAAAATGTGATGCATGAGTATGTATGTATCAGAAATCAGTAAGCAGTTTAATCACAGTTGTAAGCAAGCACAGTAATTAAGCAGTAATTAAATATTAATTAATTCGTACGGATACCTGGTTTGGTGAGGGTTGTCACATGAACATGTTTAGACATGTTCTTACTTTAATTACCAAGTTATATTAATGATAAAACAGGTTGCATGGCTTCTATATTGCTAATTATGCATTAATTAGAAAATAAGCTTTCTGTTGACTTTTTAAAGTTAACTTTGACCCGACAATTGACCTAGTTAGAGTGGGAATCAGAGAGTACCCTTTTAAGGGTTTATTAACCACATAATTACCCACTCATAGGTATTTTTAATTCGATATTTGACTGGACAAATTAAGAGTAATCTCGATGTCAAACCTTAATTACAACGGTTTGACTTTAAGCTAATTAACTAAGCTAAACTGAATTAGGAAGGGTTAAGGACACTTACAAGGGTCCTATGCACGATTAGGAATCCTAAGGAATTTTGTTGCTGATCAGAGGAGCTCCAGAAATAAACTTGTGAAGGTTTGCAAATGAATGTGCCCAATGTTGCAACCTTGAAGCTCCTTATATACTCATTTTGATCATCTAGGATCATGCCAAGGAAGTCTACAGGTGAAATGATATGCTTACAAGTGCCCACTCTGCATGAAATACCATTGGGGCAGCCCCTGGTATGTAAAACAAGCGTTTGAAGTCGGTTAACAGCTTTAATAGGCACCTGCCTGTATTTTTCTGTCACTGGGGTGTTCAGCGGCCCGCGTAAGGGTCCCCTGATACCTTACGCGGCCCGTGTGAGTTGTCAGAACAGGCCAAACAAGTTTTGTTATTTGCATTTTTGGTCCTTGGTCCTTGTATGCGTGGTTTTAAGTTTATTTCTTGCACTTTTGGCCCTCTAACCATACTTTTAAGGGTCTTAAGAATTAACCAAACTCCGTTAAGTCCTTGTTTAACTTTGTGATCACCCGTAAGGCCTTAGAATTCAATGTCGGTGCTTTTAACCCCTCGTATACGAATTTTATCATAACTTTCTCATATGATAACGAAACTTTGTTAAATTTTTATCACACATTCTAGTGAGCATATTTTATCGTTACAAAGCTTCGGGTTTGCTAAAAGGTCACTCAGAGGTATACTTTAAACATGTTGACACATTTAACCCCTGTAGTTTGTAATCTCTCACTTTCTTTCACAATTAGCTTCGTATGATCCATGATTTATTCGTTTAAGGGTATAAACATCATGTAGGGCTATTTTAGAGTATATTTATCTATTGTTGGCATTTTGAATCCTTTTACACACATAGATTCCTTGTTTGTCAACTTTAGTCCCTTTAAATCAATCCTTTACACGTTTAAAGCTTATGACACGTGTCGATACATTATTGGACATAAATTTTCAAGATGTTACATCCTCACCCCTTTAAAAGAAATCTCGACCTCGAGATTTACTAAAACAAATGAGGGTATTTTTCTTTCATTGTGGACTCTACCTCCCACGTGTACTCGGGACCTCTGCGGCATCCCATTTAACCTTCACAATAGGCACATGCTTCCTCTGAAGCTTCTTAACATGTCGATCCTCAATCGACAAAGGTTTTTCCACAAATTTCAAGCTCTCATCTATGTGCACATCTGTATGTGGTATGACTAGCGATTCATCAGCTAGACATTTCTTCAGATTGCAGAAGTGGAATACATTGTGAATACCACTGAGCTCTTCAGGTAAGTTTAACTTATAAGCCACTGTTCCTACACATTCGATGATATCGAATGGTCCTATATACCTTGGGCTTAACTTACCTTTCTTACCAAATCGCATCACCCACTTCCAGGGTGATACTTTAAGCAAAACTTTATCACCAACCTCAAACTTTAGAGGTTTTCACCTTTTATCAGCATAACTTTTCTGCCTATCCCTGGCAGCTTTCAGGCGGTCACGAATCTGGGCAATCTTGTCCGTCGTTTCAAAGACTATGTCAGGACCTGATAACTAAGCTTCTCCTACTTCTACCCAACAAATAGGCGTCCTGCATTTTCTACCATATAATGCCTCAAAAGGCGCAGCCTGAATGCTTGTATGGTAGCTATTGTTATAGGAGAACTCGATTAATGGCAGGTGGTTATCCCAACTACCACCCAGATCAATAACACATGCACGAAGCATGTCTTCCAATGTATGGATTGTATGCTCACTTTGTCCGTCCGTCTGAGGATGGTAAGCCGTACTAAAATTTAAGCGCGTGCCCAAAGACTGTTGGAAACTTTTCCAAAAATGAGATGTATATCTGGTATCTCTGTCAGAAATAATAGCCACTGGCACGCCATGCAGAGATACAATCTTATCTACGTACAATTGGGCTAACATGTTGGAGCTATAAGTCTCCTTGATGGGTAGAAAATGTGCTGACTTAGTCAGTCTATCTACTATGACCCATATTGTATCATTTCCTTTCCTTGTCTTTGGCATCTTGGTGATGAAATCCATTGTCACCATCTCCCACTTCCAGGTGGGAAGTTCGGGCTGTTGTAATAACCCTGACAGCAGACATTTAGCTACATAGGCAGCTATAGACTTCTTCAAGCCTATCCACCAATAATTTGCCTTCAGATCCTGGTACATCTTATCAGCTCCAAGATGAACGGAATATTTAGAACTATGGGCTTCCTGGAGGATAACGTCCCGTAGTCCTCCGTAAAGTGGAACCCAAATTCGTCCATTTAGTCTCAGAATTCCGTCTTTGCCATAGGATAACTGCTCTTCAGTTACTCCTAGCTTTTCATCAGGATAGTTAGCTTCTAATACAGCTTCTTTCTGCGCAGCTAACAACCTTTCGTTCAAACTATTCTTTATCTCAATGCTCTTGGCATTGATTCTTATAGGCTTCACTCTCTCCTTTCTACTTAAGGCATCAGCGACTACATTTGCCTTGCCAGGATGGTATCTTATCTCACAGTCATAATCATTTAAGGTTTCCATCCAGCGTCGCTGCCTCATGTTTAAGTCCTTCTGATTGAGCAAGTGTTGAAAGCTTTTGTGATCAGAGAAGTTCACACGCTGAATTCCATACAAGTAATGCCTCCACAGTTTTAATGTGAATGCAACCGCACCCAGCTCCAAGTCATGGGTAGTGTAGTTCTTCTCATGCACCTTTAACTGACGTGAAGCATAGGCAATAACCTTGCCTTTTTGCATAAGCACACATCCCATACCAGTGTGTGATGCATCACAATATACTACAAACTCATCAATTCCTTCAGGCAACGGCGTTGCTCAACTTCTGCTTCAAAATGTCGAAAGACTCTTGCTGCTTAGGCCCCCAATTAAACTTACTATTCTTGCGGGTGAGAAGAGTCAAGGGTGCTGCAATTCTTGAGAAGTTTTCAATAAATCGCCTGTAGTATCCAGCCAGTCCTTGAAAATTGCGAATCTCCGTAGGCGTCTTCGGCTCTTGGCAGTTCATAATAGCTTCAATCTTAGCGGGATCTACTTGGATTCCACACTCACTAACAACATGTCCAAGGAATTGGACTTCACGAAGCCAAAATTCACACTTCAAAAATTTGGCATAGAGCTTTTCTTGATGAAGTAGTTTCAGGATGCAACGGAGATGCTTCTCGTGGTCGGCTTGGCTCTTCGAGTAAATGAGAATGACATCGATGAAGACGATGACGAATTTATCCAAGTAAGGCTTACAGACGCGATTCATAAGATCCATGAATGCGGCAGGTGCATTAGTGAGCCCAAAAGGCATCACTGGGAACTCGTAATGGCCATAGCGAGTCCTAAATGCAGTCTTGTGTACATCTTCATCTTTAACCTTCAATTGATGGTAACCTGACCTCAAGTCAATCTTGGAGAAATAACTTCCTCCTTGCAGTTGATCGAACAGATCGTCGATCCTGGGCAAAGGATACCTATTCTTGATAGTGACCTTGTTAAGCTCACGGTAATCGATGCACAGACGCATCGATCCATCCTTCTTCTTCACAAACAGGATTGGTGCTCCCCAAGGAGATGAACTAGGACGTATGAAACCTTTTGCCAGCAAATCATCTAGTTGAGTCCGTAATTCTTTCATCTCTGTTGGTGACAACCAGTAAGGTGCTCTAGCAACAGGTGCTGCTCCAGGAATGATGTCAATTCTGAATTCTACTTGCCTATCTGGTGGCAAATTAGGTAGTTCTTCAGGGAAAACTTCAGGGTATTCAGAAATGACGGGGATGTCTTCAATGTTAGGCTTCTGCTCATCAATAGTTATTTGTGTCATATAAATGACACAACCCTTCTTCAGACATCTGGATGCTTTGAGCATAGCCACCTGCTCAGGCAATCCATACTGGGTATCTCCCTGAATGGTAAGCGGCTCACCAGACGGGGTGTTGATCACCACTTGCTTCTTGTTGCAGACGATCTGGGCTTGGTTATACGATAACCAAACCATGCCTATCACTATATCAAAACCGGCAAGCTTAAAGGGAAGTAGGGACAAAGGAAAAGAGTGGTTCCTAATGGATATAACCCATCCATCTAACATAGTTGATGCGGTTTCTATGGTTCCATCAGCTAATTCCACCTCATACTTCATACTTAAGGTTTTAACAGGCAATTTCAACAATTCACAAAACTTATTGTCTACAAAAGACTTATCTGCTCTAGAATCAAATAACACTCTTGCGTAGACATCATTTATGAGAAAGGTACCTGTTATCACATTGTTGTTCTGGATAGCCTCCTGTGCGTTCATTTGAAAGACCCTGGCATTGGTCTTTTTCCCCTCCTCAGCTTTCTTTACAAATTTTGGGCAATTTGTCTTAATGTGCCCTTTTTCATTGTAATTGTAGCACGTTGCGTCCTTTAGCTTCTTCCAATCGAGAGTCTTATGTTCACTTGACTTACAAATCCCACATGCTTTTGGCTGAGACTGGGATTTCGACTCATACCTGCACCTCCCAAAATGGTGCTTCTTACAAACTTTGCACTTGGGTTTATCACCCGACTGTTGACCATCCTTCTTATTCCCAGAACCTTTCTTGTGGTCATGGTTTCCCTTATGTTTCTTATCCGAACGCCGTGAGTTGTCATCCTCACGTTTTCTTTTCTCAGCATCCGTGTTCCTTAGCGATCTCTGCCTGACCGTGTCCAATGTGAGGGACAAGGATATATCAGCTGCAGATCTGAAAGTAGCTGGCCTAGAGGCTTTCACACTTGTCTTAATTTCTGGGGCTAAACCCCCAATGAACCGAGCTATCCTCTTGGGTTCTGGTGTCTCAAGGTAAGGAACCAACCTGGACATTGTATTGAAGCTAGTAAGGTAGGCTTGGCAATCTAGGTTTTTCATAACCAAGGACAGGAAATCAGACTCAAGCTTTTCAACCTCATGCTGAGGGCAGTAGTTCTCCTTGATGAGAGTAACAAATTGATCCCATGTTAGGTTATATAATGGAATCTTCCCGGTAGCTTGAATCAACGACCTCCACCAGGCTAGGGCCTCACCCTTGAATGACTAAGATACGAACTTTACAACATCCCTATCAGCACAACCACTGATAGCTACCACATTGTCCATCTCATCCAACCACGTCATGCAATCCACTGCCCCTTTTTCCCCAGTAAAGTCTCGGGGTTTGCAAGAAACAAAATATTTATAAGTACAGGACTTAGCACGTGGTTTATCATCAAACACTATCCTCTTGGATGGAACACTATTTTGGTTTGAGGAATGTCGATCATCATCTTTCTTTGACTCATTTTTCTTAGAGGGTGGCTTGCTGTGAGCCTCAGAATGAGTCTTAGGCTTGGAATGCAATGTAGATAGGGTCCTACTTTGAGTCCCGCTAGACTCATTATACTGCCGTTCCATAGCCTTTGTAACAGTATTATCAATCAGTGCTTGCAGTTTCGCACCGGTCACATGTATTTTTGTATTATTATGGTTTTCCACCGGATGACTGTTTATCTCTTCTGACCTAGCCATGTAGCTTAAATTGCTACATATAAGAAAATAATGGACAAGGTTTATTTAGAAGCTCTTACAGTATTTTATGATTTATTAACCATGGTTTTAATAACCATTTTGGTTAATTTGTTAATTATTTATATATTTTCAGGACCTTTATTACAATCCTATATCATAATTTAATAATAGCACAAAAAGCCTAGTCACACAGACAGATTTTAATTTATAAGCCCAGATTTTATGGAATCGAGGCATTAAGGTTTGAATCAAAGTTCACTACCTTTTCTTGACAGGGAGTTGTAGGCTACCACTGTCTTTAGTCTCAGAGGACGTTAATTATAGCCCGTAGGCACTTCATCCTTAAGGGATGGTTATATAAATAAGGGAAATTGAAATATCCCAATTTAAAGATGACCTATGCGATTTTATCGTATCATAGTTTGTCAAAATGTTAACATGTTTTCAGATATTAACACGGATTGGAATCTTTTGTGTAGGTTTTACCATCTTTGGCCATGTCTGTAACGACATATAGACTAGGTTTTACCTTTAAGATTCTTTTAATATTTAACGCAGAACAATCCTAAATTGAGATGTTAATATGGATCTGAATCTAATTATGGAAGTACCATCTTGGCCCTGTCTTAAGATGACATATGGCTAGGTCTTGTCCCTTTTAGATTTTGCCATTTTATTATAATGGTAGATATTTTTAATAGGAATGTTGTTTTCATTTATTTTATGTTTTATATTCATGCATATAATTAGCAACAAATATGAAAATAAAAATTAACCCATTCCATTACAAATTTAAACAGTACAAATTTTTCCCTAAACGGGACTTCTACTGAAATAACATGCCCACGCAGGGGCTTAAACAAAGAAACAAACCCACGCAGGGGTCAACAGAAAAACATGCCCACGCAGGAGCAGAATACAAAAAGATAAGCCCATGCAGGGGCTGAGTACAGAAATAAATGTCCACGTAGGGACATGATTACAACATAAATAAATAAACAGGGAATGCTAATGATTCCTCTTGCTCTTTCCCTTGAGTAAGTCTGCCAAACCCTTCATGAATCCCCGGTTGCTTCTACGTTCTTCTCGAACTTCCTGCTCAACTCGGTACAATCTCTCAAGAACCTCTTGTTGGCGTTCTAGCGGGATCAGCTGCGGCCGCGACGGCTCCTGATATAGAGGTTGAGGAGGCGGTGGGTGCTGGTACACATAAGGTGGGTACCCAGTGGTCCAAGGACCACCATAGGGCCCTTCAGGATGCAGAGCGTTGTAGTCCCACACTGCTTGGTATGGGTCGACATCAGCATAGTTGTAGTTGGTATGGGCCGGCTGCTCAAAAGGGTTGTACGCCGCTGAACCGACGTAAGCAGGGTTTGGGTTATTAAAACCCAACGGTGGCGCTACAGGCGCAGGGTCTGCTTCCGAGACGAGGTTTGATGGTCCCTCCATCTACGGTTCTTCTTGTAGTGGCGGGTAGTGACTGCCACTTGATGGCTGAGGGGTGCTGATACGCACTCCTACTCGCACGGACATCCGTGCGTTTGATCTTCGTCTCCTCGGTGGCTCCGGAGGCGGCTGCTGAACTGGTGGTGGTGGCGGTGGAGTGACTGCCACAAAACGGGAATCCTCAGAAGGATCCTGCTGCTGGTGGTGGTACGGAGACGAGTGCTCAGATGGGGGTAAAATACCACTCAAACTAGTTGAACCTCGCCTGATAACTATCTGGACCATGGTAAGGTGATCCATGAAAAGAGGACCCATCAGAGATCTCGATGGGGTGGTTTGGGGTCCCGGTTGTAGGCTCGACGGGATTCGTGTCCTCGTCCATATCCATGGCATTGTCGCCAGAGAAATGGTCTTTGGGTCCTAGTGGGTTAAAGCCCACGGGTTCTTGAATATAATTTGCCAGGTTGAACCGGCTCTGGTAGACGGGAGTGGGGTTGTCAAAAGAATGGTGCGAATTCGATCGCTGAAGAGGTATGAATGAAGGTTCTTGGGGACTAGTGCTCATGGTAGTGGATGGCATGCGCCGGTGAGAAGGTCCGGCCTCGTGATCATAGCCCGTCACTGGGGCCTTGCCTCTACCTCTTCTAAATCATGGCGGCATTGTTAACCTGTCAACATAAACAAAAATAACAACAAGAATATATATGAAATAAAAGACAAAAATAAAACAAAACAGAATTTATCCTTATTTTATTTGTCTAGACTCGAGGAATGTGCAATTTGTGTAACTGAGATTAAACACAAAAGGCTAGTGTTTAATTCACTTAGTGTGGGCTCTGATACCAACCTGTCACACCCCGATATTTCCACGTATTACCGGTGGGCCCAGTGGGGAGTATCATGACGTAGTTGATATCATCATAGTCAAACAACACAATATTTAAATGCACAACGGATGCAAAAGATAGATAGATAGATAGATAGATTCATTTCAACCGAATAAACATTGTAATATTAAGTATCACAAAGTAGTTGAAACGGATCCACAGACGGATCAAAATAAAGAGGAAACTTGTTCAACAGACTTTTAGGCATCTAGGCTTGTGAGACTTCTATTTGATGCTAGGAGAGACCAGCCTATTTCGAGTAGTACCTGCACTTAGCCTTTTTGGGAAAATACGTCAGTTTACACTGGTAAATACAATTTAACTGACTCATTTTGAAAAGGTTTAAAAATGGATTTGAATGCACATGGCACAAAAGATTTTATAACTTGGGATAATTATTTATATATAAACTTGTAAAAGAATTACATGTTTGTTATGCGTTCAGTTGCCCGGTTCATGCCGGGTTAAAGATTAATAGACACACCACATGGTATAGTCCCGCGGCGAGTTATTCTCGTAACCGGCGGTTATACCTTGTTAATTTTAAATGCACTGACGGGTGTACGCCTACACCCGCGTGCTAAGGTCGTGGCCATTCTATGAATGATGCCAAGGATATCCGGGACATGGTCATTAACCCCCCAAAGGCGTTTAAGCAAACAAAACCAAATTTTTAAACGGGTCATCTCGATAATATTTAACCACCAAACGATTAAAGTCGAATGCCCAACCAAGCGGTATTTTATATACCGTACCCCAAGCCCGTATAAGGGAAAATAAGTTAAAAGTATTTACCTTTGCAAGTAATAATCACAATAAGCAAGTGCACGTAGATTTTACCGGGTCTCCTATTCTGGAACGAAGGTTTATAATAACCTATTAGTTTTCTAACGGGTCTTTAATTTAGCCTAAGCTTAGACCGGTTAGTTTTAAAGAAGATACGGTTTAAACGCATGAAGAAGCGAAAACCGGAATAGAATGTGATTTAGACCCAACAAGTTTGAAGACTTGTATAATATGGGTAAACTAAACACATTCTAGATTTTGAGACAAAAACGATATGGTTTGACCCGTTTCGGTCAATTTACGCAAACTAGTTCCATAAACCGAACCGGATACGAATAATGCTTAATGGGTAACCATAAGAGTCATATGCAGGTTTCCTAAGTTAATATGCATTAAATATGTTGTGACATCAGTAAGATATCTTCTATTATGCCCAAAATGATTTTAAACTCACAGTATGCCTAGTAGGGGCATTTTGGTCATTTTAAAGGTTATAAAGGAGTTTAAATATTAATCTGAGTTATAGGTCTGATATAATCAGTAAAAATAGTTAATTTACTAAGAGCATTCTCATCCAATCCATCAAATTATACATACATTTCACTAAAAAACAACTACTATATTAATATATTTTCACTAAAAACAAATACTTTTTCTCTCTCCTTTTCAATTAAATAATATTATCATTACATTTTTCTCTCTCCTTCACTCACAACCACTTTCAATATATATTAAAAAAATTATACTGGGTGAACAGTGTCCCCCCAAATATACAGATGAACAGTAACATTTTCTCTCTCCTCCACTCACAACCATTTTTTATACCCTTTATAATATAAAAACTACCCCTCACATATTTTGATGGTTTGGATGAGAATGCTCTAAGTTATAACAGTAGGGTATCATATATATGTGAAATTTATTAATTATAACCATACTATGCACCTTAGGGGCATTTTGGTAATTTCACATAAGTCTAAATGGTCAAAACTGGAAATCTGAGTTTGAAACTTTTACTTACTGTTAAATTATAAAAATTTACTGAATATATCAGTAGTCATTAAACCTTATATGTTTAAAATAGTTTTAATACATACTATGCGTTAAAAACGCTTAAAAAGGCGATTTGGAGCCATTTCCGGGTTTTCAAAAGAAAGCTGATATTTTTATTATTCCAGAAATCTCAAAACATTTTATTTATCATATTAGATCAGTAGAAAAAGGTTTGGTATCAAAAGGATTTGTAAAACTCATTTTATATCCCAAAAGGGCAAAACCGACAATAACCGAATCAAGCTTAGAACTCTAAGTTATGCTCAGCCTAAAAATAAATAAAAATATTCAAAAATCCCAAAATATTATATTATATCAGTGGGTAAAAAGTTCGATATAAAAAATTGGGTTTAGATATGCTATATGCTAATTATGCCATTTAATTACTAAAAAGCTTCTTATTTACGCTAATGAGCATAACTCCTAACCTAGACCTCAAACTGATGTCAAATTTTAGGGACAAGCTTATGAATCAGTAATGAAGGTTTCTACTCTTTTAATTTTTTCAAAAATCACATTTTAAGGTGAAAAGGGCATAATAGTCAACATTTAAGCATTTAACGAAAACATGCAAATGATCTAGATAACTAATGAATCAAGTTGCATAATCTCAGAGAGTTATACTTACATGAAACCTGGTCCTATTAAGGCTCTAAGGCATTTCTAAACTATGCTTAAACGGGTCAGAACTGAAAGTCAAAGCAGAAGTCAAACTATGCGACTTTCGGTCCCAAACCGAGCCTAAACTGAAAATTGTCGGGGTGAACATGTTTAGACATGTTCTTACATTAATTACCAAGTTATATTAATGATAAAACAGGTTACATGGCTTCTATATTGCTAATTATGCATTAATTTGACATTAAGCTTTCTGTTGACTTTTTAAAGTTAACTTTGACCCGACAATTGACCTAGTTAGAGTGGGAATCAGAGAGTACCCTTTTAAGGGTTTATTACCCACATAATTACCCACTCATAGGTATTTTTAATTCGAGATTTGACTGGACAATTAAGAGTAATCTTGAAGTCAAACCTTAATTACGACGGTTTGACTTTAAGCTAATTAACTAAGCTAAACTGAATTAGGAAGGGTTAAGGACACTTACAAGGGTCCTATGCACGATTAGGAAGCCTAAGGAATTTTGTTGCTGATCAGAGGAGCTCCAGAAATAAACTTGTGAAGGTTTGCAAATGAATGTGCCCAATGTTGCAACCTTGAAGCTCTTTATATACTCATTTTGATTATCTAGGATCATGCCAAGGAAGTCTACAGGTGATATAAGATGCTTACAAGTGCCCCCTATGCATGAAATACCATTGGGGCAGCCCCTGGTATGTAAAACAAGCGTTTGAAGTTGGTTAACAGCTTTAACAGGCACCTGCCTGTATTTTTTTGTCGCTGGGGTTTTCAGGCGGCCCGCGTAAGGGTCCCCTGATACCTTACGCGGCCCGTGTGAGTTGTCAGAACAGGCCAAACAAGTTTTGTTATTTGCATTTTTGGTCCTTGGTCCTTGTATGCGTAGTTTTAAGTTTATTTCTTGCACTTTTGGCCCTCTAACCTTACTTTTAAGGGTCTTAAACCAAACTCCGTTAAGTCCTTGTTTAACTTTGTGATCACCCGTAAGGCCTTAGAATTCAATGTTGGCGCTTTTAATCCCTTGTATACGAATTTTGTCATAACTTTCTCATTTGATAACGAAACTTTGTGAAATTTTTATCACACATTCTAGTGAGTATATTTTATCGTTACAAAGCTTCGGGTCTGCTAAAAGGTCACTCAGAGGTATACTTTAAACATGTTGACACATTTAACCCCTGTAGTTTGTAATCTCTCACTTTCTTTCACAATTAACTTCGTATGATCTATGATTTATTCGTTTAAGGGTATAAACATCATGTAGGGCTATTTTAGAGTATATTTATCTATTGTTGACATTTTGAATCCTTTTACACACATAGATTCCTTGTTTGTCAACTTTAGTCCCTCTAAATCAATCCTTTACACGTTTAAAGCTTATGACACGTGTCGATACATTATTGGACATAAATTTTTGAGGTGTTACAGTACGAGATGAGGACGTCTCTAAAACAACCTTCTGAACTCGTTATGGTCATTATGAATTTCTTGTCATGCCTTTTAAAATGACAGACGCACCTGCAGTCTTCATGGATCTCATGAACCGAGTGTGCAAATCCTATCTTGACAAATTAGTGATGGTATTCATTAACGACATTCTGATCTACTCGAGGGATCGAGAAGAACACGAGCAACACCTGCGTCTTATTCGGGAACTCTTAAGCAGCGAACAACTTTATCTAAGTTATTGAAATGTGACTTCTGGCTTCGAGACGTCCATTTCCTTGGACATATGGTCAATAAAGAAGGGATTCACATCGATCCAGCTAAGATTGACTCCATCAAGAATTGGCCTACACCCAAGACTCCAACCGAAATCCGCCAGTTCTTCAGATTGGTGGGATACTATCGTATATTCATCGAGGGATTTTCAAAGGGTATTACTTACAAGTGGAACGATGCTAAGGTGTCTGCGTTTCAGAAGCTGAAAGAGAAACTCTGTAGTGCTCCTATTCTCTCGTTACCTGAAGGCACTGATGACTTTGTCATCTACTGTGACGCATCTATTCAAGGACTTGGTTGCGTGTTGATGCAATGCAAGAGAGTTATTGCTTACGCTTCTCGACAACTCAAGATCCACGAACGGAATTACACGACACACGATTTGGAACGGGGAGTAGTAGAATTCGCACTCAATATTTTGAGACATTACTTGTACGGTACCAAGTGCATGATTTACACCGATTACAAGAGTCTCCAGCATATACTGGACCAGAAAGAATTGAACATGCGGCAATGACGATGGGTTGAACTCCTTAACGACTACAAGTGCGCAATCAAGTATCATCCTGGCAGGGAAAATGTTGTGGCCGACGCCTGTCACACCCCGACCACGTAAAACAACAAAACGTGGCAGAAACATCGGGGAGTGTTGTAACAGAATCATTGTTTCATAACACATGGAAATTGAAATATTGTTTTATTGATTAAAAGAGTTACAATGTCTTGACAATCAAAGAAACATAACGTAAATAACTAGTCTTGCATCTTTTATTGTCACTAAGGCCCAAGTCCGCCTAAGTGTATCTTGATAAATCCTATGCATCATATCCTGAAACACATGTGAAAATAGGTACATCAGCATAAAAATGCCAGTGAGATACATAGGTTTTATGAAAATAGGATTCATGACTTGTAAGTTTAGAAAAAAAGTTGTTTAGCAAAAGTCAGTCATGAACGTTGTAAATTGATTTGTTTTGTAAATCATTTGAAAAACAATAAGTTCAGATGATATGTATAAATAAGAGAATAATGTATGGTTAAATGAATAACCATGTAAAATGAGTTTGTATAAGATAAGTTGTTTGTAAAACAATGTCTTGTGAAAAGTATGTTATTTGTATAAAATGTTATATGTCTCAAATTGAAATGATTCAAATAACGCTACGATATATAATACCATACAAACACTTATATATAGGAAGTACCAGCGGCGTATCCACCATGCTTGTATCATATTACACACGCCTCGTTACTTAAATCACTTACTCAAACCAAATCACCAAAGTAAAATGTTTATGTATAATCAAATGTCAAAATGTTTATGTGAAAACCATGTCTAATGTCTATGTCTAATGTTTATGTCTAATGTAAATCATGAATTGTGTATGTAAATGTCAAAATGTTTATGTATGGTAAGTGAAATATATCAACTAAACCGTATGTAAAATGCACAAAACAAGGTATTGAAGTAAAACATGGTTTAAATCAAAGTTATGTTTTGTGAAAAAAAAATGCATGCTATACTGATATAAACATTTATGCGATATTGTGAAAATTCATACATCCAAGCCTTGCGACAGTCGGATAACCCTTTTAGTAAAGGTTATCAAAAAATGTATTCGGATTCGGTCATTCCTTACGTCCAAACAAACCCGAGATTTCAGGAATGGGATTTGTCAAGTCCTATGGTACCACTACCTACTACCGAGCGGCATGATCGGTGTTAATGAATGTACATTGTCTCATTTAAACAAACCAAATGTCATACCAAAATGTAAGCATGTGATGAATAATAAATGTACTAAGTATGCACACAATGGGCATACATAGCATAAAATGTAATGTAAAATAATGTACTAAGTACGCACACAATGGGCATACATAACATAGAATGTAATGTAAAATAATGTACTAAGTACGCACACAATGGGCATACATAGCATAAAATGTTATGTAAAATAATGTACTAAGTACGCACACAATGGGCATACATAGCATAAAACACAATGAAATCATGTACTATAAATGTACTAATGAACATAGCAAGTATATGATGTGAAAACAGGAAAGCATGAAAGTAACAAGTAGGCACATGTGTTCCACCCCAAAATGTTTGGAAAAACAGTAAAAGAGGGGTCTATGTACTCACATAGACACCTTGAAAACATTTAAAAGAAGGGGTTCTATGTACTCACTTGAGATTGCTTAGTAGTCCTTGAGTAACAACCAAACAATGCTAGAGATCACGGATATCAAACGGCACCTAATATAGGGAACTATGTTAATATACCGGACCTAAATCGGAAGATCGGATAGAATGAGGCTCGTAAACCAAATGAGTAGGGGAACTCATGTAATATGGTTTAACAAGGCCTACATACTACAATGAAACCTAACCTAAGTGCTTACGACCCATTACGACCCGTTTAGGTAGCTTATGCTACGTTAACGCGTCGTTCGCGTAAAACGCGTTCGGAACGCCTAACTAGCCCTATGATAAGTAAAATATGCCTTAACATGTCTAATATTGTTACCAAATCAGTTTAGATACCAAAAGTTATGTTACATATGCTTAAAATGAATTTTGGCATAAAAAGGGCATTTTGGTCATTTACCTAAGGCATATAAACTACCTATCATACAACTAACTAAACATCGTGACCATAAGGTATAACCTCGGAAAGTTATTCCCTATATACTATGGTCACCTAATGTATTTGGTCGGATCCTAATGATCGACCAAATGGGTCGGGTTCGAAAGCATAAGCGATTGATTAGATCGCTTACCCTTACGACCCTAGACAAGCACAAAACTAAAAGTGACGAGCTAAGCATGTTGAAACATGCTTAACTAAGTTAGAAAACAAGTTTGGTATCAAAACAAATGGTTTTGATACCTAAGAGTAGTTTGGTTACAAAATACGCAATAACACGCATTTTGGCCTTAATTACGACTCGTCACTGAGCCAAGATAACGTGGTAATCAGTAGGTATAGTCACTAGGGACTATGACCATCGTGATTACGCTCACGTTATGAAGTTCAAACGAACTTCGCATTGACCATAAGCTGGTCAATGCAGAAAGTCAAACAAAGATTGACTTTCGTACTCGAAAAGCAATAAAAGAACGAAGGAACACTTACAAAGGGTCCCCGAAAGCTAATCTTGATCCAAGTAGCTCAGGTATGAAACAATGGTTTCAACTTAGAGCTTCTAAGATCAGATTCTTGTGGGTTTTGAAGGTGAAGGGGGTTGGGTATATATAGTGTTCAGAGAGCCATTAGGATCGTTTCTTGGAAACCGTGCTTTGATCTTGGCCATACACCTCAAGACAATGGTTTTACAAAACCATGTGAGCCCCTAGTATTGTCCAATACCATGTGCAAGGGGATTAGAAGTGGTTAACAGCTGTTTAAACAAGTTTCTGCTATTTGACCCCTGCTTGCGCAACGTAAGACTTAGAACCTTGCGGTGCGCAAGGACCTTGCAGACCAGAAAGTTTGAAAAATGGCAGAACAGGCCCCTGAAGCTCCAAACTTGCTATTTGATGCACTTTTGACACGTTTAAGCCCCGTTAACCCCATTTCAAAGATCTAAAATGAATTTAAAGTATAAGGAACTTAAAATGTGCTCAAAAATATCTCGGGTGTCGGTTCGTTTGGCCGTACGATCGCGATGTTCGCTTAATTACGACGGAATGCGAATAAGCGCGAAAAACGATCCAAATTGCGTGACGAATGGATTTTTCTTATGCCCAACACTAAAATAAAATATTTTAGTGCTTACATAAATTTTTGGATGTCCGGATGTATTCAAAGCGTAAGTTATGCGCGAAAGTGCAAACTTGTGCACTTTTTTACGCTTTTAGTCCCTGAATGACCCAAAAGTTTATTTTAGCACACCGAACCCCTCAAAGCCTATTTCTAAACTATGTAAAGGATATTTATGGTATGTTTAACTTATGGCCATGATCTAGAATGTCTTTTACAGTTCAAATTGGCATACTTTCGCAGTTTGTCAACTTTAGTCCCTGTAAGCGATTTAACTTGATTTTGCCATACCAAAGCCTTTAAAACTTATTTATAAGTTATGTAAAAGTTTTTTAAGGTATGTTAAGCCTATTTCACTATTCCGGAGTGTTCGTTGCATTAAACGGGTTATATTTATGCATCAGTGCGCGTATAACCTTCCAGAAAGCGATTTAAAGCTTGAAATCGAACAAGAATTGATATGTGCAGAGGATACACATATTTATACAAATCCCAAGTATTAAATACAATATTTCATTGATACAGTATTTGTTTGATGGCCGTGGAGGCACAGGTGTCACAACGCCCTCAGCAGATGAGAGGCCAAACCTTTGCGTGTTCGTGCGTTACAGCTTACTATTCATTCCAACCTCCCTAACCAGATCCAAAACGCTCAAGTCGAAGCACTGAAAGCGGAGAACCTTCTAGCTGAATCTATGCGGGGTACGGAAAAACAACTCAAACTTAAGGACGACGGTGGCTACTACTTCATGGACGGTATCTGGGTATCATTTCACGGAAATCTCCGAGAGGTTGTGATGGACGAAGCACACAAGTCTCGCTACTCGATACATCCTGGTTCTGACAAGATGTATCACAACCTCAAGACCTTGTACTGGTGGCCGAACATGAAAGCTATTATAGCTAAGTACGTTTGCAAATGCTTAACTTGCGCTAGATTCAACATCGAATACCAAAAGCCATCAGGCTTACTGCAAAAACCAGAGTTGCCAACCTGGAAATGGGAACAGATTTCCAAGGACTTCGTTACTGGCTTATAAAGGTCGCAAAGCGGAAACGATACCATTTGGGTGATCATAGACCGTTTAACCAAGTCTGCTCACTTCCTCGCGATCAAAGAAACTAAAAAGTTTTCAAAAATTACAGCCATCTACGTGAGGAAGTAGTTGCTAGGCACGGAGTACCAAACCCATCATCTCTGATCGAGACCCCCATTTCTCCTCCGAATTGTGGCAGGCTATGCACAAATCCTTTGGCTCACAGTTAGATATAAGCACCGCTTATCACCTGCAGACTTATGGTCAGACTGAACATACCATCCAAACACTTGAAGACATGCTGAGAGCATGTGTTATCGACTTTGGAAACCGTTGTGGGAATGACAATTACCTCTGGTAGAGTTTTCTTATAACAACAGCTACCACACTAGCATTCAGGAAGCACCATTCAAGGCATTGTACGGACGTAAATGTCGGTCACCTTTGTGTTGGGCGGAAGTTGGCGAGAGCCAAATTACCGGCCCAGAACTTGTACTTGACACTACGGATAAGATTCCCAGATTACACAACGCATGGCGGCAGCTCGAGACCGTCAGAAGAGCTACGCTGATAAGCGTAGGAAACCTCTAGAATTCCAGGTCGGGTACCGGGTTTTACTAAAAGTTTCACCCTGGAAGGGTGTGGTACGTTTTGGCAAAAGGGGTAAGCTTAATCCGCGATACGTTGGAGCTTTTGAAATTACCGAGAGAATCGGTAACGTAGCGTATAGACTGAACCTGCCTGAAGAGCTAAATGCGGTACACAACGTTTTTCACATATCGAATCTGAAGAAGTGTCTGTCAGATGAAACACTCATTGTTCCTTTTAAGGAACTCACGATCGACGATTAACTACGCTTCGTTAAGGAACCGGTTGAGATCATGGATCGAGAAATCAAGACCCTCAAACGTAGCAAAAAACATATTGTTCGAGTTCGATGGAACTCGCGCCATGGCCCAGAGTTTACCTGGGAATGGGAAGACCAGATGATGCGCAGGTATCCCCAGTTGTTTGCAAACAATACTTCCAGCACTGAGGCTACAACTGAATTTGGGGACGAAATACCAAACCGACAGGGGGATGATGTGACACCCCGTGAAAACATTGTAACACACTAGCTTGTCAGTGGCTGCGCTCTAACTTTCGGGACGAAAATTCTTGAAACTTGGAGATAATGTGACACTTCGGGTTTTTCCCTCGCAACTTTATTGTATGATACAATTATGTGGAGTTATTAAATGAAAACCTATGTTATAATTATCATGTATTATGTGTATTTTGTGAAAAAATGTGTAAAATAATTAAGTTAATATATGTGTAAAGTGTATGTGTGTAAATGAATCGGAACCCCTCAGGGTTTCTTAGTTCTGAACACACCTCTTTCTTGAACAAATGGACCATCTGTGCATGACCTGGCCCAACGAAATGAGCCCACTCGAAACCCTAATGTCACCACACCTTTGATGTGTGTATGCGACATCTTGGGGATATTATAACTGCCCTACATCAGCCGATATTTAGAATGTTGGCAGCCCTCATCATTGCTCGTCAATTCCCCAAAATATTCTCCCTTCACTCTTTCCTTATCCATTTTCGCTCTCTAGAGAAACCCTAAAAACACACAACACCCTTCCCTTTTCTTGCTAATTTTGACGGCAGCAACAGCGCAGCGACGGAAACCTTCATCCTTCGAAGATAACCATAATTTCTCATACCTGGAAGCTCCATTCTTCTAATCTCCTTGCACCCTAAATCCTCCGATTAGTGTTTATATACCATTTTTTTCTTTGTGTATTAAGGTGTATGAGTTGCCGACGAAATGTATTTTCCGAATGAATGATGATGACTGATTTTGTGTTAGATAAGCTAAATTTATACACTACAAGAAGCATGGATATTGGGTGATAGTAAAATGTGATAAAGATGCAAGCTTGTTAATGATTTATAGGTTGAACGGTTATGAATGAAAGATACTTGTTTTAGGGTTGAAGGAATAGATGACTTGGTTTAATGAATGTCTGTGTGATAATATTCCTGATTTGGTTGAATACTGTGATGATTCATATGACAAATACTTGCACACGGTCATGTTTGATTTAAATGGATGAAACAGTGTAGATGATATTGTGGTTAATCTGTTTTATGAATAATAGAATGATGAAAACCCTGGTGAACTGTTTGAATGTTCTAAAAATATTTGAAATATTGTGCATTTGATCTGATTTAGGACTTGTACGGAATAATATAAATGTTAATGGATTTTGATTGGTTGATACTGAATCGGATAGGGTTTTAGAGGTTTCGACAATGATAGCGAGTCGAAACCTCTCCGGTTGCGACTCGGGATCTCCTTATTTCGGCTCGAAACAAGACTCCACAAATAATAGGACTCGAGACCAGCATGGCTGCGAGTCAAGACCTATCCGGTTCCAACTCAAAGCCTGACTCGAAACCACGAGATTTCGACTAATGATGTATAAATTGAGACCTTCTGATTCCGACTCAAGATCCTTTTGGTTTCAACTCGAGATCTCTTGATTTCGAGTCGAGACCTCATGGTTTCGACTGATGACTTCATATCTGGTCCCACTCATAACCCACACTTCTCACCAGTTAGCTATTGGGCTACTGATTAGTTGGGCCACATAGTTTATGTGGAATAACTTAATTATTGGGCTGCACATTAAGTGTTTTGTTTTTGGGCTAATGTACTATTGTTACTGTTCAATCATGCGACCCATATGTGTGTTTTTATGAAATGTGGATTTATGTGCTACATGTTAATACGTGTATACATGATACTACTTGCATACAAAACCTGACCAATATTGGTAACCATAATAGGACGTGGTTGACCAACAAACTAACCTAAGTAAACTATCTGCCAAGCAAATCGAAGTGAGTTCACAACTTTTACTAAAAGCATGCGTTCCCGGTGGTTGGGAAACAAAACAAACAACAGTATTTCCTTGTGTGGGATACAAACAACGCTATCTCCTTGTGTGGGATATAAGTAAGTTTCTCCCCTTGTGTGGGACGCTCAGTTAATTACTATTTATATTAGATGCAACAAGCGTACTAAACGAAACTCTATCACGAAGTCCCTACTTTCTATACCGATTAGTCTCCAAGGCCTGGCGAACGGGTTATTAGTTAATAGCGCTATTTTGGTTTCACCAACCTCACACCTTGCCTGGAGAGGATCAGTCGTGAACTAATAGACTCTTGCAAACCGTCAATGATGATAGACATTGACAAAACAGGGCAACAAACAACGAGAGGTCGCTAAGTATTCGGTATTACGCAGTTTAGTATCTTACATATGGGGTAGCTCCCCATGGCATGGTATAAATGAGTAACTTAATTACTTAGACAAAGTTTTCTAGAATTTAAAAATGGACAAACTCGTGAACTCGCCAACTCTATGTTGATACCCTACTGCGTGCTTTACAGGTACATAGTGACTTAGGAGCTTATAGCTTGGGGAAGTGTAGTGGTTGCCTTAACCCATGTTGGGTTCTTTTTATAATTATGAACTGTGAACTTATGTTTGAACCATTTCACTTATGCTTCCGTTGTTCTCTTAAAAACATTGTTTTGAATTTAAAAACTTTGGACTTAAACTTTAATTGTCACTAATCTTATTGGTTGGTTGAAACTATTTAACTATTATTATAATTGTTCAGTATGATTGGTGGCTGGATCCTGGTCAGTCACACGCCTCGCGGTAGTACTCCGCGTGTGGTATTTGAGAGTGTGACACTAATGATGACCGAATTCTACCCACTCCATGAGCAGCAGAAGCTTGAGGAGGAGTTCTGGAACCTCAAGCAGATCAGTGATGACAATCTAGGTTATACCACCCGTTAAAACAACTGAGTTTCATTGTGCCCCATCTTGTCTCGACTCCTGAGCGTATGATTAGGAAATACCTTCAAGGTTTACCCTCCGCCATGCGTGACACTATAGAAGCTTCTCAACCCGATAATATTGAGCTTGTTTACCGCTTAGCAGCCAGTCTCAATAACAATCGCATCAGAGGCAAACAAATCACAACCCCCACCCCTACCAAGTCAGCCAACCAAGTTACCACCGAAACCAAAACCCTGTTGGGTAGCAGCAAGGGTAAGAAACACAAGTTTCAAAGTCAAAGTTGCAACGCGATTACCCCAACTATTACCCCAAATCCTGCCACTACCATCACCATGCGAACACCGAATGCCTCCATTGCACCACATGCAATCAGTTTGGGCATAAAGCTGCCATATGCCGCAGTGGTCCTACACCACAAGGCAACCAGGTTCAACAAGCTCCCCAAAACCCAAAGCCAGCCAACAATGTTCGTGCATGCTACAAGTGTGGAGAAACTACTCACCTTCGCCCTCAGTGTCCTCAGCTTAATCAAGAACATCCACAGCAGCCAACACCTCGTGGACGTGCTTTCAATATCAACGCCAACCAAGCTCAGAACGACAATGAACGGCGATACATTTCTCGTTAATGACAAATTTTGCTTCTATACTATTAGATACGTGTGCGGACAAAAGCTTTGTGTACGTTGAATTTGAATCAATGTTAGATTGTACGTGCTCTAAATTCCCCAAGTCATTCACAGTCATAGTTGCCAATGACAAATCCATCACTGTTAATCCTGTTCTTCATGATTTCTTCCTCACTCTCAACGATCATGTTTTCCCTATCGATCTCATACCCATGTAACTGGGTAGCTTTTATATCATAGTAGGCATGGATTGGCTTCGTAAGAACCATGATGAAATCGCTTGTCATGATAAATACGTTCGTTTGCCTCTTCCTTCTGGTGATACTTTGCACGTTTATGGAGACAGACCTTCGAAGGGACTGAAGCTAATGTCATGCACACAAGCGAACAAATACTTACGTAAATAGTACTTTACCTTTTTAGCCCACGTTGTGGAAGAAAAGGGCTTGGGAAAGAGCATAAGTGATGTTCTAGTGGTGCGTGATTTCCCTAACGTCTTTCCTGAAGATCTGCCTGGTCCTCCCTCGCGTACTGTTGATTTTTGCATTGACCTCATTCCCGGTTACCTGTCGCTAAAGCTCCTTACGGCCTTGCACCCTCTGAAATGCAAGAGTTGTCAAGTCAACTTCAAGGGTTGCTTGATAAAGGTTTCATACGCCTAAGTACCTCACCTTGGGGCACTCCTGTGCTTTTTGTGAAGAAGAAGGATGGTTCGTTCCACATGTTTATCGATTATCGTGAGCTTAACAAACTCACTATCAAAAACCGTTATCCTCTTCCTCGCATTGATGACCTTTTTGACCAACTCCAAGGCGCAACGTGCTATTCCAAAATCGATCTTCGTTTAGGGTATCATCAGCTTCGTGTCCTCGAAGAGGACATTCCTAAAACCGTGTTTCGCACTGGATATGGTCACTACAAGTTCGTGGTCATGCCTTTTGGTTTGACCAATGCACCTGCGGTCTTCATGGACTTAATGAACCATGTGAGTAAACCCTACTTGGACCGTTTTGTGATCGTATTCATCGACGACTTTCTCATCTATTCGAAAACCCAAGTTGAGCACGGACATCATCTACATATGTTCCTTGAACTCTTATGTGGCGAATGTCTTTACGCAAAATTTTTCAAGTGTGAGTTTTGGATCAAAGAAGTTCAATTCCGTGGACATGTCGAAAAAGTGAAAAAAGGTATTCATGTTGACCCCTCGAAGGTGTATAGGCCAGCCGCTAGACAACCCCTGCACCTGTCAGTCTGCCATGTCTTAACTTTATCCAATACGAATCGTATAGGCCTATACAATCTGTTTTGGACGTTCAAAATGTACGGATAGGCCAGCCGGTGTGCCAATAGAATCCCCCTAAAATATTAGGCTTTGATTTTCAATAAATCCTATAAAGTAAACCTTTTTGTTTGTCGGAAAAAAAAATCATCGACTACAGGTGCAAACTTCATGTTGGGGTTCTTTTGGTTTTCCATGTGGGTGGCTATCAATTTTCTAAAGGGCATGCTATGTTTTCTTCTAAAATTTTTAGACTTTATTATAGCAAAAGCCTAAGTTGAGGAGGTGCCTGTTCACCCCCTCACCAAAGCATGAATTCACCCCTGGCACTAACATTTCAGTTGCATGAACCATTGTAATTTGAAATGAAAAATTAAAAAAAAAAACACATGCTCAGCAGTAGATTTGGAAAAATGATGGAAAAAAAAACACATGCTGTAATTTGGAACTAGTTTAGAATGGATAATAAGAAGCCTCCCTATCCCTCTTTGTCTTTACCTCTTCCTCACAGACCCTACCAATAGCTTTTAATAGTAGTTCGATTTTATTAGGGTACGTTTGTTGGTTAGTGCGGTGGTGGATTCATTGATGATCAACTCCAGTCTGTAATTGGTATTTTTGCCTGCTTAGGTCGACTGCTTATCTTCCATCCTTGTAACTCTGCAACAATGCGTGACATAATGAACTTTCTATATGAATAACATAAATTTAGTTATAAACACATAATTAGCTTGATAAGAGGGACACACATACCTGTTTCATCAACTGTATCCACAACTAATATCCTAATCCAATCAGGAGCCAAACTGTTAACCTCCGTTAATTTGAAGAAATCATGATGACAAAGATAGTAAGCTCCTGTGCTTAGTTGAAATCCAAACAAATCAACTCCTAGAGATTCTTCATATCCCATGTTAGATTCCATGGTCTCATTTGGTATATCGTATGTATACACAAGGCTTGTGTTAAGGAACACTTAAGATCTCATAGAGGAGGCCTCCAAGGATGGAAGCAAGCTCAAAGAATGTTGGAGAAGAAAGTTGGAAATGAGCAAATTAATTGGTTGAAGAACCTTGCTATTTATAGCAATTTGGAGGGCATATGATCATGACAAGTGTCCTAATAGGTGGCAAGGACCAAAGGAGATGATAACAAGTGTCAAGATCTGCTTAAACACTTGGTGATCACACAACTTGGGCTCCAAGAAAGGAAAAACCATGTTTGCAAAACTGCTGCAGCTGCTGAAACAACTTTCTACCAAGACAGGGCCGTCGCGCCCCACGATGGAGATGCCCTCAGGGCGTCGCGCCCCGCCACGCCCTTCATGACAGTTTCAAAGTTTGGCAGAACAGGCCCCTTCACATATTTTAATGTGTTTTGACACGTTTAACCCCTTTTGACCCACTTTTTAGGTTCCATAAAGGTGTTAAGCCATAGGTAACTTGAATTATACCCAAAAATGTCGTGGATGTCAGTTCGTTCGGTTGTACGGTCGCGTTTTTCGCTCAATTACGACGAACACGAAAACGACCGAAATTTCGCAACGAAAGATATTTTTGCATTCTTGTCAATAAAATACAAGATTTTAATGATTACAAAAATATTTTGGATGTGCGTACATGTTTCGTATTAAAAAATACGAGAATCGGCAGACTTTCGTAGTTTGTCGCAAATAGTCCCTGAGCTCGAATAAACATGTTTTTGCCATACCGAACCCTTCAAAACTTATTTCTAAGTTATGTAAAGGGTATTTAGGGTATGTTTAGCTTAGCTCCTTGTTCCGGGGTGTACGTCGCATTAAACTGATTACGTTTGCGTAATAGTTTACAATTTCACTTCAAGAAAAGGTTTTAGTGAATGAAATTGTACGAGGACGAAAACTTGCAAATGTCACATGTAATTATACAATCCCGGAAATGAAACAAAAGATTTCATTGGATTTGAAATTGTTTGGAATTGTACAAGGATTGAAAAGCACAAATGTCACACAGTAAAACACAGTACTATGACCAAACTTTAAGAAACATGCTGTCTTCAACAAAATATACTGAGTACATGTATATGTAGGATCTAATCATAATGTAGCTTTAACACATCAATCCTTAAAACAATATCAATTTAATAAACAACACCTTTACCAAGTTAGTCACTTGTTCGTCACATTGTGTTTTATCACTAAAACACACTACTATGAACACATCTAATAACCAACATCAAGTGTAGTAAAACACATTACTATGATCAAACTTTAAAAGAACACATTGTCTTTAACAAAACACACAGAATACATGTATATGGAGGATCTAAGCACAATGTAGCTTTAACACATCAATCCTTAAAACAATATCAATGTAAAACGTAACACCTTTACCAAGTTAGTCACTTGTTCATCACATTGTGTTTTATCCCTAAACACACTACTATTAACACATCTAGTATCCAACATCAATTTCAATAAAACACAGTATTATGATCATCTCTTACGCTTGTATTTCATGCCGAATTTGTAACTTGGTCCATGATTCTAGCTAATTTTGGTACGCAAGATGGTTATCGATAATGGGTTTTATATAGAGAAATGTGTGTGATTACAGGAAGTGTGTTATTTTTGCCAGTTATTCGATTGATTTAAAACATGGTAAATGACCAGACTACCGCTAACCTATTACAACAATTAATTAATGACACAAATATTAATAAAATGCCACCAACTTGATCTCAGACATTAAACAAACTCATCCAATGGCCAGGATCGCTTTCTACACTTTGTAAGAAACACACATTTTGTGCAGAAACCCCACTCTAGGTTGTTAATAACCGTTAAATAGAGTATAAAAGGGGAAAGAACTCATTAGGTTTTTCTTTCACAAATGTATTCGTTTCTTTTCAGTAATCAATTGATTCAGTAATCATTTGAGTGAATAATAAGCAACAATCGTTGATGCGTATTTGCTATATTCTTCTTGAATTTATCTTGTGTTTCTATACAAAAATATACAAAAGAGTTGAGAAATTTTGGTTGCTTAATTAGGAATGTCTACTCCATTTTTATATCTTAACGGCCAGTGTTTTTTTTTTTAACGGTAAACATACATATTTCTATAAAACTTATTCCTAAAATTCACATGCGGATTCTATAAGAGTCAAATGCAAATTACTTTAATAAAACCTCATTTAAGGAAACAACAAAAATTTATTATAAAACGTTATATAAAGTTATAAGCCTAAAATAAAATAAAAGTATATAATAAATTAATTAATTTTTGTGCCAACAATATTATTAAGGATAATAGAGAGATATATAAAAACAGAAGTTTATTAAAAATATAAAGTAACAAAAGTATAAGGGGTTTTCTAATGGCACACCCCACTGTCTATCTACACACTTCTTCAATTCAATACGCATCGTATAGGCCGTATTGAATTAAAGTAAAAAACATGGCTGACTGACAGATGCAGGTTATGTCTGGCGGTGGACTTTATCAGCCCACGGTTTTTTTGAATTTATTTTTTGTTGTGTTGTGTCAAATGCGAACCCGAGAAACGAAAGGGATTTCGAGCAGTTGGTCGATGATATGATAGATAAAGATCTTGACACCATTATTTTCAATTTCAAGTATTATTAAAAGAAGCGCTTTTATCATGTGTGATGTGGTAAACAAATAACAAGGGTGTATATACAGATCTCTATTCGTTCATCTTTCCAAGCTTTTACACACGAATATGAGGTTCCCAATTTGCGGAACATAATCCCAGATTGTCTAAAGAAAGCGCTTATTTAGACAATCTGGGATTATGTTCCGTTTATTCAAGATTTACGTCTGATGTCCAAGTTTGATCACATTTGACTTCATCTGCGGCAGTCGAATGACTATCTTGTTTCAATAATCCGACAATAGGGCGCACAGATCTTATGCCCACCCGAGACCGACCTCCGGATACATATGATAAAAGCGCTTCTTTAGACAATCTGGGATTATGTTTCGTTTCTTCAGGATTTACGTCTGATGTCCAAGTTTAATCACATTTGACTTCATCTGTGGCAGTCGAATGACTATCTTGGTTCAATAATCCGACAATAGGACCCACGGATCTTATGCCCACCCGAGACCGACCTCTGGATCACACATGATAAAAGCGCTTCTTTAGACAATCTGGGATTGTGTTCTTTTTCTTCAAGATTTACGTCTGATGTCCAAGTTTTATCACATTTGACTTCATCTGCGGCAGTCCAATGACTTTCTTGGTTCAATAATCCGACAATAGGGCCCACGAATCTTATGCCCACCCAAGACTGACCTCTGGATCACACATGATAAAAGCGCTTTTTTAGACAATCTGGGATTATGTTCCGTTTCTTCAAATTTTACGTCTGATGTCCAAGTTTGATCACATTTGACTTCATCTGCAGCAGTCCAATGACTTTCTTGGTTCAATAATCCGTTCAATATCAGCTTTGTTTATCACCCTGTGTGAGCATTGGAAGCCCGAAAAACAGTCTTGCAATTACATCTTCAATCGAGACCGCATTATTAATTATAATGAAGCAATGAAGATTGAATATGGAAAACCGCAACCGCTTTTTACTACGGAAACGGTGGCTATAGGAAATACAAACCTAACACGAACCACAATGGACTCAGACTCATACTACCCTTGCCGTTCCATATTTTCTCCTTTTCTAATTTTTGAAGAATCTCGTAACTACCGATATCGCATCCTTCTGTTGTTCAGTACTTCCGAGATGATTCAAGTGAGTCCTATGAAGCAAGTGTCTGTCTATTCAATTGAGAGGAATCATTGCATTACATCCCCGTTGAAAACAAATTGTGTCTGTCTGAACCAACCGAAATCCACAAATTTCCAACAATTAACAGGACATTGTTAAAAGGGAGAATCTATTGGAACACCTGATTGAGAGAAACTTCTTCGAGCTAACTGCCGATATCTCATTCTTCTGTTGTTCAGTACTTCCGAGACAATTCAAGTGAGTCCTTTGAAGCAAGTGTCTGCCTACAAATTCCAACAAATTGTGGGTTAATAGATTCCGAATGTGTTATTTCAGTTATTTCTGTTGATTCAGTACTTCAAGGCATGCCTGTTTGATGACCGAATCGAGATCCAAATTGTGAGGAAAGATGACCGAATAGAGATCTGAACCAACCGAAATCCACATATTCCAACAAATTGTGTCTAATGCAAGGATCTTCGAATGCGGTGTGTATGTTAAATATCGTTCACCGCTTTTTTAGTTGCTTCTCTTGTTAAGTGAGACATTTCATAGAGAACAAGTTCACAGCAGAATGAAATTTTATTGAAAACTTCTAAAAATGTTAAGTGTTTGAGGCATGCCTGTTTGATTCAAGTAAGTCCTATGAAGCAAGTGTCTGTCTATTCAATTGAGAGGAAAGATGACCAAATAGAGATCTGAACCAACCGAAATCCACAAATTCCAACAAATTGTGTCTAATGCAAGGATCTTCGAATTCGGTGTGTATATTAAATACCATTCACCGCTTTTTTAGTTGCTTCTCTTGTTAAGTTTCTGAACCAACCAAAATCCACAAATTCCAACAGTTTCTCCGTCGCTAATTTCTCCACTCACCGTGAAATCGAACAGTTTCTTCGTAGATTCCGTCCGGTTTCAAAGCCAGTTGAGAATTACGAGTGTTCTAGACTCGTTCAAGGCACGCTTGTTTGTACGATTTACAAAAATAAGGATGCATTCGACGGTAAACGATGCATCTGATGAAACCGAAGCTGTTATTTCTGTTGTTCAGTACTTCCGAGACGATTCAAGTGAGTCCTATGAAGCAAGTGTCTGTCTATTTTTGAGAAATTTATAGTTCAATACGCATCGTATAGGCCTATACGATGCGTATTAATCGATGATTTTACTGAAATACCCTTGGTTTTCTGATAAATTCAGGGGTATTTTTGAGAAAATTCAAAGTTTAATATGAATCGTCTAGGCCTATACGATTCGTATTAAGCTGATATACGATACAACATAAGCCTATACGATCGTATATGGCATTATTCCAAATTTAGTGTTATCGTGTTTCCCTCGGTTCGACGCGTATACATCTCATTTTTTGCCAAACTTTCGCATATTTTGTCGTTTTATTACGAAAACCTTCAACATAAGTCGTTTCGGTGCCGTTCGGTTGCGTGCGAATATCGTATTCTATGATTACGTACAGTTTTGTTTGAAATACACTTGTACTCCATAGTGCCGTATTATATGTATACGTGTGTGGAAATATCGTTAGTCGCGTACTTTGACGTATTTTTGCGTATTTTGACGTATTCTAACATATTGTTGCGTATTTAATAGTATTTTTGACGTATTTAAGCGTATTCTAATGTATTTTAGCTTATTTTAACCTATTTTAAGGTATTTTTACGTATTTTAGCGTATTTTAACGTATTGTAACGTAAGTTAGCGTATTTTAACGTATTTTAGGGTATTTTAGCGCATTTTAACGTATTTTAGCGTATTTTAACATATTTTAGCGTATTTTTACATATTTTAGCGTATTTTAACGTATTGTAACGTAAGTTAGCGTATTTTAACGTATTTTAGGCTATGTTAGCGTATTTTAACGTATTTTAGCGTATTTTAACATAATTTTAGCGTATTTTAGTTGGTTCCGAAAATACCCAACGTATTTTAGTTGGTTTCGAATATACCCAAAGTAGTTGATCACGCTCCACAGTTGTCAAATTCGTTGCGTGCATTCATATTGTTTTAGACAACAACAGATAATGAACGGATTGTTGGACTTCTTGTTCCTAATATACGCCTCAATTCATCTTTTTTACTCTTTTCTTCGATTTCAACAAATCTGTTCAATAATCAGTACACAACAAAGAGACCGCCTTGTTAATTTTAGAGTATTTTAGCTTATGTTGATGGATAAAGCAAACAAGTTCTCCACAGTTTGTTATTCAAATCTCTATTCGGTCATCTTTCCAAACTGCAACACACGATAAGTTTAAACTTTATAGTGTGTGATTTGACCAGGAAATGATTGGAGGTGATTTATACTTTTAATAAGTTGTCACAGTTGTCAAATTTGTTGTGTGCATTCATAGCAATCTGAAACAATAAGATATTTATCTATCTGTGTGTGTCACATCCATCCTGTTATAGCAAAGAATGCATACACAAATAGACTCTATCCCCCTCCTTTTCTCTCTCTGACAACCCTAGACCTAAACCACCGCAATCCACCACGATTATCTCTCTTCTAGCCACCGACACCGCCGCGTGACCAACCTATCGCTGCACTGTTCATGTTTTGGTCGACGTATACCAACGGTTCTGTGAAAAAAAAACATCATCTGTTCATCATTGTTCTTGAAGATGAAGAAACGAGGGTTTATTCACTTTAATCTACTAGAACGATCCTTGTTTTGTGAACCTGATTCTGTTGTTCAGTACCAACAAAATGCATACACAAATAGTTCTAGTGGACGAAGCAAAGAGACCGCCTTGTTAATTTTAATGAAGCAATGAAGATTGAATCTGCAAACCGCAACCTTTTTTGACTACCTAAACGGTGGCTATGCGAAATACAAATCGTTGTGTATTTTGCTTGTTGATTTGGAATTGGAGAACCGTTGTATATTTGCTTGCTGATCTGGAATTGGAGAACCGTTGTGTATCTTAATCAGGTTCTCAAAAAAACACTACTAAAGATGAGTTGGTATTGAACCAAGAATATGGTAACAAGAGTATGTTGTTCCAAGATCAATTCCAATTGCTGTTATCTCAGTTGTTCAGTACTTTCGTGATAAATACAATGTTCATCTTCGTTATCCTTTGCTTTCTACAATTCAAGTAGGCACAGATGCTAAACGTACTGTTATTACATTCGAGACGATTCAAGTGAGTCCTATGAAGCAAGTGTCGGTCTATTCAATTGAGAGGAATCATTGCATTACATCCCTGTTGAAAAACATAATCGATAAATTTAGGAAAAATGGGGTTGAAAGATGAATGTGCAATGAATATTTTTAGAGAAGCATTGGAATTCAAGGGTTTAGTTGGAGCATGTAGAAACGAAACCCTAACAACTGATTCAGATTTAAACAATGCACGCCTTAATTCATCTTTTTTACTCTTTTTCCTTCAATTTCGAGAACATTCTCCGTAACATGAAGACGTGTCGGGTTCTTCTACTAGTGGTATTTTAATGAAGTATTGAAGATTGAATGTGCAAACCGCAACCATTTGTGACTACGGAAACGGTGGCTATGCGAAATACAAACCGCAATCGTTTGTGACTATGGGAAACACAAGTTTTCTTTTTGAGCTTGATGGATGTCCGTTATCTCAACGCTTCTCCTTACATTATTGATCTGGAATTGGAGAACCGTTGTTAATTTAGTGCTTCTCAATCTGATATTATTTATTGAAACATAACTGAAACAGTCAGAAAAAAACTAAAACAATAAGATATTATCTATCTGTGTGTGTCACATCCATCCTGTTATAGCGCTGTTAACTACCAAAAGAATGCATACACAAATAATTCTAGTGGACGAACAATATGGAAATAAGAGTATGTTGTTCCAAGATCAATTCCAATTGCAGTTTTGAATGTGCAAATCGCAACCGTTTTTTACTATGGGAACGGTGGCTATGCGAAATACAAACCGTTGTGTATTTGCTTGCTGATCTGGAATTGGAGAACCGTTGTGTATTTGCTTACTGATCTGGAATTGGAGAACCGTTGTATATCTGAATCAGGTTCTCAAACAAACACTAATAAAGATGAGTTGGTATTGATTGAACCAAGAATATGGTAACAAGAGTATGTTGTTCCAAGAACAATTCCAATTGCAGTTTTTTCAACTCTCCTGTTCCAAATACCGCTGATAAAACCGGAGCTGTTATCTCGGTTGTTCAGTACTTTCGTGATAAATACAATGTTCGTCTTCGTTATCCTTTGCTTTCTACAATTCAAGCAGGCACGGATGCTAAATGTACTGTTATTACATCCGAGACGATTCAAGTGAGTCCTATGAAGCAAGTGTCGGTCAATTCAATCGATAGGAATCATTGCATTACATCCCTGTTGAAAAACATAATCGATAAATTTAGGAAAAAAGTGGGTTGAAAGATGATAACCCAACAGTGGAGGATCTCATTCTACAGCTTCGATAAATTCAGGGGTATTCCCAAATAATGTTTCCTAGATGTTTGAAGACCAACAAATGTCCAAAGTGTTGTTTCTTCGTTCGCGTGACGGAAAGCTACCGCGTGACAGGAAGCTATCTTGCGAAAATTAAAAAATTAAATCGACACCCTCAATACGCATCGTATAGGCCTATACGATGCGCATTACTTTTTGGTAGGGGACAATGGTAGCCTTTGGCAGACATAGAAGTTTGAACCTACCTCAATACGTATCGTATAGGCCTATATGATGCGTATTGAGGGTGTCGATTTAATCCCCCAAGGTGTGCCAATAATACGACCCAAGTATAATCATCCAAAAATAAATCACTAAATCTGTAAATAATAAAAGAATAAAAAAATGGAATGATAGTTAAATGTAATTGCCCATTGCTTTATAGCCTAGTGATATCTTAGGGGTGGAATAAGACTTTAGGACCAATAGGTACTGGGTTCGATTCTCATAAGGGGGTTTTTGTCATATTCATTAGGTTTTCCTTCTGAATTGGTGTATAGACATTATGCCTAGTGGAGAAGGATATGATCAGATGTTTCCGCTGATGACACGATAATACTCCAATGATCCGTCAGTGATCCAAATTTGCCATTAAAAAAAAGTTAAATCTAATTAGCGGCTACTGCCAATGGGCATCTCCGATTTCCAAGAAAAGAAAAGTTGTTTAGCTAATAAAACTAGGAATTAGTACCCGCCGTAATGCGGCGGGGTTCTTACATGCAAGCATCCGTCCTTGTCTTACTTCTTCTCCAACCTTCCGACTCGTAGTTATCTCATCACACCAAAAAAAGCCAGATCTAAATGACACCAAGAGTGAGTTGTAAAGTTAAATCAAACATTAATTGTTACTCGACTCGTCTCGTCTGATTATATTCCTTATAATCTAAATATCTAATCTACATAACCAAATTGACCCATTCATAAAAAACTTGTCATATTACCACATCTGGTAGTCAATGTTGTGTTCTCGTTTTTTATCTTTTTCCATGTTTGGAAGTTAAGTTCTTGTGACCTTTCGGAGATAGGTAGAAACTCTGTGTACCAGTCCGGATTCTCACCCTCAGCTAAGGTAAAATGAAGATTAAAAAAATGAAATAAGAAGGTAAAATGGAAAAATTATGCACTTCACTCGGTTATCATGAACACCCGGACGACCTTAATCATTGTCAGTTCCCTGTTTCCAGCTACCATAGAACTTTCCAAATGCTTCTGTGAACTGAAATGAGATGATAAAATGTTAAGATATTACTCTAAAGTAAGCCTGGCAAAAATAGGTGGTGATGTTAGATCACTAGTGAAAAGGGTTCGGACCAAAAAAAATTATATTATCAGGTCTGCCTCATAACAGGAAATAAATTAACATACTTCATGTATTTTTTCTTAAATAGGAAAACAAACAGAAGTCATGCTCCAAAAGGTTGTATTACCGTATAGCTTGACATGAAATAAGTTAGTATATTGCTTGAGCTTTTGTCAAGCTATCTTACATCGAATAGACTTTTGATGATGATACACATTGATAAAAATGGATATCTATACCAAGCAATGTAAGTATCAGGACTTGAAGAGGTCATTTCATCTAACCACCTAGTTCATCTATTGATTGGTACGCGAATCGAATCGTTCCGAAACGACAAATTTTTCAATCGGAAACACGTTTTCTAGTGATCCGGAACGATTTTGTGATAATCGGGTACGACATTTTTTTATTTGGTTGGCGAACCCAGGCCGAACGGTTCGATTCTGTACCCGATTCTAGTACGGCTGAACCGATTCGGGATTGGGGGGATCTACGTTTCCTGTGAGTATGATCTCAAGCACCAACTACCAACCTCGAAACCGTAACCTTTGAAAGTCACATCTTAGATGCTAACCACACCATCCATAGTTGAGATTATACTGAATAAGAACCACATATCTTAAATCCATGCCTAGTTTGTATGGCTATCCATCTATTCTCTAAAATTCACATACATACAACTACAAATTTAACATTCCATCAACATAAAGCTCAAAACCTCATTATCATTCCACACATATTAAAACCTAACACACTAAGAAACACATGTAACAAACATTTCAAATTTTCAATACCTTAGTCAGAACCACACCTGTGGCCTGATGATGCTCCAGTAGCAACGAAGAGGGAAGCCGCGTATGGAGCCAAAATCCCCAATTCCAAAAACTACCGCAACCAAGAACCCTATAAAAGCAAAACAACCAAATCAAATTAATTGAAAGCAATAAAAAAAGCAGGGAAAGAAGCGGATACAAATACCTCGTTTGAATACTTGAATTGCCGTCGTTCACCTCGTCGGAAAGTCACGAATCACCACATCTGTCACCGTAAAACCAAACCACCACAAAATCAGATCATCAACATCTTCGATTTCCTTTCGGCCCACAACAACACTCGAACCACCAACAATCCACCATACGCTACTGCCAACAGCTTCCATTCCCATACATCCACTGTTCCTGAAGATGCGTCTGATGTGTATGTTTTGTAATCCGAGAGGGTTTCTGAATATTGTTGCTGTCAGAGATAAGGAGAAAGAGGCTAAGAAGGGAGAAGCCATGGAAAAATTGGGGTTTCTCATAGCATGATGAATGTATGTTTGGTGGATGTATGAAGCAGAAGCATAAAGCATAAAGTTTTTTTTTTTTGAAAAACATCCCAAGCCCAAGTTACAACCAAGGTAAGCCTAAAGTTGTTGCTTCTTTATATGGTTTTAATATTATGCTTTGATTTTCAATAAATCCTATAAAGTAAACCTTTTTCTTTGTCGGAAAAAAATCGTCGACTACAGGTGCAAACTTCATGTTGGGGTTCTTTTGGTTTTCCCTGTGGGCGGCTATCGATTTTCTTAAGGGCTTGTTATGTTTTCTTCTAAAAATTTTAGACTTTATTATAGCAAAAGCCCAAGTTGAGTAGGTGTCTGTGCACCCCTTCACCATAGCATGAATTCGCCCCTGGCACTAACATTTTAGTTGCATGAAACTTTGTAATTTGAAATGAAAAATGTTTGAAAAAAAACACATGCTAAGCAGTAGATTTGGAAAAATGATAGAAAAAAAAAAAAAAAAACAAGCTGAAATTTGGAACTAGTTTAGAATGGATAATAAGAAGCCTCCCTATCCCTCTTTGTCTTTATCTCATCCTCACAGACCCTACCAATAGCTTTTAATAATAGTTCCATTTTATTAGGGTAAGTTTGTTGGTTAGTGCGGTGGTGGATTGATTGATGATCAACTCCACTCTGTAATTGCTATATTTGCCTGCTTAGGTCGACCGCTTATCTTCCATCCTTGTAACTCTGCAACAATGCTTGATATAATGAACTTTCTATATTAATAACATAAATTTAGTTACAAACACATAATTAGCTTAACAAGAGGGACACACATACCTGTTTCATCAACTGTATCCCCAACTAATATCCTAAACCAATCAGGAGCCAATCTGTTAACCTCCGTGAATTTGTGGAAATCATGATGACAAAGATAGTAAGCTCCTGTGCTTAGTTGAAATCCAGACAAATCAAGAGTTTCTTCATATCCCATGTTAGATTCCATGGTCTCATTTGGTATATCGTATGTATACACAAGGCTTGCTCCACACTCCATAACCTCCAATCCTCTCATCACAACAATTGACACAGTAACTGTATCTCCGGTGTCAAATTTGTTTCCAATGGGCCAATAGCTAAACCATATACCAACTTCTCCAGATCCAGGTTTACCAAAGACAGTTGGGTTGTACATCAAATCAACACCATTGTTTGTACTGACTTTAGCAAACCATACCGAATTATCACCTGATAAGGTATATTTGAAAGTGACATTTAATCCTTTGAGCCTCCTATTCTTTGGGTACTGAGGAACATCAAAGCACAAAGATGACGAATCACATATATATTGTGTCATGTTTGGATCCTTTGTGTCCGGCAAAGATGTGCTCATTATACCAAATTCGTACAACATCTATACAATAAAAGAAAAAGAGTTAAGTTATTCACATATACACAGTTTATAGGTCGTATGAAACACTGAAAATGTGCTAGTGCGCGCTTATGCATGTGTAGAGAGAAGAAAATTAAACCTGGACACGACAATTTCTGCCAATGGTGAGCTCATTGTTGCCAACGAGGCACACCTCACGATCTTGATATACTTTTAGCCACTTCATATGTCCCAAAAAAATTTCATCAAGTTTGGCTACAGGCACCAATTTAATAATGCCTTCAATTTCTGACAAACTAATACAACCTTGGCATTCAAACTCTTGCAATGTGAACCCATGTGATTCGAAGGTTACTTTCTCCAGTGACTCACAGTAACTTATATACAATTCTGCAAGTGTACTTGGAAGAGATAGAAGCCTCTTAAGTTTTGACACATAGTCAAGTCAAGGACCCGAAGATTTATAAGATGACTGTAACTAGGAAGGAATTCAAACATATTATTGCCTAAATTTAAGTATTGCAATAATGATTGGTTACTCAAACTAAGAGGGAAGTAATTAGTATTCCCAAGATTGCAGTCCTTGAGGAACAATTGTTCTAGTGGATGTGGCAAAAAAAAAGGAATTCTCCTTTGTACATATTCTGTTAAAAGTTGAAACTACTAGCCTTGACAATGCACCACTTTTATTCCCCTTGAACAACTTTTCACACTTTGTCATGTCCAACAGAGTAATATTTGTAAGGTCTCCAAGGGTTTCACAAACATGGACCAACATGTGACAGTTAGAGAGAATCAATGACTCAAGTTTAGGGATTTGGTAGATGTTACGAACTTCTAGTAGATTAGTTGAGCCTTTAAGATTTAGAATTCGCAATGATTGAAGAATCTGTAGCAAATCAAGTTTACATATCACTGTAAATCCACAAGGCTTCAAAAAATGAAAAGCTAAAAACTTGATAATTGATTACATACCATGGGTGGATCAAATTCTTCCAACTTACTATAACTCATATCTATAGCCACCATGTTTCCCATGTATAAATCCAAGGGTATGGCTCTTAAATGAAATCCATGCCAGCATAGCAATCTTAAACTTTCTGAAAAACTATCGTAAGATCCTGTTAGGGGCACAAATTTGAGAAGGAGCAGTTCTAAGTTATCCATCTGTTTAAGTGCATCTGTCGTAAGCTTTGTTGACTGCAACTTAAGCATGAACACTGTTAGTAAACAAAAAGTATATAAAAAACTATAACTATGGATAAATAAGATGCCCAAAGAGATTGATAGAAATGTATGTACAACTATGAGCAAACAAAGATAACAAAATAAAAAAACATCTGTATACATTATCCCTTGATATATAGCTATTGAGTATTAACATGTGGAAGATATGATCTGCTAGGTAAACTTCGGCACTCGTTATATTTGAAGATCAGGTATGAGTTAAGTTTAACTATTTTGTATTACCTGGAATGCAACCTGCTCATCCACTTGACACAACTTTCTCATATCAAGTGCTAGACCTTGTACTAATTTTGAACCCTAAATGGAAACAGAATGACACAGCAAAAGTTATGATAAATAGGAGTCTGTTAAGAGTAAAATAATCTTCAACAAACACATATGAAGCATCTTACCTTCCCTTCTCTCAAAAATTCATAAGACTCTTTATCACGCCAAATTCTACTACGATTTGAAGGGTACTTTGATTCTTGATTGACAATGGTTCTCCCCATCTCTTGATGCAATCGATGCATTGTCATTTTTTTGTTTTGTGAAACAGAAAGCAGGTGTTTGTTTAATAGGGTGTCGATACCAGATGCTACAGAGTAATCATGCCCTAATATCTTCGCTACATAATCCATTTCTTCACCAGTAAAGAAGCAAGCAATGTCCAAAAACAAATTTTTATCAGAGAAACATAGTGAGTTGTAGCTTGTGACAGAGAGGAACCCAACACTTCAAGAGCTGCTGGATTTCCTTCACAATACTTTAGTGCCTCTTTTGTAAGCTCTTTGTATCCTTCCATCGGAGTTTGGGATCCAAAGGCATGAAGACTAAAAAGACCCAACGCATCATCATCATTCAGTAAATTCATTTTGTACTCCTGGAACCTCCATGATCTGAAACCAATCCACGTTTTTATACTAGCATCCCTAGATGTTACTATAATTTTGCTTTGCTTATTAATATTTCCAGTCCCAAGCAAAGATAACAACTGGTCCTCCTGAACAATGTCATCAAGAACAATAAGCGCCTTTTTCGTTTGAACAACTTCTTCAAGTTCAAGCATACATTCGTCAACACTCTGTAATTTTATCTTCCTACTCCCTGAGAGGTCCCGTAGAAGTGTTTTTTGCAACTGAAGCAAATCATTACCCCTTTTACCAATTTCCTCGAGAAAACTACTGTTCTCAAAGTTATTCTTAAACAAATTGAATATGTAGCGGGCCAGTGTTGTCTTGCCACTTCCACCCATGCCACAAATTGCTAAAAATTCAACATCAGGTTTCTCTAACAAGAAATTGATCTCTTTAACATGGCCATCTATCCCTATTAGCTTGAGTGGAGGATTAACTAGTCCGTTGATGACACTAGAATAAACAGTATCTATAACATGCTTTACATATTCGGTTTCAGACCTGAACCTATGCAATAAAAATGTTAGCAGATGGCATTATATGGTTATGTAGTGGTGAATGAGTAAAAGTGTATAGTACAATTTACCATACGTCTAAATTTGATCATAATTCATTTGTAGTTTAAACACAAATAATTATATATATGCACATACATACACAGGGAAAGGATCATGACAATACTCATGAGAAAACCAAAAAAACATCATTCGATGTTGTATTACATATATGTAATACATTGAAAGAAACGTTGTGGGCCACAATGGGAAAGTGCTTGCGGTCCGCAATGAGCATATGTAGTACATGATATATTGTGTATACTGCAGATATGCATTATACCAAAAAAAAAAAAAAGATTTCTTTTGAAAAATAAAATAATAAAAAAGTTGTATTACATATACACAATATATCTTGTATTGTATATATGCAATATATCAAGTAACGAAGTTTTCAAGTATATAACTATTTTCATCTTAAGGTTATAGTGATCATATTTTTCCCGTCAACATCATTAATGTCATGTTTATAAAAAAATAACCTTGACATAACTTTCAGGTAGACATAATTATTAGATATATATATATATATACGCACTAGTACAAAAGTGATCAAATGATGCTGGTATATTGACCATGAGATGCGGTTTTAGACCCGCATCTTATGGCAAGGCATCTTATGGCTACAAGTCAAAAGATGCGGGTCCATGAGATGCAGTTTTAGACCCGCATCTTTTGACAATTTAAGCATAAACTATTTTTTTTCAATATATTCAAGAGATGCGGTTCTAGAACCGCATCTTTTGGTGTTTAAGCTAATATATATTGTTTTAGTTTCAAAGAAATTTTATTAAAAATTTCCATTGTAAACGATTTATCTAAAAATGAAAATAAAATATATAAAAACAAAATTAAATTAAACCCAATATAAATTACAAATGTTTTAAAGAAGGGTTATTAGATTTTATCATCCCCAACTATTGACTATTAGCCGTTGCCACCCCCAACTATCACTTTGACGCCTGTCACCCCTAACTTAACACTTAGTGTGTTCTGTCACCACGTCGTTAATTGATTACTAACTTTTGACCCTGTTACTACACTTTTAGGGGTGTCATAGGGATCTTGGAAAGGTTTTGGGGATCCTAGGACACCCCCAAAAGTATAGTAACGGGATCAAAAGTTAGTGATCCGGTGACAGAACACACTACGTGTTAAGTTGGAGGTGGCGGACGTCAAAGTGATAGTTGGGGGTGGCAGCGGCCAATGGCCAATAGTTAACGGTGATAAAATCCAAAAACCCTTTAAAGAATCACAAAATTACAAAAATTTCAAAGTAATACAAATACATATATCTCTAAAAATGAAACTGATATACAACAACTTCCCGACCCTATGTCTTCATACTTGCAACCCAAATCAACGTCTTTAGTAACCGGAACCGTAGAAATTGCATATAAAACTCCTTCAAGCACTCCATTATAAACACGCTGGGCAAAGTTTTTAGAAACTATAAAATGAACAACAATTTCAACACATTTGATCAGTTTAGTTGATGCGCAATCAGATGCTACTTAGAATACCTGTGCTTTCTAAATACCATCACTGCTCCATTCAAATCACTTGCAGATGATTAATCCTCTAAGCCCACCATATTAGATAGCGAATAGAGTGGTTTCTTCACTATAACTTCAGAATCAAGATAGATCCCACCATATCTATTTACAACAAAGAAACTATAGTAAGTATTCATACTAAAAAATTCAAACCTATGACCTCTTAATCTAACCAAAAAAATCATTACTTGATTGGAACCATCAAAATTTGCTTACTTATAAAGAGCAGCCAGGCCAGACGAATAAATTCACTGTAATGAGTAGGATAAAACTGTCTTCCTCCATTCAAACCAGACAGAAGCAATTCATGGGTTGGTGTATCTTTCAGCAACTTCTCCAGATTTTGCATGGTAACAGCAACCTTAAAACTACAAACCAAATAAAAATTTAGCATTAATCGGTCCAAAAACCAACTATACCTATGAGTAAGAATGTAATGATCAAACTCAAAAATATACTTTAAAGAAAGAACTGACCATGAAGTGAGATAGAGGTGAGCAGAATTTGGCATAACCTGATAATACCCGAGAATCGGACCGAGAATTTTCGTTGTTATACTTGCCAAAAGTCGGGTTTCGGTCGGTCCTCGGTTTTGGACCGAAGGAAAGCAAAATGTTTAAAACCGGACAGAAGGTATTATAAAAGAAAGCATTTTGCGTGGGCCAAGTCCACCAATTTTGTGAAATTCTTCTCCCCATTGACCAACCAACTATATATATTCAATTGTGACTTATCCAATATACCAGCATTGTATTGGAGTGTTGGCTTGTATACAGAACACAACAATTATGAAATCCATATATTTATTTAGGTATCAAAACTATCTTATGTTTATAGGGATGAAATGAATGAAACATACCAAAATAGTTCAAATCTTGCAGCAAAGAATACTGATCAACTGACCCATTCGTGTTATGAATTTTCATGAAAACTCAAGACCAAAAGAATTCCTTTGAACAGTCTACTCAAAACCCAGCACAGATCAAACAACCAGTGGTCTCTGTCAAAAGAAAAGTTTCACAAGCATTTCATCAAAAACATAGTATAAATAAAAAAAGTTGATTCAACTGAGCCCTATAATAACAAGTTTTAACAAGAATCAACTTTATATGATACATTCGTTGGTTTAATTTTAAAAAATTCAATATGAAATTGAAAATAGTTAGTACCTGCAAGGCTGCAAGCCAGCCATGATGAAGAGTGATTAAATACAAAGTTACAAACATCAGAATCGTTGAGTTGGATTGTAGCAGCTTTAAGAAACTCGCTGGATTGGATATATAACAACCAATTCTTAGATTGCATAATCACTTGGTCATGGTCTTCAACCCATACCTGGACGACAGAGACCAATGGTGACTAATGCCTGATATAAACACGCATGCCTGGTCCTCAAGTCTTGTAGATTCCACTTTCTCGGGTTTCAGTCCGGTTCGGGTCGGTTCAGTTGAATTGTTCACCCCTAAAGTCTGAAATTACTCATCTTTAACAAAACCATCAAAGAAGATATGCTCCAACATCTCAGATAAAACCACAACACAAGCATCCGTATGGTGGAATAACAGACTTTTAAGCTGACGTTGGTGTGGAACACTAAAAATCCAAGGTGGCGAATTCCACGCCATACAAATAAACATTGATTTGTGTGTGAGAAAAGATGGGTTTAAGCATACCCATCTCTTAAGCTTATTAGAAATCTGAGCTGGTGAAACATCCATATTAAGTTATCCTACTATGCCTTGACTATAATCTGGAAACTACAAAACCACAAGAATGTTGTAAAAAATTTAAATTATAGATCAAAGTCAACATTTATTCAAATTTTAATCATGGTGTTGTGAATTTTAATTTCGAACCTTGCCTTCCCTTCCTGTTTTGGCCTTTTTTCTTGCAATTGCTATCCCACAACTGTGCTTCATATCTTCTAATCCATATATGCATCGCAAACAAACAGATCCAATAAGAAAATGATTCAACCCTAATCAACTCTGTAAGGTGAAATTTGACCAGGAAAAAAATGGGGCAGGCTCACATATCGTAGACTTACACGAAATGTCGAAACCATCACATATTTGCCTTCTTTTAGGGTGATTTTACAACCAACTACCATCACCGGGACATCCTGGAACCCCAACTAACTATATTAAAAAATAAATACAACAATGCCACTATACCAGAGAATACAACACACTCTACCTAAATCATTCGATTTCACACTTATTATAACGCTCATATAAAAATGTATAAAACATTAAATACATTAAAATTTGGAAATATAGTAACGATGTAAAGATAGTATTCTACGGAGTACAGTCTGTTCATCCCCTACAATTTTCGGAAATATAGATACATTTGAAACCCTAAAACAATTTTACCAAACAATAATCACATACAAACTAAATAGCAAGTATATCAATTAAGTTAAAAAAAACAACATAAAAGAGCAATAATCAGAAGCAAATTAAGCTAAAAAGAAATCAAAATTACCAAATTGTAAGTAATAAGCCTTTTAACCGATTGTAGAAACCCTAGATTTCGAAGGAGATAATACAAAGACCATCAGAAAAGAAACAGGTTGAGGGTTAGGGTGGTTGTTTCTTAATTCGCTTTAGAGAGGTGGGGAAGGAGGCTGAGGGAGGTGAAGGCAAGAATGGATGGAGAGGGCAGGATGTTCTGAGATAATGGAGACGGGGGAAATGAATAGCATTTGGAGGGAATAGATAAACATGGGGGGAAGTGGGTGGGAGCATCCGAATTTTTAAAGGGAAAGAGAAACTTACGATATAACAGTTTTATGTTAACTAGGTTTATCACCGTCACCGTGTTGCGGCGAACTTCTTTTATTTTAGTCTGTGTTTATATGTGTTTTGAAATCACTACGAGCGCGTTGCGCACGTAACCGTTGACAAGATAAAAAGAAAATGTAGAAAAAACACTAAAATATAACCGAAAGAAAATCAATAAATAAGCTGTATGGTAATGATATTGTTCGTATGAAATCCGTGGTGAAAGATAAGCAAACGATGTTGGGTACCGGTACCGAATTTTCCGAACCGAAAGATGTTAAGTACCAATTCGGTACCGACTTTTGGCGTTCCTGGTACCGATTTTTACCTTCATATACCGGTACCGTAACCGATATTTTTGGTACCAGTATCGATTTGGTATCGGTTAGCACCGAGCTCTTCCCTACCCTTGAAACTAAAAAAAAGAAATCATCAAAAGTTGAAGAAAATCTACGGCACCCGTGATCAAGGATGAGCAAATGGTACCGGGTAGCAGTACCGAAATTCCAGAACTAAAAGATTTTCAATATCAATTCGGTACCGACTTTTGATGTTTTCTATACCAGACTGATACCGTTTTTTACCTTCTTGTACCGATACCGAATAGAACCGTACATATATTTTATTATAATATCAAAAGTACTATTCATTAATAATAATAATAATAATAATAATAACTAGTTAAATTTCCGCCTGCGCGTTGCTGCGGGGACCCAATGACTGTAAAACGCGTGTCAGTAACGGCAAACAGATACCTAATATCAAAACACAAATAAAAATGTCGTGAAAAAGATAGTCAATCCGTCCTAAAAAACGATTTTAAATAACCTAATATATAATAATAGGACCCACACGTCATACACGTTGGAAATTCGGTTGTTTTCAGTTCAGTTATTACGGTGCAAACACGTTAAAATGTGGATGAGTTCGGTACCTGTAACGGCACCGAAAGAGCCGATCCGGAAAATCATCGAAATTAGGTACCGGCACCGAAAATGCTCGGTACAATACGGTATGGTATTTGAAGGTAAAAATCAATAAATATAGGTATGGTGCTAGACCGTTGTCGAACCGAAAGTAACGATTCTGAAAACGCCAAAAGGTGGGTACCAAATTGGTACCGAAAATGATTTGGTATAGTAAATTTGATACCGATACGATACCGGTTTGATTACAGGATTTGATACGATTTGCTCATCAATAATCTAAATATCCAAGTTAATTTTACATGCTACAATCCATTCATTACGTAAAAAAGACAAAAAATAAAGCAAAATAAGTTGTTGTGTATATAAAACCTCATTAAAACGAAATACAGTTTACTTACTGTGTGTATGAAAAGTAATCTAAACTATGCAATTACTTGCATTGGTACGTTGCTACCGGATTTGATGAGCTCGGTACCAACCGGTACCGAAATCCCCAGAAATGGGTACCGGTACCGAGTATACCTGGTACAGTACGGCTTGATACGGTCGGTACTGGTACGGCACCGGTATTTGAGAGTAAAACCCGATGAGTACCGATGCCAAGCGGATACCAAAAATACACTCAGTTTGGTAAATTTAATACCGGTATCCAATACTATTCATTCATTTATATTTTTAATACTTTTCTTTCAAAGTACTCTTTTTAATATTTATTTATGGTTACTGTTCATTTGTTTCCCTTTTTAATATATAGGTCAATAATAATAATAATAATAATAATAATAATAATAATAATAATAATAATAATAATAATATAACAAAAACTTGCTAATTTATATATGAAATAATTATTAATTTATATTGTTATTTGTATCAAAATATTATTATTATTATTATTATTATTATTAGGGGCGTTGTAAACTCGTGCGTTGAATCAGAACGTATCAAACACCTTGACAATCTACTAAATAAATTCGTACTCCCTCCGTCCCAATAAAAGTGTCCTATTTTGAATTTTCAAAGTCTTTATTTATAAACTTTTACCCTAAATAATTTTGTTTGTGTTAGATAATACTTGATGAAAGTTATATGATTTGAGTGTGTTTTACAAATGTTTTTATCGGGTTAATTTTCATCAAGTTTTATATAACACAAAAAATATATAATTAAAGTCAAAGTTTATAAACAAAGACTTTGAAAATTCAAAACATGACACTTTTAATGGGACGGAGGTAGTAATATAAAAGAATGATATCTACATTCGTTATCTTATTTGTGTCGTAGCTCGGCTCTGAAAATCAAAACGTAAATGGCAGTCGTGTCAAACGGTGTGGTACGTTGCCACAAACATTCAATGGATATCGATTTGGTTTGGAACGATATCATTCGGTTAAGATCGTCACGGGTCTATGATGTAAGAACTCCATGGATACAAAATCCATGGATGTTTAAAGAATTTTCTAACCATGAAATTGTTTTCATTCATATCTCTTTGTTTATCTTCATAGATTTATGATTGTTCTTCATTCATTATCACCACACACCTATCTTATATACTCAATGGCCCTAATTAGCACATCAATCATCCTAATAGCCCTTCATTGACGATAATGAAGCATGAACAGCCCTAGTTAACCATCACCGGCCCTAATTGGCGTATCAATCATCCTTAACGCCCTTCATTGATGAAACGTATCAAACACCTTGACAATCTACAAAATAAATTCGTAATATAAAAGAATGATATCTACATTCGTTATCTTATTTGTGTCGTAGCTCTGCTCTGAAAATCAAAACGTAAATGGCAGTCGTGTCAAAAGGTGTGGTACGTGGCCGCAAACATTCAATGGATATCGATTTGGTTTGGAACGATATCATTCGGTTAAGATCGTCACGGGTCTATGATGTAAGAACTCCATGGATACAAAATCCATGGATGTTTAATGATTTTTCTAACGATGAAATTGTTTTCATTCATATCTCTTTGTTTATCTTCATAGATTTATGATTGTTCTTCATTCATTATCACCACACACCTATCTTATATACTCAATGGCCCTAATTGGCACATCAATCATCCTAATAGCCCTTCATTGACAATAATGAAGCATGAACAGCCCTAGTTAACCATCACCGGCCCTAATTGGCGTATCAATCATCCTTGACGCCCTTCATTGATGAAAATGGAGCATGAACAACCCTAGTTGACTATCACTATTGTCCCATTAACCGTCCTAATGGACCATTGATCATCCTAAGCGCTCTTCGTTGACAATAATGGAACATGAACAATCTTAGTTGACCAGCATTGGCCTTAATTGACTTATCAATCATCCGAATGGACCACTAATCATCCTAGACATTCTTCATTAACAAAAATGTAGCATGAACAACCCTAGTTGACCAGCATTGGCCTTAATTGACCTATCACTCATCCGAATGGACCACTAATTATCCTAGACATTCTTCATTAACAAAAATGTAGCATGAACAACCCTAGTTAACCCCCTTGTCCCTCATTGATCTATCAATCATATTTATTGACCATTAATCATCCAAAATAGTCTTCATTGACACTAATGTAGCATGAACAGACCTAGTTGACCATTACTGACCCTAATTGGTCCATCAATCATCCAAATGGACTATTGATCAACCATAACGCCCTTCATTAACAAAAAGAATGTAGCATGGTCAACCCTACTTGACAATCACTTGCCCTAATTGGTCCATCAATCATCCCAATAAACCATTAATCGTCTTAAACACCCTTCGTTGATAATAATGGAACCTGAACAACCATAGTTTACCATCACTGACCCTAATTGGCCCATCATTCATCCTAATGAACCATTGATCTTCCCATACGCCTTTTACTTACAATAATAGAACATGAACAACCCTAGTTGAACACCAATGGCTTTAATTAACCTATCAATCATCTTAATGGACCACTAATCATCCTAAACATCCTTCATTAACAAAAATGTTGAATGAACAACCCTAGTTGATCATTATTGGCCCTAATTGGTCCACCAATCATCCTAATGGACCATTAATCATCCTTAACACCCTTCATTGACAAAAATGTTGCATGAACAACCCTACTTGACCACCACTAGCCCTAATTGGCCCATCAATCATCCTAATAGACCATTGATAATCTTAAATACCCTTCGTTAACAATAATGGATCATAACAGCCCTAGTTGACCATGACTCGCTCTAATTGGCTCATCAATCATCCTAATGGACCATCGATCATCCTAAACACCCTTTATTAACAATAATGGAACATGAACAACCCTAGTTGACCACCATTGGCCTTAATTGACCTATCAATCATCCATCCTAATGTCCTTCATTAAAACAAAGTGTAGCATGTACACCTTAGCTGACCACCACTATTATAATTAATCTATTAATCATCCTGATAGACCATTAATCATCCTAAACTACCTTTATTGACACTAATGTAACATATTCAACCATACCCTAGTTGACCATCACTAGCCCAAATTGGTTCATCAATCATCCTAACGGACTATTGATCATCCTTAACGCCCTTTATTCACAAACTGGAGCATGAACAACCCTATTTGACCTATAATTCATCCTAATGGAACACTAATCATCCTAAACGGCCTTCATTGACAAAAATGTAGCATGAACAACCTTCGGTGACCATCATCGCTATATGCTTAAACAACATGCACCTGGTCGTCACAATATGTTTAAACCTTCTTTATTAATCATCAAACGATACGTCTATACGTACACATATACATGCACTAACACATAGCCATACACATATGTGATACATATAAATAAATAAGTACATACTTGTATACATAATAAATCTAAAAAAAATTATTTCTATTCATAATAAATAATTTGTTTATCCTAAGAAAGTTAATTATTATTATTATTATTAATACTATGAAAACCTTTTTTATATTTTGTTATTTAGCATCGTTAATAAAAAATTCAATCATACATATGCATTTAGTATTTACTTAATTTTTATTATTAGTTTTATTTATTAATCAATACTAGTATATACTTAATACTTATTTTTTATTATTAATATTTTATTTTTTACCATTATATCAAGAGATGTGCTTCTAGGTTCTAGAACCGCATCTTTTGGCTCGTTTTTTTTTTCAAAACACTCATAAGATACGGTTACCTAAGAATCGCATCTTTTGGCCATGCTTTTTCTCAAAACAAACATAAGATGCGGGTTATAGAGGGGAACCGCATCTTTTGAAAACACAATAGCATCTTTTGATCATTTCTATACTAGTGACGGGAAGGTTCAAATGAAAACCAATAGTTATTGTGAAAACTAGAAAACTAATTAAAAAAAGCCCAAAAAACATACAAATTTTTTTTTTTTTTGCAAACCAATTTTCGCAGGTTTTATTATATAAAAAAAATTTCAAAAAAAAAAAATTTGTGTAGTGCACTGTATGTGTACTACACATGTGTAGTATTACACATGTGCACTACACAAATTTTTTTTCTTTTTTTTTTGAAATTTTTTTTTTTTATACATTAAAAGCAGCGATTTTTATAAAAAAAAATTGAAAAAAAAAAATTTGTGTGTTTTTTAGGCTTTTTTTAGTTTGTTTTCGAGTTTTCACAATAAAATTGGTTTTCATTTGAACCATCCCCTATATATATATTTAAAAAAAAAGGGTAAATGCACGGTACCCCTGACCGCGGAGGGGATCCCCCCTCCCAGCTCGCTCACCGGATTGCTCGCTGGCGGTGAAATTACCCAGCCGAAACTGGGCACCGGAGCCCCTCCAAGATTCGAACCTGGGTGGTATACCGGTTCGAACCCCTTCATTGGGATGAAGAAACCACTGCGCTGCAGTGGCAACTTCCTATATATATATTTATATATATATATATATAGAAAGTATAATGTACTTCACGCCTTAACGTACATTAACGTACTTCACGAAATATATAACATGCGTAATTATTTTTTTGACCAAAATAACGTGCGTGATTTTGGATCCCATGCGTGATTATGTGGTCCCATGCGTGATTATATGTTCCATGCGTGATTATACCCCTGATCCAACGGTTACCATTGTCTCCTACGTGAAGTATGATAAGCCGTGAAGTATGTTAACCTATATATATATATATAGGGAGAAGATCATGCGAGAACCACCTCTTATTGTGAGAACCGCGAGAACCAATGTGAACACACCAAAAATGCCTAAAAATAGCTAAAAATCACACAAATTTTTTTTTTTTATTTTTTTAATATTTTTTAGGTTAAAATCGCTACTTTTCGAACCAAAAAAAAAATTTAATTTTTTTTTTCTTCGAAAAGTAGCGATTTTAACCTAAAAATATTAAAAAAATCAAAAAAAATTTTTTGGATTTTTTTAGATTTTTTTTAGATTTTTTTAGGTTTTTTGGGGGTTTAGTTTTTAGCATTTTAGCTTGAGGGGGGGGGGGGTGGGGTTGGGTTTTTTTTAGGTTTTTTTAGGGTTTTTTTAGCTTGGGGGGGGGGGGGGGGTGGGGGTTAGGTTTTTTTAGGTTTTTTTAGGATGTGTTCACATTGGTTCTTAAGGTTCTCACAATAAGGGTGGTTCTCGCATGAGCCCCTCCCTATATATATATATATATATATAGGGAGAAGATTATGCGAGAACCACCTCTTATTGTGAGAACCGCGAGAACCAATGTGAACACACCAAAAATGCCTAAAAATAGCTAAAAATCACACAAAATTTTTTTTTGATTTTTTTTAATATTTTTTAGGTTAAAATCGCTACTTTTCGAAGCAAAAAAAAAAAAATTTTTAAAAATTGTTTTTTTTTTTTTAAATATATTTTTTTTTTGCTTCGAAAAGTAGCGATTTTAACCTAAAAAATATTAAAAAAAATCAAAAAAAAAATTTTAGATTTTTTTTTTTATTTTTTTAGATTTTTTTAGGTTTTTTGGGGGTTTAGTTTTTAGCATTTTAGCTTGGGGGGGGGGGTGGGGGGGTTTAGGTTTTTTGGGGGTTTAGTTTTTAGCATTTTTTAGCTATTTTAGGTTGTGTTCACATTGTTTCTCGCGGTTCTCACAATAAGGGTGGTTCTCGCATGAGCCCCTCCCTATATATATATAGTGTAAGATTCATTGGGGAACCGGGGAACACTCTTAAAAATTTAAGTTAACATGTTAAAAACATCTTTTTCGGCGCTTCTTCTTATATACTTGTAGAAGCATTTTTAATAAAAAAAATCAAAAACTAAAAATATTAAAAAAAACAATTAAAAAGGCTAAAAATTGTTTTTTTTAGAAAACATATTTTTTTACTCAACTAGATTCTCCTCCTTTTTATAAAGAAAAGCGCTGAAAATTTTTTTTTAAAAAAAATATTTTTAACATGTTAAGTTAATTCTATAAGATAAAACTGTTTTTTAAACATTCTTTTTATATTTTTAGTTTTTGATTTTTTTTATCAAAAATGTTTCTACTTGTATTTATAAGAAAAAGCGCCGACAAAAAATTAGAAAAATATTTTTTTTAACATGTTAAGTATAATTTTTAAAAGTGTTCCCCCGTTCCCCACTTTTTTAGTGTTCCCCAATGAACCATCCCCTATATATATATATATATATATATATATATATATATATATGGGAGGTTCATTTGAGAAGAAAATTAAATTGAGAAGAAAAAGAATAAATGGTACAATTGTAAAACATTAAATAGTTTTTCTCTCATCTCATTTATTATTATTTTTGACTAATTAATTAGTCAAAAAGAGTATCATCCTACACACTAAAATTTTTGCCTAGACTCATCAAAATTTATCATACACGTTTTTGAAATTTATCCTACACATACTGAAATTTATCCTACACAACTCGTAATTCATCCTACACACCTCATAATTTATCCTACACTTTAAATTAATTTTTTTCTTTGAAAAAATATATTTTTTTTTTAAAAATAAGTTACAAATTTAATTTAGTTAGTTATTAAAAAGGAAGACTAACAATTAATGATCTATCTAATTTACCAATATAACCTTACCCCCATATTACCCTCTTATACAATTTGCAACTTCGGTTGCCTTTCAACGTGCCGTTTCACATTCACACAATTATAAGTTCCGTCCAACCGTCGTATCCATTAACCAAATACCCGCTCTTACTGGCTCATAACATTTTCATCTCCATATAATTCCTCCGGTAACCGTCAACAACATTCTCTCGCCGTTCTCTCTTGCCTTCAATTTCCACTTTTGCCGATCTTCATATCACTTCCAATTCCGTTCATCCCTGATTTTGCGTAGTGTCTTTTCATTTTTTTCATCTCACGCTTCAATTCTGGTATGTTATCACTAGCAACGTTTTATGTTTTCAAGTTTTCACTGTAGATTAATTCATATCTTTATTTGCGTGGTATGAACAAATTGTGTTTCATGTTTACAATTATATGTGGATTTTTGTTTGTAGAGTCTGAAAACAAAAATAACATCACTAGATTTCATAAAAAAACACCATGAAGACCGAAGATTTGAAGATAAACAAAAAAATCAAGAATCATAAAAGTTTTCACAATCATCCCTCCCTTAATCAGATTTGGGGTCAGTCTTCCCATCGATACATACATATTCCCAAATCCAATTGAATCTTAAATCTTGAAGGGCAGACTTGAATAAACACGGAGGATCAAAGAAACATTACGTATTCAACCAATGATAATCTTAATTTCATAAAGGACGAGGGTAATAGGGTATCCACACCAGATACATAGACTGGATTTGCGCTGATCTGGAAGCCTCTGCTTAGAACTCAACCGATCTACACGATTTCCTCGGAATAATGGTTGTTGACACGTTTTAACGGCGTGCATGCGTGGGGCTCACGGTGTCGGAAGTTGCCGGTAGTGACCGACGGAAAGAGAGGATAATGGAAGAAAATTGGACTTTTAAATATACATATCTTTATCTGTACTCTACCATAATTGTTTGGCAGTTATACATGTGTATATATAAATACATTTGTATCGTATGTTGGCATTGGACTTTTCCAAAAATTCTATACAATTTCTATCAGACTTCAATTAATTCTCTATTTTTTTTAAAAAAAATCAATTTTATTGAAAATAAAATGATATTTTAAAGTGATATTCATTGGAAGATCTGTCATCCTTTCATCATAATTTTATTTGAAGTTTTCAAATATTTAGAATTAAACGTGTGAAATTAATTTTATTTAACTTTTACTTAATTATTCTAATATTTACAATTAAATGTGTATTCTGTCATAAAACAGATATACAAACTCACCCAAATAACTGTTTGGTAGTTAACCAAATAACTGTTTGGCAGTTATTATTTATATCATTGTAATATTTGTATCATACTGGGCAACAACGATTACAGATTCAATATACAATTTCTATTTGTTCTAATTACGTTATCAGCACGAATCGACTCGTCACGGAAAAATTACCGCCGATTTTCAACATCAGGAACATCCATTGATCCTCACAGGAATTTGCAACCCGTTCGTTAATAACTTCTCTGCAATTCAGACCATTTATTCATCAATCCGGGTACTAAACATTAAACTCACTCTCTGATTATAAATTTGAATGTTTATAAGAAATAAGTTTTTCCTTTTAAACTTTAGAATATTAGGACTGCCCTGTTTTTTTTTTTTATATGTATTAGGACAGTAATATCACAATCCATTAAAGGCTTTAAGAAACGAATACACAATATCAATACATACATCGTTGAAAGTTTTTTTTCTTTCGGATTCGAAACAACTCTGTCACAAAAATTAACAAATCGATATACAAATCAAACAATTTTTTTTATTTTCCTAAATACATGACGGTCACTGCCGCTACAAACATCTTCAAAGTTCTAACTATCCCAAAGCGATAAGCATGAAAACATACCAGAACACTTGCCCGGCGATTGCACTCAATCGCCCACCGATGCGGCGCCGTCCACAAATTCACCCTTGCAACTTCCCGGATCTGGAAGTGAAGTCAGTTGAAACTAATACATTACTCACCAGCGGACCGTTGGATCTTCCAAACGATGTATCGGCGGCAGGAGACGTGTTTTATGTGACTGACAGACATGGCACACATTTGCTTTGATGATGGTGTCGTCGTCTGGGCGGAAGCCATCGATTTTCTCCGTTTGGTTTTTAAGCAACCCCTGATATCTTTTTCTCTTTATACTCCATTTTCTAATTTCACAAAAGAAATAATACGATCACTCGCACTCCGATCTCCGATCAAGAAACACACAAAACAGGACCACGAAATTACATTAAATACTAAATAATACTACCTCCGTCCCATTAAAAGTGTCCTGTTTTGAATTTTCAAAGTCTTTATTTATAAACTTTGACTTTAATTATATATTTTTTGTGTTATATAAAACTTGATGAAAATTAACCCGATAAAAACATTTGTGAAACGCACTCTAATCATATAACTTTCATCAAGTATTATCTAACACAAACAAAATTATTTAAGGTCAAAGTTTATAAACAAAGACTTTGAAAATTCAAAATAGGACACTTTTAGTGGGACGGAGGGAGTAATATATTTGTTGATATTGGAGTACAGTTGTAAAGCAAAGTATATTTATTATTATTTTATATATACTTATTATATGACATTAGTATATTTATTATTATGACACGTGAAAGAAAAAAAAATGTTTAATAGAGTAGAAAGATATTATTTTTGTTATGAATCTTTAAACTCAGTAATTGCATATAACTTTAAACTCAATTGTTTGCAAGTATTTTCAGAATTACTTATTTCTATATGATAATAAAGTTGTAGAGCAAATTATCATAATCAAATAAACACAAGTTCAATGTTACAACACAAGTTCATTATATCATACGTAATTCATACAAATATTTTTTTAAATTCTTTTCTTATTATATAAGAACGGTCTACGTATAGAACCCGAAGTTCTACCTATAGAGAACCTGAAGTTCTCCTACAATATATATATTTTATATTGTGGCTCAATTTTAAATCCTTAATTCTTTCATTTGTAGATAAAATGTTGAATTTATCAAAGCTTGAATTCACCGCACTTGACAAATCGGGTAACAATTACCTCCCATGGACTCTTGATGCTAAAATCCATTTGACGGCAAACAATATGGGGGAGACAATTATAGATGGTAATCAAACTTCACCTCAAGATAAAGCGAAAGCTATGATATTTCTCCGCCATCATCTTCACGAAGATCTAAAGCGGGAATATCTAACTGTTGAGGACCCCCTTGAACTATGGACAAATATAAAAGAACGTTTTGACCACCAGAAGTTGGTCTTACTCCCCAAAGCCCGCTATGAATGGCTTCATTTACGACTACAGGATTTTAAAACAGTTAGTGAGTATAACTCTGCCTTGTTCCGCATTACCTCTGAACTTAAATTATGTGGTGAGAAAATTACCGATGAAGACATGCTTGAAAAAACTTTCTCAACGTTCCATGCCTCAAATATGCTCCTGTCGCAGCAATACAGGGAACGTCAATTTACTAAGTATTCTGAATTGATATCATGTCTTCTGGTCGCGGAGCAAAACAACAAGCTCCTACTACAAAATCATCAATCGCGACCCGCTGGTGCAAGCCCATTCCCTGAAGCGAATGTGGCCAATTTTCAAAGCGGACGAGGTAGAGGTAGAGGCCGCGGCCCCAGCAGAGGTCGTGGTCGTGGTCGAGGACGGGGATACACATGGCATCGAGAGTCCCAGAACACTAAAAGTAGCGGTGGTGAATCGAGTCGACATAATACGGGGCGACCTTCAAAAGGGAAAAGTAGCGGGAACCAAAGCAACATTTGTTATAGATGTGGGATGTCAAATCATTGGTCCCGCACATGTCGCACCCCTAAACATCTCGTTGAGGCATATCAACGCATGATGAAAGAAAAAGGAAAGAATGCTGAAACAAATCTGATTGAGGATACACCTCAAGCCACGATACCAGACGTTCATTTGGATGCATGTGATTTCATTGAAAATGTTCGTGATGTTTAAACATATTTAATGTACCTTTTGTGATTTACTTTTCACACTGTGACCTTTGTATTTGGTTTGGTTTGAAACTCTTGTGATGTTTAACTTTACTTCTTTGCATTAACTTTTATTTATTTTTATTTCCTGAAGAAATATGTATACTAGCTCCAGTAGAGCTATTATTGGTGATGAATGTCTGGTAGATAGCGGTAGTACCAATACTATTCTCAAAGATATGAGATTTTTCTCTGAATTGTCTCCGGCAGAGACACCGATTGGTACTATATCCGGTGTCAGTAACCTTATCGAAGGCTCCGGCATAGCACAAATAACATTATCTTCGGGTACCCAATTAACTATCGATAATGCATTATTTTCTAGTAAATCCAGAAGAAATTTACTTAGCTTTAAAGATATTCGGAAAAACGGTTACCACCTAAAAACAATATCTGAAAATAATGTTGAATATCTTCAAATTACTTTAAACAAGAATGGCCAAGAAACAATTGTTGAACAATTAGAAGCCTTATCCTCTGGATTATATTGTACTAATATCAATCTTGTCGAATCATACATGGTGAGTAACCAAAAGCTATTAGATAAAGACACATTCAATATATGGCATGACCGTCTAGGTCACCCTGGTAGCATAATGATGAGACGAATAATCAAAAGTGCAACCGGGCACCCTCTCAAAAACTTAAAAGTTTTGCTACCACAAGACTTATCATGTGCAGCATGTTCTTTGGGCAAACTTATTACTCGGCCCTCACAAACTAAATTGAGACATGAAACCCCATCATTTTTAGAAAGAATCCAAGGGGATATTTGTGGGCCTATTCATCCTCCGTGTGGACCATTCCGCTATTTTTTGGTCTTAATTGACGCATCCTCAAGGTGGTCACATGTGAGCCTTTTATCTACTCGAAATGTAGCATTTGCCCGGCTTTTAGCTCAAATCATACAATTGAGAGCCAATTTCCCCGACAATCAAATTAAAAACATTCGGATGGATAATGCAGGAGAGTTCACATCTCAAGCTTTTAATGACTATTGTATGTCAATCGGGATCAATGTTGAACATTCAGTACCTCATGTTCACACACAAAACGGTTTAGCTGAATCTTTGATTAAAAGATTACAAATAATCGCTAGACCACTCTTAATGAGATGTAAACTACCATCTTCTGCATGGGGTCACGCTATTTTGCATGCTGCTGCACTGATAAGATTGAGACCAACTGCTGATCACGAATACTCCCCATTGCAACTCGTCTCCGGAAGAGAACCAAGTTTGTCCCACCTTAGAATTTTTGGTTGTGCGGTATATGTACCAATACCGCCACCACAACGTACTACAATGGGACCCCAAAGGAGACTGGGCATCTATATTGGTTTTAACTCCCCGTCCATAATTAAATATTTAGAACCAATGACGGGAGACATGTTTACAGCACGGTATGCTGACTGTCATTTTGATGAAACGATGTTCCCAGTCTTGGGGGAGATAAGAACAAAGAAAGACTGGTAACACAAGAAATAACGTGGAATGCATCATCGCTATCAAATCTCGACCCCCGAAGTGGTCAATGTGAATATGAAGTCCAAAAGATTATACATTTGCAAAGAATAGCGAATGAATTACCAGATGCATTCACAGACACGAATAGAGTGACAAAGTCACATGTACCAGCATCAAATGCACCTGCTCGAATTGAAGTAATCCCAGAAGCGATTACTATACAACGAAAGCGTGGGAGGCCAATCGGTTCCAAAGACAAAAACCCACGGAAACGAAAAGAGCAAAGTAACGCAGTTGGTGAAAACTCACAAAAGGTTATAAATGAAACCCCGGTAGAGGTAAATGTCCCAGAAGAGACAACTATGATTCCAGAGGAAAATGAAGTTTCAGAAGAAACACCGGTACCGAACGAAAATGAGATCTCTATTAATTATGTACAAGATAGTACAATGTGGAACCGGAATAAAACACGTGTTGATGATATATTCGCATATGCTATAGCAACGGATGTAATCAATGAAAATGATTACGTACCTAAAACTTTGGAAGAGTGCATGCACAGAAATGATTGGCCAAGATGGCAAGAAGCCATAAATGCCGAATTAAATTCGCTTGAAAAGCGACATGTTTTCGGACCTGTAGTCCGAACGCCCATAGACGTCAAAGCAGTAGGTTATAAATGGGTATTTGCAATAAAGAGAAATGAAAAGAATGAGATTGTACGATATAAGGCTCGACTTGTAGCACAAGGGTTTTCCCAAATCCCAGGAGTTGATTATGAGGAAACGTATTCCCCTGTAGTGGATGCGATAACCCTTAGGTTCCTAATCGGCCTCACAATCTCTGAAGGACTTCATATGAGACTAATGGATGTCGCCACCGCATACTTATACGGGACACTTGAAAATGACATCTACATGAAAATTCCTAAAGGATTAAAATTGCCTGAAGCATTAAAATCAACACCTCGAGATATGTGTTCTATAAAGCTCCAGAGATCTTTATATGGTCTCAAACAATCTGGTCGTATGTGGTACAATCGACTTAGTGAATATCTTGAAAAAGAAGGATACAAGTCTGATGTAATCAGTCCATGTGTCTTTATTAAAAGATCACTATCAAATTTCACTATAATAGCAGTCTATGTTGATGATATCAACATCATCGGATCTCCTGAAGAGATAGAGAAAGCTGCTCAGTTGTTAAAGAAGGAATTTGAAATGAAAGATCTTGGTATGACAAAATTATGCATTGGACTACAATTTGAGTATCTGTGTAATGGCACATTTGTCCATCAATCAAACTACATCCAGAAGATGTTAGTACGTTTCAATATGGATAAAGCACATCCGTTTAGCGTACCTATGGTTGTCCGACCGCTAGATCCACACAAGGATCCTTATCGCCCTCAAGAAAAAGGCGAATAAGTACTTGGTCCGGAAGTACCGTACTTAAGCGCGATCGGTGCCCTTATGTATCTCGCAAATAACACAAGACCTGACATTGCATTTGCAGTTCATGTACTAGCGAGATACAGTTCGAATCCAACACGTAGACACTGGAATGGTGTAAAACATATATTCCGATATATTTGCGGGACACAAGACTTAGGTCTTTTCTATCAGAAAGACCAAAAGTCCCAGCTTGTTGGGTATGCTGATGCAGGATATCTATCAGATCCTCACAAAGCAAAATCTCAGACAGGTTATGTATTCACATACGGTGGCACAGCAATTTCTTGGAAGTCAACTAAGCAAACACTTACAGCAACATCATCAAATCATGCCGAATTGATAGCATTGTATGATGCTGGTCGAGAATGCGTGTGGTTGAGATCAATGATCAATCATATACAAGAAGCATGCGGATTAGAACAAATCAAGAAAGAACCGACGATTATCTATGAAGACAATGCTGCTTGCATAGCTCAGATCAGAGAAGGTTACATCAAGGGTGATCGAACAAAGCACATCTCACCAAAGTTCTTCTCAACATACGACTTGCAGAAAGAAGGGGAAATTGATGTTCGCCAGATCAAGTCAAGTGAAAATTTAGCTGACCTGTTCACAAAATCTTTACCTAGAAGCAGTTTCGAGCAGTTATCACATAAGATCGGGCTTCGTAGGTTAAAAGACGTTAGTTAAATTGAGGGGGAGCATTATACACGCTGTACTCTTTTCCTTGGCTAAGTTTTGTCCCATTGGGTTTTCTTAGCAAGGTTTTTAACGAGGCAGCATAACTGGTCCTGCAATATCAGTTTATCATATAGGTCCTGAAGTATCGATTTAACATCATCCGGAAGCATGTTGTTAATAGTGTATAATGAACTGTATGTATATCTGAGGGGGAGTGTCATAAAACAGATATACAAACTCACCCAAATAACTGTTTGGTAGTTAACCAAATAACTGTTTGGCAGTTATTATTTATATCATTGTAATATTTGTATCATACTGGGCAACAACGATTACAGATTCAATATACAATTTCTATTTGTTCTAATTATATTCTTATAATTTACTTATTATATTATTAAACTTTGTTATTTTTATTATTTTTTATCATTAAAAGTTTTAAGTTAAATACAATGTTTTCTGATTCTTTGGATACGAGTTTGTTTTTCGTTTTACATTTAAATTTGAATTATGTTTAAGCTTGAAATATTTAGGATCCTAAAAAAATTGGCTACATATAATTGGTTTAGTCTTTCAGCCTATCAAACCGGGGTCATAAAATATTCGGTTCAAATTATGACCGCAAAATTGGGTCATTTTCCAAAACACTTTATATTCTTTGAAAGTATAATGCTTTAGTGTGATGTTATGGGCCGGGGATCAAGGTATAATAAAAGAATGTTTTACATAAAGTTAAGAATTTCGGTATCTCATATTATAGTGTACTAAACACATTTCTAATCAAGACACCGCTGCAACGCGCGGATCAACGTCAACTCGTTAAATACAAAAATTAAATGAAGTAAAATGAAGCATTATTATTGGTTGAAGTTTGTTCCTTTTTATTCTTACAAAAAATTTCTTCTCATTTGAACCCTCCACTATATATATATATATATATGCTAGATAGTGTGACATGTATTATTAATTTTATTATAGTCTAAGTTAATGGCAGTTATAAGAATCGGCCCTATGTATAAATATACTCATTTCCTGTACAAACAAATCATCAATTCATTTTATGAACGTTTCATTCATTCAAGAAAAACCCTAGATATTCCAACAAAGTGGTATCAGATCCACACACATCGATCAAATCTTACAAAACACGAACTCCAAATTCTTCCTTCAAATTTTTTTTCTCCAAACAAGATGAATCAAGCGACCGGAATTCAAACTCAAATTCCAAAACTCACTGGGCAAAATTATTATCACTAGCACATTCAAATGAAAGTTCTACTGGAATCACAAGAACTGTGGAATATTGTGGAAGATGGATATCAGGATTTAGGATCAAATCCCACAGAAGATGCAATCGCTGCATACCGGGATTCCACGAAGAAAGACATGAGAGCATTACATATTATCTTCCAATCTGTTAATGAGACCGTTTTCGAACGAATTGCTACACAAATCATACAGAGGAGAAAATCGGGTAAAAACGGTAAAACTACAAACCCTTAGATGTAGTTTTGATGCCTTAAAAATGAAAGAAGGAGAATCTGTTGAAGATTATTTCAACAGAACAACGTTAATAGTTAATCAATTAAGAATGAATGAAGAGAAAATTAGTGAACAGCGAGTAGTAGAGAAAATTCTACGAAGTTTGACTGGTAACTTCGAGTCTGTGGTGATCGTTGTGGAAGAAACGAAAAATTTAGAAAACATGCCTGCCAAAGAACTGATGGGTATACTTCAGTCCCATGAATTGCGAAATTATATGATGATGTTCCTTTGGAACATGCCTTTCAAGTGCGAAACACAAGCTAAGACAAGTTTGGGCAACCGAGAGGAGAAGCAGGAGGAAGAGGACGCGGCAGAAATAAAGGAAGATACATGGGCTCTATAAGATGTTTTAATTGTCAAAAACTCGGACACACAGCCAAGTTTTGTCCGAAGATGGATGGGAACGACAGATCTGACAATGCACTGATTCATAAAGAAGATGAAGCAGTAGAGCAACAAGATGATACCATGTTTATGATTTTTAACATGGAAGAAACGGTTAAAGAAGACTGTTGGTACTTGGATAGCGGGTGCAACAATCATATGACAGGAAACAAAGGTTTGTTTATCAAGTTAGATTAATCACTAAAGAAGGAAGTGAGAACGGGTGATGATAAAAGACTGGAAGTTCAAGGATGCGGAGAAGTGATGATCTCGATAAAGGGTCAAAATAAGAGGGTACAAAACGTTTTTCATGTGAAAGGATTGAAACAAAATTTATTATGTGTAGGTCAATTATTACAAAAAGGATAGAAAATCAAGTTTCAAAAGGAACGATGCACTATCAAAGATACAAATAATAAGGTTGTAGGTATCATTAAAATGACGAACAACAAGATGTTTCCTTTAGATCCGGAGAATGATCTTACACTTGCACTAACTGTGACGACAAAAGACACCTCTACTCTTTGGCACGAGTGTTTTGGCCATGTTAATTTCGACCCTTTAGTGGATATGGGAAACAATGAATTGGTTCGTGGCATGCCGAAAATCACAAAAGGTGTAACTGTTTGTGAAGGATGCATATCAGGTAAACATGCTCGAAAACCATTTCCCAAGAAATCAACTTGGCAGACAGATAAGCCCTTGCAAATGGTTCACTCGGATATATGTGGTCCCATGAAAACAGAATCCATCGGCGGGTGCAGGTACTTCATTACTTTTATCGATGATTTTTCTCCGGAAGACATGGGTGTATTTTCTCAAAATCAAGTCAGAAGCTTTGAGTTATTTTAAACAATTTAGAACGCTTGCTGAAAAACAATCTGATCATAAGTTAAAGACTACAAGAACGGATCGTGGATGAGAGTATTGTAGCAAATTATTTCAAGAGTACTTAAAGTTAAACGACATACATCATCAACTCATGAATAGTTACTCCCCTCAGCAAAATAGGGTAGCGGAACGGAAAAACAAAACATTAATGGAACTTAGTCGGAGCATGATGAATATGAAGAAACTGCCAAATTGTTACTAGGTCGAAGCTGTAGCTTGTACTACGTACATACTAAATCGTACGATAACAAAAACAAGACCTTATGTGACCCCTTATGAAGCGTGGAATGGAAGAAAGCCAAGTGTCGAACATTTCACAGTGTTTGGATGCTTAGCCTATGTACATGTTCCTAAGCAACTTCGTAGTAAACTTGATATTAAGACTGAAAAGACAGTGTTCGTGGGATACAGTGAAAACACAAAGGGGTATAAATTATATAATCCTCTTACAAATAAGATTATAATCAGCAGAGATGTAATGTTTGACGAAAGCAAAGGTTGGGTAGCCGAGTCTGATCCCTCCGTAATACCATTCATGATGGCCGGTGAAAGCAATTCAGGTACAGGTCCTCGATTAACGTCTGCAAATTCTCCTGATAGTGGGGCAGTTACCGAAAATCCAGAAGCAGGTTTCAGTCATGATAATACTGAAACTCCGATGGGAGAACAGACATCGAGTCCGAGTCACACAGTTTTGCATGATGATGATACCTCTTCCACAGACTCTAAGAATGAGGTCATTAATACCAGAAGTATTAGCAGTATTTATAAAGACACTAGAGCTCTCACCGAAGAAGAAATAGCTCAAAAATATGATGAAGGTCAATCGGTGAACTTCGTTCTTTATGCCAACTCAGATCCAACCACATATGAAGAGGCAAGTAAAGACACAAGGTGGTTGGAAGCCATGAACAAAGAGATGGAGTCTATACATAAAAATCAAACATGGGAGTTAGTAAATCCTCCTAAAAATCAGAAGCCTATTGGTGTAAAATGGATTTACAAGACAAAATATGATGAGCATGGTAATGTTGACAAATATAAAGCAAGATTAGTGGTGAAAGGATATAAACAAAAACATGGAATAGATTATCAAGAAGTTTTTGCCCCTGTGACCAGGTTCGAAACCGTTAGACTGGTCCTAGCACTTGCTGCGAGAAATGATTGGTACCTACACCAAATGGACGTAAAGCCGGCCTTTCTCAATGGAAATCTAACGGAGCAAGTATATGTGGAACAACCTAAAGGATACATCAAGGTAGGAGAAGAAAAAAAGGTATGCCTTCTTAAACGTGCATTATATGGCCTAAAACGGGCTCCAAGAGCCTAGTATAGTCGAATAGAAAATTATTTTGGGTTACATGGTTTCAAGAAATGCACATATGAACACACACTGTTCATTAAGGACACCAAGGAAGGGAAATTGGTGATATGTTTATATGTGGATGATTTGATTATAGCCAGCAACTCGATGAATTTAATCGATAACTTTAAAAGCATAATGAAAGAAGAATTTGAGATGACCGACATGGGAAAGCTACACTATTTCCTCGGAATGGAAGTTTCATATGAAAATGGAAATATAATTCTTTCACAAAGAAAATATAAGCGAGGTCTATTGGAGAAATATAGAATGACCCAATGTAATTCAGTTTCTACTCCCATGGAATGTGGGATAAAACTGTCAAAAGAAGATCCAGATGTTTTTGTAGATGAAGGAATATATCGAAGCTTAGTTGGATGTCTTATGTACTTAACGAATACTAGGCCAGACATCACGTATGCAGTAACTAAGATCAGCAGGTTCATGGAATGTCCGAAGAAAAGTCACTGGGAAGCTAGCAAACAAATACTCAGGTATATTAAGGGAACCTTAGATCAAGGAATCACATACTCAAAGGGTGGAAAAGGAAAACTTGTGGGCTTTAGCGATAGTGACTACGCAGGGAATGTGGAATACAGCAAAAGTACATCAGGTTATATATTTCATCTAGGATCAGGTCCTATTTCATGGCAATCTAAGAAACAAAAAGTGGTGGCATTGTCTTCAACAGAGGCAAAATATATGGCGTTATCCTTAACTGGTTGTCAATCCATCTGGATTAAAGGGATACTTGATGAACTTCAAGGAAAAGTAGAATATCTGATACCAATATATTGTGACAATAAGTCGACGATTTGTCTAGCCAAAGATCCTGTCTACCATGGAAAAAGTAAACATATTAGAGTCAAGTACCATTTCACCCGAGATCTGATCAAGAAAAGAGACGTGGAAGTAATCTTGTGTGTAACAAAGGATCAGGCAGCAGATATTATGACTAAGGCTCTACAGTGCAAGGACTTCTCAAGATTGAAGACTCAACTTAAAATGGGAACAATCTAGCTTACGGGAGGGCATTAGATATACATATTCATATATATATATATATAGAAAGTGTACTCTGCAAATGCCCTTATCGTACAATACGTACGCGTCAATCTCAACCGTCAGATCTTTCATCCCGCATTGAAATCGCATGTTGGTTTTTTGTAACAATTTCGCATGTGATAATTTTTGATGAAATCGCATGTTGGTTTTTTGTAACAATTTCGTATGTGACAATTTTGATGAAATAGCATGTTGTTTTTTTGTAACAAATTCGCATGTGATAATTTTGATGAAATCGCATGTTAAAAAACCAACATGCGAAATTGTTAAAAAAAACAACATGCGATTTCAATGCCGAAAGATGATCTGACGGCTGAGATTGTAGCGCACGTAATGTACGATAAAGGCATTTGTACGTTAACCTAACCCTATATATATATATATATATATATATATATATATATATAGGGTAAGGATAGTGTAAAAAGGGCCTAAAGTGTGAGAAGTGTATTATAACACTATATATAATACTATATAACACCATATAAACACCGTATAACAATATGTAACACCATATAATACCATATAACACTATATAACATTATATAACAAATACAACACTATACATCTATCATAGACATGCTATCAGACAACCTATAGTGTTATATTTGTTATATAATGATATATAGTGTTACATAGTGTTATATGGTATTATATGGTCTTACGTATTGTTATACGGTGTTTATATGGTGTTATATAGTATTATATATAGTGTTATAATACACTTCTCACACTTTGAGCACTTTTTACAGGATCGTCTACCTATATATATATATATATATATATATATATATATATATATATATATATATATATATATATATATAAGCTAGATAGTGTGACATGTATTATAATTTTTTTATAGTCTAAGTTAATGGCGGTTATAAGAATCGGCCCTATGTATAAATATACTCATTTCCTATACAAACAAATCATCAATTCATTTTATGAATGTTTCATTCATTCAAGGGAAACCCTAGATATTCCAACAATAATAAATATGGCTCTTAGTATGCACCATTGTTCTTTAAACTACTAGATCACATCAGCATCAATAAGAATTGTAGTTCATTCTAAGTAATGACATGAATAAAAGAATAATGTGGAAACTTACCAAGAACTAAGAACCATGTTCTCCGAATTAGAAATCTCCATAAGAGCTGTCATCCACCTGTCCACGTTATCATTTGTCCACATTGTAGATGTTTTGATTTCAACCTTAACATCTGAGGGATCAACATCATAAAAAATTGGTAGAACAAAATGATTGTTCTCTCTTCTTTGCTCCAAGATAAACGACAGATGATCAAGGCACAAGGCAGAAGTTGCATAGCTCTTTGTAAATAGAATCACTGAAGACCTAGATTCTTTGATAGCTCTACCAGTTTCATGATTCAGTTCAAGATCTTGATCACTGTTAATTCCATTATTATCAATATAAGTATGAATTCCTGATCGCACTAATGCAGAATTGAGATGATCCACAAAATTATTACTAGTTTCTCCAGCTCTAAAGCTTACAAAGACATCGTATTTGAAAGTTTTTTCTTTAGGAGAACCAGAATCCATTGAATTTAGAGAAGTTTCGCGGATATGGTGAATAAAGGACGCCGATGTCTTAGTCTCCTGGTTATACCATAAACAGTCAAGCGAGTGGAATCATTATTAACTAAAAGAAGTAATTAAACCATGTAAATTCAGCTTATACTCATGTTGGACCAAATGATATATAAATTGCAATGGAGAAATTCATTAGCTGTCAACGCCATCATTATCTTTTCATGGAAGTCTATAGGTTGCTTTTTTCCTTCACTATGAAAATAGATAATACAATTAATGGTGATTTATGTCTGAGACACATTACTACATGACCCACGTATTTTCAGAGGTTCGTGATGGAGTAGAGGGTAAGGGCCTAAACAAGTTATTAGATATAAGGGGTGTTAGGGTTTTACCTAACCTATGCACGGTTCGGCCTTTCTTTAGAAAGATTTTTGCAGACCGAAGTCAAGCCGTGTGTCCGTCTGAATTGGTTAATCAAACAACAAGAACAAGTGTTTCTATAAATCGCTAGGAATGGCGAAATAAAACTAAGTGAATTGGGAAATTTGTAAAAACATTAAGATCAAACAAATTACTTTAAGATCTAAAGTATATTACTCTCAAACAGTAATATTTACAAAGAGTAAATTACAAGTTTTGTGCTTTATGTTTATACCAAATTGCAGGCGGTGTCCTTTGTCTTTAAAATTGATAGGGTTTGTACTTTATGTTTCAAAATCCTACACGTTATGTCCTTTAGGGCTAACCCAGTTTATTTTTTCAGTTAAATAAGAACATGTGCAGGTCACATGAGGGTAGATATGTCATTTGTTAATCCACTTATCTTTTCCCCCAAATTGAAATCTGAATTTCAGACCTGCCACAACCTAGGGCCACCACCACCACCCACCCCACCATCCACTACCATCGGTTCATCACAACCAAACGACTACTACAACAGACCCCAAATTCTTTCCCTAAACCCTCAAACCACCCCTATCGTTCACTATCTCCCACCCACATCCCTATCGTTCACCACCACTCACCCACATCCCTAATTACTTTACACAATTAGCAAAAAAAATTACAAAGGAAGTTAATATCTAAGACGGTGAGGGAAGCATCGGTGGCTGGTGGAGCCGGTGGGTTGGGTTGGGTTGGGTTGGGTTGGGTTTGTGGGTTAAACTGGATCTGAACATTTCTTGACATGGTGGCGATTTGATGTTTGGATCGGTGTATGTTACTACTTCCATTTGAAAAAGAAAAGATAGATTGATGATGTGAAAATGAATGGATCTTAAAGAAGAAGAAGAAGAAGAAGAAGTAGACAATTGACAATGGGCTGCTACTGCTATTTATTATTATTATTATTATTATTATTATTATTATTATTATTATTATTATTATTATTATTATTATTGTGTGCGAGAAAGTGATGGTGATGATGATTAGATTATGTAAGGGTCTACATATTTACACACCTTCATGCCTATTTTGACACCCTTCAGGACGCCTCGTATAGACCTATACGAGGCGTATAGGGTTACTTTTCCGACCATCTCTGCACCAAAGCACAATGTCAAATCAGTCACATCAGACGGGGAGTCTAGGTCTGTACGAGGGATGGATACGAGGCACTAAGACGCCTCGTATAGACCTATACGAGGCGTCTTCTACAGCTGACAAAAATATATACGAGGGGTCTAGAGCTATACGAGGCGTCTAAGGCTTATGAAAAAGTGCAACATACAGTGTATGGTTTGTCCCGAGCATCCAACATTTAAGACATGTATTATGTCTCTACGCTTGTTCTTGTTCTTCTTCTTCTTTCATTCTGCTACATCTTCTTCTTCTTTCATTCTGGGACGGCATTTAATTTGTGTTCTTATGATCCCGAAGTGTTGAAATGTCATCATACTGGGACGGCAACTATGTCTTCGGGCAGTATTATAGCGAGAACTGGGTGCCCGAAAGCGATCCGGTAACGGTACAGGTACTTAAATGTTTTAATTAGTTTTTGTTTTAGTTTATTATTTACTAATGATGATACGGTTCTTTATTTTGGAGGAGTCTTGCGTTCCCGATTCTAATGAGCAAGAGGAGGTTGTGTCTAGTATACAAGGAGAACAAAACAAACCGTTTCTAGATTTGAACAATCATCCCCCTGTTGATGAAACAGCCCTTGTAGATGACTCATACCATGCTTGTCAACCAAGTTATCCGACGCAACAAGGGTATCCGGATTATAGATACGGGTGTGAATACGGAGGAGACGGTGGATACGGAGGAGACGGTGGATACGGAGGAGACGGTGGATACGGAGGAGACGGTGGATACGGAGGAGACGGTGGATACGGAGGAGATGGTGGATACGGAGGAGACGGTGGATACAGAGGAGACGGTGGATACGGAGGAGACGGTGGATACGGAGGAGACGGTGGTTACAGAGGAGATGGTGGATACAGAGGAGATGGTGGATACAGTGGATACGGAGGAGACGGTGGTTATGGTGGATATGGTAGATATGGTGGTGAGACACCTCCCATCCAGGACAGTCCGTACTTAAAAAAGCAGGTATTAATTACTATTTTTGTATTATTTAATTATTATTATTAGTATTATTATTAGTATTATTATTAATATTATTATTATTATTATTATTATTATTATTATTATTATTATTTATTTATTTATTAAAATTATTTATTATTATTGTCGATGTTACAGGTTTTCAACTCTTTAGATGAACTAAAGAATCGGATACAAGAAATAGCAAACGCGGATGGTTTCGTTATTGTCACCCGTCGATCAAAGAAAACCGGTGGAAGAATCCGGAGGGTATGGCTTGAATGTGATCGTGCTGGTGAGCACCAGACTACAGCAACACTTAGAAAAGCCGGAAGCAAAAAAACCGGTTGCCCGTTTTACCTGCTGGCTGTGCGAAACCACCCGTATGAAACCTGGGAGATTAAAGACGGAAAAATTGAACATAACCACGAACTTTGTGAGGACCTATCGGCCCACGCGTTTGTGCGAAGGTTTACTCCAAGCGAAATGAAACTGATCGAGCAGCTGACAGCTCAAAACATGGAGTCGCGCAAAATATTTCAAACGATAAGGAAGCAGGACCCCGACAGGTTTCATGTTCTGAAAGACGTTCAAAACGTTGTGGCGAAGATTAGAGCCGAACAAAGACAAGGATTGACTCCCATGCAGTCACTAGAAGACAAGCTGATAAACAACGACTTTATTTACGAGACACGGGAGGAACCCGGAACAGAGATCGTAACAGAGATCTTCTTTCTTCATCGGTACTCGAGAGACATGTGGCGTGCATTCCCCCACGTCATGCTGATCGATGCGACGTACAAGACAAACATATACAATATGCCCTTTATCCAGATTGTTGGTATGACGCCTACCAACAAATCGTTTATTATCGCGCATGCCGTTGTTAGTAAAGAACGGGGTGATAACTTTGTGTGGGTGCTTGAGAGGGTCAAGTCAATGTTGGATGAATGCATGGAGCCACGTGTGATTTTAACCGATAGAGACCTAGCCCTTATGGGCGCGTGTGCTAAAGTATTTCCAAACGCCTCCAGGCTTCTTTGCAGGTGGCACATACAACAGAATGTTATGAAGCACTGCAAGGGTGCCTTCACAGACGAAGACTGGAAGAAATTTTTGTCATTCTGGGGGACATTGATTGAGTCTCCATCCATACTCATCTACGAGTACCACTTGCGCAACATGCGACAACGACTTGTGGAGTGCAAACGTTCTAGTAAGTTTTTATAATAACATACGACTCACCTATGCAAATTTTATTAAATTATTTTTACATTTTAGGGGTCTTCAAATACGTGTACGATAACTGGCTAAAAGACTATAAGGAGATGTTCGTCTTTGCGTGGACTGATAAGAGGCGCAACTTTGGTAATCGTACCACAAACAGAGTTGAGAGCCAACACGCCAACTTAAAGAGATACGTTGAAGATAGGAGCTCGCTCGACCGTATAGTTGGTTGTGTCCATGATATAGTTGAGGCACAGTTCGGTGAAATAAGGAAGACTTTTCGAGATAGCATCGAAAAAACAATGACCCACCACAAACACCCGTTGTTTCAACACCTACTTGGTAAAGTTTCCCATACAGCCCTTGACTTGTTGAGGAGCGAGGCAATTAGGAAGCTAGATGTCTTGGAGCGCTTTCATTCATCATGTGGTTGCCAAATGTGGCACAGCTGTGGGTTGCCCTGTGCTTGCAGGATAGAAAAGTACATGCTTGAAGGTAATAATTGTTAAACGTACAACACTTGTGTGATATATTTCCGTTAATCATGTGACTTAAACAATGTTGTTTTTAACCGTGCAGAGCGTCCGATTCAACTCGAAGACGTGGACGTCTTCTGGAGGAAACTTAACTTCCAAAGTTGTAAATTGATAGACGATGACGTGGACGTGGTCGAAGAGCTAAATATTGTTAGACAACAATTAGAGTCGCACCCCCCAGCTCAGCAAAAAAGCCTGATTTCAAAGATTAAAGCGGTGTTGACTCCAAAGAAATCTACCAAGAAACCACCGGTTGTCCAACAAAATACTCGTGGCCGACCAACAACAAAGCAGGTACAACAAAGGTTGGACGAGGCCTCTCGTATAGATGAAGAATTGAGGAGAAGCTCATTCGGTGATGCAAACACGTGCTTTGAAGGTTCCCGACAAACTAAGTACGACAAACCTCGTCACAGCTCGTACGTTCCGTCACAGGCCTCTCAACAGTCGGTTATAAGGTCCCAAAAACCCAAAGCGAGCCTAAGCTGTTCAAAGAGTTCTAAGAAGAAAGAGACACGAGATGCTCACGGTTTTCCGTTAATCATTGGGGACAAGTACGTGGGAATCATCGAACAGTTTCAGGATGACATTCCGCTAGTGTTCCATCCGTACGTCTCGTGCATACGAGATGTGATGCCGGACGGTCATTGTGGGTTTCGGTCTGTGGCTGTGGGCTTAGGTATGGAACAGAGTTCATGGGGGCTCATTCGAAGGCACCTTGTTCAAGAAATGGACCAGAACAAATCGATCTGGTTCCCAATATTTGAAGCATGGGATAAAGGTTATTTTTACACGCATCGTCAGGGCCTAATTTGGGATTCAGTGTCCGGTTGTGGGGGGGATCACTGGATGGACTTCCCCTATGCAGGACTTCTTATTGCACAAACGTACGGTATCGGGGTGCACCTGTTAACGACAACCATGGGTGCGAGTTCCACTTTCTTACCGATACTAAGTCCTCCGGCTAATCAACAACCATTGTTCATAACGCTTACACATGTAAATGAGAACCACTTCATACATGTTAAGCTGGAAGGGGATTATCCAATGCCACCAGCACACGGGCTATGGTTGACCCACCGAACACCCCATACGAAACAATGGGAAGATATGTACTTGCCACGTCTAGAATGGTATACATCGATAATGAATCCTCCGCCAAGATCAAACCCCAGTCTTAATTACATCGATAGTGATACGGAAGAATGATTTTTGTAATTTGAATGTATTTTTTTTATTAATTCCTATAATTTTCTACAATTTCTATAATTTTTTTTTATAATTTGTATCATTTTTCAATAATTAAAACAGTTTAAAATCATTTTTAAAAAAAAATTAAAAATATACGACGCGTATAGAGCTATACGCGTCGTATAATTATGCCCAAAAGACCATTTTGCCCCTGGTATGCCCCCAATCAAGGCTTATTTCAAGGGCTAAAAGGTCATTTCCTAATCCACAGACGCTTCGTATAGATCTATACGAGACGTCTATTTGAGCGGGTTTTTGAAATTTTGAATTTTGAAAATTTGAAAATCAAAATTTGAATTTTTTGATTTAGGACGCTTCGTATAGATCTATACGAGTCGTCTACAGTGTCGGCAACAATTCTTTTAATTAAAATTTGAATTTTGAAAATATTTTATGTTAATTACCATTTTGCCCCTGAAAGTCCCCAGTATAGGCCTTTAACAGGGGCTTAAAGGTAATTTTGAAAAATCAGACGCCGCGTATAGAGCTATACGTGTCGTTTTGGAAGGCGGCAACTTTTTAAAGTTTTTGTTTTTTAATTTGGAAAAAAGGTTTATTAAATTACCATTTTGCCCCTGTAAAGCCCTCAGTATAGGGTTTAGTCAGGGGCAAAATGGTAATTAACCATTCCAGAAATATCTTTTTGGAATGGTTAATTACCATTTTGCCCCTGAATAAAGCCTATACTGGGGGCATACCAGGGGCTAAATGGTCATTTAATAAAAAGAGGGGACGACGCGTATAGACCTATACGAGGCGTCTATGCCTCGTATAAGGCTGGGGGGTCTATACGAGGCTGGTTGTAGCCCCCAAACAATAAACACACACACATACGGAGAATACACCTCTATACGCCTCGGATACGTATTTCGACCGGATTTTCGAAGATTTGAAGCATCACCGGTATGTATTTCGCCCCGTAGTTTAGTATTTTTGCCACGTTTTTGCCTTTAGACCGTAGGTTTGCCCTGAAATTTGATTTTTGTGGGGTTTGGGGGCTTGAGTTTAAGGTTGAAGATGAATGGGGAAGAACAGGACGCCGAGTATAGCCCTATACGAGGGCTATACGAGGCTCTGTAAATTTTTTTTTTCTTATTAGTTATTATTATTAGTATTGTTATTATTATTAGTATTATTATTATTATTATTTATTAGTTATTATTATTATTAGTATTATTATTATTATTATTATAATTATTTATTAATTATTATTATTATTAGTATTATTTATTAATTATTTTTTTTTCTTATTAATTATTATTATTAGTAGTATTATTATTATTATTTATTAGTTATTATTATTATTAGTAGTATTATTATTATTATTTATTAGTTATTATTATTAGTATTATTATTATTATTTATTAATTATTATTATTATTAGTATTATTTATTAATTATTATTAATTATTATTATTAGTATTATTTATTAATTATTAGTTATTATTATTATTAGTATTATTATTATTATTATTATTTATTAATTATTATTATTATTAGTATTATTTATTAATTATTTTTTTTTCTTAATATTTATTATTATTAGTATTATTATTATTATTATTATTATTAGTATTATTATTAATTATTATTATTATTATTAGTATTATTATTATTATTATTATTATTATTAGTATTATTATTATTATTATTATTCTGATTTATTTATTATTGTTTTTATACGTATACGTTATTTACCTGCAGATTGATTATGGAGGGCGACGACATTCAGATAGATCTTGATGCGGTACTGGCGGTTCAGCAGGTTCAGGAGGGTCCACGACGGAGACGGCGGCCGGATCTGGATACGCTGCAGGGTTGTCCGTACCTAGAGTTTCCCGACGGCACCGATGCCGCCCGCCATTGCCAGAAGCTTAGGAGGATGTACATTGGATCGCATGCATCGATCGACTGGGGTGCGATGGACCAGCTTGCTGAGACGGATAGAGTGCGTCGGTTTATACCTCTCGATTCGCCGTGGCATCGTCTTTTTGATTTGGCGCACACGCCGACCTACAGGGAGCTGCTTGTCGAGTTCATTTCGTCATTCACATTTCACCCTCCTGGGGTCCCAGTGGCGCTTCCGTACCCAGATGCTCCCCCTCCGCCTGAGATTTCTTTCAGGCTCGCTGGCGTTTTGCGTACGATGACGCTAGCAGACTTTGCGGTGCGTTCTGGTTTATACATGCAGGGGGAGATCGAGACTGAGATTTACACAGCGGGGCAAGTGGTGGTTGACAAACCCATTCTTCTAGGGTTTTGGCAGGTGATTGCGGGGCCAAATACTTGGGAGCACGACAAGTCGAAGGGGAGGGTGTCGTTTGTTAGGGACCCACTGTACAGGTACGTACATTTATTACGGCAATTATTGTGATTATGTGCATTGTTTATTAATCTCTGTTTCTGTATTTCGCTAACACTATCTGCAGGTATCTGCACCATTTGCTCGCTACTTCGATTTCAGCGCGCGGCTACAGCCGTGAGTGGTGTACGACTACAGATCTTTTTTTCCTTTATTGTTTGTTGTATAGGAGGCCGTGCGCGCTAGCACACGGTCTAGCCCAGTACTACGCCTCCGCCCATCACAAACAGGAGCGCGGATTTTTGTATGGCGGGGCGTACGTGACCGTCATTGCCCGTTCATTTGGTCTCGTACTGCACGAGGACCCACATCTACGGACGCCGCCAGTCATGCCGACGCGGATGGGCATGCAGTCGCTGTGGGGGATGAGGGTAATCAGGAGGTTCGCAGTTGGCACGCGGTTTAAAAACCGCAACGGGGGCATATGGACAGAGGAGGCCCTACCAGAGCATTTCGAGCCCGTTTATCCTCCTGCAGATCCTGCTGATGTAGTGCCCGTGGAGGAGCCTCCGCAGGATGTAGACGGTGCAGCGATGCCACAGCCACCGCCACCTGCCGGGGCGCCTCAGTTTCCACGTCACGCTATTCCAGGTCATGCCCCAGGAGCTGCGCCGATACATCCGGAGGTACGAGCAGAGCTTGACAGGCTCAGCGATTTGATAGGTTGGGTGGTTCGGGAGCTGCAGGATAGACGCGAGAGAGATGGGTTACCCGCGATACCGCTCCCACCACCTCGAGCACCACATCAGCAGCAGCAGCCGCAGCAGCCAGATTCGGATTCGGATTCGGATGCATAGACCTGTTGTTGTTTTTATTTTTATTATGGATGTACAAACTTATCTTATATATTTTTGTTATGGATGTACAAAGTTATCTTATCTATGTCATATTTATGTTTGTTTTCAATTATTCGGTTACTTAATGATTGTTGTCTTAAATTGAAATAATACGGAAACAAAATATGTTTTGAATATTTGAACGAGATAAAATTTTAATCGGAAGAATAATATTTAAAAAAGTAAAATGTAAAAAACATTATAATATTTAATCGATATAATATATTTAAAGAGCCGATTTTTAAAATAGTTCATTTTTAAAAAACAAAAACTTTTTTATAGTGTAAAAAACAAAAAAAACATAACTTTTTTTAAAAACAAAAAAATTTTCAATAAAAAACACATCTTCAAAAACTATCCAAAAACCATACCAAAACCCACCAAAACACCCCTCATTTCAGCCAAAAAAAAAAACCCAATCTTAGACGCCTCGTATAGCTCTGTACGAGGCGTCTAGGGTTCCTTAAACTATGTGCCTGACACCCTCGCAGACCCCCTTGAATTCAGTGCGTAGACGCCTCGTATAGACCTATACGAGGCGTCTAGGGCACCAAAGGTGTGAAAATAGGCGCGATGGGTGTCCAAATATCTCCAGCCTTATGTAAATAAACTGGAATTTTAAGTTAAAGTTGATGAATTTTGAATGAAGCTTAACTGAGATAGATGATTAGATTATGTGAAAATAAATGGATGTTTGGTGTAGAAATGGCGGTGAAGATGATTAGGTTTTTTGTTTTATTTATTAAAATTTGTTTTAAGTAAATGATTAAAAAGACTAAAGTACCCTAATGTTATTTGATTTAACAAAAAAAGCTAACTGGGTTAGGGACAAAGGATATAATGTGTAAGATTTTGAAACATATAGTACAAAACCTATCAATTTTAAAGACAAATGACACCGGCTACAATTTGATATATAGATAAAGGACAAAACTTGTAATTTACTCATTTACAAAAGTGAAACCAACACACATACTTCACAGTTGAGAATTGAGCTATACTTATAGAACTCACCAACAAACAATGTTGGCAGGGCACTAGAACTAATATAAACAATTCATTTTATTACGATCAGTAGAAATGATTGATCATAATAAAACAAACTAACACTACCTAAATAACTATATACAATTAACCGCTTTTTATGTAAAGAAATAGACTCAAGTTAGCAAAACTCAGTTATCTCAACAAAAGAATAAGCTTGTTATAAGGTCTAGTAACACTTCTCGCTTAAATGAACTAGTGCAATTACCAAAATAGAACAATAGAAAGAAACGATAGCATTTCTATAAAACAAATAAGTCAGATGAAGATGTGATGGGGTTGGAATTTTAAATATAAAGAATATGTTATGATTATAGTAATTCCCTCAAGTTTGTGATAGTAAAAGAGCTTCTAATTCTTGTTAAAAAACAAAATTATGAAGTTGTTACTCAATCAACAAAATAATAGTTGGCTTTCGCAGCACACGTAAGCTAAATACAAATAACGATAGTTGCATTCAGCTGTTCCATCTACTATATCAGGTGAGCAGATGCATGGACTGCGCAAGAGATTAATATATTCATGTCTTTTATCATATTCATCTCACAAATTCATTTGAAAAAGAAAAAAGACAATAGCGAGTATATTTACCGATTCAGGACCAGATGATGGATTTGATTGCTTTGGTCGACCGGTCTTTCCCCATCCTTGTACCACTGTAACAATGAGTAATGAGATATGAACTTACCATAGTTTCAGTATGGATATAGCTGAAAAATTACAACTAGCTTGACAAGTGAAAAGTACCTGCATGATCAATGTTATGACCAACTAAAAGCCTAAACCAACGAGGAGTGGGTTTGTCGACCTCCATTTTATCAAAGAAATCGCGACGGCAAAGATAATAAGCTCCATTGCTTAGTTGAAATGCAGACAAATCCCCATCAAGAGTTTCTACCCATCCCATGTTATCTTCAAAGGTTTCATTGGCAACTTCATCATCTGTATACACAAGGCTTGCCCCACACTCGCTTACCTCCAATCCTTTAACCACGACAATAGACACGTTAATTTTATCTCTAACGCGCAACTTATTCCCAATTGGCCAGTAGCTTACCCATATACCAGCCTCACCAAATGCTGGTCTACCTGAGACCATGGATTGTACATCAAATCAACACCCTTGGTTGTACTAATTTTAGCAAACCATGCACAATCATCATCTACAATAGTATATTTGAAAGTCACATTCAATCCTTTAAGCCTCCTATTCTCCAGGCACTCAGGCACCTTAAACGACAAAGATGATGTTTTTTCAGATATACACCCAGGCATTATCTTGGGAATCTTTATGTCAGGCAGAGACGTGCTAATTATACCAAATTCGTACAACACCTGTGTCACACATGCAACAGAGTTGAGCCATTCATATATATTTAGTTTCTAAGTGGCACCTCATTCTGCTCGTGTGTGCTTAATTAAGCATGTGATTTAGAAAGGAACGGCGAACCTGGACACACTGGCTTTTGTTTTTGGTAAGATCGTCACCACCAACCAGACGCATCTCATGATTTTGATACTCTTTTAGCCACTTCATGTGTCCCAAATCGCTTCCATCAAATCTGGCTATTGGGACCAACTTGATAAAGCCTTCAATTTCTGACAAACCGATGCAACCTTGACTTACAAGCTTTCGCAATGTAAACTTATGAGACTCAAAAGTTACTTTCTCCAGTGACACACAGTAACTTATATTCAGTTCAGCAAGTGTAATTGGAAGACACAGAAGCTCTTTCAGTTTTGAGCACTTAGCCAAATCAAGAACGCGAAGATTTCCAAGATGATTGCATTTAGGCAAAAATTCAAAAAGATTATTTCCTAAATTCAAGTATTGCATAGATGATTGGTTTCTGAAATTTAGATGAAAATTATCAGTATACTCAAGTTTGCAATCACTTAGATATAGCCGCTCTAATGCACATGGCAAAGGAAAAGAGTCTTTCCACAGGCTTTCGCATCCTGTCATGTTTAAGAGAGCGAGACTCTGAAGGCCTCCAATCGTTTCACAAACATAAAACAACTTGTGACAGTTCCCCAGATTCAAAGTCTCAAGATTTGGGATCATGTTGATGTTGCGAACTTCTAAGAGCATGTGTGAGTCTTTAAGACTTAGAATCTTGAGTGATTGAAGAACCTGTTGCAGATGTAACAAGATTTATTTAGCACTGTACATTCTCATAAAGACCGAAAAAATTTGAGAAGCTAAAAGTCCAGACAATAAACAAGATACTAATTCCTTACCATTGGCGGTTCAAATACTCCCAGGCAGCTATCACTCAGATCTAAAGCGACCAAGTTCCCCATGAACAAGTCGGAAGGTATGGTACTTAAATGAAATCCAATCCAACACAGCCATATTAAATCCTTTGAAAAATGCTCGTAGGGTCCACTGAATTCCACAGATTTGAGGTAAAGCAACTTTAGGTTACACATACCCTTAAGTGAGTCTGTCTTAAGCTTGGATCCCTGGAAGGATATATTGTGTAGAGATTATTTTTTTCTTATGGTATATAGGGACACAAAATTCACTATAACAAATCAATTGGTTCTACACACTGTTTGGATAAATTCTCATGCTTAATAACGTGAAGAATTTAAAACATCCATGCATGAAACAATGTCAGGTGACAAATTGTGTGTAAATCTTTAAATTTTTTACGCAGCACGGAGGCAAAAACACAAAATCGAAACATACTCTTTGAAAGGAAAAGTAAAATTATTTCTGAATGATAAAATATTGCATCAAAACCAAACCCTCTTTTTGTAGAGAAATTCTAAATTTGGGAGGAAAACTACACACTTTTAAGAATAAAGGTTTTTCCAATCTTCTTTCACTATTAAATCCATACAATTGAAAACGGGAACTTTTTTTTTTTCTTAGTTCTTTATATTTATAACTTTGGAGATTTATTACGTTCACCAAAATACAAGTTTAAACCATTGATTGGCTTATAAGTATATTTTTGGAGCATTTAAATATAAAACAAAAACTTTGCAATTTAATGATTTCTATATGAATACTAGACATCACTATCTGCTTCTTTTATTACCTGCGATGCATTCTTCTTTTGCCTCAACTCTTGATTGTCAAGCGCTAGACCTTCCACCTTTTTTGAACCCTAAAATAAAAGAGGGGAAAACCATATATTAAATAAAATAGAATCGTGTTAAATGAAAGATAAGTTTCAACATGCAAATAAGAATCCTCTTACCGTGCCTTTACTCAACAGATCATGAGATTCTGTGCTCCGCCAAACTCTACCACGTTCTCCAGGATCTTTGGGTGATTCTTGATTAACTATGAATCTCCCCATTTCTTGAAGTAATGGATGCATCATGATTGTTTGGTTTGGTGAAATTGAAATAAGGCACCTCTTAATTAAGGTTTTTATAGACGATTCTGCTGAGCAATCATATTCAAGTATCTTCACCACATAATCCACCTCTTCTCCATTGAAGAAACAGGCAATATGCAAAAACAACTCTTTCTCACGCTCATATGGCAATGAGTCGTAGCTCCTTATGAGTACACGATGAATTCCCAAATGAATATCTTTTTTCAATTTATCTAGTGCACTTTTCCAATATGAGATGCTTATATCATGTGAAAGAGAGGAACCCAACACTTCAAGAGCCAGTGGATTTCCTTCACAATACCATACTACTTGTTGTGCTAGCTCCTTGTAACCTTTGGAAGGATTTTTGGATCCGAAGGCATGAAGACAAAAAAGCTCTAACGCTTCACTGTCATCCAGTAATTTCATTTCATACTTTCTACACCTATTTTTGAACCCAACCCATTCACTGATATTAGTTTCTCGAGTTGTTACTATAATTTTGCTTTCCTTATTAATATTCCCCGTTCCAAGTAAATCTACCAACTGAGCATGATTAACAATGTCATCAAGGACAATAAGGGCCTTGTTCTTTTGTAAGGCTTCTTTAATCAAAACCATACCTTGGCTAAGACTTGGTACTTTTCTTTTCTCCACGCCTAAAACACCTCCAAGGAGTGTTTCCTGTAGCTCAGGCACATGGTGTGGTTCCTTCAATTTACTACCAATGTGTTCAACAATACTAATGTTTTCAAATTTATCTCGGTTTGAATAAACAGTGTACCAGGCCAATGTCGTCTTACCACTTCCTCCCATGCCACAGATTACCAAAAAGTTTGCGTCTGATTGCGTTATCCAGGAATCAATCTCTTCATATCGAGTGTCCATCCTAACTAGATTTAGTGGAAGATGAAACTTTTTGCTTGCTAGTTTATCGTAAATGATATCCACGATATCCTTTACAAAGTTTGTTTCCGACCTGTGACAACACAAAGAAAAACAAACACGTATAAAATTTTAATGAAAATGGTGTTGAATATTCATACATCATAAAATTATTTGATTGGATTATAAATATTAAAAATCTAGCATAACAAAAACCTCAAAGTCAATGATAACCAGTAGCAGGGGCGGTTCTTAATAGGGTTGTGGCAGGACCACGGCCCGGGCAAGTTTTTCGGCCGTAGTGCTAATTTTCCACATTTCGATCGAAATTTTTTATATATACTATGTTTGGCCCGGGCTTGCCCAGGCTTCTTTTAGTGCCCATGTCTTTCGGCCCTGGCACGTTCAACGGGCAAGATCCGCCACTGACCAGTAGTAACATTGTAACTTGGAGACCCACACATTCAATCTAACTGTTTTTCTCATGCTAGAAATAAAAAGTAATTATAGTTTGTTGGGGGTAACTTTATACATTAAAAAAAAAAAACAAAAACTTATTGAACTAAAAGGTCAAGATTCATTCTATGAAAACGATTATACATCAACAATATAAATTACAAAGAGTGTGTCTATATTAATCTACCGCCTCCTTACCGAACATACCCCTATGTGGGAGGGAAACTAATTTTAATGGTAGGCCAACTCCAAGTTTGTGAGAGAGAAAAGCATGTTTAGCAACTCCCATTATAAACTGCAATACTGCATATCTTTTTGTTAATTATCATCCAAATCATTGATCTGAATTGAAATTTGAACTTGTGTTACCTTGATTTTAAAAAGCACGCCTAGGCGCCTTAGGTAACTCGACGCATACTTTTTTACAAGAAGCTCCAAAAAACGCAATTTTTGGGGATTTTTCAGGCCTAAGGCGCGCATCTCATGTACTTAGAGTGTTTTTATGGTGTTTTTAAGCATCAAACTATCGAAAAATAAGTTTTTTGGCTTGTTAATATAGGTAAAATCATATATAAACTTTATTTATAGCTATACTATGGATAAGGGATACTAAAACCTATGGGATTTATATAAAAAGTTATATAATCACTTTGCGCCTCAGGTACGAAAAGTCCGTCGCTTTTACGCTTTACGCCTCGGTTTTAGAGCTCGTCGTTTTTGTGCGCCTCTCGCTTTTTTAAAACCAAGAGTGATGGGGAAAAAGATGTAGGTCCACCCGGAGGATCGAGTAACCTCTATTCCCTGTTTTCCGACAAACCCGAAAGTGCGGAATCGTAGGTCCACCCGGAGGATCGAGTAACCTCTATTCCCTGTTTTCCGACAAACCCGAAAGTGTGGAATCCAAACGGGTAAGTTAAACCAAGTGACGAACACGTAAAACACAAGATTCACCGATTAACACTCCATTGTATTAATCTAGAAAACGGTTACAAAGCAATGTTTACAAGATGCTCTCATAAACTCTCAGTGTGTGTGTGTTTACAGTGTTCGCTCTCAAATCTATTCAGACTTCTCTAACTGTGTTATGTCTGTTGTCTGTGTTTATATAGTAAAGTGGTCCATGAAATCAAGACCCACGAAAACACATGGACGAAATCAGGTGATTTCGTCACCTAGGATTTCGCCATAAATGTTTTCATCACAAGGTGTTTTCACCACAAGTGATTTCATCATCAGGGGATTTCGCCAACAAGGGATTTCATCACTTGTTGGGCCCCTGATTTCGTCCAGGTATGTTGGGCTTGGGCCTTGACTTGGGCTTTAGAACAAACAAACAACAAACAAACAAGCTATACTAACATGTATACTGCACACACGCAGTTACATGTACATCGAACATTACGAAGTAACTATCATACCGAGTCAAGACAGGAGGATGTCTTGACTACGGCCTTCACTTCGTAGCCGAGTCGAACCGAGCCGAGCCGAGCCGTATCCACATAATATGTATCAACAAAAGAAACATTTTTTTCTTTTATTTTGAAGTGGGCAACGGCCAGCAAGATCTCGACTTTTTGAAGGGGCAACGCCTCACTGAAGGTGGCACCGGGAGGTGTGGTGAGCATGGAACCCCCCCCCCCCCCCCCCCTCCCATAATCAATGTGGAATAGATACTCATTTTGATGGATATCAACCAATTCCTTCAAACATATAGCCTTAAGCCAAACATCCCATACCTTCAAACCCAAACCGGTACATCAAGCACCCCTGACAACAATGTTTGCTAAAGTACATAATAATCAATAAAAGGATCTGCTACCAATCTTTTTATTATCAACAAAAGATAGAGATAACTAAATAGATTTGTTTATATATTTGTTTATTTAGTAAGGAACAAGTTATTGTTTTATCGTAGATACAGTGTTAAAGTCTATAAGTCTATGTATTATGTGTGGTCTTTGTTCGTAATAATACTTAATCCAATATTCTAACAATTTTGGTGTTACACATACCCCCATTTTGGTGTTATCCAAGTTTACTCTATCCAATATTCCAACAACTTAAAAACAAAAAACTGCATATCTCCTTTTGTTAATTATTATTAAATTAATCCTCTGGATTGAAGTGTTTGGTTCATACCCAACTGGGGAAAGGATACCCATTTTGATGGGTATCAACCAATTCCTTCAAACATGTACCCTTAATCCAAACATGATTAAACACTATCAAACCCAAACCTTGATATCAAATACCCTTGTCAGCAATGTTTGTTAAACTATGGGCATGTTTGGCTTAGCTTATTTTCAACTTTTGCAAAAGGACTTTTGCCCAAAATAAGTCAGGAAATCCTGACTTTTGGCAAATCCAAAGGACTTTTGCCCTTCAAAAGAAAAGCCAAACACTTTTCAAAAGTCCTTTTGCCCTTCAAAAGTCCTTTTACCCTCAAAATAAGGAACCCCAAACACCCTCTATATATAGTTAAATGCCATTTTAGTCCTTGCGATTGGGTTTTTTTGACAGTTTAGTCCAAAGTATTCATTTTTCGCCTGTGGGTCCAAAAAGGTTTTATAGTTGCCATTTTAGTCCACTAGATTAATTTCATCCATTTTTTCTGTTAATGAGAAGGGCAATTCAGTCATTTTATATGGCCGAATTGGCCTTCTGGTTAACAGAATTACATATAAAATGCCCGTATTGCGCTTCTCGTTAACAGAAAAAATGGATGAATTTAAACCAGTGGACGAAAATGGCAACGGCGAAACCTTTTTGGACAAAATGAAACATTTAGACTAACCTGATAAAATGACCCAAACTATACGGACTAAAATGACATTTAACTCATATCAACAAAAAAGATTTGTTACCAAAAAAAAAAAAAAATCAACAACAAGATCTGTTACCAATCTTCAAATAAATGGATCGAAGTAGCATCAAGTTCAAATTTATTTCACCCAATATATATATATATATATATATATAAAAAAAAAACATACCCAGAAAGAACCAAGCCGCTCAAATTGGCAGCCTTGGTAAGAGCTATCTTCCACCTCATCACGTTGTCTTTTGTCCACCTTGTATTAGATTTGGCTTTTATGGAGAATGATTTTGTTTGGTTCCTAACATCTGATGGGTCAACGTGATAAAAAACCGGCAAAACAAAATGATTGCTCTCGCTCCTTTGCTGGAGGATCAATGAAAGCTCATCGAGGCACCATGTGGAAGTTGCATAGTTTTTTGAAAACACAATGACTGAAGCCTCTGATGCTTTGATCGACCGATCGATCTCTGGCTTCAGTTCTTGACCACAGTCGATGTCTTCGTTATCCCGAAAAGTGACCAGTGCTGCCCTCACTAACGCCGCATATAAATGATCCGTTATAGTATGACGAGTATCTTTACCTCTGAAACTTAGAAACACGTCGTACCTGGTAGCATCAGCCGGAAAAGAAGCCATGGATTGATGGAAAGTAGATACACAGTCCGATGACCGGAAAATATGGAATATTAAAGGGCGGCCAAAAGCAGTCATTTTATTATTCAAAAAAAGTTATTTATTTTATATTATAAGTTTGGAGTGTAGTAACTTATTTTAAAGTAGACAATTCAAATTGATTCCTTTTTAGTTTATTTTACTGAATGGATGATGGTTCTTACCTCCTATCCAATAATGATGTTGGTATATGATTACTTTAATGTCATTTATGAGGGCATGGAGTGGTGGAGAATATAATATCAAAGTATTTGGGAATCGGGTTGGATGTTGAGTCAAAACTGGATTAGAGTGAAAAGTGGGGGTATTAATTTTTTATACAACCCGAAAATCTGACACGAAACTAACACGAAATTTTCGGGTTTAGTTTAATCCAAACAGGTTCGAGTCAGTTTAAGTTTGAACCCGCGAACCCGTTTAGTTAAACGGGTCAGGTTCAGGTCAACCAAGTCAGGTTGACGGGTTGACCTGTTTAACCTCTTTATATTATGTTATATTTTTTTTACAATATGTTTTATGTTATAAATTAAATTGGATGTGTATTTTATGCGATAATTATAACTTTAAAAGAGAAAGTCATATAAATTTTTATAAATTAAATGTAATTGTATTATATACATTTGTGTCTTTAAAGTAAATTTTAATTTAATATATTAATTTGTGGCAAAAAAATTAAAAAATTCGGGTTAAACGGGTCGTGTTAGGGTCAACCCGGCAATATTCGGGTCGGATTCGTGTTCATATGCATGACGAAATTTTCAGGTCCGGGTTCACGTAAAATTTTCGGGTTCAGGTCGGATTGAACCTGCCAACCCGCGAACACGACCCGTTTAGCACCCCTAGTGAAAATTAGTTTGTGTCAAAATGAGTATTTTTTAAAAGGGGTTTTACATATTTTCTCTTTCTAAGATGTCTTATTACATATTATTTAACCTTTAAAGTCAATTACATATTTTTTCTTCCTAAACCATATATCTTACATAGAGTTAATTACACAATTGGGTCTTCTGGTTTTTACCTATTTTGCATTTTGGTACTATTTTTTTTTAACAGTTTAGGTTTTATGTTTTCAATTTTGTAACACCTTTGGGTACTAACACCAAAATTATCAATATAATGACTAAAATCTCATTCCATTCTTTTTAATTTTATCAATGTAACACCTTTGGGTACTAACACCTAATTATATTTAGAGAAAAATGCCCGGATAGTCCCTGTGGTTTCACCTTTTTTCACCTATAGTCCCTATCTTTCTAAAACTACTTGAATAGTCCCTGTGGTTTTCCGTTTTGTTCTCGGATAGTCCCTGGGTCTAACTTCAGTTACTTTTCTCTGTTAAGAGGGGTGTGAAATGACAAAAATACCCTTTCTTAAAAGGCCAAACCATAGGGACTATCCGGGCATCTTTCTCTTTTATATATATACACATAACTATCTTCTCTCTCTATTCCTCTCTCTCTCTACCATTCTCACACACAGAGATCTCTCTCTCCCACCTCTCAACACCTTCACCACCATTGATCAACCCGCCACCACCACCATCAACCTGTCACCACCACCACCATCAACCCGCTACCGCCACCACCATCAACCTGTCACCGCCACCACCATCAACCCGCCACCTCCAACACCCCACCTGTCATCAACACACCTACCACCGCCACCAGCAACACCGTCACCCACCTCTCAACACCGTCACCACCATTGATCCACCCTCTCCCTCCTTCTACAACCATCATCAAGCCACCACCACCTAAACCACCGCCACCGTCGATTCAGTCAAGGTTTTACTAATTCTGAACTAAGAATTCCGTCAAGGGTTTACTGATTCCGACATCTTTTCTGAAACCGATTCCAGCGCAGAACACATTGACGGAGCCGATGGGGTTGCAGGTGATTTTGGTGATTTGGATTTACTGATTTTAGGTGATTTGGGTTAACTGATTTTAGGTGATTTGGTGATTTGCAGGTGATTTGGCGACTTGGGTTTACTGATTTTAGGTGATTGGGGTTTACTGATTTTAGGTAATTTGGTGATTTGCAGGTGGTTTGCTGAATCGACATCTTTTCTGACAAACCGATTTTAGGTGATTTGGGTTTACTGATTCTCGGTAATTTGGGTGATTTTAGGTGATTTGGGTTTGCTGAATCGACATCTTTTCATATAAATATTTGCTGTTTTCAGGTGGTTCTGCGCGGCGGAGACCGGCGGCGGCCGGTGAGGGTGGAGGAGGGTGATGGTGGGTGGAGGTTGAAGATGAAGTGTGGTGGTGGGGTTATATAAATAAAAATGAAGAAGATGCCCGGATAGTCCCTATGGTTTGGCCTTTTAATAAAGGGTATTTTTGTCATTTCACACCCCTCTTAACAGAGAAAAGTAACTGAAGTTAGACCCAGGGACTATCCGAGAACAAAACGGAAAACCACAGGGACTATTCAAGTAGTTTTAGAAAGATAGGGACTATAGGTGAAAAAAGGTGAAACCACAGGGACTATCCGGGCATTTTTCTCTTATATTTAAGTTTAAATCAATTTTATAAAATATTTTTTTTTATTTTAATCTTTTTATTATATCTCTTAATTAACATAAAATCTATTTATTTTTTTATTTTTTTTATTTATAAATATAAATTAAAATAATCAGAAAACGTCCTCTCCATTTTTTATTTATTAATAATATTACTAAATAATACTAGATAAATATCTGACTAATATTATGAATATCAGAAGGAGTTGGGTAGAAAGTGGATTTTTCTATAAAGTCTAGGAAGCAATGAGAATGTGACACGTGGCATTGAGGTATTTTAACTAAAAGGGCACTTGCGTAATTTGACATTTTATTTTATTTTTGTAATTTCATCTCTCATTAACTAACAATCCATAAAATTATGAAAATTGTTTCTCCAATATTTTCTGAATGTCGCAACCTTCTCCTTCTTCCTCTTCGTCTTCATCAAACACTTATCCATCTCCAAGTTCATCATCACCATCTGAACTCGATCCAAACTCGATCTGAAACGCGTCTCGTTCATCATTAATTAACCTTCATCTTTCAGTCACCACCCATAACCATTACCATCAACTTCAATCCGACAATCACGTCCGACAAGTTCCGGCACTTGTTCTCCGTCATCCGATTCAAATACTGTTCATATCATCTCCGTTTTCTTGACGCTGTGTTTTACCATTCATGCTGGTAATGCTGGAGGATTTCTTGACATTGTGTTTAAAAGATGTCCAACATATTTAAAAGAAACAACATGCATCATTCACCACAAGATAGGATGTCTTTGATCCTCGCAGATCTTATTACAAAAGTCCCAGAAATTTTTAAAGATGTCCAACATATTTAAACGAAACAACACGCATCATTCACCACAAGATACGCCATGATTTCCCGAAGCCGATTTCAAGTACCTGTAGAACACGTAAAAATCAAGTGTCAACACAAAGGAAGGTGAGTTCACTTAATTGTTTACTAACAGATTTTATTTCAAGGAAAACTTTCTAATTAGGTGTTTATTTAAAAACAATTCAGGAAATTTTTAGAAAGTCCATTTTGCTTCCTTAATAAAATCCATGGGCATCCATCGGTTCATTACTCCGACGATTGAAGTACTGCCCATGTTTTGTATATTAAATTCTAGTGTCAACTTTCAGACTCGTATGTTAGCTAGAAGATACGAACTATATATTAACCATGCAGGGATAATCAATGCTAGACAATAAACAAAATCTTAATTCGTCGTTTGACATTGACTCGGGGCGACCGGTCACGACGGGGTTGTCAACCCGATAGATCTACCAACAATTCCTCGCGTACCATACTTAACTGATTAAACGACATCATGGGCGCAGGGTTCTTCCTCGAAGAACGAGATGATGACTGCCTCACGATATATATCCTACTAATATGACAATTTAATATACTACGACTTACGAATTCCCCTGGCACTCAAGTGTTGAGATTCAGTCCGGAATTCATTCCCATTTCGTACGGTCTCATTTCTCTTAAGAAATACCGCACTTACCATATTCAAAGCAAATACACACGAAATATCCTATATATATCAAATTTCATGCTCGACAAACAAGTTACACATTTAACGCACTTTTACCGCTTTTACCGCACAATACGTGCATGCATATATGCAAAAATCTAAATTTCCTATTATTAGATTAACACTTAAAATATTATCATATTTACATGTCAAAATCACTTAACACATTTTATCACAAAAGATTCACTCAAAATTCACCCATACTAATGTTCATTGAAAAATGCGTATTTTAACGATTCGGTAACGTTTTCGGGCGTCGGAGGTCACGTATGACCAACCAAACACCAAGTAAGCTTAAAATTAGTTAAAATAATTATTTTTAAACTAAAAATATCAGTTTATTTACTGATCTAATTCAGTTTTACAAAAATCACCCGAAAAGCCGATTTTTTATCGTTTTAACGCATAGTTTTGCGTTAAATGCTACCGTAACCATCCCAACTCTAAACGACTTAATATTTTAACACAATACATGTTATTTAATGATTAAAATAGTGATTATATTCAGATTAGTGTAGTTTTTATTTAAGTCACATAACTCATGCGATTTCACATATTTTACCACTTTTAATGCACCAAGTACAACTTACAATGCTAACAAACATTATGACAAAGTTACATATCATTAAACACTTCAAAATATCTTTATTTTAAGGTTTATAATCAGATCTAAAACAATTTTTATCATAACATCCTTTATTCATCATTTTATGTACATACACCCACATGCATGACTATGTACAAGCACTTAATGCATATATATCATATCATCATCATCTTACATAACCTTAAATGCATCTAAGGATACATTTACTTCATGTTCTTATAAATCACAACATGTTCATCTAATAATCATTAGATCATTTCACATAAATGCATCATTCTATCTTTATTTACATATGACAAAATTTTAGTGTATACACTTACATATACATACATACACGACATACACACATATACACATGCATAAACTTCCATAATCTTACTTTTTATAACATCCATTTCAAATCATTAAAACCTTTTTAAGAACATTCTTTTGATCACACATGCATTTCACTTTACAAAAATCTCATCAAACAAGAATCTATCAGTAGTCAAAACTCAACATACATTTACAAATATACATACATACGGCTACATATATACATACAAGTTCATTCATTTTATTTTTTCTTTAAAAATCCATTTGTTTTAGTTTTCAAGTTAGTGTTTAAGTCTAAGAACAAGAGAAACTTCCATTATTATTTTAGATTATCAAGAATCAAAACAAGATTTGTGAAATGAACTTTATACCTTCAAGATGGGGTTTTGAGAATAGATGATGAGATGGAGGTTGTTCTTGCTTGAAATCACTTCCAAACACCCTTTTTATCTTGAAATCACCTTGAAAGAACCTTGAATCTTCATGAAAATAGTTTAAAATTTTTGAATGTGGGTGTTTAGAGGGGGTTTCGGCCGAGCTTGATGAGAGAGAGAGAGTGAGAATGGAATTTTGATGATGTATGGAGTATATTTGAGTGTTTAAAGGTATAAAATGATTAACTCTTGTTCCAATGAGCAACACATGTCACATTGGAAGATGAAAGAAAATGGTGGGCACCCCATAGGGCCGCCACCTATCCTCTCTCTCTCAACATTATATATATACATACACATATATATTATATATTGTGTAAAAACATGTATTTTACTGGATACCGGGTATTTTATCTACCGTTTTAAACCCGTTTTAGTGCGTTGTAAATTATTTTTAGCGCTCTATAAAAATAAACTCACCAAAATATTACTGAACAATATTTTGTTTGGCTGGACTGGCGACGTTGTCGGTATTTGGCAGTATGCGCGCTGTGCTGCGTGGTATACGTTAAAAGTCGCAAAAATAGGAATTTAAGCGTTTTTATTTATTTTTGTCATTCTATAAGAATAAACTTATCAAATTATTGCTAAAATGATTTTCAGTTGTCTTGACGGGCTGCGTTGACAGTATTTAGTCGGTATATGTGTTGCATTGCGCGGTACGCGCTTAAATTCGAAAAATAGAGTTTCTTAGCGTTTTAATTCATTTTTCCTCACGAATAGGATTAAAATTATTATTTTAATCATAACAGACTATTTTTAGGATTTTAACACTGTCCGGGTGGTCACCGAGGTTCGTTTCGCATTTTAATTGTTACGCGATAAGCGTTTATCTTATCGTTGCCTACATAATTTTTATCAAAGTTCAATTTTATCAATACACTAAATTTCACATATAAACACCATAATTAGTCAAATATAGTCCTGTTACCTATTCACAACATGTGCTATAATTGTACGGTACGGCCAGAAAAGCCGGGTGTCACAGTCTCCCCCTGTTTAGGAAATTTCGTCCCCGAAATTTTTACTTTATAGGTTTTGTTTTCGCACTAAATAAAATAATAAAACGAATCTATTGAATATAGTCTCATAGTTTCCGCGAGAAACTTGGATTCTTCCGAAGAATCCTTGTAGCTTTATATTACACACGTTCTCGATTCCTATACCCTCATCTCAACACTCTCCACCCTTTCCAGGGTCCGACATTCATAACCTTACATCAAGGAAATTCAAATCAAGGTTTCATCAAGGCAGATGCATCTCGTGGCGATAAACTTGATCGAATGAATTCCATGTCCATAAACTCTGAAAACTATCTCGTCATTTCCATCACTTCAGGCAGTGTTTATTCTGTATGAAGATTGTGCAATCAGGCGTAGCACCGTGAGTTAGATCGATACGAAGTTTGATCCATCTCGCAGGGAAGATCCAGGTAAGTCTTTTTTTAGGAAGACTTCCTGATAGTTGCGTTTTGATAGAAATCTCTCCAACGTTCCTACATTCGGTTTCCGTATCCACCACGTTTACTACAAACGCTGGATAACCCCTTTTTCAACAACTCAGCATCCTCACATACTGACCGCTCCCGATTATCAACACTCAACATCCGATTCTATCACTTCTCGCGAACAGCTTCCGCCTTTCCGTTATCATCAGGACGAAAGATTCCAACTAGCTTCTCCTAGCAACAGTCCTCATTTCTTCCTCTAAAAGTAAATTCATCCTTGCATTTTCATCAAAGTTTCTTAATTCCACCGATACGAATCAAATCTCTAAAACTACAATCACCTTACTAAACGCTATAACCATGAATGACCTCGCTAGTTTCTATCAATTTTCCAATTATTAATTCTATCGGACACTTTATACATGGCTTACTTATAGGTGAACACAGCAATGGTTCATAGTTTCTAGAATGAAACTCAGTCAGCTTTAGTATCATAAGTATGAACATAAATTGGCTTTTGATTCCAAACATACCGGCAACAGTAGCAGGGCTCTCGCTTGCCTTCCTGACACTTGTCCCAATGGAATTACTCTTAACATCCTGTCCTTTCGAATTCAGGCATTCTCTTTTGTAGTGTCCTTGTTCATCGCATGTAATGCATCCTTCAAGCACAGCTCCATCCAATGTACTCTTAGCGTAACACTAGGAAGTCACATGTCCGGTTCGGCTACATCTGGCGCACTTCTCTTGTCCATCGCCGTCCTTACCATTTCCTGACTCTTGAGGGTTAGCTGTACTTGCTTTCTCCAACTTGCGTTTCTTCCTACTTCCAATTTCAGGAGTCTTCTTGGAGCTCTCGGGTTTGCGCTTCTTTGAATTTCCAATTTCAGGTTCAGACCGCTGAAATACTCAGATAACTGACTCATTCTGGCAGCCTGATATCACGCATATCGAGGTCACGTTATTGCTTAGAACACCAGTAAATGATCTTGGGCTACAACCCTAGATTGTTTTGTATACGCTTCGGTGCACTGTTCATATAGTTATTAGAAATCAGGAATACGTTCCAATGAGATCATGAAAAATGAACAACCAAAACTTTCCGATCATTATTTTACCAGAAGGGTTTCCAATCTGTGTCCCACCAAGATCCTGCCCAGGAGTATTACAATCACGTTTCTGACCGTCATTTTGGTTAGCATCACGCAGTTCCAAGGCAGTATTAACGTGTTGATTTATGAGTCGTGCCAACTCCTCTGGGGTGGCAGGTAGTCCAATATCCATTTTTGCTTTTGGTGGCATTTTCGTCGTTTCTATTAATTACAACAATAATAATCACATGAGACGATAACCAAAAGAAAATAATTCAATCATTAAATATTAGTGGACCAAACATAGCGCATGTATAATATCCACATATTAATGAGAACAATTTCTAAACCAAAAGTTAACTATCTGATATTATCATAGAAATTAACAACTTTTTTTTCGGTACTTCATGTCTAATCATCGGTATGTCTACATCGACATCCATAACAAGTTTTTCACAAAATTTCTACCTAATATCACAAAATATAATCGGCACGTAGGCCCCTAAAAGAAAAGAAAATATCAAAAGAGTATCCAGACACAACAACCAAAACAAACAACCACCAACAAACATAAATAACATCTAACGCTTCATCCCTATGAAATCTAGCATCCTCCTAACCAACTCCTCCAAATCTACGATCCTCCAATGCATCTGATCCATCGCGCTGTCATCTAACTCCTTCAACTCATTGTACCAGTCGATTTGCCCCTCGAGGTCCTTCAGCTTTCCCTTAGTCGTTTCCAGCTCTTCACGCATGGCAGTGAACTGTCTGTCACAATGGCAACATCGATCCACCCAAACTCCTTTCTGCTTCTTAGGAGAAGATGCAGTCTCAGCTTGGGACGTAGAAGCTATCTCTCCAGCAGGCCTAACTCTCTTTCTGCGGCGATAATACACTAATAGAGGCGTAGGAGATGCGCGTGTCTCAATAACAGGTAAAGGTGTCTCTGATAAAACAGGTGGAGGGACCTCAGGAACAGGCTCGATCACAGTAGCAGGTGGAGCAACAGACGGCTCTAATGGTAGAGTAGTAACAATAGTAGCATCCACTGCTGGCGCAATACTGAAAGGTCCTCCAAACACAGGGACATCTCTGATCACGTCATCGATAACTGGTACTGTGCCAGATGATTGTCCTGTCTCATGGATCGAGAGAGGAGCGTCATCATCGTCATCAATCCACCCGTTGCTCGTGAAAGCATATCGGGGGTCTACCTGACTAGCGAAAGCAGGGTCGACACGGAATGATGAAGCAAACTCAGCCATACCAACCATTTGTGGGGTCATGATAGGTGCCTCTGGTAAAATAGATCTGGGTGAAGTCTCGAAATCTGGCTCGCTACTAGATTCGTTGATCTCGATGACCTCGTGCTCGTGCGACATCTGTGACACATATATAATCGTAAAAGTAAGTGTGTGATCAACATAAATAGTAACACATAAGGCTCAAATAAGCAGAAAATCACGTATGCACATAAAACACATAATGGTTTTCACACATGATAAAGTATTTTCTATATCTATTTAGAAATCTTAGCTTCGAGAGTTTTGGACTTTATATCTCAAAATTCTTCGGTTGAAGTTTAGTGTTTTTTTCTTCACGAAAACATCTAGTTCGCTAACAACCAATGACTCTGATACCAACTTCTGTCACACCCCAAAAACGTCGCAGCGAAATATTTAACGTAGTGGAGACGGAAGTTGGTGCCTATTTATATCTTGTCGAGAGATGCATTTTATTGTTGGACAAATTAGTTTATTTTAAACATAAGTTGTTAAACGTTACGTTTTAAGTCACGACACAATCACATAGTTAGGATGTCTTTGATCCTCGCGGATCTTATTACAAAAGTCCAAGAAATTTAAAAGATGTCCAACATATTTAAAAGAAACAACATGCATCATTCACCACAAGATACGCCATGATTTCCCGAAGCCGATTTCAAGTACCTGTAGAACACGTAAGAATCAAGTGTCAACACAAAGGAAGGTGAGTTCACTTAATTTTTTACTAACATATTTTATTTCAAGGAAAACTTTCTAATTAGGTGTTTATTTAAAAACAATTCAGGAAATTTTTATAAAGTCCATTTTACTTCCTTAATAAAATCCATGGGCATCCATTGGTTCATTACTCCGACGATTGAAGTACTGCCCAGGTTTTGTATATTAAATTCTAGTGTCAACTTTCACACTCGTATGTTAGCTAGACGATACGAACTATATATTAACCATGCAGGGATAATCAATGCTAGACAATAAACAGAATCTTAATTCGTCTTAATTCGTCGTTTGACATTGACTCGGGGCGACCGGTCACGACGGGGTTGTCAACCCGATAGATCTACCAACAATTCCTCGCGTACCATACTTAACTGATTAAACGACATCATAGGCGTAGGGTTCTTCCTCGAAGAACGAGATGATGTCTGCCTCACGTACAATATATATATATATATATATATCCTACTAATATGACAATTTAATATACTACGACTTACGAATTCCCCTGGCACTCAAGTGTTGAGATTTAGTCCGGAATTCATTCCCATTTCGTACAGTCTCATTTCTCTTAAGAAATACCGCACTTACCATATTAATTCTTCAAAATCGTTTTACTCCGAAACGTGTGACTTATCAAATTCATATATTTTCAGCGAAAATATATATTTTATATTAAAAGGTATGTTTTATTTCGAAAACATTATTAAACCATTTTAACGACGTGTTCCACCCCCAAAATATATATAAAACAGTAAAAAGAGGGGTTTAGTGACTCTCACCTTTGGGTGCGTATTTTAATACCGCAATTCCAGAAATTGATTATATACGTCCTAATATGGGAACAATTCTAAATCAAAACAACATTTTATCACAAAAATCCTAAGTTTCTCAGTTTCTTAGAATTATCACATAACTTTGAGATTTTCTCAAAAAGTTGTCATTTTTTATTATGTTGGCACGATAAAATATATATATGTGAGTCCATATATATATATTTATATATTTATTATGATTTTGCATTTTGAACAATTTCATTGGTGACCATTATTGTGTAATTCCCTTAAGTCTCCCGTTTATACGTGATATACCTACGATTTACACGTCATAGTATTTATACACAAACGTTCATATAATTTAACACCGAGACTCATGAAATCTTGTTAATTTATCTATTTTGTCATTTTCAAGGCAAATACACACGAAATATCCTATATATATATATATATATCAAATTTCATGCTCTACAAACAAGTTACACATTTAACGCACTTTTACCGCTTTTACCGCACAATACGTGCATGCATATATGCAAAAATCTAAATTTCCTATTATTAGATTAACACTTAACATATTATCATATTTACATGTCAAAGTCACATAACACATTTTATCACAAAAGATTCACCCATACTAATGTTCATTGAAAAATGCGTATTTTAGCGATTCGGTAACGTTTTCGGGCGTCGGAGGTCACGTATGACCAGCCAAACACCAAGTAAGCTTGAAATTAGTTAAAAAACTAATTTTTAAGCTAAAAATATCAGTTTATTTACTGATCTTATTCAGTTTTACAAAAATCACCCGAAAAGCCGATTTTTTATCGTTTTAACGCATAGTTTTGCGTTAAATGCTACCGTAACCATCCCAACTCGAAACGACTTAATATTTTAACAAAATACATGTTATTTACTGATTAAAATAGTGATTATATTCAGATTAGTGCAGTTTTTATTTAAGTGACATAACTCATGCGATGTCACATATTTTACCACTTTTAATGCACCAAGTACAACTTACAATGCTAACAAACATTATGACAAAGTAACATATCATTAAACACTTCAAAATATCTTTATTTTAAGGTTTAAAATCTGATCTAAAACTATTTTTATCATAACATCATTTATTCATCATTTTATGTACATATACCCACATGCATGACTATGTACAAGCACTTAATGCATATATATCATATCATCATCATCTTACATAACCTTAAATGCATCTAAGGATACATTTACTTCATGTTCTTATAAATCACAACATCTTCATCACATAAATGCATCATTCTATCTTTATTTAGATATGACAAAATTTTAGTGTATACATACATACATACATACATACATACATACATACATACATACATACATACATACATACATACATACATACATACATACATACATACATACATACATACATACATACATACACGACATACACACATACACACATGCATAAACTTCCAAAATCTTACTTTTTATCACATCCATTTCAAATCATTTAAACCTTTTTAAGAACATTCTTTTGATCACACATGCATTTCACTTTACAAAAATCTCATCAAACAAGAATCTATCAACAGTCAAAACTCAACATACATTTACATATATACATACATATGGCTACATATATACATACAAGTTCATTCATTTTATTTTTTTCTTTAAAAATCCATTTGTTTTAGTTTTCAAGTTAGTGTTTAAGTCTAAGAACAAGAGAAACTTCCATCATTATTTTAGATTATCAAGAATCAAAATAAGATTTGTGAAATGAACTCTATACCTTCAAGATTTTAGATGGGTTTTTGAGAATAGATGATGAGATGGAGGTTGTTCTTGCTTGAAATCACTTCCAAACACCCTTTTTATCTTGAAATCACCTTGAAAAAACCTTGAATCTTCATGAAAATAGTTTGAAATTTTTGAATGTGGGTGTTTAGAGGGGGTTTCGGCCGAGCTTGATGAGAGAGAGAGTGAGAATGGAATTTTGATGATGTATGGAGTATATTTGAGTGTTTAAAGGTATAAAATGGTTAACTCTTGTTCCAATGAGCAACACATGTCACATTGGAAGATGAAAGAAAAAGGTGGGCACCCCATAGGGCCGCCACCTATCCTCTCTCTCTCAACATTATATATATACATACATATATATATATATATATTGTGTAAAAACATGTATTTTACTGGATACCGGGTATTTTATCTACCGTTTTAAACCCGTTTTAGTGCGTTGTAAATTATTTTTAGTGCTCTATAAAAATAAACTCACCAAAATATTATTGAACAATATTTTGTTTGCCTGGACTGGCGACGTTGTCGGTATTTGGCAGTATGCGCGCTGTGCTGCGCGGTATACGTTAAAAGTGGCAAAAATAGGAATTTAAGCGTTTTTATTTATTTTTGTCATTCTATAAGAATAAACTTATCAAATTATTGCTAAAATGATTTTCAGTTGTCTTGACGGGCTGCGTTGATAGTATTTTGTCGGTATACGTGCTGCATTGGGCGGTACACGCTTAAATTCGAAAAATAGAGTTTCTTAGCGTTTTAATTCATTTTTTCTCACGAATAGGATTAAAATTATTATTTTAATCATAACAGACTATTTTTAGGATTTTAACACTGTCCGGGTGGTCACTGAGGTTCGTTTCACATTTTAATCGTTACGCCATAAGCGTCTATCTTACCGTTGCCTACATAATTTTTATCAAAGTTCAATTTTATCAATACACTAAATTTCACATATAAACACCATAATTAGTCAAATATAGTCCTGTTACCTATTCACAACATGTGCTATAATTGTACGGTACGGCCTGAAAAGTCGGGTGTCACAGCGTAAGCCCTCTTCTAATCCTACGCGGGCCGCGTAGAAGTTCCCAGCGCAGACAAACTTGGACAGATGCGAGTTTCAGCTGCAGAACCGCCTTAACCTTATTCCAATCAATACTAGGGGCTTTATTTCGGTCTTATATTACCACTAGGAAACCTGGGGTGATCCTAGATACATACAAAACAGCTGCAAACATCTGAGAGCATGGGAAATTGCTATATAAGACACTTTAGTTCTTTGTTCATTTGCACTTTCATTTGCAACAACATTCAAAACTCACCTCTGGAGCTAGCAAACATTAGGAGAAGATTTTCAAGTGTAGAAAAGATAGCAAGTACCTTAAGTAAGAGTTTTAATCCCTGCTTAGTCCATTTAATTAGCTTAAAAACCGAAAACTCAAACATATCATAATTAAGCTTTGACTTTCGGTTTAATCATAAATGGTCCAGCCACTGACTGAAATGAAAGTGGTTATGGAACCATATTAAGGTAGGTGATTAACCTTTAAAAGAGCACCTCCTAATTATTTCGTTTGACTAGTTAATTGTCGGGTCAAACTAGTTAGTCAAAAAGTCAAACTGGATAGAAAGTTTAAAAATGATTTAAACTAATAAAACAGAGCTTCTAAATTATATAGTCCTGACCCGTTTAAGCTTAATTCTGACCCGTTTAAGCTTAATTCTCCCATGTTTTAAGCTTCCATTAGGACCACATTATATAGTAGTATAACCCTCTGAAGTTATATTGCTTGGTCCTTAGTAGTTTGAATTATATGTTCTTGTTTGTTAATATGCTTATAAATGTCGTAAACGCCCTTTTGACATATAAATTAGATATTTAGAAATGTGAGAGGACAAAAACCTTTGCTACTAATAAATAAGCTTGTCCTGAAAATTTGACATCCGTTCTTGGTCTCAAACATAAGTTATGCTAAATATCGTAATTAGAAGCTTTTTATTAATTAAATTGCGATATCTTGCATAAGACATGTTTAAACTTGGATTTTAAACCAAAACTCATTGCCTACTGTTAAGATATTATTTTTAAGGAATTTTAAGATTTTTGGTCAGATTATAATCTATCTAAATCATAGATTTCTTGTGTAATTCGGTAAATGACGATAATACCCTTTTCATGCATAAAATGAGATTAACAAATGATTTGAATGCCAAACCTTTTTCTACTGATTTCGTACATTGATAAATTTTTTTGAGCATTTAAAATTGATCAAAATCTCAGATTTACATAAACATCTTGATTATCGTCAATTAGCGAGTTTTACACTAATTAGGTGCCTAGTACGTTTTAAAACCATATTTAACACCTAAGACTTGTTACCTACTGAATTTTTAAACAAATTTTAATATTATTACAGTAGGTATAAGTCATGAACTCAGACTTCCAAAAGTGTCCTTAAAAGCATATGTGAAATGACCAAAATGCCCTTTCGGGGCATAGTTTGGCCATAAATGGTAAACCTCACATATATGTAATATCTTACTGATGTAATGAGATAAAATACACATTTTTACTGATTACAAAAGAACAGAACTTCATTTTGTTATAAAATCTCTTTTATGATCATTAAAATGACTAAAATGCCCTTACGGGACTTAAATTTATTTTAAATACTTTTTGGGCATATATGTTAACATCCTACTAATGTATTAACATATTTTAAGCATAATAACATTTGAGAACTGTATATAATTCATTTGGTTACCCGTTACACGATTATACGTTCGGATCGGTTTATGTGACTAGTTTACGTAAAATAGCCGAAACGGGTTTAACCTTATCATTAAATCCTCAAATTCCAGAATGTGTTTAGTTTACCCATATTATACAAGTATCCAAGCTTGTCGGGTCTTAACCACATTCTATTCTGGTCTCCGCTTAATCTAGCATTTAGAATCGTAAAGTTTCTTTCTAGCTAGCCTGTCTAAGTCTTTGACTTAACTAAAGACCCGTTAGCATCCTAATAGGTTATTAAACCTTCCATACATATTAAGTAGCATCCAGTAGAAGGTATTATCATCAAGATTTAGGAATATATGGCTGAGTTACTTCTCATATCTAGCTCAGGTAAATACTTTTAACTTATTTTCCCTTATACGGGCTTGGGATATCGTATTATAATAATACCACTTGGTCGGGTATGAAATCATTTAATTGGATTGTGATTAATAAATTTACATAACCCGTTTTAATCTGTCTTGTTTGATAACATAAGCATTGGGGGTTAATACGACCGTGTCCTGGATATCCTCGGCTCATTTCATTTGAAAATGGCCACGACCTATGCACGGGGTGTAGGCATACACCGGACAGATGCAAATGCTAAAATATAAACCCACATGTTGGGGATAACTCCTTTGTGGGTTCTATAAGTGGTGAGTCGGTTAATCATGACCGGCTTCCAAACCGGCCCCAATTGTAAGACAAACATGTAAATCTGTATACATGATTATCTTTAAATAATTGTCCCAAGTTATAAATGATTTGTGCCACGTGCACTTAAATAAATTTTCATAAATGTTCTCAAAAGAGTCAGTTAATTGTATTTACCAGTGTAAACTGACGTATTTTCTAAAGACTGATTGACATGTACCTCTCGTAAATAGGCTGGAGCTATTAGGTGTCGTATAAGAGGATCTTGCAAATCCCTAGATACCCGAAGTCTATTATATTGTTTTCTTGTATTTTATTTATGATCCGCCTGTGGATCTTATTACAATCCAGTCTGTATATTCTTTCATTCGGACACGCAGACATTATGGTTTGTAATAGTTTATTCACCAAGCCTTCCGCTGTGCTATTATATTGTGTGTATTGACAATGATGATATCAACTACGTCACGATACTCCCCGCCAGACCCACCGGTAATATGTGGAAATATTGGGGTGTGACAGGTTGGTATCAGAGCCAACTTTGACTGAATTAAACACTAACTTTTTTGTGTTTAATCTCAATGACACAATAAGTACATTCCTTAGACTTTCGAGTCTAGGCTAATGACCTAGGACTTATTCTTAACTTTCCTTTTGTTGTTTATGTTTTGTTTTACTTGTTTTGACATCTTTAATCATCAACAATGCCGCCAAAAGTACGAGGCAAAGGAAAGGGTCCAATGAGAGGTGGACCATCAGGTCATGCAGGACCTTCCCATAGGCGCACCCCGTCTGCGTCATTTTCTAGCTCGAATTCACATGACCAATGGGGTCATTCTTTTGAACCCGCGAGACACTCGGTCTCGTTGAGCACATCACCCTCATTTCATCCATCATTTGGGCTGCCTATTCCAGACGAGCTCCAGCATTCCCATCACTCACATAATTCACATCATTCACAAGATTCCCACCAATCTTACCATTCCTTACACTCACACTCATTCCATCACTCGGATTCTACCTATTCTCCAGCCCAGTTCAGCCCCAACGACTATGTCAACGATTTTCTAGGTTTCAATCCACTAGGACCCGAGGATCACTTATCCCAGGAAATGGAAATGGATGACGACCCCGATCCAGACCTGCAAACCGGAACACCGGGTCATCCTATCAGCATCTCTAGCGGTTCTCTATACCAAGGATCGCCATACCAGGGGCCCGACTCGTTTATCGAGAGGTGGGCCACGTATGAATGGGCCTTTCCTCTTCATATCATAACTCTCCTGCTCAACCTCCTTTGGATGAACCACATCTTCAAGCAGTTTCTCCACCACCTCTTCCTGTTGAGGAGCCACCTCAACAACCACCTCAACCACCTCCCGAGCCACCGAGGCGAAGGAGGAATGCACGGATTTCTGTGTGAGGGGGACAACGGTTCAGTTCCCCTCAAGGTTCAAGATCGTACCCTCCAATTCCCGAGGACCCCCAAATGGGTGGACCCTCGCACGTGGTGCCGGAGAACGATCCTCCACCGGTTTCTTATGCACCAACGCCACCGCCAATGGGTCTTGATAACCCAATACCAACATACCTAGGTTCATCTGGGTATAACCCATCTGGGTATCCAACCACTGCGAAATATGGAGCCCAAGATCCGTATCTTACAGCAGCACTGTATAATGCACTTTATCCTTCTTCTTATCCTCCGGTTTACCCAACTGGATATCCGGTGAAGGGGTATCAATACCCACCGTATCAACAACCTCCTCCTCCACAACAGGTACAAACTGAAGAAATTATGCAGAGGTTGGACAGGGTTGAGCGAAAAGCAGACGAAACCAACAAGAAACATAACAGCTTTCTCAAGGGCCTTACAAGTCTCATCAAAGGCAAAAAGAAATAGAAAGTTGTTTACTTTACTTTGTATTTTATTTTCAATCAAGTCTCTGTGAGGACATTTTATTTTCTGTATTTTAGTCCCTGCGTGGACTTATTTCTAATTTTGTAGCCCCTGCGTGGGCAATATGTTCGTTTCAAGACCCGTTTAGGGCATCTTTGTATTAGTTTAATGGTTTAATGGAATTTCTTTTTGAGGTTTTAAATATGTATTTTTATTACATCATCATGTTATATCATTTCAATTTTTAATTGATCTGCCAAAGAAATTCTTAAAGGTATAACCTAGCCAAAATATTAAATGGTTATGATGGTACAACCTTTTTAAGACCATAACTCCCTGTTAACATCTGAAAACATGTTAACATTCTTGGTTGTGTGGCCTGAGAAACCACACAAGCTTCTAAATGTAATTGGACCCTTCCAAGTCACTATAATAGCCTATATGATCAATGTGAATCATGGCTAATAAACATCAATATGATGTATACACCAAAACATCCATTTGAGATGTATGCTTATAAGCAAAGGTGTAACAATGACAATGATAGTTTATTTAATAAAATTCTTGTCAAAAAGGCAATGAACTATGTTCGATCCTTAAAAGATCACTGATCTAAGAGATCATTGGTTATATTTTAATCGTCCTTGTGACAAGGCCTTTTGTGCCATCTAAATGTCCTTTGAGACGAGCCTTGAGCTCTATGAAGATGTCTTTCATAACATTGACAGTTGTGATTTATATGCCCTGTCTAATAAATATACAGGATTATATCCTATTGATTGCTTATTATGGTTCAGTTGTAGCCTAGGCAAATCATGATTTAAATTGATTTTTACTTAATTATTATATAATCTAAATACTTAATTATTGTTTGATTATTGTTTGATTTAGTACTCAAATCATGGCTGGCTCGGACGAAGCAAACAGTCATCCAGCAGAAGGAAACAATAACACCTGGGTTAATATCACTGGTGCTGAATTGCAAGCAATGATAACCGTAGCGGTTGCTCAAGCTGTGGATGATAAGTTCAAGGAGCCGAGTAATGTTCGGTCCAAGACTCACACAAAATCCCTATCTCATTCGCATATACTGAAGAAGGACGAGTCTCAACACTCGTCTAATCAGAAAAGTGAACCACATAGACAAGTTGTTGTTAATCAAGCTCCTAAGTACAACAAGAGTTGTACCTATAAATACTTCGTCTCCTGTAAACCGAGGGATTTCACAGGAGAAAAGGGAGCAATCGACTGCATGAAGTGGTTAGATGAAATGGAGACTGTGGTAGACATCAGTGGATGTGCTAAGGAAGACATGGTGAAGTTTGTGTCTCAATCTTTCAAGGGAGATTCCCTCACTTGGTGGAAAGCATTGGTGCAATCCACTAGAAAGGTTCCATTGTATAACCTTTCATGGAATAAGTTTGTTGATCTGGTAAAGGACACATACTGTCCTCAACATGAAGTCGAGAGAATAGAGACTGACTTCCTCACCTTGGTAATGAAGGATCTAGATTGCAGGTCCTATGTGACCAGTTTCAACTCGATGTCGAGGCTTGTACCATATTTGGTCACCCCTGAACCCAAACTCATTGCGTATTTCATCGGTGGTTTAGCACCTGAAGTGAAAGGAAATGTCAAGGCTTCTAAGCCTACTACATATAGATCTGCTGTAGATCTATCTTTGTCCCTTACTCTTGATGTTGTGAGGAGTAGGGCAAAGAAAACCACTGATGACGGGAAAAGAAAGAGGGAAGAAGACAATTCCCATCAATCGAACAAAAAGAACAAAGGGAACTCTGGTTCCAAGAAAGGATAATCGGGTGACAAGCCCAGGTGCAAGACTTGCAACAAGAGACACTTCGGAAAGTGCAACCAAGACCCATAAGCCAAACCATGTGGGATTTGCAAGAAGAAAGGGCACAAGTCTGTGGAGTTCCGAAACATCAAGGATGCAACCTGCTACGGTTGCAATGAAAAGGGGCACATCAAGACCAATTGCCCCAAGAATGCAAAGAATCCCGAGGAGGCGAAGAAAAACAATGCTAGAGTTTTTCAGATGAATGCGAGTGAAGCGGTGAACGACGAGAACGTCATAACAGGTACCTTCCTCATTAATAATAATTATCCTAGAGTTCTATTTGATTCAGGTGCTGCTAAGTCCTTCGTAGACCATAAGTTTTGTAAGTTACTTAATCTCCCTATTAAGACTCTACACATAAAATATGAGGTAGAGCTTGCCGATGGTACCTTAGAAACAACTTCGACTCTTCTTGATGGATGCTTCATATCCATTAAGAATCATTCTATCCTGCTATCCCTCTTGCCAATGAAATTGGCTGGTTTTGATGTGGTTTTAGGCATGGATTGGTTGTCACATAACCAAGCCCAAATCGCCTGTGATAAAAAGCTCGTTAACATCAAAACCCCTTATGGTGAATCTGTCACCATTCAAGGAGATACACAATATGGTTTGCCTAACAATGTATCTATTGTCAAGGTATCAAGGTGTTTGAAGAACGGATGTGTCATTTACATGGCACAAGTGACAGTGAGTGACCCAAAACCCAAGATTGAAGGCATTCCAATTATTTCCGAAAATCCTGATGTCTTTCCTGATGAATTACCTGGGTTACCTCCTGAGAGGAAAGTTGAATTCAGGAACATTCTGCCAGGATCTGCACCATTTGCACTAGATCCTTTTCGTATAGCACCTACTGAAATGAAAAAGCTCAGGACTCAATTGGATGACATACTGGAAAAGGGTTTCATCCAACCCAGCTCTTCGCCTTGGGGAGCTCCAATTTTGTTTGTGAAAAAGAATGATGGATCAATGCGCTTATGCATTGATTATCGTGAATTAAACAAGGTAACGATCAAGAATCGTTATCCCTTACCCAGGATCGATGACTTATTTGATCAGCTCCAAGGGGCGAGCTTCTTCTCGAAGATTGATTTGAGATCTGGTTATCATCAACTCGAGGTTAAAACTGAAGATGTACCAAAGACAGCGTTCAGAACAAGGTATGGACATTTTGAGTTCTTAGTGATGCCTTTCGGGCTCACTAATGCACCAGCTGCATTCATGGACCTCATGAATAGAGTCTGTAAGCCATACTTAGATAAGTTTGTCATTGTCTTTATAGACGACATACTTATCTACTCTCGTAATCAAGTTGATCACGAGAAGCACCTTCGATGTATCTTAGGATTGCTTCGGCAGGAGAAGCTATATGCTAAATTCTCCAAGTGCGAATTCTGGCTTCGTGAAGTCTAATTTCTTGGACACGTTGTTAGTGAGCGTGGTATCCAAGTCGATCCCGCCAAAATAGAAGCCATCATGAACTGGGAAGCACCGAAGACTCCTACAGAAATTCGCAGCTTTCTGGGTTTAGCTGGATATTATAGAAGATTCATTGAGAACTTCTCGAGGATAGCTGCACCATTGACTTCTTTATCCCGTAAGAATGTAAAATTTGATTGGGGTCCAAAACAACAAGAATCCTTTGAGATTCTTAAACAGAAATTGAGCAATGCTCCGGTGTTGACATTGCCCGAAGGAATTGAAGAGTTTATCGTTAACTGTGATGCGTCACACACCGGTATGGGTTGTGTACTTATGCAAAAGGGCAAGGTGATTGCCTATGCATCACGACAACTAAAGCTGCATGAAAAGAATTACACCACCCACGATTTGGAGTTGGGTGCCGTTGTATTCGCACTAAAGTTGTGGAGACATTATTTGCATGGGACTAAATGTGTGATCTATTCGGATCACAAAAGTCTCCAACACTTATTCAATAAAAAAGAGCTCAATATGAGACAGCGCCGCTGGATGGAAACTCTAAATGATTGAATAAGTGTTGGAGACTTTCGTGATCCGACAAGTTAGCCCAGTTGTACGTGGATAAGATTGTATCCCTACACGGAGTGCCGGTGTCTATTATTTCTGATAGAGATACTAGATACACCTCTCACTTTTGGAAAAGTTTCCAACAATCTTTAAGCACCCGTTTGAATTTTAGTACTGCTTACCATCCGCAGACAGATGGACAGAGTGAGCGTACAATTCAAACGTTGTAAGACATGCTTCGAGCATGTGTTATTGATTTGGGTCGTAGCTGGGATAACCACCTACCATTGATCGAGTTCTCCTATAATAATAGCTACTATACTAGCATTCAGGCTGCGCCTTTTGAGGCATTGTATGGAAGAAAATGCAGAACGCCTGTTTGTTGGGCGGAAGTAGGAGAAGCTCAATTGTCAGGACCTGATATAGTCCTTGAAACGACGGACAAGATTGTCCAAATTCGAGATCGCCTGAAGGCTGCCAGGGATAGGCAGAAAAGTTATGCTGATAAGAGGCGAAAACCTCTAAAATTTGAGGTTGGCGACAAAGTCTTACTGAAAGTATCACCCTGGAAAGGTGTGATGCGTTTTGGTAAGAAGGGCAAATTAAGCCCAAGGTATATTGGACCATTCGAGATCATCGAATCTGTCGGCAGTATAGCTTATAAGCTAAACTTTCCTAAGGAGCTCAGTGGAATTCATAATATGTTCCACATCTATAATCTCAAATAATGTCTAGGTGATGAATCGCTAGCTATGTCTCATAAAGACGTACAGATTGATGAAAGCCTGAGGTTTTTTGAAAGACCTATATCGATCGAGGATCAACAGGTTAAAAAGCTCCAAAGGAAGCACGTGCCTATAGTAAAAGTCAAATGAGATGCTCGTAGAGGTCCCGAATATACGTGGGAAGTCGAGTCCACTATGCGACAGAAGTACCCTCACTTATTCCAGTAAATCTCGGGGCCGAGATTTCTTTTAAGGGGTGAGGATGTAACACCACGTAAAAACGTGTCTAATTATGTAAAGACACGTGTCCTAAACTCTAAATATGTGAAAAATTGAGTTTGAAGGACTAAAGTTGGCAAACGGTGAAAATATGTATGCGAAGGGACTAAAAGTGTCAACATGCCAAACTTGTGCCTCTGAATGACCATACTCGGAGAATATATTCTTAAATGAGTAATTAATTTGATATAAGAAGCCGTTTGTAAAAATAAATGGAAGATTTTGAATTACGGGGGTTAAATGTGTCAACTTGTAAATTCTTACCTCTGAGTGGCCTTTTAACGAACCCAAGGCTTCGAAATATTCAAATATACTCTCAAGAATAAGTGGTATAAATTTCAAGTGGTTTCGAGATCGTTAAGCAAGTTTTCAAGACTTTGGGTGAAAAGTGTCAATTTGATGAAACTTGTGTTTATAGTGATATTTAACGAAACCGAGCCTAACGAAGTTTGATTATACTTCCTTGAGCCTCTACAAATTAACTACAAGGGCCTTATATGTCAAAAATGAGGTTGTATAAGGTTTTAAATGGCAAGGGACTGAATCTGTCAAGTTTGAAACATGTTTAACCTGAACAGCAGGTTTACGCGGGGCGCGTAAGCCCACTTCTGATCCTACGCGGGCCGCGTAGAAGTCCCCAGCGAAGAAAAACTTGGACAGATGCGAGTTTCAGATGGAGAACCGCCTTAACCTTATTCCAATCAATACTAGGGGCTGTATGTCGGTCTTATATTACCACTAGGACACATGGGGTGATCATATACACATCCAAAACAGCTGCAAACATCTAAGAGCATGGGGAATTGCTATATAAGACACTTTAGTTCTTTATTCATTTGCACTTTCATTTGCAAAAACATTCAAAACTCACCTCTGGAGCTAGCAAGCATTAGGAGAAGATTGTCATGTGTAGAAAAGATAGCAAGGACCTTAAGTAGGAGTTTTAATCCCTGCTTAGTCCTTTTAATTAGCTTAAAAACCGAAAAGTCAAACATATCATAATTAAGCTTTGACTTTCGGTTTAATCATAAATGGTCCAGTCACTGACCGAAATGAAAGTGGTTATGGAACCATATTAAGGTAGGTGATTAACCTTTAAAAGGGCACCTCCTAATTATTTCGTTTGACTAGTTAATTGTCGGGTCAAACTAGTTAGTCAAAAAGTCAAACTAAACAGAAAGTTTAAAAATGATTTAAACTAATAAAACAGAGGTTCTAAATTATATTTTAACATTCTAATGACTTGGTAATTAGTATTAGAGCATGTTTAATCAGGTCTAACCCGACAATTATTAATCTAAGGTCAGTTTATAACCGAAAGTCGCAAAAACTTGACTTTTTCTTTGACTTTCAGTTCTGACCCGTTTAAGCTTAATTCTCCCATGTTTTAAGCTTCCATTAGGACCACATTAGATAGTAGTATAACCCTCTGAAGTTATATTGCTTGGTCCTTAGTAGTTTGAATTATATGCTGTTGTTTGTTAATATGCTTATAAATGCCGTAAATGCCCTTTTGACATATAAATGAGATTTTTAGAAATGTGAGAGGACAAAAACCTTTGCTACTAATATATAAGCTTGTCCTGAAAATTTGACATCAGTTCTTGCTCTCAAATAGAAGTTATGCTAGATATTGTAATTAGAAGCTTTTATTAATTAAATTGCGATATCTTGCATAAGACTTGTTTAAACTTGGATTTTGAACCAAAACTCATTACCTAGTGTTAAGATATTATTTTAAAGGAATTTTAAGATTTTTGGTCAGATTATAATCTGTCTAAATCATAGAGTTCTTGTGTAATTCGGTAAATGACGATAATACAATATTCATGCATAAATTGAGATTAACAAATGATTTGAATGCCAAAACTTTTCCTACTGATTTCGTACATTAAATAAATTATTTTGAGCATTTAAAACTGATCAAAATCTCAGAATTACATAAACATCTTGATTATCGTCAATTAGCGAGTTTTACACTAATTAGGTGCCTAGTATGTTTTAAAACCATATTTAACACCTAAGACTTTTTACCTACTGAATTTTTAAACAAATTTTAATATTATTATAGTAGGTATAAGTCATGAACTCAGACTTCCAAAAGTGTCCTTAAAAGCATATGTGAAATGACCAAAATGCCCTTTCGGGGCATAGTTTGGCCATAAATGGTAAACCTCACATATATGTAATATCTTACTGATGTAATGAGATAAAATAAACATTTTTACTGATTACAAAAGACCAGAACTTCAGTTTGTTATAAAATCTCTTTTATGATCATTAAAATGACCAAAATGCCCTAACGGGACTTAAATTGATTTTAAATACTTTTTGGGCATATATGTTGACATCGTACTGATGTATTAACATATTTTAAGAATAATAAAATTTGAGAACTGTATATAATTCATTTGGTTACCCGTTACATGATTATACGTTCGGATCGGTTTATGTGACTAGTTTACGTAAAATAGGCGAAACGGGTTTAACCTTATCATTAAATACTCAAATTCCAGAATGTGTTTAGTTTACCCATATTATACAAGTATCCAAGCTTGTCGGGTCTAAACCACATTCTATTCCGGTCTCCACTTAATCTAGCGTTTAGAACCGTAAAGTTTCTTTCTAGCTAGCCGGTCTAAGTCTTTGACTTAACTAAATACCTGTTAGCATCCTAATAGGTTATTAAACCTTCCATACAGATTATGTAGCATCCAGTAGAAGGTATTATCATCAAGCTTTAGGAATATACGGCTAAGTTACTTCTCATATCTAGCTCAGGTAAATACTTTTAACTTATTTTCCCTTATACGGGCTTTGGATATGGTATTATAATAATACCACTTGGTCGGGTATGAAATCATTTAATCGGATTGTGATTAATAAATTTACATAACCCGTTTTAATCTGTCTTGTTTGATAACATAAGCATTGGGGGTTAATACGACCGTGTCCTGGATATCCTCGGCTCATTTCATTTGAAAATGGCCACGACCTATGCACGGGGTGTAGGCATACACCTGACAGATGCAAATGCTAAAATATAAACCCACATGTTGGGGATAACTCCTTTGTGGGTTCTATAAGTGGTGAGTCGGTTAATCATGATCGGCTTCCAAACTGGCCCCAATTGTAAGACAAACATATAAATCTGTATACAAGATTATCTTTAAATAATTGTCCCAAGTTATAAATGATTTGTGCCACGTGCACTTAAATCAATTTTCATAAATGTTTTCAAAAGAGTCAGTTAATTGTATTTACCAGTGTAAACTGACGTATTTTCTAAAGACTGATTGACAGGTACCTCTCGTAAATAGGCTGGTGCTATTAGGTGTCGTATAATAGGATCTTGCAAATCCCTAGATACCTGAATTCTGTTATATTGTTTTCTTGTATTTTATTTATGATCCGCCTGTGGATCTTATTACAATCTAGTATGTATATTCTTTCATTCGGACACGCAGACATTATGGTTTGTAATAGTTTATTCACCAAGCCTTCCGCTGTGCTATTATATTGTGTGTATTGAGAATGATGATAAAAACTACGTCACGATACTCCCCGCCGGGCCCACCGGTAATATGTGGAAATATCGGGGTGTGACAACTGCATTGTATGGGTTGATCAATCCATGGCGTCGTTAAAGATCTCAGTACCCTCAACAGTTTGAACCATATCATGAACAACGGAGGCCTGGATAATTATGGTTTATCGTATGTCGGAGGCCTGAGCGTATTACTCACCCTAGGTGGCCCTGGGATAGTTAAGGATATCATGACTAATCATTCAGAATGTATGTGTAACATATTCAGTCATTTCCATGTATGGAAAGGTGAGGATCTTCCGATGGAACGAATTGTGAATTTCCGGATCAACGGAGTTCCAGTTCACCTCAGGGATAACTCGTTATTCGACCAGATCGGGGGCCTTTTTGGACAGGTGGTTCAGGGATCATCATTCTCCTGGGTAGACTCTAATAATTCAGATAGTTTGGTCCTGGTGTTGGCCCCTCACGGGAAACGAATCGAGGAGTCAGTGGTCCTGAATTGGGAGGAAAGAAGGTAAGTTATCTGGGTCATTGAGGATGTCGTAGCTTGGAAACCTGATCTGGACGGTGAAAGCCGTTGGATGATGTTGGTGAAAATTCTGCAGAAGCATCAGATGTGTGTTCGAATGATGGCAGAAATGAAGTTAACATTCTAGTGGTCGATGATATTGAGGAGGGAGAAATTACACCTCTGGAAGTTATTCAGCCTGTGCCGGAAGGGGTGTCTCGGCCTCCGACGAAACCACAGACAGCACCAGAAAATGGAACATCACCGAAAAATGAAACGTCGCCAGTTAACGAAAGGTTGGATAATGAGAGCCCGCTTAATGAGGGTGTAGCTGTTCGGGATTCGTTGCGGAATATGCATGGGGTGCATGGGGAAAATATCTCTCATGGGAAATTTAATCATAATGTGGGGTCAACAAGAAAGTCGGGTGGCATGTCTGGTTGTGGTATCCAACATATGGACGAGAGAGACAATATCATAATGGACTCAGCTTCACAGGAGGGCCCAACTCCCAAAACTGGGATTGGTAAGAGATCCAGGGCTAACCATAGCCCACCATCATCTGGGTCAAGGCAGGGTCCACCCATTAGGAGTTTTAATCAAAACTAAGGGACTGGGTATTTTTCCCTGGATCTAAATCGGCCAACAATAAACCTAAGTTCGGTTAGTGGAGGAGCTTCTGGAGGTGAGGAGAATCAACTATCGGAGACGATGCAGGATGTAGGGGGCATCAACAACAGCCTTCGGAGCAACCACAAGCAGTTATATGGCAATCACGTGATCCGGGTGGACCTGCTGCTGATGCTGTGGGAGTCGGGGATGAAATTCAAGCTACGTAAACGATAGACTCTAAGGTGGGCATTGATTTGCAAGGGTTTGATGAAGCCATCAGGGTTCTTATTCAAGGTGAAGGTGTTTCCATTGGTCTCCAATGAATTTTCTTTCTGTTAATTTAAGGGGGGTACGGGATTCCCGTAAGGTTGATTGGGTTAGGGGTATCAAAACTATGTATGGTGTCCACATTTTAGCAATCCAAGAAACTAAATTGGGGGCTACCGCAAGTTTTATGTTTAACGGTTTTTGGGGTCGGTCTGCATACAATTTGGAAGTGGTGGATGCAGAGGGTCGATCCGGGGGGCTGGCCTGTCTTTAGAACCCTGCCTTGTTTTGTTGGTGCATAATGTCTATAGCCTACGCATATAGTCTAGGTCATGTCGGTAGCTTGTAATAGGGCGAAATGTGTCAAAAATGTAATGTTATGTATGTTAGAAGTCATTTCGCACGAAATAGCATTGGCTATTTCGTACGAAATAGCATTTTGCTATTTCGTACAAAATAGCATTTTGCTATTTCGTGCAAAATCAGTTGCCTATAAATAGGCAGTGTTGGTTTTTCATTTGGTACGAAATAGGTGAACGTGTAACGAAGTGCTGTTAGTGCAATACATCTATTGACTTCATCTTATATCATGTAATAGGATAGGATAGGATTTCTAGTGCACGAGATTCGAGAATCAAAGTTTAGTGTTTAAGATGTTGATTTCGCTCGAAAGTGTAAAAGGGTCATTTCGAGCGAAATCAGAAACATCTGATTCCGCCCGAAAGTGTTTCTTGCCATTTGGAGCGGAATCACACTCATATATATAGTGCACTTTACATTTCATTTGGTACGGCTTCTGAATTTGTGTCGAAGTGCTGCCAAAGTTTGTCCAGGTTGTAATCAGTGCTATTATCAATATTAGTGACAAATTAAAGAGTATCAAGCTGTTTCCACGTCCGTTTCACTGATTCCGCCTTTGAATCGGATATAAAGCTCTTCTGAACGACTCAGTCGGGTCCAACAACGATCCTACTAGTGGTATCAGAGCTCAGGAGGAAGAGTTCTATACAATTCAGCTGCGTTTTCTGTTTTTCTACACCTTCTTTTCAAATTGAACATCATTTCACGGTCCGAATTGGCTGAGATTTTCACAGTATGCTCGGAATCATGTATTAACAAAGCCTTATAAGTTTCAGCTTTAAAATCGACCTAAACTTGACATTTTTAGTGATTCAGCTCGAAATTGCTCGATTGATTGATGATGTCACCAGTGATTCCGCTCGGAAATAGGTCCTGATTCCGCTCCAGATCAGCTCCAAAAGGCTGATTCCGCTCCAGAATATTGACTAATTCCGAAAGTTGGGTTGTGATTCCGCTCCAACAGCTTAAAATTCTAATTCCGCTCCAAAGTTCAGTTTAATTTCGCTCCAGGATAGTTCTTGATTCCGCTCCTGATTACATTCTGATTACGCTCCAAGATACAAACTTTGAGATTCCGCTCCAAAGATTGTTTATGATTTCGCTCCAGATTAACAAACTTCTGATTTCGTTCAACTGGTTGTTGTGATTTCGCTCCAAAACCACATATTGTTGATTTCGCTCCAAACAGTCTTCAAACAGATTCCGCTCGAAGTGTTAAACATCTAATTCCGCTCGAAGTGTTAATCAACTGATTTCGCTTCAACTGGTCAACTTGTGATTTCGCTTGTGTTGTCAAACAAAGTGATTTCGTTTGAGTTTCCAATTTCGCTTGAAAAAGTGAAATTTCGTGTCGAGATCATTTCACATCAATCGAGTGTCAGTCTGTTTCAGTTTATCTGATATTGTTTGTACTGATAGTGTTTGTTTGATTGTCTATCCAGGTTTACATCATGGCTGAAGAATTCTACAACACATTTTTCAATGCATTCACATCCGAATCGTTCGAGATTGCAAATGTTACACCGAAAACCATCACAAAAGCTATCAATGAGAACATCAAGCATGATAACTTCTATGGAACACACTCAAAGCCACCAACTCTGGAGAGCATTGAAGATTATACATGGTGGAAAGAACGTTTTCTCAATTGGGCGAAAGCGTATGCTCACGAAAGCTGGTTTTGCTTAGAGTTTGGATATGAACGGCCAAAAGATAATAAAGGCGAAGAAATTTCATTCAAGAAGTTATCAAGAGAAGATAAATCTGAGTTTGCTGTCGAACAAAGAATGATTGCTTTGATCCAATCTGCAATCAGAAATGATATTTTTGCGTTGCTGAATCATGATGGTTCATCTAAATCAGTTTGGGAAGCTTTACGTGTTAAAGCTGAGGGGGTAAACAGATAAAAAAGAACAAAATTGCTTTACTTAAAAAAGAATTTGATCTGTTTGATAGTCTAAAAGGAGAGACAGTGAGATAAATGATTGAGAGATTTTGTCATCTTAAAATTGAACTTGAGAGATTTGAGATAGTGAAAACAAGAGAGGAACTTATAGATAAAGTGATTGAAGCGTTACCACGAGCTGATCAGTGGCAAACGTTTGTGTTTATTTTGAAAAATGATGCTTTATATGATACAATTTCTCTTGATGCATTGTTTGAAAAGATAAAGAGTCATGATCTAGAGCTACAAAAGCAAAGCAAAATGATTGGTTCTTCACATCAACAGAATGTTGGATTGTATTACAAAGGCAGTGTACATTCGGAGAAAGGTATTGGTTCACCAAAGACAGCATTCAGTGGTGAGAAAATGAAAGAACCTCAAACAACTTCAACAAGTCATCATTCTGGATATCATTCATCTTCAAAATCAAATTCTGATGAAGCTGAGGAGATTCTATGCAACATCGTTCTCAAACTGAAAAATTCTCCGGCAATGAGCGTTAATACAGCTAAACAACAAATGAGTTTTCTTGCATCTATTTTAGAATCGTATGAAGGTCTTTTAGCTGGAAAAATTGGAAACTCCGAATTAACCAAAGAAGACTACGACCAGATTGATCCGGAAGAGATGGAGCTCATTGACATTCGTTGGTGCTTAGCAAGTTGCATCCGAAGAGCGCAGAGGTATATGGAGATTACTGGGAAACAATCTCTTGGAGGTGCATCAACAAAGCTTGGATTCGATAAATCCAAAGTGACTTGCTTCAAATGTAAGCAGAAAGGTCATTTCAAGAGAGAATGCACTAATTCTGCAGTTGGTGGAAATGAACATCCGTTCAATGATGATTACTACCGAAAGGCAATCTACCATCGAAGCAGAGAAGAGCCTAAGATGATTGAAGATAAACCTAAATCGAGAGCTTGTTTTGTAATTCAAGATGATGAAGGTTTTGATTGGTCCGAGATATGTCCAGAAGAAGATCGTTTGGAGAATGTTCGAAAAACAACTCATGGGAAAACTATAACAGAGGAAAGAAAGTTTGTTTTTGTTGCTGAAATCCGTGAAGAGAACAATGAAGATAAAGATAAAGCTAAAATGAAGGAGAAAACCAGAGAAGAGATTTTGGAAGAAAAGACCTACAGAGAAAGAAACATTGTGTTGAACATAATGGATGAAATGCAAGAAGAGTATGAGAGTGCAGTGAGCAACAGAAGATGGGATAAAAAGAGAGAGTGTTACTTCAACAAAGAAGGAGAACCAGTTGTTCCAAAGAAAGATATAATCTTTGATGATGTTCTTCTCATAATTCCTTTGAGAGCTGAATACTATAGAAATGTATTGAAAGATGACACATATGCTAAAAGGCATGAAAAGGAGATCAGATATACTATGACATCTTGTCTGAGAAAAAGGGATGAAGAGAGAATGAAGAAGAGTGTTGAAGAGTTGGTGAACAATCTGAAGAAAGTTGCAGAAGAGGTTAAAGCAGAAGCTGTTGAAGTAGAGGTTGTGAAGGAAATCAAAAGTGAAGAAATTGTTGTTAATGAAGAGGTTGAGAAAGTTGTTATTGAAGAACAGCAGATTAGAGAAGAGGTGAAGAAAACAGAAGAAGAAGTAAAGAATGAGAATTTGGAAGTTGGTAATGTTGGTGATGAAGTTGGTGTTGAAGAAAAGCAAGATGATGCTGATCAGAAGCAAACTGAGGCAACTACATCAAACACCGAAGTGCCAATCACTGAGGTATATTCTGATTCTAAAATCCTAAAAACGATTGATCAGTGCACGAAATGCATGGAACCGTGCAGAGCTTGTACTGAAAAAGATGAGCAATTCAGAACAAGAGATCTTGAATTTACTAAAATTGAAAATATTTTTAAAGAAAAATGCAAAGAAATGCTAGAAAAAGAAAAAGTTTTAAAAGAAAATGATGAAAAACTTTCAGAAAAATGTAAAAAGTTAGAAACAGAAAATGAAGTTTTGAAAGAAAATGTTTCTAAAATGACAGAAGAATGTTCACAAAAAGAAATTGCTTGTCAAGAAATGAAGAAAGAATATGACTCAATGAAATTAGCATATCATATTACGAAAGAGTCATACGAAAAAGTGAAAGATGAAATGAAATATGCTCAATCAAGAATGAATTATCTTTCTGAAACAACTAAAGAGCTTAAACGAATGTATTCTATAAAACAAGATGTTAATTCTTATATTGAGGATGTTGCTAAGCTAAAGCGACAGATTGCTGATTTAGAACAGGATAACAACAAGTTGAAAAGTTATTACGTGTCGTCATATGTGCTTGAACGTATTTTCAATATAAAACCGGGAGATGGTGAGTCTGAGCAAAACAAGAAAGGCATTGGCTCAGAGTTTCATCAAGTTCCACCACCGGGAAAATTTGCATTTTATGATGAGGAAAAGGTCGAAAAAGCTTTCAACATGGTAGATCAATTGCCAGACAACATTGACATAACCTATTCCAAATCTGATGATTCTCATGATTCAGATGTGGTAGGTAAAGTCGTTGAATGTGTGTTGAAAGAAGAGTCGATTGATACAGGTAAATCTGAATCACAGGATGAAGATGAAGGAAATCTTTATGACAGTTATCTAAAAAACACAAAATCCGAGAAAAGTTTGAATGTTGATTCAAAAGGATTGGTTTATACCATGATTGGATCGGACAAATTGTTCTTAGATATTGTATTCCCGATTCAGAATGTGATTTCAGAAAAGGTTGATAAAGTTTTCAAAAAGGTTGAGATTGAAAATTCTGAGATTTCAAAGTTTGCTGGTAAGACTCATAGAGGTTTGTATAACAAACCTAGTTTCAAGAAGAAAAACATGAAGGCTGGTTTGGGTTATAAGAAGAAACAGAATTGGAAGAAAATGAAGTGCCAACTTATCAAGCAAAAATGAGTTTTGTTCAAGGAAATAGTTTAGCAAAAGAAAAAGAACTTAAATTGAGACAGTCTAATGATGAGTTCTTTGCTAAAAAGAAAAAAACAACAACCACAGGTTAAAGATGTGTCCATGAGAACATGTTTTAAATGTGAACAAAAAGGACATCTTGCTCGCAAGTGTCCAAATCTGAAACCTGTGGATGTTGACAAAAAGAAGATTGATGCTGAAAAACAAAAATCTGAGAATGTGAGACAAAGGTCAACCAGATTTGACTCAAAACAAACTTGGAGGTACAACACAAACAAGTTTGCTTTGAATCAAAACTGGAAATCAAACCCGAACAGGTTCGATTTTAGACAGACTTGGAATTCTCACACACCCAGAGTCAGAACAACTCAAAGTTGGAAAACAACTGTTGATATGACAAAACCACAAGAATTTTGGAAACCAAAAATTGTTCAAAAAAAAAAGTTCAAAAAGAGTCTCATTTTTATAAAAGAGGTACGCCGAAAGGTCAAATATGGTCTATTAAGAAACAAGTGACTTCGGTAAAAGATGAGAAAGTTGAAGTAAAAGTTGAAAAGATTTTTGTGAAAGATGACAAAGATTTTCCGAAATTGAATGAAAATTATTGTGTTGAAATGCCTAAGGTCAAACAGACCTGTGCAAAATTGTTCAAGTAATCAAGTAGTCTGAATGTGCAGGTGCTCAACAAATCTGAAGATTGTGAGAATGGAAGTTGGAGCAGCCTGGCACAACGAGGAGAGGAGGTTGCTGGATCCTGTGTTGGTTGAAACAAGAAGTTTATTTTCATTCTGTACATAAATAAACAATATTTTCAAAACCCTAAAAATTGAAAATTTTGAAAAACCAAAAATATGTTTTGTTTTTGTCAAAAATATTCAAAAATACAAAAATATGTGTTGATTGAATACGCCGAAACCCTCATGGCTGAACAAACATTATTACTTTCACAAGATTGAAAAACGGTTTTCAAACTGTCGAAAATCAATGGGTTGTAAATCATGGGGGTACATTATATTTTTTTGCAAATCAGAGCACTTTTAGCAGAAAATGGATGGCGAGACAAAGCTATCAGTGTTGGTTGTCAAATTTTCTTTAAATGATTTTGCATTTTAGGGGGAGAAAAATTGTCAGAAAATACAAAAATATTAGAAAATTTGAAAAAGCCAAAAACATGATAAAATTCAAAAATTGAGTTTTTGTGTAAAAAGAGGAAATGATAGTACATCAGTAGACAGTTACAGTATGCTAAAGAAATGTAATGATTAAATAGTGTTAAACAGTCTCACTGATGATATGCCGATAGATTTTTATACATTTAGTAAACTTTTTCGGGATATAAACCTAAATTCAAACTTTCTTATTTAGTGGGGAACACTACTTGGATATATAGGTAACCCCTAAAATCTTGTTTGAAAGGTCCCTCTTTCTGAGATACTAGGTCTTTATACTCAGTGATATCTAGGGTATTATTCCGGGACTTCTGATTCTGCGGAAGCAATGGCCTTGTCCCCGCATAATACTTTCTGCATTGCTTGAAATATAGCGCCGCCCTCAGCAAATTGATGAAACAATAAAATTGATAGTCATTGTTGTTGTAATACAAAAGATCCTCTAAAGGGGACACACCGAAAAGTCGAGCCGTCATCTCTCTGCTGAACGGAAGTTCTGACATGAGCTCTCACGGTTTCGTACTATAATTTATTCCCCTTACAGATATCATCTAGGTATACTCACCTGTAAGACTGAATATTGGGATCTGGATACAGGAGTATATCCAAGAGGTGGGACACATGAATGTGTTTAAAGTTCTTAATACACCTAAGTCGTATCCTGAATCAGTTGAAATTTGTATGAAAATTTAAGTGGATCAGTATATCGACAATCTAAGTGAATTTTTTAATTCTTAATGTGTAACTAAGCTCAACGGTACTTGTGACTTGTCAAAAACTGATATGATCCTCTGATGCATACTCAAACAAAAATATTGTCTGTAAATATGTTTGTACATATTTCTTTACTGCTTTATATTTTCAGAAATATACAAAAAGATTTTTGATTCTGCTTTATTTTCGACAACCGATGTCTGAAATGCTGAGTTTCAAAATCTAAGTAAGCTGATTGTGTTTCTGAAAATAAAACAAGTTCATTAATTTGAAACTTGAATTAAAAATTAAAAATTCAAAAACAGTTTGTGATATCTCCAAGGTCATTAGTTTGGACTTGGATGATTAACTGTGAGGGAGTTGGATTCTTTAGTGCTGCTAAATCATTTAGTTTGTTGATAAGGGGAGTGAATTAGAGAATTTGATTGATAATATGAAAACATTGTATTTATAGATGTTTGAGTGATTGCAGATAGTCCAGATTACGATCCCGAGAGCAGAGTCTAAGGGGGAGTCTGAAGACAAGCTTGAAGCAAGAGGAGCTTGTAGATGGATAGCTAGGTGTCGATCCCAAAGCACGGAAGCTTGACGAAAGGGGGAGCCTGAAGCTGATGGAAAAAGAAAAGGATTGATGGATGCTTATAATGTTACAATTTGGATGAGAATGCAGAATGATCAAGACCGAAGATGTGTCATATTGGAGACTAGACACTAAAGACTCCGTCAATATCCGAGGGGGAGTCTGTTAGTGCAATACGTCTATTGACTTCGTCTTGTATCATGTAATAGGATAGGATAGGATTTCCAGTGCACGAGATTCGAGAATCAAAGTTTAGTGTTTAAGATGTTGATTCCGCTCGAAAGTGTAAAAGGGTCATTTCGAGCGAAATCAGAAACATCTGATTCCGCCCGAAAGTGTTTCTTGCCATTTGGAGCGGAATCACACTCCTATATATAGTGCACTTTACATTTCATTTGGTACGGCTTCTGAATTTGTGTCGAAGTGCTGCCAAAGTTTGTCCAGGTTGTAATCAGTGTTATTATCAATATTAGTGACAAATTAAAGAGTATCAACCTGTTTCCACGTCCGTTTCACTGATTCCGCCTTTGAATCGGATATAAAGCTCTTCTGAACGACTCAGTCGGGTCCAACAACGATCCTACAAGTGCTGCCCAATTTTCACCGTGTAATCAAGTTGAATATCAATGAAAAACCTGTTTTAAGTATAATTCTCTGTTTCTACACCGTTCTATCACTGATTCTCAGTTGTTTGACGGTTTCCGCCTTTCAAACAGCTTAGTATTGACTCTGAACGACTCATATAGGTCGCAAAACGATCCTACAAGTGGTATCAGAGCTCAGGATGAGTCAATTCGTTTGAATCAGTGCTTAGAATTCTGTTTTTCTACTCATTCTTGGATTTCTGGACAAATTCACGGACAAAATAGACTGATCTCTTGATATATTGTGTAAAATAAAGTTTTAACAAATCCTTGAAAGAATCAGCCCTAAATTCAGACTAAAAGTGACAAAAGTGGGCCAAAAACTTGATTTCGTTTGAACGAACACTATTTCGTTTGAAAAATTGAGTTTGTTTCGTACGAAATGAGGTATTTCGTGTGAAAAGTTGCTATTTCGCTTGAAAACATCTGCTCATTTCACGCGAAATAGACCCTTTCGTTTGAAAAGTTAATTTCGTTTGAGTTTTTCGCACGAAAAGAAAGTTTTTTGCTGATTTCGTACGAAATGGCACTTCATTTCGCGTGAGAGTGCTATTTCGCATAAAAGTTGATTTCGCCTGAAAGATTGATTTCGTGTGAGAATCTGATTTCGCTTGAAACCTGTTTTCGCGTGAAAGTCCATTTCGTTTGTGTGATTTCGTACGGAAGTTCATTTCGTGTGTAGAAGTGATTTCGTTTGAAAGTGACTGTTTTTAAAAACTTGAAATTTAAAAAAAAAAAATTGTTTTCGTAAAATGGATAACCAAGAGTTTTACAACTTATTTGCCGGTGAGGGAATGACGGCAGTACAAACCCCAGCTACTATCGTGCAACATGTGAACATGGAGAATGAACTGGGTACGATGCAGAAACCGCCAAAGTTGATGAATATTGATGAGTATTCTGGATGGTCTGATAGGTTTAAGACCTGGGTGTAAGCAAACCATTTCGAATGTTGGATGAAAATCTAATCCAAGTATGTACCTCCAGTTACTGCAGCAGGTATTGAGAAATCTATTGGAAGTTTAACTCCAGTTGAACATGAGAGTTTCAAAGCAGAAAAGAAAATGATGAGCATTCTACAGCAGGCAATCAAAGAGGATATCTTAGTACTGTTGCAACATCAAGGAGACTCACAGTCCGTTTGGAATGCATTGAAGGTTAAGTTTCTTGGAAGTGTGTCTATGATAAAAAGCAAAACTGCTTTGCTGAAGAAGGAGTTTGATATCTTTACGGGTATAAAAGGTGAGACAACAAAACAGTTGATTGAAAGATATTGTCACCTAGTGGTTGAGATGAAGCGGTTGAGCATTGAGAAAACTGATGAGGAGTGGGTTGATAAGCTAGCGGATGCATTACCATACGATGAATGGGGTACTTATCTGTTAGTGTTGAAAAACAACTTGGAGTATGTTGGATTCAACCTTAGCACATTCATTGATAAGATTGAATCTCATGAACTTGAGCTGATGAAGATTAGAAAAATGAAGTCGTCAAATGTACAACAAGATGTATCATTATACTACAAAGGAAGTCCAACAGCAACATCGAATCTAAGTCCTAAAATCCCGACAACTTTTAGTGCTGATTCTACTTCACCTGGCACATCAAGCAGCAATAATTCACCATTTGCAAGTTTTGAACCAAATCCTAAGGTTCAAAACTCATCAGATCAATCATATACCCAAAGTTCGTCAGGATCAAATAGTCAAAGTCAAGGTCCAGGAATTCTGTGCAACATTGCGGTGAACATTAAGAATGTTCAAGACTTTACTGAATCCTTAGCAAAACAGCACATAGCACTACTTGCTTCGGTGCTTGAATCTTATGAAAGTTTGGTTGCAGGTAGAATTGGGACCCTGATATGACAAAGGAAGATTATGATCAGATTGATCCAGAAGAGCTAGAATTGATAGATATCAAGTGGGGAATGGCAAGCTTGGTGAGGAGAGCTCAAAGATTTATGGAAATCACTGGTCGGAACAGTCTTTTAGGACCGGATCAAAAGCTTGGATTTGACAAAACAAAAGTCACATGTTTCAAATGTAAAGAGAAGGGACATTTCAAACGTGAATATCCAAACCGAGAAGTCAACAACCATCGAAACCCGTTCACAAACGACTACTACAAACAAGCTATCTATCACAAGACAAGTCAACAACCATTCACCCAAAGACCTCAGATTGAAAACAAGCCTGAGAAAGCTCTTTTAGTCAATCAGGATGATGAGAAGGTTGCTGAAGGTTTTAGTTTGGATAAGTATATCCCTGGTAGTGAGGGTATGGCCATGATGGCAGAGATTGTGGAAGAACCGGAATGCGTTGTTGAAACAGAAGAAATCAGTGAAGTCATATCTGAAGAAAGTTTGGCAGAGCTGGAAGAAGTAGCTGCAGAAGTTTACCACTATCAATCTGAACAGCAGATTATTGCTAGTTCTTTCAAATCAATAATGCATCCTAATATGTTTGAATCTTTTGCAGGTTTCTTCAGTGAGCCAACTACTGGTCTTTGTCCAAGATATGATGTTGAACCAGGTCCAGTTGAAGAGATAATAGACATTTTAAAAGAAATTAATGAAGAGACTCTAAAAGAGATTGCTAACAAAGCATTGATGGGCAAACTAAAAGAGGTAGAAACAGAATCTGTTGAAATAGAGTCTGTCAAAACAGAGTCGATTGAGAGTATGTCTGTCGAAACGTAGTCAGTTTAAAAGGAGTCTGACGAGAAATCACAAATTGAGGAGATTAAATCAGGAGAAGAGTCTGAGTCAGAATTTGATGGGTTTGGTAAAACGGATGTTAAAATTGATAACGAAGAAAAAGTTTCTGAAAAAGGATGAGTCAATTCATGAAATTCCATGCAAAAAATGTTCAAAACCCTGCATGGATTGTCTTGAAAAAGACAAACAATTTCAAGAATTGAAGAAATTTACTGATGAAGTAAAATATGATCTCAGTGAGATAAAAGAAGCATATGACCCTTTGGCACGATCAATCAAAATGATTAAAAAAAGTAAGTTTTGAAAATGATAAAGCCACAAACTTGCTAAAATCTACTGTCATGGATAAACATATGGAAATTAATATCCATCTGGACACAATTGCTTCTTTGAAAAAAGAACTTGAGTTAATGAGAATTGAAACTGAGAGAGTTGATAAGAAACTGTTGAGTTATGTTGCTTCATCATATGTGATTGATCAAATTGTTCCGCAACAACCTGATGCGAAACCTGTCTTCAAAAGTGTTCCACCCCCAATGTGGAATCATTATACACAAAAATATCCAGATGGGGTGGAAGCTGCCTTGAATCTCAAGTTGAGAACCATTGAGAATGATTTGCCTGAGAATATTGATGTTACGTTTTCTCCGTCCGACACTGACAACGAGTAACAGGTGATCAAAACCGTTGTTGACCAAGTGTTAGATGAAGAAAGTGATAACTCGGAGTTTGATACTGTGAAAACTCATTTTGAAAACTCCATTTCTGATTCTGAAGAAGACAGTAACTTCTTAGACAAGTTCATACCAAAATCAGATACAGTTAAGAATGATGATTCGATCATTGTGGTTTACACAATGACCGGAACTGATAAACTTTATTCTGATTTTGAGTATCCAACTCAAAATGCCAGAATGGAAAATGTTGAAAAAGTGTTTAAACTTGTTGAGATTGAAATTTCAGAAGTTAACAACAATGAGTTCTTTTCAAAACCAAAGAGGTCTTTTGTAAAACAACCAACCCGAGAAAGAAAGAGTGGGTAAGTAATCATGGACACAACAAAAGACAAGGTAACAACTTTAAAAAGAAGGGTGTCAGTTTTGAAAAGAAGATGGCTAAAAATGAGGTAAAACCAAAAGAAAAGATGAGTGATGTGTTTGTTGCTGGTCCTAGTGTTGATGCTGAAAAGGATTATATCTTCAGTAAAAAAGCCATGGACGATTTCAATGCAGCTAAGAAGTTGAGACAGGAGACCTACAGATCAACTTTTGTCGAGTATGACAAAAGAATCTGTTACCGCTGCAATGAAATTGGTCACATGGCCAAGCAGTGCGTGAAAAAGTTTGAGAAACCAGTTTTGCAAAAACCCAAACCTAAAACTCCAACTGATGGTAAGGGTAAAACACCAATGATTTCCCCCGTTCGAATTTTGAAAAGAGGAGAATCTTTGAAGTCCGTTGATAAGCCAAAATCAATTTTTGAGATTGGTGAATCTTCGAAATCACCAAAGACTTCAAAGGTTTATCCGAAGACGAAAATTTTTGAAAACCAATCATGGGTGGCAAAATCAAAACAATCAGTTGAAGAGAAGAAGATGGATAATGAGCTAAAATCTGAACCAGAAGTTTTTGCAAATGATGTTGACAAACTAGAATTTGAACTAGACAAGTTGCTTGAGGAATTCCCACCAATTAAGGAGGGAGATTTAAAACCAAAATCCAAACCTGCTGTTCCAAATGTCATCTTTAACATTCCGAAAGTTGATGTGTCATGTGATATTGTGTTTGGTAGTGTTCCAAAAGTAAAGAAATCATGGGCTTCATTGTTTGAATGAATTTCTTTCATGTTTGCAGGGGCTTCCGAGGTCAATAATCTCAAAGTGGATCATGGACAGCGGAGCTTCAAGGCATATGACGGGAATGTTGGCTTTGCTCTATGACGTCAAATCTATCAACGAAGGATATGTTGAATTTGCAGGGAATCAGGGTGGCAGAATAGTTGGTGAAGGAACTCTGACAAATGGAGTCGTGACATTTGACAAAGTGAACTATATCATCGAACTTGAAAACAATCTGTTGAGCATCTCACAGATCTGTGACAAGTCTTTTACTGTACACTTTACTAAAAATGAGTGTTTAATCATAAAACCTGGTTTTAAAAATCCCGAGGACATGGTGTTGATGCGAGCTCCCAGGGAAAACGATTTGTATGTCCTGGATATGAGTGTCGCAACAACAACAGATCATAAGAAACAATGTTGTGTAATAAAAACAAAGGCAACAGAAAAAGAGTAAAAAATGTGGCATCGAAAGATGGGACACATTCAAGTCAAAAAAATGAATTTCCTTGTACACAATGATCTTGTTGAAGGTGTAAATCTTAAAAATTTTCATTTGAATGATGATTGTGTAGAGTGCAAGAAGGGAAAACAAACAAAGAAGACACACCCACAGAAGCTCTTAAACTCAATCAGGGTACTGCTCGAGAGACTCCACATGGATCTCTTTGGACCAGTTAATGTGCAGAGCATTAGTGGAGACTTGTACTGTCTAGTAGTCACATACGACTTCACTAGATTTTCATGGGTGATGTGTCTGGAAAGAAAAGACCAAACGTTTGATTCGTTGATGGTGTTGTTCAAGAAGATGGAAACGCTGTACAAATTGCCGATCAGGAGAATACGAAGCGACAATGGAACGGAGTTTAAGAACAATCGCATGCTTGAGTATTGCAATGAGAAAGGAATTCTTCATGAGTTTAGTGCACCATACACTCCACAATAAAATGGTGTAGCTGAACGAAGAATCGTACCTTAATTGAAACAGCTCGAACTATGCTCGCCGATTCCAAGTTGCCAATATTTTTCTGGAGTGAAGCAGTTGCAGCAGCGTGTTATACACTAAATTGTGTTCTCACAGTGAAGAAATACAAGAAAACCTGTTTTGAACTTCTTCATCGCTACAAACCAAATTTGAAGTTTTTAGAACCGTTTGGATCTCCTTGTACTTTTATTGATCCAGATGGTAAGTTTGGTGCTAAATCTAATGAGGGTTTCTTTGTAGGTTATGTGAGCCCGCTAAAGAGGGTGTTCGTTCCAAGCATGGGGAAAGTAATTCAAGTTCAGCATGTTGATTGTCAGAAGCATACTACTCCACCGCAACTTCCCGGACAAAGATTGTTGTTCGACTATGACAAACTCTGGGAGTCTTTCCAACTGCCGACTAAGCCAAGTGAAGAGGAACTAGCACTATTGTACCAATATCAGCAGTCTATGTCACAAGAACAAGTGCCAAGACCGCTAGTCGTTTCTCCACCCACCGAGGGTTCAAACAATCACGAGGCCGGTCCAAGTGGAACTGCTCACGAACCTCCAGAGGAACCAGCTCCAACATTTGATAACTCTGACGACTTAGAATCAGAAGACGGTCCGATATTTTACGAGGAACCAAATGTTGCAACGACAGAAGCTGTTGATCACTCCGGTGATCAGGACATCACAAACTTGCAATCGGAAGTGAACGTGCCTGACACTATCATGCCAAGAACTTTGTCTTATCATCCTTCAGAGCAGATTATTGGTGATCTTCAGAGTGGAGTAAAAACGCGGGATCAGATCAACAGAACTCTTACATGTTTTTATACATCTGTCGCTCCGTTACAAGTTGATTTCTCTCTAAAATGTTTCATCTCGCAGGTTGAACCACGAACGTATAAAGAGCCTTTAACTGAAGAAAGATGGGTGAACGCTATGCAGGAAGAGTTGCAGCAGTTTGAGAAGCTGGGAGTATGGAGATTGGTAGATCTTCCTGAAAATTAGAAGCTGATAAAGACTAAGTGGATCTTTAAATGTAAAAGAGATGATAGAGGAGTGATTATAAGAAATAAAGCACGCTTGGTAGTACAGGGTTTCAGTCAGCAAGAAGGCATTGATTTTACAGAAGTGTATGCGCCTGTTGCTCGGCTCGAGGCAATAAGAATCTTCCTGGCATTCGTGTCGTGGAAAGGATTCAAAGTCTACCAACTAGATGTGAAATCTGCATTCCTTTATGGCAAAATCAAAGAGGAAGTGTACGTTGGACAACCACCGGGGTTCACAGATCCAGTACACAAAAACAAAGTCTATCTTCTCGATAGAGCGCTTTACGGATTACACCAGGCCCTGAGAGCCTGGTACGAGACGCTTCCTCAATATCTGCTGACCAACGGGTTCACCAGAGGGAAGGTTGATAGTACTTTGTTTACAAAAGAGGTTGCAGGGCATCTATTGATCGTGCAGATTTACGTTGACGACATCATCTTTGGATCGACAAATGATGATTTGTGTAAAGAGTTTGAGAAAGTGATGAAAAGAAAATTTGAAATGAGTTCGATGGGGGAGATGAAGTTCTTCCTAGGGCTACACATGGAGCAAATGCCCGAAGGAATCTTCATTCATCAAACCAAATACGTGAACGATGTTCTGGAAAAATTCAACATGTCTGAATCTACTCCAACATCAACCCCCTGGCTCAAAATCATGGAATCTGTCCGGATGAAGGTGGAGAGAAAGTGGACGAGACGTATTATCGGTCGATAATTGGATCCTTGATGTATCTGACTGCTTCCCGCCCGGACATCATGTATCCGACTTGCTTATGCGCCCGATATCAGTCCAGCCCAAAACAGTTACACCTGACAATCGTCAAGAGAATATTACGGTATTTGAAAGGCTGCCCAAGCACCGGCTTGTGGTATCCTAAGTCTAGTGACTTTTCTCTCACAGGTTATGCTGATTCTGATTTTGGAAGTTGCAAGCAAAATGCTAAGTCCACCACTGCTGGGTGTCAGTTCTTTGGAACTCGACTTGTCACCTGGAAGTGTAAGAAACAAACCTCAGTCGCTCTCTCTACGTGCGAGGCTGAATACGTTTCGACCTCCAGCTGTTGCTCTCAGATCCTCTGGATCCAGCAGCAGATGAGGGACTTTGGTTTGCAGTTCTTGGACACGCCCTTTTTTGTGGACAATGAGGCAGTGATAAACATAACTAAAAACCCGATTCACCATTCTAAAACAAAGCATATTGAAATTCGACATCATTTCATCCGAGATTGTCACAAGAAGAAATTGATTTGCATTGAACATATTCACACCGATGATCAGAGGGCTGATTTTTACACCAAACCGTTTGACAGATCAAGATTTAACTATCTTTTAAAATTAAACGGGATGAAAATTTTGTTTTCTGGGAGGGTAATAGAATGTGAAGCCGAGGTGGACGGTGATCTGAAGTGATCCACGTCGTGTTGTCAAATTTCTGTACAGTTTATTTTCTGCTTTTGATAAAACCAAAAACACAAAAATATGTTTTTGTTTTTAGGGGGAGAAAGTTTGCAGAAAAATACAAAAACATGATAAAATTTCAAAATCCAAAAACATTGAAAAAGTCAAAATGAGTTTGTGTAAAAAGGGGAAATGATAGTACATCAGCTAGAGAGATGCAGTACGCTAAAGAAATGTAATGTTTAATATGTATTAAGCAGTCTCGCTGATGATGTGTTGATAGGTTTTTACACATTTAGTAGATTTGTTTGGGATATAAATATAAAATCATTACTTGCTTTTACGTGGGGAACATCTCTCGGATATATGGGTAACCCCCGAAATCTTGTTTGAAAGGTCCCTCTTTCTGAGATACTAGGTCTTTATACTTAGTGGTATCTGGGGTATTATCCCGGGACTTCTGATTTTGCAAAAGCAATGGCCTAGTCCCCGGAGAATACTTTACGCTGCTTGAAATAAAAGCCCACCCTCAGCATAAAAATGATGAAACATTGCAAAATGCTAATCATGTGCTGTTGAAGAAAAGATTCTCTAAAGGGAACACACATTAAGTCGAAGCCATCATCTCTCTGATTTTGCGGAAGCAATAGCCTGAGCTCTCATGGCCCTCACATTTAACCCTTTACAGATATCATCTAGGTATACTCACCTGTAAAACTGAATATTGGGATCTGGATACGGGAGTATATTCTGATGTGGGACACGCGTATAAGTTTAAGTCTTTAAAACACTAAACTCGTATCCTGAACAGATTGAAATTTGTGTGAAAATTTAAGAGGATCAGTATATCGACAATCAAAGCGAATTGTTTAATGTTGAGTATGTAATCAAAGCTTAAAGGTACTTGTATCTTGTCGGTAGCTGATATGATCCACTAACACGCTCACCAAAAATATTGTATGTACAGTTTGTTGCTTATCAAAAATCCAAAAAGATTGTCTGTTTGTTTAGCATTTTATAAAATCTAAAATGATTTGCATTTCATCTTATTTTTGACAACGAACGTTGGGGATCTGATGATCAAAGTCTTAATGTGCTGAACAAGTTTGGATCATGAGGGTTGGGTAAGCAGAAGTTTGAGAAAAGAGTTGGTAATTGCTTGAAAGTTTAAAAGTTCATTAATTTGAACTTAATCTGTTTCAAAAGTCAGCAAACTTCATAATTTGGTCAGCCAAGGTCATTAACTTGGACTTGGCAGGCTAAACAGTTGACCAGGGTCATTAACTTGGACTTGGTTAACTGGGTGTGACGGTAAAATGTTAAAAAATTTGAAATTTTTGAAAAATTAAGTTTTCAAATGAAATGACTATTTCTTACGAAATAGCCATTCCGTTTGAACATTGATTTCGCTTGAAAGCGCCTCAGTGCCTATTTCGCACGAAATAGGCAAGTCTATAAATAGTGGCTTCATTTCGCTTGAACACATCATTCTTGTCATTTCGCATCAAACTCACTGTCACAACGTTTTCAAACGAAACACCAGTATCATCGATTTCTAGCCGTTATATTGCCCGTTTGTTTATTGTAATCAAGATTTTAGTTGGTTTACTCAACTTGGATCATGGGAAAGGTAAGATTTGTGATGATTTGACCCAGATTTGTCTGATTTCGTTTGTACAGCGATGAACAGGACTTGAAACTTAGATCTAGGGTTTGTCAGTGAACTAAAATGAACGATAATCATATATGTGTGTTCGGAATATGTTGTAGATCTGTCTTAGGGTTTCAGTTTGTATAAGATCTGTTGATTTCGTATGAACGACGTTGAACAGGTTCTTTGAACTTAGATCTAGGATGTATTTGTGGGTAAAACTGAGAATAAAACATACCCATGTGCTCGGAATTCATCATAAAACAAACCCAGAAGATCAATTTCATCATTTGACATGATTTTGTAAAAATTGTTCATTAACTGAGATTTCAAACGAAACAACGATGTATTTCGTACAAAATAGCCATTTCGTATCAAATGGGCATTTCGTTTCAAATGACTATTTCGTTTAAAACTGATTTCGTGTGAAACAACTATTTCGCTTTAAAATGTCATTTCGCTTCAAAACCTCATTTCGTATCAAAATGCTATTCCGTTTGAATGTGTTATTTCGCATGAAAAGTCATTCCGTTTGAGGGTATTTCGTTTGTATGAAGTGTTTGTGTTGAAAATTAATTCAAAGTGTTTATCATGTATTTTTTGTTGTTTTTCAGGCATCTAATTTTCAGTTTGATCCATTGCACAACATCTGTTGTGTATATGACGAGAAGATTCCAAAGATGGCAGAATTCAAGAGTATTCTGGATTTCATGAAGAGATTACCTATACAGAAAGCTTTGACGAACCAACATCTTGTTTTTCTGTCTCACGTTGAACGTTTTTGGGAGAATGCAACGTACGACAAAGAAAGCAAAATGATAAATTCGATTGTGAGCTTGAATAGCCAATATAAACCAATCATCATTACTGAACAACTGGTTCGAGAGGTGTTGGATTTTCCTGACGATGAAAACTCTCTAACAAAATTTCCAGAAAGGATGGTGAAGGGTTGTATGCTAAGGATGGGGTACAGTGGACCATTGAACAAGGCTAACTACTTCAAAGCAAATTTCTCAAAGCCTTACAAGTTTCTTATACATTCAGTGTAGAAAAGGAGGTTATGATGTGATGCGGGATTATCAAATGTGCATGGTGACTGCACTTGTGTTAAACAAGAAGTATAACTTTTCAAAGATTGTGTTTCACTACATGGTAGAGAATATTACTTCTAAAAGCAAAACATGGATCTATCCTAGATTTATACAGATGATACTAGATCATGCTTATCTAGATCTTGAAAGAGATGAAAATAATGATTTGTTGGCTTTAGACCACATGAATAATGAAATGCTGAAAGTACTGGCCAGATATCATCCAAATCATCCGGAGCCAAAGACAAAAGCTGAATTCTTTGGATTCATCAAAGATAAAAATTACCAAGATCCAGATCCAGTTGATCATCAGAAGTGGAGGAATGACAAAGAAATGAAAGAAGCAAGTTATGCAGAGGAGTTGAAAATACTTGCAAACTTCAAAGAAACTCGAAACGAGTGGTTCTTGAAAGAGGAAAAGAAAAAGAGGAGCAGAAAAACAACTCCTAAAGTTCAAGTAGAGGAGGGTTCATCTTCTCAGCCAAAGCAAAAGCGTGAAAAGAAGAGTGTTGAGACAATGTTAGTAGATGAACCAGAGGAAGAAGAACCAGAGGCTGATGTTGAAGAAGATCAAGTCCATTTATCTCCTGAATCTGATCGTTTGTTGAAAGCTCTTAAAGAAACTTTTAAAGCTAGTGAAACAGCTAAAGCAGCTGGTGGAAATGAAGGTGACAATGTAGAGGATAGTTCATCAAGCTCACCTGAAGAAGAAATTGATGAAACTGAACATGCAAAAAGAATTCGGGCTGAAATAGAGAAAGAAAAAAAGCTAAAGAGAAAAAGGAGAGAGGATAAAGATGATGAATTGTACAATCCATCTCCTAAGCATGTTCTAGAATCACAAACACCACCATCATCTGGTGGTAAGAAGAAGCAAGCTGCTAGAAAGCGTGTAGTATCTCATGTTGTTGCAAAAAGATTGAAAGTTTTGTTAAAGAAGAAACCTATTCAGGAATCAATTCAACCACTGTCACCACCATCTGAACCATCACAACCTAAATCACCACATCAATCACCTCCAAGACAACCTACACCACCAATTCATTCATCACCACCACAACCACTATCACCACCACATGAACAACCTATTATCACTTCACCACATATACTTCAAACTCCACTATCCACCCAACCACAAGTACAAACCACTCCCAGTTCTTCAGGTCTGAAAGATTTTCCAAAGTTACCAGAGAATATCGCTCTTGAAGACATCGGAGATTTCAGTTTTGTGAATGATGAGCTGGTGAAGAAGTTGGAAAAGAAGGTAGAAGAAGTGTTAGTTGAAAACAAAAAGTTGTTAGATCGTGAGAAGAAACTTGAAAAGCGTGTTAAGACTGTTGAAGCTGAAAACTCGTCGTTGCTGAAGAGAGTTGAAGCTGATCAGGCTGAGATTGACATTATGAAAGTTAAAATTGCTGAATTGGAAGAGGAAAAGGCACGCAGAGACGAACAAAACAAGTACTTTGAACTAAAGAATAAAGAGTTAGAGGCCGCCAAAGCAATGAAAGAGCACGAGATATATACGATGAACAAATTGTTAGAGAATTTGCTTGGAAAGTCTGTTGAACAAAAGTTTGAAGAAATCCAGATTGAAGAAGTTAGAGCTCGTCATCAAGCTGCGATTGATGCTAAGATGAAGAATAAGGGTAAAGGTGTTGAAGGTGTTTCTGAAGTCACTGAGAGAGCAATTGTTCCTTCAACTGTACCTGAGTCACCGATTCAAAATCCTCATCCTATATCTGTAGTTTCTGCTATATTTGAAGAGGATGTATTAATTGATGATGTTATTGATGATGAGGAAGATATTGAGGAAGATGATGAAGATGAGGAAGATGATGAAATTGAAAAAGATGATGCAGATGATGTATTCTCTGCTAGTAGTCATGATGATGACGATGGTAATGACGATGATCAAGGTGGTTCTGGTATTAAAGTTACTGAAGCTTCGAATGAAGAGAATGTTGACGATTATCTTCATGACGATGCAAATGAGGAGCCAGAGAATGCTGATGGAGAGGGGGAGAACGTTGATGATCAAAATGTTGAAAGTGAAAGATTGATTTTGCGTCTAGAGCCTGATGTAGAGGAAGGAGAAATTAGGCATACTTACACCGTGGATGATATTATCGAGATGACGCGTATTGATGATCCTAACTTCAAGTTTGACTTTGAAGATGAATTGAATGCATTTGATATCAACCAACAGCCTGACTATCAGTACAAGTATGTTGATGAGGCAGACAATTATGATAGGGTTGAGGTTGAAGACTGCAGCGATGAAGAAAGTGTGAATGAAGACAATTCCAACTTTCCAACGCTGGTTGAATTTTTCAGTCAAGAAAACATCGATGAATTGAGAAGAAAAGTTGAAGAATGTTTGAAAGATAAAAACTTTGATGGTACACTGAAAGATGAACATCAGGAAGAGAAGAAAAAATGGTTTAGAAAGAGTACTGAACGTAAGTTTAAAAGACCGCTGAAGTTCTACAAGAGAGATAGAGCTTTGTCACTGGGTGACATTATCAGTTGGGGCTTTCAACCACAGGTCAATGCATATGCTATTCGTAGAGAGTATGGTGTTCAATATTTTGCGTCCATCCAGTATATCATGTCGTTACCATGGTGGGATGTGGAAGAGCTTGCAAAAGTCAGAACTTTGGATTATCCTATCAGAAAGCATGATGTACCTGTTTGGGGTTTAATCAAGTTTAAAACTTTCAAAGAATTCCAACACTGGAAGCCTCATTATCCAACGAAAGTGAGGAAGATAAATCTAGTGACTGGAAATGAGGAAACCATTCTACAGATAAAGAAACCCAGGGTGATCAAGAATATTCCTCTGCCAAAGATGGAACAAGATTTCTATAAAGGGTTTGTGTGTTGGTGTACAGTTACTTGTCGACTGAAGCGGTAATCACATACATGGTGGAGAATGAAGTCAGATATATCCACTTGTATGATCCGATGTGGATTATCAACTGCTCAGCAAAAGACATTGAATGTTTGTTTGTAAACAAGATTTGCTACAAAGCTGAAGACAAAGAGCAGGCGATGCAGTTTCAGAAGGTTGTATCTATTTGTTTTCAGAAAGGAATTAATGCTGAGAATAAATGGTCGACAAAGTGGAGAGAGATTGAGAAAGAGGAAGCGTTGAAATCTGAGAAAGAAAAGAAGAAACTTGAAGCGAATAGAGATAAATGGATGAGATTGCAAGCTGAAGAAAAGATGAAAGTTGCTAAAGAGAACGAGAAGCTGAAAAGTGCATTGAGAAGAAAGCCGAAACAGAGGGAAGAAAAGTTTAAGTCTCTATGAAGAATGTGCTGAAGACCTGACTGAAGACTCCAGCAATATCCAAGGTGGAGTTTGTTGGTGCATAATGTCTATAGCCTACATCTACAGTCTAGGTCATGTCGGTAGCTTGTAATAGGGCGAAATATGTCAAAAATGTAATGTTATGTATGTTAGAAGTCATTTCGCACGAAATAGCATTTGGCTATTTCGTACGAAATCAAACTTGGCTATTTCTTACGAAATAGCATTTTGCTATTTCGTGCGAAATCAATTGCCTATAAATAGGCAGTGTTGGTTTTTCATTTGGTACGAAATAGGTGAACGTGTAACGAAGTGCTGCCCAATTTTCACCGTGTAATCAAGTTGAATATCAATGAAAAACCTGTTTTAAGTATAATTCTCTGTTTCTACACCATTCTATCACGGATTCTCAGTTGTTTGACTGTTTCCGCCTTTCAAACAGCTTAGTATTGACTCTGAACGACTCATATAGGTCGCAAAACGATCCTACATGTTTTCATGTGACAATGTGATTAAAGATCGGTTCTTCTTAGTGTTGTTCGGTACTCTAAGTCAATCAGGCGTTCGTATAAATTTGGCAAATGTCTATGCTTCGAATGATGCAATTGTGCGAAGGAATATTTGGGCAAATCTGGTGGAAATTAAGAATGCTTTGCAGGGGTTGTGGGTCTTTATGGGAGATTTCAATGATGTAAGGGATGAGTCGAAACGGCTTAATTCTGATTTCATAGCTTCAAATGCGGAAGCTTTCAAGCATTTCATTTTGTCCGCGGGTGTAACGCTACGCGTTTTCATAACTTTCCTAATTTAGAAATCGAGTCTTGCAAATGTTTTTAGAAACTTGCCCCTTTCGAAAAGGTTAATCATCGAAAAAAAAATTCTTTTTCTTTAATTTAATTAGTTACAATTTGGTTATTTATTCATGGTTTAAATTACTTAATTTTGCAATTTAAAAGTATTTATTTTAATCGAGTTAGTCTCGTTAAGCTTTAAAGTTAGTTTATACCAACTAACCTAGTCAAGTTAATTTATAAAGTTAGCTTTACAACATAACTTAGTTGATTGAAGTCAAGGACTATTTGAGTAATTTTCAGAATTTGAAACTTACAGGGACTGTTTGTGCATTTCTGAAAGTATTGTGTTTTAAAACAAAAAAAATATATATATATATATATATAAATACATAAAACTGCAGACCACGGGACTCGAACCCGTGTCACCAGTTTCATCAAACACGCACATAACCCTAAATCATTTACTGTGGCCTTCACATCGAACATAATCCACCACTTAAATCATTTAAATCATCGTTCAAAGCAATTCATTAACCCAACCCTATGTATTTAAGTGTAGTCAAAGAACCCTAAATCCATTCCTTATTCAGTTTATCAGCCGCAACTCTCTGTTTATTATTCATCTCTTTCAAACACCTTCACCTTCTCTATTTTTTTACACACACTAAACACAGAGAACATCTCTATTCTCTCCCTCAATCTATTCAATAGTCATACCACAAATCCACTTCCTCATCTCTTACCTTCAAGTTCAGCCAAAAAGCCCTTGCTTCTTCTCCGATTAGGCCTCTCCGGCGGCGGAGCCGCCGATAGCGACGGCAGTGGTGGTGAGCGACGGCTGGCCAAGGAAGCAAGGAGAGGGATAGAGACCGAAGGACTAAATGGAGATGATGGAACCGCCGCGTACGGTGGTGGAGGTGGTTGTTTGATTCGGGTTCGATGTGGTTTCGGGAGACACGGTTCAGCTTCGTACAAATCAACTCGAGTTCAGCTCAGGTTCGGGTCACGTCTCCCCGTCGCCGGCATCCGTGCGATTCGAGTCGGGTTCATTCCGGATTCGGGTTTGCTTCGAGTTGGACAGTTTTGTTTCGAGTTATTTTGGTTAAATCTGATTCCAGTCCAGTCGCTTGTCTTAGGTGACTCGGTTCGGCTTGACTCGGGTCTCGACTTGAGTTCTGGTCAACATCAGTCCAGTCAACATCAGTTCGGGTTCGAGTCACCGTCTCTCCGACGGTGATGGAGGTCACGGCAGTAGCAGTGGCTCAGTTTCGGGATTCACATCGGAGTTTAACGTGACTCGTTTCGGTATAACCTTTCTTTCAATGTCGATTTCCTTTTCTGTTTGTTTTATTCAACTACATAACTACTGTAATTTTTACCAACTACTAAATCTAAACTTCAATGGTGGGTTATGTATTGTTTGGGTCTTGTGTATATGAAGATGACGACTAATACCAAGCATTCAAATCGAATAAAAACATAACCGATTTCAAAAAAAAAAAAAAAAACAGTTGCAGTAGCATGGTGGTTAAGGTTGTTGAGTACACAAAGGGGCGCGGGTTCGATTCTGGCTCCCTATATATTCGCTGAACCTTTTTATCTTTTTCCTTTTATTTCACTCGATAAAGATAATAACAGTTATATTTATTAGTTCTTTTATTCACACAAATTTTTACAAAACAAATATATAATTTACATATTTATACAAATAAAATCCAACTAATTTATAGTCAAATTATACAGCTCCTATGTTTCACTTATTTCGTTGAAGTAAAGTGAATTCTTATACTTTTAAAATGATAAAGAAATTAACCAATTCCTCATTTTAACAAACTAAATTAATACTTTTATTACAATGATTATTCATGATGGATATTTTTAGGGCAATATTATCATTGGAGTTTCTCATTTTTCGTACGCCATTCTAAGGATTTCCAAAACGCTCCCGTTTATTCGGTTTCTCAATCTTTACTCGCGCGTTATTTTACAAGGAGTCGCAAACGCAACCACTCATAATCTCAAGACTTCATCAATCCCACTCGCGGTTTAGCATTACCATACGCAAAACTGTGAGTATACTCGAACCCATTTTTACTTTTAAACACTTTGGGTGCAATATGTATTCTATTTTAAACTCATGAAACTTTGAAACTATTTGAATCACTCTCTATCCACATTTGAACATGAAACTGTAGGATCATTGTACGACCTGAATGAGTCGTTCAGAAGAGTTGTTTATCCGAATCAAAGGTGGAATCAATGAAACGGAGGCTCAATTCAATTTAAATGTCTCTTGTATTGATATAATAGTCTTACAGCACCTGGAGACAATTCGGCAGCACTTCGTTACCGAATCTTACAAACTAATACCGTATCAAATGACACGGCATGCTCCCAATTTATAGACTTGGTGATTCTGTTTGAAATGACCAAAGGCACTTTCAAGCGGAATTAACAAAGTTAATTTCGTTTGAAATGGTCCTTGGCTGTTTCAAACGAATTACCATTAAACACACTAAAATCAGTTTCTAGCACCCGAGCATTGGTTTATCCTATCCTATTACATGACTCGATACAAGACGAAGTCCACAGACATAGTGCACTAACAGACTCCCCCTTGGATGTTGACGAAGTCTTCAGTGTCGAGTCTTTATCATGACACATCTTCAGTCTTGATCAGTCTTCATGCTCTATCCAAATTATCTAACACTGTAAGCATCCATCAATTTTTATCTTCTTTGATCAGCTTCTATCTTTGAATGTTGTACCAGGATCTGTCTCTGGCTCTAACATTAACAACTTCTTCAGGCTCCCCATTTCATCAAGCTTCCGTGCTTTAGGGATCAACACCTTGCTTTCCGGTTACATGCTCCCCCTTGCTTTGAGCTCGTCTTCAGACTCCCCCTTAGACTCAGCTATCGGGATCGTAGTCTGGTATAATATCTGCAACACTCATACATTTATAAGTAATAACATTTTGAACTTCCAGGATTGAAAACCTGGCTCACTCAAACTTTCTAAACTAACACTTTTTAACAAATTTCATGATTTGGCAGTTTCAGCGAACAGGATCGGAAACTAGCTTTTTAATAATATAAGCATCCAAATCCCTCACAGTTAATCATCCAAGTCCAAACTAATGACCTTGGAGATATCACAAACTGTTTTTTATTTTTGTTAAAAATTCAAGTCTCAAATTAATGAACTTGTTTTATTTTCAGAAACACACTCAGCATACATAGATTTTGAAACTCAGCATTTCAGACATCGGTTGTCGAAAATAAAGCAGAATCAAAAATCTTTTTGTATTTTCTGAAACATAAAGTAGTAAAGAAATATTTACAAACATATTTACATACAATATTTTTGTTTGAGTTTGCATCAGAGGATCATATCAGTTTATGACAAATCTCAAGTACCGTTGAGCTTAGTTACACGTTAAGAATTAAACAATTCACTTAGATTGTCGATATACTGATCCACTTAAATTTTCACACAAACTTCAACTGATTCAGGATACGAATTAGGTGTATTAAGAACTTAAACTTATTCATGTGTCCCACCTCTTGAATATACTCCCTTATCCAGATCCCAATATTTAGTCTTACAGGTGAGTATACCTAGATGATATCTGTAAGGGGTTAAATTGCGAAGGCCGTGAGAGCTCAGGTCAGAACTTCCGTTCAGCAGAGAGATGACTGTTTCGACTTTTGGTGTGTCCCCTTTAGAGGATCTTTTCTTCAACAACACCTGATTAGCATTTTTCAAAGTTTCATCATTTTTTATGCTGAGGGCGATGCTATGTTGCAAGCAAGCAGAAAGTATTATACGGGGACTAGGCCATTGCTTCCCCAAAATCAGAAGTCCCGGGATAATACCCCTGATATCACTAAGCATAAAGACCTAGTATCTCAGAAAGAGTTCAAACGAAATTTCAGGGGTTACCTACATATCCAAGTAGTGTTCCCCACAAAATAAGCAAGTTTGAAGTTAGGTTTATATCCCGAAAAAGTTTACTAAATGTATAAAAACCTATCGGCATATCATCAGTGAGATTGTTTAACGCTATTTAATCATTACATTACTTTAGCATACTGAATTGTCTACTGATGTACTATCATTTCCTCTTTTTACACAAAAATTCAATTTTTGAATTTTATCCTGTTTTTGACTTTTTCAAATTTTCAAATGTTTTTTGTTTTTTCTAACAACAATACTCCCCTTAAAATGCAAAACCATTCTAAAGAAAATTTGACAACTCGATGCTGATAGCTTCATCTCGCCATCCATTTTCTGCATCTCATGCTCTGTTTTGCAGAAAATATAACATGTAAAGCAGCAATTAACCCATGATTTACAACACATTGATAATTTACAGCTTGAAAACCGTTTTTCAATCTTGTGAAAGTAATCATGTTTGTTCAGCCATGAGGGTTTCGGCGTATTTAATCAACATATTTTTGTAATTTTTGAATTTTTGACAAATTTAAAAACAAAAATATTTTTGGTTTTTCAAAATTTTGACAAAATAAAAACATATTTTTGGTTTTTAAATTTTTCAATTTTTAGGGTTTTTGAAATATTGTTTATTTATATACAGAAAACGAACAAACTCCCTATTCAACCAAACCAGGGTTCAGCAGCTTCCTCTTCCTGTTGTGCCAGGCGACTCCGAAATCCATTTTCACAATCTTCAGTTTTCTTGAGCACCTACACATTCAGACTACTTGATTACTTGAACAATTTAGCCCAGGTTTGTTGGACCTTAGGCATTTCAACACAATATGCTTCATTCAATTTTGGAAAATCTTTGTCATTCTGAACAAAGACTTTTTCATATTTTACTTCAACTTTCTCATCTTTTAGTGAAGTCACTTGTTTCTTAACATTCCATGTTTAACCTTTCGGAGTACCTCTTTTGTAAAAATTTGAATCTTTTTGAACATTTTGACTTTTAACAACAACTTTTGATTTCCAAAACTCGTTTGGTTTTGTAGCATCGACATTTGTTTTCCAACTTTGAGTAGTTCTAAATCTGGGTGTGTGAGAATTCCAGGTCTGTCTAGAATCGGACCTATTTGGGTTTGATTTCCAAGTTTGGTTCGGAACAAACTTGTTTGTGTTATACCTCCAAGTTTGTTTTGAATCAAATCTGGTCGACCTTTGTTTCACATCCTCAGATTTTTGTTTCTCAACATTATCCGACTTCTTTTTGTCAACATCGACAGGTTTCAGATTTGGACACTTGCGTGTAAGATGTCCTATTTGATCACATTTGAAACATGTTCTCTTGGACACATCTTTGACCTGTGGTTGTTGCTTTTTCTTTTGAGCATAAAACTCTTCATTAGAGTGTCGTCTAAATTGGAGTTCTTTCTCTTCTTCGGAACTTGTTCCATGAACAAAATTCATCTATTTCTGATAATTTGACGCTTCATTTTTATTTCGATTTTGTTTATTTTTATAACCCAACCCAGCCTTCATGTTTTTCTTCTTGTAACCAGGTTTGTTATAAAAAGTTTTGTGACCTTTTCCAGCAAACTTTGAAATCTCAGACTTTTCAATTTCAACCATCTTTAAAACTTTGTCAACCTTTTCTGAATTCACATTCTGAATCGGGAATACAACATCTAAGAATAATTTGTCCGATCCAATCATGGTATAAACCAATCCTTTTGAATCATCATCCAAATTTTTCTCGGATTCTGAGTTTTTCAGATATCCATCATGAAAATTACCTTCATTTTCATCCTGTGATTCAGATTTACCTATATCAACTGACTCTTCTTTCAACACACTTTCAACAACCTTACCTACCACCTCTGAATCACTAGAATCATCAGATTTGGAATAGGTTATGTCAATGTTATCTGGCAATTGATCTACCATGTTGAAAGCTTTTTCGACCTTTTCATCATCATAAAATGCAAACTTTTCCGATGGTGGAACTTGATGAAACTCTGAGCCAATACCCTTCTTGTTTTGCTCAGAATCTTTTCCATCCGGTTTTATGTTGAAAATTATTTCAAGCACATATGACGACGCGTGATAACTTTTTAACTTGTTATTATCCTGTTCTAAATCAGCAATCTGACGCTTAAGTTTAGCAACATCTTCAATGTAAGAATTAACAACTTGTTGCTTTATTTCATAATTTCGCTTATACTCCTTAGTTGTTTCAGAACAGTAATTCAATCTTGATTGAACAAATTTCATTTCACTTTTCACTTTTTCATATGTCTCTTTTGTAATGTGATATGCCAATTTTATTGAATCATATTCCTTTTTCATTTCTTGACAAACAATTTCTTTTTGATCACATTCTTCTGTTATTTTCAAAACATTTGCTTTCAAAACTTCATTTTCTTTTTCTAATTTTTTACATTTTTCCAAAAGTTTTTCGTCATTATCTTTCAACACTTTTTCGTTTTCTAACATTTCTTTGTATTTATTTTTGAAAATTTCTTCTATTTTGGTAAATTCAAGGTCTCTTGTTCTGAACTTTTCATCTTTTTCAGTACAAGCACTGCACGTTTCCATGCATTTCTTGCACTCTTCAACGATTTTGATTTGAGTTTTAGAATCAGAATTTACCTCAGTGATTGGCACCTCGATGTTTTCTGCTGCATCTGTCTGATCAGCATTTTTCTGCTTCAGTTCAGTTTCACTCTTCTTTTCTTCACCAGTACCAGCATCACCAACAACCTTCGAATTCTCATCCTTCACTTCAATCAAACCTTCAACTTTCTTCTCAGCTTCAACAACCTGCTGTTCTACAACTTTTCCAACCACTTCTTCTTCTACCTTCTCTTTCTCAGCAATCTTCACATTTTCAACTTTCACAGCTTAGACTTGGACTTCCTCAGCTACCTTCTTCAAAATATCTACCAAATTCTCAATATTCTTCTTCATTCTTTCTTCATCCCTCTTCCTCAAGCACGATGTCATGACATATCTTATGTCTTTTTCATGCCTTTTCGCATATGTTTTATCTATTTCAACATTTGTGTAATATTCAACTGATCGAGGAATTATGAGAAGAATATCTTCAACAATTATGTCTTTCTTCGGAACAACAGGTTCACCCATTCTGTTGACATAGCACTCTCGTTTTTTATCCCATCTTTTATTGATCACAACACTTTCATACTCCTCTTGCATTTCATCCATCCTGTTCCAAGCAATGTTTCTTTCTCTGTATGTTTTCTCACTCAGAATCTCTTCTCTGGTTTTCCCTTTTATTTCAGCTGTGCCTTTTTCTTCTTTGTTTTTCTCTTGAATTTCAGCAACGAAAACATAATGTTGACTTTTTGATGTTTTTCTTCCATGAGCTGTAACTATATTTTCCAAACGATCTTCTTCTGGAAGAATTTGACTCCAATCATAACCTTCATCATCATGGAATACAGCAAGTGCTCTTGATTTTTCTCTGGGATTATTGTCAATCATCTTTGGCTCTTCTCTGCTACGGTGGTAAATCGCCTTTCGATAATAATCATCATTAAAAGGTTTCTCCGTTTCAGCAACTTCAGAATTTCTACATTCTCTTTTGAAATGTCCTTTTTGTTTACATCTGAAGCAAGTCACTTTGGATTTGTCGAATCCAAGCTTTGTTGACGCACCACCTAATGATTGTTTCCCAGTAATCTCCATGTATCTCTGAGCTCTGCGGATGCAACTAGCCAAACACCAGCGAATATCAATAAGTTCCATCTCTTCCGGATCAATCTGGTCATAGTCTTCTTTAGTTAACTCTGAGTTACCAATTTTTCCTGCAACTACACCTTCATATGATTCCAGAACAGATGCAAGAAAACTCATTTGTTGCTTGGCTGTATTGATGCTCATTACTGGAGAATTCTTCAACTTGAGAGCAATGTTGCACAGTATCTCCTCTGATTCTTCAGTATTAGCTTTTGAAGAAAATGAATGATAGCCTGGATCGTAACTTGATGAGCTTTTCTAAGGTTCTTTTGTCCTCTCACCACTGAATGCTGTCTTTGGTGAACTATCAGCTTTCACCGAAGGTAGATTGCCTTTATAATACAGACCAACATTCTGTTGATGTGAAGAACTGCTCATCTTGTTCTGCTTCTGCAACTCCAGTTCATGACTTTCAATTTTTTCTATCAAGACATAAAGAGAAATTTCATCATACAAAGCATCATTTTTCAGAATAAAGACAAACGTTTGCCACTGATCAGCTCGTGGTAACGCTTCTATGATCTTATCAATCATTTCCTCTCTTGTTTTAATAATTCCAAAACGATCAAGTTCAATTTTCAAATGACCAAATCTTTCTATCATTTGCCTAACTGATTCACCACTCAAACTATCAAACAAATGAAATTCTTTCTTTAGTAATGCAATTTTATTTTTCTTGATTTGTTTACCCCCCTCAGCTTTTACCCGTAAAGCTTCCAAGACAGATTTTGATGATCCGTCATGTTGCAATAAAGCAAACATGTCATTTCTGATTGAAGATTGAATTAACGCAATCATTCTTTGTTCAGCTGAAAATTCTCTTTTGTCATCTGCTGATAAATTTTTTAGCGGGGTTTCTTCTCCTTTATCATTGGTCGGCCTTTTATAACCAAATTCCAAATAGAACCAGCTTTCATGAGCATAAGCTTTTGCCCAGTTGATGAACCGATCTTTCCACCAAGTGTAATCTTCAATGCTTTCCAGAGTTGGTGGTTTTGAATGTGTGCCATAAAAGTTATCATGTTTAATGTTCTCATTGATCGCTTTTGTAATGGTTTTTGGTGTGACAGTTGATATTTCGGAAGACTCGGATGTAAACGCGTTGTAAAACGTATTGTAGAACTCTTCAGTCATGATGTGAAATTCTTGAATTACCTGGAGACAAAAACAGACAAACAAACACAATCAGTTTAAACAATATCAAACAACTTGAAACAGACTGACACTCGGTTGTCGTGAAATGATCTTGACGCGAAAAATCCACTTTCAAACAAAATAATGATTTTCAAACGGAATCACTTCTTCAAGCGAAATTAGATCTTTCACACGAGATCACAACTTTCAAACGGAATCAGGACTTTCAAACGAAATCTTCAAACGGAATTACACTTTGATACGGAATTAACTGATTCCGTGTGAACCTCTTAAACGGAATTACCCTTTTCAAGCGGAATAAGATGTAATTCAAACGAAATTAGTAATTTCGTATGAAATTGCCACAAGTTTCCAAGCGGAATTACAATGCTCGTTCAAACGAAATTAAGTTTTTGGTCTATTTTAGTAACTTTTAAGCTGAATTTAGGTTTGATTCTCTCAAGGCTTTGTTAAAACACTGTTTCGCATGTAATGTGTGAAATTCAGTCCATTTTGTTCGTAAAATCTTGTGAATTTTGAAAAAGAAGGTGCAGAAGTCAGAAAACTGATGAAATCAAGCTAAACTCTTCCTCCTGAGCTCTGATACCACTTGTAGGATCGTTGTGCGACCTGAATGAGTCATTCATAAGAGTTGTTTATCCGAATCAAAGGCGGAATCAATGAAACGGACGATCAATTCAATTTAAATGTCTCTTTTATTGATATAATAGTCTTACAGCCCATGGAGACAATTCGGCAGCACTTCGTTACCGAATCTTACAAACTAATTCCGTATCAAATGACACGGCATGCTCCCTATTTATAGACTTGGTGATTCCGTTTGAAATGACCAAAGGCACTTTCAAGCGGAATTAACAAAGTTAATTTCGTTTGAAATGGTCCTTGGCTGTTTCAAACGAAATTACCATTAAACACACTAAAATCAGTTTCTAGCACCCGAGCACTGGTTTATCGTATCCTATTACATGACTCGATACAAGACGAAGTCCACAGACATAGTGCACTAACAGAAACTATATGATGCTTGTTAATCTCGTATGTGATGTTAAACTTTTGTGTCTATATGCTCATTAACTTCGTACAAGCCCGCCTTAACAATTATAGCGCTATAGGAGTAATGCACCGCCCACGATTCTTGGGGTATTGTTAAGTCAAACATGTTAACCTCCCTTTATTCTAACCGGGGATAGGCTATTTTAACGCATTGGATTCTTGGGTTTGAACATATACTTGACACCGTTACGACATACTAGTAACTTGCATATTGTGAATCATGTTGGATACGAGCCTTAGACTATTTTAAAAGCATTTTTATGCTATGTATCAAAACTTGTATACTTGCCTTTGCTTTTGCATTGAACTCTATTTTAATACATGTTGCAGGTTCGATAGAAAAGATGATGCTAAGTGAAGAAACAAGACTTAAGTGGACTTAGAAACACACTTAGATTAATAAATTTTGTATTATGTGTTTAGAAACAATGTTGTTTGTATTTGGTTATTGTATGACATTTTAGCAATTTATGAAATTTAAATTAAACTATATTGTCACAGAGTGTTATGAGGTCTCTTGCAATCTAGTTTTCGTCTCATCCCGATGTTTCCGCCATCGGTTGGGGTGTGACAGATTGGTATCAAAGCCATAACTATAGAGAATTAGGAAAAGTAGGAATGCTTTAACCTAGTCTATAGTTTTAGAGCTTTATTCTTATGTTTTGCTTGAAACTACTTGTATCACACCCCGACCACGTAAAACAACAAAACGTGGCAGAAACGTCGGGGAGTGTTGTAACAGAATCATTGTTTCATAACACATGGAAATTGAAATATTGTTTTATTGATTAAAAGAGTTACAATGTCTTGGCAATCAAAGAAATATAACATAAATAACTAGTCTTGCATCTTTTATTGTCACTAAGGCCCAAGTCCGCCTAAGTGTATCTTGATAAATCCTATGCATCATATCCTGAAACACATGTGAAAATAGGTACATCAGCATAAAAATGCCTGTGAGATACATATGTTTTGTGAAAATAGAATTCAAGACTTATGTTTAAGAAAATGTTTAGTCATGAAACTTGTAATTTGCTTTGTCTTGTAAATCATTTGAAAAGTGATAATAAACCAAATGATATATATGTATAACAGAATAATACATGGTTAAGTAAATAACCAAGTAAAAATGAGTTTGTATTAGATAAGTTGTTTGTAAAACAATGTATTGCGAAAAGTATGTTATTTGTATAAAATGTTATATGTCTAAATAGAAATGATTCAAATAACACTACGATATGTAATACCACACAAGCACTTATATATAGGAAGTACCAGCGGCGTATCCACCATGCTTGTATCATATTACACACGCCTCGTTACTTAAATCACTTACTCAAACCAAACCACCAAAGTAAAATGTTTATGTATAATCAAATGTCAAAATATTTGTGTGAAAGCCATGTCTAATGTCTATGTCTAATGTAAATCATGAAATGTGTATCCAAAATATCATGTATAGTAAGTGAAATATATCAACTCATCCATGTGTAAGAATGCACAAAAATAAGGTATTGAAGTAAAACATGGTTTAAATCAAAATTATGTTTTGTGGAACAAATGCATGCTATACTGATATAAACATCTATGCGGTATTGTGAAAATTCATACATCCAAGCCTTGCGACTGTAGAATAAACCCTAGCACAAAGTCTAAGGTCCACTTAGAAATGTATTCGGATTCGGTCATTCCTTCCAATCCAAACAAACCCGGGATTTCAGGAATGGGAGTTGTCAAGTCCTATGGTACCACTACCTACTACCGAGCGGCATGATCGGTGTTAATGAATGTACATTGTCCCATTTAAACAAACCAAATGTCATACCAAAATGTAAGCATGTGATGAATAATAAATGTACTAAGTATGCACACAATGGGCATACATTGCATGAAATGTAATGTAAAACAATGTACTAAGTATGCACACAATGGGCACACATAGCATGAAATGTAATGTAAAACGATGTACTAAGTATGCACACAATGGGCATACATAGCATGAAATGTAATGCAAAACGATGTACTAAGTATGCACACAATGGACATACATAGCATAAAATGTAATGTAAAACGATGTACTAAGTATGCACACAATGGGCATACATAGCATGAAATGTAATGTAAAACAATGTACTAATAGTGTACTAATGAACATAGCAAGTATATGATGTGAAAACATGGAAAGCATGAAAGTAACAAGTAGGCACATGTGTTTCACCCCAAAACAGTTTGAAAACGGTAAAAGAGGGGTTTATGTACTCACTTGAGATTGCTTAGTAGTCCTTGAGTAACAACCAAACAATGCTAGAGATCACGGAAATCAAACGGCACCTAATATAGGTAACTATGTTAATATACCGGACCTAAATCGGAGGATTTGATAGAATGAGGGTTCGTAAACCAAACGAGTATGGAGACTCGGGTAATATGGTTTAACAAAGCCCACATACTAAAATGAAACCTAACCTAAGTGCTTATGACCCATTACGACCCGTTTAGGTAGCTTATGCTACTTTAACGCGTCGTTCGCGTAAAACGCGTTCGGAATGCCTAACTAGCCCTATGATAAGTAAAATATGCCTTAACATGTCTAATATTGTAGCCAAATCAGTTTAGATGTTAAAAGTTATGTTACATATGCTTAAAATGAATTTTGGCGTAAAAAGGGGCATTTTGGTAATTTACCTAAGGCATATAAACTACCTATCATACAACTACTTAAACGAAGCGACCAAAAGGTATAACCTCGGAAGGTTATTCCCTATATACTATGGTCACCTAATGTGTTTGGTCGGATCCTAATGATCGACCAAACGGGCCGGGTTCGAAAGTATAAGCGATTGTTTAGATCGCTTACCTTACGACCCTATATAAGCACTAAACTAAAAGTGACGAGCTAAGCATGTTAAAACATGCTTAACTAAGTTTAGAAAACAGGTTTGGTATCAAAACAAACGGTTTTGATACCTAAAAGTAGTTTGGTTACAAAATACACAATAACACGCATTTTGGCCGAAACTACGACTCGTCACTGAGCCTAGATAACGTGGTAATCAGTAGGTATAGTCACTAGGGACCATAACCATCGTGATTATGCTCACGTTATGAAGTTCAAATGAACTTCGTGTTGACCATAAACTGGTCAACGCAGAAAGTCAAACATAGTTTGACTTTCGGACTAGAAAAGCGATAAAAGAACGAAGGAACACTTACAAAGGGTTCTCGCTAGTAAAACTTGATCGAATAGCTCAGGTATGAAGCAATGACTTCAACTTAGAGCTTTGAGATCAGATTTGTGGGTTTTGGGGTTGAGATGGGTTGGGTATTTATAGTAAATGGACAACCGTTAGGATCGTTTATTGAATAACGTGATCGAATCTCATCCGTACATGTGTTGGAATGTTATGGTAACTCATTTTGCCCCCACCACCAGAGATTGACATGTGGCATTGGCCTTTGGAGTGTATAAGGGCTGTTAACAGCTGTTAAACAACTTTTGCTGATCTGAAAGGGCCTCGCGTGACGCCAAGGGGGCTAGGTGTCACGCTAAGGTCCTTCTGATCAGCAACAGTTTCCAAAGTTTCCATTTCAGTCCCCGTTGTGTATTAAGGCCATTTCCGACATGTTTAAGGCTCGTTAAGCCAACGTTAAGGCCCTAAAATGATGCCTAAACATTGTGGACATGAAACATGCTCAAAAATATGCCGGATGTTGGTTCGTTTGGTCGTATGATCGCGATGTTCGCTTAATTACGACAGAATGCGCATAAGCGCAAAAAACGATCTGAATTGCGTGACGAATGGATTTCTCTCATGCCAAACACTAAAATAAAATATTTTGGTGCTTACATAAATTTTTGGATGTCCGGATGTATTCAGAACGTAAGTTATGCGCGGAAATGCAAACTTGTGCACTTTTTGACGCTTTTAGTCCCTGAATGACCCAAAAGTTTATTTTAGCACACCGAACCCCTCAAAGCCTATTTCTAAGCTATGTAAAGGATATTTATGGTATGTTTAACTTATGGTCGTATTCCGGAATGTCTGTTACAGTTCAAATTGGATACTTTCGCAGTTTGTCAACTTTAGTCCCTGTAAGCGATTTAACTCGATTTTGCCATACCAAAGCCTTCAAAACTTATTTCTAAGTTATGTAAAGGCTATTTAAGGTATGTTAAGCCTATTTTACTATTCTGGAGTGTTCGTTGAATTAAACGGGTTATATTTACGCATCAGTGCGCGTATAACCTTCTAGAAAGCGATTTAAAGCTTGAAATCGAACAAGAATTGATATGTGCAAAGGATACACATATTTATACAATTCCCAAGTATGAAATACAATATTTCATTGATACAGTATTTGTTTGATGGCCGTGGAGGCACAGGTGTCACAGTCTCCCCTACTTTAGGAAATTTCGTCCCGGAATTTTATTTAGAGGAAACTTATGAGAGTTTAAAACATGAAGTTGAAAAGATCGAACAACATTGGTTAGGGTTCTGAACTTCTAGTAACTTTAATAACATCATGCTTGCAATGTAAGAGGGATACTTATATACAAGTATATGAAGCGTCATTGGTGCGTCCACCGTACCTCCATTACATCGTTATCATTTTGTTATTGTTGTCACTATCGGTTCTTACACATAATAAATCTTACTGGGTTTCTGTGCACTGAATTTTATAATTACGTACGCGTCCATAATTACACAATTCCTTGCATAGTCCACACAGTCTATTTTAAAATGTGTAGGGGAAAACCAAATGAACAAATCTTGTGATGAATGTGACTAGACCACCATAGTGTCCCTTTTATTAAATCAATAAATGATTTTAATAGACAACCAAGGAGTCTTTTCAGCTTATATCATCACATGTCATTCTTAACCAGATTTTTGAATCAATCTTTTTTACTAGACCAATAAAAGGGTCTCTTATGAATAATGGAATAGTACTATATAATCCAAGGGTCTTAACTATTACATAGAAGCCCATTTAGGATTTAAGGTAGTACCTTTGGATATCCTTCTAGGAATCCCTCATATGAAGATATGAAAGATCCTACGAGGATTTGGATAACGAATATCCAGAGTATACAAAAACACAGAAAAATTGCATAAAAGAAAACACAAGATGCATAAACACATAGTCACATAACCACAAAATTGTTTAACTTGATTTGTTATCATTTGTTAATTTGTTCTGTTAACTGTGCACATGTATTCAAAGCACACCAGGTATCCAATTAGTGGATTTTGATTGGTGCTTTAAATATTTCTAAAAATCTAACTATAAAGATAGAAAGATCTTTTAAAGGGAAAATTTGATTTCGATTATAAGGAACCGAAATGTTCGAATTTAGGTACATAAGGAATCCAATTAAGGACTCTGATTTGAATGATAATCATCCACAAGGGTCTAAATGGTGAAAAAAAGATCCCATATGGATTTTAGAAGTTGAAGATGTTTTGAAACCTTGCACTGGACGTGCTTAAGTCAAAACACGAAGTAAAAAAATGTTTATGAAGTTGAGATGCTAGATATGCCAAGGCGACTTATGAAGCAGAATTTGAAAGTAAAGTCAATGTATGAGGAAAATATTTTGAAAACTATGTATGAGGTTTCTTTTTTTTTTTTTCTTTTTTTTTAAATGTCTTCAATGTTTTTGAAACCTTATATATAATACTTTTGAAATCATAAAGTAGGTGTACTAGGTAAGTATACTTATAAAAATGTTTTAAAATCATGCGAGATGAATTTTGAAATTTATGTATAATGTTTTTGGAAAACATGAATGATGCTTTTGAAATCATGCACTTGATAAGAATATATATTGTATTAATATTGTTTTCAGGCTATATGAGACATTTTGAAATCATGAAGGTTGTTTTTGAAAATACAGACAAAGCTTTGTGCATTTGTTATGTTAAGTAAATACACTATATTAAAAATGTTTTCGAACTATATATAGAATGTTTTGAAATCGTGTAGGTTGTTTTGAAAACTTATGTTATGCATGTTGAAAAAAATCAGAACGTAATGGGTATGAGATTTGAAAATATCCTTGGTTATCTAACCAAGGATTCAAAGGTACAGATGTGCAAAAGCACGATTACTCATAATGTCACTTTATTTTCTGTACTTTGTATCTTAGAGTGAAACGAGTACTTAGAATTTTTCCAAGGGAATCATGAGCAAACGCAAGAATGGGAAAATTCGCAAGAGTAGTTTGTAAGGAATATAGTTTCTTGACGTAGGTATCATAGGAAAAGTCATACACACATGTAACTACACTCGTATATCAGAATTGTGAACAATAATTTATTTATAAACAAAACAGATTGTTTCACTTTACAAGAAGACAGAAGAATAAAAGCATAAGACATCAACATCTTCTAGTCAGGCAACTGCTCATCCGTGGGTTGGATTTGCATTAGCAAGCTTTGGGAAATCCCTTAGGAAATGACCCATCTCGCCACAGTTGTAGCAAGACCCTGGTGAGAAACGAGCTTGAGCAGAGTTGGCTTGTGGTTGGTTTGGACCACCTTGGTTCGGGTTACGTCGACAAGCACTCGCCAGGTGACCAACTCGTCCACATGATACACACAGACGGCACTGTAAGTGAGCTTGGTGATGCCCATTACATTTGTCGCATATTGGTGCCGTTCCCTTGTATTGCTTCTTAGCAGGATGTGTTGCCACCCGGATGGGTCCTGTTTGATTTGGTACTGCTGTAGTTGGGCAAACCCTTGCCGTATGACATATAAGTCCACAAACTTGGCATTTGCGGCACTTTACACTAGCCTGATAATGAAGGCTACATTGGTTGCACAAGGGTGTAGTTCCGTTGTATGGCTTTCTGGCTGGTAGTGCTGTCACTTGGCTAGGTCCCGCTTGATTAGGTGTAACTGCTGCGGGTTTCCTGGAAGCCTTACGCTTCCTTGATTTTGGTGCTGGCTTGACTTCTGCTTCCTTTGGTGGCTCTTGAGTGGCTTCATTGTTGAGACGAGAGGCTTCATTGTTGAGACGAGACATGGCAATGCCTAAATCCACAGTCTTCAGAATCACTTCGCCTATTTGCTGGGCAAATTTGGCTGTTTGCTCGGACATTTGACCGTTGCTGGGAGGAAGAGACATTCTAGAAGAAAATGAAAGACATAGGAAGAAACAAGTGAAACGTCATCGGATAAACAATACAGAATGGCAATGCATAAGAATTTGCGATCATTTGTTTGTTACCTAAGGCAAACAAATGAGACGGTGACAAATCAAAGTAAACGGATCATATTAATGTATCACTGAAGACATGCTCGCCTATAAGTGAACACTCACCCCAAGAGTTCCCAGGTAAGAGTGACTGGTCCGATACTGCGGATTTGTACGAACACTCTAGCCTTCGACAGAAAACTCAGGGTACAGGCATTCACTCTTCCAGTTTGCACGTGTTCCATTATAAGACCCAAACTTTGACGAGATTTTGAATTCAAAGGGGTTCAAAACCTTACAACAGAGGGTTCAAAACCTAGTAATCAATCATCCTAGAACAGATGATTAGTTTTCAAAGCGGTTTTGAAATTTATGTTCTTGTTGTGGTTGTCGCCTAAGGATAGGTGACGGTATTGTTTTATGACTAAACGCAAGTAAACTCGCGTTAGGGTCCTAGGAAGGTTATAGACTAGGTCAAAGCATTACTAATAACCTAATTCCCTATAACCATGAGCTCTGATACCAACTTTTCTGTCACACCCCACCACGTAAAACAACAAAACGTGGCAGAAACGTCGGGGAGTGTTGTAACAGAATCATTGTTTCATAACACATGGAAATTGAAATATTGTTTTATTGATTAAAAGAGTTACAATGTCTTGGCAATCAAAGAAATATAACATAAATAACTAGTCTTGCATGTTTTATTGTCACTAAGGCCCAAGTCCGCCTAAGTGTATCTTGATAAATCCTATGCATCATATCCTGAAACACATGTGAAAATAGGTACGTCAGCATAAAAATGCCTGTGAGATACATAGGTTTTGTGAAAATAGAATTCATGACTTATGTTTAAGAAAATGTTTAGTCATGAACCTTGTAATTTGCTTTGTCTTGTAAATCATTTGAAGAGTGATAAATAAACCAAATGATATATATGTATAACAGAATAATACATGGTTAAGTAAATAACCAAGTAAAAATGAGTTTGTATTAGATACGTTGTTTGTAAAACAATGTATTGCGAAAAGTATGTTATTTGTATAAAATGTTATATGTCTAAATCGAAATGATTCAAATAACGCTACGATATGTAATACCATACAAGCACTTATATATAGGAAGTACCAGCGGCGTATCCACCATGCTTGTATCATATTACACACGCCTCGTTACTTAAATCACTTACTCAAACCAAACCACCAAAGTAAAATGTTTATGTATAATCAAATGTCAAAATATTTGTGTGAAAGCCATGTCTAATGTCTATGTCTAATGTAAATCATGAAATGTGTATCCAAAATATCATGTATGGTAAGTGAAATATATCAACTCATCCATATGTAAGAATGCACAAAAACAAGGTATTGAAGTAAAACATGGTTTAAATCAAAGTTATGTTTTGTGGAACAAATGCATGCTATACTGATATAAACATCTATGCGGTATTGTGAAAATTCATACATCCAAGCCTTGCGACTGTAGAATAAACCCTAGCACAAAGTCTAAGGCCCACCTAGAAATGTATTCGGATTCGGTCATTCCTTCCAATCCAAACAAACCCGGGATTTCAGGAATGGGAGTTGTCAAGTCCTATGGTACCACTACCTACTACCGAGCGGCATGATCGGTGTTAATGAATGTACATTGTCCCATTTAAACAAACCAAATGTCATACCAAAATGTAAGCATGTGATGAATAATAAATGTACAAAGTATGCACACAATGGACATACATAGCATGAAATGTAATGTAAAACAATGTACTAAGTATGCACACAATGGGGATACATAGCATGAAATGTAATGTAAAACGATGTACTAAGTATGCACACAATGGGCATACATAGCATGAAATGTAATGTAAAACGATGTACTAAGTATGCACACAATGGGCATACATAGCATGAAATGTAATGCAAAACGATGTACTAAGTATGCACACAATGGACATACATAGCATAAACTGTAATGTAAAACGATGTACTAAGTATGCACACAATGGGCATACATAGCATGAAATGTAATGTAAAACAATGTACTAATAGTGTACTAATGAACATAGCAAGTATATGATGTGAAAATATGGAAAGCATGAAAGTAACAAGTAGGCACATGTGTTTCACCCCAAAACAGTTTGAAAACGGTAAAAGAGGGGTCTATGTACTCACTTGAGATTGCTTAGTAGTCCTTGAGTAACAACCAAACAATGCTAGAGATCACGGAAATTAAACGGCACCTAATATAGGTAACTATGTTAATATACCAGACCTAAATCGGAGGATTTGATAGAATGAGGGTTCGTAAACCAAACGAGAATGGAGACTCGGGTAATATGGTTTAACAAAGCCCACATACTAAAATGAAACCTAACCTAAGTGCTTACGACCCATTACGACCCGTTTAGGTAGCTTATGCTACTTTAACGCGTCGTTCGCTTAAAACGCGTTCGGAATGCCTAACTAGCCCTATGATAAGTAAAATATGCCTTAACATGTCTAATATTGTTGCCAAATCAGTTTAGATGTTAAAAGTTATGTTACATATGCTTAAAATGAATTTTGGCGTAAAAAGGGCATTTTGGTAATTTATCTAAGGCATATAAACTACCTATCATACAACTACTTAAACGAAGCGACCATAAGGTATAACCTTGGAAGGTTATTCCCTATATACTATGGTCACCTAATGTGTTTGTTCGGATCCTAATGATCGACCAAACGGGTCGGGTTCGAAAGTATAAGCGATTGTTTAGATCGCTTACCTTACGACCCTATATAAGCACTAAACTAAAAGTGACGAGCTAAGCATGTTAAAACATGCTTAACTAAGTTTAGAAAACAGGTTTGGTATCAAAACAAACGGTTTTGATACCTAAAAGTAGTTTGGTTACAAAATACGCAATAACACGCATTTTGGCCGAAACTACGAATCGTCACTGAGCCTAGATAACGTGGTAATCAGTAGGTATAGTCACTAGGGACCATAACCATCGTGATTATGCTCATGTTATGAAGTTAAAATGAACTTCGTGTTGACCATAAACTGGTCAACGCAGAATGTCAAACATAGTTTGACTTTCGGACTAGAAAAGCGATAAAAGAACGAAGGAACACTTACAAAGGGTCCCCGCTAGTAAAACTTGATCGAATAGCTCAGGTATGAAGCAATGACTTCAACTTAGAGCTTTGAGATCAGATTTGTGGGTTTTGGGGTTGAGATGGGTTGGGTATTTGTAGTAAATGGACAACCGTTAGGATCGTTTATCGAATAACGTGATCGAATCTCATCCGTACATGTGTTGGAATGTTATGGTAACTCATTTTGCCCCCACCACCAGAGATTGACATGTGGCATTGGCCTTTAGAGTGTATAAGGTCTGTTAACAGCTGTTAAACAACTTTTGCTGATCTGAAAGGGCCTCGCGTGACGCCAAGGGGGCTAGGTGTCACGCTAAGGTCCTTCTGATCAGCAACAGTTTCCAAAGTTTCCATTTCAGTCCCCGTTGTGTATTAAGGCCATTTCCGACATGTTTAAGGCTCGTTAAGCCAACGTTAAGGCCCTAAAATGATTCCTAAACATTGTGGACATGAAAAATGCTCAAAAATATGCCGGATGTTGGTTCGTTTGGTCGTATGATCGCGATGTTCGCTTAATTACAACGGAATGCGCATAAGCGCGAAAAACGATCTAAATTGCGTGACGAATGAATTTCTCTCATGCCAAACACTAAAATAAAATATTTTAGTGCTTACATAATTTTTGGATGTCCGGATGTATTCAGAACGTAAGTTATGCGCGAAAATGCAAACTTGTGCACTTTTTGACGCTTTTAGTCCCTGAATGACCCAAAAGTTTATTTTAGCACACCGAACCCCTCAAAGCCTATTTCTAAGCTATGTAAAGGATATTTATGGTATGTTTAACTTATGGTCGTGTTCCAGAATGTCTGTTACAGTTCAAATTGGCATACTTTCGCAGTTTGTCAACTTTAGTCCCTGTAAGCGATTTAACTCGATTTTGCCATACCAAAGCCTTCAAAACTTATTTCTAAGTTATGTAAAGGCTATTTAAATTATGTTAAGCCTATTTCACTATTCCAGAGTGTTAGTTGAATTAAACGGGTTATATTTACGCATCAGTGCGCGTATAACCTTCCAGAAAGCGATTTAAAGCTTGAAATCGAACAAGAATTGATATGTGCAAAGGATGCACATATTTATACAATTACCAAGTATGAAATACAATATTTCATTGATACAGTATTTTTTTGATGGCCGTGGAGGCACATGTGTCACAACTTCCATGCTACTTTATTTGCTTTTATTTATTCTGTTTTGATCTTTTAAACTTAAATGTCACTTAGGTGTTAACACTTGACATGCCATACTTGTTTTATTACGTGTTAACACTTGTTCCATTGTTCAATTCCTTATGTGTATTCTTGACATATCCCTCTATGCGTTAGTACTTGTTTTATTGTTCCATTCTTTATATACCATTCTTGATGTGTCTTCTTATGTGTTTATACTGTTTGTGTTTTCCTTTAACATACGCCCTTTTCTAAAGCTCTTACTCGATTTTTCTTAGACTCGAAAACACTCGTATTGTAAAAATGAGACAAGTCTACCAATATAGGCGTGAAACCCATAATTTGGTAAACGGCTCTCATTCCGTTAAACTCTATTTTGCACGAAATTGCACCATTAAGTTTGGAGTGAAATCCACATCTTAATGGAAATTTCAAATTTAAATTCGTCAAGTTTGGGTACGAAGTCGTCAAGTTAGGGGTGAAACCTGCATCTCGTCGACTAGTCCCACTCCTTGATTTTTTATAAATCCCGCCAAGTCTCGAATTCTCGATTGAATTGGGACTTGTAGTAACCGGAATGGTGAATACCGTTAACCGACTTATCGGCGAGAGTACACCACCTATTAGGCCAAAGCATGTTCCCCGTTTCAAAAGACCTTTCGACCACCTTGGTTAGTCAACGTTCCATTTTGGAACCATCCAAGTTTCTTTTATCAAACTTACGCTTTATTGTTTTTGATATTTTATGATGAAACTCTCTCTTGTCAATTTTGAACCATTTTTGAAATTTCACTTTTGCGCACACATCATACTATTACCTTTCATACGATTATACATTATTAGCGTGCATAATTCCCAGTAATTTTAATTACACTTTTGTAACGATTGGAGACATATCATCAAGATAGGAGTGATTTCCTTACCTTGACGATTAACACCGCTTCTTTTCTCATCTTACATCGACCTCACCAATGGATTAGGGGTGATTCCCTTACCTAGGTGATCGTTACCAATGCTTTCTTTTAATAGATCATATTATGTAAATACGATCATGTTTATATCTAAATTATTTATCATTAGTCAAATCTCTAATTATTTCAAAATGCATTGTTTATATAAACGAACTTCCTATCTTACAACCTATTTTTATATAGCTCACACACACTAAATTTTTAACTTTTCCGTAGACGCTTGTTCCTTAACATTTAAAATCTCACGAAATGCTACTCGTCAACTTAGTCGGCCTAACAAATCCTTTTCCCACGAAATTTCGTATTCAACGTAACTGTTGAAACTAGCTCATCACATATCATTAAACTAGAGATTTTCTATTTTTAATTGAGAATCAAACCAACTTTTCGCACATACCTATGAAATATTACCAAAATTATCCAATCATTTACTAAAATTTCTTTCAAAAATCAATAAAACATTTTATAAAAAAAAACGCTTCTCAACAAACACTAAGTTCATATATCGAATTCCTTTTCTAAGGATCAACTTTTTCACAAGAATCTGTAAACTTCCAAGTTTCTAATACAAATTTTCTTAAAACAATGCAAACTTATTAATTTCTAGAACTTTTCAAAACCTCACTCGATACGTCGGTTAAATTCAAAACACGTGGGTAAGTAAACTTCATAGGAACCAATAATTTTCAAATATATAAATTCTCTAGAAACCATAGTAGCATTTCCATTCCTTTACAAAGTACCTCTTCGCATAACCAATAAACGTTTTATACTCTCTTTACATTAAAAAACTAGAGTCTATATTTCATGACAACTCAATCTATTTTAACTTCACGCTTTGCGCAAACAACTATATATGCATATCATTTTACACGTTTTAGTCAATATCTCACAATAATCTCATGCGTGTCACTTATTCCCTTTTTTTCTTTTATACTCAAAACTTTTAATCTTTTACGTGCATAAACTTGTGTATTTGGATTTATACTATATACAAAATCATTATTTCCTACATCCATACTTATACATTTTATGCCTCCGCTTATGTTCATATTTACACTTTTATGTTATACTCATGATTCAAAATTCATACGTTTTACGTTATACATACACTCACAATTATACATTTACGTTGTACTTACATTCATGTTTATACTACATTCATATTCAAATTCATGTTCGTACATTTTATGTTTTCATTTACACTTATACAACTTTGTTTACACTAATATTCATACACATATATTTTATTTATACTTAAACCTTCATGTTTTACACCTATATTCACGTTCATATCTATTCTCATACATCTTATGTTCACACTTATACTCGTATTCATACTCATACACCTTGTGTTTATACTTATACTCATGTTCGTACTCACATTTATACTCATTTTTCATACATGTTATGCTTATACTTTTACTCATACTCCTGACATGCATTTTTATGCTTATGCTCACGTGTGTGTTCATATTTAAACTTGTACTATGCTCATGCTTTTTACTCAAAAAACGTATACTTTCGCACTTATACGCAGGCGAAACCCGAGGGATTCGCTTACGCAGGTCTTATACTATTTAGAATGCAAACATGCTACATTTCTATACACGCGCAATCTCATTTTCAGAATTTATGCATACCTTAATTCATACGCAACTAGTACAAGCTATGCGGATCATGTGATGATTGGTATAATCACAGGTTCACACGGGATTATAGTAATGGGCGTATGAGAACCATAGAGTGTACTACTGCGTATGGTAAGACACGGAACATAACATGACACCGAATACGAAACGGACATAACGTGGTCAAAACATGGTGGATACGCCGTTGGTACTTCCTATATATAAGTGTTTTCACCATGTTATCTAACTTTCGTAAAACGTGCCATGAGCAATTCAGTGTTTTGCAGACCTTTTAGACCTAATACAAACTTTAAACAACTCACCAACGCATTATTTCTGATTATCCACGACGAGACTCCATTCTTCGCACGCTACACTTGCCTATCCAATACTTATGCTATTCTTATACTTGTATTCAGTTATTAAAGGTCAATCGTTCACTTCTATACTCCCATTATGCTCCGTTATTCTTTGTCTTTAATACGAACCCCGTTCGCAATTAAGTATGCTTAAGCATTCGAATCCTAACCTACCTTCTTCCATTAAAACTATCCTTCTATTCTTTACTCTTGTCCGAACGTAACTTGTATACCGTTGTCGCTTTATTTAAAATGCCAACCTACTTGTTCCTCTCGATAAACAATTCTGGCAAACGTGTAGATTTTTACTATTCTTGAAACTTTCCACACAAACTATCTCAGTTTTTCAAAATACAAACCATTTCGTACCAAGATTTTTCTTCTGAACGCGACACATTTTATATATATATATATATATATATACACCTCCAATTTGATTCAAAACTGCTTACACTCGCACGCATGTACACGCTTTTACTTATGCTATATCTCGATTCTTTTAGCCAAAATGTTTTTTCTCCAAAGTCTTCATCTTGAACAAATTTCAGGACGAAATTTTCTAAAGGAGGGGAGACTGTAACGCTCCGTGTTTTCATAACTTTCCTAATTTAGAAATCGAGTCTTGCAAATGTTTTTAGAAACTTGTCCCTTTCGAAAAGTTTAATCATCGAAAAAAAAAATCTTTTTCTTTAATTTAATTCATTACAATTTGGTTATTTATTCATGGTTTAAATTACTTAATTTTGCAATTTAAAAGTGTTTATTTTAATCGAGTTAGTCTCGTTAAGCTTTAAAGTTAGTTTATACAAACTAACCTAGTCAAGTTAATTTATAAAGTTAGCTTTACAACATCACTAAGTTGATTGAAGTCAAGGACTATTTGAGTAATTTTCAGAATTTGAAACTTACAGGGACTGTTTGTGCATTTCTGAAAGTATTGAGTTTTAAAACAAAATATATATATATATATATATATATACACACACAAAACTGCAGACCACGGGACTCGAACCCGGGTCGCCAATTTCATCAAACACGCACATAACCACTTTACTGTGGCCTTCACATCAAACATTATCCACCACTTAAATCATTTAAATCATCGTTCAAAGCAATTCATTAACCCAACCCTATGTATTTAAGTGTAGTCAAAGAACCCTAAATCCATTCCTTATTCACTTCATCAGCCGCATAACTCTCTGTTTATTATTCATCTCTTTCAAATACCTTCACCTTCTCTATTTTTTACACACTAAATGTTGGAAATATTAAAGAGGTAAACATACAAGTTGGTATGTTTCCTCCATCCCACATTGGTGGAGGGAGTGAACTTTAAGTGGTTTATAAGGGATTACCCCTTATGGGTTTCCATAGTGTTAAATGGGTTGAGAAGTGGGTGAAGCCCACACGCGCGCCGAGCCGAGCCGAGCCGCGAGCTCGTGAATGGGCGCGTTTGAGGCGCACTTTGCACTTCGCACGTACGCATCGTCGCTAGGAGCTGAGGAGCTTTTATTTTTAGCTAAGGTTCGGTTTCAGGTGGGTCAGATCTGTAAACCGAATGAGATGAGATAAGAAGGAGATAGAGATGGATTCGAAACCAGTGGGGGTTATCCCATTATCTCTATGAAACCGAATTCGTATAGGATATAGATACTGAATTCGAATGTGATATGGATGGTTATCCCACTCCCTATTTTTCTCATTCTCTGGTATAACCAAAACTATAAATAAAAGCTTCCTGCTACCTCTTAAACTACCAATTTCGCAGCTCTCTCTCTCTATTGTGTGATTCGGTTTTCGTTCCAGCTTCTGCGTTTTCTGGTTTCCATTGCTGTTGGAATACCAGATCAGTTCTGCATTAAATCCTGGGAGTTTACGCTGCAGCTCACAGTATTACGAGCGCGTAAAATCCTTTAAGGACAGGAGTCATCCGTGCAGTTCAAGTTTCTCGTTTAAGGATCTTCGATCTCAATCGCCAGGTTGGTTTTTAATTTAAGTGTTCTTTAAATTCGTCCGACAACGGGACAGTCTCCTTCTACCTTTCTTTAATCAGTTTGTTCAAGTTGGAACAAACTGGTTTGGCTGATAACTTGGTAATTAATAAAATTATATTAATTTATTGTTGATTAATTTAATTTTTCAACAATCTTAAAGGATTTTATCTTTGTGTTTAATCGCCAGAATTAATGGACGCTGAACTACCAACAGCCAATCTGAGATTCATGAATCAAGAGTTTGTCAAGTTGGACAGATTCGATGGTCAGAACTATACCCGCTGGGCGGACAAGGTTAAGTTCATGCTAGTTGTGCTGAAACTCTACTATATCCTTGATCCTGATTTGCCTGCAATCCCTGATGACCCTCCTCGTGAGGCAGGAGAGCTACCAGATGCAGATTTGGCAAAGCAAAGACTTGTCCGTAAGGAAGCTGAAGATCTTTGCCTGGGCCACATAAAAAATTCTCTTTCGGATCGTCTCTATGACTTGTACGCGCCGGTAAAAAGTGCTAGAGAATTGTGGAAAGCTTTGGAAGATAAGTATAAGGCACATGAAGAAGGTACTAACAAATACCTTATTGCCAAGTACTTAGACTTCCAAATGGTCGATGACAAGTCAATCCTGGAGCAAGTGCATGAACTCCAAGTTCTTGTTAACAAATTGACCGCACTTTCTATTCCGCTGCCAGAAATATTTCAAGTAGGGGTCATTATTGCAAAATTGCCTCCTAATTGGAAAGATTTCTCAAAGAGAATGATGCACAAGTCTGAGGACTACTCTTTGGATGAACTGTTGAAGCACCTTCGAATTGAGGAGGAAACGTGCAACAGGGACAAAAGAGGTAAAGTCGGATCGAGTGTGAATCATGTTGCTGGAGGATCTGGTCAAAAGGGAAAAGGGGCATCATCAAAGAATAAGAAGTTTACAGCACCAAAGAAAAAAGAATTCAAGAAGACACAACACACTAACAACCATCAACCAAAGAGGTCTGGTAAATGCCATGTTTGTGGAGAAATAGGGCATTATGCACGAGAGTGCTCTCAGAGGAAATCTGGATCTACGGTTGGTTCTACAAGTGCTGTTGATGTTGAGAAAGTCACCAATCTAGTGGCCAGTGTGGGTCTTGGTGAATTTAATATGCTTTCTCAATATACACGCATTGTAGCATGCAGAGGATGGTTTTTGGATTCTGGAGCCACTGTTCATGTTTGTGGGAATCGTGGTTCGTTTATTACTTATGCTCATGTTCCTCAAGGAACAGTGGTGGTGTGTGCTGATGGACATCGTGTAGAAGTACATGGTAAAGGCATGGTGCGACTAAACTTTAGAGATGGTCAAGTGGTTACACTTCAGGACGTGTTGCATGTTCCTGGTATCACCAAGGGTCTGGTTTCTGTTGATAAGTTCGATCGGAATGGTTACAAGCTGGTTATCAAGAATCTTCGTGTGAAGTTTTCTCTAAATGACATCTATGTGGGTCAAGTAAAGAACACGGGTGGAATGCATCGTCTTGACTTGGCTGAAGATGGGATTGATGAAGAAGATTCGGATGAAGGGGGCGTTTCTGTGATTGCCGGGTTTGGGAATGAGAGTGATAGTGATAGTGGTGGTAGTGTTAGTTCTAGTATTGGTGAATGTAATGCAATTGGTTTTGATTTGAATGAAATTATGTCTTCTGATTATATCGCTTGTTCAATTTCTTTATGGCATAAACGTTTAGCTCATACAAATATTAAAAACATTGAAAAAATGCAAACTAAAGGTTTATTAAAATTAAAAGATAAAGACTTTGAAAAATGCGAAACTTGTGTTAAATCAAAATTCACAAAGAAACCTTTTCCAAGTGTTCATAAACGCAATACATCACTACTAGAACTAATTCATTCAGATATTTGTGAACTGAATGGAGTTCTTACTCGTGGGGGTAAGAGATACTTTATCACTTTCTGCGATGACTCGAGCCGATACTTATATGTTTATTTGTTGCATTCAAAAGACGAAGCTTTTGAGGCATTCAAAATATATAAGGCTGAGGTTGAAAAACAAAAGGAGAAACGCATTAAAATTCTTCGCTCGGACAGAGGCGGAGAATACTTTAACCGAAAGTTTGATGCATTCTGCGAAGAAGAAGGCATCATACATGAGAGAACTGCACCTTATACTCCCCAACAAAATCGTTTGGCTGAGAGAAAGAACCGAACCTTGGTAGAGATGGCTAACTGTATGTTAAACCAATCGGGTCTACCTCGTAATATGTGGGGGGAAGCTGTGTTAACCGCATGTTATGTTCACAATAGGATCACTAGTCGTGTGATACCTACAAGTCCATATGAGTTGTGGAAAGGAAGAAAACCAAACCTAGAACATTTGAGGGTTTGGGGGTGTCTTGCCTACTATCGCGTACCTGATCCAAAGACACTCAAACTGGGAGAACGAGCTTTCAAGAGTGTATTCATTGGATATGCTTCGCATAGTAAATCTTACCGATTGTTGGATGACGAATCAGGTATAGTTGTAGAATCCAGAGATGTGGAATTCTTTGAGAACAAGTTTTCTAGAGATGATGAAAACTCAAATGGCACCACAACTTCTAGTACTTCTGAGAAAAGGGTTCAACCCTCACCAATAGTTGAAGAACCAAGGAAAAGTACTAGAGTTAGAAAAGAGAAAAGTTATGGAGATGATTTCTTTTCTTACCTGGTTGAAGGAACTCAAAAGAAAGTGACGAGAGAGGTCATTTTCGCTGTAAATTTGGATGATGATCCTAAAACTTTCAACGAAGCAATGTCATCTAGAGATGCCCCTTTGTGGAAGGAGGCAGTCAATGATGAAATGGATTCCATTATGGGAAATGGAACTTGGGAGTTAGCTGATCTACCCAAGGGAAAGAAACCTATTGGATCCAAATGGATTTTCAAAAGGAAGTATCATCCAGATGGATCCATCTCTGCTTATAAAGCGAGATTAGTTGCTAAAGGGTATAGGCAGAGAGAAGGGATCGACTATTTTGATACCTATGCACCTGTGGCTAGAATAAGTTCTATTAGAACTCTAATAGCGGTGTCTGCTTTGAAAGGGCTGTACATTCATCAAATGGATGTAAAGACAGCATTTCTAAATGGGTATCTAAATGAGGAGATTTATTTGGAGCAACCAGAAGGGTTTGTGATGCCTGGACAAGAGAACAAAGTGTGTAGACTTATTAAATCTCTGTATGGTTTGAAGCAAGCTCCTAAACAGTGGCATGAAAGATTTGACACCACTGTGACTGCTTTCGGGTTTCGACACAACAATGCTGACAGATGTATTTATACTAAATGCGAACCCGGTTATACAATCGTGATTTGTCTTTATGTTGATGATATGTTGATCATTAGCACTCACCTTGAAGGTATTTCTGAAACTAAGAAATATTTGTCCTCGAACTTTAAGATGAAAGATCTAGGAGAAGTTGATACCATTCTTGGGATCAAGGTGAAGAGAGCTGGAAGTCAGATTTCTCTAAGTCAATCTCATTACATAGAGAAAATTCTGACTAAGTTTCAACACTTAAATATTAAAGAGTTTAATACTCCGTTTGATCCAAGTGTGAAACTTAATGTGAACTCTGGAAGAGCAGTGGCTCAACTGGAGTATGCGAGTGCTATTGGAAGTATGATGTATGCAACGCATTGCACTCGTCCTGACATTGCTTTTGCTGTAAGCAAACTGAGTCAGTATACTGTTAATCCAGGGACAGAACACTGGAAGGCAGTGGGCAGAGTACTTGGATACCTGAAAAGGACCAGTAACTTAGAACTGACATACACGTCTTCTTCCAGAATACTTGAAGGTTATTCTGATGCAAGCTGGATTGATCGCACCAATGATTCAAAATCTACAAGTGGGTGGATTTACACTCTAGCAGGAGGAGCAATTTCTTGGGCGAGCAAGAAACAGACGTGTATTGCCCACTCAACTATGGAAGCTGAGTTCATAGCGCTGGCTGCGGCTGGCAAGGAAGCGGAGTGGATTAGAGATCTACTTATTGACATCCGTTTGTGGGATGTTCCAATGCCGTCTATTCCCATGTATTGTGATAGTGAGGCCACACTATCTAAAGTATACAACGCAGTGTATAATGGGAGGTCAAGACACATAGGTCTTCGGCACAATTACGTGAGACAACTGCTTGAAAGTGGTACCATCAAGGTTGTCTATGTCAAGACAAGTAAGAACTTGGCAGATCCGTTTACTAAACCTTTGACGAGAGATTTGGTTGTGAATACCGCGAGAGACATGGGTCTAAAACCACAATAGAATCGTTAGTGATGGAAACCCAACTTGAACTTAGTGCTCCTATTTCTCAAGTTTAATGGGTAAAAACGAAGTCACTTAACGATAGAAGGTACTATCAAATTTGATAGATCCATGTGAGGTATGATAGTACGTCGTTGCCGAGAACAAGGGTGAGCTTATGCTCTTAACAAAGTTTTGGAGGCATCCAAGCAACGTGGATGATGTAAAACTTTGCCTATATGATCTAGGGGTGGTGCCGCCTCGAGTGAAGATTAGTGGTTTATCTTCTAAAGGGTCATGAAAAGGATTTATAGCGCACGGCCATATTCGCGCTCAGTGAGAACGCAAAGTCAGCTGGTGATGTGTGGGGGTAAACCGAAGGGGGCTATCAGGTTAATGGTTTAATTCCATAGGACACCATCTAATCTGTCTCTTCTTGTTTATCAACATAAACTGGGTTTAATCTTCGTGACACCTAGTGACATCATTAGTCTAAGTGAAATGAAACATTCCAACTTGGTGGGGGATTCTTGGAAATATTAAAGAGGTAAACATACAAGTTGGTATGTTTCCTCCATCCCACATTGGTGGAGGGAGTGAACTTTAAGTGGTTTATAAGGGATTACCCCTTATGGGTTTCCATAGTGTTAAATGGGTTGAGAAGTGGGTGAAGCCCACACGCGCGCCGAGCCGAGCCGAGCCGCGAGCTCGCGAATGGGCGCGTTTGAGGCGCGAATGGGCGCGTTTGAGGCGCACTTCGCACGTACGCATCGTCGCTAGGAGCTGAGGAGCTTTTATTTTTAGCTAAGGTTCGGTTTCAGGTGGGTCAGATCTGTAAACCGAATGAGATGAGATAAGAAGGAGATAGAGATGGATTCGAAACCAGTGGGGGTTATCCCATTATCTCTATGAAACCGAATTCGTATAGGATATAGATACTGAATTCGAATGTGATATGGATGGTTATCCCACTCCCTATTTTTCTCATTCTCTGGTATAACCAAAACTATTAATAAAAGCTTCCTGCTACCTCTTAAACTACCAATTTCGCAGCTCTCTCTCTCTCTATTGTGTGATTCGGTTTTCGTTCCAGCTTCTGCGTTTTCTGGTTTCCATTGCTGTTGGAATACCAGATTAGTTCTGCATTAAATCCTGGGAGTTTACGCTGCAGCTCACAGCATTACGAGCGCGTAAAATCCTTTAAGGACAGGAGTCATCCGTGCAGTTCAAGTTTCTCGTTTAAGGATCTTCGATCTCAATCGCCAGGTTGGTTTTTAATTTAAGTGTTCTTTAAATTCGTCCGACAACGAGACAGTCTTCTTCTACCTTTTTTTAATCAGTTTGTTCAAGTTGGAACAAACTGATTTGGCTGATAACTTGGTAATTAATAAAATTATATTAATTTATTGTTGATTAATTTAATTTTTCAACACTAAACACAGAAAACATCTCTGTTCTCTCCCTCGATCTATTCAATAGTCATTCCACAAATCCACTTCCTCATCTCTTACCTTCAAGCTCAGCCAAAAACCCCTTGCTTCTTCTCTGATGAGGCCTCTCCGGCGGCGGAGCCGCCGATAGCGACGGCAGTGGTGGTGAGCCACGGCTGGCCAAGGAAGCAAGGAGAGGGAGAGAGACCGAAGGACTAATTGGCGATGATGGAACCGCCGTGTACGACGGTGGAGGTGGTTGTTTGATTCGGGTTCGATGTGGTTTTGGGAGACACGGTTCAGCTTCAAACAAATTAACTCGAGTTCAGCTCAGGTTCGGGTCACATCTCCCCGTCGCCGGGATCCGTGCGGTTCGAGTCAGGTTCATTCCGGTTTCAGGTTTGCTTCGGGTTGGACAGTTTTGTTTCGAGTTATTTTGCTTAAATCTGATTCCAGTCCAGTCGCTTTTCTTAGGTGACTCGGGTCGGCTTGACTCGGGTCTCGACTTGAGTTCCGGTCAACATCAGTTCGGGTTCGAGTCACCGTCTCTCCGACGGTGATGGAGGTCACGGCAGTAGCAGTGGCTCAGTTTCGGGATTCACGTCGGAGTTTAACGCCACTTGTTTCGGTATAACCTTTCTTTCAATGTCGATTTCCTTTTCTGTTTGTTTTATTCAACTACATAACTACTGTAATGTTTACCAACTACTAAATCTAAACTTCAATGGTGGGTTATGTATTGTTTGGGTCCTGTGTATATGAAGATAACGACTAATACCAAGCATTCAAATCGAATAAAAACATAACCAATTTCAAAAAAAAAAAAAAAAACAAAAAAACCAGTTGCAGTAGCATGGTGGTTAAGGTTGTTGAGTACACAAAGGGGCGCGGGTTCGATCCTGGCTCCTTATATATTCGCTGAACCTTTTTATCTTTTTCCTTTTATTTCACTCGATAAAGATAATAACAGTTATCTTTATTAGTTCTTTTATTCACACAAATTTTTACAAAACAAATATATAATTTACATATTTATACAAATAAAATCCAACTAATTTATAGTCAAATTATACAGCTCCTATGTTTCACTTATTTCGTTGAAGTAAATAAAGTGAATTCTTATACTTTTAAAATGATAAAGAAATTAACCAATTCCTCATTTTAACAAACTAAATTAATACTTTTTTTTACAATGATTATTCATGATGGATATTTTTAGGGCAATCTTATCATTGGAGTTTCTCATTTTTCGTACGACATTCTAAGGAATCACAAAACGCTCCCGTTTATTCGGTTTCTCAATCTTTACTCGCACGTTATTTTACAAGGAGTCGCAAACGCAACCACTCATAATCTCGAGACTTCATCAATCCCACTCGCGGTTTAGCATTACCATACGCAAAACTGTGAGTATACTCGAACCCATTTTTACTTTTAAACACTTTGGGTGCAACATGTATTCTATTTTAAACTCATGAAACTTTGAAAGTATTTGAATCACTCTCTATCCACATTTGAACATGAAACTATATGATGCTTGTTAATCTAGTATGTGATGTTAAACTTTTGTGTCTATATGCTCATTAACTTCGTACAAGTCCGCCTTAACAATTATAGCGCTATAGGAGTAATGCACCGCCCACGATTCTTGGGGTATTGTTAAGTCAAACATGTTAACCTCCCTTTATTCTAACCGGGGATATGCTATTTTAACGCACTGGATTCTTGGGTTTGAACATATACTTGACACCGTTACGACATGCTAGTAACTTGTATATTGTGAATCATGTTGGATACGAGCCTTAGACTATTTTAAAACCATTTTTTATGCTATATATCAAAACTTGTTTACTCGCCTTTGCTTTTGCATTGAATTCTATTTTAATACATGTTGCAGGTTCGATAGACAAGATGATTCTAAGTGAAGAAACAAGACATAAGTGGACTTAGAAACACACTTAGGTTAATAAATTTTGTATTATGTGTTTGATTGTATGAAATTTTAGCAATTTATGAAATTTAAATTAAACTATATTGTCACATAATGTTATGATGTCTCTTGCAATCTAGTTTTCGTCTCATCCCGATGTTTCCGCCATCGGTTGGGGTGTGATAGCGGGCCTTAGTGAATATCATATGGGGGTGGCAGGTTCACTTATATCTCCGATCGCGGAAATAAATTGAGCAAATTGGATCGCTTCCTTGTCTGCATTGGCTTCATGGAGAGATGGCCGACGACATCGGTCCTGGCGCTTAATCATGATGCATCGGACCATAGGCCTATCTTATTATCCATGACGCCTACGGACTTTGGGCATTTCCCGTTTAGGTGTTTCAACTCATGGCTGGAGATGCCGGGATTCATGGAGATGGTGAAACAACTTTGTCTGAATTTTCTTTTCAATGGTCTGGCTGATTTGGCCGTATCAGTGAAACTGAAATGATTGAAAAATAACATTAAATCTTGGTTGAAAATTGAGAGAGATCGCTCTGACGGGGTTTATTTGGAGAAAAAGAACCATATTTGTAACTTAGAAAGATTAGCTGAGGATCGGGCTTTGGTTAATGGAGAATTAAATGAAAGAGCTCAATGTATCAACGTAGTCATGGAGGTGGACCGAAGGAAACAGATGGACGCACGACAAAAATCTCGGGCTAGGTGGGCACTAGAAGGTGAAGAAAACTCGGCATTTTATCACAACGTTATCAATTCTAACTTCAGTAACAATCGCATAAATGGTCTCATGGTAAATGGGAATTGGATTACGAATCCTATGGATATAAAAGAAAGTTTTTTCGAATCAGTTTGTCGAACCGATGACATCCAGGCCTGCCATTATATGTCAAAACTTGGTTACTCTTTCTGAGGCAGAAGCTGAAATCCTAGTTGAGCCGTTTACAGTTTTGGAGATTAAAGAAGCTAGTTGGGGATGCATTGGGGATCAGGCGCCGGCCCCGGACGGTTTCAATTTTAAGTTCATTAAAAAGAACTGGGATTGTTGGTGCATACGTCTGTCAACTTCGTCTTGTATCGAGTCTTGTACTAGAATTGTTAGATCAGGGCACGTTGTACGAGAAAATAGGGTTTGTGTGTTTAAAAGGTTAATTTCGCTTGAAAGTGGCAAGTGCCATTTCAAACGAAATTAAAATTGTTAATTCCGCTTGAAATGGCCAGTGCCACTTTCAAGCGAAATTAGCAAGCCTATAAATACCTCTTCATATGAAATCATTGTAGAGGTTCTTGTTTCCGGTACCGAAGTGCTGCCGACGTGTCTACTGATCTGTAAACTTGTTACAATCAATATACAAGACATTTAGAAGTGTATCAAGCTGTTTTACAAGTCAATTCATCTGTTTCCGCCTCTTGAATTGACTAGAACTCTTCTGATTGACTCGTTTGGGTCACAGAACGATCTTACAAGTGGTATCACAGCTCAGGAGGAAGAGTTCTTGCCAAAACAGCCACTATTTCTGACTTCTACACCTTCTTTTACAAAATTCACAAAATTTTACGGTCAAAATGGTCTGAATTTCACATATTATAAGCGTAATAGTATTTTAATGAATCCTTGAGAATTTTGGACCTTATTTCAGCTTAAAACTTGATAAAATCGTAATTCCGCTTGAATATCAGATCGTAAATGATGATGTCAGCAGCATTTCACACGGAATTAGCACTTGATTCCGCTTGAATTTGCTATTTCGCTTGAAAAGTGCACCTAATTCCGCTCGAAATTACCTGATTCCGTTTCAGAGTGTAATTCCGTTTGAACCGTTACACACGAAATTAGTTAATTCCGCTCCAAAGTGTAATCTCATTTGAAAGTGTGTTGTTTCACACGAAATCAGGTATTCCGTTTGAGAGGTGATTTCGTGTGAAGGGGGTATTCCGCTTCTAAAGTGATTCCGTGTGAAGAGGTTGATTTTGTTTGAAACTGTATTTCGTTTGAAGCTTGAGTTTTGTGAAACAATTTTCCGAAACATGGAAGAGGAATTCTACAATGCGTTTGCTACACCAGTTGCACCAGTCACAGCTGCTGAAACATTGTACAGTGAGAATGAAACGAGAACTCATCAAAAACCGCCAAAGCTCATGTACATTGAAGATTTTAAAGGATGGCAGAATCGATTTGAGAACTGGGTGCAAGCTTATAAGTTTGACGCATGGTATTCATTGGAAAAAGATTACGAGAAACCGAAAAATGAACGTGGGATTGAAAAAGCATTTTGTGACTTTTCAGAGAATGATAAATTGAAATATACAAGTGAAAAAATGATGATCAGTATTCTTCAACAAGCGATTAAAGAAGATATCTTTGTGTTACTCCAACATGATGGTACTGCTAGATCAATTTGGACGACATTAATTCAAAAGTTTAAAGGAAGTGCAGATATGATCAAGAACAAAAAGGCTTTACTTAAGAAATCATTTGATATGTTTGTAGCTTTCTAAGGAGAATCAACAAAAACAACAATTCATAGATATTGTCATCTTGTTTTAGAAATGGGAAGATTGGAAATAAAGATAGACGACGAAGAATGGGTTGATAAACTAGCCGATGCATTACCACAACAGAAATGGGGAACTTATTTGTTGATCTTAAAGCACATGAGAAAGTCTGAAAATATGAATCTGGCGTAGTTTATTCAGAAGATTGAAGAGCACGAGTTGGATATTCAGAAAACAGCAATCATGAAGAATCCAAATGCTCAACAAGATGTCAGTTTATACTACAGAGGAAATAAATTTGAAACTACTCCCAGCCCAAAGATCCAAACTGGTTTCAATGCTGACAGTTCGTCCGGAACTAAGAGTAGTAATGTGACACAGAGTGGTGGATCTTCGTCTTCATATTCCAGCTTTGATCCAAATTACACAACACCAAGTCCTCAACAACAGAATTCAACAAACCTTCAATGCAATGTCACTTTGAATATTCAAAATGGTCAAAATCTGTCTCCGGAAATAGCAAAGCTACACATGGCATCACTCGTTGCTATGTTAGAATCATATGAAAGCTTGATTGGTGGAAAAATTGGAAATCCGATGCTTACAAAAGAATATTATGACCAAATTGATGCAGAGGAACTTGAGTTGATGGATGTCAAATGGTGTATGGCTAGTGCTATTAGAAGGGCAGAAAAATTTCAACAAATCACAGGTAGAGATGAGTTTCGGGGATTGGCTAATTCTCCATTAGGATTTGACAAGTCAAAAGTTACATGTTTTCGTTGCAAAGGAAAAGGACACTTTAAACGAGAGTGTAAAAATCAAGAAGCAACAAGAGGATCAGAAAAGAATGATTATTATCAGAAATCCATTTTTCATCAAATTGATCAGCAACCACAAACAGCACATGCACGTGCTATTGAAGATAAAAAGAAAGCTTGTCTTGTTAATCAAGATGATGAAAAAGTTGCAGAGGGGTTTGGCTGGGATAAATACATTCCACCGGGTTCAGGATTTGTTGCTCAAATTTTGGAAGAAGAATAAATCAAACCTCAGTAAAAAAGAATACCTATTTTTCCAGAATTAGGAAATGATGCAGACACAGATGATAAAGAAGAGTATATTAATAAAGCTAGAAAAGGTTTGGATACTGATAGTTTTTATTTGTTCTTTGCAGATAAGATTGAGATGCTAAATGAGAAAAAGGCTGCTAGATTGAAGAGAGAGTTGGAAGCAAAAATAATTGCTGAAGAAAAAGAAAAACTAGAAGCCGAGAAAACTGGAGTTGAAGAAAGTTCAACTAAGAAAGTTGAAGACGAAGATCTTGAGATAAAAACAGAAGGTGATGAAGAAAAAGTAGTTGAAAAGATTGTTGAAGTAGAAAAGATAATTGAGAAAATTGTCGAAGTTGAAAAAGTCATCGAGGTAGAAAAAATTGTTGAAATTGAGAAGATTGTCGAGGTTGAAAAGATAGTTGAGATCGTTAAACCTTGTGAGAAATGTTCAGAATCTTGCAAAAATTGTGATGAGAAAGACAAAAAGATTTGTGAACTGGAAGAAATGAAAGAGAATTTGTTGTTTGATGTGAAGTATGTGAAGGAATCATATGATGTCCTGAACAACACAGTGAATGGTCTGAAAAAGACAAATTCAGAAATTGAGGCTGCTATGATAAAGATGAACTCAACATTAATGACAAAGCAGAAGGTCATTAATGAGTACATTGAAGATTGTGCACAGTTGAAGAAAGATTTGGAACTTGAAAAGATTGAAAGTGAAAGAATCAAATGGTTACTGTTGAGTTATACAACATGTGATTATTTGATTGATCTAGTTTATCCTACTGTTGCAGGTCTTGAAGCTTTCAAAGATAAAGAGACGGAAGAAACGGATGCTGGTAAGAAACAAAGTGTCAAGTATAACAAGTGTCCGCCTCCAATCTATGAGAGTTATTCCCCCAGAAATCCAAACGAGGAGCGTTTAAAAAAGGCAGTCAACATCAAGTTAAAATCTGAAACCATTGATGAGTTACCAGATAATATTGATGTCACATTCACAGCGTCTGACACTGATCATGAGTCTGTATTGTTAAAGAAAGTGGTCGATCAGGTGTTGGATATGGATGAAGAGTCAAATTCGGAGTCTAAGTCAGATAGTTCAAGTTCGTCCGAGAAGAGTCCGAGTTCACCGGTCAAAAGGATTTACAATAAAGAGTTTATGTTATCGAAAAATAATTTGAATGATGAACCTATCAAAGTAGCATATACTTTGAGTGATTCGGACAAATTATATTCCGATGAAGAATTTCCAATAAGAGGTGTTAAACCAGAAATGATAAAAAAAAGGTTTTCAAACCAATAGAAATTAACATTTCTGAAATAAAAGATGAAATTTTTTCTGAAAAACCAAGACCTTACACCTCAAGAGTTCAACAACGTTTAAATAAGAAAGAGGGTTACAGTTCTGGTTCAGGTAATCGAAAGAAACCAAACCATAACGGTAATTTCAAAAAGAAAGGATTAGGTATTAGTTCTTCAGAAAATTATAAAAATGAGAAAAATTATAAACCAAAAACAAAATTTGTTGCAGGAGGAAGTTCTGAAGATGAGCAGAAGAAACCATTCTGGAAACAGTCAAATCAAGAGTTTCTTGCTGAAATAAAGAAGAACGTGAAGAAATTTGCTTCAAGAGTTGACAAAAGAACGTGTTTCAAATGTCACAAGATTGGACACATCGCTTGGAATTGCCAACAGTCCAACAACACAAAACAGGGAGTTAATTCTAACTTAAAGTTGGAAAAGAAATTTGATGATGAAATAAAACAACCAATAAAGTTTGAAGTTGGTGAAACTTCAAAACATTTTTACAAAAGAAAAGTTGATGAAAACAAACAAAGATGGGTTGTAAAATCTGAGAGTAGTTTTGACAATGAATCTGATTCCATAAAATCAGAGGAGTCATAGTTGAGAAAAAGTTTGAGAGTTCCGTTCCTGAGATGAACGATGAAAACTTTCCAAAATTGTCAAAAAAAATTTGAAATTAAAGGTTAGTAAAACTGAGATTTAAGGTCAATTCTTCCCTGGTAAAGAAGAATTTGATGCTGAAAAGGCTTTCAATGGGAAAGTCAAACACATCTTTGGGAAGATGGTTGATGGGAAGGTTAAAAGTGCCAAAGAATTTTATCAATCGAAAAGATGGTGGGATAGATGTTTGCCAAAATCACCCAAGGCTAGTCAGGCTTGGGTGACAGGATTTTCAAATTAAAATCCGGACTTGCCGGAGCTCCTTAGTTGGTTTTCGTGGAGCAGGAATCGGCATCATTCTTGAATATGTTTGGTTGGTAAATCTACAGGTGGTATCTTTATATTGTTATATTTTGATTTACAAGTGATATTGGTTGATAAAGTGAACCTACAAGTGGTTGGAGAAGGTTTTCACTTACAAGTGGTAAATCAAGGACATTAAATAGTACTTATTTTTCCTACAAGTGGTATATTGGAGAACAATATGATGAACCCCTAATTTACAAATGGTAAAATCAACGAAACTTATTTTTCAGAAAAACTATTTGATTAAAACAAACTTAAGTGTTTTGAAATCACAATGGGAAAATAGTTTGTTGTAAGGGGGAGTTCTGATTGTTTATGCCAAGTGGATGGCGAATTGAAGTGATTTGATATTAGTTGTCACTTTACTTTGTACACTTTGTTTTTAAAATTTCCTTTAAATGATTTTGAATTTTAGGGGGAGTATGAAATGTTAAGAAAATCCAAAAACATTTTGAAAATTTGAAAAAGTAAAAAACATGATAAAATGAAAAAGAGTTTTGTTGTAAAGAGAGGAAATGATAGTACATCAGTGGACAATCACAGCATGCTAAAGAATTGGAAGGTGAATAATGTGATAAACGGTCTCACTGATGATGTGCCAGTAGGTTTTTGCACATTTAGTAGATTGTGACGAGATATAAACCTAAATTTCAAACTTATTTATTTTGTGGGTAACATCTATCGGATATATGGGTAACCCCCGAAATCTTGTTTGAAAGACCCCTCTTTCTGAGATACTAGGTCTTTATGCTTAGTGATATCTGGGGTATTATCCCGGGAATTCTGATTTTGCGGAAGCAATGGCCTAGTCCCCGAAGAATACTTTATGCTGCTTGAAATAAAAGTCTGCCCTCAGCATAAAAATGATGAAACATTGAAAAATGCTAATCATGTGCTGTTGTAAAAAAGATCCTCTAAAGGGGACCCACCAAAAGTCGAAGCCGTCATCTCTCTGCTGAACGCAAGTTCTGCCCTGAGCTCTCACGGCCCTCGCAATTTAACCCCTTTACAGATATCATCTAGGTATACTCACCTGTAAGACCGAATATTGGGATCTGGATACGGGAGTATATTCTGAGGTGGGACACGCGAATAAGTTTAAGTCTTTAAAACATTAATCTCGTATCTCGAAACAGTTGAACTTTGTGTGAGAATTTAAGTGGATCAGTATACTGACAATCTACGTGAATCGTTTAGAACTTAAAATGTTTAAGCTTAACGGTGTTGGTGATTTGTCTCAAAAACTGATATGATCCTCTTACACAAACTCACAAAAAATTTTGTTTGTAAATATTTATTTACCGCATTTCATTTTATATCAAAAATCCAAAAAGATTTTTGGAGTGTTTTAGCATAAATTTTTGAAAAATACAAAAAGATTTTAGACAACTGACGTTGAAAAGCTGATTTTCAAAATACCAAGTGCTATACATGACGAACAGGTTTGGGAGTGTGTGGTTAGAATAATGATATACATACATGTGGTCATCAGAAATTTAAATTGGTATATCCATAACTGATGTTGTGAACTGACTTTATCAAGTGATTAGCAGAGTTTAAATTTGTCAAATTTTTAAATTTGTGAAATTTATTTTTGGGTAGAGATTTGTGCAGGAATCAGTAGAGCCATGAATTGGTTCTGATCCTGTGAGAAGGAATGTAAGCCAGATCATGTTCTAGAATCTGTGAAAGCCAGACTACAATCCCAACACAATTCAAGGGGGAGTCTGCTAGTAGATTAACATCCGAGTGAGATAAGAGCCAGCTTTAGATCCTGAATATAGAAGAAGAGAGAAGTTTGTGAATGCTTTCACTGTCAGATACTTTGAAGAAAGCCCAAAGACTTATATAGACTGAAGACTGTGAAGACTCGACACTGAAGACTCGTCAACATCCGAGAGGGTGTCTGTTGGTGCATACGTCTGTCAACTTCGTCTTGTATCGAGTCTTGTACTAGAATTGTTAGATCAGGGCACGTTGTACGAGAAAATAGGGTTTGTGTGTTTAAAAGGTTAATTTCGCTTGAAAGTGGCAAGTGCCATTTCAAACGAAATTAACATTGTTAATTCCGCTTAAAATGGCCAGTGCCACTTTCAAGCGAATTCAACAAGCCTATAAATACCTCTTCATACGAAATCATTGTAGAGGTTCTTGTTTCCGGTACCGAAGTGCTGCCGACGTGTCTACTGATCTGTAAACTTGTTACAATCAATATACAAGACATTTAGAAGTGTATCAAGCTGTTTTACAAGTCAATTCATCTGTTTCCGCCTCTTGAATTGACTAGAACTCTTCTGATTGACTCGTTTGGGTCACAGAACGATCCTACAGGGATCTTTTCCACAATGATTTTCATAGGTTATTCCAGGTCTTTTAAGTCAAGGGGTCTATCAACAAGTGTTGTACATCCTTGTTTCTGGCATTAATTCCAAAAGTTAAAAACCCAACTACACCATCAGACTTCCGGCCCATTAGTTTGATTAGGGTAGTTAACAAAGCAATCTCGAAAGTCTTGGCGAATCGGCTTAGGAAAGTTGTTGGGAAATTAGTGTCGGAAGAACAATCAGCATTCTTGGTGGGAAGGAACATCACTGACGGCCCCCTTATTTTAAACAAATCCATAACATGGATGAAAAAGGCCAAAAAATCGGTATGATTTTTAAGGTCGATATCAACAAAGCTTATGACCCTTTAAATTGGAATTTTTTAGATTCAATTATGACGCAAATGAATTTTCCGGATCGGTGGAGGGGTTGGATTATGGCTACCCTTGTCTTGGCAAGGGCTTCGGTTTTGGTGAATGGTTCACCGACTATGGAGTTCGAGTGCACCGGCGGACTGCGTCAAGGGGACCCGTTGTCTCCTTTTTTATTTGTCATTGCTATGGAGGCACTCACGGGGTTCATGAAAAAGGCCGCGGCAGAAGGTATTTTTAAAGGGCTTCGGTGCACAAATAATGATCCGATCCTTTCTCACCTCATTTACGCTAACGATGTGGTCTTCCTTGGGAGATGGTCGAATGAAAATGCTCTTAACCCACGCATAATTTTAAGGTGTTTTTATTTGGCGTCTGGATTGATAGTGAATCTCTCAAAGTGTACTATGTTTGGGGTGGGGGTAAATGACGAAGACGTGCAACAGATGGCAGATCTTATTAATTGCAAAAAAGGTTCCTTCCCAGTTAAACATTTGGGTTTGGTTGTGGGAGCCAATATGAATCTCATTCGTAACTAGAAACCAGTAATTGACGTTTTCAAGAACCGACTATCACTTTGGAAGGCAAGACACCTCTCCTATGGCGGAAGAACTACTCTACTAAAGTCGGTATTAAATTCGTTACCGACGTATTTTTTCTCGTTGTATAAAGCTCTGGCAAAAGTGTTGGATACTTTGGAAAGGCTCAGGAGAGTTTTCTTTTGTGGTGGCTCGGATGAAAGTTCGAATATGAGTTGGTTGGCGTGGGAAAAAAGTCATCGCTCCAACTGAATACGGTGGCTTAGGCTTCGGATCACTTCGAGATGCTAACTTGGCTATGTTATCAAAGTGGTGGTGAAGATTCAAGACGGATAAAGATGGGCTTTGGAGAAGAGTCGTGTGGGCGGTTCATCATAATGCTAGATCTTGGACGTCAATACCGGCCAAGGTTTCAATTGCCGGTCCTTAGAAGCAAATCTTAGGTATTAAAGAACACCTAAATCAATTAAGAATCAAACTACCCGAATTGATTTGGTGTATAGTGGGTATCAGTTGGAAGGTAACCTTCTGGTTGGATTTCTAGATCGGTAACCAGCCTCTTTACATTGCTTTCCCTCTCTTGTTCGCGCTGGAAAAGGAGAAGTTATGCAGCGTTTCAGATAGGGTGTCATGGGGGGTTAATGTGATCAATTTAATGTGGGGTAGGAACAGACCAGTTATAAGTGAAGACGAGGAGGTGGAGTTTCAAAATATCATTGTTCTACTAAGCGACTTCAGCGTTTTTGCGGTGCCAGATGAGTGGATTTGGAAGCTTCACCCTTCTGTAGGATTCTCGGTGGCGGGTATAAAAAATGTAGCAGCGGCTTCCAATAGAACCATCCCGGAGTATTTGTTCTTTTGGAATAATCGTATACCGGAAAAGGTCAGTGTTGTATCTTGGAGGGAGATGATGGAAATATTGCCTACTAGAGTTGCTTTGGCAGCAAGAAACATTAACATTGGGGACACGAGATGACCTTTTTGCAGCTAGTATGAAGAAACTAGCGATCATGTTTTTGTATCGTGCCATTTTACTCAGGTGGTTTGGCTCGAGATTGCGCAATGGTGTAAGATCCCTCCCAGGGTTGCTTTTAGCCTTAAAGATGTTCTAGATACACATGTTACTGCGGAAGGAACAAAAAAGAAAAAGAAGGTCATAAGTGCTATTATTCAGGTCGTGATTTGGAGTGTTTGGAAAATGCGAAACGAGGTAATTTTCAGTCATGTAAATCCTAGCATATCAAAGGTGGTGGAAGAAGCAAAGTCGATGTCCTATCATTGGATAAAGAATCGGATGAGATCACCTCTTTGGACGTGGAACGATTGGCGGAATTTTAGCATTGTTACGTAATGTAGGGTGGTGTTGGCCGTTTCTGGCCATTTTGGTGTAACTTCATTGTATATTCGGTGTCTAGTTTCTTGCTAGTTGAATAAATAAAATTGTTGGCCGTTCAAAAAAATATCTGAATAAAATGCTAATTACGATGAATATTTAATCTCAATATACGTCATTCAAAAATTAAATCTCAGTATATAACAACCAACAACCAACGACGAGATACATAATCTCAATAAATAACAACTAGAATCCATATTTAGACCCCTTGTAATGGGGCGTGATATTTGGTTTTTTCTCCCATAACACCTCATAACGCCCCGAACACCACGACAGGCGGTGTTATGGGGGCTTTTTTGATGGATGGCGCTATGCATATAGCGGCGCTATGTGTGTTTGGTTTTCAAAATTTGACCAATCAGAAACAGTTAAGGATTTTTATAATTAATTAAAAAAATTGAAAATTAATAATTAGGTAATGATGGGTAGGGGCTTTATGACTACGGCCTTAAGTGACATAACGCCCTATAAAGCTTGTTAGGAAACTTTTTATGCAAGTATTGAAGAAAAAACTTATTCAGCATGATCTAAAGAAGAAGATAAAGTTCTGAAGATCAAACAACAAGAAGAAACCAGATAGGACACTTGAAAAGAACAACACATCTTCATCAAAGAATCAGAAGCTGATCAAGAACAAGAGAAGATTACCAGAAAAGACCATTCTGATGGATTTGATGATATTTCTGATGAAATATCATCAGAGTTTCTGGTAAATCTGATCATTTTAGACTTTCTGATGATTTGTTCATCAGAATTTCTGATGAAGTGTTTATCAGAAATTCTGATAAACACCACTTGTCTGAACCAGTTCTATCATGTTACAATAACCGAAGCAACTTGACATTATTGGATCTCATGATAACCAAAGCAACTTGATAATTGAATTCAATGAATATGTTAAGAAGCTACTTTTTACAGGACAAGTGCATGAATAAACAAATGTTTATTCATGCCCCTAGGCATTCTATAAATAGAAAGCTCTTCAGCAAAGGACGATGAGTTAAGTCAAGCATTCAATACATACAACAAAAACTCCATTGTCCTTTTACCTCAGAATTACACAAGTATTCCTTTGTAATAGAGAATAACCTCACAATCACCTTGTAGACCATTTTGTTTCAAAGTGATATAAACTTGAAAATTCTGTAGGTCTTGTTTCTTGAAAGTCTGATTTCAATTTGCGCACACTATTTTCATATTTGTTGAAATTACTTGCCATATTACGTGAAAAGAAAGTTTTTAAGTCCAACTGGGACCAACAATTGGTATCAGAGCACATTGAATAAATTGTTTTAAAACGATCAATTGCTCATTCCTTTTTCTCTAATATTGCAAACTTTCAAACATGGAATAATGCTTTCAAAATTGGTTCAATGTCTAAACCTCCGACCTTGGTCAAAGAGGAATACCCACAATGGAAAATCAGGATGGTAAACTTCCTTAATGGACATGACCGAACTCTGTTTCAATCCATTGAAAGGGGTCCATATGTACAACAACTGAAATACCAGCTATTCCAGGAACTGATCAATCACCAGGCGTCCCTGCCTCTTTGGCTCCCAAAAGTGAAAGTCTTTGGAGCCAAGAAGTCAAGGACTTGGTGGCTGCAGATGAAAGGGCCAAATCACTTTTGATAATGGCACTTCCTAATGACATATTCTCTCAAGTGGATGCATGTGCATCAACTAAAGAGATATGGGATCAGTTAGAAAATCTTTGTGAAGGAGGGGAAAAGATGAAGAGGAACAAAATAACAAACTGTGTTTCCTCTTTTGAGAGATTCAAAAGTTTACCAAATGAAAAACTTTGTGAAACCTACTATCGATTTGCAAAACTTTTAAATGAGCTAAACAAATTTGGGATTGTAAAATCAAATGATGAAAGGAATATAAAATTCTTGGATGACCTACCTAGAGATTGGAGAAGTCTAACCATGACTTTTTCATCCACTTTAGAACTAGGAAATACGAGTCTTCATGACTTATATAACATTCTTGTCCCCAGAGAAGAAGAAATATATGAAGAATCAAATCAAAGAGAGGGATCTTTAGCTTTAACCTCAAACTCACAAAGAACACCCATCAGTTATCCACAAACCTCAAACTGCCAAAATATTGAAAATTCTGATACATCATCAGATTTTTCTGCATTTGCTGAGGCAATTGCATTGCTTACCAAAACTTTTGAGCAGAGGTTAAGGAGAGGTGGCCAGAAGTACTAGAAAAGTGATAAAGGGAGGATGGAAGGAAGATCAAGGGATAAAGGAAAAGCAGAAGTTGTGTGTTACAAATGTAAACAAAAGGGTCACTATGCATTAGAGTGCAAAAATAAGAAACTGGAGGATGTTGCATACTATGAGAAGAAGCTGGAAGAAGCCAAGAAGCAACAACAAGTTGTTTGATAGCTGGGACAGATACATGGCTGCCAGATGACTCTTCTAATGAAGAAGAAGAGATGGCAAATTTCTGTCTCGTGGCACTTTCTGGTGAACAACCTGGAACATCAGAACAAAAGGTACATTTAGATAATCTTGACCTTGAACAAAAATTAAACAAACTTATGTCAGATTTTCTAAATCTGCAAGAAAAACAGAAATCAGAAAGTAAAAAATCTGATGAGTTGCAAAGAACCTTGAGTAAAGTAATAATTGAAAACCAGTTACTGATTGAAGAGAGCTTGGATCACAAAGCAAAAATTGAATTTTATGAAAAAGAAAGGAAAGATTTATACAAGAAAATTCATGACAAAGAAATAAATGTAAAGGGTTTTCAGCAGGCAAAGGAATTCATTAACTTTATTGAAACCACACCTAAGAACAGAGGTGAAGGTTTAGGGTATGTAAAAACAAATGTAATTAAACCCACCACCTTTGTGAAGGCAACACATCAGATTTCTGATAAATTTACTTCAGAATCTGATTCAGAATCATGCTGATCAATATGATCTGAGAACTCTTTTGAAATCCCAAAACTTAACTTAAAAGCAAAGAGGAGTGAATCCAAACAAAAGGTTTTAAAAATTCCAGAAGTGACTCACTCAAAATTTCAAAATTATCCAAAAATTCCATCACAAGAAGAGAAATTAGAAAATTCTAATAAAGAAACTTGTATGTGTGTTGACATTCTGAAGCTGGTTCAACACCATCTCCAAACAAAAATTAAAAAACCTGTTCATGGCTCAGCATGCAACATATATTCTGATCAAAGTTCATCAAAAGAAGACAATCTGCTTAAAACTTCATCAGAAAAAGTACCCAAGCAAGTCTTGGTACCAAAAACCCTCTAACTTTACAATTTCAGGACCATCATGTGCAGTAGATCTGGTACTGTGATTCTGGTAGCTCCAAGCACATGACAGGAGATAGGAGCTTGCTCAGTAATTTTGTTTCAAAACTAGGTAAATTGGTTAACTTAGGAAATGGAGTAAAGGAGAGGATATTGGGATATGGATGTATAAGGTATGGGTGTTTGACCATCGAAAAAGTAACCTATGTAGAAGGCTTGAATTAAAATCTGCTAAGCTGTGGTCAATTTTGTGACAAAGGTTTTCAGGTAACCTTCCTACCAAAAAAATGTTTGCTAATTGGTATGGATGATAATAAGATCTATTTAAGTTGAAAAAGAATAAGACGATCTATCTACTATTTTGATTTTAAAGAGGAAAATGAACATCCAAAATTGTGTTTATTTTAAAAAATTAACAAAGGTAGTAGTTGGCTGTGGCACGGAAGATTAACTCACTTAAACTTTAAATATTTAAGCAAATTAGCAAACAAAGGACCGGTAAAAGGATTACCTTTCATATCCTCAAAGAAGGATAAAATTTGTGAAGCTTGTGAAATGGGTAAATCTAAAAGAAGCTCACACAAAACAATTTCTGAATCTTCAATAACACAAATTTAGAACTTTTGCATATGGATCTTTGTGGAACCATAAGCACTGAAAGCTTTTCTGGAAAGAGGTACATACTTGTCATTGTAGATGACTTTTCCAGATGAAACGCCCTTATTACCCATTCAAAAATAATAATAATAACATGCAAATTTTAACAAAAATTGGGCATGACCCGTTCGTATCATAAGTGATTTCCTGCTTTTAACAATAAAACGCCCCAACTTAAAAGACCTTCGACCACAAATTCTAAGTAACAAAAACGTGGCAAACAAGAAATTATTAAACATTCCAACTATTTTATAAACAACATTTTTAAAACAAAAAACGAACAAGTTTAAATTGTCTAGATACAACATTAACTAACTAGCTAAGTTTTTTACCAAAACACAAGGACGACAAAAAGTTTACATACGTTGGAAATACATACGACCAAAACTAAGACCATAGATAATAGACATCTTCGAAAGCATTCCAAGTCGCCAAGCCATCATGTTGAGGATTTACCTACATCAAACAACAAGCTTGAAAAGTTAGTTCCGCCAACTATATAACTTTTTATCTAATAAACCAATTCCTCTATTCCATGCCTTCACATCATTCTTGCACTTACTACCCGTCAAACGGGTCAAAACATACTTATCTCAAAATAGAGATAAAACATACCATTCCTTACTTACCCGTTGAAACTGGTCAAAACATACTATCTCATTAGTGAGATTTATTAACCCGCTAGAAACGGGTAATTACATTCGTAACATAAACTTCCATTTGGTCCGTTTACACAAACAAATACATTCCTTTCATCTTTTGTACTTACATCAACTCCAAACCGTTTATAACGGTTCGAGTAATTACATTCCTTTCGTACATGATTTTTCCAATATACGGTTCATTCGAGACAAACCGATCATAAGTTAATATCATTCATAAACTTTCATTTCAAATGACCCGTTTGTGATGGGTCATGCTATCTACTACATAACTACTACGAACTACCATAATTATGATTTTAGTACAAAATCGACAAGTTACAAAATAAAGTTTGTATGCATAAAACAACATACCTCGATCTTGCGAGCTTTCCGATTTCCAAGCGTTTGAGCTTTCTTCTTTTACGCCTACATTAATACATTCACACATTTAGCCCAAACTATATCATTCCATCATACACGTAATTCCTTATATGACAACATTATCATAAATGAACAAATTTCACATATTTGTTCTCTTAGACATTTCATCGAACACTTGGCGGGTTTCACATTAATAGGACACTTAATACAAGCATTCTAACACATGATTCTACTAGTTCATCTAGTAATTCATCAATAATCAACAAGTTCAACCGCACATTCTAAGTAACAAAAACGTGGCAAACAAGAACGGACAAGTTTTATAAACAACATTTTTTAAACCAAAAACGGACAAGTTTAAATTGTCTAGATACAACATCTACTAACTAGCTAAGTTTTTTTGCCAAAATACAAGGACGAAAAAAAGTTTACATACGTTGGAAATACATATGACCAAAACTAAGACCCTACAAAATAGACATCTTCGGAAGCGCGAAGTGGGCGTGATTTATGTGTGTTCATTCCAAGTCGCCAAGCCATCATGTTGAGATTTTACCTACATCAAACAACAAACTTGAAAAGTTAATTCCGCCAACTATATTACTTTTTATCCAATAAACCAATTCCTCTATTCCATGCCTTCACATCAATTTTGCACTTACTACCAATCAAACGGGTCAAAACATACTTATCTCAAAATAGAGATAAAACATACCATTCATTACTTACCCGTTGAAATTGGTCAAAACATACTATCTCATTAGTGAGAACATATATTTATTAACCCGCTAGAAACGGGTAATTACATTCGTAACATAAACTTCCATTCGGTCCGTTTACACAAACGAATACATTCCTTTCATCTTTTGTACTTACATCAACTCCAATCCGTTTATAACGGTTCAAGTAATTACATTCCTTTCTTACATGATTTTTCCAATATAGTGTTCATTCGAGACAAACCGATCATAAGTCAATATCATTCATAAACATTCATTTCAAATGATCCGTTTATGATGGGTCATCCTATCTACTACATAACTACTACGAACTACCATAATTATGATTTTAGTACAAAATCGACAAGTTACCAAATACAGTTTTTATGCATAAAACAACATACCTCGATCTTGTGAGCGATCCAATTTCCTAGCGTTTGAGCTTTCTTCTTTTACGCCTACATTAATACATTCACTCATTTAACCCAAACTATATCATTCCTTCATTTACATAATTCCTCATATGACAACATTATCATAAATGAACAAATTTCTCATATTTGTTCTCTTAGACATTTCATCAAACACTTGGCGGGTTTCGCATTAATAGGACATTTAATACAAGCATTTTAACACATGATTCTAGTAGTTCATCTAGTAATTCATCAATAATCAACAAGTTCATACAATCCTTTTTATTCTACATCAATTCATCTAGTGCCCATATATCACAAACAAGAACAATCATCAAGATTTCAAGGTTATACATGATTACTTCTATTATCTTGTTCATCCTATATTCATGAAGATTTGTCACAAAACGGATTTATGAATCAAGTCTTTCAAATCATCAAATCAAACATAAACCTTATTCTATAGTGCAAATCCTACTTCCAATTACACATGTCATAACATAAACTCATGATTGGGTTGAAACCTATTTCCTACAATTCACCAAATCAAGAAATTGGACTTACCACTTCAATAAACAAGGTTAACTGATTAAGAATTGAGACTCATGCATTCGATTCTCCTTGAAATTCCTACTGAATTTGATGGAATTAGTGAAACAAGGGTTTCACCTTGTCTCCTGCTTCTGTTCTATCGCCCAGACACAAACACACACAGTGTGTGTGTTTTATTTTCATTCTTTTTATTACTTTGAGTTTTAGCATGTTATACATTTGGCCCTTCTAGTTGTATATTTATTTAACTTAGGCTTTTTCTCATCATCTACTAGTACTTTATCACATTTACATTAACTAGGTTAGACCTTCAGTTATTTTAACTTGTATTGTCTAGTAAGTCATTTTTGGGGTGTTACACCAGATACACATGGGTAGAGTTTTTAAGAAAGAAAAGTGAAACTCCAGATCTGATCATAAATTTTATCAGAAAAATTGAAAATCTATTAAAATTATCATTCAGAAGGATCAGAACAGATAATGGAACATAATTTAAGAACTCACAAATTGAGAGCTTCCTTGTAAGCAAAGGAATCTCTCATGATTTTTCTGCTCCAAGATCACCACAACAAAATGGAGTGGTAGAAGGGAGAAACAGAACCTTGGTGGAAGCTGCCAGAACAATGCTTGCTCATGCAAAACTGCCCACTCATTTCTGGGCAGAGGCAATAGCAAATGCTTGTTTTACCCAAAACAGGTCCATAATTAACAAGAGACATCATAAAAACACCCTACAACATTATAAATGGGAGAATACCAAATGTAAAATTTTTACACACATTTGGTTGTAGGTGTTTTATTTTCAATGATTTTGAAAGTCTTGAAAAAATTTGACAGAAAAGCAGAGAAGGGTATTTTTCTTGGTTATTCAATGTCGTCAAAAGCTTATAGGATTTTTATCTTAAACACAAGGACAGTCAGAAAAAATTTATATGTATCTTTTGATGATTCATCAGAAGCAGAAGTTTCTGATGAATATATGAATAAAATAAACCTTTCTGATAAACAAGAAAAACTTGAACATCTTTTTGAAGCATTAACAGAAGAATTCCTAGGACATGATCAAAATGTTACAGAAAAATCTATGGAAAAATCATATGCTAACCCTACAGGACAAATGGAAAATGTATCAGAAAACTTGAATCAGAACTATGAAAATACATCTGATAATCAAACTTCTGATACATTCCATACAAATAAGGCAAATGTTCAGGGGAAACTTCATATCCATCAGAACCAACAACTTTTCACAACAAGTTAAGATGGATAAAAGGACATGTTCAATCTGACATCATTAGTAATGTAACGCCCTGCTCTTTTATACTTTCCATTTATAGCAAGTCTTGTTCATATGTCAATTTTTGGAAGTCTTGTGATCTTGTATCGTTCGTCATTGAAATCATTGTAAACTCGAGACTTGGATCATAAATAAAACATGCATTTCTTCAAACTTGTGCCATACATACTACATATACATATTCGTACGTTTGATTGTGAAACAATCTGATACATATTCGTGATGCTTGCAAACATATGACGAACTTACAAATACGTGACATTCATGCTTCATACAAAACTTACATACGAATCTTATGCTTAATCATACTCATTTTTATACTTATGTAATCTTTAAAACATGCCTTGCATGCTTAAATACCCTAACATGACCTTAAAACACGTTACTTATAACATTTGGTCATGTTACAAATCATTAAATAAAGGAAATAAAAATTTGTATTTTCTGTCAAAGGCTTACGGACCGCCAGCCCTCCCCCTTACGGTTCGTAAGGATGTCTAGCAGGCAGCAGGTTCAAACAGCCGTGATTTTGCACAAAATCCCAACACCAAACCTCCTCCAATCACCTCTAATCACCATTAAAACACTCACCAACCTAACCTAACTCTTCCCCTATAAATACTACACTAATCCAAGTCCTAAACACTTTACAAACTCATCCAAATCTCTCTCAAATCACCAAAAACGCAGCTGAAACTTCATGTTCGGACAAAAGCATTACCCTTCACTAAAGTGAGCATAACTCACTCAATACTTGTCCGTTTTAGCTCATTTTTTTCCTATGTACTTGGATTTTCCTTAGCTTCGATTCCATGGGTATTTCACAGTAAATAAGTCCATGGAACTCCAGCAAATAGGCTCCAAAGTTCACTGTTTGAATCTGATTTCATTAATCTTTACTAATTGTTGTTTATCTTGAGTCTAACTCAACTCAAACCCACGTCCTTATGCGCATAACCACTTGTATGGTTAGTTGGGCTTAAAAATAGGGCCAAGACATGCAAAATCAGAGGTTAAACCTCATATACATTCTATTTTGTTTAGGGTTTTTAACTCATAAGTGATGTTCAAGCTTCAAGCTTGATGAAGGTGTGATTATGGACTAACTTGGGTTGTCCAACAAAAAATCCCCACATTACTTGATGATTTCTTATAGAGTAGTCATTTACATTCTTGTATTATTCATAGCTCATGACCTTCCTTGTATTTTTTTACATCAAGTGTAGTGGTGAACACATAAGAGGTGCCTAAATGGAAGCTTGTTCTTCCTACCTCCTACATGATTTCCATGAAACTTAGAGTTACCTAAATGGAGATTTAATCTTCTACCTCATGCTTGACTATTGGACATAAAAATACATATAATACTTATATATATATATATATATATACACTATTCAACATTCGAACTCTTGATGATGAACTTGTGTTCATTCGTTAAAGTGTTAGAATAACATCATCTAAGACATAAGACTTGTTACGATTCTAACGAGTATACTACTCATGAAAACATTAACCCTTGAGGTTTCATAGTGTCAAAAACAAGTACTTTGTGTTAAAGGATGATTACTTTCGTATACATATGTTCTTGTGTTTTAATTTCCTAAATCCTTAATCTACCGTTAATCTCCGTTACTCATACACTTTGTTTCTTTGCGTAGAAGGACTTGGTGTTCCAACCTCCTAATCAACCACAACTCACTCGCGGATTCACATATAGAAGACTTGCAAAACCGTGAGTATACTCGCAACCCCCTTTTTTTGTTTACCACTTTTGGGGTGTAGCATGTTAATTTATAAAACCACACTTAAACTTATTCTTTATGCAATGCACGAAAACAATCCTTATACATGAATACTATGCTGTTATACTTGATGCTTATACGTGGACCATACTTAGTCATTAGCTTTATACGAGCCTCCATTTAACATGTATAGCGCTATAGGAGTAACGCACCGCCCGTAAACTAGTGGTCATGTTGAATTATATCATTTTGCGTAAACAGAGGGTTGACTAGAAATATTGCATGCCATGTTATGTTGATCTTGTATAAACTAAGTTCCCATGTGGATTCGTTTTAAACTTTTATACTTATACTTATTCATAAACTTGTATACTCGCCTTTGCTTTTGCATTGAATTGTATTTTAAACATGTTACAGGTTGAGGATTGATGATGCTATGAAAATGGACTAGCAATGATGCCTAGATACTCACTTAGACGTTTAGGTTTAAAGTGTTGTATCAATTTTGATATGTTTATGTTATGAACAATGTTGTTATTTGAATTTCTTGTAATATTTGACAATTTGCTATGAAATGAAATCGGTTGAATTAAATATTGTCACAAATAGTGTTATGAAGTCTCTTGCAATCTCGAACTAGTCCCACTCCGATGATTCCGCCGTTGGTTGGGGTGTCACAGATTGGTATCAGAGCCATAACTATAGTGAATTAGGTAGAATTGCCATGTTCGACCTAATTAGGTAGAATTGCCATGTTATTCTTCCTACTTTGCTCACTTCTCTTCTTTTTTTTGGTCTTAGTAATTACATAATGTCTTTCCTAAGACATTTTACACAATACACTTGAAGACTTGAAGACACTCTTATTACGAACGAGACGAGATTACCAAAATAGGCGTGAAACCCACAATTTGGTGAATGACTCTCATTCCGCTTATTCTTATTTTTACACGAAATTTCACCATTAAGCTAGGAGTGAAATCCACATCTTAATGGTAAATTTCCAATTCCAACTCTAGTGGACCCTCGTCAAAGTGTTGAAATTATATTTTGACCCGATGAGTACTAACCACATTAGGGTACGAAATCATCAAGTTAGGGGTGAAACCCGCACCTTGTCGATTAAGTCCCATTCCCCGATTTTCAATCTCGCCAAAGTTTCGATTGTTTCGATCGATTAGAGACGTGTAGTAACTGGAAGGGTAAGATACCGTTAATTGCTTCTCAACGAGAGTATCTTACATATAGGCCAAAGCACGTTTCTCTAATTTGAAAGGACTTTCGATTCACTTTGGAATGGTCGACGTTTCTCTACCCGAGACAATCCTCTGTTTTATGAGCCTCTCTTTTATGTGATTCAATTTATATGTGATTTTATACTTGTTACCTCGTTCATTTCAAAACGTTACACATTTCGCACGTCTCGCGCAATTAAAAACAATAATAATCCTCGTGAACAAACTAAATTTATACTCTTTATACGCATTCTTACGTGTTATACTTGTGAATACATGCTGAGAATTTATGCTTTATGTGAATTATACATGATACTTGAACACTTACATGCTTTTACATGCAAAAAAAATTGCTTTAAAATTTGTGATAAAGTCTCATCCTTTTCTTTTCTTTCGAACTTCTAGATGCCTTCCTCAAGCTCCTCTGAAAAGCTCAAGTCCAAGAAGGGTTCCCGCTCAGGCTCCATTTCCAAAAAGGAACTCGTAGGCCTCGTTGCTGAACAAATGGCCGATCAAATGGCTCGAGTTATACCCCATATCGTGAGCCGCATTCAACCCAACCCCGATTCGCCTCATGGCTCTGTTGACTCCAAGGTGGAGAAACCTAAGGCACCTTTTCTCTTCAAGCAATTCATGGCTTGCAAACCATTGGAATTCACTAGAAGGGATGGTGCTACCGCACTACTCACTTGGTTCGACGCCATGGAGATCACTTTTCGTCAAAGTGGTTGTCCTGAAGAGCTGCGCACCCAAAATGCTACAGGGGTGTTCCGATCAAGAGCTCTTGATTGGTGGACCTCTGAACGCAGCATAAGAGGTGAGGACGCCGCCCACGCTTTGCCATGGGCTGAATTAAAGAAGATTATGAAGGAGGAATTTTGTCCGCTGCACGAGCTGAGGAAACTGGAAAGTGAATTTTGGCACCTTAAGCAAGTGGATGATGACAATGATGGTTTAACCCTCTGTTTCAAACAACTTAGCATCTTGTGCCCTAGCCAAGTTGATACACCTGAAAAAGCCATCAACAAATACATCCATTGTTTACCCGATTCGTTCATGAACCTCGTAGAGGCTGCTTGCCCAGCTACAATTGAGGATACCATTCATTTGACCGCCCGTTTGAATAGCAACCACTTCATGCACAGAAATGCCATAAAAACCCCACTAAAAACTGTACATCAAGCCACCGTTGAACCTACTATTGAACCCTCCTCATCCACCAAGAAAAACCGAGGCAAGAAGCGGAAGGCTTCGGGCCAGAATTGTGCGGCCATCACTCCGCCGAACCCTATACCTTTACAAGCAGTAGCCACCGTTACCACCGCAAACACTGAACCACCAAGACAAGGCTACGTTGGCTCTCATCCCCAATGTACTACCTGTTTGTTTCATCATCCTACCAACGTACCCTGTCGCAAATGCGCCAAGTGTCTGAGGTATGGGCATTTTGCTAACCAATGTCGAAACCTCTCGTAGCCCCAAAACAACCAGAATCAAGCTCTTATTGCAAACCCTGCTCCTAATCAGGTTCAACCTCAAGCTGCTCCTGTGCGAGCATGCTTCAAATGTGGCGATCTCAATCATCTCGCCAATGTTTGTCCCCAAAGGAACCAACCGCAACAGCAACGACAGCAGCAAAACACAACAACAGTAGCCTCAACAGCAAGCTCGAGGCCGAGCGTTTGTCATCACCGCCGCTTAGGCTCAAAATGCAAACGACGTTATCACTGGTACGTTTCTTGTGAACCATGTTTATGCTTCTTGTCTGTTTGATACTGGCGCCGATAAATGTTTTGTGTCACCAGAATTCGAACCTTTGCTTATGTGTAAATGCTCTAAGTTGCCAAGATCTTTCGCTGTCGAAGTCGCTGATGGTAAATCTGTCGCTGTCGATTCCGTTCTTTCCAATTGTTCCTTAATTCTTAACGATCATACCTTCTCGATCAATCTTATACCTATGCAAATGAGTAGCTTTGACATCATAGTAGGCATGGACTGGCTTAGGCGAGTTCATGCTGAAGCCATTTGTTCTTAAAAGTTTATCCGTCTTCCCCTTCCAAACGGTGATTCTCTACACGTGTATGGCGAGAAACCTTCTCAAGGTCTCAAGCTTATGTCGTGTATCCAAGCGAACAAATGCTTACGTAAGGGTACTTTCGCCTTTCTTTCCCACATTATGGAAAAGAAGGATAAAGGCCCAAGCATAAGTGACGTTCCCGTCGTACGTGATTTTCCTGAAGTGTTTCCTGACGATCTTCCTGGTCCGCCTCCTGCTCGTTCTGTCGACTTTCACATCGATTTATTACCTGGCACTACGACTGTCGCTAAGTCTCCTTACCGTTTAGCACCCTTTGAGATGCAATCTCGAGTCAATTTCAAGAGCTTATTGATAAAGGCTTTGTACGCACTAGTACTTCTCCTTGGGGTGCTCCTGTTTTGTTCGTCAAAAAGAAAGATGGGTCATTCCGAATGTGTATTGACTATCGTGAGCTCAACAAGCTTACAGTCAAGAACCGATACCCTCTTCCACGCATCGATGATCTCTTCGATCAATTGCAAGGCGCGACCTGCTTTTCAAAGATCGATCTTCGTTCTGGGTATCATCAACTTCGAGTCCTCGAAGAAGATATACCTAAAACCGCTTTTTGTACGCGATATGGTCACTACGAGTTCGTGGTCATGCCCTTTGGTTTGACCAACGCACCTGCTGTCTTCATGGATTTGATGAACCGCGTGTGTAAAGCGTACTTGGACCGTTTCGTGATCGTCTTGATAGATGATATTCTTATTTATTCCAAGACACAAGGAGAGCAGAGCGACACTTGCGTCTTATCCTTGAACTTCTTCGTACTGAGCGTTTATACGCCAAATTCTCCAAGTGCGAATTTTGGTTAAAAGAGGTTCAATTTCTTGGTCATACTGTCAACGAACTAGGTATTCACGTTGACCCTGCTAAAATCGAAGCCGTGAAGAATTGGATTGCACCAAAATCCCCATCCGAAATCCGTTCATTTCTTGGTCTTGCTGGTTATTATCGTCGTTTTATCTCTAACTTTTCCAAGATCGTTGTTCCTTTGACCTCTTTGACTCAAAAAGAGAAACCTTTTGTTTGGGGTCCCGAACAAAAGAAATATTTTCAAACGCTCAAGGACATGCTTTGTAATGCTCCTAACCTCACGCTTCCTGATGGTAATGACGACTTTGTCGTGTATTGCGATGCTTCAAACCTTGGCCTTGGTTGTGTCCTTATGCAACGCGAAAAGGTTATCGCTTACGCGTCGAGGCAACTCAAAATAGATGAGAAAAACTATACTACTCACGACCTTGAACTTGGCGCAGTTGTTTTCACGTTGAAGATTTGGTGACATTACCTTTATGGTACTAAGTGTGTGGCCTTCACTGACCATAAGTGCCTTCAACATGTCTTCGACCAAAAGGAACTGAACATGCGACAACATCGTTGGGTGGAACTATTAAACCACTATGACTGCGAAATCAAATACCATCCAGGTAAAGCGAATGTAGTAGCCGACGCTCTTAGTCGTAAAACTCATGTGAAGAGTATCCGTTGTCTCCAACTCGTTAACGATCTCCAAAGCCGTATTCGTGAAGCTCAATATGCCTCTATTAATGAAGGTAGTTTCTCGGTTGAGATACGAGGCGTTATGGAGCATGATCTTGTGTCCAAACCTGATGGTATTTTATATTATCTCAATCGTATCTGGATCTCTAATCGTGAAAACCTTTGAGATTTTCTAATGAACGAGGCACACAAATCGAAATACTCTGTTCACTCTGGTGCTGATAAGATGTACCATGATATGCGTACGACCTATTGGTGTCCTGGAATGAAGAGAGATATCGCCTCTTACGTTGCGAAGTGTCTTACGTGTTCAAAAGTCAAAGCTGAGCATCAGCGTCCCTCTGGCCTACTCGAACAACCAGAAATTCCTGTCTGGAAATGGGAGAGCATTGCCGTGGATTTCATCACGAAGCTCACTCGTACTTCTTCTGGTCATGATAGTATTTGGGTGATCGTTGATCGATTGACCCAATCAACTCATTTTCTTCCCATTCATGAAGATTTCAAGGTCGAGAAATTGGCTAGAATCTACACTGATGAGATCATCTGTTGTCATGGTATCCCCATTGACATCATTTCTGATCGTGATGCTCGTTTTACGTCTCGTCTTTAGCAAACCTTTCAATCTTCTATGGGTACTGTTCTTAACCTAAGCACCGCTTTCCATCCTCAGTCGGACAGTCAATTCGAGCGTACTATCCAAACCTTAGAGGATATGCTTCATTCTTGCGTAATAGATTTTGGTGGCAACTGGGATTCACACTTGCCTTTGATCGAATTCTCGTACAACAACAGTTATCATGTGTCACACCGTGACTTTTGCGGAAGCGTAGTTATTTGGTGTGACTTCTTAATACCATAGCATTCAATCATAACAATGCTATATGATAAAAACCCAAAGATATTCATCCATTAATTAAGTTTAGAAAATACCATAACACACTTGTCTGAAAACATTGACACCCAATTTAAGTTACAAACCATAACATGTTTAACTGAGTTCATAAAGACTCCACAAAAGACTTCAAATAAAACTTGAGTTTAGAAACATGTATCCTGTCCAGGAATAGGATACACTCCCTAAACTCAACAACCATGGATAACATATTTTATTCACGACGCAGCTTGAAGACACATGCATACACCTGCCAGATCCCCTAGTTCCATAAAATACATGTAGTTTGAAAAACATCAACAAAAGTTGAGCGAGTTCATGTGTGTGTATACGAATAAACCTTTAAAGTATGTCTGTAAGAATGTATGTCCCTGGTATGTAGCAATAAGGAAAAAGAGATCACCAATGGGTTGCAAAGCCAATGGTATGTGTGAAAATGGTGCAGGAAGACTCAAACCTAGCAAATTTGTCTCCGGGATGAAGACATAGTCACCACATGGGCCACCCTGGTCCGCATGGGTGTGGGCTCGCTACACCCAAATAGATCTATCACTCATGTCCCTCGGTCCTACAATGAGGATTAACGGCCTTAAGTGTCATACCCACCACTCACATGATCAAGCAGTAAACCCTCCTTAAGCTATCCATACCATGTATAAAACGTTTGTAATAATTGTAACATGTATTTCACCCCCGAAGTATAAAACTGAAAACAGTTAAAAGAAAAGGGGGACATGAACTCACAGTATTGCGTCTTCAGAACCGTAACCCAAAGTCTTTTCAGCAAACCCGACTACCTACAACGTGCTAGGGTCTATTAGACGAACGGGTCGTGCCTTGCTTTTGTATTTACGTTTTTGATTTACGCTTCTTATGTTCGCAATATTATTCCAAGTTATAATTCCTTGTTAAAATAATAATTATTTTAACTTTAAATTACATTTAATTTTGGAATAATTGTTTAGACACTACTTCTGTATCAATACTTCTCAAGTATTTAATTTCGCATTCCCTTCCCAAGGATGGGGGTATTTTATACATGTACTTTCGTAGTCTCGTATTTGTATTCTTAAAATAATAAAATTTCAAGTCTCACTTTTGAAAATATATATATATAACTTATTTGTCAAAAATAATGTATTCCAAGAAAATATATATTTTTCCCAAAAATCATATATCTTCTAAATATTCTAGAAAAAATATATTTTTAAGTTATATTATTTTACCCTAAAATAATATAACTAGTCCACAAAGTATACAAATATTCACACAAGTGTCTTTAATATAAATATATATTTACCCTTTTTTATTTAAAAAAATCAACCTCCAATACTTGTATTTTTGTAACAAAATCTATGGCAAAGTTTATATGGAAAACCAAAGTTAAAACACACATGCAAATACTTGTTTAGAAAATATTTTCTAAGTGTTTGTATTTTGAGAAAATTTTGCCATAGTTTCCTTTGAAAATGGAGGTGTCCATGCTATTAAAGCATATCATTTTCTTTTCAAAAAATCAACACACAATAATCAACAATCAACCCTAAACAATATTATACTTACCAAGTGCAAAAACTATTCAATTTACATAACAACATGAACTTGATTCTTCACAAAAACTTGTAGTAACTTGGTAATGTTTTTAGTGGATCCAGTTATCCTTTAAAGTGTGTTTATTTCTTAATAAACTTCTTTCTTGAAAATTTTAGGTGTTTACAACTTGTAAACATATTTTACAAAAACGTTTCTTTATTAAACCTTCTTGTTTCTCTAGTGTTTCTACACTTATTTCATCACCATAAATAGTGTAAGTTCAAGTAAGAACCAATATTTTCTAAAAAGTCATCTTTTGGACTTGGTTCTTTTAGGAAAACCATTCATAAGTCTTAGATCTATAAGTTTAACAACTCACTTGATTATCATCTTTCAAGAAGTCATTTTATTTTCAAGTTCATGTTTACACATGAGGATGATCATCTTATGTTGTCACATAATCATCCTCTTACTTGCTAGATCATGTGTTTAATCACAATCTAGCAAGCTCCATATGATGATCAACATCATATTCTCAAGAAAACAACAATCAAATATCATTCATACACTAAACAACATAGTTTCATCATGATTTCATCATATTTCAAGCTTATGTTCAAGATTCAAGATTATGTCTTTTAGTGTTCTTGTGATTTACAACATAATACATCTTTTAACTAATCAAAATAGAAGTAAACAAGGGTTATGAGAGTCTTACAACTAGCTCTAAGCTAGGGAAGAAACAAGTGTGAAGAAGGTGACAAAGATGGTGGATAAAAGTAAACGGGAGAGGTCCTTGATGATCCACAAGCTCCAAGCTTCGTTAGTGACCTTCTTACACCTTGGAATGCACTTGGAATGGTTGGAATTGAAATGAAATGGTGGTGGTGAGGAGAGGGGTGTTCGGCCGAGACTTGAAGGAGAGGGAGCAAGAGAGTTGTGGTGGTGAGAAGATGAAGATGCTTATGTCTACTTATAATCCCTTCAACTCTATTGTCCATTGGTTCTTGTGTCTTCAATAGTACTAACAATATCTTTCACAATCTAAGCAAGATCAAGGTAATCTTAAGAGATCTAGTGAAGATTTGGGGTGGGCCATACTTGTGGCCGATTTCCACATGGGGGGGGGGGGTTAAATGTAACTTTGATGGTAAATGATGTTAATTAGTTGGAGGTTAAGTGTAAGGTCTAGTGTTTTAAGTGTATCATGCATTATATAGTGTGTTAGGGTGTTCGGGGATCATAGCTAACTAAAAAATAATAAAACAATGCTTCTAGTAATATTTGGTCTTTCAGGTAATGTCCGGTTGTTCGGTTAGATACCGGTTCGTTAAAGTGTCAAGTTATTTCGTTTAGTGTTCTTTAAGTACCCTTTTGTGACAGTTTTAATTCCCGACACTTAGGAAAGCATACAGGACCATTTTGCCATATTTTTGCACATTACTAGCTTGTTAAAAAGCTGAATTTTGCTGAAATATGCAGAATTCTGCACTTTGAGTGGGTTTTAGGCACTTTCCAGCACTTAAACTATCACCTAGTGACGCAGTTTTATGGTCCTTACTTTCCTGCACTCCATACTAGTGAAGTACCTTGTCTCTGGCCCTTACGGGGTCTCAAAACACTGTCTGTCTATGTACTGACATTGTCAGCATGTTCTCCGCTAATTGTGCTAACTGTGCTTTGTGCATCATGTATGTCAATAAAGTTTGCATGTGACAATGAGATGACGTTGTGTAATATGTGATGCACATGTATGTATGATACAAAAATCAGAAAGCAGTTTAAGTTATTAATTGTAATTCAGCACAGTCGTTAAGCACTAATCAATATTAATTAATTGTATGGATACCTGGATTTATGAGGGTTGTCACATTCTCCCCCTGTTAAGAAAATTTCGTCCTCGAAATTTGTATTACCTTAACTACTTAGGGTTTCATTATGGGTGTATGTATATGAATGATACTGGGGTAACTACCAAACCGCATCTAACCTCACTCACATCAGGTGAATTCCATGGATATCTTTTAACAATAAGAGCCAAATGGTTACAAGACACGTGCTCTAGAATTTGATTGTTGAAGGACACAAGTCGTAGAGGTGCCTAGTCTCGTGTAACTCAATTAACCGGGGTTCCATAAAGGGGAGTGTTGACCAATGGATTCTTCAAACAATCGGTCACAATACACAAATGAGTACTCATAAACCATAGCATCCGCTATATGAACTCCAAATCAGCAACTTGAATATGAAAAAGATCTGTCAAATTTCGAATAAATAAAGGGTAAGGATTAGTGTGTTGACATTCTTGAATTGCGAAAATACACCAAATGAAATACAAGCGAATCCGGTGTATCATTGTCTTGATTCGTAGTTGCATCAGGAATGTTTAAATGACAAGTCAAACAGAAGTATGTTTTGTTTTATGTGAAACGGTTGACTATGATTAGCACAAGCTACAATTTGCAATGACACCACAAGGTGTCAGAATTGACATATTTCAATAATAGCGATGACCGAACAAGTTCACCGTTTTTATAAACAAATGAAAGTGTACTAAAACAACCTGAGGATTTGATTTACACAATGTTATGGAGTTTTCAATCGATTATCAAACATCAAAGAACTACGGTTTCTGATTGAAGATGGAAAGCAATAAACACTGTAAGGTATTCAATTTATAACGAAAGAATTGTTAGGAGGTACACTGTGATATGAAACGAATCTTGGTACCAATGTCTTAACACACAACTGTGCTGAGATTTCTTTAATCGTGATAAACAAAACGGATTTAGAACAAATGAATAGACAACCAAATCCGTGTATGAGGTGCGTAACCAAATTAGCGCAAGCTTCAATTTTGTGAAAGTATCACCGCAAGGTATCAAATTCGACAAACTATTTAGTGGAGTCGTAGACCAAGCAAGTCTACTACAGCTCAAAACAAAATAACATTTGCAAAAATATTCGAATATGATGCTCCCAATACCTCATATGACGTTTTAAATTGAATATGCGAGATAGATAAGTTCAAGCAATTGAACTTGGTTTCGGCGTAGCCTGACAATAAACATATGTATCCACAAGGGAATTTCCGCTAGGTTACGAAGACAAACTATGAATGCAACTTGAAATAGAAGGAGTCTCAAGAAAATGTGATGGCTTGACAACAAAAGGAGCCAACAGTTACAAGAGCGTGGGTTATTCGAATCATTGACCAATAGTTAACTTTAGCAAAATAACGTTTGGACTTTGATGAAGTGTTTATTCGAAGTGGAACCACATGCGTAACAAATGATGCATGTGTGACATATAAGTTTTCAAGTACTGAAACGATGAGTATGAAGGAATGACCAATGTGCGTTCGCTCTCAGCGAAGAAAATTGGCGCGATGCAAGCATCTACTCGCTAGAAAGAAAAGCAGAAATTCCAACAAAAGAAATTTGAGTACTTTTTGTTTGGTTAACTGAAGTAGCATATTTATCAGGATGATGGGGGTTTGCTTGAGTTAACAGGTGTGGTTCCAAAGTGACAACCTCTACGAGTTTTGGCCTGGGTTCCCAAAGGATTTAGCACTAGTTTTCAAAGTTTTGTATTCTGTGCGAAACTGTTTCGTGCATTGCGTAGGAAACACAATTTTGTGTATGTCTAAAGTAAGTCATTGTCCCACAATTTCCCGGTATACTTTCTTCTTGAATTCCCATATAATGACGCTCAATCATCGATCTGTCTTAAAATAGTAGTTGGGTCCTTATAGTTAGTTAAATAAACAATTCGTTAATTCTCATCAGGGGTTACCGACTCTTGTTGGCTAGCTCGTTCGGCTCTTGGTAGTTGATGCTCATTTGAAAATCATCGTCCTTCTACTTAACGAGCAGCACTGGTGTTACTCAAAACGGGTAGCTTGGTCTGTTAACTTCCTTCTCTACCAACTACTGAAGCTATACTGCCAATCCTTGAATCGCCGAAAGTGTAAGTTGCTGGGGTGCATTGACTGTAAGCGCGACGTCTGGAAACAAATTGATGCGAAGTTCGACTTGTCGTTGGAGTGGTAGTTCAGGCAAGCCTTCGGCTTCTTTGTTTGCGACATGAGCCGAGAAGGCAAGACATTCTGTGCACGAAATTCTAGTGCCTCCAAGCACTAGTAATTTGTAGAGGCGTATCCTACTTCATGAATCACGATTGCTTCGTCGTTCGACATCGGGATGCGGATAACGATCTCCGCTTGGTTGGTCGACAACTGGTCCATCCCAGTTACCACGTCGAGGCTTCCCATTAACTAGTTCTATCGAGTGCGGGTTATATAACTTATCCTTTTACTAAACCAAGTATATTCTTAAATTCATGAGATACGAAGCTATGGTAGGCACTGGTATCAAATAACATAGATGCAAAATTTTGGTTGACAGAGAACGTACCAGCAACCACATCTGGATTCTGGCGTGCTTCACGAGTTCTGATGTTGGAGGCTCCTTCACGGTCTTGGTTACTCCTCCTTGGGCAATCTTTTCTAAAGTGCCCCACGTTTCCACATCTGTAGCAGCCCGGAACCTTATCATTATTATTTCCGCCTTGGTTGTTGTCACCACTTCCTCCTTTTATGGGACTCTTCGCCCAACAGGCATCCTTGTTGTGTCCCCACTTTCCACATCTACCGCACTTAGGCTTCTTGCATCGACCTTCATGTTGAAACTTGCACTTTTCACATTTCGGCTTAGTCCCCAAGTAAATCTTATCATCGGCTTGATTGTTGTTAGGGTAATCTTTCTTGAAATGTCCATTGTCCCCATAGTCAAAACAACCTTGAATGTGTTTTTGTTCATCACTGGCCCTATTTTGATAGTCGTTGTTGCCGTTGTTTCCTTCGTGATTTCCGTCATCATCTTGACCTTCGTTTCCATGTCCCGTACCAATCTGACACGTCTCCTTGACATGCCCTACTTTGTCGCAGACATTACTTCTTCCATCCCTACATGGCCCAGCATGATGAAATGGGCAGTTATCGCACTTAGGTAGGATGCCCATGTATTCCTTTTTCTTTTTGGCTTTGTTCTCGTCATTCGTTCGGGTATCCTCCTGGGAGTCAGTGAGCTTCCTTTTGTTCTTTCCGGATGATTCTAACTGCGTTTCCTTCTTCTCATCAGGGTTTGAATGCTTTTCCAGTCTAACCGCTCCTTTACTGAGTGCCACACTTAATTCGATCACATCGATAGCTGTTTGCGGAGCTGATTCCATCATTAAGTGCAGGATCTGAGGCGCCAGTCCCCAGATGAATGGCTCCCCCTTTTCATCTCTGATTCCACTAGGTATGGAACAACTCGCGACGAATCGTGAAGTCTCTGCACGTACTCCGCCACTTTTGGACCTTCCATCATTAGCTTCCAGAATTCGAATCCTAGCTTCTGGATCGCCATCTGAGAACAATACTCCTTACGCATCATTTCCTTCAGCTCACCCCATGTTAAAACATTCGTAGCAACTCTTCCCATTGTTTGAATCTTAGAGTTCCACCATGTCCAGGCCCTATCTTGAAACAATCCTGACGCATATGGGACTTGTTGCTATGGCGTACATCTGCTCATTCGAAAAACAAAATCCATGTCTTCAGTCCATTTCGAAAAGGCTATGGCGCCTCCAGTGCCGTCGAAATTCGGAGGCTTGCAATCTAGGAACTGCAAGTAGGTACAGCCATGAGGTGGATTGTTTTCTGAGGTACCCCTGCTGGGTTCAGAGCACAGGGCCTCGTGCTGTGCTATCGCTTGTGCGATGTGCGCTTGTAGTTCTGCCTCGGTCATGAGCAGCTGAATGATCTTTTGAGACATATTCTATGAAAAGTTTGGGTTGGTCAGGTCTCATTTGTTCAGGGAGTGTAAATAGTTATTTAGAGATCATATATATTTATACGAAATAAATCATCATATCAATACGTCAAGCAACAGCATACTCATTGTGACACCTGTGTCACTCCAACCATCAATCAAATGCCAAATCAATGAAATATTGTATTTCATACTTGGAATTTGTAAAAATATGTGTATCGTTTGCACATATCGACTCTTATTCGATTTCAAGCTTTAAATCGCTTTCTGGAGGGTTATACGCGCTCTGATGTGTAGATATAACCAGTTTAATCCAACGAACACTCCAGAATAGTGAAATAGGCTTAACATACCTTAAATAACCTTTACATAACTTAGATATAAGTTTTGGAAGGTTTGGTGTGGAGAAATCAAGTTAAATCGCTTACAGGGACTAAAGTTGACAAACTGCGAAAGTATGCCAATTTGAACTGTAACAGACATTCCGAAACATGACCATAAGTTAAACACACCATAAATATCCTTTACATAGCTTAGAAATAGGCTTTAAGGGGTTCGGTGTGCTAAAATAAACTTTTGGGTCATTCAGGGACTAAAAGTGTCAAAAAGTGCACAAGTTTTCATTTTCGCGCATAACTTACGTTCTGAATATATCCGGACATCCAAAAATTTATGTAAGCACTAAAACATTTTATTTTAGTGTTTGGCATAAGAAAAATCCATTCGTCGCGTCATTTGGATCGTTTTTCGCGCCTATGCGCATTCCGTCGTAATTAACCGAACATCGCGTTCGTACGACCAAACGAACCGACATCCGAGATATTTTTGAACATGTTTTAAGTTCCCTATACTTTAACTTCATTTTTGAGCTTTGAAATGGGGTTAACGGGCCTTAAATGTGTCGAAAATGACCTTATTGCATAACAGGGACTAAAATGGTAATTTTGCCAAACTTGTATGCCTACGATGCGTAGGGACTTTTCCCCTACGATGCGTATGGGGTCTCCAGACCAGATGCAGAGTATTTAACAGCCTGTTTGTAGCTGATTGATCCACAACCACATACTCACACATGCTTAGTCAGATGATAAGAACCCATTTTTAGTACCATAAGGTTCCGACACATGTACGGATGCGATTAAGGCACGATATTCGACAAACGATCCTAACGGTTCTCCTAAAACTATATATACCCCATGCCACCCATTGCTAAAATCACTAGAATCTTGATCTTAGGAACTCTAAGTTGAAACCATTGTTTCATACCTGAGATTCTTGGATCGAGATTAGCATTCGGGGACCCTTCGTGAGTATTCTTTCGTTCTTTTATTGCTTTTCGAGTCTTTTCGAGTCTGAAAGTCAAACTTTGTTTGACTTTCTGCGTTGACCAGTTTATGGTCAATGCGAAGTTCGTTTGAACTTCGCAACGTGAGTGTAATCACGTTGGTTATAGTTCCTTGGGACTATGCCTACTGATTACCACGTTGTCTAGGGTCGTAGGGTAAGCGATCTGATAAATCGCTTATACCTTCGAACCCGACCCAGTTTGGTCGATCATTAGGATCCGACCAAATACATTAGGTGACCATAGTGTAGGGAATAACCTTCCGAGGTTGTACCCTATGGTCACATCGTTTAAGTAGTTGTATGATAGGTAGTTTATATGCCTTAGGTAAATTACCAGAATACCCTTTTCATGTATAATTGGTAATTTAGCATATGTAACCTAAACTTTTGTCACATAACTGATTATGTAACATGTTTTAGGCATATAACACTTGTCATAGGACTAGTTAGGCGGTCCGAACGCGTTTCACGCGAACGACGCGTTAAAGTAGCATAAGCTACCTAAAAGGGTCGAAATGGGTCGAAAGCACTTAGATTAGGGTTTCATTTAGTATGTAGGCTTTGTTAAACCATATGACACGAGTCTCTATACTCGTTTGGTTTACAAACCCTCATTCTATCAGATCTTCCGATTTTGGTCCGGTTATTAACATAGTTACCTATAATTAGGTGCCGTTTGATATCCGCGATCTCTAGCTTGCTTGGTGGTTATCTTAGGACTTCTGAGCAATCTCAAGTGAGTACATAGACCCCTCTTTTACTGTTTTCCAAACGTTTTGGGGTGGAACACATGTGTCTACTTGTTACTTTCATGCTTTCCTGTTTTCACATCATATACCTGCTATATTCGTTAGTACATTATAGTACATGATTTTATTACATCTTATGCTAGGTGTGCCCATTGTGTGTATTACTTAGTACATCGTTTTACATTACATTACTTGCTACGTATGTCTATTGTTGTATACGTAGTACAGGTCACATGCTACGTATGTCTATTGTTGTATACGTAGTACAGGTCACATGCTACGTATGTCTATTGTTGTATACGTAGTACAGGTCACATGTTAAGTATGTCTATTGTTGCATACTTAGTACAGGTCACATGCTACGTATGTCTATTGTTGCATACTTAGTACCTTTGTTATTCATCACATGCTTACATTTTGGATACATATTACATGATTTACATCAGACATGAACATTTTACTTTGGTAGTTTGGTTTGAGTAAGTGATTAAGTAACGAGGCGTGTGTAATATGATACAAGCATGGTGGATACGCCGCTGGTACTTCCTATATATAAGTGTTTGTATGGTATTATATATCGTAGCGTTATTTGAATCATTTCAGTTTGAGACATAGAACATTTTATACAAATAACATACTTTTCACAAGACATTGTTTTACAAACAACTTATCTTATACAAACTCATTTTACATGGTTATTCATTTAACCTTACATTTATTTATACATATCATCTGATCGTATCGTTTTTCAAATGATTTACAAAACAAAGCAAATTACAAGGTTCATGACTAAACATTTTCTCAAACATAAGTCATGAATCCTATTTTCACAAAACCTATGTATCTCACAGGCTTTTTTATGCTGACGTACCTATTTTCACATGTGTTTTTCAGGAGCTGTTGCATAAGATGATCAAGATACACATAGGCAGACTTGGGCTTTAGTGACAATAAAAGATGCAAGACTAGTTAATTATGTTGTATTTCTTTATTTGTTAAGACATTGTAACACTTTTAATCAATAAAACGAAACTTCAATTGCCATGGATTTGAAACAATTAATTCTGTTACAACACTCCCCGACATTTCCGCCACGTTTTGTATGTTCTACGTGGTCGGGGTGTGACACTCATAGCGTAAGCAAGCAAATGGAATCATGTTTAATGAGAGTATAACAAACAAACACGTATATCCCAATCATAGCACATTCCTGTTATATTGGTAGCACGTTTAACGAGAACGTTACGATTAGGCTTTCATTAAGCAGGTAAGCACATTGCATCATAATCATAGCATAAACAAGTAATTCAACAATGTATATAATGAGAATGTTGTGATTGAGCTTCCATATATCAATGACCACAAGTACAGTTTTACAAGTTCTACAATGTATCATACATCAAAAGGGACTGTAGGGTCACATCACCCTAGTCCAAATCGTCTAACAAACTACATCAGTCAAAAGTCAATAAGTCAAAAGTCACACTGTGGTCTTCAAAAAGCTGTGCAATCTGGGCTCAATAGCTGCACTCTCATCAAAAGTATGCTATCTGCATAAGACCAAAAACCTCTAAGCTGATGGTGGAGGAGGAGGAGGTGGAGGAACGAAAAGCAACATGCGTAAATGCGCTAAATCCTCCTAGAGTGCATGAACGATACGCAGCAGGTAACCAATCTACTGCTCCATAGTAAGGAAATGAGCGCCAAACTCTGGGTAGGACTGAAAAGGAGCCGGCGGAGTCGCGAATGGTGACTGACAAGTGCAAGGCGGAGGACGCGGAATCCTCTCTAACTCTGTGACTCTGCGACATAACAACTCCTGCTGGAGCTGTAACGATAAAAGCAAATCATCCCTTGTGTAACCCGAGTAATGTGAGGGATGGTAAGGATCTGATACAGGCATCGTGTTGGGCGGAAACCAAATAAGTGGCTCGCCCAATGGTGTAGTAAAAAAAGGATCAGTGTGTGTAAACTTTGGCATGAAATGATCGGCTGCTGACACAGGTGGTATATGACTGGGCTGCTGACTCGATGGTCCGTCCCCTGGATGGAGAGGAGGGATATCCTGAAGGAACGTGACCGGTAGATCTGTGCGGTGAATGTCAGACTCATGTGGGTGAAACTGGGCGATATCAATGGGTGCATGTACAGGTGCAGGTGGGGGAGTGATAGGTCAAACAAAACGAGGATAGTCGTCGTCGTCCTCGATCCACCCATTGTGGGTGTGTGCATATATATGGTCTATCTGGGCTACAAAAGGAGCACGATCAACAAGTACAGCGATCGGGTCAGGCAAAGGTGGTGCAACAACTGGAATGTCAATGGGTGCAGGGTCATGCTCGGGCAAAGGATTGTGTACAGGTATTGGCTCTGGTGCAATCTCAGGCTCAGGGTCAGCTGGAGCAAGCTCAAGATCAGCGGGTACATCAAAGAGCTGACCGTCAGGAATGACTGGAGCCTCAAAAGGCTGCTCGTCAGGGACAAACTCAATCTCATGATCAGGGTCAAAGTCGTGTGGAAAGACAGGATCAAACTCGTCATCAAACTCGAAATCCTGCGGAGGAACAGGTGCAGCTGACATAGCGGTGTCGGAGTCAGAGTCAGTGGGATAACACTGCAATCCCAGTGCGTGTAAAGTAGTAGATGACACCGACTCGAACGAATCAGGACCAGAAGGGTCAGACAAAATCTCCACGACAGGAACCTCGACAAGTGGAACAGCAATGACATCAGCGACTGGAATCTCAACAAGAGGGATAACAACATCATCATCAACTGGAATCTCGACAAGTGGAATGACAACGTCATCATCGACTGGAACTCCATCATCCTGGGAACCCTAGGGGGACCCTCAATAAAAAGATCAATGTCATCGTCAGACATAGCATCAAGAGGCAGATCCTCAAGAGGAAATGCAGCAAGAGGAAAAGGAGCAGGGATCGGAACAAGAAGTAGATCCCTGTCAGGAAAACCATCAGCTAGTGGTATATCTTCTCCAAAATCTGGTAAAGCAAACGGCTGGAAATCATCATCGTCGCTACTCGCGGTGTCAGATGTAAAAACCTCATCCTCTGGGATGATCTCATCTTCTGAAACTATGGCCATAGGGTCTACGGTATCTGATACTCCACTATAAGAAGAGGACATGGTGTCTGTGACAAAATAATTACACATATGCACATATATCAACAATCATCAAATAAGCATGTAAGTAATAACAGTGTAAGCATGTATTCATCCTAGTCTCCCCAGACTATCCCACCCAGCCTCTCAGACTGAACCTCCTAGCCTCTCAGACTAAAACCCTCCCAGTTTCTCAAACTGACTATCCAGTTTCTAAGACTGAATTTTCCCAGTCCCTAAGACTTATTTTCCCCAGTCTCTAAGACTAAACCTCCCCAGTCTCTAAGACTGAACCTCCCTAGCTTCTAAGACTGAACCTCCCCAGTCTCTAAGACTGAACCTCCCCAGTCTCTAAGACTGAACCTTCCCATTCTCTAAGACTGAACTCCCCCAGTCTCTAAGACTGAATTATAAACATAACCTTGAAATGTGTTTTGTGCCTTTTGTTTGTAAAAATGTTTGTTCCCTGGATCTGGACATTTTGTGTATGCAATGTAAAAATGTTTTCGTGAGAGCCCTAATGATCGTAGTCTAGACTCGAGAAAGAATCCTAGTTCGCTACGATCGAAGCTCTGATACCAAGCTGTCACACCCTGACTTTTGCGGAAGCGTGGTTATATGGTGTGACTTCTTAATAACATAGCATTCAATCATAACAATTCTATATGATAAAAACCAAAAGATATTCATCCATTAATTAAGTTTAGAAAATACCATAACATACTTGTCTGAAAACATCGACACCCAATTTAAGTTACAAACCATAACATGTTTAACTGAGTTCATAAAGACTCCACAAAAGACTTCAAATAAAACCTGAGTTTAGAAACATGTATCCCTTCCAGGAATAGGATACACTCCCTAAAGTCAACAACCATGGATAACATCTTTTATTCATGACGCAGCTTGAAGACACATGCATACACCTGCCAGATCCATTAGTTCCCTGAAATACATGTAGTTTTAAAAACATCAACAAAAGTTGAGCGAGTTCATGTGTGTCTATACGAATAAACCTTTAAAGTATGACTGTAAGAATGTATGTCCCTGGTATGTAGCAATAAGGAAAAAGAAATCACCAATGGGTTGCAAAGCCAATGGTATGTGTGAAAATGGTGCAGGAAGACTCAAACCTAGCAAATTTGTCACCGGGATGAAGACACAGTCACCACATGGGCCACCCTGGTCCGCATGGGTGTGGGCTCGCTACACCCAAATAGATCTATCACTCATGTCCCTCGGTCCTACAATGAGGATTAATGGCCTTAAGTGTCATACCCACCACTCACATGATCAAGCAGTAAACCCTCCTTAAGCTATCCATACCATGTATAAAATGTTTGTAATAATTGTAACATGTATTTCACCCCCAAAGTATAAAACTGAAAACAGCTAAAGGAAAAGGGGGACATGAACTCACAGTATTGCGTCTTCAGAACCGTAAACCAAAGTCTCTTCAGCAAACCCGACTACCTACAACGTGCTGGGGTCTATTAGACGAACGGGCAGTGCCTTGCTTTTGTATTTACGTTTTTTAGTTACGTTTCTTATGTTCCGAATATTATTCCAAGTTATAATTCCTTGTTAAAATAATAATTATTTTAACTTTAAATTACATTTAATTTTGGAATAATTGTTTAGACACTATTTCTGTATCAATACTTCTCAAGTATTTAATTTCGCATTCCCTTCCCAAGGATGAGGGTATTTTATACATGTACTTTCGTAGTCTCGTATTTGTATTCTTAAAATAATATATTTTCAAGTCTCACTTTAGAAAATATATATATAACTTATTTGTCAAAGATAATGTATTCCAAGAAAATATATATTTTTCCCAAAAATCATATATCTTCTAAATATTCTAGGAAAAATATATTTTTACTTTCCAAAAATAATATATTTTTCTACTTGTCAAAATATGATATAACCTTATAATATTTACAAAAATCATATTTTCATTTCTTGTATCCAAAATAATATTTACCAAAAATATATTCGTAATGGTATTTTCCGGAATATTTCATAAGTTACGTTCATTCGTTCGGTTTTGCAATATTAAGTGTGTAACTTATATATTTATTCCGTGAGATTTTTGGTATTAATTTGGAATTGTGAATTTCTTAGTTGTCACACCCCGACCACGTAAAACATCAAATCGTGGCGGAAACGTCGGGGAGTGTTGTAACAGAAGTATTGTTCCACAACCATGGTAATTAAAATTTATTTTATTCATCAACCAAAGAGTGGAATACACTGTTTCAAAACAAGAACCAAAGAGTACATCATATAATTAAACTAAGTCTATCTTTATTTTTAAGTCTCTAAGGCACAGGTCCGCCCTAGTGTCACGATCATCATCCTAAGCAACAGCTCCTAAAACACATGTGAAAATAGGTACGTCAGCATAAAAATGCCTGTGAGATACATAGGTTTTGTGAAAAATAGGATTCATGACTTTAGTTTAAGAAAAGTTGTTTAACAAAAGTCAGTCATGAACCTTGTTAATTGTTTTGTTTTATAAATCTTTCGAAAAGCAATGATATGTAAAAGAGTAATGTGAGGTTAAATGAAAATCCAAGTAAAAATTAATTTTGTATAAAATAAGTTGTTTGTGAAACAATGTCTTGAAAAATATGTTATTTGTATAAGATGTTATATGTCTAAATTGAAATGATCTAAATAACGCTACGATATGTAATACCATACAAGCACTTATATATAGGAAGTACCAGCGGCGTATCCCCCATGCTTGTATTGTATTACACACGCCTCGTTATTCAATTCATTTTACCCAAACAAACCACCAATGTAAATTGCCCATGTCTAAACCATTTGTCAAATGTCTTTGTGTAAATCATGTCAAAATGTCTATGTCAAAATGTAGATATGTATATCAGTATCAAAATGTCTATGTCCAATGTCAAATATGAAATGTGTAAACAAAATGTCATGTATGGCAAGAAAATATATATCTATATATATCTACTGAGCCACAGATAAAATGCACAAGACAATGTATTGAAGTAAAACGTGGTTTAAATCAACGTTATGTCTTGTGGAAATGCATGCTATACTGAACACAAACATTTATGCGGTATTGTTAAAATGCATACATCCAAGCCTTGTGACTGTGGTGATAAGCCTTTAAACAAATTAAAGGTCTATCTGTTTTATGTTTTATCGGATTCGGTCATTCCTTTCATCCAAATATACCTAGGATGTCAGGAATGGGAGTTGTCAATTCCTATGGTACCATTACCTACTAACGAGCGACGTGATCAAAGTTAATGAATGTATATGGTCCCACTTAACAAACCAAATGTCATATCAAAATGTAAGCATGTGATGAAATGAAAATGTACTAAGCATGATGAACATACCTAGCATAAAAAGGTAATGTAAAACAATGTACTAAGTATGCACTGAATGAACATACATAGCATAAAATGTCATGTAAAACGATGTACTAAGTATGCTACAAAGGACATACATAGCAAAAACACAATGGAAGTCATGTACTAATAATGTACTAATGAACATAGCAAGTATATGATATGAAAGCATAGAAAGCATGAAAAATAACAAGTAGGCACATGTGTTTCACCCCAAAATGTTTGAAAAACAGTAAAAGAGGGCTCTATGTACTCACTTGGGATTGCTCAATAGACTTTAGATATCCACCAAGCAAAGCTAGTAGGTTATGGAATCAAACGGCACCTAATATAGGTAACTACATTAATAAACGGACCTAATCGGAGGATCGGGTAGCATGAGGGTTCGTAAACCAAATGAGTGTAGGAACTCATGTAATATGGTTTAACAAAGCCTACATACTAAAACGAAACTTATCCTAAGTGTTTTTGACCCGTTACGACCCGTTTAGGTAGCTTATGCTACTTTAACGCGTCGTTTACGTAAAACGCGTTCGGAACGCCTAACTAGCCCTATGACAAGTAAGATATGCCTTGACATGTCTAATATTGTTACTAAATTAGTTTAGATACCAAGAGTTATGTTACATAGGCTTAAAATGAATTTTGACTTAAAAAGGGCATTTTGGTAATTTACTTAAGACATAAGAACTACTTATCATACAATTACTTAAACGACGTGACCATAAGGTATAACCTCGGAAGGTTATTCCCTAAACTACTATGGTCACCTAAAGTGTTTGGTCGGATCCTAATGATCGACCAAATGGGTCGGGTTCGAAAGCATAAGCGATTTATCAGATCGCTTACCCTTACGACCCTAAACAAGCACAAATCTAAAAGTGACGAGCTAAACATGCTAGAACATGTTTAGTTAAGTTAGAAAACAGGTTTTGATATCAAAACAAACAGTTTTGATACCCTAGAGTAGTTTGGTTACAAAATACGCAAGAACACGCATTTTGCCCGAAACTACGACTCGTCACTGAGCCTAGATAACGTGGTAATCAGTAGGTATAGTCACTAGGGACTATGACCATCGTGATTACGCTCACGTTATGAAGTTCAAACGAACTTCGCATTGACCATAAACTAGTCAATGTAGAAAGTCAAACACAGTTTGACTTTAACGCTAAAACAAAAGAAAAGAATGAAGGAATACTTACAAAGGGTCCCCGCAAGATTGATTTCCAAGTATTTCTCAGGTATGAAGTGATAACCACTCCAACTTAGAGAAAATCTCATAATCAAGTGGGTTTGGAATGAAATGGGTTGGGGGTATTTATAGGAAATGGACCACCGTTAGGATCGTTCGTCGAAAAACATGCCTCGATCTCAACAGTCCATGTGTGCCCCTTGGTTTGGAAAACCATTAGAGCCCATAGATTCAGTCCATGGTTTGAGAAATACCATTTGCAAGTGGTTTTGAGGTGATTAACAGCTGAAAACAACTGTTTGCAACAATTCTGCAGGTCTGGGGAGGCCTCGCGGCCCGCGTAATATGTGTGCAGATCTTACGCGGCCCGCCTGGGCTGCACAGATCAGAAGAAAGTTTGCAGATTTACAGTTTCAGTCCCTGTATGTGTTTTAAGCTCATTTCAACACTTCTAAGGCCCGTTAAGCCAACTTTAAGGCCCTAAAATGATGCGTAAACATTGTGGACATGAAACATGCTAAAAAATATGCCGGATGTTGGTTCGTTTGGTCGTACGATCGCGAGGTTTGCTTAATTACGACGGAATGCGCATAAGCGCGAAAAACGATCCAAATTGCGCGACGAATGGATTTTTCTTATGCCAAACACTAAAATAAAAAATTTTAATGCTTTCATAAATTTTTGGATGTCCAGATGTATTCAGAACGTAAGTTATGCGCGAAAATGCAAACTTATGCACTTTTTGACGCTTTTAGTCCCTGAATGAGCATAAAGTTTATTTTAGCACACCGAACCTCTCAAAGCCTATTTCTAAGCTATGTAAAGGATATTTAAGGTGTGTTTAACTTATGGCCATGTTCTGGAATGTCCGTTACAGTTCAAATTGGCATACTTTCGCGGTTAGTCAAATTTAGTCCCTGTAGGCGAATTAACTTGTTTTTGCCATACCAAAGCCTTTAAAACTTATTTCTAAGTTATGTAAAGGTTATTTAAGGTATGCTAAGTTTATGTTGATGTTCCGGAGTATTTTTCGCGTTAAACTGAGTACGCTTACGCACCAGTTTGCGTATAACTCTCCAGAAAGTGATATAGAGTTTGAAATTGAACAAAAGTCAAAACATGAAAAATGTCAAACATAAATAAACAAACATTGGGATCAAATAACATTGTTTTATTGATAATTGTACTGTTTACAATGATTACAAGCACAGATGTTACAGTCTCCCCTACTTGTGGAAATTTCGTCCCGAAATTTATTTAGAGGAAACTCGTGGAAAAAGATGCGGATATTTCGCCTTCATTTGATCTTCGCGTTCCCAAGTAAACTCGGGTCCACGTTTAGCTTACCAGTGAACTTTGACCAAAGGAATGCGCTTACGTTTAAGCCACTTGACTTCACGTTCCATGATTTCCACTGGCTTCTCAACAAATTTCAGTGTTTTGTCGACACAAATTTCGTCAAGCGGTATGTGGAGGTTCTCATCAGTTAAACACCTCTTGAGATTGGACACGTGAAAGGTTGGATGAACATTTCCAAGTTCAGGAGGTAACTCAAGTCTGTAGGCTACCTTACCGATTCTTTCGACGATCTTGAATGGTCCAACGTATCTAGGTGCAAGTTTTCCTTTCTTTCCAAATCTGATCACACCTTTCCAAGGTGAGACCTTAAGTAATACTCGATCACCGACTTGAAATTCCAAGGGTTTGCATTTTGGGTCCGCGTAACTCTTTTGACGGCTTCTAGCTGTCTGAAGGTTATCACGTCCTTTCTTAATCTTGTCAGTTGTCTCTAAAATGAGGGCAGGTCTAGTAAGCTGAGCCTCACCGATCTCATTCCAGCAGACTGGTGAACGACATTTTTGACCATAGAGAGCCTCGAAAGGAGCCATGTTGATGCTGGAGTGATAACTGTTGTTGTAGGAGAATTCAATCAACGGAAGATGTGAATCCCAACTACCACCAAAATCGATCACACAAGCTCTAAGCATATCCTCCAGAGTCTGGATTGTTCTTTCAGATTGACCATCCGTTTGCGTATGATAAGCTGTGCTCAGATTAAGTTGGGTCCCCATAGCAGATTGCATGGTTCTCCAAAAATGAGAAGTGAAACGAGCATCTCTGTCAGAAATGATGTTTAAAGGAACACAATGTTGAGCTACAATTTCATCCACATAGATTTTAGCAAGTTTGTCAGCAGAACAATCCTCACGGATTGGCAAGAAATGCGCTGACTTTGTAACACGATCAACAACTACCCAAATGGCATCATGACCTTTCTTAGTGCGCGGAAGTTTGGTAATGAGATCCATAGCGATGTTTTCCCATTTCCAAACTGGGATCTCTGGTTGCTCCAAAAGACCAGAAGGATGTTGGTGTTCAGCCTTAACCTTAAGACAAGTAAGGCATTTTGAAACGTACAAGGCAATGTCTTTCTTCATACCAGGCCACCAATACTGAGTACGAAGATCCTTATACATTTTATCCGAGCCAGGATGGACAGAATAACGAGACTTATGAGCTTTATCCATAAGCAGAGTGCGAAGACCATCTTGGCTTGGGACCCACAAACGGTCCAGGAAATAGTATGATCCATTGTCCTTCAAAACAAGATCAGGCTTAATGTGATAGGGTAATTCCTTACCCATCAAGTCTTGTGAAACACAAGCATGTTGAGCCTGAGAAATGCGGGCTTGAATATCAGCTCGAGCTTGAATATCAGATTGAACACGAACACAATGAAGCTTGACATGTTCCTTACGACTCAAAGCGTCAGCTACGACATTCGCCTTACCAGGATGGTAGCGAATTTCACAGTCATAGTCGTTCAGAAGCTCTACCCAACGTCTTTGCCTCATGTTGAGTTCTTTCTGATTGAAGATATGCTGAAGACTTTTGTGGTCAGTGAAAACCACACATTTTGTACCGTACAAATAGTGTCTCCAGATTTTAAGAGCGAACACAACTGCACCTAACTCAAGATCATGAGTGGTGTAGTTTTTCTCATGCACCTTCAACTGCCTCGACGCATATGCTATGACTTTGTTCCTTTGCATCAGAACACAGCCAAGACCTAATTTGGATGCATCGTAGTATACGACAAAATCATCATTGCCTTCAGGTAAAGTCAGAATAGGTGCGTCACAAAGCTTCGGCTTCAAGGTCTGAAATGCTACTTCTTGTTTAGAACCCCATTCAAAGGGCCTGTTCTTCTAAGTTAGAGCAGTTAGAGGAACTGCAATCTTCGAGAAGTTTTCGATGAAGCGGCGGTAATAACCCGCAAGACCAAGAAAAGAACGAACCTCGGTAGGAGTAGTAGGCGTATCCCAATCCTTAATCGCACTGATCTTGGAGGGATCTACATGAATACCTTGTTCGTTGACAATATGTCCCAAGAATTGAACTTCTTTAAGCCAAAATTCACACTTGGAGAATTTGGCAAAAAGTTGTTCTTTCTTTAGGAGTTCCAGAGTAAGACGAAGATGTTGCTCGTGATCAACTTTCGTCTTAGAGTATATCAAAATATCATCAATAAAAACGATGATGAAATTATCTAAATAAGGCTTGCAGACCCTATTCATCAAGTCCATAAAAACAGCAGGAGCATTAGTCAAACCGAATGGCATAACTGTGAACTCATAATGCCCATACCGAGTGCGGAACGCTGTCTTGGGAATATCTTCTTCATGCACTCGAAGTTGATGATATCCAGAACGTAGATCAATCTTCGAAAAATAAGAAGAGCCCTATAACTGATCAAAGAGGTCATCTATGCGAGGTAGGGGATATCGATTCTTGATGGTGAGCTTGTTAAGCTCACGGTAATCGATGCACATCCTGAAGGATCCATCCTTCTTCTTGACAAAAAGAACGGGAGCACCCCAAGGTGAAAAGCTAGGATGGATAAAACCTTTGTCAGAAAGTTCCTGAAGCTGCTTAGACAGCTCTTGCATCTCAGACGGTGCAAGACGATATGGAGCTCTGGCAATAGGATTTGCACCAGGTACGAGATCAATACGGAACTCGACTTGGCGTGCTGGGGGTAATCCAGGTAACTCTTCAGGAAATAGCTCCGGATAGTCCCGAATGACCGGGATATCTCTAATGGACTCACCTTTGCCTTTATTTGCTGTAACATGTGCCAAAAAGGCCACATAGTTCTTCCGTAGATATTTCCGAGCTTGACAACAAGACATAAGCTTGAGGCTACTAGTAGGTTTCTCACCACGAACCTGTAGGATCTCGCCTGTCGAAAGTGGCACACGAACAATCTTTTCAAAACAGACTACCTCTGCGCGATGCTTGGCTAACCAATCCATACCCACTATAATGTCGAAGCTTCCAAGTTGCATTGGCGTGAGGTCGATGGGAAAAAGATGGTTATTAAGGTTCAACTGGCAATTGCGAAGGACAGAATTAAGAACAATGGGTTCACCACTGGCAACCTCTACTGTCAAAGGTTTACCTAGTTTCGTTCTAGACACGCGAAGCAATGGCTCAAAAGATAATGACACAAAACTCTTATCAGCACCAGAATCAAAAAGAACAGATGCGGGTTGATTATTAACAGAGAACGTACCGTTCACCACTTCATTGTCTGCTTGCGCTTCTTGTGCATTCATGTTAAAAACTCGACCTCGAGCTGGAGCCTGATTCGGATTTGCATTAACCAGCCTTGGACACTGGTTTCGATAATGGGTCAGGTCTCCACAATTATAACATGAGCCAGGAGGATAGTAAGGTCGTGCAGCTTGACCCTGTTGCTGAGCAGGAGGTTGAGCAACTTGTTGAGCCGGGTTCTGAGCTGCTTGATTACGAGCAGAACGACAAACTTCTGCAAGGTGTCCAGACTTCCCACAGTTCGTACAGAAACGGCACGGAAGTTGCTGTTGATGATGACTATTGCACCTATGGCATAAAGGTGCATTCCCTTCATACCGCTTCTTTGCTGGAGGCTGCGCTGGCTGAACTGGTGCAGCTTGATTTGCCAGTGCAGTAATGGCGTAGTTTTGGGAAGCCTTACGCTTCCTTGAATTCTTTGAGGATCCAGAATCCTTACCCTTCTTGTTTTTACCTTTCTTGCTATCCTCTTTGTCAGACGACTGCTTCTTACCCTTATCACCCTTTCTATGCAGCTTACCCCTTCGAATCTGCGACTCGGTCAATATTCCAGATAGCTCGATCGCCTGACGGAGTGTGGTAGGGTTACTACCAGTAACGGTGTCTTGTATGGAGTCAGGTAGACCATCGATGTACCTTTCGATAGCCTTGTCGAGTGGGGTAACCATTGTTGGGCATAACAAACTCAGCTCCTCAAATCTATCAGTATATGCCCGGTGCTCGCCACTATCCTGTTCTAGATCATCAAACTCCCTTTCTAAGGCTCGCAGCTCATGACGAGGACAGAACTCCCTCATCATAAGAGTCCTAAGTTCAGTCCATGTTTGTGCTAAAGCAACCTCAGCACCACGATCTCTCATAACCCCGTTCCACCATGTCAAAGCCCTCTTCTGAAATACGCTTGAAGCAAACTCGACTTTGCGATTATCAGGACACTGAACGTGATGGAAAGTATTCTCAATGCTCTCGAACCATTGAAGAAGCCCAGTTGCTCCCTCCGTACCACTAAACTTGAGTGGTTTAGCCGAGTTAAAACTCTTGAAATTGCATGGAGCATTTTTGTTGTTGTTGGCTTGGTTCCATTGAGCAAAGAGGTTTGGGAATTGAGCAGCCAATTGCTGCGCAATGATTTATGCCAGTTCGGCATTTGGTAGCGGATTTTCGCGTCGAGGAAGCATTCTAAAAGAGGAAACATGAAAGGAAACGAGTGAGATGATTTGATGAAAAGGGCGAAATGAAACAAAATCAACAAAAGCAAGGATGGTGGTCATTTGTCCGTATCACAAAGCAAACAAACAGCACACAGTGACTAATCAAAGTAAATGGGTCCAAAAATAATGCCTAGCGAAGATATGCTCGCCTATAAGTGAACACTCACCCCAAGAGTTCCCAGGTAAGAGTGACTGGTCCGATTATGTGGATTTGTACGAACACTCTAGCCTTAGACAGAAAACCCAGGGTACAGGCATTCACCCTTCCAGTTTGCACGTGTTCACACTATTTAGAACCCAAAACTTTGACGAGATTTTGAAAACTTGGAAGGCACAAGGCCAAAAGAATCATTCAAAAACAAATGATAATTTTTTCAAAATCATTTAGAAAAATTGAAGGGTTCAAAGCCTTACAATAAATTATTTAAAAACAGATGGTTGATTTTCAAAAATCGTTTCGGAAAATTGGGTTCTTGTTTTAGTGATCACCTAAGGATAGGTGAAGTGTATGTTTTAAGATCTAAACACAAGACAATTTGTGTTGGGGTCCTAGAAAGGTTATAGTCTAGGTCAAAGCATTACTAATAACCTAATTCCCTATAACCATTGGCTCTGATACCAACTCTTCTGTCACACCCCGACCACGTAAAACATCAAATCGTGGCGGAAACGTCGGGGAGTGTTGTAACAGAAGTATTGTTCCACAACCATGGTAATTAAAATTTATTTTATTCATCAACCAAAGAGTGGAATACACTGTTTCAAAACAAGAACCAAAGAGTACATCATATAATTAAACTAAGTCTATCTTTATTTTTAAGTCTCTAAGGCACAGGTCCGCCCTAGTGTCACGATCATCATCCTAAGCAACAGCTCCTGAAACACATGTGAAAATAGGTACGTCAGCATAAAAATGCCTGTGAGATACATAGGTTTTGTGAAAAATAGGATTCATGACTTAAGTTTAAGAAAAGTTGTTTAACAAAAGTCAGTCATGAACCTTGTTAATTGTTTTGTTTATAAATCTTTCGAAAAGCAATGATATGTAAAAGAGTAATGTGAGGTTAAATGAAAATCCAAGTAAAAATGAATTTTGTATAAAATAAGTTGTTTGTGAAACAATGTCTTGAAAAATATGTTATTTGTATAAGATGTTATATGTCTAAATTGAAATGATCTAAATAACGCTACGATATGTAATACCATACAAGCACTTATATATAGGAAGTACCAGCGGCGTATCCCCCATGCTTGTATCGTATTACACACGCCTCGTTATTCAATTCATTTTACCCAAATAAACCACCAATGTAAATTGCCCATGTCTAAACCATTTGTCAAATGTCTTTGTGTAAATCATGTCAAAATGTCTATGTCAAAATGTAGATATGTATATCAGTATCAAAATGTCTATATCAAATGTCAAATATGAAATGTGTAAACAAAATGTCATGTATGGCAAGAAAATATGTATCTATATATATCTACTGAGCCACAGATAAAATGCACAAGACAATGTATTGAAGTAAAACGTGGTTTAAATCAACGTTATGTCTTGTGGAAATGCATGCTATACTGAACACAAACATTTATGCGGTATTGTTAAAATGCATACATCCAAGCCTTGTGACTGTGGTGATAAGCGTTTAAACAAATTAAAGGTCTATCTGTTTTATGTTTTATCGGATTCGGTCATTCCTTTCATCCAAACATACCTAGGATGTCAGGAACGGGAGTTGTCAATTCCTATGGTACCATTACCTACTAACGAGCGGCGTGATCAAAGTTAATGAATGTATATGGTCCCACTTAACAAACCAAATGTCATATCAAAATGTAAGCATGTGATGAAATGAAAATGTACTAAGCATGATGAACATACCTAGCATAAAAAGGTAATGTAAAACAATGTACTAAGTATGCACTGAATGAACATACATAGCATAAAATGTCATGTAAAACGATGTACTAAGTATGCTACAAAGGACATACATAGCAAAAACACAATGGAAGTCATGTACTAATAATGTACTAATGAACATAGCAAGTATATGATATGAAAGCATATAAAGCATGAAAAATAACAAGTAGGCACATGTGTTTCACCCCAAAATATTTGAAAAAAAGTAAAAGAGGGGTCTATGTACTCACTTGGGATTGCTCAATAGACTTTAGATATCCACCAAGCAAAGCTAGTAGGTTACTGAATCAAACGACACCTAATATAGGTAACTACATTAATAAACGGACCTAATCGGAGGATCGGGTAGCATGAGGGTTCGTAAACCAAATGAGTGTAGGAACTCAGGTAATATGGTTTAACAAAGCCTACACACTAAAACGAAACTTATCCTAAGTGCTTTTGACCCGTTACGACCCGTTTAGGTAGCTTATGCTACTTTAACGCGTCGTTTGCGTAAAACGCGTTCGGAACGCCTAACTAGCGCTATGACAAGTAAGATATGCCTTGACATGTCTAATATTGTTACTAAATCAGTTTAGATACCAAGAGTTATGTTACATAGGCTTAAAATGAATTTTGACTTAAAAAGGGCATTTTGGTAATTTACTTAAGGCATAAGAACTACTTATCATACAACTACTTAAACGACGTGACCATAAGGTATAACCTCGGAAGGTTATTCCCTAAACTACTATGGTCACCTAAAGTGTTTGGTCGGATCCTAATGATCGACCAAATGGGTCGGGTTCGAAAGCATAAGCGATTTATCAGATCGCTTACCCTTACGACCCTAAACAAGCACAAATCGAAAAGTGATGAGCTAAACATGCTAGAACATGTTTAGTTAAGTTAGAAAACAGGTTTTGATATCAAAACAAACGGTTTTGATACCCTAGAGTAGTTTGGTTACAAAATACGCAAGAACACGCATTTTGCCCGAAACTACGACTCGTCACTGAGCCTAGATAACGTGGTAATCAGTAGGTATAGTCACTAGGGACTATGACCATCGTGATTACGCTCACGTTATGAAGTTCAAACGAACTTCGCATTGACCATTTTAAGTGTATCATGCATTATATAGTGTGTTAGGGTGTTCGGGGATCATAGCTAACTCAAAAATAATAAAACAATGTTTCTACTAATATTTTGGTGTTTTGGGTAATGTTCGGTTGTTCGGTTAGATACCGGTTCGTTAAAGCGTCAAGTTATTCCCTTTAGTGTTCTTTAAGTACCCTTTTGTGACACTTTTAATTCCCGACACTTAAGAAAGCATACAGGACCATTTTGCCATATTTTTGCACATTACTAGCTTGTTAAAAAGCTGAATTTTGCTGAAATATGCAGAATTCTGCACTTTGAGTGGGTTTTAGGCACCTTTCGGCACTTAAACTATCATCTAGTGACGCAGTTTTATGGTCCTTACTTTCCTGCACTCCATACTAGTGTAGTACCTTGTCTCTGGCCCTTACGGGGTCTCAAAACACTGTCTGTCCATGTACTGACATTGTTAGCATGTTTCTGAGTTATCCGCTAATTGTGCTAACTGTGCTTTGTGCATCATGTATCACTAAAGTTTGCATGTGATAATGAGATGACGTTGTGTAATATGTGATGCACATGTATGTATGATACAGAAATCAGAAAGCAGTTTAAGTTATTAATTGTAATTCAGCACATTCGTTAAGCACTAATCAATATTAATTAATTATACGGATAACGGGATTTATGAGGATTGTCACATCATGCGAGTATTCAAATGGCACCTTTCGAAGCATTGTATGGTCGCAAGTGCCGTTCGCCTATTTGTTGGAACGAGATTGGTGAATCTCAATTCATTGGTCCCGAGCTTATACAAGAAGCAACGGACAAGATTTTACAGGTTCGAGACAATTTACTAAAAGCCAGGAGCCGACAAAAGAGTTACGCCAATAAGCGTCGCAAACCCTTGGAATTCGAGACAGGTGACTACGCTTATTAATCGTAAAATACTTGCACAAATAGCTATATCAAATAGGAATTGTCTTTACATGATTTCCAATGAGATCATAAAAGAAGTAAGTTGGAAGGAATCCACCGGTTAAACGGAGTTGCCCGGAGAATGAACTCCGAGAAGGTCGAATAAAAATGAATAGAAAGAATATGATAAATATGAGAAAGTAGTAAAAATAAAGTAGTCAAAATAAATATGAATCAACACGTTCACTAAAAAAATTTCTTCTTCCCAGATTATTCTTTTTTTAGGTATCCCCTTGGAAGGGCGTGGTTCGATTTGGCAAGAAAGGGAAACTCGCACCTCGCTACGTTGGTCCTTTCTAGATTCTCGAAAGGATTGGTAAGGTTGCATATAGACTGGACCTGCCTCAAGAACTCAACAATGTTCATCCTGTCTTTCATGTTTCAAACTTAAAGAAGTGTCTCGCTGACGAAGGACTTCAAGTCCCACTCGAAGAACTACAAGTCAACGAAACATTGCACTTTGTGGAAAGAGCCGTCGAAATCATGGAACAAGGAGTCAAGTTATTGAGGCGCAGTAAAATTCCTATCGTTAAGGTTCGATGGAAAGGAAAACGTGGCGCTGAATTTACTTGGGAACTCAAGAGTGACATGAAGACGAAGTATCCCTACCTTTTCGCTACATCTTCCTAAATTTCGGGACGAAATTCCCTAAAAGAGGGGAGACTATAACGCCCTGCTCTTTTATACTTTCCATATATAGCAAGTCTTGTTCGTATGTCCATTTTTGGAAGTCTTGTGATCTTGTATTCATTCGCCATTGAAATCATTGTAAACTCGAGATTGGATCATAAATAAAATTTGCATTTCTTCAAACTTGTGCCATACATACTACATATACATATTCGTACGTTTGATTGTGAAACAATTTGATACATATTCGTGATGCTTGCAAACATATGATGAACTTACAAATACGTGACATTCATGCTTCATACAATACTTACATACGAATCTTATGCTTAATCATACTCATTTTTATACTTATGTACCCTAACATGACCTTAAAATATGTTACTTATAACATTTGGTCATGTTGCAAATCATTAAATCAAGGAAATAAAAATTTGTGTTTTCTGTCAAAGGCTTACGGACCGCAAGCCCTCCCCCTTACGGTCCGTAAGGATGTCTGGCGGGCAGCAGGTTCAAACAGCCACGATTTTGCACGAAATCCCAACACCAAACCTCCTCCAATCACCTCTAATAACCATTAAAACACTCACCAACCTAACCTAACTCTTCCCCTATAAATACCACACTAATCCAAGTCCTAAACACTTTACAAACTCATCTAAATCTCTCTCAAATCACCAAAAACGCAGCTGAAACTTCAAGTTCGGACAGAAGCACTACCCTTCACTAAAGTGAGCATAACTCTCTCAATACTTGTCTGTTTTAGCTCATTCTTTTTCCTATGTACTTGGATTTTCGTTAGCTTCGATTCCATGGGTATTTCACAGTAAATAAGTCCCTGGAACTCCGGAAAATAGGCTCGAAAATTCACTATTTGAATCTGATTTCATTAATCTTTACTAATACTTGTTTAACTTGAGTCTAACTCAACTCTAACCCACGTCCTTATGCGCATAACCATGAGTGATTCTAATGAGTATACTACTCATGAAAGTGTTAGAATAACATCATCTAAGACATTAGACTTGTTACGATTCTAATGAGTATACTACTCATGAAAACATTAACCCTTGAGGTTTCATAGTGTCAAAACAAAGTACTTTGTGTTAAAGGATGATTACTTTCGTATACATATGTTCTTGTGTTTTAATTTCCTAAATCCTTAATCTACCATTAATCTCCATTACTCATACATTTTGTTTCTTCGCGTAGAAGGACTTGGTGTTCCAACCTCCTAATCAACCACAACTCACTCGCGGATTCACAAGTAGAAGACTTGCAAAACCATGAGTATACTCGCAACCCCCTTTTTATGTTTACCACTTTTGGGGTGTAACATGTTAATTTATAAAACCACACTTAAACTTATTCTTTATGCAATGCATGAAAACAATCCTTATACATGAATACTATGTTGTTATACTTTATGCTTATACATGGACCATACTTATGTGATATACTATAGTCATTAGCTATATACAAGCCTCCATTTAACATGTATAGCGCTATAGGAGTAACGCACCGCCCATAAACTAGTGGCCATGTTGAATTATATCATTTTGCGTAAACAGAAGGTTGACTAGACATATTGCATGCCATGTTATATTGATCTTGTATAAACTAAGTTGCCATGTGGATTCGTTTTAAACTTTTATACTTATACTTATTCATAAACTTGTATACTCGCCTTTGCTTTTGCATTGAATTGTATTTTAAACATGTTACAAGTTGAGGATTGATGATGCTATGAAAATGGACTAGCAATGATGCCTAGATACTTACTTAGACGTTTAGATTTAAAGTGTTGTATCAATTTTGTTATGTTTATGTTATGAACAATGTTGTTATTTGAATTTCTTGTAATATTTGATAATTTGCTATGAAATGAAATCGGATGAATTAAATATTCTCACAAATAGTGTTATGAAGTCTCTTGCAATCTCGAACTAGTCCCACTCCGATGATTCCGCCATTGGTTGGGGTGTGACAGGTAATCTAGAAGATGGTGTAAGAACAAGATCTGCTACAGCACATCACATGAGTGTGCTTTTGCTGGGTTCTTCAACGAACATACGAACCGGACTGATCGAACACACACGCGATGTGCGGAAACCACCGCGTGCCTTGTACCACAACGTAGAGCTCGTACAGAAGGTGTAGAAGATGAGAGAACCGTGAGTACACAGAGTATTCACAATCAACAATCACACAGATTGAATGAAGAACACACAAAGCTAGGGTTTGTTTGCACAAGAACTTTTCTCCAAAATTTTCACTGTTTCATTGAATGCCAAAGTCTTAGAATGCGTACAGACACTTAGAATATATACACAACTAAATACGAACACCATACAATGAAACCTTAGTCAGTATTTAAAATATAAGTACTAACAACTAATAGAACTACAAAGTCGGACCATATGAAAGAAACACAAGTACTGACATTTAGAAAACAACAAATTCAGACCATATAAGGAACTCCTTGTCCAAATTTGTGACACTTTCACATAATTACAAGATTAGTCCTTCAATGTTGAAACTTCAGCAGCATCCAGCATTTATCAAACTTTTGGTGCACTTGCACAACTTTACTTTTATTTTAACTTAATAGTTGAGGTCAATTTATGTGCAGAGAACCAAAGTTGCGTCAAATGATGTTTCTTAATTCCTTTTCAGGGAATTTGGCTTGAAGATTTTAATAAAGAAAGTAATATATGCAAGATAAAAAAGGCGGCATATAGGCTTGTGCGGGTTGACTTACACTACAATAAATAACAGCTTTAGCGACGACCCTTTTAGCGATGACTTCAAAACCGTCGTCGCTAAAGGTTCAATCTGTGTCCAATCTTTAAAACAGATCCTTGGCCGTTCGATCAAAATACAATCCAACGGTTGAACATATATTAAAACATAAAGGTTATCAAAACCTTTGGCGGGCTACGTGTTGGTTCAGTTCTGTTTTGAACATAATGTAAAACATGAAAACATACCTTTGATTGCATCAGACAGGCCAGCAGTAGTGTTTGACATGATTGTCAGCTTGATCTGGTTCCTCCTTAGGGTGCAATCTAATGATGGGGAGTAAGAAAAACGATAAGGGAATCGGTATGGAGAGGAGGTCGATTGATGTTATGAGTTATGAGGGTTTGTGTAATTGTCTAACCCCTTAACCTCCACATGAGTCTCCTTATATAAGCACCCAGGAGGAAACCTAATTAGTTAATAAGGGTAATATGGTCCATCAACAATTACCAACTAATTATTTAATAGGTTGTTATATATTTTGATCCATATAATGTAAATGATTATAATGGCTACTAGATTAAATATTATACCATAATATATTTAATCTTACATTCTTCCACTTAGCCGAGTAATCATTTACTATGAGTATTAGATAAGCCTAATCAAGAGTTAACACTCATTTTAGCCTTAAACAAGTACTATAGCAGAGAAATACAGCCGTTGAATCATTATGCGACTCAGGACCCCCATTAATCATACTATAGCCTTAATTTAAAACCTAATCGTTATGATCAAAATACGCATAAGCCCTTTGTTTGATTTGTTAACTATATTTGTCTATATGCCGTTATGCTAGCTTGACATATTCTTAGAGACATACAAAATCAAACTGATGAGGAAAATTAACTAATACTTAGTCATTCATAGTACGATATGCAGTTGCGCATGGCCATCAATTAATACCCGTCTCTGAGCTCTCTTAATAAGACTTATGGGTAATAGCCCTTCAGTTATAGGATCCTTAAGCATATCATGAATGTATTCGATACAAAACTTAGTTTCCTCAATTCGTTCATAAACGAATAATTAATTGCGTATCGAAATTTAATGCAGCACCTCTCGAACTGTTACTGTTCAAGGAGTCATGGTAGCTGACTTTATCACACTAATTCTTCAAAACATTAATTATATGGAGTTAATAAACTTATGAGTCCACCGATAAATTTCCAACAACATTTAGTGACTATATTATGTCGTTATAACTTAGGTTGTTAATATCAGTGCATTATGACTCCTCCATGAAATAGGTTTTGTCTGCTGACATAAAGATATACCCGAAATTACATTTTGTCATCTTTGAATATCTCAAAGTTAGAGTAATAAACCGGTTTTAATTCTCACTTCCTCTTCAAATTATAGCTTCTCGTTTCTTTTAAAGATACTGTAATACTCCATTAGATGCTTCACATTAATCTAGACATATCTAGTGTGTTGCAATGTGAGTAATATCTAAACGAGTATAGACTTGAACTTACATAAGGCTTCTAATTAATGAAGCGTAAAAATAATCTCATTTACCATATTATCCTCTGAAGGAGAGCAGTATTGATTGTTACATATGTAAGGACCCATTTGAAGTTAAACTTATGGAATGAAACTAATGTCCCATTGGGTCTATCTCGGTGTGTTATGATATCTATTACATAAGAGATATCTCTGAGATCTATTATATCAAAGTTTGTGTTAACAATGCTTTGACTTATGTAACATATACTTGTCAAAAGAATATCATCTATATAGACAAGTTTATCTTAGTTGCTCCCACTCATTTTGAGGTAGGTACATTAATCCACTTGGTTGTTGATGAAAATAATTACGTTAGCTTTTCATCACATTATGATGTTTGCATTAACCCATACATGGATATTATTGGCTTACAAATAAAGTGTTCTTTAACCTTCAGTTTGAAACTTTAGGTTGTTATCTAATGAACATGTAAATGTGTCAGCCAACTGTTATGGAAAATTGTTTATAATGTTCATCTAATGTAGCTTTAAACTATTATAAGCTACTAGAACAGTGATGATCCTTAAAGAAATCTTTTGTAAGATAGGTAAGAAAGACTCTTTGATAATTCATCTCTTTCTGAGTGTAACATTTGACAATCAATCATGCTTCTTAGTGTCTTAACGTTTATATATTAGGATTTGGTTTAGTTATGAACACTCTTAGGTAGTTCAATCAAATCCCAAATGTTATACGAACACATAAAATCAGTTTTACTAGAAAACTGTTTTATTCCTTTTAAAAGAATATTGATTGACACTAATGGCTTAATTTGAAGAGATAAGACCAGTAAACATTTCCAAAATTCATTTCAACTTCAGTTAGGGAGGTTATGTAATCATCAAAGTTAGTAGGCTTTTAAACCTAGATGACCTCCTGAGTTGATTATTGGGTTCATTAGAAGTTTCAGTTTTATGGATTAGCTCTTGGTTAGGTTGCTATCATTTTCCTTCTAAATTTGAAAGAGTTGGTGCAGTATGGTGTACAAGAGGTGTAATCGGAGTTAAATTCGGAGTGAAATTTAATGACACTCTTTCCCCCGCCTCTTGTATTCCTTGCAAGTCATGATAAGGACTTTGACTGCTCCCACTGACCTTAGAAATCTTTAGGAACTCAGCATGCTTAGGGTCAATATTTAACGACCAACAAATTCTAATAGAGAAACACAAATTAATGACGTTAGTCGTGATTTCTCTTGTTGAGGATTATATTAGTTTATGTAAGAAATCTAAGTGTGCCCACAATTAAGCAACAATGAAACTTTTGTAAGAGTAGCATTAGATTTAAGGAGAAAATTTTTGATAGAACAGTGTCATGATGGAGCGGTGTCTTGTACAAGAGGTACAAATTGAGGTAATGTAAAATTTGCACTCCCCCACCTCTTGCAACTATTGCAAGTTATCATTAAGACACTTAATGCTCCCACTGATCTTTAATATCACTAAAATGCTACAAGAGAAGTTTCAATGAGCTACGTGATGTGGGAACCTATCACATATACGTTAGACTTTATTTGATTTCTCTAATGTCCAGATATCAAAAGAAAATAAACTTTAGGGACATATCTAATAGAAATCTTATTAAATGTATATATATGAATAGATTTCTTCTAAGAGCGTGAGCCATATGCGACAAAATTTAGATACAAGTTGATAGTCTTTTAAATGATAAATGAATTATGTCTGAATATTCCATTTGGAATAAGTTCCACGAATGTCAATGAATGACTTATGATGGACCCATACTTATTCCTTAAGCCAAGTAATATTTAGGGCTATAACGTCATGATTTAAAATCACTTAGAATGAGATTAGATAAAAGAATCATCCTCATTAACCATGTCATGATTTCTCATGAATTTCAGTTATAATGGATGAAATTTATAAGTCTCATTTTCCTTTTGTCAAATTCTCATTTGCATGATGACAAGAGTTGTGAAAGTGTAAGGTATCATCTAGTTCCATCTGAGTAATGTTTCAATCCAGATATTTAGAACAAATAAGATGAGAGTTTAAGGTAAGTGTGACTTTATGTTGACTATGCAAACCTCACAACGTTCATAACTTTGCTTAATTATGATACTATATACTGATTAATCTTCAGAATATATAAGGTATCGAAAAGCATTGTTAGAAGACTGCTTATTATGGTTCTTATAGCCTTAACATTTAATTTTGTCACTAACTCTCGTGTTAGTTATTTGTCGAGTTCTGGTAAGGAAACGTATGGAACTAGAGTCAACTAATCATGTGTTAATTAGAATATTAAAAAATTATCAGACTTAAATATCATTAGTAAATGACTATCTAATTAATTTATCCAACTGTTCTTTAGAATAATGGATAGTCTCGTTGTTTATGCCTAGTCTAATGACATAATTATGCATTGAGATTTTCCCTTTAAGAACCTTAAAGTTGGAATTAGCACTTGTAATTTGTCTATGGACCTTAGAACAATCCTCTTTTAAACTATTAGTGGTTGTAAGGTGAATAACATCTTATTTTCCAGTTCCAAACATTTATTTCTTTGTACATATGTTGCTTATCAACACACTCATTATACTTTGGTACTTTTGAGTGTTATAGTTGATTTATAAGGCTTCAAATTGTACAAGTGAAAATCTTAGTATGTAATGTACTGGAAAAATGTACTTATTTCCATGCGTAAGCCCTTAACCTTATGGGTCATGGTATTGTACATTATTATGTATTCACATATACCACTTAACTGTATAATTTATAATTTTAAATGAAGACATGCACCTTAGGAGTTCTTGTGATTATTCCACAATTATAGATTAGTCTTAGGAAAGACTTAATCTGGAATAACCTTTTAGTGACAGCACTTATTCTTGATTATCATAAGGGACATCATGTTCGATTTATCCTAATCATCATGCTATATTTTTCTTCTGTAGTGCTTTATCAGAAGAGAGCAATAGAATTATCGTGTCTTAAGAGATAATCAAGGATTTAATTCAAGAGCTAATTCTTATGGAAACTTTAAGAAAAACATATTAGATTTAGGAATTAGAGTGGATGAGATATAGACTTATAGAAGAAAATTATAGTGAGTAAAAAAATTATGGGTACTAAGAATAAGGCAGACGAAATGATCATAAAAAAATAATGAAGGATCATTATGTGAAGAGGTTGTGATATGTCTATTACTAACATCAAAATAATACACTTATTTAAAGTTCTACTTAAACGAAGACAAATCAGCTTTGGCCAGAAGTGTAATCATTTAAGCATGTGTGCAAAGTGGTTGTAACAAATCAGCTTTGGCCAGAAATTGAGACAATCACTTTTGTTATGCACTTGTTAAGTATGCCATCTATGAAGGAATTAAATCAGCTTTGGCCAGATATTAAGACATTAATGTTTATGATGCACACTTAATATAGCTTTCGTAATACTTGAACGATAAGTAGATGTATCAAATCAGCTTTGGCCAGAAATGATACATCAGAAGCTCATTCAAGTAAAGCCATTTTGGTTTTGTAAAACATTATTTGATCCTTACTAATTAACTAAGTATTTACAAAACCAATCATTTAATAGCAAACTACCTGTTAGCACGGATCGAACTGCTCAAAAATTAGTTCACATTAACTGCTCAATAAAGTAACAGGATTTCGAATAAGTCTTGAAATTTTATGAACACTCATGATTTCGGATGAATCATGAATGTCTTGGATTCATCCGAGATGATGATTTCGAATAATTTCGGACTATCCGAAATGGACTATTTCGAATGATATCGGATGTGTCCAAGACGCCTAAGTCGAGTCATTTCGGATGGTTTCGGATGACTTCGGATGTGTCCAAGACCCATGATTTCGGATGATTCCATGATGATTATGCTTAGTCCGAAATGATCTTTGATGGTCCGAAATGGACGCTTAGTCCGAAGCGATTAGTCCGAAATGATCCGTGATGGTCCGTAATGACCATCCGAAATGTGTTCCACAAGATACAAAATCCTTAATTTAGGCAGTTAACAACACATGATTTCGGAACAGTAAAAATTAATGAATTTTCATCCGTAATGCATCCATAATTCATCCGAAATGCATCCATAATGATGAAACCCCATATCCGAAATCATCCGTAATGATCCGTAATAATCAGAGATGATCCGTAATGATCTGAGATGCATTCGAGATGATGAAACCCAGATCCGTAATCATCCGTATTCATCCGTGATGATCCGTAATGATGATTTCGGATGGCAAAAACGAAATTTTATTGGGTTTTCAAAGCTGTTTTCCAGTTTTTTTTATACCAAAATTCGGATACAAAACAGAACTGACTGATCAACATACGCTCTGATACCACATGTTGGTTCAGTTCTGTTTTGAACATAATGTAAAACATGAAAACATACCTTTGATTGCATCAGACAGGCCAGCAGTAGTGTTTGACATGATTGTCAGCTTGATCTGGTTCCTCCTTATGGTGCAATCTAATGATGGGGACTAAGAAAAACGATAAGGGAATCGGTATGGAGAGGAGGTCGATTGATGTTATGATTTATGAGGGTTTGTGTAATTGTCTAACCCCTTAACCTCCACATGAGTCTCCTTATATAAGCACCCAGGAGGAAACCTAATTAGTTAATAAGGGTAATATGGTCCATCAACAATTACCAACTAATTATTTAATAGGTTGTTATATATTTTGATCCATATAATGTAAATGATTATAATGGCTACTAGATTAAATATTATACCATAATATATTTAATCTTACACTACGCACTTCTTCATTCCACCCAAATGACACACCAGTTGTCTCCCCCTAAAATCTTCAAAACCTCGATTGACGCCGCCAATCGCCGCACCACATTGCCAGACCACCTCCTCCGCACCGTCACACCACCTCCTTAGCACCGCCGCACCACCTCCTTAGCAACGCCCGACCACCTGGTTATTTCCTTTTCCTCTTTAGTCTTGAAACTAAATTATGGGTTGGGGATGAATGGGTGTTTTAGAACGTTACGTACCCTCCGAATTTCTTTTTAATTTCAGTGGAAATGTTGATAATTTGAGTAGATCTGCGTCATTTTTCAACTAACAACAAACCCTAGAAAAGTTTGACTTGAAAGTAGACAAATAGCCGTACTAGGTACATAGGAGATCGAGCCTACTATCAGAAGTGGAAAAATCACATGGGTAATCATGTGGGTTTGTCTCGTGAAATGCCCACCAAGATTCTTCAAGATTTTTATTAACCTAGTTTGGACTTTTTTTTACAACTAAAGTTTGAAGCACATCTTATGTCTATACAACTTCTTGTAGATCTTTTCGATTTTGTGTAATGGTTTTTCCATTTTATACCTCAAAATATTGAAAGACACAGTGTTCACTAAATGAGAAGAAATGTAAATCAATAAGAAAGTGTAACAATGCTGAGTGTGGGAAGTACACCCAAAAATGTTGGATTTGCGATATCCTTAACGAGTACTTCTACCAATATCAAAGCAAAAGGCTAGCATTAGGGGCGGTTTGGCTGTGCGCTTGAAACTGATTATGTGAATTGATATCAAATCATCATAGGATACGAGCTCTAATCAATAATAGATCAGATGCTAGCGTTTGGTGGAGCGAATTTCATGTTAACCTTATGTTATCACTTTGCAAAATGAGAAAATTTAACCTCCCTAGTAGTTTATCTTGTAATTCAGAATATCCATTAAAGTTTATATCTTTTTGGGTCTCTAAGACTAATGGGTATGGAGAGCCTCATCCCCAAGAGGATGGGCCACCACGTCAGCGCCACGTAGGCTCGACTTGGAGGGGATGGACCTAGGGGGTGGGGGATGAACCCCTTTATATATATATATATATATATATATACTAGTCTAAGTTCCCGTGTGATACACGGGTGACTACACAAAAAAAATTATACTTTAACTGTGTTAACGTAAATATTTTAATTATATGTGGTTCAAATATTAACAGAAATGATAGAAAGTACAACAAATAATTGAAATACATGAATACCTTAACTCATTGAAGATCTCTTTATATTCAACTTTAGTTGTTTTATTTGTAAGTTTGACATGTGCTCCGTAAATATCGCACCTGTGTTAAGTCAAAAAATATTACTCCTAAAATCAATGTTTAAGGAAAAAATAACAATAAAAAAGCTAAAGATATTGAATATAAAATGCCAGCACACAACCAAATATATTTGAGCAAATTCTAATAGTCTAAGAGGGTGTTTGGGGTTGAGTTTTGAAGAAGATTTTTAGATTATTGAGTTCTGAAATCGTAAATAATCATTAAGTGGTTTGTAGACTATTAGTAAATATTCTTGTTTTAGTATAATCATCTGCAATTCCTTAACTCCTAACTTTTCTACTTTTGTTAATAGGTTTGGACAATAAAAAATAAGTAATCAGCAAAAAGTTATGACATGGTTCAAGGAAAAGAACAATTGCTTCATATTATAATATCTAATGAACAATAAAAACTTACATCTCACAAAGTTTTAAACATATAAATAAGACTAAAATCTCTTTGCTAATTCTTTATGCTTAATAAAGCATGTAATCAACTCATTTGGAAGACCTTAAAACCATGTACCGTACAAAACCATAAAGCTAGTTAATCTTTTCAAGCATTCCCATAGTTTCTGAATTTGCATTAAACTGCATATATGGCTTTTGAGATTGGGGTAACCGCTACTGCAGTATTGCTAATGCATCATTTTCTTCTGGAGCTGACTTTTATGAGTCTTGAAACAAAAACAAAAACAATCATAATTTGCTCGAAACATCATAAAAAATATTCGAGTAAAATCAGTGATTAAGTTAAACAAAAGTTTCGATTCAAATTGTTGCGAATCTCCTAAACTAAGCTTGCTGCAAATCTGCAACAAATATGAAGGATCAAACCAATTTAATAGACGAAATGATACAAACAGATTGAGTTTTACCATTTGTGGTGGGTGAATCAAGATTGATGTTTGATTTGAAGAAGTCACGAAGCATAGCTGTTAAACACATTAATAATAAAAAATGAGAACACTATCAAATTCTTTATTTTTAAATGGTTCATGACATAATATACCGGTACCAAATTTGATATCGATACGGTAAGGTATCGTACCGGTATTTGAGGGTAAAATTCAGTAAAATATTGGTACCGTAGTGAACCGGTACCAAACCAAAAGTACCGGTACTAAAAAACACCAAAAAAGTGGGTACCGAATCGGTACCGAAAATAAATCGGTAAAGGAAATTCGGCACCGGTACCCGGTACCAAATGCTCGTCCCTATTCCCGAGTATGGTCTCATGCATCTCAACCATTTGCTATAATGTGTATATAGTTACAATCCATGATCTGAACAGTACAGTACAGTTAATCCATGGCACCTGTATTTATTTAAGAATTTAAATGGTTCATACTTTATACGCGTCACCTGCTATTAAATTACCTATACTCAATCGTCTTGAGTCATGCTTACGATTTCTTAAAATGTCTTAGTATAGTCTTTACTACACCATTAATTTTTATTGAGCATCAAACCTGGTGCCATCAAAATTCATATCAAAGGGCTAGCAAGGTAAACACTAACATATAAACCTGCAAATCTGCAACAAATATGAAGGATCAAACCAATTTAATAGACGAAATGATACAAACAAATTGAGTTTTACCATTTGTGGTGGGTGAATCAAGATTGATGTTTGATTTGAAGAAATCACGAAGCATAGCTGTTAAACTCATTAATAATAAAAAATGAGAACACAATCAAATTTTTTATTTTTAAATGGTTCATGACATAATATACCGATACCAAATTTGATATCGTTACGGTAAGGTATCGTACCGGTATTTGAGGGTAAAATTCAGTAAAATATTGGTACCGTAGTGAACCGGTACCGAACCAAAAGTACCGGTACCAAAAACGCCAAAAAGTGGGTACCGAATCGGTACTGAAAATAAATCGGTACAGGAAATTCGGCACCGGTACCCGGTACCAAATGCTCGTCCCTATTCCCGAGTATGGTCTCATGCATCTCAACCATTTGCTATAATGTGTATATAGTTACAATCCATGATCCGAACAGTACAGTTAATCCATGGCCCCTGTATTTATTTAAGAATTTTAAATGGTTCATACTTTATACGCGTCACCTGCTATTAAATTACCTATACTCAATCGTCTCGAGTCATGCTTACGATTTCTTAAAATGTCTTAGTATAGTCTTTACTACACCATTAATTTTTATTGAGTGTCAAACCTGGTGCCATCAAAATTCATATCAAAGGGCTAGCAAGGTAAACACCAACATATAAACCTGCAAACAATATTAAAATTTACCATTTTCGTTATTTTAAAAGGTTACAATCACATGTTATTATCCATTTCTTTCAATCAACACAACATAGACCGCTTTAATGGAAAATGAAAGTGAAGCTAAAGATGGACTTACCGGAGCTTGTTCGAAAGTTCACCGGAACCCTAGATGAACTCTTTGGCTTTCTGTGTGATGTCGTTATGGTTTCTTAATATAAAATAACATCAACCTGGGAAAAAATATTAAACCTCAAATTCCTAAACGAAGTGCATACCATAATAGAAAGTATGAGCTCAAATGTGTATAACATATTATAGATTAAAAAACACTACCTGCCCATCAATGTTGAACTCATGTTTCTGTGCCCAACCATTCTTTCTCCAAATATCGAAAGCATCCTTAAAAAGTATAAACTGAAATAGAACTTGATTATAAATTTAAGCCTAAAAAAAGTTCTAAAACTAAAGGAAATCACAAACGCATAATTTTCACTAATTAATTAAACATACCACCACTCATCACTAATACAATTACCTCAAATCGAAATGAAATCCGTAATGTAATTTTGCTATCACACTATTGTTTCATTTGTTACATCTACACAAAAGGTATCGAAGAAGATATAGTTAAGAACCAAACCGTCATACTGAAGTGTTTAATAAAAATCAATCTAAGATTAGTTTTTTGCTATAAAGATTTGTGAAGAATTACTCTGTAGATTAGGAAAATTTTAATCAATTACCCCTAAAAATATAAAATAGATTAAACCCTAATTATCTTTACAGCCGATATTATACCAATTTCACTAATAATAATTACACAATCAATTTCAGAATTCAACCATCCTCAGCTTCCAGTAGTACTTTACAGCTACCTATTAAAACTTCAGCTCTACAAGTCTTTGCAAAAGAAGGCAGTGGAGAATATTCTTAACCAATCCGCAAGAAAAGATAATGTTTCACAGTGATTCTGTAAATAATGTTTTATCATATTACATCATCAAGCATCGAAGAAAACATACCTGGATGAGAGTTCGAATGCTCGAGATGTAGAGATTTTTATAGTGGGTATAGAACAATCGCCATAGATGAAGCCGTAGATAGTATTAGGGCTATTACACATCTTCTTCTTGATTCGGCCCCACATTATTAGAACCCTAAATCCTAATTCTAACACACATTAGGGTTATGAGCAAGAGAAGGACACTGTGAAAAAATCTTATACAACCATTGAATAACATACCTGGAACGGAAGAACAACACAATGATAATCGATTGATTGAAGATTAAGCAGCGATTGAAAGATCAAAAGCGTTTGAATTCTCTGATTAATCATAGACAGTTTATAAGCGTTAATAATGGAAACACATTGATAATTTTGTATAAGAATTTCAACTGATTGTGAATTGATTGGGTTTCCATATCTTCATTAGGCGGTTTCACAAAATGAAAAAGGAGGAAAAGCCCGCTCAAAACTCAATTCTCTGGCCAAAGAGCATTGCCACATCAAAGTCAAAAAGTCAACATTATTTTGCTTTAGTATAAGAGATAGATGTATGTATGTATAGATGTGTGTGTGTTAGGAGAGAGGAGAGAGGCACGGCTCATCCGGCTGTGGGGAGTCGGTCTTGCCGAGCCGACCCTATGGGGGGTGGTGTGGGGGACCGGCACCGGTCCTAGCCGGGCCTCAGCCGGCCCCCATACCCTTTAGTCTAATTGACTGTTGTACTGCAATGCACAGTTACCACACTATCTGGTCAGGTCTTGGGACATAACTATCGTGTGATGTACTTTTTTCTGCAATACAGTGGCGGAACTAGAAAATTAACTCAGAGGCATCAAAAAAAAAATTGTTTTTACCGTGCAATCATACAATATTAAAAAAACAACAATAAATAAGTATAGTAAAAAATTCTTTTCGGCCGCACAAACCGTAGCATTGTTCAAAAATTCCGGGCCGATTCGATTGCGTAAATCCGTCTTGACAAGCTTCAATTCGAAAAAAAATTTAGTTATTGGGCTAATATAATGTGCTATTATTTAGTTATTTGGGCTTATTATTTGGGTTTGTATCATCATCACCAACTGGACTTATTATTAGATTGTAAAAAAGTTTTTGAGGGCTGTCCTCATAGTTGTTTAGAGTTGTCCTTAGTATAAAAATCGAAAAAAAAACTTATACTACCGGAAAAAAGTTGAGCCGTAGCCCGTGCTACGTCTGGACCTTCTTTAGGTCCGCCCCTGCTGCAATATGTTGGTAAACTCTTGAGCCATGAAATAAGGCATGCCCATGACGTTTTTTTTTATTTTTCATTTCATATTTTTCATGTATGGCAATTCTCTACGGTATGAATGCAAATAAATAAGGTTGACCCTCGTGAAGTGGAAAAATTGGCGTTTTTGTCTGGAATTCAGCTACGGGTAATGTTTATGAATGAGTTATATATTATTTAAATGCTTATACACAAGATATATAAATGTTCATATATCCACGCTTGTTTGAACAGGTCTATCTAATTGGCGTTTAAAGTTGAACTACATCACAAATCCACACTTGTTTAGTCCAAAAGACAAAATGGCCTATAGATATTTTGGATATCGGCCTACGATTTGATCAACTCTTTACAAAAAACATTTTCGGTAGTATAATAATGATCATTGTTTTATAGCTACTTGAGATTTACTATTTTTTATGATTACTAATCGTTATATTAACATAGTGAAGCACATAGAAGAAGTTGCAGATAAATATGACATATGACATTGGGGAACACCGTGACTTTCTTCTTTCATGTAAGGTTTCATTTAGTTGGTTGTTTTATGTTTGCCTTAAACAAAATTTTCGAACTAGTTAATGTTTGTGTAATTTTATATGTTTATATATATATATATATATATATATATATAGAAAGGGGATCAGGAGAAAACGTTCAAAAGTGTGAGAACGGTGAGAACGCTTCCTGGCCCAACACGTGTCACGCCGCTTAGAAAAGGGCGGAGGGACTTTTTTGTCCTTTCATATTCTGCTTTTCCAGTTCCGTTTTTCCCAATATTGTTTTAATTTTTGGTTTTTAAGATTTTTGGCGTTAACCAAATTCAATAATTAATGGCGTTTTAATGGTTTCATTGTATTAACATTTTGGCGTTTATTGCGTTTATGACGTTTATTCAAATCGTATGCCATTGGAACCCAGGGGGCATGAAATCTATTTGAATGGCGTTTTTCAAGGCGTTTTAAACAAGATGGCCCATTGTTTCTATTATTTTTTATAAACATTTTGGCGTTTGTGGTATCTTGGGGTTTTACAATTGTTAGATTATATTTCAGCCACAGTAAAAAAAAATAGAAGCTAAGAAATTAAATTAAAAATCCTAATCGGATCTTTCTTCACAATCTTCACTGTCATCACTCTCTCTGTTCTTTAATAGTACAAGAACTTTCACAAAAAATATGGCGTTTTATGTAAAACTTAACAAACCCATCGGTTTGATTATTTTGCCTGCTCGTCTGTTGAAGTGGTTTTTTTGTGGATGTTTGCGGACATAGATCTATGACGTGTGGGTCGGTTTTTCGCTTTTTCTTGATGTTGATCTTCATCTTTATATTCATCCCACTCTTCGGTGTGATTGATCTCTTCTCCTCATCCAAGCCTTCTTCAAGAACAAAAAATACAAAATGCCATATGACTGGCATCAGTATCTTTTTGTTGAATTTTTGTCCATCTTATGCAGCAAAATCTTACTGAGTTACTCGCCTCCGCTAACAATTCATTCAGCGAAACTTCACGAATAACAATACTGAATATCCAAGAAAGCATATTAGTCATCTTTGATTTTTTTTTTGGCATTTTACAGTGACTGGTATTTAGTAGTATAGGCGTTTGTTTTTTTGGTTTGATCAAATGGAAGTTGCTGAGACGTATCATTTTATAGGATCGCTTTTTGGCGCCTAAGTTAGGCGGTGCGTTATTATAATAAAGTATTAGTCTTTTTAGTTACTGTTTGTAATTATTGTTTTTGACAAGCTTTATCTCTGAGATCGGTAACATGTCCCATCTTTCAAGTTTGGCGTTTTAGATTCTAATATAAGAAATTTTCCCTATCTTCAGTATTATTTATTTATTTTTCTTTTGGTTTTTTATAATACGATTTCCAAAGTAAATTTATCATGGTTTGATAAACGCCAAAAGTGTATGACATTTGGCTTTTTGGCGTTTTTATTAGATATGGCGTTGTTATTATAAAACAATCAATTGAAAAAGAAAATTAAACAAAATAAATATTGATCTTCCAAATCTTCACTGTCACCAGTCTCTTTCTTCTTTTGAAGCATCTTCACTGGCTGTTTCGACTTTCGTACGATTTTTTTATTTTTGTTTTTTGAAGTAGTGTTTTTTGTCGCCGTTTGGAAACACAAAGTCTGAAATCAGCCTCTTTTTCTATAATTTTTGTCCATTTCATGCAGCCAAATGTTATTGAGTTTACACCCTTTCAGCCAAAATGTTATCTTTTTTGGCGTTTTACCGAGAAAAATAACCCCACAAATAAACCATCTTAAAACTGTAAATTTGATCATGCTAAAATCAATAAAGTGTTGCTGTATGGTGATGGATAACATTGTTAATCCTTAGTTAAGAAAGATAACTGACAATGTTGTCCACCCCATACAGCTACAGTTTATTGACAACAATATATTTGATGTTTGGGTTTCCTGGCGTTTATCAGATGAATGGTATACATTAAATATGGCGTTTGGGGTTTTTGTGTGTGTTTTTAATTGAAGGTCTGAGTTGTTGTATATATATGTTTTTTTTGGCGGTTTTTTAGGCGGGATTTTATTATAATTAAGTTTGGTGTTTTATATCTAATGGCGTTTTTAGTTAGAATGGTGTGTGATTTTTGATTTGGCGTTTTATTTTCATGAGATGGCGTTTTGTTTGGAGTAGTCAGAAGACGCTTTTAGCCTTAATGAAGCACGTCCACGTAATAAAATTGATGTTATTTACGAAAACGCCACCGCGCCAATCTAGTCCATAGATTGTTTTGATCGGATGATCGATAAGCGTTCTCACTGTTCTCACACTTTCTACCGTTTTCTCTAAATCCCGACCCTATATATATATATATCAATGGTTTGGTATGTATTTGGAAAACTGGAAATAACAATACAATGGAAAAAATTTTATATTGTTTTTTGACTTTTAGTGGCGAAAAATGTCGTCGCTAAAGATCAATATATCGCCACTAAAAGAGAACAACCTTTAGCGGCGAAAATTGTCGTCGCCAAAGCTCTGTTTTTCTATAGTTGTAGTTAAGATCTCCGTAAGCAAGAAGTATAAAGACAAAAGGATAATATATGTATTGGGCTATGTAGATTATACGAAGGTTGAAACCTGTGTGAGGGGATTTGAGAAGACATGAAGTATCATCTACGTTGATTAGACCATGGGGTATGGTCCCCTTTCCGAAAAAAGTAATACATACGCTTGAAGGCTTGAGAAGGAAGTTTATTTTGGGCAAGGTAGGAAATAAAAGTAAATTGAATTGGGTTGGGTTGCTTGGAGAAAAATCCAACCTCCCAAACGGTTGGGTGGTATCGGCCTGTGCGAAATAAGAAGCCTCAGTTGGGCTTTTCTAGAAAAATAGAAATTGAGATATTCAAATGAACCAACACAGCTCTAGGCAACGATAATTAGAGTTATCCACGGCAACGTGCCAGTATAGCCGAGCATAGGGTCTCGATGAATAAAACTAGGGTTGGGATGTGGAAAGGCATTGTTTTGGTGGATGAAGACATCCGAAAAGCTGGGATTTCAGACCCAAATCTGCTGGGTTCTGAGCTAGGGGATGGATCGGGTGGGTCATTTTCGGTTACCCGGTTCCAAAAGATGTGGCAGAAAGAATTGGAGATAGGGTGAATTTGGAAAGGTTTAACTGGAACACATGGGTGCCTAATAAAGTTCTATTTATTTATTTGGAAGTTGTGATTGGGGCGTACCCTGACAGCAGCGGAATTAATAAAAAGGGGCATAAACATGACAAATGATTGTTGTAAGCTTTGTGGGTACGGGGAAGAAAATGTGGACCATTTGGTTGCGGGTGTGTTATGGTGAAAGCCATTTGGTGGCATATTTTTCTTTGGCTCAAGATTCCTATAAATATGGAGGCGAACACGTTCAAATGTTCAATAACTTGCTTGAAGGCTGCGAGAAAAATAAAGGTGTCAAAGCGGTGGAAAAATTTATGGAAAGCGTTTGTTTTGTGGTTATGTGGAAAATCTGGAAAGCGCGCAATGAGAAGAGTTTTAAAGGCAGCCCGTTTAGGGGCATGAAAGTGGTGGAAGAGGCTAGGGGGGGGGGGGCTTATTTGTGGCTAAAGCATAGATGGCTCAGAAAGTTAGATTGGAAGAGATGACGCGACTTCAACGTGAGAGACATTGTTTTGTTTTCTTCTTGTCTGGATTCTCGGCTTCTTGTTGGCCCCTTGTATCGTTTTTATATGATTTATAAGGGTGAGAGGGGTGCTCCATGTCAACTCCCCTCACTGGAGCCAATGAAATTCTTCCATGTCAACTCCTTTCTCCAACTCTCCTCAAACACTTAATCACAATAGGTCATTTTGCCCAAATCATTTTTCAAAAAAAAAAAAAGGAAGGAAAAATGCATGATTGGTAGGAACCCCTCTCTCTCCTCTTCCCTACAATCGGTGACTACTCCCCGCACATGTAACACCCCGCGCGGTGAAGGGTTTCACAGCCCTCCGCCGTATGCAGCCCGTTCACCCTAAAAATATGGTCGTTGGAAAAAAAAATCTAGTAATGAATAAAGAAATGTTAATCATTTGCCTAGTGATTTGTCGAAAACGATGGAGTATTATTAGTTTAAAAAGAAAGGAAATGCCTCTGGTCTTGTTCTATGTATTTTTTTTAACGGCCAACAAACTCAATACCGAGCACTATCGGGGCACTCACTTGACAAACGGAGTACTCCGAGAGTAACCCGAGTCCACCAATTCTGGGGAAAACCCGGTAACCCACCCGCCTGTAGGCACGACAGTGAAATTACCGGTAAAACCCGTTTGGCTCAAGGATCCAATCCAGGTTTCCCTATGTCTCCTATCATTGCCCACCAGTGCCTCACTCTGCACCAAGTGGGAGTCGACCCTGCATCTCTGAAGAGAAATGCAAGCCCTCCATGACAATGATCCTAGAGATCATTGGCCTTCGTCTATGTATTTAGGCATCATTGTTTGTATAATATCTAATAGTAATAAAAGGTATCTACTTAATGTCACATGGCATTCTCATACTAATAAAAGAGTTCACATAATGCCACATGGAATTATTCTATCATTCAATTCACTAATATTATTATTATTAATTAATACAAAACGAAAATTTCTTAATAACTTAATACTAATAAATGTTTTTATTATCTACTTAAATATTGATCATTTACTTTTGAATTATCTAAAGTATATAACTAGTTATTAGTAACAATTATACTTATAATAAACAATTTCAAATAATATTAATGTGACAACACATTCTTATTCTTTAAAAGGATTTTTTACTATATGTTTAAAACATCTATTAAATAAATTATTATTTTATATTATAATAATAAAATTGGTAAAGAATAGGTTAGTCTGATACTTGAAAACCGGTTTACTTCCATGCGTTAAAAACACTTTTAATGTTATTAGACTCGTGTAATACACGGGTTTAAGGATATAATATCTTCATAATAATTTTGATGCAAGTCTATACTCACTGGATGTCCTAAATAGAGTTATATTGATCGAAAGAATAGTTTATGTAATGGAACTCTACTACAGGTCCTATTACCGGGTGATCAGGTTATTGAGCCACTCATATTATCCGGAAGTAATACTGGCACTTAAATGTTTATCCCTAGATTTCGTTTTATACTGCCAAACAGAAGGATACGTATTGAAAAGAAGACAATTTACTCGCGCCCTATCTTTTGCCATGACGATAAATAAAAGTACAAGACAATTTATATGTAAAGTTGGTTTGTTTCTAAAAGAATCGGTTACCTTAAACCCGTGTAATACACGGGTCTAATAAGCTAGTGTAGTAATATTAATCTCCATCGTTACATTCTCCAGCGAGATAAAACCGAAGTGGGCTTTAATTAGTTAGGCAGGGGAAAGTGATTACCCAGTTTGGCGGCAAGAACTATAAATTTGTCTCTCATATATTCACCTTTAACTTCTCAAATCACATCACACACTCTTTGATATTAACAATTTGGCGGCAAAAACAATAATTTTGTATGCCTTATAAATATATTTCCCTTAACTTCTCAAATCACATCACACACTCTTTAATATTAATGGCTTCTACATCGTCATCCATGCGTTCTTCTCGCTCAGATCATAACTCTTCAATACCTAGGGCTTCTACTTCTTCATCCATGCGTTCTTCTCGCTCAGATCATAACTCTTCAATACCAAGGGCTTCTACTTCTTCATCCATGCGTTCTTCTCGATCAGATCATAACTCTTCAATATTAATGGGTTCTACTTCTTCATCCATGCGTTCTTCTCGCTCAGATCATACAATGTTTAGTGTTTTTCTAAGCTTCAGAGGTGAAGATACTCGTCATTCTTTTACGGATCATCTCTATGCAGCTTTAAAACGAGCAGCAATTCATGCGTTTAGAGATAATGAAGAAATCGAAAGAGGTAGAGATTTATTGCCTGAAATTGTTAAAGCAATCGAAAATTCAAGGGCTTCTGTTGTTGTATTGTCAAAAAACTATGCCAAATCCAGTTGGTGCCTTGAAGAGCTCTCGTTGATCCTCGAACAAAAGAAGAAATACAATCATTACGTCTTGCCAGTTTTTTACCACGTTGATCCATCAGATGTCAGGAACCAGCAAGGGAAGTTTGCCATTAAAGCGAGAGAAGAAATTGAAGGGACAAAGTGGACAGAGGAGAATGTGAATCGGTGGAAGTTAGCCCTAAGAGAGGTTGCTAATATAAGTGGCATGGCTGCTTCAGGGTATGATTTCAATATTTAAGGTTTATAAAGCTGTTTTTCAATTATTATGATCAAAGAGAAGTATAAGAATATTAAAGAATCATGAGGAATATTTCACAATTATTTGCACAATCCCAGCAATATGTATATTTAGAATGTCTATATTGGTCGTCCTTTTACTTGAGTTTTTTTTTCCCTAAACTAGTGTACATACAAAAAATATTTACCTATTTGAGTACTTTGAAAAATATTTAACTATTTGGGTAGATTTAAAGTATTATTATTTTTATTAAAAAACCCGCAAAGCGTAACTATTCGTCTCCCATCGCTACTCCCCCATAATCGCGGAACCATCGACATCATCTAGCGGCGTCCTCCCGGTGACCATCGTTCCCTAACGAAGGTTTTTCTCCCTGCGGCGCATCTTCCCGGCGTGTTCCTCCCGGCGGCGCATTCATCGCAACGGCGCATCCTCAGGTTCGGTTAATATTATTATTTTTAACGATTCTAATAGCATTTTTAGAATTATCGTAGAATTTTTTAATATATTTTTACAGATTTTTTGTGTATTTTTCGCAGATTTTTTTGTAGATTTTTTTAAATATTTACAGAATTTTTTATTTTTTTACAAAAAATAATTACCCATATTTTTGCTGATTCTGATTCTGTGAGTAATCTAATTTTACTTTGGGTGGAAAAATAAAAAAGAAAAGTATAAATTAGGTAAAAAAATTAAAGGGATATAAAAAAGTATCCAAATAGGTAAATATTTTTCAAATTACCCAAATAGGTAAATATTTTTTGTATCTGCACTAGTTTGGGAAAAAAACAATCCATAGAATTAGAGCATCCACAATAAGGGGTGTTTTTTTGATGTTTTTATTGTGCCAAGGTGGCATTGCCCCACCAATCACATACATTCTCTCTCTTGCCCCATATTATTATCCAAAAAAACACTCTCTCTCCTCTTTCCTCCTTCCCCCGCACAACACTTTTCTCTCTTCTTAAATACATGTTTTTCTCTACATACACCTCCACACCTTCTCTCCTCCACCTCACACCCTCTCTCATCCACCTCACCTTTCTCTCTCCTTAAAAACATCAACATACATCCTATTGTGGATGCTCTTAGCTCTTTCCATTCTATTAATTGTCTATATAAAGTCTTGTATTCCTCAGTTTAAAGTATCAAATAAATCTACCATTAGACCATGCATAAAGCCCGTTAGGGGCGTTATGCGACAAGTGACGAAACGCGTAAGAGGGGTTTTATATCACTAAAGAGTGTAGTCATAAAGTCCCTTAGTTTTTATAATTAATTTCTAACTTTTTAAAATAAAAAACCATTTCATTAAATTAAAAAAACATTACAATAAAATAAAAAAACTCAAAGATTATATTTTTTTCGATTAGCTTCTTTTGTTGTAGCGCCATCTTCACTGCTTTTCCGGTTAGGTGGTCGTGCGGTTTCGAGTAGAATTCAAAGTCTTGAGCCCATTGTCTATCCCGCATAATCTCTATCACTCCACGGTGCTCTTCCATACGTTGAGCCCCGAGTTCGTGTATGTCTTTAAGGCGTTGCTTTATCTCTGAAAAGCCATTAGTCAAGTCGGATGGCACCGACGATGACTCTGGCCTCCTCGATCTTGCACCGCTTCTTCTTCCGGCGGGTTGAGCTAGCTCTTCCGCCCTTTCCTCCCGGTGAATAAAGGATTAACATGGTTTGGGTCCCTATTTCGAGCGTCAGACATTGGCTTTTCGGGTTCAGCCGATTCGTTGGTTTTAGATCTCTTTGAGAGCCTTTTATTTGCAGACCGACCCGTTGGTAAACCAAATGAAAATTTGTACACTTTTTGTTGATATTGATTCACTTGCTCGATATTGAATCCGGTGGCCGGTAGCTATCCCCCTACCCATGAGCCCGAAAAATAGTTCCTGGATTTGGTTCCAAAAGACGGTTTTATTTTAGTTATTTGCTACAAAAAAAACAAAAAAAATTCAAACAAAAAAATAATAATACCGAACCCTTTAAAAAAGTATTACCTAATTCGGGGTCCTCCGATACGTCGAGCCAAGCTCGAGTTAACACCTACTCCTCGTTATCATCCCATGGTTGCACGTTTTTTCGTTCGGGTTTTGGTTTTCTTTTTATGGTTGCATTTGGTTTTGTTTTGTTGCGCCTCCTCTACTACCGGTTGTGTATCCGGGACGACGTCGGGCTCGCGTAGTGGCGAGCCGAATGCTTGTGCCAAGCCGAAGGCTTGAGACAACCTGATTCCTCCCATGTTTTGATTTGGGTTACAACCGTATAAATTTGGGTCCCATGAGAGGGGTTGATTCAATAGGTTCATAAACCCGATTTGATGTTGATTGTACTCAACAAAATCGGATCCGAACTAGGTGGGTCGAGTGGGAACCGTAGAAACGGGATTGCTAGGATTGCTCGTTTGGTTCGTGTCCGCACTAGAACGCGGAGGAACAAAACCTCGGTTAAAGGGATGCATTATGTAAAAACCTACATTTTTATAAAATAAAGATAGAGATAAGATGGTTTGGGAGTGTGTTGGGTTTTAAAAAAATGGGTGAAAGGGATGATTATATATAGAAATTTAAAATAAATATTTTTTTTTAATTTTTGTGACCGTTGAACGGTCACTTTTTTGAAAACACCACTTTTCACCGGTAATCACCTTCGCGAGAATCCGAAATCTTCAGCCCATAGCGCCGGCCGTAGTGGTGTGGCCGGGCGCTATGCTCTCCTTGGCCGCACATGCCGCCCCATTACGGGGGCCTTAATCATTCTTATAAGTACACAATGATTAAATGATAACTTCATAATCACGTAAATTTGTTAATTAGTAGCTGCAGGTAGAAGGCTCTAACTATCTGCACACCCTGTTTGCCTATCTGGACACTTAGGGTTTACCTACGCTGCGTATAGGTCTATACGCAGCGTATAGGGTTAACCCTATACACTGCGTATACCCTATACACTGCGTATAGACCTATACTCAGCGTATATAAACCATGGATTTCAGAGCCTTGTCAGCAATCATTGCACAGAAAACAAGGGTTTATATACGATGCGTAGGGACCTATACGCAGCGTATATAAAGCTCAATTTTTGTATTTTTTTATGTATTCCTTTGTTTATTTATAAAAAAAAGAAAATTATTTATAAAAAAACAATATTATTGGTAAATAATACAAATATAAATTATAAAAATTAAAAATAATACAACTATTATGAATTATAAAAATTAAAAAAGAAAATTATTTATAAAAAACAATATTATTTTTAATTAAAAATAATACAACTACTATTAATTATAAAAATTAAAAAAGAAAATTATTTACAAAAAACAATATTATTGGTAAATAATACAAATATAAACTATAAAAATTAAAAATAATACAACTATTATGAATTATAAAAATTAAAAAAGAAAATTATTTATAAAAAAACAATATTATTGGTAAATAATACAAATATATTATACCATACGATGCAACACGATACGCTACTACACTATACGATACGATGCAACACGATACGATGCAACACGATACGATATAACGCCCGTATAGGTCTATAGGTGTATATATGTCTTGTATAGGCCTATAGGTGTGGTTGAGGTCCCGTGTAGGCCTATAGGCATATACATCACCTATACGAGACTTATACTATACACTATACGATACGATGCAACACGATACGCTACTATACGATACGATATAACACCCGTATAGGTCTATAGGTGTATATATGTCCCGTATAGGCCTATAGGTGTGGTTTAGGTCCCGTCTAGGCTTATAGGCGTATACAAGACCTACATGGAACCTATACAAGACCTACATGGAACCTATACGCTACTACACTATACAATATGATGCAACACGATACGCTACTATACGATACGATATAACACCCGTATATGTCTATAGGTGTATATATGTCCCGTATAGGCCTATAGGTGTGCTTTAGGTCCCGTGTAGGCCTATAGGCATATACAAGACCTACATGGAACCTATACGAGACTTATACTATACACTATACGATACGATGCAACACGATACGCTACTATACGATACGATATAACACCCGTATAGGTCTATAGGATTATATATGTCCCGTATAGGCCTATAGGTGTGGTTTAGGTCCAGTGTAGGCGTATAGGCATATACAAGACCTACATGGAACCTATACGAGACTTATACTATACACTATACGATACGATAATATACACTATACGATACGATACGATACGATACGACACTATAGTATAGGTCACGTATAGGCCTATAGGCAGATACAAGACATATATGAGACTTATACTATACGATACGATACTTAAAAATGTTTTTTTTAAATTCACGCTATATATACGCTGCGTATAGGCCTATACGCAGCGTATATAAAGGGTCAAAAAGTATATTTTTACCACAAGTTTGTGGTTAAAAATAAAAATTACCCTTTATATACGCTGCGTATAGACCTATACGCAGCGTATATAAAGTGTCAAAAAGACAATTTTACCCTTGCATATGGCTGCGTATAGCCCCAAATGCAGGGGTAAAATGGTCTTTCCCACTATACACTGCGTATAGACCCATAGGCAGCGTATATAAAGGGTCAAAAGACATTTTTACCCTTGCATTTGGCTTCGTATAGCCCCAAATAAAGGGCTAAATGGTCTTTTTGACCCTTTATATACGCTGCATATAGACCTATACGCAGCGTATATGAAGGTTTTTTTAAAAAGGTTATATGGAATCGTATAGGTGTAGTATAGGTCATGAATCGGCCTCGTATAGGTCTATAGGTGTATATATGTCCCGTATAGGCCTATAGGTGTATATATGTCCCGTATAAGCCTATAGGTCCCGTATAGGCCTATAGGTCCCGTATAGGCCTATAGGCATATACATCACCTTTACGAGACTTATACTATACACTATACGATACGATGCAACACGATACGCTACTATACGATACGATATAACACCCGTATAGGTCTATAGGTGTATATATGTCCCGTATAGGCCTATAGGTGTGGTTAAGGTCCCGTGTAGGCCTATAGGCATATACATCACCTATACAAGACTTATACTATACACTATACGATACGATGCAATACGATACGCTACTATACGATACGATATAACACCCGTATAGGTCTATAGGTGTATATATGTCTCGTATAGGCCTATAGGTGTGCTTTAGGTCCCGTATAGACCTATAGGTGTGGTTTAGGTCCCGTATAGGCCTACGGGACCTATACGGGACCTAAACCACACCTATAGGCCTATACAGGGCCTAAACCACACCTATACGATATGATATCACACTTATAGGCTTATACGAGGTCAATACGTGACCTATACTACACCTATACGATACGATATCACACTTACAGGCTTATACGAGGTCAATACGAGACCTATACCACACCTATAAGATACGATATCACACTTATAGGCTTATACGAGGTCAATACGTGACCTATACTACACCTATACGATACGATATCACGCTTATAGGCTTATACGAGGTCAATACGAGACCTAAACCACACCTATACGATACGATATCACACTTATAGGCTTATACGAGGTCAATACGGGAGCTAAACCACGCCTATAGGCCTATACGGGTGTTATATCGTATCGTATCGTGTATAGTGTATAGTGTAAGTCTCGTATAGGTTCTCTGTAGGTCTTGTAATTCATAATATTTGTATTATTTTTTATTTTTATAATTCATAATATTTGTATTATTTTTAATTTTTATAATTCATAATATTTGTATTATTTTTTTTTTAATTTTTATAATTCATAATATTTGTATTATTTTTAATATTTATAATTTATATTTGTATTACCAATAATATTGTTTTTTTTATAAATAATTTTCTTTTTTTAATAAATAAACAAAGAAATACACAAAAAAATACAAAAATGAAGCTTTATATACGCTGCGTATAGATCTCTACGCAGCGTATGAGACAAAAATGACACAACTACCCTTGTATTTGGCATCGTATAGCCTCAACACAAGGGTATAAAGGACATTTTCAGACATTTATATACGCTGCGTATAGGTCTCTATGCAGCGTATATAAACCTTGTGAAAAACCGATGCTTCAAACCTACCAAAATGACCCCAAATTTTCAGATGGTTTATATACGCTGCTTAGAGACCTATACGCAGCGTATATAAACCTTGTTTTCTGTGCAATGATTGGTTATTAGGCACTGAGATCCATGGTTTATATACGCAGCGTACAGGTCAATACGCAGCGTAGATGGTTAACCCTGTACGCTGCGTATTGACCTATACATTGCGTATATAAACCCTAGTTTTGCTAGGGTTTGGTGTGCCAATAGGCACATTAGTGTGCCAATAGGCACACCCAGGTAGAATATTATGCTTGCTAAAGCAATTTTATTTAAATTTCATGCTCTGAAGTAGCAATGTTTCTGCAGCTCCGAAACAGAGTTTATTGCGAAAATTGTTGAGAAGATTGACAAAGAACTAGATTTGAAACTTGTTAGTATTCCAGCTCATCTAACCGGAATGGAGAATCGAGCTAAAGATATCAATTCGTGGTTGAGAAATGAGCACTCCAGTACAACTAATGTTCTAGCAATTTGTGGAATGGGAGGTGGTGGCAAGACTACACTTGCCCAATATATATACAACTCAAACAAGCACAACTTTGAAAGCAGTTGTTTTCTTGAAGAGGTTGGTAAGCATTTCAAAGAAACTTACGGTCTTCTTGGGCTACAAAAGCAACTTCTCAAAGACATCTTAGGAGGCAAGGAAAAAATAATATCTGGGGTTTCGGAGGGAACTACTATGATCAACAACGCCCTACATATGAAAAAAGTTCTCATAGTCCTTGATGACATTGATGAATTCGACGAATTACAAAATTTACTTGGAATAAATTCCAACGATACACAAAGCAAGATTATAGTAACAACTAGGCGTCTAGATATACATTTAGGGTTTGAATCCCTATCTTGGAGGTGTCATGTAAACCAACTAAAATTGTTGGATGAGCATGAATCATTAAAAGTATTAAGTTACCATGCCTTTAATTCCGAATTTCCCTTGGAAGGTTTTTGGGACCTTTCAGTACAGATGGCAAAATTTTGTGGTGGAAATCCACTAGCTCTTAAGGTTTTAGGCTCTTCTCTAATTGTTGGTGCGGAAGACCCGCGAGAAAGAAATAGCATAGAAGAAACTTGGAAAAGTAGGTTGAATTCACTATGTCCTGTGAGAGGAGATGTTGATCGTAATATCGAAAATGTACTAAAAAAAAGCTTCGACTCCTTGCCACGTGCCTGTTATAGAGAGTTGTTTCTGCATATTGTTGTTTTCTTTATTGGCAAAGATGAGGATTATGTGGTTAAGATAATGGAGAATGACTGGCATGCAAAAGATGGCATCAGGATTCTTATCAATAGATGCCTTCTAACGGTTTCACCATATAAGAAATTGATGATGCATCAACTGCTTCAAGATATGGGAAGAAATATAATTCGTAAAGAGTCTACAGATCATGTTAGAGTCTGGTGTAATGATGAAGCTTATCGTGTGTTAATAAAAGGAGACGTAAGATGGTTCTTATAAGTTATCCAGAAGATTACTTTTCATTTCAAAACCACCTTTAAACTATCTTGATCTCTTTTTATGGCTGTCTTTATAGGATTCAGAAACAATTGAGGGTCTCACACTTGACACTCGGTTTATCCCAAAAGGGACAAAGGTAAGCCAATGAAGTGAACTAATGTGTGGTAGCTTATGAGATGATAATAAAATGGATTATCTGTAGACCATAACTGTCATACAACACCATGACTAAGAAACATCAATTTACGAACTTCATGATGGATGCTTATCAAATGTGTTAGATATATAGTTTTATAAAATGTTCTGATTTGTGATACAACAAATAAATTAGATACACTTTACTTTTAAGGTTTGGTGCATTTACCAGATATATGTGGTATGCTAATTATGTCACTTCATGCTAAATTCGCAGGTATCATCCATTAAAACGGCTTCACTTGCAAAGTTGCATAAACTAAAACTGCTCCGGCTAAAATATGTGAAACTTGTTGGGGACTACAAGAAGATTCCAGAATTAAGATGGTTGTGCTGGCATGGATGTCATTTGAAAACAATACCCTCAGGATTATTAATGAGCACACTCTTAGTGGCTATAGATATGACTAATGGAGACTTGGAAAAGTTTGAACCGCCCACGGTAGGAATTAAACTTTTAGTTTACAGAACATGTTCTTTTAGATAGTCTATAATATTTTAGATAGACTTCATATGAATGTACTTTCATAAAACAAATTTGTGTTTATGGAACAGGAACTTAATTCGCTGAAAGTTCTAAATCTTACATCGTGTTACAACCTTGTGAGTATCCGCAAGTTTTGTCGCCTCCCTAATCTTCAAACACTGATTCTTTGGTGTTGCACCAATCTGACTCATATTTGTAAAACCATAGAAGGCCTTGAGAATCTTTCTCTGTTGAACTTGGCACAATGTAAAGCTCTGTGGAAAGCTTCATGGGGTAAGAAGCTTCTTAATCAACCGTTGTTCTCCTTTCCACATTCGTTAAAGTTTTTGTTTCTCGATGGAGGAAATCCCGTGTATCCCCTTGAACTTTGTTTTTCGTTCAATGGGCCTGTTGGCAGCGGAAGTTTGTCATGAACATCATGTTCATAACCAGAACTTGATTCATCACAACCATGACTGGATTTCATGTTGAATCAGTTTGTCAACAAGGATCACACACACACACTCTTTGAATGAAATTAATAATAGAAAGGATTTGGAATAAGGATATTATGGATTAATATCTTGGTACCGAACATAAACTGCCGGTAAAAGTATATATACATATATGAAGGTGGCGGTTGGCGGTTGTTTGTGGCAGTTAGGATTGGCGCCAAAAACTGCCATTTGAACCGGTGTCACATATGACACATACCCCTTCGATTATTTACATAATACACACACATATAATAGTAATAATGTTACATATAAGTATCATAATAATTAACTAAGATATAATCGAGTTTATGTTTCTAATACTCCCCCTTAAACTGGATTATATCCACGGGAATTCATTGACACACTTCGGTTTGCTTCGTTCACAGCCTTCTCTGCTTGCCTGAAATCAAATCTTCGCCGCTTCTGCATTTTGTTCATTCCTTTCCAATCGTTTCCTGCGAAGAGAGCATAGTGTTCCCTTTCATCTTCCGGCATGCATCCTTCGCTTATGGCTCTCCTTCCTCCTTCAGCAGCTGCATCCTCACTCCTTGTCGCTTCATGTGAATTATTACCTCTTACATTTTCTTGAATGGATTTGAACTTATAATAGTATATAAGAACATCTAAATACATTGCATATGCTATTCTCATGAATTCCCCATCCTCATACTCATGCCCCATGTCTTTAGAAATCATGGCCCATAGGTTGTTAAACGTCACAGTACGGTGACCACCTTCCCTTTTGACCACCATGTAAAGATCTAGTAGATTTACCCTCTTATTATTTCTTATGAACACCGGTATTGGTCTTGAACGTATCCCCATTTGTATGCGCAGGAACCAGTCAATCATGTCTTCAAATTTTCCTTCTATGTAATATTTGTATTTCGCTACATATTCTCCGTCTTCTAACATGTCTAATAGGGCTTTACAATCTTGAAATTGATTGAACTTCATGGATTGCAGGATCATAATGTTCCAATCGGGTTCGTTGGAAGACAAGTTTAACCTTTCGAAATACTCATTCAAATAGTCGGATTTGAATGTTTCATGTTCTAATTGTTTCTCTATTATGCACAGTTTTTCTTTTTCACCCATTTCATCTTCTCTTGTTGTTCCATTAAAATAGTTTTTCTTATTCTGAAGTGGTGTGCAAAACATAGGAAACAATTTACATTTCTCGCCGTTAAACTTTACCGTAATGCCTTGTATGATCAGTTGATCAAGGCTGAGGACATTTCTATCCAAATCTGGTGTATAATACACACTTTGAATTCGAAAATTTTCACTTCCGGATATAACATCCACGACCCCTAAGCCCCGTATGAAGAAAAATTGATTTTCTCCGGTGTTTGTTTCGACACCATATATGTTTCTGATTCTTTTGAAAGATTCTAAATTTCCTGAAAAATGACGCTTGAGTTTTGTACTGACATACCATATTTCCGACCAACGTCCACCGTCTGTTCCACTGATGATGAATTCTGAGTCTCGTGTGTTGTCTGCATCTTGAATTTGTGTTCCGACATCCATAACTTGCCTGATCAACAACGCCGCTTCATCGTTTTCTTTTTCTTTGCAGAATGCTACTTGATGTCCTGCCAGTTTGCAATAATAGCACCGTTTCTGCATCACTTTGCCCTTTGATCTTTCACGTTGTTCGTCGGAACAGTGCTTGCATGGAAGCACCGATGTAGACACATGAGTCACGTTTTCTGTATGATCCAACGTGGCTCTGATACCACTTGTTGGCAGCGGAAGTTTGTCATGAACATCATGTTCATAACCAGAACTTGATTCATCACAACCATGACTGGATTTCATGTTGAATCAGTTTGTCAACAAGGATCACACACACACACTCTTTGAATGAAATTAATAATAGAAAGGATTTGGAATAAGGATATTATGGATTAATATCTTGGTACCGAACATAAACTGCCGGTAAAAGTATATATACATATATGAAGGTGGCGGTTGGCGGTTGTTTGTGGCAGTTAGGATTGGCGCCAAAAACTGCCATTTGAACCGGTGTCACATATGACACATACCCCTTCGATTATTTACATAATACACACACATATAATAGTAATAATGTTACATATAAGTATCATAATAATTAACTAAGATATAATCGAGTTTATGTTTCTAATAGGGCCATTATATGGAATGAGTTTAAGTTGTAATCTATTTGAGTCCATACCCAGAAACATTGATCTTAGTGTACTTCGGGTTCTCAACTTGACTTCTTGTAAAAGGCTGAGGTCCATTATGAATCTCCCTAGTACGCTGGAGGAGTTGTATACATACAATTGTATATCACTGGAGAAAGTAACATTCCAATCCACTCGTTTCAGTCTACGGAAGTTTGATTATAGAGGTTGTTTCAGATTGTCTGAAGTTCAAGGCCTTTTTAAATTAGTGACCATAGAAGAACTCGATGAAGCAGATCTGAGACATATGAAACGGATCAAAGAATATCAAGATCATAAGTTGGACATGGTTGGTGATGAGATTACTAAAGGCCGAATTTGGCATTTCCAGGTTGTGTCTATTATTTCTTAAAATAATGCAAAAGTTGTAGGTCCGGCTAGGGGAGGATCTAGTCGCCTAATCCTTGTGTACAAACCAACCCGGTTGTGCGGAATCCAACCGAGATAGCAAACCGAGATAGAACACGTAAAAACACGACACGCAAAATTCACCGATTAACACCTCTGTATTAATACGTATGAAAGGTCCAGTTACAATGCAATGTTTACAAATCTATTTTGCAAACTCTCTCAGTGTGTGTGTGTGTTCTGTCTTGCCTATCTGTCTCTCTGTCTTGTTATTGAAGTGAACACAACACACGGGTATTTATACCCGACACAGATCGTCTGGTCGAAGGATCAGACAGACTGATCGAAAGATCATCTGTCGACCAGAAACAGCTCGAAGGATTTATATGTACTTCGAAGGATGATATCCTTCGAGGTCCATCTATCGAATGCTTATCTTTCGAGCTCATCGAAGGATCTAATCAATCTTTCGATGATACATCTTTCGACACAGACATCTTTCAACCAATGTTCTAACTGTTTGGTCAAGTCAAACCAGGAGGATGGTTGACTTGGTCAAACTTACAAGACTAACAAAGACATCGTTTGGTATACAGACAAAGTACAGACACAAGTGCACCAACAAACTCCCCCTTGGCTGTAGCTTTGTCTCGATCTTCATTCTTGTAAGTCTTTCATGTCTTCAAGTCTTTGACTTCTTTTCAAGTCTTCAATGTCGGAGGATCTTTAAAGTCTTCACGTCTTGAAAGCAGAAAGTGTACCAACAAACTCCCCGTTTCATGTAGGAAGTGTGTTGACAAACTCCCCCTTAACATAAGCTCCCCCTTGAGTTATGCTCGTGAAAGTCTTGATCTTTATGAAGTGAGATCCTTGTGGTGTTGATGATGGTCAGCGGCAACTCGATCATCTTCATCACTTGAGTGCCTTCACGTCGTGTCTTCATTCCGAAGCTTGTCATTGACCATGTTCTCCTTGCCTTTAGAATCTACACATGCAAGAAATCTAAACGCGTAATGAGAACAACTGCTTGGAATATCATAAGCAAACGACACACATGTGACCATTGTTTAAACAAACACCGTCCGATAGTTTGAAAGTTTAAAGTATTTTATCCATTTCAAATCTTAACTTTCGAAACTTTGCAAATATCGACCGTTTATGAAGATTTAGTCATTTTCGGTTTTCGTTCAGGTTCCAGGTAACGAAGACTCGAGATCCAACATCGTACGATCGAAAATAAAATAGAAATAAAATCTTTTTGGCTTTTATAAAGTTTATATTAAAACACACCTAAAATCTTTTTGGTATTTTTGGATATTTCAAATGTAAAGACTGAAAGCAGTAAATAAATATATACAAAGATGCAGAAAATGAAAGCATTAAATAAATATTTACAGACATTCTTTTTGCGAGTTTCGAGGGTAAGAGAATCATATCAGTGTACGGTCATGCCAAAACGCTCTTGTTGTTCAGTTAATTAACATTAAGATAAGCATCCTATAACAATTATCGGTATTGTTGTCCACTTAAGCTCAACTTATCAGATGTAATCATGGCGAGAGGATACGTTAAGGTATGATTTATACTTATCGACCGGTGTTCATCCACATCACGACACATTCCCGTATCAAGGTATGCACGAGGGTTCATCTTACCGGTGAGTATACCGATTATCATCTGTTTGACCGTATATGATGTGAGATTCTCACTTATTTTGATTTGAAAACAAGCCCTATGTGATAGAATCACTTATTGATGAGGAACTTGATTTTCATATGCATGAGGGCACAGGAGCAAGTCCGTGAACAGGTCAGTACTTTCGTACAGCAGAGAGACGAACTTGACTCCCGGATAGATGTGATATATTATCACTTATTTGTTTGGACATGTGATTGTTGATCACTTATTGAGGTCGAATGCAGTATGTACACGTAAGTATAGTATCATGGAAGATCTAGACTTGCGTCCCCGTTATTTTTCGGTAAAAGATACAATCATGATACCCAGATGATAAGCAGCATAAAGACCGAATATCTCAGAACCTCGGCAATCTATCAAACGAAATTTCGGTACCAAGACCATATGCCAATGAATGGTTCCCACCCAGTCTTCAGTCGATTTAAATTTATATCACCCTGCACACTTTAAAATGATTGTGAGCCTACCGATACATCTTATATAGAGCTGCTTATCGCTTTTCATTTAAGGTTTAAAGAGGTTTAGACAGACCACTGATGTACTATCATTTTCTCTTTTGCTCGCCAGGAAACTCATTTTTGTTTTTCTATTGTTTTTGTGTTTTTGAAATTTTTCGATGTTTTTGGATTTTTCAAATTTTGGATTTACTCCCCCTAAAATCAACAAACTAAGATAAATTTAAAACACAAAGGTATTTACAAAAATGATTTTCCGATGTTGGTTTTACTCTTGCTTGACCTTAATGCCGTTTACCAATAATAAATAGTCAAATCTTGATTTTTCAAAAGCTTTGGTAAAAAGGTCGGCACGTTGGTCATCGGTGTGGACGTAAGCAACATCGATTAGCCTTTTCTCAAAGCAATCACGTATGAAGTGATACTTAATTTCGATGTGCTTAGTCTTTGAATGCTGCACAGGATTTCTAGTGATCTGTAAGGCAGCAGAATTATCAACGTAAATAGGAGTAGTTAGGAATTCAAAACCGTAGTCGCGCATTTGTTGTTGGATCCATAGGACTTGGGAGCAACAACTTGAGGCAGCAATGTATTCAGCTTCGCATGTTGATGTAGCGACGCACGTCTGCTTCTTGCACTGCCATGTGACTAGGCGATTTCCCAAAAACTGACATCCAGCCGTTGTGGATTTGCCGTCGATTTTGCATCCGCCAAAATCAGAATCACTGAATGCGATCAAGTCAAAGTTATTATCCCTAGGGTACCATAGACCGGTGTCAGGGTAACCCTTCAAATAACGAAAAATCCTTTTTACAGCTGCAAGATGTGAGGCCTTCGGGTTGACTTGATATCTGGCAAGCAGGCACGTTGGGTACATTATATCTGGTCTTGATGCTGTGAGGTACATAAGAGAACCGATCATCGCGCGGTAGTATGAGGGGCTAACTGCTTCACCCTTCAAGTCTGGAGTAATTCCGTGATTTTGCGGTAATGGGGTACCGATGGGCGTTGCATCAGACATCTGGAACCGGCTCAAGATGTCACCAACATATTTCGTCTGATGGATGAATATCCCAGACTCAGTTTGTTGTACTTGTAGGCCCAAAAAGAAAGTCATTTCCCCCATAGCACTCATCTCGAATTTATCCTGCATGATGCGCTCGAAATTCCTACACAAAACATCATTAGTAGAACCAAAAATAATGTCATCAACGTATACCTGTACCAGTAGAAGATCTCCATCTTGTTCTTTGATGAAAAGAGTACAATCGATAAGACCTCTGCGAAATCCATTCTCCAGCAAATAATTAGATAAGGTTGCATACCAAGCTCGCGGTGCTTGATGTAGACCATATAGAGCTTTGTTGAGCAACCAAACCCGATCGGGATGGATAGGATCTTCAAAACCTGGAGGCTGTTCGACGTACACCTCTTCTTCCACCACACCATGTAAGAATGCACTTTTCACGTCCATCTGGTATACCTTGAAACCTTTGAAAGAGGCATAAGCCAGAAAGATCCGAATTGCTTCTAGACGTGCAACAGGTGCATACACTTCGTTGTAGTCGATCCCTTCTATCTGACGAAAACCTTGAACGACTAGCCTTGCTTTGTTTCGAATAACGATTCCACGGTCATCCTTTTTGCATTTAAACACCCAACGGGTACCAATCTTCTTGTAACCAGCAGGTTTCTCTACGAGTTTCCAGACACCAAGCTTCGGGAATTGTTGCAGTTCTTCCTGCATCGCTTCAACCCAAGAGCTATCTTTCAAAGCGTCTTTCCAAGTTCTTGGCTCTTCCTGTGAGACATAACACGCGAAAGACCAATCATTTTGTTGACCAGATTCTCGGATAGTTGCATACAAGCCTGCATTGTTGTTGTTCCGCAACATGTTTCTTGTTTGAATGCCACTATGTACATTTCCGATGATGTTTTGTTGAGGATGGGTATTGTGAATCCTTGTTTCTGGATTATCTGGAACTGGAATATTTGTACCCAGATTGTTGAGATTGAGATCAACAACCAATTCAATGCCCGGAATTGACGAAGAGGATGATGCAGTAGCTTCAGCTGTTCTAGGAACATCCACTGGAGGTGTACCTTCTGAAGTACCATGAACTGCTGTTATTGGAACTTCTTGATCTGCATCTAGAAATTCATCATCCTCTGAAGATTCGTTCAAATCGGTAGCATCGTGAAAATCCTCATTGTCGAGAGCATTATTGTTCATCGAAGATGGTTCTTGATTGACAATAATGGGACGAACCAACGGTGAATCTGTTGCATTGTCACTCTCGAAAAACATCCTTGCCGCAACATTTTCTTCAACGGCTTCAACATTGATCGAATTGAAAAAGTCATCGTACTCAAACATCCAAGGCTGACCAGGACTTCTAACTGGCAAAGTGTGCCTTTGTACTCTGACTTCAGACCATTCCTCGACCCTTTTAGTCTCTAGATTCCAGACTCTTAAGTTTGGGGTGGAATACCCAAGGAAGTATCCATCAATTACTCTTGCCCCAAACTTTCCATTAGCATCGATTATTGTGCACGGAGCTCCAAACGGTTCAAGATATGACAAATCTGGTTTCCGTTTGTTAATAAGCTCAAAGCAGGTCTTGTTCTGCCTTTTGACTGTAAGGACTCGATTCAACGTGTAACATGCAGAGGCCACAGCTTCAGTCCAGAATGGAATCGGCAATTGTGACTCTACTAACATAGTCCTAGCAGTCTCGATCAATGTGCGGTTCTTACGTTCAGCGACGCCATTCTGTTGAGGAGTATAAGCTGCACTAAATTCGTGAAGAATACCTTTTGAAGTGCAAAACTCCGCCATGGCATGATTTTTGAATTCAGTACCATTGTCGCTATGTATCCGCCTAACCTTCAAGTTATATAAATTCTCAATCTGAATGATCAAATTCTTGATAATACCGAAGGTTTCACTCTTATGTGCCATGAACGCCACCCAAGAAAATCTTGAATAATCATCAGTTATCACGAGGCAGTATTGATCATTCCTAATACTTTTGTGCTTGACAGGACCGAACAAATCCATGTGCAAACGTTCAAGAGGAACAGCCACCGTGTTGATTTTCTTTGTAGGGTGTCGCTTCTTCGTTTGTTTTCCTTTCTGGCACGAAACACAAACGTCTTGAAGATGGAAGTTTTTAAGAGGAACACCATTCACCAATTCATTTGACACCAAATGATTCATTTTGCGTAAGTGAATGTGACCCATTCGTCTGTGCCAAGAGATTGTGTCTTTTTCTGTGGCTTTAGAAACGAAACAAGTTGCTTGTGCAGACGTTGTGATAGCTTGGCTCATATCAAGGACATACAGATCATTTATCCTTGGAGCCGACAAGAGAATCCATTCTTTTGGAATTTTGAAGCCGGGTTTCAGTACATAACATCCATTTGCATCAAAGTGTACTGAGAACTGCTTATCACAAATTTGAGAAACACTAAGAAGATTGTGATCAAGTTGTTGCACGAAGTTGATCTTATCAAAGCTAACAACCCCGTTGGAAATCATTCCTTCACCCGTAATATATCCGCCTTTATCTCCAGCAAAAGCAACATAACCTCCTCTAATAGATTTGACGTCATAGAGAAGCTTCATGTCGCCTGTCATGTGCCTGGATGCCCCACTATCAACAATCCAATGACTACTGATAGTTCCTCCTGGAACACCCTGCACATGAACTCACATAATTAGTTGGAGATGGGGACCCAAGCCATTGTGGTCTTGGGTCTTCCATTTTCATCAACAACAATAACTTCTATTCTTTGATGATTCAAGAATTGTGATGGTCCCCCTGAATTTGTGGTCAATTTAGGTTTCCATGTCTGTTGAGTTTTACCAGTTTGATTGTTTAACAATTTAACTTCGTGATTGTTTGAAGTTTTTGAAAATTTTGAGTTTTCTGGTTTAACTGAAACAGATTGTTTTTGAACCACATCAGTTTTAAGTGCCTTTTCAATCACCTTGACTTGTTGGCGTTTCTGTTTCTTTTCCCTTTCTCTTACAAGTCGGGGATCTTGTTTTACAGAAACAGATCGCTTTTGGTGATTGCGTTCACGGGGATCATCTTCTTTGGCTTTTAATTTATGAAGATACGGGCAATTTCGAATGATATGCCCAATTGTGCCACATTCAAAACATGATCTTCGTTCAACAAACCCCGAAGTATCATGTGATAGTCTTGCCGATGATGAACTTTGTGATCCCGAGGTACTAGGTTTTGAACTATTTGGTTCATTCCTTTTCATCACAGTTGCTTTCTTGACAAAATCTAAGTTAGATTGATTTTCAAACCTTTCAATTTTGTCCGTTCCCTTAGATTTCACAAAGTTCACGTTCTTTTTCTTCTTCTGATTCGGCTTCCTTTGACTTTGAGTCGTTGCTTTACCTTTGGGTTTGGTATGATTTTGCTGTTTTTGCACTGTTGGTAATTTCTTATTGCCAAATTGTTTTCGAATTTCGGCCTTTGGAATAGGAGGACACTGTGTGACTGTAACATGTGGTCCTGTCTTTCCCAAAAACTTACTTGTCGAATTTTCAAAGACTTTACTGATTAAGGATTGATTAACATTCTTAATAGGAAAATCTTTGTCTGAATAAATTTTATTATCACCAACAAGAGTGTACAGCAAATCCACACTCTCCGACTCTTTCTCAGACGAGGACTCAATTGCAACAGTCTTAGCGGATTTTGCAGGAGGATCACACAGAATATGATTCTCAAGAGGTATGTCCTCTTCTTTTATCACCGCATCAGACTTTGCTGAATCAGTATCATCAGATTCATCATCAGAAGAATCAGTATCCTCAATCACAACTGGAGGATCCTGATTCGGTTCGGCAGTTACAAAGGTATCTGCTGACACATCTGAATCGGATGATACTTCTTTCTTGTATCCGAGTCCTGTAGCAAATTCATTAACATCTAGAGGAACAGATGGTTCAAAGTGAGTTCTATATTCCTCATCAGGCAGTGCATCGTAATTGTGTCTGACAGGTGGTGGACATTGCTTATAACCTATGCATGTGACATCCTTTTTCTCTTTCTGAACATCAATGATGTGATCCAACACATAGCTAGAGCTCAAATAACTGTCTAACTTGAGTCGGATCGCCTCACTTTCAGTTTTAACACAAGCCATTTCCTTTTGCATCACCTCAAGACGAGTTATATACAAATTAATGTCAGTTTGTTTTCTGGAAACCATTTTAGTCAGCTCTGTTTTATCTTTCTTTAATGTTTCAATCATCGATTTAAATTCCTTTTCATGGTTTTCATAAAACATGTTGGCTTCTGTGCACTTGGAAAGATCAACGGTCAATTTCTGATTGTGAATGAATGTCACATCATATTTCTCTTGCAAAGCCTCGTGTTTGCTTTGCAATTCACACCACTTATCATTCACTAAAACATGTTTGTCTTGCAAGTCAAACAAACTAGCTTGTAAAGCATCATGTTTGCCTTGCAACTCAGACATGCTTGTCTCTAAATCAGCACATTTAACACGCAAACTATCACAGTTATCACAAATAACAGCAGTGGGTTCATCGACACATACCTGACTTGATGAACTGTCGACATTAGCCATAAAGGCTGAATGGATAGAAGACGAAGAATAAGCAGCTTGATCCACCAAAATAGATCTTCTTTGAATTCCTGCTGCAGCTTCTTCCAAAAGCTCATCAATATTTGCATCGACTGACGCAGTTGATGTGTCATCTTCCTGATCATTGCCTGAAGCGGATGACTCTTCATCTGAACTTCCACTGTAACCGGAAGAGTCTTCATCCTCAGAAGATTCATCACCATTGGTGGAAGATTCTCCACCACTGGCGTGCTTAAGATCATTAACCACTTCAGCAAAACAAGCTGTTCCATCTGGTGCATCATTTCCCAACTGGATTGACCAATCACAACCTTCATCTACTTGAACCACAAGTGCCTGGTTGGCATTTGATGGTCCTGCTTGACTCTGGTTGTTAACAGGCACCAATGTGCGCTCGTTGTTCCTTCCTTGGTTCTGATTTGCCCTGTTGCCTTGACCTCTGAAAGGATTTTGGTTCCCATGTTGAGATGGCCTCGTACATTCACGTTTGAAATGACCACGTTCACCATAATTGAAACACTTGACGGCCTGCTTATCAAACCCATACTTGGTGTCTTTCTTGCTTTCCAAGCTGGTTCTGCCAGTTCTTTCCATGAAATCCTTTGCTCGCCTAACAGCACTGGCAAAGGCCCACTTGATGTCCATCATCTCCATCTCCTCTTTATCGATCTGCTGATAGTCTTCCTGTGTCAGATTAATGTTACCAATCTGACCTTCCACTAATCCACAGTATGCGCTCACCAAAGTGTTTAGCAGCTCCATATGTTCCTTTGCTACTTCCACACTGACTTTAGAAAAGATTGAGGTGTCGAGCCGTACTATATTTGGCTTTGATTGTTGACCAGCAGATGATGTGCTTCCATAACACGCTTGCTGTTGAGGAGGAAGTGGATTCCCATACATGTCTGTTGGTCCGGTAGATTGAGGAGGAAGTGGATTCCCATACATGTCTGTTGTTCCGGGAGATCGAACTGGTAATGGATTTCCGAACATATCAGTTGGTCTGAGAGGTCGTTGGCTTTGTTGTTGTGGTACTGATTGAGGGACTGGTTCAAGCGGATTTCCATACATGTCTATTTTTGGAGGGACCGGAACTTAGATAGTATTGCCATACATGTCAGTGCTAGTCACAAACGCTGTTTGAATTGGAGCATGTGAAGAAGGTTTTGTAGAAGTGCTAGAAGTTCCATAATACATTTCAGGATTTTGTGGCACTGGAACTCTTTTTGCCTTGAGAGTTTCTTCCTGATTCTTGTTTTCCAGGATTTGAACAAAGTCATTGAAGCTTGTTGTAGCTAAAGTGCCATTGTACTTCATGATTTCCAAGAAAGTATTCCATTGAGGTGGCAACGCATCTGCAAACTTTTTCACAATCTCTGCTGAAGTTGTAACAACCTCAAAATTTGACAATTCAGTCAGCAGATGATTAAATCGACTTGTCAAATCTCCTAAAGATTCATTCTCCATACAAGTAAAACCATCAAACTCTTTCTTTAGCAGGTCTTTTCTCAATTGACGTGTCGCTTCATTTCCTACGCCTCTTGTCTTCAATGCGTCCCACAACCTCTTCGTTGTCTTGTAACTGACAAATTGATGATAAATGTCTTTACTTAAAGCCTGAGTAAGAATGGCATATGCCTTCTTTTCCAAATCATAGATCTTCTTCTGATCTTCTGTAAGATCTGCAAACGTAGCAGCAGATGATGCAGCAACCTCTATTGTTTGATCGAAATCTGTGATGAACCGCAACCACAACTCTGTATTCTGACCAAGAACGTATGTATGAAATCTGTCAATCCATCCTGGATATTCGTATAAGTGCATCAACTTTGGAGGCCGATTCAAACTTCCCGTTTCACTCTCTCTTAAGAGAATGCTTTGAATACTTGGAGTTTGATTTGATACGAAAGCCCATTGACCGGTAGAAATTGCATTAGCTTGAGAAGATACCGATGCGGAAGATGACGGAGTGCCAAAATACATATCTATATTTACCAGAGTACCCCATCTTGGATTCATTTTTGATCAAGAATAATAAAACCTGAAAATCACAATTTGTTAAACATAAACAGACTAAGGATCGAAAGATCAACACTTGTTCGAAAGATCAACAGTGTTCGAAAGATCACTGTTGAGTGTCAAACAATGATTTCGAAAGACTCCCCAATCGAAGGATCCTTGTCTTTCGAAAAAGAGCAGTAGACCGAAAGATGTATGTTTCGAAAATATTCCTTGGAACGAAAGATAAGTCTCAGACTTCGAAGGATGTTCGAAGGATGACTATCTATCGAACCTCCTTTGATCGAAAGATGATCTTTCGACTTCGAAGGATATCTTTCGAACTGCACTGACACAGTTGACAAAGGGTGACAGGTTGGTGAAAAAGTTGACGGGTTGGTAAAAACTTTCTGCAGAAAGTATGTTCAGACCATATCTTTCAGTTCTGAACATGCAGGCTTCACCAAAACAGGTAAGCTTCTCAATATTTTAATCAGAATACTCTTTCCAACACACAAACACTTTGTAATTTAAAATTTTTAAGATCAAAAAGTGTAGTTTATCAAGAACCAACTTGAATATGTCAAGAACACAGCCCAGATATGTGAGTTTTCTGATGAACCGAAGATTTTCCGAAACCCGATTTTGGCCGAAACTTCACTAAAAACCAACTTTTAACATGTGATAATGAAAAATAACAAGGTTTTTATAAGAACTAACAACAAAAAAACCAGAAATTTTCGAAGATATGAGCTGAAATTTCAGAAAAATATGAACTTTAAAAATCCGAAAAACAACCCGAAAACAACTCGGTTTTAACAAGGAGAAGAGCCAATGCTCTGATACCACTTGTAGGTCCGGCTAGGGGAGGATCTAGTCGCCTAATCCTTGTGTACAAACCAACCCGGTTGTGCGGAATCCAACCGAGATAGCAAACCGAGATAGAACACGTAAAAACACGACACGCAAAATTCACCGATTAACACCTCTGTATTAATACGTATGAAAGGTCCAGTTACAATGCAATGTTTACAAATCTATTTTGCAAACTCTCTCAGTGTGTGTGTGTGTTCTGTCTTGCCTATCTGTCTCTCTGTCTTGTTATTGAAGTGAACACAACACACGGGTATTTATACCCGACACAGATCGTCTGGTCGAAGGATCAGACAGACTGATCGAAAGATCATCTGTCGACCAGAAACAGCTCGAAGGATCTATATGTACTTCGAAGGATGATATCCTTCGAGGTCCATCTATCGAATGCTTATCTTTCGAGCTCATCGAAGGATCTAATCAATCTTTCGATGATACATCTTTCGACACAGACATCTTTCAACCAATGTTCTAACTGTTTGGTCAAGTCAAACCAGGAGGATGGTTGACTTGGTCAAACTTACAAGACTAACAAAGACATCGTTTGGTATACAGACAAAGTACAGACACAAGTGCACCAACAAAAGTTAACAAATTTATGTATCTATGTCTCATTAGGAAACTGATTGATCTACAGCTAGCTAACTGGAATTTTTTTTTTTGCAATTTGCATGTCATAGATTCTGTATGAATATGGTATAAGGAGCACCTATCTGCAAGGCATAAAAGATCAAAGCATGATGGCATTTGAGTATACATCGACATATGAGTATACATCAGCATACGATTCCTTATCCTTCCATGTGTGTTTGCATAAAAAGAAACACAAGATCCAGGGATTACAAGTATGTTGCTTATATAGATTATCAGGATCTGAACATAAAGACAGGTGGCCTTTGTTTATCCAAATAAGCAACAGATCCAAGGATCTTACTTGGATATACAACCCTATGGTGTATTGCAAACCCAAAGTTGATGAAGATGTTGCATGGTTAAGTTATTGGCCAATTGGCAACACATTAGAGGATGGTGACGAAATCTATGTGCATATCATGGTGCAGAGAGGAATGAAAGTAAGCAAATGTGGTGCCAGCCTTGTGTATATGGATGAAGGTGAAGTACAGCAACAAGAAAACTTGGAATACCCATGGATGCAAATGGAAGTTATTGGAGGAGATCTCTCTGAATTTCAGCTGACCTCAGGAACGTACTATCTTTGTCGCCGTGATTTCTTCAAGTCAAAGTCCGCTGATGAGATACAGAGATGGTTCGGTGAGACCTTTCCATATAGAGGTAAGTTCTCGTACCAAGTAATATGGATACTCTTAAGCTCCATATATTGAAAAATAGTCATACTAATGACACGTTCTCGTAGAGTTACAAGGATGGAGAAAATCTTATCAGTCACAAGACTTGGATACATCTTGTATGCTACTGAACCATGTCCCGGAGCGTCATAGAGACACCCTTTACAAAGTACGTATATACTTTGATCATTCTTGTTGGCAGGAATCACCGCTAGTTATTTGTATTTGATACAAATTTTCCATACAAGCTTCTTAAATCCATGGATGTCTAATTTCTTTTAATTCCCCGATAGAACTAGTTTTTTTTTTCTTCTTTTGTTTGTCTTATATTATAGAGAATTTGGCTGGGATACTTTAATAAGGAAAGTGATATACGCAAGATAAAGAAGGCGGTATCTAGCCTCGTTGGAGTTGACTTTGCTATATTCTTCGTAAGCTTGTTGTATACAGATAAAAAGATACTATATGTATTGGGCAGTGTTGATTCTATGGCAGTGGAAGCCTGCGTGAGGGAATTCGAAAAGACGGCAAGGATTGTAAACGTTAATTACAAAGTCAATAGTCTTCATAAGCTCTACCACAATAAAGTTAAGGGAAAGATTAACGCTTTCATTAAATCTTTAGAAAACAGAAAAAATGAATTCCCTTGTTGCTAAAATCACCGATGGAGGGGATTGAAATTGTTATATTGATCTTCTGAAACAATTGTAATGAAGCATTATTTGTGAAACTTATCATCTATTGTCATGCTTTTTTTTTTTTTTATTTTAGAAACCAAATGTGGTCTCCATTGTCTTGAACAATTTGTCTACACCCGTAGTCAAGACCAAAGAAAAATTCACGTATTTAATTCAATACACCCTTCCCCATATGTGTTTTGACGATCTTAAGCCAAAAACAATCAACTAAGACCTTACTCGGAGCAACGAAGTTGTCAAATGAGAACGGGTGTAGAATGTAGTGGTGAGTGTTGAAAGTAATTCAAACTAAAGATAACCGTTGAAGATTTCAATGGTTCAGAAGGCACGTGCATAGAATGGATGGTTTATCCGTTGGAATTAAGAATTTTTTGCAGAAGTAGGGGGTTTGAACCCCAAAAGAGTGCCATTTGGTGGTCTCCAATATTGTTTACATCTTTAGGTAGGTTGCCCATTCAATCAGCGACCTTCAAGCTGGTTTTCTGCAAAAAGCTGAATGTTCTGCAAAAGCTGCACAAGAAAATGAAAGTCGCTGTTTCGTCATACAACCTTCTGAAAGTCACTGAATCATGAAACAACCTTGTTTAAAGTCGCCAATTCATACAGCTTTCTTGCTGAAAGTAGCTGAATCATATAGGTTTCTTATAAAAGGTCGTTGTTTGATATTGCAGTCTTTAAAAGGTCGCTGTTTGATGGAGCTTTCTTCCTGAAAATCGCTAAATGGTGCAGCAATCCTGAGACTGTGTGGCAGTGGTCACATGGGAGTTTTAATTTCAAATTGGGGCTACGATTACATGCAACTGTTGTTTGCAGGAGTCACTGTTTGACCTTGTCTTTTTGCAGGGAGTCACATGTGAGTTGTGAATTGAATTTGTGGCCATCGTTCAAGACTGCATGCAATATACAATACCCCTGCATGCATTCTTATGACATGAAATGACTAAAGAATGCAAATGTTTGAATTCATTGTGTAAGGATTCCACTGTGGTGTAAGAAATCCACTGTTCTTCGGTATGGATTCAAAAATTGATACACAGAAACAAGTCTTTAAAGTTGAACATAAAGCAAAGCCCTCGAGATATCACATTTCGTTTCAAACACCTATCAAACGAAGCTTCAAACCTTGCTTTATCGATAAATTTTCTGTGAACTTTGATCTGCCGAAGATGAGTTTTGAATGTCATCCTGGTCCTCTTAATGCATCAATGTTGTTTTTGAACAAGGATCACCGGGCGTTTGAGGTATTCAAAAATCCAAAAATGTATAGTAACCCAATAAATATTAAACGATCAGATCGATCATTCTGGCAACATATGAAAAAAATCCGGTTGGTCCAAGGGTAGAAGGTTTAATACGTGCAGTAGGATTCAGTGGGATACTGGAAATTGGGTACCGGTATGTAGACCACGCCTTAATAACTGCGTTGGTTGAGAGGTGGAAGCCAGAAACTCACACGTTTCACCTTCCTTTTGGCGAAACCACTGTGACATTACAGGATGTCAATGTGCTGTGGGGGCTACCAATAGATGGGTTGCCTATATCTGGGGCTAACACTGGTATGACATTGTATACTGAAAGATCTAAGTGTCAAGAGGTGTTGGGGTTTACCCCTAAGGAAGCTGAAGTGAAGGGCAAAAGGGTTAAGTCGAATGCGAGTTTTACAAGAAATAAAGTCGAATTTTTTTGAAAACCAAGCATCAGATCAAGACTGCCTTTTTCGTCCACGTCAAATAATATTTTATTTGATAGGGTGCACAGTCTTACGTGATAATGCAAACCACCTGATTGATATAAAATTTTTAGAGTTTTTTGAAGACTTTCCCGCATGTTCGGGATATAGTTGGGGCAGTGCTGTGTTATCTCACCTTTACAGAAACCTTTGTAACACTGCAGCACCTAATGCTATAGCCGTTACTGGCCCAGTTGCGCTTCTACAATTGTGAGTTTGGGAGAGGTTTCGTTGTTTTGCTCCTGCTATTGCCGAGTTCCACTACAGTGCCCCATTAGCTGCTCGGTAGTCTGAATTGGAAATAATTAAATTTATTTTTTTGTATGCATATAACACTATGTTAATTTATTATTTATCTTTGTAGGTGGAAGGGAAGCTTAACCTGTACAGAGGTTCCCATACATTGCCTGAGAACATATAGATCTCAGCTGCAATTTATGACCGAGGCAACGGTATGGTTGTTAGTTGTTGACATATAAAATTTAAGTTTGTTTGAACACGTTTCTAAAGATTGAATTTTTTTTTGTTTCAGTTTAATTGGAGACCATACGACGACATTGTGGGTAGACTCCCCGATCTATGTCGGAGTGGTATGGGAATTTGGCGGAGTTGTTGCCCTCTGCTATACTACTCGGTTGTGGATCATCACTATCCTCAACGAGTGATGAGACAGTTTGGCATGTTCCAGTATATACCGAACCCAATTGCCATAGATAATACTGAGCATGCCAGGCTTCATTCCATGAACCGGTGTGGGAAAACCGGGTGGAACTGGACAACTCATCACGAACCGTATGTTCGTGGGTGGGAGGCACGTCATCAAAACTTGGTCACCGGGGAACTCATCACATCTTTTTATGTTGCCAATGATTACATGGCGTGGTACATGCAACATACCGTGTTATATCTGACGAACCCACGGTTGCCAGATGGCCCTACGAGCGGTTTTCAAGACGAAGGAGTAAGGGTCCAAATGATGGTATATACAAGTTTAAAATTATTCAAAGTTACCTTTATTATTGTTAGTATAAAAATTAATTATTAATTATTTTTTTTGCAGTCGGAGACGATGGGTCTAATTCACCGATCTTAAGATCTGGACGTTATTCAGGGTGCGGCGTATCGGGCCCTTGAGATGTCTAATGTTCCAGAATACACACAATATCCGACTCATCTGACACAGGAGCCAGTGGACCTTGTTTCATATCCTCGTACACAGAGGTTAGGGATGCCACGACGTCGTGGTCGTGGTGGTAGAAACGTTCAAGAGCCCGGGACATCAAATTGGGGCACAAACTTCGAAACAGGGGGGGATCAGGATTCGGTGGGGGAGAAAATGAAAATTTTGCGGGAAACTTTGGTGGGTCACAAAACGTTGGCACTATGTTTGCGGACGCTAATCTAGCGGTAAACAATGATAATACTGAGTCATGGCAGTCACTGTTGGCTACAGCATGCATCTCCGGCGGTTTGGACGTCACCGACTTATTGGACCTCCAAGAAAATGATATGGGTAACAACAACAACAATCAGTTTGTGGACCCAAGCATAAGTCAGGCAGGGTTTCTTAGCCCCTCGCCACATATCATGGACCCCAACATAAGTCAGGCAGGGTTTGTTACCCCCGCGTCACAGATGATCACCTTTATGCCGGAGACCCAAACAGACAATCAGTACTGGGCCCAAAACCAAAGTAACGAAGATCACCAGAACCGTTATCAAAATGTTGAACCAAACCCCTTAGACTGGCGTCTCGACTTGAACCTGTTTCCACTGAATGACCCATAGTTAACTGGTTTAAGAGTGTAATACATTTTCGAATTAATATATTGTGTTTTTTGTTGTTGTTATTTGTGCAATATATTTTACTATTATTTTATTGTTCAAAGTAAACTGATACTGAACAAATTTCATAGCATTAAAAAGTTCATTACGTTAACCAAAAAAATACATCATTAACTGGTTCAGAGTAAAATGATACTGAACTTCTAAAACTTAAACTAAAAATACACATAAACCACCACAATCATGAACCAAGTAAACAATAAACACATCTTCAAAAACATCACTTCCTTAGCTTTCTTAATTGCCAAATCATCTTTGTTTTCCATGCTCCTTATCAGTTCTGGTATTACCTTCTGACAACCAGGGCATGAATATGAAGTTGGAGATGAAGGTGTATCAGCCCACCGTATAAAACCACAATCTTTCTTCTGTAAAAACACAACAATCAGGAAATAGGCAATTAATTAACTTCAATCAACTATAATTTTAAATTACATAGCATAAGAAGCGGTGATTTAGATTAGCTTCAGTCTTTGAAATCTTGTACCAAGTCGCTGCACCACATGAACAGAGGAATTGAGAAGCTTCCCCGCCCTGAGATGATTTCTTATTGGAGCTTGCAGCGGATTTTTGAGACATCTTCAGGTTGTATCGATTTGGGAACTAGGGTTCGTATGAAATCAGGGAGCCACAAAAGAAAAGAAGTAAATCGGTTGGATCGATTTAGGGAATGAGGTATTTATATCTGTTTATCATTAAGGGTATAAAGGACATTTCACATTTTTTAACCAATATGCATTTTTCTCAAAAAGAAAAATGATTTTTAATTGAATTTCCACCCACTCTAAATACCCCCACCATAGGGAATGAGAACTCCACAAAAACCACAACCACCTTTATGGCAAACCAAGGTGACAATCAAGTAGCTGATGAGCAAAACAATTCACATGTGGTCCAGAGAACCTCATTTTCGATTCTAAACAAATTAAGACGTCCAAGCGGTCGTTCTAACACTTCGTCTTTTCCAAAGCCGCCCCGAAACGTTATCCTAAATAACCCCATGTCGTCCGCTCAGTCGAGTAAACCTGCTGGCAGCCCTCCAGAAAGAAATTTTTTTGCATTTCCAACCGACAAGTCCGAAATTTGGTCAAGGGATGATGTTGATTTTTACCTAAAGGGGGATCCCCCTTTTTGTTATTCTCACTTTTTAGGGGAAATACAGCTGCCTAGGAGTTTTTGGGGTAGCCTACTAGGATACGAATCTAATGCATGCCTAAATGACATTGTAATTCCAATCCTACCACTATTAATTTTTATTATACAAATCACTGATTAGATATATTATTTTTATGGCAGCATGTTCAAGCGTGGACGTTAAGGCTGATGCGGCTACGACAGTCTAAACTTTTAAAAGACCCGTCAAGGAAATTGCGTTGGACGGTTTTACCTCCGCAATTTTTTGAAGACGTGTGTTATACGAAGGATTGTTTAAGAGCGGTAGACATGGCAGGAAGGAAGGAACCGTACCCTCCATTTTGGGAGGTTAATTATTTGTATATTCTGATATGGATTAAGCAGGAAGACTGGTTACTATTCCGTGTTGATATGTTTAACATGGAAATAACATAATATTGGACTGATAAAAGATGGGGAAATGAAAAACAACGGCTGGTTGAAAACGTCATGGACATTTTTCCAATTTTCTTCAAGCATTTTCTTGACCAAATCCACTATTGGCGAAACTCGAGATACTGAACAAAGAAAAAAGTTTCATTTGGTTTTGTTCAAAATGGTGTGCCTCAGGACAATGGTAACATTGCTAATTCAGGGGTGCTTGTCTGTATGATGATGGACAACCTTGTAAGAGGCAAGTCGCTCATTGATGAAAGTGACGTAGAAGAGGCTTGTATCAACTACTGTCGCCACATGGCTAACGAACTTTATAGATGGCGTTGTATGTAGGATGAATGTTGTTTCGGTTTATGAATTGTGCTTTCGTACTATCTTTATAATAAAAGTTTAATGTTTCCTCATATTCTTGCATTTATGCTTTTTGACAAAAAAGGGCCATCCTTACCTTTTTTAAGTCTGTTATCTCACCGGTGCGTCGCAGGTCACCTTCACCGGGTTTCTCCGTGTCCTATGCTAGGATGAGTAAGGTCTTGGGCGACTGGCGTCGTCTCGCCGGAGGTCGTTTCCTCTCATTTGGGGGGGCCAAAACGCGCCTAAAAGCCATTTTTTGCTTTTTGACAAAAAGGGCCATTCTTCCATTTTCTGGGTCTGTTTTCTCACCGGTGCGTCGCAGGTCACCGTCACCGGATTTCTCCGTGTCCTATGCTAGGGTGAATAAGGTCTTGGGTGACTGGCGTCGTCTCGCCGGAGGTCGTTTCCTCTCATTTGGGGGGGCCAAAGCCATTTTTTGCTTTTTGACAAAAAGGGCCATCCTTCCCTTTTCTGGGTCTGTTTTCTCACCGGTGCGTCACAGGTCACCATCACCGGGTTTCTCCGTATCCTATGCTAGGGTGAATAAGGTCTTGGGCGACTGGCGTCGTCTCACCGGAGGTCGTTTCCTCTCGTTTGGGGGGGCCAAAATGGGCTTAAAAGCCATTTTTTGCTTTTCTATATAAAAAAGTGCCGGAACACGATATTTAATACTTTAAAGCTAATACAAGTACGATAAAGCATTGCATGTTTTATTACATGTTTGGGGGTGAAAAACGAGCTGCATAAAACTCATCCGCCATCTCTCGTCTGTATTTCGCGCAAGCCTCGACAAGATCTCCCCCAATCCCTACCTCCTCGTCATTAACCAGTTTAGTTAACAACATACAAACTAACACCCCTGAATCAGGTCCTGGGTTTTCCTTCTGATGTTGGCAAATTCAGTATGTGTCACCATTGTCTTTTCCACATATGGGCGTCCAAAATGTTCCCAGTAGGCGATTTGTTCCAAAAATGTTTTGAATAACGATTCAAATTTTATTAGGGTCGGGTATACCCTAACTTGAATCAAGCTTGACCCATCAGAAACACCTGAAGCACACGTCCCCGTAAAATACAAGGTAAGGTGAAGTGTCCGTATATCAACACGAACCATGAACCAGTCTTGAAGGTCAACACAGATTGGAATATAAACCTGAGACAAAAATATATAAGTTAAACATATTTGGTTTAAAATAAACAGTGGGGGATATAAGTGTTACCGTATCGATGTCCCAAAATGGAGGGTAATGTTCCTTTAATGGCAAAAGGTAACGCACGGTGGTTCGGATTCTCACCCAAAAGGTCCAGGAATTGCAGTGGGAGAATCGTCCATGGATACAGTTGTTCTGGTTTTCTGGATTTTTTTATTAAAATCCATCTGAACCTCATCATTCTCGTCACCCACCCACACACATGCTACAACGGGGAAAGGTTTATAACATAAGAATGAAACATAATTTTTGAAGAACCTATATTTATACTCCTTACTAGTGGTGACAAGTAACCGTAGTTCTCGTATCTAAGTAGGGCACCCCAAAACTCAGTCCCGAGTTGTCTCCTTCCAAGGAATCCGCTATAACAGAAAGAAGAATCGCCATTATGATAGAATGCCATTACATTTTTTGACCACGATCTAGACTCTTCTGTTGGGTAATAATACCAGCGTGTCTTTCTGGGGATCTTTTCAGGGGGGGTATCAGGAACTTCCTCCAGCTCCAAGAACGAGTCTTCCGGGTCCTCCATTTATTGTGTGTGGTTGGTGCAATTCGAGGTGGGGGTATGAGTCACTATTTATGAATGAACAATCAAAGTAGTAAAGTCGTTGTTCCATGCTGAAATGTTATACTAGGTCGCTGTTTCATCCAGAAATGTTATACTAGGTTGCTGTTTCATCCAGAGATGTTATACTAGGTCGCTGTTTCATCCAGAGATGTTATCCTAGGTCGCTGTTTCATCCAGAGATCTTATCCTTGGTCGCTGTTTCATCTAGAAATCTTCTACTAAGTCGCTGTTTCATCCAAAGATCTTATCCTGGGTCGCTGTTTCATCCAGAGATCTTCTACTAGGTCGCTGTTTCATCCATAAATCTTCTACTAGGTCGCTGTTTCATCCAGATATCTTCTACTAGATCGTTGTTTCATCCATAAATCTTCTACTAGGTCGTTGTTTCATCTATAAAAAGTCCCTTGGAAAACACCCCTCCATCGGTCCTCATCACTCTTCTTTGCAATACCATTTCTCAGTAATAGATAAGCGCAATGGTAAGAAATGGTTACCTCCTTTCTCCCACTTTCAAAACAATTGCATGAGTGAAGAAGACATCAAAGCTTGTTTGGAATGGGAACTACCCCCAAAGCTTCCTGATTTGGAGGAAGGAAAGAAATCGAAAAAATCTGAACCTGTCGAGGAAGGAGGATCGTCTTCCGGTGCTGTTGTGAATCATCAACTAGCGAAACAGAAGGACGTTCTTGGAAAAAAGAAACAGCTTAAAGAAATCCTCGTTGTTAAAAAAGTTTGGACCTATGACAATCAACAGTTTGATTTCAACCCTAACCCGGAGGAGGATTACGACCCAGAAGTCTTGAAGGATGCTTGGAACTATGAGGAAGAAGAAGAAGATTGGTCCTGCGTTTGGCACAACCCATATTCTGGAGAAGAGTCAGACTCGGAACTATCATCTAGAGGTGACTGCCATTGGAAATAGGGTTGCTCGTTTTGTTGCAGGATGTTTCTTGTAGTGGTCTTTAGTTGAATGTTTTTTGTCGTTTGTTGTATCAGCACTTTATGTCCTCATTTGGATTGTCTTTAGTGGAAGGTTATTCTCGTTTATTGTATCAGTAGGTTATGTTTACTAGTATTCTAATAACTACCCACCCCTACACTTCTCCTGTCTATAAATACCACCTATGCAAACCAATATGTCTTCACATCTTCACCTCACCTCAAAAGTCATTCGAATGGCAGATGGTGATAATGAATTACACATTCATTTTCATTTGCATATACATGAAGGGGAGCCAAACCCTGCAAATGTTGAACCACAACCCAACCGTAACTCTGTTCAACCACAACCCAACCCTAACTTTCTTCAACCCCAAACCAACCGTAACCATATTGCTCGACAACCAAACCCTAACAGTGTGCTCCCCTCCACTAAACAGCTGCAGGCCCCTCCCAGACCTTCAACGCTAGAACAACGTCGTTACCGTCCAGATCATCATAGTCAGCAAAATCAAAATCAAACATCCTTCATGGCAGCACCACAAAACCCTAGCAGCCCGTACATCTCAGTTGTGGAAAGGGGGCAGCCTTATTAACAACACTATGCAGGGATGGACACCACTACTACTGTAGGCATACTGAGCCATCCGACAGCGATTGAGACTCAAACGCGTTATCAGATGAGGCAGTGGTTAGTGATGATCCATGGGAGCAGTATCAAAATTACGATAGCGATTCTGATTCATCTTTTTGAACCCCACCATATTCTACCTTAGCTGCTGTCTTATGTATTTTCAATTCAATAATATGTGTGTTGTTGTGTTTAATGTTTCTTAGTGAATTTTGGAAAAAATGTCTTAATTGTTAAATTACACCAACTGAGAATTCAAATAGAAATGCCAAACACAAAACATAGGAGGATACACCTAACAGTTAACAGTAAAAACCACAACAAGATACTAACTTAACGTCGGCCACAGGTCTTCCTGTTGTGTCCTGTTTCTCCGCATCTGCTGCATCGACGCGCCTGGGGTTCATCGTGGTAGTTAACATCCATCTCATTTTGAATTCTTCTTGAACGAACCCTGCCTCGATGTGTTGTGACCATCGAAGGGTCCCCTTGAATTGTCCAGTCCACTTGTTCCCACTCATCTTTGTGTCCTAGGGTGAAAAAATGACCGCTGTACTGTTCCTGATAGGTGGTGGTGTGGAATATGGAATTGGTAAAGTCATGTGATTGTTCACCCCTCCAAGCGCAAACGGCGATAGCATGGGAACAAGGGAATCTAAGCATTTTCCATTTCCCGCATGAGCACCGCCTGCGTCTGTATTCAACGGTGTACTCGTTTCCACCATCATCATTGGTTTCATCCCTTGAAACTACCGCGTAGCGACCTTCTCTGACATCGTAGACGTACACTTCATGTTTCATGGCTACGAAATGCAACTTGTTAAACCTGGACCAAATTCGAGGGGGTAGAAGGGTATTGTAGCTTTGGGCCATCTGCGCGTGCCAAGCATTCTCTGATACGTCCTTGGTGAACTTATAATGAATCAAGGCTTTTACTGGCAGGAATCTTGCTTCACGTAAGACATTATTCATAGACTCGGATATGTTCGTCGTAAGGTTACCCCAACTACGGTTTTCGCGGTCATGAACAATAGTCCATTTGCTTTTGTCGATGTCGTTCAGGTAGTCCCAAGCATCCAGATTTAGCATCCGCATTTCCCTCACAGCCCAAAGATACTTTCTGCGTTGACTTGTGCTCCCGATCATCCAACACAGCTTCCTAAGAGATTTGTTCTTGAACCTACCACTAAAATTTCTTCTTACATGCCGAAGACAATAACGGTGGTAGGTGTTTGGTTCCCTCCAATCCACAAGGTTCTCCATCGCATTAATTATCCCGGTATGACGGTCTGATAGAACACAAATTCTACTATTACAGTCTCTGGTGACGTATTCCCTCAAATTTTGGAAAAACCAACACCAGCTATGAACCGTCTCTTCGTCAACTAGAGCGTACGCGACTGGAATTATGTAGTTGTTGGCGTTTTTGGTTACCGCAACCAACAACTTACCACGATACCCTCCTTTCAAGTGTGTGCCGTCCACAGAGATGACAGGCTAGCAAAGATGAAACGCGCGAATAGAAGGACCAAATGCCTAAAAAACATATTTGAAAGTTGGATGTCCTGGAGCCGAGTGCGGGTGATGAAACCATGAAACCACCATACCAGGGTTTCGAGACTGAAGCCGTAACACGTACTTTGGCAGCTCCTCAAAGTTGCTTTCCCAGGTTCCATATATCCTCTCAATTGCCTTTCTTTATCCACGCCACACCTTCGTATACGTATCATCGACAGACATCGCTTGCTTTATATGCTTACTGATGTGTTTCACCTTCAACGCAATGTCTGTATGAATTTGTGGCAGGATGTGTGCAGCGATATCCTTAGATCTAAGGCACCTGTTGTTGTTGCGTACCACCGTAGAATAACAACTGTGGGTAGGCGCCCAGTTGGTAATTTGCCACATGTGTTGGTGTTTCTGTTTTGATGCTGTTGCACGCCATTCACACAAAGGACCATGAGGGAAAGGGTTTTTAAAATTTTTGTTTCTGGTGTAGCATTTAACTTTGTATAAAATTGGTTTGCTATCCATCACAAAAATTTCCCTTTACACGGTGAATGTTCCATTCTCGGACAACAAGGTCCACCTCCTATGTAGATTTGAAATACATGCCGAGACGTATCTGTTTTACTTTTGGATTCCATACGTCCATTGGATTATCTTCATAATCCGGACACATGTAATCCCTAAGTTCCTCGTTGTCACACCCCGACCACGTAAAACAACAAATCGTGATGGAAACATCGGGGAGTGTTGTAACAGAATTATTGTTTCACAACCGTGGATACAAAAGAGTTTCATTTTATTTATTCATTAAGTAATTTACATTGTTTTAGCATGAAACAAACAGGTTATATATATCGACTATCATTGTTATTATGTCACTAAGGCCTCGTCCAGATCCTATGTGACTCATGCAACCTAGCAATCAACATCAAGCAACATCACCTGAAACATATGTAAACACAAAGTCAGCAAAGAAATGCTGGCGAGTACATAAGTTTTATAAGAGTATCGGATTCATGGCTAGTTTACATGTTGCAATACCTTATTAAAGACCTTGTTTTGAAAAGAGTATAATATTTATAACATAATTAACCAACTCAAATCAAGCGGGTTATAATTTATAAGACCTCGTAGCCATGATTCTTAACCCAAAAGCATTTGTTTTAGTAAACCAAATTGTAAAACATCTCGTATTAGCTTGTTAATTGAACTCGTATGGTTTATATACTTTCGAAAACATCGTTAAGTGACATCGTTTCAAAAATCGTTAACTCGTTTAAATCATCCTCGTTTTAATTGTGAAAACTATTTTTGGTCGTCTCGCTAATAACATTCAAACCTTCGTGACTCGATAATCTCGCTACTCGCATTAACAAACCACCAAAGGGTAAGTTAACAATCATAGATTCAGTCGTTACCCACCTAACCCACACATAACCATGGGTGCAGTCTGATAACGGGATTTGTCAGATCCTATGGTACCATAACCTAATACTGGTCGGTTCGGCCAAAATTAATAAATGTCATTCGTTATGTAACTACAACCAACAAGTTCGTTCACATTATCGAAATCGTTATTAGTTTAGTATAAACCATCTTAATCGTTTTTGAAACCATCGTTAAAATATCGAAATCATTTTGATACATATGAATCACCCCAAAACAATTGAAAACCGTAAAATAGGGGAACTATGTACTCACATAGTTACCACAAAACATGTAAAAAGAGGGGATCGATGTACTCACCTTTGGGTGCGTTTTTATATGTTAACACAATCCCTCAAATTTTTTATTCGTCCTAAATTAAATAAGAATGATTTAATAATCAAAAACCCACAAAAATACATAAGTTTCTCCGATACTTAGAATTTTCACATAACTTTGAGATTTCTCGAAAAGTTATTATTTTTTATTATTTTGGTGTATTTATATATATGGGTTCATATATATATTTTAAAAACTTTGCGACTTGAACGATTTTATTAGTGACCCTCACCAGGCTATAGGCAATATATCTACGATTTGTGCGTCGTAATATATATACTCAAATGTAACATACTCATAATAGCGTAATACACATAATCTTGTCAAGTATTATCATGTCATCATACACATATTATAAAACACATAACACATTGTAACACATAAAATTTACCCATGAACAACCCATTCTAGTGTATGTTGAAAAACACGTATTTTAGTGATTCGTTAACGTTTTTGGGCGCCGGACGTCACGTATGACTAACCAAACACCAAGTAAACTTAATATAAGTTAAAATACTTATTTTTATATAAAAAATATCAGTTTACTTACTGATCTAAAACAGTTTTATAAAAATCATCCGAAAAGCCGATTTTTAACCGTTTTACCGCATAGTTTTGCATCAAACGTTACCCTAACCATCCCAAGTGGTAACGACTTGATATTTTAACATAACCCATGTTATTTACTGAATAAAGTATTGGTTATACTCATGATAGTGCAGGCCTCACATAAGGCACATAAATCATGCAAATTTCACATATTTTACCACTTTCTAAGCTATATGTACAACATGCAAAGCTATCAAACCTATGACAAAGTTTCATGCCTTTATAATATACCAAATAATGTTATTTTTAGTGTTTATAATCTGTTCTAAAACATTTTTGTCATACAATCATTTTTTTATCATTTCTTGAGCTTTAAATCAACATGTATTCTTACGTATAAGTGTCTAAAGCACACTACCATGTCATCATCTTTTCATATGAGTTTAGATACATCAAAAATGTGATTTATTCATGTTTATTTGCTGATTTAATTGATCATTTATCATATCTTGCACAAATCATCAAACACTTGCATTTTAACTATTATTAAAAAACAAGCAACAACTTAAACAAGTATTTACCAAAGATCAAGCTCAAATTTCATACACATACATATATATATAGAGGAGTTGGGTAGAAAGTGGATTTTTCCTAGAAAGTCTAGGAAGCAATAAGAATGTTACACGTGGCACGGAGGGATTTTAACTAAAAGGGCAGTTGTGTAATTTGACATTTTATTTTATTTTTGGAATTTTATCTCTCATTAACTAACAATGCATAACATTATGGAAACTGTTTCTCCATGAATTTCTGAATGGTGGTTTCGAAACCCTTGATCTACAACACCAAACCCACCGTTAAACTCAAAGTCCCTCGGACCACCACCACCGACGGCAGTTGAAAGGAGTTCCTTTTTGGTGGTGATGCCTACCGGCGATTGTGGAAAGTGGTCGAGGTCAAGAACTTCGGCGTTGGATGTAGTGGTGGTGGCGGTTTCTTGATTTTCCGGCCATTTGGAATAAATCGGTGCCACGGCGGCGGTGTCAGCGCCCCGTGAGAGGAAGACAGAGTGGAGGATTTCTTGACATTGTGTTTTAACAGCAAGCATTCATGCTGGTAACGTTGGATGATTTCTTGACATTGTGTTTTAACAGCAAGCAGATTAATACAGTTGTGTTTTAGCGTTCTTGTTGGTAATGCTAGAGGATTTCTTGACGCTGTGTTTTACCATCCATGCTGGTAATGCTGGAGGATTTCTTGACATTGTGTTTTAACAGCAAGCAGATTAATACAATTGTGTTTTAGCATTCATGTTGGTAATGCTGGAGGATTTCTTGACATTATGTTTTAACAGCAAGCATATTAATAAAGTTGTGTTTTAGCATTCATGTTGGTAATGCTGGAGGATTTCTTGACATTGTGTTTTAACAGCAAGCAGATTAATACAGTTGTGTTTTAGCATTCATGTTGGTAATGCTGTAGGATTTCTTGACATTGTGTTTTAACAGCAAGCAAATTAATACAGTTGTGTTTTAGCATTCATGTATGTAATGCTGGAGGATTTCTTGACATTGTGTTTTACCAGCAAGCAGATTAATATCGTTGTGTTTAGCATTCACGATGTGTTTTCTCTGATGTTGTGTTTCTTCATGAAGGATAGAAGGAAGAGAGAGAGAAGGGAGAAAGGGAGAGAGAGAGAAAATCGCAAGAAATGTGGGGTGGTTTATGGAATGACAGTTATTTCCATATTTAAAACAAGCTAAATGACATATCTACCCCTGATTAATTAAATAATCCTATTTTTAAGAAACACATATTACCAAAATGCCACCAAGATGATCTCAACCATTAAACACACCCATTGGATGACCCAAATCGCTTCCTAGACTTTCTAGAAAAAACACACTTTCCGCAGGATCCCCACTCTCACTCTCTCTCTATATATATATATACGGTTATACACACACATAAATATATCACCATTTTTATTTTGTATCAAGACCCATTTCTTTTTAGATTTCAAGTTTGTGAAAAATTCCAAGATTCAAGAGAAACTTCTAATCATCAAGAACAACCAAGAATCAAGAGTATGATTTAAACATAAACTTTATACCTTCAAGATTCAAGTAAGTTTTTGGATGAGATTTTGATGATAGGGAGCTTGAAATCACTTGAAAACACCTTGGAAACCCCTTTGGATCTTCACACCAACTTGAAATTAGCTTGGAATGGGGTTAGATCTTCAAGAACAAGGTTGAAGAAGATCATAATGGTGATGGTGGTGTGGTTACGGTTGGGAGAGAGAGAGAGGAAGATGAGTGGAGTGTTGAGTGTTGATGGTGATTATATATAACTTGCAAGATCTTCCAAATCAAAAAGGATCCAAGGGAAATCAAAATAAATCTAAGAAAGATCAAGATGGATCATATAAGATCTTGGAAATATTTTTGGTGGGGTCCCCTTATGGTGACCGTGAACAAGCAAGGGGGGGGGGTTAAATGAAATTTTGATTGGTAAATTAGATAAAAACAGGTATTTAACTGGGTACCGGGTATTTTATCTAGCGTTTAAATCCCGGTTTATGGCGTTTTAAATTATTTTTATTATTCTATAAAAATAAACTCACCAAAATATTACTGAAATAAATTTCAGTTGCCGAGACTGGCTGTGTTGTCTACGTTTTGCAGTAGAAGCACTGTGTTGCGCAGTAACAAGCGGTACGCGCTTAAACTTGAAAAATAACGTTTTCAAGCGTTTTAATTTATTTTTCAACATGAATCTGATTAAAAATAAAATTTGAATCATAACATAATATTTTTAGGGTTTAAATATTATCCGGATGGTCACCAACGTTCGTTTCGCAGTTTTGTCGCAATTAGTTCTTTAGTTCAAATAAACATGTTTTTGCCATACCGAATCCTTCGAAACTTATTTCTAAGTTATGTAAAGCGTATTTAGGGTATGTTTGGCTTATGTCACAGTTCCGGAGTGTACGTCGCGTTAAACTGATTATGTTTATGTAACGGTTTATGATTTCACTTCCAGCACAGGTTTGAGAGTTTGGAATTGAACAATGATTGAAAACGTACTAATGTCACAAATAATTAAACACATATTGAAATTGAAACATCATATTTTATTAAATACAAAGTTGTTCAGAACAGTACAAGGGTTAAATTACACAGATGTCACACTCGTCCTCGTCTGGGTCGTCATGTGTCCCTGGAATGATAGGCCTCGGCTGACCCAGGGTCAACTCAGTGTGTTGGTTGACTGCAGCCTCGTCGTCAGAAGTGCCATCGTCGAATGGTGGTGCCTCTTCACTTTCAGAACTTTCTTCGGTGCTGTAACTTTCCGAATCATCAAAACCGTCATTATTGTTGTCACCGACCACAAACTGGGAGGACGGACCTACTATGTTATCAACAGGAGGCATGAAGTGGTGTTCTTGAGTTGTTTGCCCGTATTCCTCATCATATTCATCGGAATCTTGGGTGTCAACAACATTACGTTGTGTAATGTCATGCAGAAGGTTTGTGAAACTCATGTGTTGGACAGGATTAACTGCCTCCCACTGAACATAGATCTCGGCAATGAAGTTGCCATCCGCTACTTCTGCTAAATAGTTCATCATTTCAACACCATCATCGTTGAAAATTTTTGTTGTCTGAGATATGCCCTGAAACGTGTACCCTAGTAACAATGAAAGGCGCACCGATTCTTTCTATAGTTGAACATGATTACAGATTGAATCCACCAATTGGTCATACGATGATTTATGTCGCATAAGGAAAGAGGTTGTTAGCATGGATTGGTCAAACTGAACAGCCCCGTTAACAAAGGAAAACACACCGCCCCAATATAGTCTTACGAGGTATGGCCGAAAAGAATCCATGATCTAAGAAAGTGAAATGTTAAGGATGAGTGGGTTGTGTAAGCTGGATTTCGTTTAGTATCTATCTGTTTTAAAGAAAGTTAGTGTGGGTTGAGAAACTAATCCAATTGGTATTTATAGTGTTGGAGGAACCAGATAGTTGATGGAGCCCACCATCTTGTGGGTTAATATACATATAATAATTATTTTTTAATATTCTAAAAAGTAAAAATGTAAGTTGTCTTAAAACAACTTTAAATACATATACGGCACTGTTCGTTTCAACTAGTCAGTTATTCGGATTTTATTATTCGTTTGAAGTAGTTCTAACTTTTTCGTTTGAACCATCATTGAAATTATGTTTACACCGGGTTCGCAACAACAAGGCATGTTGCAACACAAAATTTAACAAGGTTATTTATTAGGTAATTCAACAACATTACAACATTACAATAGGATCTATCAAACTCGCAAATTATATACAGGCAGAAATACAATGTTACTTCACTTCGTATTATTTTAACAAATCATTTCTAATTGCAAGACTGTTTGTCGGGCTTCCAATTAGAACAGAAATACAGTGAATTTAAACCCGTCCCATTTCTTCGTATATCGAGCTTCCTGATGCAACTTTTTTTGCGAAAGGAAATGAGAGGTCTAAGGTTAAGGATGCTGAGAATTCTGCAACCTCGGTGATGTTCGGCGAACAACATTACAATAGGATCTAAATCTCCTACCGAAAACGGGGGTGATGCCCCCACCAGAAGTTGCAGAATAATTTACGGGAGGAGGTGGTAGATGAGAACAACCTCAGCGGCTGCTAAATCTTTCAGTAGATTCAATAGCAGCCGTAGAAGCATCCACAGCAGCAGTTTTTATTATCCTCGTACACCTTAAGGGAGGAGATGGTAGATGAGAATGATCGTTCTCCTCCACACAAGATCTTCCCACTTGGTATACGAAAATTAAAATTCAGAAAAACATCATGATGAATGAGGTCTCGAATGATACATTGACCAAACACATTATGTTACATACGAATTGTTGTGTATCTGTTTATTATATTTGGGTTATAATATGCATTAACAATTCAGAACAATTATAAAATTGCAACATTCATTAACATTGTTTTATGAATCAGCAACCTTATAACATGGCTATATGAATTGGCAACCTTCATTAACATTGTATTATGAATCAGCAACCTTCATTAACATTGTTTTATGAATCAGCAACCTTTTATAACATTGTCCTTTGATTTAGCGACTTATTATAAGAAAGCTTTATGATTTGGCGACTTTCAGCAAGGTTCTTATATGAATTGGCGACTTTAAACAAGGTTGTTTCATCATTCAGCGACTTTCAGAAGGTTGTATCACCAAACAGCGACTTTAAACAAGGTTGTTTCATCATTCAGCGACTTTCAGAAGGTTATATCACCAATTAGCGACTTTCAGAAGCTTGTGCAGATTTTGCAGAACCTTCAACTTTTTGCAGAAAATGAGTTACAAGGTCGCTGATTGAATGGGCAACTTACCTAGAGATGAAAACAATATTGGTGACCACCTAATAGCACTCTTTTGGGGTTCAAACCCCCTACATCTGCAAAAAATTCTGGAATAAAGTTCCGAGTCTCTTGTGGTTTTCCAGTTTACTAGGTCCCACTTTGTTAATTGTTAGTTTGTTATTTTTCAATTTATGTTTGCAAAAGTCCTTTTTGTCGCCGCTATTGCCTTGTAGCGGCGACATGTCGTCGCTAAAGGGTCGCCGCTATAGATCGGCTGCTATTGGTCACCTGTCGTCGCTAAAAAGGGTGTGTCGTCGCTATTATGAATGACTTTTAGCGGCGACATTTGTGACTTTTAGGGGCGACATATGTCGCCACTAAAAGTAAAAAAAAGGAAAAAAAAATAATTTACTGCTATTTACATTGTTACCCACATACAATTACATGCACATTTTTTTAAGTTTTTCCTAAACATACATGGACCAAAACGTTCATAAGTATACAAAGAATTAAACAGTAATTCACATTCAAACAACCAAAAATTACATACCAGTTTGTTTATATCACCATATAAAAACGGTAGTAACTAGTGCTTTCAACCGCGTGTTGTGGCGGGGATGACAAACATTTGTAGTTTGACATTGTATGAGTTAAACTATTTGATTTGCGGACTTGTTATGTATCGAAAAGCACCTGCCGCAACTTAACTTGTCGGAAGATGGTAGTTTCTTGCCTCTCTTCATATTGTGATGCTTTAATCTGAAAAATATATTAAGTTAGTAATATGCAACTAATTTATTGTAATCTATGTTAGCATTTAAGTTACTAACGAGTTATTACTCATATTTAGTTCTTATGGCTTCTAACTGTTGCGTTTACGGCCTGTTCGCAGCCGTTATACGTCCATAAACACAGTCGTTTAACGGCTGAGAACGGGCCATAAACGTAGCTGATAACCGCTGCGTTTGCAGCCGTTAAACCACTGCGTTTATGGGCCGTTCGCAGCCGTTATACGATCGTAAACGCAGCCGTTTAACGGCTGCGAACGGGCCGTAAACACGTATAGAAATCATGTCGCAGGGTGTTGGATACTTGAATATCGTTCTCTAACAACCTACCATGTGTGATCATAAGTTTTGTAATTATTTAGCATTTTACCTGTTTCGCTAGTGACAAGCTAGTGTATCCAAGCCTCTGATATTCAACCTTAAATTGGAAAACACCATAAACAACTGGCACCTTAAAAGAAGCATGGTATAAACCCTGCATACAAATAGAAAACATCTGTAACTGTCTTTTTTTAGTTAAAAACAACACTTGCAAATTCAACAGTTGCAGGTGGGTCTAATGGTAACAAAATCACCCAAGGTCTAATATTAAACACACTAAGGACACAGTTGACCCGTTACCCAGCCCACCACATTCCACCTTTTTTGTGGGTAGATGTAAAATGATGTTACATTGTTACTGTACAATTGAAAGTTGAACAAGAATGACCCGGTTGTTAAAATCATGAAATAAAATGATACAGGATTCAGTAAACACCTATTTCAACATAATGAGTTACCCTTCTGTCACACCCCGATATTTCCACATATTACCGGTGGGCCCGGCGGGGAGTATCGTGACGTAGTTGATATCATCATAGTCAATACACACAATATAATAGCACAGCGGAAGTCTGGGTGAATAAACTATTACAAACCATACTGTCTGTGTGTTCGAGTTTATAAATGTACAGACTGGAATGTAATAAGATCCACAGGCGGATCATAAACAAATACAAAAGAAAACAAAAGACAGACTGCAGGCATCTTATGGACTTGCAAGATCCTTTAAAGACACCCTATAGCTCCAGCCTATTTCGAGAGGTACCTGTCAAATCAGTCTTTAAGAAAATACGTCAGTTTACACTGGTAAATACAATTAACTGACTCTTTTGAAAAGGTTTGAAAATTTGTTTGAATGCACGTGGCACAAATCTTTTATAACTTGGGACAATTATTTAAATATAATCTTGTATACAGATTTATATGTTTGTCATACAATTGGGGCCGGTTGGAAGCCGGTCATGATTAACCGACTCACCACTTGTAGAACCCACAAAGGAGTTATCCCCAACATGTGGGTTTATATTTAGCATTTTGCATCTGTCAGGTGTATGCATGCACCCCGTGCATAGGTCGTGGCCATTTTTAAATAAATGAGCCGAGGATATCCAGGACACGGTCGTTAACCCCCAATGCTTATGTTATCAAACAAGACAGATTAAAACGGGTTATGTAATTTATTAATCACAATCCGATTAAATGATTCCATACCCGACCAAGTGGTATTATTATAATACCATATCCCAAGCCCGTATAGGGAAAATAAGTTAAAAGTATTTACCTGATGCTAGCAGTAAAAATCTTAAGACTCTTGATTGGCACCTTCTACCGGAAGCTACTAATCTGTATTAGAAGGTTTAATAACCTATTAGGATGCTAACGGGTCTTTAATTAAGTCAGAGACTTAGGCCGGCTAGCTAGAAAGAAACCTTATGGTTCTAAACGCTAGATTAAGCGGAGAATGGAACAGAATGAGATTTAGACCCGACAAGCTTGGATACTTGTATAATGTGGGTAAACTAAATACATTCTGGAATTTGAGGATTAAATGAAAAGGTTTGACCCGTTTCGACTATTTTATGTAAACTAGTCACATAAGCCGATCCGAACGCGTAAATGCGTAACGAGTAACCAAATAAATTATATACAGGTCTTAATCATTATTATGCTTAAAATATGTCAATACTTCAGTAAAATATTAACATATATGCCCAAAAATTTATTTAACCCAAAATAAGTCCCATAAGGGCATTTTGGTAATTTTAATGCCCATAAAAGAGTTTAATTATGCAACTGAGTTTCAGACCTGGTTTCATCAGTAAAAATAAGTATTTTTATAACTTATATCAGTAAGATACTTTATATATGTGAAAATTACATTATTTAACCAAACTATGTCCCGTAGGGGCATTTTAGTAATTTTACATAGGCTTTAAAGGTAAAAATACATTTCTGAGTTTAGAAACTTTAACTTACTGTATAATTATATAAATTAACTTAAAACATCAGTAGGTAATGAGTTTTAAATGTTCAATATAGTTTTGACCCATACTATGTACTAAAAATGCCTAAAAAGTGGTTTAAAGGAGTATTCGGGTTAATATTGAAAATCTGAGTTTTTAATCAGTTTGTACAGCTCAAAATACTTTATTTATTATAAGAAATCATTAGCAAAAGGTTTGGTACTAAAAAGATATGTAGAACTCATTTTATGCATGAAAAGGGTAAAACCGGCATTTACCGAAATTAAGCTAAAATCCTATGTTATGCTCAATCTAAAAATAATTAAAAATCTTTAATATTCCCAAAATATTATTTCACATCAGTAAGTATGAGGTTTGGTGATAAAAATAAGGTTTAGATAGGCTTCATACTAATTATGCCATTTAATTACTAAAAAATCCCTTAATTACGCTATTGAGCATAACTCCCATTTTAGACCTCCAATTGGTGTCAAATTTTTAGGACATGTTTAAATATCAGTAGCAAAGGTTTTTATTCAATCACATTGTTAAAAATCTTGGTTGTAAGTAAAAAGGGCGTTTATGGCATTATTAAGCATAATTACGATCAAGTGCATATAATTCAAACCATTAGGTATTATGTAATATAATTCCAGGGGATTATACTACTAAGTAATGTGGTCCTAATGGAAGCTTAAAACATGGGTGTATTAAGCTTAAACGGGTCAAAACTGAAAGTCAAGCAAAAGTCAAGCTTTTGTGACTTTCGGTTAATAATTGACCTTAGACTATTAATTGTCGGGTTAGGGCTGTTAAAACATGTTTTAATATTAATTACCAAGTTATTAGAATGTTAAAATATAATTTAGAAACTCAGGTTTATTAATTTTAATCATATTCAAACATTCTGCCCAGTTTGACTTTTTGTCAAACTACTTTGACCCGACAATTGACCAGTCAAACGAGATAATTAGGAGGTGCCCTTTTAGGGGTTAATCACCTACACTAATGTGGTCTTAAAACCACTTTCAATTTGGTCAGTGGTTAAGCCACATGTAATAAAAACGAAAGTCAAACTAATTTTACGTTAAGTTTGACTTATGAGCAATTAAGCTAAATTAAACGACTAAACAAGTAATTAGAAGCTTACTTAGGGTCCTAGCAAACTTTTCTACACTTGATTATCCTCTTCAAACAGTTGGAAGCTCCAGAGCAAGTCCCACAAGTGATTGTTGCAATGTGTGTCAAGAACACATGAACTAAGGCTCTTTATATAGCCACATTCTTGAAGCTAGATCACTTCCAGGTGTAATAGGAAGCTCCAAGATTGACCCAAGTGTCCTAGCTACTCATTTAAACCGACTTACAAGCCCCTAGGTCGATACAATCTAGATTAAGGCGGTGGAACTGGCAACCCGTAGCTGGCATTCACATTCTGTCATCTGAAGACCGTCGCGTAGCGCGACAGCTAAGGGTCCAATGGTCGCGCTACGCGACCACCTCTGTTACCAGTTCAACAAGTTTAAAAAGCTGGCAATTTCAGTCCCTTGACGTTTTTAACCCTTTTAAACATGATTTTTGACAAAGGAGACCCTTGTAATTATTTTCTTGGGGCCCAAGGATATATAAACAAACTCCGTTAGGCTCGGGTTCGTTAAATATCACTATGAAAGCAAGTTTCGTCAAGTTTACACTTTTGGCCCAAAGTCTTGAAATCAATCTTAACGATATCGAAACCATACGAAATTTATACCACTTATTCTTAAGAGTATATTTGAATGTCTCGAAGCCTCGGTTTCGTTAAAAGATCACTCAGAGGTCAGGATTGACATGTTGACACGTTTAACCCTTGTATTATAATAATCTTTCGATTATTTTTGTATACGGCTTCTAACACCCAATCAATCACTCATTCAAGAATATATTCATCGTGTTAGGTCATTCAGAGGCACAAGTTTGGCATGTTGACACTTTTAGTCCCTGTGGTTTCATAGTTTCGTTATTCGACAACTTTGGCCTTTCAACTGAAATCTTTCACACCTTTGGAGTTTATGACACGTGTCTATATACAATTGGACACGTTTTTCCGTGGTGTTACATCCTCACCCCCTTAAAAGAAATCTCGACCACGAGATTTACTGAAATAAGTAAGGGTATTTCTGCTTCATAGTGGACTCGACTTCCCACGTATACTCGGGACCTCTACGGGCTTCCCATTTGACCTTTACTATAGGTACTTGTTTTCTTCGGAGCCTTTTAACCCGTCGATCCTCGATCGATATAGGTTTCTCAACAAATCTCAAACTTTCATCAATTTGCACGTCCTTATGAGACATTATTAGAGATTCATCGGTTGGGCTTTTCTTGAGATTACAAATGTGAAACACATTATGAATCCCACTTAGCTCCTCCGGCAAGTTCAGCTTATAAGCTACACTACCGATACATTCGATAATCTCGAATGGCCCAATATACCTAGGGCTCAACTTACCCTTCTTACCAAAACGCATCACACCTTTCCAGGGTGATACTTTTAGTAGAACTTTATCGCCTATTTCAAACTTTAGATACCTTCGCTTCCCATTAGCATAGCTTTTCTGCCTGTCCCTGGCAGCTTTTAAGCGATCACGAATTTGGATAATCTTTTCCGTTGTTTCAAGGACTATCTCAGGTCCTGATAACTGAGCTTCTCCTACTTCTGCCCAACAGACAGGCGTTCTGCATCTCCTACCATACAATGCCTCAAAAGGTGCAGCCTGAATGCTGGTATGGTAGCTATTATTATAGGAGAACTCGATTAAGGGTAGATGATCATCCCAACTACCTCCTAAATCAATGACACATGCTCGCAGCATGTCCTCCAATGTTTGAATTGTACGCTCACTTTGTCCATCTGTCTGAGGATGGTAGGCGGTACTAAAGTTCAACCGTGTGCCCAAGGATTGTTGGAAACTTTTCCAAAAGTGAGAGGTGTATCTAGTATCTCTATCTGAGATAATAGCCACCGGTACGCCATGTAGAGCCACAATCTTGTCTACATATAACTGGGCTAATTTATCTGAGCTATGAGTTTCTTTAATGGGTAAGAAGTGTGCCGACTTAGTCAGTCTATCCACAATAACCCATATTGTGTCATTTCCGTGTTTCGTCTTAGGTAACTTGGTTATGAAGTCCATAGTTACCATTTCCCACTTCCATGTGGGAAGTTCTGGTTGTTGCAGCAGACCAGATGGTTTTTGATGTTCAGCTTTAATCTGAGCACAAGTTAGGCACTTAGCTACATAGGTAGCAATAGATTTCTTTAAACCTATCCACCAAAATTAGCTTTTAAATCATGATACATCTTGTCACCACCCGGGTGAACTGAGTATTTGGAATTGTGGGCTTCCTGGAGGATTACCTCTCGAAGTCCTCCATGAATAGGAACCCAAATTCTTTCATTCATCCTAAGGATTCCATCCTTCCCAGGTGTTAACTGGTCGAAAATTTTACCTAAATTTTCATTTGGGAGGTTATCTTCCAAAACGGCGTCCTTCTGTGCAGCTAATAGTCTTTCATTCAGACTATTCTTCAACTCAATGCTCTTGGCATTGATCCTAATTGGCTTAACTCTTTCCTTTCGGCTTAGAGCATCCGCGACCACATTCGCTTTACCAGGATGGTAGCGAATCTCGCAATCATAGTCGTTTAAGGTTTCCATCCAACGACGTTGTCTCATATTGAGTTCTTTTTGATTGAACAAATGTTGGAGACTTTTGTGATCAGAGAATATCACACATTTAGTTCCATATAAATAATGTCTCCACAACTTAAGTGCGAATACAACGGCACCCAACTCCAAATCGTGGGTGGTGTAGTTTTTCTCATGCACTTTCAGTTGTCGTGATGCGTAGGCAATCACCTTGCCTCGCTGCATGAGCACACAACCCATACCGGTGTGTGAAGCATCACAGTATACGACAAAGTCTTCAATTCCATCAGGCAAAGTTAGTACCAGAGCATTGCTCAACCTTTGCTTAAGTATCTCGAAGGATTCTTGTTGTTTTGGACCCCAATCAAACTTAACTTTCTTACGGGTCAAGGATGTTAATGGTGAGGCTATCCTTGAGAAGTTTTCAATGAATCTCCTATAATAACCTGCTAACCCTAGAAAGCTACGGATTTCGGTTGGAGTCTTGGGCGTATCCCAATTCATAACAGCTTCTACTTTGGCAGGATCCACCTAGATGCCTTTCTCACTAACGACATGTCCAAGAAATTGGACTTGGCGAAGCCAAAACTCGCACTTGGAGAATTTAGCATACAACTTCTCCTGTTGCAGTAACCCTAAAATGCATCGAAGATGCTTCTCGTGATCATCCTTATTACGAGAATAGATAAGTATATCATCTATGAAGACGATGACAAACTTGTCTAAGTATGGTTTACAGACTCTATTCATGAGGTCCATGAATGCTGCTGGAGCGTTAGTGAGTCCAAAGGGCATCACTAAAAATTCGAAGTGTCCATACCTCGTCCTGAATGCTGTTTTAGATACATCTTCAGTTCTAACCTTAAGTTGATGATACCCGGATCTCAAATCAATTTTTGAAAAGAAGCTCGCTCCTTGGAGCTGATCAAATAAATCATCGATTCTGGGTAAAGGATAACGATTCTTAATTGTTACCTTGTTTAGCTCACGGTAATCAATGCATAGACGCATTGATCCGTCCTTCTTTTTCACAAATAATATTGGAGCTCCCCAAGGGGAAGAACTAGGTTGTATGAAACCTTTCTCCAACAATTCATCCAATTGAGTTCTGAGCTCTTTCATTTCCGTAGGCGCTAGGCGATAAGGAGCTCGTGCTATAGGTGCTGATCCTGGTATAATGTCTATCCTGAACTCTACTTGCCTCTCAGGAGGTAATCCAGGTAATTCGTCAGGAAAGACATCAGGATATTCGGAGATAATTGGAATGTCTTCAATTTTTGGCTTAGGTTCATTCACAGTTACTTGCGCCATGTAAATGACACGTCCACTTTTCATACACTGCGCTAACTTGAGAATAGACATATTGCTAGGCAATCCATATTGAGTATCTCCCTGAATGGCGACCGATTCACCAGAAGGGGTTTTGATAATGACTAGCTTTTTATCACAGGCAATTTGGGCTTGGTTATGCGACAACCAATCCATGCCTAAAACTATATAAAACCCAGCCAATTTCATTGGCAAGAGAGATAGCGGAATAGAGTGATTCTTAATGGATATGGAACATCCATTAAGAAGAGTGGAAACTGTTTCTAAGGTACCATCAGCAAGTTCTACCTCGTATTTTATGTCTAGAGTCTTAATAGGCAGATTCAATGACTTACAGAATTTATGGTCTACAAAAGACTTATCAGCACCGGAATCAAATAAGACTCTAGCATAATTATTATTTACGAGGAAGGTACCTGTTATGACATTCTCGTCATTCACTGCTTCCTTTGCTTGCAACTGAAAAACTCTTGCATTGTTTTTCCTTGCTTCCTCTGTCTTCTTTGCGTTCTTGGGGCAATTGGTTTTGATGTGCCCCTTTTCATTACAACCGTAGCAGGTTGCATCCTTTATATTTCGGCACTCAACAGACTTGTGCCCTTTCTTTTTGCAGATCCCACAAGGTTTAGCTTGTGGATCTTGATTGCATTTCCCGAAATGCCTTTTATTACAAGTCTTACATCTGGGCTTGTCATTCGACTGCCCCTTTTTGGAACTAGAGTTCCCTTTGCTCTTTTTGTTTGACTGAGGAGACTTGTCTTCCTCTCGTTTCCTCTTTCCTTCATCGTTTGCCCTCTTCGCCCTACTCCTCACAACATCTAAAGTGAGGGATAAGGATAGATCCACAGCGGATCTATAAGTGGCTGGCTTTGAGGCCTTAACATTTCCCTTTACTTCAGGGGCCAAGCCACCAATGAAACGCGCGATGCGTTTGGGTTCAGGAGTGACTAAGTATGGTACCAATCTTGACATAGAGTTGAAACTAGTCACATAGGATCTACAATCTAGATCCTTCATTACTAGGGTGAGGAAATCCGATTCAATCCTCTCAACCTCATGTTGAGGGCAGTAGGTATCCTTTACAAGATCTACAAACTTTTCCCATGAAAGATTATACAAGTGAACCTTCCCAGTAGACTGTACTAGGGCTTTCCACCATGTAAGGGCATCACCTTTGAAAGACTGTGATACAAACATCACCACATCCTCCTTAGCACATCCGCTGATGTCTATTACGGTTTCCATCTCGTCTAACCATTTTATACAATCAATTGCCCCCTTTTCTCCAGTAAAGTCCCTAGGCTTACAGGAGATAAAATATTTGTAGGTACAACCCTTGGCGTACCTAGAAGTTGGCTTGAGGACTAATTGCTTTTTGGGTTTATCACTCCGGTTAGTTGAGTGCTGAGACTCACTTTTCTTATTAGAGTGGGGTTGAGAATGGGATTTCGAGTGAGTTTGAGACTTAACGATACTAGGCTCTTTAAACTTAGCATCTACCGCTTGAGAAACTGCTGCGGTGATCATTGCCTGCAGATCTGCACCAGTGATATTAATTCTGGTTTTGTCGCCTTCTGAAGGATGACTGCTTGCTTCGTCCGAGCCAGCCATTTTTGAATACTATATCAAACATAGATGATATATTTAATTTACATATTAGATCATCACATTGATGAGTAGATGGTCATGGTATTATTAAACCATACAAACCAAAAATAATAATCATAGAGATGTTCGTATTATACAAAGTTCGTCTTAAGGGACATTTAAAATAGCTTAGAAAAGCTTGTCACATGGACGATTAAATATAACCAACGATCCTCTGGATCAGTGATTATTTAAGGGTCGAACAAAGTTCATCGCCTTTTTGACAAGAAGTTTATAAATAAAACTTTCATTGTCTTTATTACACCTTTGCTTATATGCATACATCTCTAATGGATGTGTGGTGTATACATCATATTGATGTTTATTAGCCATGATTCATGATGATCATATAAGCTAAAAATAGTGGCTTGGAAAAATCCAATATATTAGTAATATTGTGTGATTTCTCGTACCGCACAATGTAGGATGGTTAACATGTTTTCAGATGTTAACCGGGAGTCACATCTTAAAAAGGTTATACCATCATAGCCATTAAATATTTTGGCTAGGTTATACCTCTAAGAGTTTATTAGGCGGATTAAATAAAATTGAAATGAAGTAGTATGGCATAATAAATTACATATTTAAAACTAAATCAACTGCATTAAAACCATGATACGGTTACAATGTTGCCCGAAAAGGGACTTTGAGAAAACAACACAAATCACCCTCACAGGGGTTTATTGAAAAACATTGCCCACGCAGGGGCGTACTGAAAAACATTGCCCACGCAGGGGCTTACGGAAACAGAAATAAGTCCGCGCAGGGACTTGATACATGAAAACGAAACAAACGTCCTCGCAGGGACTTTATTACAAACAAGCAAAACAAGCAAAACAACCCAACATCACCCTATTTCTTCTTACCCTTGAGAAGGTTCATGAGGCCTTTAACAAAACCAGAGTGTTTTTTCTTATTTTCGTCAGCCTTATGTTCAACCCTCTCTAACCTCTCTAGAATCTCTTGCGTCTGCTGCTGCTGATATGGAGGAGGTTGTTGGTATGGTGGGTATTGAGAATCCTACGGTGGGTATCCCGTAGGATAGTATGGTGGGTATGAAGAAGGGTAATGATGATGGTATTAGGCAGCTGAAAGATACGGATCCTGAGTCCCATAGTCGGATGGGTATCCAGACGGGTTATACCCAGATGATCCTGGGTAGGTCGGGATAGGGTTGTCGAAACCCGTCGGTGGTTGAAGTGGTGCGTGTGAAACTGGCGGAAGGTTATCTTCCGTCACCGTGCGTGACGACTCACCCAACTGGGGGTTTTCTGGGATAGCAGGATACGAGCTCCAGCCACGAGGAGATGACAACCTTGGTCCCCCACGAACCGACATCCTAGCATTTCTCCCTCGTCTAGGTGGCGGGGGAGGTTGTTGAGGTGGATCCTCAACTGGCAAGGGTGGTGGGGTAACCGCTCGAAGCTGTGGCTCATCCAAGGGAGGTTGGCTAGGTGAGCTATGGTATGAAGGCGTGAAATACCAGTCATACTGGCCCATCTTCTCCTGGAATGAGTCGGGCCCGTTGTAGGGTGATCCCACAAATGGAGATCCGCTAGAGATACTAATCGGGTGCCCTGGTGTACCAGTTTGCAAGTCCGGGTCGGGGTCGTCATCCATCTCCATCTCTTGCGAAAAATGATCCTCAGGTCCTAAAGGGTTATAGCCCAAAAAGTCGTTAACATAAGCGTTAGGATTGAATTGTGAAGGTGAGTAAGTGGAATCTGATTGGTGAAAAGGATGAGATTGGTAAGAATGGTATGATGGGTTGGATTGGTGAGTTCCCAAAGAAAGGGGAGAATGATGAGGTTCGTTCAGATTAGGCATCCCAAAGTAAGGAGGGTCTGATGGTGATGACCCCAGCGAGACAGAATGTCTTGCTGGTTCAGGGTTGTGGCTCCAATCTTTGGAGTCGGAACCGGTAAGCGAATCGGATGGAGTGCGCCTGTGAGAAGGTCCGGAGCTACTAGAGGGTCCTCCACGCATAGGTCCCTTGCCTCGTCCCCTTAGTCTTGGCGGCATTTTCCTGTTAAAACAAGTAGATATAATAAAGCAATAAAAGGAAGGTTAAGAGTAAAATCCTAGGTCATTTGCCTAGACTCGAGAGTCTAAGGAATGTGCTTATTGTGTCATTGAGATTAAACACAAAAGGCTAGTGTTTAATTCACTCAATGTTGGCTCTGATACCAACCTGTCACACCCCGATATTTCCACATATTACCGGTGGGCCCGGCGGGGAGTATCGTGACGTAGTTGATATCATCATAGTCAATACACACAATATAATAGCACAGCGGAAGTCTGGGTGAATAAACTATTACAAACCATACTGTCTGTGTGTTCGAGTTTATAAATGTACAGACTGGAATGTAATAAGATCCACAGGCGGATCATAAACAAATACAAAAGAAAACAAAAGACAGACTGCAGGCATCTTATGGACTTGCAAGATCCTTTAAAGACACCCTATAGCTCCAGCCTATTTCGAGAGGTACCTGTCAAATCAGTCTTTAAGAAAATACGTCAGTTTACACTGGTAAATACAATTAACTGACTCTTTTGAAAAGGTTTGAAAATTTGTTTGAATGCACGTGGCACAAATCTTTTATAACTTGGGACAATTATTTAAATATAATCTTGTATACAGATTTATATGTTTGTCATACAATTGGGGCCGGTTGGAAGCCGGTCATGATTAACCGACTCACCACTTGTAGAACCCACAAAGGAGTTATCCCCAACATGTGGGTTTATATTTAGCATTTTGCATCTGTCAGGTGTATGCCTGCACCCCGTGCATAGGTCGTGGCCATTTTTAAATAAATGAGCCGAGGATATCCAGGACACGGTCGTTAACCCCCAATGCTTATGTTATCAAACAAGACAGATTAAAACGGGTTATGTAATTTATTAATCACAATCCGATTAAATGATTCCATACCCGACCAAGTGGTATTATTATAATACCATATCCCAAGCCCGTATAGGGAAAATAAGTTAAAAGTATTTACCTGATGCTAGCAGTAAAAATCTTAAGACTCTTGATTGGCACCTTCTACCGGAAGCTACTAATCTGTATTAGAAGGTTTAATAACCTATTAGGATGCTAACGGGTCTTTAATTAAGTCAGAGACTTAGGCCGGCTAGCTAGAAAGAAACCTTATGGTTCTAAACGCTAGATTAAGCGGAGAATGGAACAGAATGAGATTTAGACCCGACAAGCTTGGATACTTGTATAATGTGGGTAAACTAAATACATTCTGGAATTTGAGGATTAAATGAAAAGGTTTGACCCGTTTCGACTATTTTATGTAAACTAGTCACATAAGCCGATCCGAACGCGTAAATGCGTAACGAGTAACCAAATAAATTATATACAGGTCTTAATCATTATTATGCTTAAAATATGTCAATACTTCAGTAAAATATTAACATATATGCCCAAAAATTTATTTAACCCAAAATAAGTCCCATAAGGGCATTTTGGTAATTTTAATGCCCATAAAAGAGTTTAATTATGCAACTGAGTTTCAGACCTGGTTTCATCAGTAAAAATAAGTATTTTTATAACTTATATCAGTAAGATACTTTATATATGTGAAAATTACATTATTTAACCAAACTATGTCCCGTAGGGGCATTTTAGTAATTTTACATAGGCTTTAAAGGTAAAAATACATTTCTGAGTTTAGAAACTTTAACTTACTGTATAATTATATAAATTAACTTAAAACATCAGTAGGTAATGAGTTTTAAATGTTCAATATAGTTTTGACCCATACTATGTACTAAAAATGCCTAAAAAGTGGTTTAAAGGAGTATTCGGGTTAATATTGAAAATCTGAGTTTTTAATCAGTTTGTACAGCTCAAAATACTTTATTTATTATAAGAAATCATTAGCAAAAGGTTTGGTACTAAAAAGATATGTAGAACTCATTTTATGCATGAAAAGGGTAAAACCGGCATTTACCGAAATTAAGCTAAAATCCTATGTTATGCTCAATCTAAAAATAATTAAAAATCTTTAATATTCCCAAAATATTATTTCACATCAGTAAGTATGAGGTTTGGTGATAAAAATAAGGTTTAGATAGGCTTCATACTAATTATGCCATTTAATTACTAAAAAATCCCTTAATTACGCTATTGAGCATAACTCCCATTTTAGACCTCCAATTGGTGTCAAATTTTTAGGACATGTTTAAATATCAGTAGCAAAGGTTTTTATTCAATCACATTGTTAAAAATCTTGGTTGTAAGTAAAAAGGGTGTTTATGGCATTATTAAGCATAATTACGATCAAGTGCATATAATTCAAACCATTAGGTATTATGTAATATAATTCCAGGGGATTATACTACTAAGTAATGTGGTCCTAATGGAAGCTTAAAACATGGGTGTATTAAGCTTAAACGGGTCAGAACTGAAAGTCAAGCAAAAGTCAAGCTTTTGTGACTTTCGGTTAATAATTGACCTTAGACTATTAATTGTCGGGTTAGGGCTGTTAAAACATGTTTTAATATTAATTACCAAGTTATTAGAATGTTAAAATATAATTTAGAAACTCAGGTTTATTAATTTTAATCATATTCAAACATTCTGCCCAGTTTGACTTTTTGTCAAACTACTTTGACCCGACAATTGACCAGTCAAACGAGATAATTAGGAGGTGCCCTTTTAGGGGTTAATCACCTACACTAATGTGGTCTTAAAACCACTTTCAATTTGGTCAGTGGTTAAGCCACATGTAATAAAAACGAAAGTCAAACTAATTTTACGTTAAGTTTGACTTATGAGCAATTAAGCTAAATTAAACGACTAAACAAATAATTAGAAGCTTACTTAGGGTCCTAGCAAACTTTTCTACACTTGATTATCCTCTTCAAACAGTTGGAAGCTCCAGAGCAAGTCCCACAAGTGATTGTTGCAATGTGTGTCAAGAACACATGAACTAAGGCTCTTTATATAGCCACATTCTTGAAGCTAGATCACTTCCAGGTGTAATAGGAAGCTCCAAGATTGACCCAAGTGTCCTAGCTACTCATTTAAACCGACTTACAAGCCCCTAGGTCGATACAATCTAGATTAAGGCGGTGGAACTGGCAACCCGTAGCTGGCATTCACATTCTGTCATCTGAAGACCGTCGCGTAGCGCGACGGCTAAGGGTCCAATGGTCGCTCTACGTGACCACCTCTGTTACCAGTTCAACAAGTTTAAAAAGCTGGCAATTTCAGTCCCTTGACGTTTTTAACCCTTTTAAACATGATTTTTGACAAAGGAGACCCTTGTAATTATTTTCTTGGGGCCCAAGGATATATAAACAAACTCCGTTAGGCTCGGGTTCGTTAAATATCACTATGAAAGCAAGTTTCGTCAAGTTTACACTTTTGGCCCAAAGTCTTGAAATCAATCTTAACGATATCGAAACCATACGAAATTTATACCACTTATTCTTAAGAGTATATTTGAATGTCTCGAAGCCTCGGTTTCGTTAAAAGGTCACTCAGAGGTCAGGATTGACATGTTGACACGTTTAACCCTTGTATTATAATAATCTTTCGATTATTTTTGTATACGGCTTCTAACACCCAATCAATCACTCATTCAAGAATATATTCATCGTGTTAGGTCATTCAGAGGCACAAGTTTGGCATGTTGACACTTTTAGTCCCTGTGGTTTCATAGTTTCGTTATTCGACAACTTTGGCCTTTCAACTGAAATCTTTCACACCTTTGGAGTTTATGACACGTGTCTATATACAATTGGACACGTTTTTCCGTGGTGTTACACCTTCCACTAAAACTGACAAAATACAACAAACATAAGTGCATTTGAACTGATAATTGCAATCAAGATATTTGTACTAAAAATGTATATTGTTATGAGTTATAAAAGCATACATCAATTATAGTGAGCAAAGAATATGAATCACCACTTGTTAAAGTCAACCATGAAGCCTAATTGACTGACTTCAACCTAAACATGTTCCGGCCCTTTACGACTTTACCCAACCTGCCTACCTCACCAACAATGGTTGAACACCAAGTTAAGTAAAGTAAAACCATATATGCAGACTGACCCTATACTCTAAAGATGTGTTCGACTCACACGTGCTATCGTGCTTTTTATTCTTCTAGGATATCACATTTCACAAAACCCCATACATGAACATGTAAAAGAACTCTTTTTAACTCGAGTCGATATCGGGTCGGGCTGAACTCATTTTGATCTGAAAAAAACGGATACTTTCTTTGAATGGCCCATTTTTACCCGAACATGTCTTGCTTAGAACATGTTTTGACTTGAACCCCCGGTAACCACATCTTTTCTCAGAAAAAAAGGACCTGGACATATATGTTAATACCCTAATAATTGTAACATATGAACAACACCAAGACCTGGACATTTCTAAAACATATGGCAACTATGATTAACATAAAAATAAGATTTTAATGTCTCGTACATCCCATGCCAACGCAATTATCAGCAGGGAGTTGTTACCTGATGAAGAACGATACAATCTGATGCAATAGCTGAACGATTCCAAGGAGATGTATGGCTTCTGGAATCAGTCCCTAAGAAAGAAAAAAGTGTAGGTTTTAAAAAAAAATATTCGTAAAGGATTTAAAGTATTTAAAGAAGCGTCAGGGCTTGCATCAGGCATTACAATACCAACTCTAGCTGGCATCCTCAGCTCGTGGGCCAGTTTTCTGCTCACCAAAGTCGCCAGTTTTCATCACTTGGTCAACCATTTGACCTCTTCGATTCGTTTTTGGAAATGTTTTGTCTATCTGGTGCTGGGAAGGTGAACCCACCATCATTACTGTTATCATGCTTTGCACGCATGGGTCTTGACCATCAGCCTGTGCCATCATCAACATCGTCGCGTAAAAAGATTGCTGATTAGGGCTAGGCGGCATCCTATCTGCAATTCTCCCACCATGGTCATCGAATCAACGTATCTTAAAACCAAAGCTCCTTCCTTGAATATGAACTAACAACCACTTCAACTAAAAATTCATCATATAAGCTCAGTCACAAACATAAAATGCAGCTTAAATATCATTTTGTTTTTTACCATCCCAAAAAGAATCCCTAGACTAACAGTGATGATGATATTTATGCACATGTAAAATTAATTCGGACACAATAAATAAGCCTAAGAAACAACAAATAAACCTAATGATTCAATTTCTGCTTTTGAACCGGTCACCTAAATGAATCGAGAATCACACTTCTAATTCTGGTTCTAGAAATTACAGAAATTTCAAGTTTAGAAGCCAAAATCAACAACTTTTAAACATTCCATTTTCATGATTTGTATGACGCCCAAAATAACAACCCTAAACCAAAAATCGAAATCTAAAAAGGATCTAGGTGAAGAGGATTTAATAAAATCAAAGATCTGAAATGAAATTGCAAAATATAAAAAGTGAAAAATCTAACTACACATGAAAATCCAGACCAAAAATTAGTTTATATTATCATGACTAACAATTAGTATGACTTTTCAACTTCCTATTCACCTGCAACTTAATATTTCTTTCAAATACACAAATCAAACACTTCAACCTAATTCCAGTTGCTAAAAAACAAGATGAAAAATTAAACTAACCTTAAGGGGGTTCGTCCGGTGGTGGGAACAAAAGCTTCGGTTCGTCTAGTTGTCGTACGGTGGTCGTCCGGTGGGGTTTCGTACGGTGGTGAGATTGGAGCTCGTAGTGTGATTTTGGAGGTTGGTAGTGTTTGCTGTAAATGTGAATTTGGGGGAGATTGAGCAAAAGTGACCCTGGGGAAGGAGGGAAAAACCCCGCCTTTTCTGATAAAACCTTAGCCATTGATCACACTCAATATCAATGGCCAGTATTAACCCAGCCACAAACACACGGATCCAAGTGCATGTCGCCGCTAATACTCCCCATCGCCGCTAAAAGTGTCGCCCCTATTGCTCACATTTCTTGTAGCGTTATCTTGTTCTCTATTTAAAGTCATTTGAAGTATGAATAAAAGTATTCCTTCTGAACTCAAAAACTCCTGTGATTCGTATGCGTGATATTGCTCTAACAGAGAGAGCTAGGGGAATGCGTTTTTTACTTTTTATTTTTTTATTTTTGCTATAACTTTTAATTATGACTAGGATTTTTTCTTCCCGCGCTTCGCGGCAGGTAAATCGGCCTTTAATACGAAGGCATATACCGCCACGTATATCATCCAACAGTGTCGGATATCTTGCTTTGAACTTATATGTCGTGTTCCCAAGTGACTGTTAACCTTTATAACATTTTGTTTTTATTTTTGTCCAGTTTTATTCTTCACATTGGTTTTTACGTACAAGATCAAACATGATCAACCGGGCCATCAGAGTTTAAACGAAATCATTGATTCGAACTCAAGATCTTTCGCAAGAGCACCAACACCCTTGAAAGCTTCATACACTCGATTGATGATTGATGTGAAGTGTTTTGATGTAAGAGTTTAGGTATTACTTAAACACATACACATGTGATATAGCGACATCAGAAATCACAAATCCAAATATCAAGGACATCATATTACAAGAAAACACAAATCCAGATATCAAGATAATAGAACAATTGATATTAATTTTGTCACAAATCAAATTATAAACCTTTTCTTTTTCTGAAAATAAACCAAATTAATTACTAAACTAAAATAATGGAAGTCTTAAATTTAACTTCAAAAGAAATAGAAATTACAAAATAGAAACCTTTTATTTTTCTATAAAAATAACCTTTTTTTCTAGATTTAGAGATAATAATTTACAGGTATGCAGCTTTTGCACTTTACTAGTTTAATAGAATAATAAGGTAATTTGAATTGAAAATAAGTCAAAAACACATATGGATCCATCGAATACAACAAAAAGCTCAGTGAAAATATATAAGCAAAACTTTTATATGTAATTCGTCATGTGTAGGTGAAAATAAATCTAAACATATAATAATAGTTAAAAAAATAATAATAACTAGGAAGAGTCCCCGTGCGTTGCAGCGGGAATTCAGTAGACATCGGTTTAATTCCTTACGATACTGATACGGTACCCACTCGGTATAGCAATAGAAAGAGTTATTATATACCCAAAAGGATGACGATACGTGTTTTACATTGATGAAAATTGTAAAAACAAATATTAGTAACAACTCACATTGTATTGATACTGATACTAATGTTGTTCGGGTGGAATCGCCGTGATACCGATATTGTTAAGACAATATTAGTTTGGTTGGTCACAATTTCTATACCATACCCACACTCATAACTTACGATCCCCAAAAACACTTTGTTGTGAATAAAACTTCATTATCAATGAGACATATATTTAAATAAAGGGTTATTGGATTTTAATAATCTTAAGTTTCATCCGTTGGCCGATAATAATCCCAACTTTAAAAATTCTCTCCAATGATCCCAACTTGTAAGGATTTGGCCTCCATTGATCTTTTTCCAACATAGGTACACTTAAATCATTTAAGGAGTGTACAAGTGCACTTGAATCTATTGAGGAGGCCAAATTCTTATATGTTAGAAAAAGATTAATGGGGCCAAATTCTTACAAGTTGGGATCGTTGGAGGGAATTTTTAAAATTGAGATTATTATCAGCCAACAGGTGAAACATAGGATTATTAAAATCCAATAACCCTTAAACAAATAAAAATAAGCACGTCGCAATCTGTGTATCAGTAACGGTTCTAATAGTACCGACAATAACATCGATATTGTTTAGTCGAAATCCACGTGGTATAGATATTCTTGGTAAGGAATCAGTTTCGTTCGTCAAGGTACTGGTACAATGCTAACATTCGCAATAGCTTACGATATAAAAAAGATACTCTATTGCGTATACTACTTCGTTTTCAATGAAAGTTGTGCAAAAAACCATAAAAACGAATAAATATATTGTAAAAAATAATATTTGTAATTACAAAATATAAGTATAAATAGATTAAATGGGGTATAAGGAATAATAAAAGAAATTTAGAAGGATTAACATATGGATATAATATAATTTTATAGAACGAATTATTTATTTAAGTTGAAACTTTACATCAGCCAAAAACATAAAAAAAATGGGGAAAAATTGTCTAGCTAACATGAATTGAACACAAATCATAATAAACCGAGCTCGTGTGAATTTCAAAATTCATTCGGAAAAAAGTTAAAATCATTTTTATTAAAATATTATTATAAGTAATGTATAGATTTATGACTTTGAAAATATTTTGAATATAATAATAAATTACTGTACAACTCCTTTGAAATTGTAAGGATATAGAATTATATTGACAAGTACATGTTAATGGATTATTAGGATTAGCTTATAGAGGTTGTTTTTAACACCAAGTATTAACCACTTATTTTTTGTCTTGGGTGTCTGGATAGTCCCAACTCCCAATGGTTAAAGAAATGATTTTAAAAAAATGTAAATAGACCTCTTTTCAAGATAGTTTCATAAACCATGTGCTACTGACAATTTTTTTTTTTTTTTTTTTTTTTTGAAAGGAAAATTTCATTAACACGCCAAAACCCCAAGCAGGGGCGGCAAACAAGCAATCACAAAAGATTACATATTAACAAAACTACACCACTCTTCCCAACTAACATTACAATCTTTTGATCTAGAGTTGAACCAAAAAAAGCCCAACGACTTGATTTCCTTAATTAACCCTTCCACTTTCGCCGGAGAGTTGTTAAATCTAGCCTCATTCCTAGCCTTCCAAATGAAGCAACACCCGATTCTAACGATACCTTGAAAGACTTCTTTTTTCTTTCCTTTTAGCCCACTATTCTCGTGCGATTCCAATAGGTCCTTCACCGAGAAAGCCAAAATCGAAGGAATTTTACACCACATACTCACAATAGACCAAAGAGTCGATGCCAAATAACACGAAGTGAAGATGTGTTCAGCCGTTTCGTCAACCTCTCCACACAACACGCACGCTTGATTCCCCCTGTCTATGTTCCTTTTTATGACACCTCAGGAAAACCAGGAAACCAACGCAACTTAACTAGCTTCCTCAGTAACCACGCGCTAAATTTCGGGACGAAATTCTCTTAACAGGGGGAGAATGTGACAACCCTCATAATTCCATGTATCCGTACAATTTATTAATGATAATTAAAGTGCTTAACGACTGTGTGGAATTACTTAACTGCTCTCTGATTACTGTGTTATACTTACATGTGCTTGTTAACATACTAGTAGTATACAGAAAAGTTACTAAATAGTCCGGTATGCTTTCCTGAGTGTTGAAAATTAAAAACGTTACAAAAATATATATATAGGACGCTTTACGAATTAATTAAGCACTTTAACGGAACAACACCCAACCGAACAACCGGACTTTACCCGGAACACCAAAATAATGCTAGAAGCATTGTTTTTATTTTTCTAAGCTAGTTAGGGTCCCCGAACACCCTAACACACTATATATTACATAACACACTTAAACCTTTAACTAAACTACTTACCACCTAAATAAACTAACTAGTTACCATTACATTTCAACTAAACCAGCCCCCCCCCCCAACCGGTTAGGAGACATGAAGGACACTCACTTGATTTCTTGAATCCCCGAAAACAGCCCAGTTTTGAATAGAAAAGCTGAAATGACATAAGTCGTAAATTGCGTGTCTAAATGTCGAGTATGTTAGCTGAGGATGATCTAACATGTTATATGTCAATGAAAGTATTATTGTGCAATATCGTATGCTTGTTCTTGAGTAGCTATAGGTGGAATGTTTATATGAGCGTGAACTATTGAAGTGAATGCATGTTATGTAATAGATACGTGTAGGAACTTTGTGCCATATTTGAAACCACTAAATGACTAACTGGTAATCATATTAGGACGTGATTGACCGACCTTGACTGTTAGCTAAATTTGAGAGTCAAAACCGAGCAACCAAAGGTGAGTTTACACTTTCTACAAGGCATGGGATTCCCGGTGGTTTGGGAATGGGTTAAGAAACTAAAATGAAATCTACATATCCTCCTTGGGTAGGATATGTACGGACATCCTCCTTGGGTAGGATGCCAATATTAATCCTGCGTATTCGCCTTGGGTAGAATATGTACGTTCGTCCTCCTTGGGTAGGACAACACCCTTAAAACTTACTAGACAAAACTCTATCATTAAGTCCCTCATTATATATCGACTTAATCGCCGAGGCCAATGGCGAGCGGGTCATTAGTTAATAGCGCTATTAGGTTTAACAAACCTCACACCGTGTCGTCCGAACGGGCGTGTACTAATGGACTATGGCAAACTGTCAGTGATGATAGACACTGTTGTAGGGCACAACTATTGTTCGTAGTAGTCGATATCATACCGTCTAGTAGTTTACATGGGGAAGCCCCCACTAATTATGGATATGGTTTGGGTAAAGAAAAGGAACTGGTTAAACATACTTTCAACTACGGGGTAACCCCCATGGCAAATTAGCCAACGAAAGTCAAACCACGTTTTTCAGAAACAACTTAAAACTAAACAACCAAACGTGAACTCACTCAACTTTGTTGTTGACTCGTTGTTACATGCCTTACAGGTCGCTAGACGCTTATGGAGCTTGCACGAGGAGGAGGTCGTTTTGGGATACGGACTGTTAGGTTCGGTGCTTAATATTTAAATCCTTATGAACTTATTAAACCTACGTTTTGGACTTTAAACTTATGAACTATGGAACTTATGTTTTGGACTTACGTTGTATGCTTCCGCTATTAACATTAAGTCGGTTACTTTCTTTTGGTCACCAATCGTATTGTGGTTGGTTTTATTTACTTAATTATGATGTTCAATATGATTGGTGACTCGATCCTGGTCATGTCACGCCTCCAAGCGGTGATACTCCGCATGGTGGATTTTGGGGGTGTGACAGATTGGTATCAGAGCCATTGGTTATAGTGAACTTGGTTTTAAAAAGGGAAAAGCTTTTTGACAAACCAGATTATAACCTGTACAGTGCTCAACGATCCACAACGATGCTTCGCTCCACGTGCAAGACTCGACACAATAGGTGGTATGATTTATGTTATATTGTCGGTTAGATAGTTCACACTGTGCATTAATTAACGTGATGATTGCAATTTGAACCTTGTGTGCTTACTCTCTACTATCGTCCCACACTTATGCACTTTCGCGACACTTTTCTCACTTACGTTGCTTCGTTGTGAAGATCATGAGCGGACGCGGATGACGTATCAACCTGACTCAAGCCCAGTTGACGGCTTTGATCAATGAACGGGTTGCTGAGGCACTCGCAGCTGTCCCTATAGGAGGTCAACATGCTCAGCCCCCTGTGTGCACGTTCAAAACATTCATGGACTGCCGACCTACTACTTTCAGTGGCACAGAAGGAGCGGTAGGCCTTCTTCACTGGTTTGAAAAGCTGGAGTCTGTTTTCGAGATGTGTGAATGCCCTGAAGATCGTAGGGTGAAATACGCTACTGGAACGCTTGAAGGTGCTGCATTGACCTGGTGGAAGGCACAGGTTCAATTGCTAGGGCTGGCGGTTGCTAATGCCACCCCATGGAACGGTTTCAAAGAACTGATCAAAGAAGAGTACTGCATTTGGGACGACATCCACAAGCTAGAGGTGGAATTTTTCAATCTGAAGATGACAGGGTCTGAGATTGAGGCGTATACTAAGAGGTCAAACGAGCTGGCCATCTTGTGTCCAACTATGGTGGACCCTCCCATCAAACGTATTGAGCTGTACCTCAAGGGTCTTGTACCAGAGATTCAAAGTCACGTGACTTCAGCTAACCTGGGTACCATTCAGCAAATCATCAAGTTGGCTCATCGTCTCACCGACCAGGCGGTGGAGCAAAACAGGCTACCCAAACGTATCAGTGCCACAACTACTCCTGATGCTCTTAGCGACAACAAGCGAAAATGGGATGGGAATTCCAGTAAGGGTTCTACTTCAGTTCAGTCTCAGCAGCGAAAGACTGATGACTACCAGAGTCCTGGTCAGCAATCTTCCGGTAGTCAAGGACAGGGTGGATACCGAGGGAACCACCCCAAGTGCAACCGGTGCCATAAGCATCACAGCGGGCAGTGCAACAAGGGTCGTTGTCTGAGGTGTAACAAGTTTGGTCATGAAGCAAAGGATTGTAGGAGCGCACGACCAGCAAACCAGAATCGCCAACAACAACAACAAGCTCCACAGAACCACCAGCAGCAGCAACAGCAGGGCAATAAAGGTTGCTTTCAGTATGGCGCTGAAGGCCACTTTAAGAGGAACTGCCCCCAACTAAACCAGAATCAGAACAATAACAACCAAGGAAACGGGAACAACAATGGAGGAAACAATGGAGGCAACAACGGGGGTAACAATAATGGCAACGGTGCTAGAGGACGTGTTTTCGTGCTAGGTCAGGGTGACGCAAGGAACGATCCCAACGTTGTGATGGGTAAGTTTCTTCTGGATGACTTCTTTGTTACTGTTTTATTTGATTCGGGTGCCGATACTAGTTATGTGTCCTTAAAAGTTAGCCAAATGCTTAAGCGCACTCCAACACTTCTGAACACCAAACACACGGTAGAACTAGCAAACGGTAAAAGTCTTGAAGCCACACGCGTAGTTAAAGGTTGTAACCTCGTCTTAGCTGGTCAGACTTTCTCTATCGATCTTATTCCTATCACACTTGGTAGTTTCGACGTCGTTATTGGGATGGATTGGCTATCTCAACATCAAGCGGAGATTGTTTGCAAGGAGAAAATCGTCCGCATTCCTCATTCTGGTAAAGAACCTCTCATGATTCATGGCAACAAGAGTGGTGCCGTCGTAGGCATTATCTCTTTCCTTAAGGCCCGGAAGTGTTTGCGAAAGGGCCACACTGCCATTCTAGCACTCGTTACTGACACATCAATGGAAGAGAAGAGAATTGATGACATTCCGATTGTACGTGAATTTCCCGAGGTATTTCCTGAGGAATTGCCTGGTCTTCCGCCTCATCACCAAGTTGAATTTCAAATCGAGCTAGCTCCTGGAGCAGCACCAATAGCTCATGCACCTTATCGCCTAGCTCCAACGGAACTTGAAGAACTGTCTACGCAACTACAAGAACTCTTGGAAAAGGGTTTCATACGTCCTAGCTCTTCGCCCTGGGGAGCTCCAGTCTTGTTTGTGAAGAAGAAAGACGGTACCTTCAGAATGTGTATTGACTACCGCGAACTCAACAAGGTTACTGTGAAGAATCGTTATCCTCTTCCACGTATTGACGACTTGTTCGACCAGTTGCAAGGGTCGAGCTATTACTCTAAGATTGATTTGAGATCGGGATACCATCAGCTGAGAGTCCGAGAGGAGGACGTCTCCAAAACAGCATTCAGAACTCGTTACGGCCATTACGAGTTTCTGGTTATGCCTTTCGGATTAACGAATGCACCTGCGGTCTTCATGGATCTCATGAACCGAGTATGCAAACCTTACCTGGATAAGTTCGTTATTGTTTTCATCGACGATATCCTGATCTATTCAAAGAGTCTGGAGGAACACGAGCAGCATCTACGACTTATGCTGGAACTTCTTCGAGCAGAGCAACTGTATGCTAAATTTACGAAATGTGACTTCTGGCTTCACGAAGTCCACTTTCTAGGCCATGTGGTAAATAAGGATGGGATTCATGTAGATCCATCCAAGGTTGACTCGATCAAGAACTGGCCTGCACCCTGCACACCAACAGAAATCCGCCAATTCTTGGGTTTGGCAGGATATTACAGAAGGTTTATAAAGGATTTCTCAAAGATTGCGCAACCCCTCACTTCACTGACTCAGAAGGGTGTCACCTATCGTTGGGGTGATGCACAGGAATCCGCATTTCAACACTTGAAAGATAGACTTTGTAGCGCGCCTATCCTCTCATTGCCTGAAGGCACAGAAGATTTTATGGTTTACTGCGACGCTTCCATCCAAGGACTTGGTTGCGTGTTAATGCAACGTGATAAAGTCATTGCCTACGCATCGTGCCAACTTAAAGTTCACGAAAGGAACTACACTACGCATGACTTGGAATTAGGAGCAGTTGTTTTCGCGCTTAAGATATGGAGACATTACCTGTACGGTACCAAGTGCACCATTTACACCGATCACAGGAGTCTCGAGCATATCTTCAAGCAAAAGGAGTTAAACATGCGACAGCGCCGATGGGTCGAACTCTTGAATGATTACGAATGTGCGATCAAGTATCATCCGGGCAAAATCCAATGTTGTGGCCGACGCCCTCAGTCGAAAGGATACTATACCTAAGCGTGTACGTGCCTTACAGCTTACCATCCAATCCAACCTTCCCGCTCAGATTCGCGATGCTCAGGTTGAAGCATTGAAAGCAGAGAACATCAGGGCAGAATCCTTACAAGGATCGAGGCAACGGCTAGAACAAAAGGAAAACGACGCCTACTATATTAACGGACGCATCTGGGTTCCACTTTATGGAGGCTTACGCGAGCTTGTGATGGATGAAGCACATAAGTCTCGTTATTCGGTACATCCTGGTTTGGATAAAATGTACCACGACCTCAAGACTACGTATTGGTGGCCTGGCATGAAAGCTCACATAGCAACCTACGTCAGTAAATGCTTGACTTGTGCTAGAGTCAAGACTGAATATCAGAAACCATCAGGCCTACTTCAACAACCAGAGATCCCGAAATGGAAATGGGAGCAAATTTCCATGGATTTCGTTACTGGCCTACCTAGATCTCAACGCGGAAATGATACCATTTGGGTGATCGTGGATCGACTGACTAAGTCTGCACATTTTCTGGCTATCAAGGAAACGGATAAGTTTTCTACCCTAGCAGACATCTATCTAAAGGAAGTAGTATCAAGGCACGAAGTGCCAACCTCCATCATTTCTGATCGTGACCCACGTTTTACATCTGAACTGTGGCAAGCTATGCACAAGTCTTTTGGCTCACGTTTAGATATGAGCACCGCTTATCACCCACAGACGGATGGACAATCTGAACGCACCATCCAGACCCTTGAAGACATGCTTAGGGCGTGTGTAATCGATTTTGGAAATGGCTGGGAAAAGCACCTCCCGCTAGTGGAGTTTTCATATAACAATAGCTACCACACCAGCATCCAGGCCGCTCCATTTGAGGCATTGTACGGACGTAAATGCCGATCACCTCTTTGTTGGGCAGAAGTTGGCGATAGCCAAATCACTGGCCCAGAACTCGTAGTAGATACAACAGAAAGGATTGCTCAGATACGACAGCGAATGGCGGAAGCCCGTGACCGTCAGAAAAGCTATGCGGATAAGCGAAAGAAACCACTCGAGTTCCAGGTTGGGGATCGAGTGCTACTCAAAGTCTCACCTTGGAAAGGTGTAGTTCATTTTGGCAAACGAGGCAAGCTTAATCCGCGTTATGTCGGATCGTTCGAAATCATCGAGAAAATTGGCAAAGTCGCCTACAGGTTGAATCTACCTGAAGAACTCAGCGGAGTTCACAATGTTTTCCACGTGTCAAATCTGAAGAAGTGTCTGTCAGATGAGACCCTCATAGTTCCCTTAAAGGAGCTCACTATCGACTACCAGCTGCGATTCGTCGAAGAACCAGTAGAGATTACGGATCGAGATGTTAAGATCCTCAAGCGTACCAGGATACCTCTTGTCCGAGTTCGTTGGGATTCTCGTCGTGGCCCAGAGTATACCTGGGAACGAGAAGACCAAATGAAACTCAAGTATCCCCAGCTGTTTAAGAAAAACGCAACCACTACTGAGGCTGAAGCTACTGCAGAATTTCGGGATGAAATTCCAAATCAACGGGGGGATGATGTGACACCCCAGGAAAACCAGGAAACCAACGCAACTTAACTAGCTTCCTCAGTAACCACGCGCTAAATTTCGGGACGAAATTCTCTTAACAGGGGGAGAATGTGACAACCTTCACAATTCCATGTATCCGTACAATTTATTAATGATAATTAAAGTGCTTGACGACTGTGTGGAATTACTTAACTGCTCTCTGATTACTGTGTTATACTTACATGTGCTTGTTAACATACTAGTAGTATACAGAAAAGTTGCTAAATAGTCCGGTATGCTTCCCTGAGTGTTGAAAATTAAAAACGTTACAAATATATATATATATATATATATATATATATATATATATATATATATATATATATATAGGACGCTTTACGGATTAATTAAGCACTTTAACGGAACAACACCGAACCGAACAACCGGACTTTACCCGGAACACCAAAATAATGCTAGAAGCATTGTTTTTATTTTTCTAAGCTAGTTAGGGTCCCCGAACACCCTAACACACTATATATTACATAACACACTTAAACCTTTAACTAAACTACTTACCACCTAACTAAACTAACTAGTTACCACTACATTTCAACTAAACCAACCCCCCCCCCCCCACCCCAAACCGGTTAGGATACATGAAGGACACTCACTTGATTTCTTGAATTGTTTAATTGATTCTTGTCTAGTCACTTGAAGCACATTATCCATTAGTCTTTCACATGTTGGAGATTATAAAAGAAACCATGGGACTAGAACCATCCTACACTTTCAACACACTTCAAACAACAACACTTCTCTCCTCCTCTCTTCTTCATTTCAGCAGCCAACAACCATCACCATACCACCACCTTCAACTCATTTCTCATACATTCCACAAGCATCCATAGGTGTTAGAAGGCATACAACGAAGCTCGGTGCGTTCGGAAGTGGAAGGACCTTCTCTATTCGCTATTAACCACCACTTTTCCACACTTGAACTTCCCTAGTCTTGAACTTGTGGTAAGAACTTAGATCTTTGCTTCTTACATCTTGTTTAGGTGGTTAAAGATGTGTAGTTATCAAAATGATAAGAAACTCTAAAGAACCTTAAACAAGTCTTGAACATAAACTAGTCTAGTGATGAAGTGATGTTAATATGATGTTGTTATGATTCTTGTTGATTTCCTGATAATTTGCTGGTTAATATTGATGTTTGATGTTGTTGTGATCACTAAACATGTTAACGGAATCAATCGAACATGCGTTAGAAGGTAGGGAACTAAAACAGAAAGCTGGTTAGTGTTTACAGCCAACTTCAGTTGGCTGTAACCAGACCGTAACTTAACGAAAAAAATATTTTCTAAAGTCTAGATTTATGTATTATGAAATACGGTTCTAATGGCACTGGAATCGTAATTTTTGGACTTCGTTTACTATTTTTAAAGTGTCGTTTTGTAACAGCAGCTAGAGCTGCATTTTTACTGCTGAAAATACGCGTTCTGTTTTCCATCATAACTGGAATTCTGTGTAGAGTTAGACCATGAAATTTGTACTGTAGATGACCACCGATGTATTTGTAATTCCCTCACTAGAATTTCGTAAATTGGACTCTCGATGAATTTTAAATAAATTATTCCGTGGACTGCAGTCAGAAAAAGATAAATCTGATTTCAGTCCGGAAAATGATTTTTTATAAAATATTGGTAACGAACTGGACCCCGATATTTTTACACAATAATATCTAGATCGTTTAAGACCTTCTGTAAAAAGTTGGGAATTTTTGGAATAAGTTAACTATTTTATTAAAATCCCCGAATACAACCCAGTTTTGAATATAAAAGCTGAAATGACATAAGTCGTAAATTGCGTGTCTAAATGTCGAGTATGTTAGCTGAGGATGATCTAACATGTTATATGTCAATGAAAGTATTATTGTGCAATATCGTATGCTTGTTCTTGAGTAGCTATAGGTGGAATGTTTATATGAGCGTGAACTATTGAAGTGAATGCATGTTATGTAATAGATACGTGTAGGAACTTTGTGCCCTATTTGAAACCACTAAATGACTAACTGATAATCATATTAGGACGTGATTGACCGACCTTGACTGTTAGCTAAATTTGAGATTCAAAACCGAGCAACCAAAGGTGAGTTCACACTTTCTACAAGGCATGGGATTCCCGGTGGTTTGGGAATCGGTTAAGAAACTAAAATGAAATCTACATATCCTCCTTGGGTAGGATATGTACGGCCATCCTCCTTGGGTAGGATGCCAATATTAATCCTGCGTATTCGCCTTGGGTAGAATACGTACGTTCGTCCTCCTTGGGTAGGACAACACCCTTAAAACTTACTAGACAAAACTCTATCATTAAGTCCCTCATTATATATCGACTTAATCGCCGAGGCCAATGGCGAGCGGGTCATTAGTTAATAGCGCTATTAGGTTTAACAAACCACACACCGTGTCGTCCGAACGGGCGTGTACTAATGGACTATGGCAAACTGTCAGTGATGATAGACACTGATGTAGGGCACAACTATTGTTCGTAGTAGTCGATATCATACCGTCTAGTAGTTTACATGGAGAAGCCCCCACTAATTATGGATATGGTTTGGGTAAAGAAAAGGAACTGGTTAAACATACTTTTAACTACGGGGTAACCCCCACGGCAAATTAGCCAACGAAAGTCAAACAACGTTTTTCAGAAACAACTTAAAACTAAACAACCAAACGTGAACTCACTCAACTTTGTTGTTGACTCGTTGTTACATGCCTTACAGGTCGCTAGAGGCTTATGGAGCTTGCACGAGGAGGAGGTCGTTTTGGGATACGGACTGTTATGTTCCGTGCTTAATATTTAAATCCTTATGAACTTATTAAACCTACGTTTTGGACTTTAAACTTATGAACTATGGAACTTATGTTTTGGACTTACGTTTTATGCTTCCGCTATTAACATTAAGTCGGTTACTTTCTTTTGGTCACCAATCGTATTGTGGTTGGTTTTATTTACTTAATTATGATGTTCAATATGATTGGTGGCTCGATCCTGGTCATGTCACGCCTCCAAGCGGTGATACTCCGCATGGTGGATTTTGGGGGTGTGACACTTTTCTTTAGCGCGTCCATAGTGGCCAATTTATCCATTCCGAGTCTCCAAATAAAGACTTTGCACTTCCGGGGTAACCATTTGTAACTAGATGGAATATATATCTCCTGAGAACCCAGGTTTTTCGACAAAAGCTTCTTCACCGAGCCCACACTAAATTGACTATCCACCGATCCCAACCAAGCCCATTTGTCTATAGTGTCTTTTAACTCGAAATTAACCAGCAAGCTACATAAACCAATCATTTCATCAACCTCCTGACCAGCGGCCAACGAGCGCTTCCATTGCCACCTGAACCTCGAGCTACCACCGAGATTAACTAACCTGTCTGCTATCTTGCAATCCTTCTTCACCTCTAACTGATACAGCGCTGGGAACCTGATACATAATGGGCTGATACTCAACCAGGGGTCTGACCAGAACTGAAACAGTTCCCCAGAACCAACTTTGCCTATAAAATACTGTTTCAACGGTTTGTTCTCAATCAGCACTTTATCCAGCGTTTTGATGATGTTACACCATACTCCCCCCATAGCCTTTCTGACCGGAAAACAGTCCCTTTTATTTTTCATCGAGTGAACCGCTTCAATAACTTTAACCCATAACTTCTCCTTATCCTCCTTGAATCTCCAACCCCACTTGGCCAATAAAGAAATGTTAATGTGTTTGAGTCTGCTAAGGCCCAAACCCCCTTTAACAATCGGACAAGCAACCTGGTCCCAAGCGGCCCAATTTATTTTATTGCTATCGATACCCCCTCCCCACAGAAAGTTTCTAATTTTAGCTTCGATATCCTTGACGACCTGAACCGGGGCTTTATAAAAAGAGAAGAAATAAGTCGGAAGACTCTCTAAAACCGACTTAATCAAAGTAATCCTTCCAGCCATTGACAGCATAGCCGCTTTCCACTTCGCGAGTCTAGAATCAACTATGTCATAAACGGGTTTCCAGTTAACGACCCTATTCATATTTGCTCCAACCGTAAGACCTAAATATCTGAATGGAAATGTTTCCGCTTTACAGCCAATGATTTCCGCCATGTCTTTCAACTCCCCATTATCGATACCAACGCCAAATAAATTGGATTTAGCAAGGTTTATTCTTAAACCAGAACAGAGGTGAAATATCCTTAGAATACGAACAACATTTTCTATATTGATCTTCGACCACTCTCCCAATAAAATAGCATCATCTGCGTAAAACAAATGAGATACTATCGGACCGTTCATAGGAGTTTGAATGCCAACCACCGCCCCAACATTTTTTGCTATGCCAATCATATACGAAAGCGCCTCCATAACAATAATAAAGAGAAAAGGAGATATCGGGTCACCTTGTCTAATCCCTTTAGTGCACTTGAATTCAAACGTTGGCTGACTCAATAATGCCTCTAATCCAGCTGCACCATCTCGACGGGAAGCCCATATGATACATAATCGCCAAAAGAAAATTCCAATTCACATTATCATAAACTTTTTCGAAGTCGATCTTCAGGAAAAAGAACTTCTTCCTAAATTTTTACCCCAATTGTATAATTCATTAATGATCAGCGGGCCATCCAAAACAAAATTACCTTTCAAGAACGCCGATTGCGACTCCGAAATCACCGATCCGATAACTTTTTTCAATCTGTTCGAGAGCACCATAGAAAGCAACTTACTAATGACCCCAATGAGATTAATGGGTCTATAATTCTTTAACTCGATCGGGTCTTTAATCTTTGGAATAAGAGTGATAAAAGAGGAACTACAACCATTACTAAAATTCCCTTGTTCATAATAATATGTGAAGAAATTCATAAAATCTACCTCGAACAAATGCCAGAATTCTTTGATAAATCTAAAATTTAAACCGTCTGGGCCGGGCGCTTTATCATCCCCAAAATCTTTTAAAGCGGTCTTCACCTCAGCAAGCGTAAACGGCACCACTAGATCCGATTTCTCCAGCTCCGACAACTTACAAATATCTAAACAATCCAAAGACGGTCTATTAGGTACTTCTTCCAAGAACCTTGCCCTAAAAAAGTTCAACACTTCTAATTTAACTATAGACGGTTTATTAACCCAACTTGAGCCAATATTAAGGCCCGGGATACCATTTACTGCCTTTCGGGCATTAACATGAGCATGAAAAAAGCTGGAATTTTCATCCCCCTCCAGAGCCCACTTGGTTCTAGATCTCTGTCTCATATCCATCACCTTATTTCTCTCGACCTCCAGCAAAACTTTTTTATTTTCCATAAAAGACCACTCTTCTTCCTCCGTAATGTCTCTAGATTCCATAGCACTCTCCAATTCTTCCATTTCTTCAAGAGCTCTACTAATAGCTTCCCCTTCTTTTTTAACCATCTCCTATTTCCATTTTTAATCCCTTTCCTAATAGCCGCAAACTTTTGGATAAGCACAACATCCGGCGGACCCGAGCAATAAAAACCTTTCAAAGAATTTTCAACCGCTACCTTATAACCTTCTTTCTCCAACCAAGAGTTATATACTCTGAAAGGTTTCGCACCAAAATTCCTTACTTGAGAAATAAGCAAGATAGGACCATGATCTGAGTGGCTAACCGGAAGAGCCCTGAACATAGCATCCGGCCAGCGGTTGAAATACTCTGAACTGACTAAAAATCTGTCAATCTTACTAAGTTTTCTGCCATTACCCTTGATACAAGTGAAATACCTGCCTTTCAAATCGTACTCAATAAGCCCCGAGTTGGAGATAAAATCGTTAAAATTCGCCGCACATGCATTGTTGAATCTGGAATTTCTCCTCTCACTGGGAGTCCTAACCGCGTTGAAATCCCCCCCCCCCACCACCCACATACCGGGGTGGGCTTCCATAATCGAAGAAAGCTCAGTCCAAACTTCTTTTTTGGCCCTTACCGTTTGAGAGGCATAAACGTTAACCACATTTAACAACAAACCGCTACCTTTAATTTTACCGATCACAATCAAAAAATTACAATTCTTGATAAAAGAAACAGCCTCAAACATAACCGGATCCCAAATACAAAGTAAACCACCTGATAACCCAGTAGAGCTGACAAACTCCATGCCAAAATCCCTTTTCCCCAATAATTAGCAACATTAACCCGAGAAAAGTCTTCTTTCTTAGTCTCTTGAATTAAAAGGAAATCAATATCGTGTTCCAGTTTAAGCCTCCTGATCCACCCTTCCTTAACTCCCACCCCCCCCCCCTAAACCACAGACATTGAGAGAGAGGAAATTCATGGGCAAAAAACATTAATACCTTCTTTGACGATCGACTCTTTAAGTAAAGAACCATGATTACTCAAATTCACACCGATGCTGTTTCCCAACTGAACCGTAGCCTCAATCTCATTTCGAAGATCTCTGTCGCCTTCCTCCGTATTTTCTAGAGCCACCCCAACCCTTCCGATAACAGATTGGGAAGTCGGTCTATAACCTTCTTCCAAACCACCATCCCCAGATGAAGGACATCCATTTAGGTTTAAATCAAACCTTGGACCACCTGTGATCTCCTCAGAACTCTTCGATCTAGATTCCCCAGACTTATTTTCCTCATTAGGCTGGCCTAACAAACCAAAAATACTAAAATCTTCCTCTAAGTCCAAACGGGTTCTTTTTTTGGGCCTTTCAATCACTTCTGGGCTGACTCCTTTGGGCTTTGACTTGTGCTTGTCTTTAAACAATTAAAAGGTTTTTTTTTTTGCATTTATTCTTCTCTCTAGCTATCGAGGAAACACCTTTAATACTGCTGACATTGGCCTGGGGATCAGCACAACTGTTCCCATTCCCCTCATCGTTACGATTCTCATCCGCCTTGGGACTCCCACCTTCAACTGACTGAGCATGAGACCTTTCGTTATCCCCTGCCACACTTTCCGTCTTCTCATGCTCCGACAACTGAGGTCCCACCCCAACGTTCTCTCCTTCATTGAACTCCGACCAATCTTCCTCCGATAAACAATCTGGGACCCAGTTATCACGTTCTTCAGTAATCCATACTTTGTATTTTTTATTCTTCCACTTCAAGGTAACCGAGTCCGAAATTCTTTCTCCATGATCAACTAAGATCCCGACATAGTTCACCGACAAATCCTTATCCGACAGAGATAACTGAGATCTGTGAATTACCTTTCCAAATAAACCGGCCATATCGTCAAAAACCTTATTTTCTACAAGATGAAGAGGCAGTCCATGGAACTTAAGCCATGCAGCCCTTTCGTACTGCATCGACTGACCGGTCCACATGTCCAAAGACGAGAACCACCTGTTCCATAGATTAACTTCAAGTAAAAAATCCGCCGCCGAGATATCATCCTCAAAAGAGATCAAAATGCTTAATCCCCCAAGATAATGAATCTTAAAGTCATGAATTCCAGCTTCGTTTAAGGAAACTTTCAACTTCGTTAGAGTGGCAATATCATGTGATCTACCAACCATGGCTTTTCCTTGGAGATCAAAAAAAGCCGACGTTTCACTGTGAACCTCTACCTCCTTCCCTCTAACCTCCACTTCATCACTACTACCTCCCTGCAACATATCTTTGAATGAAATTCCTTCCCTCACCCAACCCTTATAGCCTCCCCAACGGTTGTTCCCACCTGCGACACTTTGGAACTTCTTTTCTGAATCTGCCGTCTTCTTGCCCTCCTTTTTTCTTTGAACCTCCCCTTCCCACCTCTCCGCATTCTCTGCAGCGAATTTGGCGATGTTAACCATTAGGCTATAACCCCCCATCTTCAAGCCGTTCAGAACCTTTTCCGTAGCTTTGGCATCTTTAACATTTCTAAGACTAAGAAAACCGAATCTTCTTCCTTCCTTGTCCTTTTTCTTAGCAATGAACATACCTGCAACCTCTCCACAGCCTCTCACAAAATCTGCCACATCCCAAGGCCTGCACCCGATAGGCAGATTCGTGATAAAGAACTTGGTGATACAATCTTTAGTGACCCTGTTGTCATTCCTTCCTTTGCCCTTCTTTCTAAAATGATGCGGATCCAACCAAGTACCTTCCTCCTCCATGGATGAGGGAAGAACAAAACCCAACAGCGAATGGAAAGACTGAGACAACCAGGATAGAGAGAAATGTTAGGTTAGATCCCCAAACAATATGAGGATCCGGTTAAACCTTTAACGCTATTCCAGTCGACTCTCCTTCGTCGAGCCACCGGCGAGTTGTTCTCCAGAGAATGAAATTGCCGAAACCAGGCAGATTGAAGAGGATACCAGTCCCCAACGGCGAATGGGAGGTCCGATAGATCAATATAGAGACAAAGGTCAAGCCAAAGATGGGCGACCTCGACCGCTATATCGAAACACTTCACTCCGTCGAGCCCTCCGGCGATGGTCAGTAATGAGGTTCCGGTGTCTTTTGATATTCCAGAGAGAATTTTTCTTTTTTGATCTGACAAGATTTTAACAAAAGAAACAAATCAACCACCACTTTACTTTAATGTGGTGATGACCTATCCTATACCATTTTCTTCTACATTAATTTATGCACATTTATCACATACATCTCGTCAACTTTTCCTCGTCAGATTAGCGATAGTTCTTCATCACCAAATTTACACGGGTTGGACAACATAATATTCAACAATTTGCCTATATGCTTGGGTCGTTGTTTTTAAGGTCGGTTTTTAGAAATAAATCTCCTTCTATAAATTTTAAAAACAAAACCTATTTTCAACCTTTCAAAACGGGTTTCAAACCCGGGGAAGAAGAGGCGCCCACATCTTATTCGGTGATGATTAACCACCGATGAGCATAAGTTGGCTTAGATTTTTTCATCGCAGCCATATAAAAAACACAATCAGTCTACAAATTCAAGGAAATCCAGCATGAAACCATCTAAACCAAACGAAGCAAAAACACACTCCAAAGCGAAAAAGTGGCTCAGAGTTCTCAAAAACAATAGCTGCAAGGCGGGTTGCAGGTCAAAACCTACCGTCCACCATCCTTGACGATGGCATCCTCATCAATTGCCGTAAAATTTTTTATACTCATCAGCACCATGCCACCACCACCAGGTTCCGGCCGACCAGAGGAGGGTCGGCGAAGAGAGAGAGATGCAACCCTCAAATAAAGCAAGTATAAATATGGGATAACTAAAAAGAGGCAACTTTTACAGATGGTGGGACACGTGTTTAAATAAAGAATCAAACCAAACATGCACCCTATATCACAAAAGTAAACACCATGATTAACAGCCACATAAGTGAATCACTGTTCATTTTAACTTCTCTATTAATAGTCCCAACTCCCAATGATTAAAGAAATGGTTCTTAAAAAAATGTATATAGATATCTTTTCAAGATGGTTTCATGAACCATGTGCTACTAAATAAAATTTTATCAAAAGAAACAAATCAATCACCACTTTACTTTAATGTGGTGATGACCTCTCCTATAACATTTTCTTCTACATCGATTTATGCACATTTATCACTTACATCTCGTCAACTTTTCCTCGTCAGATTAGCGACAGTTCTTCATCACCAAATTTATACGCGTTGCACCACATAATATTCAACAATTTGCCTATATGCTCGGGTCGTTGTTTCAAACCCGAGGAAGAAGAGGCGCCCACATCTTATTCGGTGATGATTAAACCACCGATGAGCATAAGTTGGCTCAGATTTTTTCATCACAGCCTTATAAAAAAAATAGCCGGTCTACAAATTCAAGGACATCCAGCATGAAACCATCTAAACAAAACAACAACAAAACGAAGCAAAAACACGCTCCAAAGCGGGTTGCAGGTCAAAACCTACTGTCAACATTCCTTGCCATGCCATCCTCATCAATTGCCGTAAAACGTTTTGTACTCATCACAGCCAAAAAAAATTGCAACTCACCACAGGTAAGCAACGTAACCCTAACGATACACTGGTCAGTCACGGTCGCCACAATCCACAGCCTATCACCCACTATCATAACCGCCCGAAACAGAGGCCGAGAACCAAAAGACGTCATAAACCATCGCCAATGGCCGACGTACGAAACGAAAAGAGGGAGGTGGCGACATATTTGTGCTCATCAGCACCGCGCCACCACCAGGTTCCGGCTGACCAAAGGAGGGTCGGTGAAGAGAGAGATGGAACCCTCTAATTAAGCAAGTATAAATATGGGCTAACTAAAAAGGGGCAACTTTTACAGATGGTTGGACACGTGTTTAAATAAAGAATCAAACCAAACATGCACCCTAAATAACAAAAGTATACACCAAGATTAACAGCCACATAAGTGAATCACTGTTCTTTTCAACTTCTCTATTAATAGATAGAGATAACAGTTATTTATCAATAAGAGAAAAAAAAGTGCTGGCTTAAATATTTTGTTATTGCAAACTACCAAAGGTTTTTAAAACGATACTAACCCTAAATTTCATAACATAATACAATGTTAACGCTACCAACTTCACTACTAGAAAATTGGCCATTTTGTTATGGAGTTTTCTATAGGGCTGGCATATCGTGTATACCCGTACACGATAAGACACGATACACGAACACGACACGATAACTTATCATGTCCTTTTTTCAAACACGAACACGACACGATATACACGAAAATTACCTGTTAATACCTGTTAACATGACTATTCGACTGTTATACACGAAAATTACCTGTTAATACCTGTTAACTCGAACAAAAACACAAACACGACATGCTATCTGAGAATTACAGAGGGAGTTTAGGGTTTTATTTTTTTTTTTTTAATTGAATGAGGAATGAAAATGAAAATAAAAAGGAATTAAGGAACCCATACGCACATGGCTGATGAGTTTTATTTAATTTAATTTCTTATCGTGTACACTAACGGGTATTAACAGGTAAACAGGTATTTAACCTGTTTATACACGAAAATTAACAGGTAATATCGTGTCTACCTGCTTGGTACACGATACCTGTTAACTTCGTGTATGTTCGTGTCATGTATTTCGATAAAATTGAGATGCATTTTCGATGTAAAAAAAACCCTATTTTTTGAACAAATTTGTGGCACAACGGTGACAAAAACTGAAAATACCATAAATTTGTCACAATTTCATTGCAAATTTGTCCGAAATTTTTGTAGGTACTGATTATGATCTTAAATATACTAAAGCCTCTCTAAATTAATAATGTTGGGACCAGGATATTTTATTAATTTAGCGAAATATTATTATATTGATAAATTAATAAATTATTAATTTAAAGAATGTTACGAGGTTCAAAGCATTGAAGAAATTATGGCGGATACCGTTCAAAATACGGTTGATGATGATTCAGTACCTTTGTTGCAATATGAGAATACAGTGACTCAACTCTTAAGTGCAATAGGGAGATTTAAAGATGAACTCAATATAGATTTGAAGTTTAGAAAAAAAAACAAGTGACTATAGATTCATTTTTTTACTAGACAACCCTAGAATTTTGAAATATTTTAGTAATTATTAATTTATAGTTTCGTAGGGACCAATATATTTAAATTAGGATTTCAAAATAATTATTATCTTATTATTTTATCATATGGGGTCTAATTTTGTAGTGGTCCCAATTGAGACCGAGCAAATTATTAATTTTAAGTATTAAATTATAGAAGTTCTACTATAATATAGTTCTTGCTGTAAATGTGTAACAAGTGCGGAATCAAAGTAAACACACCAAACCGAAGCAAGATATGATCAATACACAATAAGATATACTAAAAAAGTTCCGTATATTGATTTCGACAGAGTTCAACACAAGGATTACAATGAATAGCTCTTCGCTCTTTGTTCTAGGGTGTTAGTAGCAAATGACGAAATGTTGTATATTTATACACAAACGCAACAGGTCCAAATGACACCAACAACAACAAAACGACATACTCACACCTTTGTCGTTTGCCACATACAAACAACACCACATGTTTTTGGAAAGGGCATGTCGTTTACAATTGGGTTGGCCAAGTCAATCGACATGACGATGTCATTTGACTTTGGTCAACCTTACATAGAATCAAACAAAAACAACTTTTAGCATTTATACAAAGATCGAAACAAATACATATCAAATGATTACAAGCTACAGACATCGGTGCATCAACAAACTCCTCCTTGGATTCAGCTTGTAGTCTTCGGTCTTCAGTTATTCGGGTTTTATAAAAGATTTTGATGAGCCAACGTTCAAACACTCCTTGAGTTGATCCCATAGTAGAAGCATTGTGGCACACGAGGAAATCCACAGTCATCTTAGTTTGTCACTTCACTTTCATGAGACTGCTTATCAAATTTCAGGACGAAATTTCTTTCAAGTTGGGGATGATGTGACAACCCGAACCCTCAAGGTTAGCCACGTTTAGTTCTGAAACCTTTAACTTCGTATCATTCCTTTTTCACATTCCACTATACATTAAACGGTGGGTGTATGAGGGTGCATGTTATGATGAACTTGTTAAATTGAATGTTATATGTTAGTGTATACTAAGTGCTAAGCTGGTTAGAGTAGTCGCACACTTTGATTGAACCGCACACTCCGCTCATGACCGCACACTCCCTCACTTGGGCATCCTCTAATTCTCGGCCCACACACTTAATCAGGCCCAGATCGCTCCAAGCCCAACCATAGTAGGCTGTGCATACATTAAGGACGTGTGGGGGAGTATTGTGATTGAGAAGGTGTTAAAACCCTACTTTCTTCCTCTCCATCTGGTAACCGGCGGCAATCTCTTCATTTGGAGCCATTACCCTTCTCGATCCTAAGCAAACTCTGTTGCATCGCATATTCTGGTACGTATAATACCACTATTCGATTCGATACATGGCAATATTCATACTTGATGATCTACATGAATGTTGTGATTATTATGATGATCCATGATTAATAGAAAACATGTTAAATATTGTTTAGATTGTACGAGTAATGATCTGATTTATTAAGGTTTGATATAAGCACGGCAACTTGAAAAGTTTCGGAATAAGTGACTGATCAGGAACATTTATAGTAACTTAATCGGTGATTAAGGTGCATGATGTTTGTGATGTTCAAAATTGCCGAATACGTGCATGAGCCGTTTTAGACGATTCTTATCTTGATTGGATTCGAATGTGATAATGACGAACTGTTTTGCAAGCTAGAAGTTGTTAGGGTGTTCGGCTCGTGATCTTGATTTATGTGATAATTAAAACTATGTGAAAGATGTTATGTGGTGTCCATAACTGTTGGTGTGGCATAATAAACACAGATTTGTTATATGATTGGTAGCAAACTTTAGTCCATGTGTTAGGTATACATGATGATGAACGATCATTGGAATTGTTAGTGTGACAACTGGCCCAAACCGGTAATTTCCGTACACATTAATTATTGCTTAATGACTGCAATTATGAGTTTAATTGTCAGCAATGTCTGAACACATGACTAAACAAGTGAATTCATGCATGTTGTATACTACAAAATATTGCTTTATGCATAAACGAGAGCGTTGCGTCAAAAATACTAGTAAACTCACCGGTAAGACACACTGTGTCAACGGAACTGCAGAAAGCAGCCAAACAATAAAATTGGAGCCTAGGTGTAGGTCCGACAACAAGAATGCATTAAAACCCAAGAGTACATACAAGGGTTTAATATATATGCAATACGAAAGCAAAAATATGCACTAAAAAGCACCCGAAACGCACTTTAAGTGCAGAATATATACAAATCAGCAATAATTCAGCATTTAGACATATAAATATTATGCAGAAATGTCGTTTTATTATCCAGAATATTTCCCTAAGTGTTGGGAATTGAAAGAGTACAAGAAAGGTACTTAAACGACACTAAAAAGTGTAATTTAGCACTTTAACGAATCGGTATGTAACCGAACAACCGGACTATACCCGGAACATGAAAATATTGTTATTTTCATTATTTATCTTTTTCTGAGCCAGTTAGGGTCCCTGAATACCCTAACACCCATTGTAACGCATGACACACCACTAACCGGGTTAACTACACTTAACCTAACTAATAAACTTAACTATTAGTTAGAAATGAACCAAGACCCCCCCCCCTTCTCTAACCGGCCCCAACCATGGGGGACATACTTGGTACTTGGCCTATTATTTTAATCCTTCATGCTTGGTATCAAGATGACACTATGACCAATGGTTAATACTCTTTCATTTTGTCTATAAGTTAACCCTTAAACACAACATAATTATCACTAAACATAACACACACACACCCTCCTCTCTCTCTCAAGAACTCACGGCCAAGCACCCCTTTGAGCATCCATCACTTTCGAATTTGTTTCAAGCCATTCCAAGCATCTACAAACATCAAGGGTCACGTATTAGGAGCCTTGGAGCAAACGGAACGCGAAGGACCTCCTTCTCTAGCTTTTATCCACCTCTTTTGCGTCTAGATCCTTCCCTAGCCTTGAGCTAGAGGTATAACACTTAGAACTCGTATTTAAACTATTCTAAAGTGGTTAAAAGGATTTTTGTCGGTTAAAACTCGTTAACATGCAATATGATGCTTAAAAGTCTACTTAAAACACTAAAAATGGTGGTTAATAGCACATAAGTTGTGTAAATGATGTAGTATTCGAAATGTATGATTATTGAGACCCGATCTATGATTGTGGTAGCTCGGACCACCATTTAACCCGATGTAGTCATGTTCTTGGATCATGACATAAGGTTATGTTAGAAGATATAAGGGTTAAAAGGTGAGACTCTACCACACATGAAACATGAACTTGTGTAAAAGTGTTTTTACTTGCAAAATATTGTTCAAAACTAGTAGATCTATGTATCTACAAGTGGTATTTTCAAAAGACCAAGCATCAAAAGAAATCACATGTTCTAAACCGGATCTTACACAAACAAAAGTGGTTTTTGTGAACAAACAAGTGTGTGGACACTTGTGTAACAAAGGTTTTAACAAAGAAATAATTTTCGTAAAAACCGACTAGAAGTTGTGAAACTTCATATTCGTTAAAAATAAAGTTTTTGAGAAATTAAACTTATTTTTAACAATAACAAGACTTACTAAATGTGCTAGTAAGTTACTACACATTTTTGTAAATATTCAAGTTCATGAAATGGAGAAACTTGTGATTATTGCTGATGAGTATTGTTGATAATTGTTGTTGATGATTGATAATGATTTAAAAGAAAATAAACACACGTTTTAAAAACGTGGGAAACGTCCATTTTTAGGGGAAACTCTGTCAAAATTTTTATAAATTTTGACACTTAGAAAAATATAAGTTTTGAGAAACTTATTCCCTAAAAATGTATTTAAAAGTATTACCAAGGTTTCCCTAATTTTTGGTGACGAGAAATGGTGATTTTTCAAGAATGAAAATGGATATAAATATGTATATTTTTGAGAGAAAAATATATATTATTTTGTCACCAACTTTTGTGCTAAGTGTGTATAGTATGTGTTATACGTGCTAGTGTATCAAGACTTAAAAATACACTAAATACTCGTAAGGAGTAGAAACATAAAAATACACATACAAAATACAAGAAACATAATTCGGGTGCAAAGTGCAAAACATAAAAGACTTATATTTATTTTTGGAGAAAATAATATAAGTAAGATACGTAGTTAAAAATATGGAATATTTTTAACACAGGAATATACAAAAGAGAGTGACTGTACTTGTGCGACGCAAGTCTAGTGACTAACGTTAAGAAAACGCGTATAGGTTACGACGTTAATTAAGCAAATCCGGTGGAGTTTACGACGCTAGGAACGCAAAGTTGTGAGTTCATGCTCCCCCTTTTCTCTTTAACTGTTTTCAGTTTTCATAACATCGGGGGTGAAATACATGTACAAATGTACAATTTTTATAAATGGTATGATATAAATACAAGAAGTACACTTGGTGAGAACGAGAACCAAGTGTGACGAAATATAAGAATACAAGAAGTACACTTGGTGAGAACGAGAACCAAGTGTGACGAAATATGAGAATATGAGAAGCGCACTTGGTGAGAACGAGAACCAAGTACGAGGCGCTATGAGAAATGATAACAAGAAACGCGCTTGGTGAGGACGAGAACCAAGTAGGATGCGTTATGAGAAATAGTGTCACGAATAGGGTATAGAAGCACCATTAATCAACGTATACATTCAGACCGCAGAACAAAAGGTTAGATCTAACGGGTGCCTGGCAGCCACACTCCCGGTCGGGGCGAGAACCGAGGAAGTGCTTTTGTGTCTCAGAATATACCAATTAAATGCCTTAGGTTTGGTGACTTCCTATGACGTGTCACATGTTAATGGCTTTGCAACCCATTAACAATCTGATAAGTACAGAAATACTGTATTTACATAAAATTTCATACCATACAAAAATTGATAAATAACTTGAAGTACGTGGGGTACTCAAGAGAATTGATAAGTAACTTGAAGTACGTGGGGTACTCAAGAGAATTGATAAATAACTTGAAGTACGTGGGGTACTCAAGAGGATTGATATATAACTTGAAGTACGTGGGGTACTCAAGAAAAGATTGAATTATACATGGGTACGTGGGGTACACATGAAACTGGATTTATATATGAAAACTTGATTTACTCACAAACTATGTTTTCATACAAAGTATACAAACATGAAATACAAAACTGCATGAATTCACACCAACTTTATGTTGACGTTTTTCCAAAAACTCACATGTATTTCAGGTAACTAGGATGGATGTGCGCGTGGTCTTGCTTATGCTCGTGGATGTCGCTTGTGTTTAACTTTAAATAAAGTTGTAAACTTTTAAGACAATGTTTTTTGCTGTCTAGCGATGTAAACGCTAAACTTATGTTTTCAAATCATGGTATTTGATGTTATTTTACGAGCATGTAGCATGTTTACTCTTCGTATGCAATGAGAACCTTTCATGATCACACCTCGTGCTTCCGCCATAGAAAGGGGTGTGACAGATTGGTATCAGAGCTGCGATTGTAGTGAACCAGGATTCCTTCTCGAGTCTAGTCTACAATCTCTAGGATCCATTCACGAAAACAATTTTCAAAGAGTTTTCATTGCATAAAACGTCCCGCGACATCCACTACCTGAAACTGTCTACATGAGTCTAGAAAAGACACTACGAGACTTAGAGTGCACTTGAGTAGCACTTGTCGTTGACTAGAAATTACTTGCAATTATGTGTGATAATTAGCATGTACTAGAAGTAGAATGTCACAAGTATATGTGACTTTACCTGAAAACAATGGCCCATCTGAAGGAAGAAATACGAGGATGAAACGAACTGTGCGGACTGTGCAAGGAGTTACGTAATTATGGATGCATACATAATTATGGAATTCAGTGCACAGAAACCACAGCAAGTCTTGGCACGTATAGATTCCCTCAGTGCAAGCCTACTAAGTACTCTGCTAGAGTAATAATTGTTTGATGTCACTTATGTGGTATACATACCTGTGAATATATGTGATACCACTGTCTAGTGTGACGATATCAAACAAATGCCTAAATCTATGGGGTTGGGTTCTTCAGAACATGGCACCCAGAAGAGCTATGAACGCTCGTGACCAACCTCCTCCTCCCCCTCTGCCAAGAATTACCGAAGAGCTGGAAGCTCTACTGGAAGAAAGGATCTCCGCTGCTATCGCCCAGTACGAGGCGAACGGTACTCAAGACAGTGGTGGACCAAGCAACGGCGATTCATCTGGAGGCAGCACAGCTCAAGGCTGCACTTTCAAGCAGTTCTTAGACTGCAAGCCGATGAACTATGACGGCGCCGGAGGTGCAGTAGCATTTGTGCGCTGGACGGAGAAGACTGAAGCTACTATCTGCATGAGCAAGGGTACCGCGGACCAGCAAGTCACTTTTGCCACTGGGTTATTCATCGATGAAGCTCTGGCTTGGTGGAACTTGCAAGTCCAAACTTTGGGCGATAATGCCGCTTATGGCCTAACCTGGGAGGAACTGAAGGAAAGAATGAGAGAGAAGTATTGCTCTCGTGCTGAACTCCAAATGGAAACGGAGTTCTGGCACTTAACCATGGAAGGTGTGGATATTAGCAGTTATACTCGAAGGTTCCACGACCTGTCTAGAGTGCTTCCCTACATGGTGACTCCTGAGTTTAAGCGTGTGGAACGCTACATTTGGGGACTGGCCCCAGAGTTTCGCGGCATGGTGACATTGGCCAAACCTCAAACGATCACCGAGGCTGTAACTCTGGCTGTCAGCCTTACTGAAGATTGTTTTCGTATGAAGAAGCTATCGTTGAACCCCACTGAGAAGACCGAGACGCATGCTGAGTCGTCCGGTGACAAAAGGAGAAAGCATACGAGTTTGAACCAAACAACTCGCAACAACAAGGGTTTCAGCAAGAAGCGTGACGCAAACCCGCCCCAAGAGACGAAAACCCATGCAACCAAAGCATACCAAGGCTCCATGCCTAGATGCCAAAAATGTAAGTATCATCATGATGGAGCTTGTCGCATTCCAAGGTGCGACAAATGTGGTAAATTGGGTCATCAAACAGAAGACTGTTGGGGAAAAGGAAAGAACCGAAATGGGAACGGTGCTGGTAACAAGAATGGCAACGGGAAAGGGCAAGGATGCTTCAAGTGTAGAAGCAATGATCATTTCATGAAGAACTGCCCAGAGAGAAACAACGCTCCGGCTCGAGCATTTGTGATTGGAGCAAGAGACGCACGCGAGGACCCTAACGTGGTCACCGGTACGTTTCTCATTAACAATCACTTTGCATCCATACTGTTTGACACTGGCGCCGATTATAGCTTCATGTCTGTGGAATTTAAACGCATACTCGAAATAGAATCTAGTAGATTAGAAATTCCTTATTCCATAGAACTAGCCAATGATAAACTTGTTGAATCAGGCGAAGTTGTCAGAGGCTGCACATTAGAACTTGGCGAACGAAATTTTAGCATCGACCTCTTACCTATTCAATTGGGTAGCTTCGATGTAGTAGTTGGAATGGACTGGTTGTCCAAGAACAAAGCTGAAGTTATTTGTCATGAGAAAATCATTCGCATCCCTTTAGCGAATGGTGAAACTATCATCGTGCATGGAGAAAAACGAGACGCGCCTCTTCGAATCATCAATTGTATGAAGGCACAGAAGTGCTTAAGGAAAGGATGTGTTGCTTTCCTAGCACATGTTATAGACAAGAAGGCTGAGGAGCCGAAACTCGAAGACATTCCTGTGGTGAAGGAATTTCCTGATGTGTTCCCTGAAGATCTGCCAGGATTACCTCCGCAACGACAAGTCGAATTCCGTATAGACTTGGTTCCAGGAGCTGCTCTTGTAGCCAAGGCACCCTATCGACTTGCACCATCCGAAATGCAAGAGTTATCTACACAACTCCAGGAGTTGTTGGATAAGGGATTTATAAGGCCAAGCTTCTCACCCTGGGGAGCTCCAGTATTATTCGTGAAGAAGAAGGATGGATCACTGCGGATGTGTATCGATTACAGGGAACTGAACAAGCTCACTATCAAGAATCGGTATCCACTACCGAGGATTGATGACTTGTTTGATCAACTGCAAGGATCAAGCTACTATTCCAAGATCGACCTTCGATCTGGATACCATTAGCTGAGAATCCAAGATGAAAGCGTGCCAAAGACTGCATTCAGAACACGCTATGGGCACTACGAATTTCTTGTGATGCCGTTTGGGCTGACAAATGCACCAGCGGTCTTTATGGATCTAATGAACCGCGTATGCAAACCATATCTCGATAAATTCGTGATTGTATTTATTGATGATATCCTGATTTACTCGCGAACGAAAGAAGAGCACGAGCAACATCTCAGAACCATCTTGGAACTACTGAAGAAAGAGAAGCTTTATGCAAAATTCTCGAAGTGCGAATTCTGGATTCGCGAAGTACAATTTCTTGGTCACGTGGTGAATGAGAAGGGCATTCATGTAGACCCGTCCAAGATTGAAGCAATAAAGAATTGGGAAGCTCCCAAGACCCCGACCGAAGTCCGTCAATTTTTGGGCTTAGCGGGCTACTATCGGCGATTCATTGAGAATTTCTCGAAGATAGCTCAACCGCTAACGACCCTTACACAGAAAGACAAGAAGTACGACTGGGGTCACAAACAAGAGGAAGCCTTTCAGCTACTTAAGAACAAGCTCTGCGATGCACCGATACTATCGTTACCCCAAGGCACTGAAGACTTCGTGGTATACTGCGACGCCTCACGACAAGGCTTGGGTTGCGTGCTCATGCAACGCCAAAAAGTCATCGCTTACGCTTCAAGACAACTGAAGGTACATGAAAGAAATTACACCACGCGCGACTTGGAACTAGGTGCAGTGGTATTCGCCTTGAAGATTTGGCGACATTACTTATATGGTACTTGATGTACAATCTTCACAGATCACAAAAGTTTACAACACATATTTGATCAGAAGGAATTGAATATGCGCCAGCGACGTTGGGTCGAGCTGCTGAACGATTATGACTGTGAGATTAAGTACCATCCTGGAAAGGCAAACGTTGTAGCAGACGCGTTGAGCCGAAAAGAAAGGGTTAAGACCCTAAGGGTTCGAGCATTGGAAATGACGATTCGAACGAACCTCACTGCACGCATTCGGGATGCACAACAAGAAGCTCTTAAAGAAGAGAACCGTAAAGCTGAATACCTACGGGGTATGCTGAAATACATGGTGCCAAACGAAGAGGGAGCCTTATACTTTAAGAAGCGTATTTGGGTTCCACTCTATGGTGGCATACGAGAAGTCATCCTTAATGAAGCCCACAAATCGAGATATTCGATCCACCCAGGATCGGACAAGATGTATCAAGACTTGAAGGAATATTATTGGTGGCCGAGACTCAAAAGTGACGTTGCTGTCTATGTTGGAAAATGCCTAATCTGTGCTAAGGTTAAGGCAGAATATCAGAAACCGTCCGGCCTACTACAACAACCAGAAATTCCCGTATGGAAGTGGGAACAAATCTCGATGGACTTCATAACGAAGTTACCCAGGACCCCGAGAGGGCACGATATGATATGGGTAATCGTTGATCGATTGACGAAGTCTGCGCATTTCCTACCAATCCGAGAGAAGGATAGCACTGGAAAGCTGGCAGAGATATACTTAAGAGAAATTGTGGCACGTCATGGAGTGCCAATCTCAATCATTTCAGACAGAGATGGACGCTTTGTCTCAAGAATCTGGCAATCATTTCAGGAAGCCTTTGGATCTCAGTTAGATCTAAGCACGGCATTCCATCCGCAAACAGACGGCCAGAGCGAACGGACTATACAAACATTAGAAGATATGCTTCGCGCATGTGTCATGGATCTAGGCGGCAGCTGGGATACTCATCTACCTTTAGTTGAGTTTTCCTACAATAACAGTTATCACACGAGCATAAAAGCCGCGCCGTTCGAAGCTCTGTATGGCCGCAAATGCCGATCGCCCTTATGTTGGGCAGATGCCGGAGATAAACGTATGGTTGGTCCTGAACTTGTACAAGAGACCACCGACAAGATTGCGCAGATCCGAGAGCGCATTAAGGCGGCTCGAGAGCGACAAAAGAGCTACGCTGATCCAAATAGGAAATCGGTAGATTTCAAGGTGGGAGACAAAGTGTTGTTAAAAGTCTCACCATGGAAGGGCGTAGTCAGGTTTGGAAAGCGTGGAAAGCTGAATCCACGATACATCGGACCATTCAGAATTTTGAAGAGAATTGGTACCGTGGCATACAAGTTGGAGTTACCGGAAGAACTTAATGGAGTACATGATACGTTTCATGTATCCAACCTGAAGAAGAGTCCAACGCAAGAAAACGTGATCATCCCGATGGATGAAGTGCATATTGATGAAGCCCTCCGATTTACAGAGCAACCCGTTGAGGTTACCGACTGGAAAGTCAACAAGACCAGGAGGAGCAGTGTGAAACTTGTCAAAGTACGTTGGAGCTCTAAGCACGGACCCGAGTACACATGGGAACGTGAAGACCAGTTCAAGAAAAAGTATCCCCACCTATTCAAGAAGACTCCAACGAGAGTTAGTTCAGTCTGAATTTCGGGACGAAATTCTTTTAACGGGGGGAGACTGTGACAACTGGCCCAAACCGGTAATTTCCGTACACATTAATTATTGCTTAATGACTGCAATTATGAGTTTAATTGTCAGCAATGTCTGAACACATGACTAAACAAGTGAATTCATGCATGTTGTATACTACAAAATATTGCTTTATGCATAAACGAGAGCGTTGCGTCAAAAATACTAGTAAACTCACCGGTAAGACACACTGTGTCAACGGAACTGCAGAAAGCAGCCAAACAATAAAATTGGAGCCTAGGTGTAGGTCCGACAACAAGAATGCATTAAAACCCAAGAGTACATACAAGGGTTTAATATATATGCAATACGAAAGCAAAAATATGCACTAAAAAGCACCCGAAACGCACTTTAAGTGCAGAATATATACAAATCAGCAATAATTCAGCATTTAGACATATAAATATTATGCAGAAATGTCGTTTTATTATCCAGAATATTTCCCTAAGTGTTGGGAATTGAAAGAGTACAAGAAAGGTACTTAAACGACACTAAAAAGTGTAATTTAGCACTTTAACGAATCGGTATGTAACCGAACAACCGGACTATACCCGGAACATGAAAATATTGTTATTTTCATTATTTATCTTTTTCTAAGCCAGTTAGGGTCCCTGAATACCCTAACACCCATTGTAACGCATGACACACCACTAACCGGGTTAACTACACTTAACCTAACTAATAAACTTAACTATTAGTTAGAAATGAACCAAGACCCCCCCCCCCCCTTCTCTAACCGGCCCCAACCATGGGGGACATACTTGGTACTTGGCCTATTATTTTAATCCTTCATGCTTGGTATCAAGATGACACTATGACCAATGGTTAATACTCTTTCATTTTGTCTATAAGTTAACCCTTAAACACAACATAATTATCACTAAACATAACACACACACACCCTCCTCTCTCTCTCAAGAACTCACGGCCAAGCACCCCTTTGAGCATCCATCACTTTCGAATTTGTTTCAAGCCATTCCAAGCATCTACAAACATCAAGGGTCACGTATTAGGAGCCTTGGAGCAAACGGAACGCGAAGGACCTCCTTCTCTAGCTTTTATCCACCTCTTTTGCGTCTAGATCCTTCCCTAGCCTTGAGCTAGAGGTATAACACTTAGAACTCGTATTTAAACTATTCTAAAGTGGTTAAAAGGATTTTTGTCGGTTAAAACTCGTTAACATGCAATATGATGCTTAAAAGTCTACTTAAAACACTAAAAATGGTGGTTAATAGCACATAAGTTGTGTAAATGATGTAGTATTCGAAATGTATGATTATTGAGACCCGATCTATGATTGTGGTAGCTCGGACCACCATTTAACCCGATGTAGTCATGTTCTTGGATCATGACATAAGGTTATGTTAGAAGATATAAGGGTTAAAAGGTGAGACTCTACCACACATGAAACATGAACTTGTGTAAAAGTGTTTTTACTTGCAAAATATTGTTCAAAACTAGTAGATCTATGTATCTACAAGTGGTATTTTCAAAAGACCAAGCATCAAAAGAAATCACATGTTCTAAACCGGATCTTACACAAACAAAAGTGGTTTTTGTGAACAAACAAGTGTGTGGACACTTGTGTAACAAAGGTTTTAACAAAGAAATAATTTTCGTAAAAACCGACTAGAAGTTGTGAAACTTCATATTCGTTAAAAATAAAGTTTTTGAGAAATTAAACTTATTTTTAACAATAACAAGACTTACTAAATGTGCTAGTAAGTTACTACACATTTTTGTAAATATTCAAGTTCATGAAATGGAGAAACTTGTGATTATTGCTGATGAGTATTGTTGATAATTGTTGTTGATGATTGATAATGATTTAAAAGAAAATAAACACACGTTTTAAAAACGTGGGAAACGTCCATTTTTAGGGGAAACTCTGTCAAAATTTTTATAAATTTTGACACTTAGAAAAATATAAGTTTTGAGAAACTTATTCCCTAAAAATGTATTTAAAAGTATTACCAAGGTTTCCCTAATTTTTGGTGACGAGAAATGGTGATTTTTCAAGAATGAAAATGGATATAAATATGTATATTTTTGAGAGAAAAATATATATTATTTTGTCACCAACTTTTGTGCTAAGTGTGTATAGTATGTGTTATACGTGCTAGTGTATCAAGACTTAAAAATACACTAAATACTCGTGAGGAGTAGAAACATAAAAATACACATACAAAATACAAGAAACATAATTCGGGTGCAAAGTGCAAAACATAAAAGACTTATATTTATTTTTGGAGAAAATAATATAAGTAAGATACGTAGTTAAAAATATGGAATATTTTTAACACAGGAATATACAAAAGAGAGTGACTGTACTTGTGCGACGCAAGTCTAGTGACTAACGTTAAGAAAACGCGTATAGGTTACGACGTTAATTAAGCAAATCCGGTGGAGTTTACGACGCTAGGAACGCAAAGTTGTGAGTTCATGCTCCCCCTTTTCTCTTTAACTGTTTTCAGTTTTCATAACATCGGGGGTGAAATACATGTACAAATGTACAATTTTTATAAATGGTATGATATAAATACAAGAAGTACACTTGGTGAGAACGAGAACCAAGTGTGACGAAATATAAGAATACAAGAAGTACACTTGGTGAGAACGAGAACCAAGTGTGACGAAATATGAGAATATGAGAAGCGCACTTGGTGAGAACGAGAACCAAGTACGAGGCGCTATGAGAAATGATAACAAGAAACGCGCTTGGTGAGGACGAGAACCAAGTAGGATGCGTTATGAGAAATAGTGTCACGAATAGGGTATAGAAGCACCATTAATCAACGTATACATTCAGACCGCAGAACAAAAGGTTAGATCTAACGGGTGCCTGGCAGCCACACTCCCGGTCGGGGCGAGAACCGAGGAAGTGCTTTTGTGTCTCAGAATATACCAATTAAATGCCTTAGGTTTGGTGACTTCCTATGACGTGTCACATGTTAATGGCTTTGCAACCCATTAACAATCTGATAAGTACAGAAATACTGTATTTACATAAAATTTCATACCATACAAAAATTGATAAATAACTTGAAGTACGTGGGGTACTCAAGAGAATTGATAAGTAACTTGAAGTACGTGGGGTACTCAAGAGAATTGATAAATAACTTGAAGTACGTGGGGTACTCAAGAGGATTGATATATAACTTGAAGTACGTGGGGTACTCAAGAAAAGATTGAATTATACATGGGTACGTGGGGTACACATGAAACTGGATTTATATATGAAAACTTGATTTACTCACAAACTATGTTTTCATACAAAGTATACAAACATGAAATACAAAACTGCATGAATTCACACCAACTTTATGTTGACGTTTTTCCAAAAACTCACATGTATTTCAGGTAACTAGGATGGATGTGCGCGTGGTCTTGCTTATGCTCGTGGATGTCGCTTGTGTTTAACTTTAAATAAAGTTGTAAACTTTTAAGACAATGTTTTTTGCTGTCTAGCGATGTAAACGCTAAACTTATGTTTTCAAATCATGGTATTTGATGTTATTTTACGAGCATGTAGCATGTTTACTCTTCGTATGCAATGAGAACCTTTCATGATCACACCTCGTGCTTCCGCCATAGAAAGGGGTGTGACAGTTAGGTTAATTGATTTGATGGGGTATTAATTTTGATGATAATTGCCATTGATAAGTAAATGAATTTAGGGAAAGTGGCCTAATCATTTGGTTGTGGTATGTAACTGAATTGCCATGAATTGAGGTAATGAATAACGGACCGCACACTCAGGCCGCACACCTCCTACGGCACACACTAAGGCTCTGAATGTATATGGTGCTCACGAACTTGGAGTCGCACACTGAATTCAGATCGCACACCTTCATTTGATCGCACAGTCTCATGTGGGCCGTTGTGTGTTGGGCCACAAGCCGGAACCCGGTCGCACATTGGAGACAAGGTCGCACACTTGAACATCAGCCGCACACTTCATTGGGCTGAACAACATTATGGGCTGCATGTTAACATAGAGTTGCACATTATGTTGGGCCTTGCACTGAGCCTGGGCCGAAGTATCTTGGGCACCTCACAAATTAGAACTAATCGCACACTCTAGTGAGCAATGAAATAACTGTTAAGTGTTTGTGAAACATGAACTTGTGAAGTAAACTTTGTATATGACCCAAATACTTGTTACATGATGTTATGGATTGTGCGTTACATGATTTTCTGTTACGACTTGCGTAATAGTGTTTGTTTTACTTGTACGCTACTGGTGTAATATGTGCAAAGAATATGTGATCTATGTATTTACGAAACTGACTGTCTTTGGTAACCACGGTAGTGTTTGGTTGACCAACTTGGAACGGGTAACATAACATACCGAGCAATCTAAGGTGAGTTCACTACTTCTTGAGCATGCGTCCCGGTGGGTGGGACAAACAAACGGGTATTCCTGAGAGGAATACGTCTTTTCTGGGTTAAACTGGGATGTTGGATAACACACTCATTCCTATCACCTTAAGTCCCATCTTCTACCGAATTAGTTACCTGAGAGGTAATGGGGTATTAGTTGATAGCACTATTAGGCTTGGCAACCTCACACCGTACCTGAGAGGACGAGTGTGAACTAATGACCTTAAATCATGACCAATGTTTGATAGAGTATTGGGGACGGGCAAACAAACTGACGCCATCTTGCGGTACTCGAGTTATTATTAACATTGCTTTTGAATTGAACTAAACACTTGGCAACTAAACGTTTTTACAAAACTGTGAACTCGCCAGCTTTGTGCTGATACACTTGTCTGCATGCTCGCAGGTTATTAGATATGTGGCTATGGAACTTGCTATCTGGGATGCTGGAGTGGTCATGGGTCAAGATACATGGTAAAACGAAACGAGACTAATTGGTTACATACACTTGGGCTTTGAATTGATTAAACATTGTATTATGCTTCCGCTGAACGTGTTGAGTTGATAAATACTGTTTTGCATACTTTATTTTAATGAATGAAAACTTTTATTTGAAATCTTGTTATGGGTTCAATGTGATTGGTGGCTAGATCCTGGTACGTCACACGCCTCGTGGGGGTTTCCGCTTGTGGTATTTTTGGGGGTGTGACAATTTGGTATCAAAGCCACTGGTTATAGTGAATTGGTTTTAAAACATTTTCATAAAACCAAACTATAACCGAACAGTTCTGAAATCGACCATCATACTCAGCTCCAGATTGCAAGGTTCGTCTCTCGTCTACTTATTGCACAGTGTAACTAGTGGACACTTACGTATGTTATTGCATGTGATTGCACACTTAGCACTACAATATGAATTCATGTGTTATTTGCCTATGTTATGTGATTGATAGTGTGGCATTTCTTCTAGACTTTCATGATCCATGTTTTGAGATGTCCTTTGTCTTGCTACCCGAATATGAGGAACCTTTCAGCGCGAGTTAAGAGGAGCTGAGATAAACATGCCAATCGCATTATTTTTATGGGTGCACACATAATAATAATGTGGGGTGCATGTGAGTCCCAGTGAGACTTAGCGAGTGTGAAAGGGGTTCTGTTCCATTATCTGACCTAGTGTGAAACACAACGATCTATAGGAGTCATAGCGATGACTGCCTCCTACTTGAACGTGATCCTTAAACTTCTTTCCGAATCCTTACAAATCTCGATGATAATGAGTGTTGCCTGTGTGACATCTGTGTCACTTCAACCATCAAACAAATACCAAACCAATGAAATATTGTAATTTCATACTTGGGATTTGTATAAATATGTGTATCATTTGCACATATCAATTCTTAATCGATTTGGAGCTCTAAATCGCTTTCTGGAAGGTTATACGCGAACTGATGCGTAAATATAACCAGTTTAATGTAACAAACACTCCAGAACAGTGACATAGGCTTAACATACCTTAAATAACCTTTACATAACTTAGAAATAAGTTTTGGATGGTTTGGTGTGTCGAAATCAAGTTTATTCGCTTACAGGGACTAATTTTGACAAACTGCGAAAGTATGCCGATTCGTACTGTAACAAACATTCCAGAACTTGATCATAAGTTAAACATACCCTAAATATCCTTTACATAGCTTAGAAATAGGCTTTGAGGGGTTCGGTATGCTAAAATAAACTTATTTGATCAATAGAGACTAAAAGCGTCAAAAGTGCATAAGTTTGCCTTTTCGCTCATATCTTACGTTCTGAATATATCCGGACATCCAAAAATTTATGTAATCATTAAAATATTTTATTTTAGTGATTGGCATGATAAAATTCCATTCGTCGCGTAATTTAGATCGTTTTTGCGTTCATTACGATTTTCATCGTAATTAACCGAACAACGCAACTGTACGACCAAACGAACTGACATCCGAGATGTTTTTGAGCATATTTTAAGTTCCCTATACTTTAAATTTATTTTAGAGCCTTGAAATGGGGTTAACGGGGCTTAAAAGTGCAAAAAAATCAAGTTTTACAAGTGCAGGGACCATTTTTGAAATTTCTAGCAGATACATTGAACTTGGTCCATTTTTGAGATTTTGATAGTTTTAACCCATGGTTTTGCATCCAATGGGCTGGTATTTGATGGTTTTATATGTTCCCATGGTATTCTAAAACCTTGGGCCCAAGTGTAAGGCCATGATTAAAGCACGGTTCTCGATAAACGATCTTAACGGTGGACCGAATCCTATATATACCCACCTCATTTTCATTCTTTCCTTACACATGATCTAATTTTCCCTAAGTTGAAGCTGAAATGCTTCATTCCTGAGAATTTATAGATCATATCTTCCTAGCTTGGACCCTTTGTAAGCTTCTTTCGTTCTTTTATGCGGTTTTTTTAGCGGGAAAGTCAAACAGTGTTTGACTTTCTTCATTGACCAGTTTATGGTCAACACGAAGTTTGTTTGAACTTTGCAACATGAGCATAATCACGATGGTTATAGTCCCAAGTGACTATACCTACTGATTACCATGTTGATTAGGTGTAGTGACGAGTCGTAGTTTCGGTCAAAATGCGTATTCATGCGTATTTTGTAACCAAACTATTCTTGGGTATCAAAACCGTTTGTTTTGATATCAAACCTGTTTTCTAACCTCGTTAAACATGTTTTAACATGTTTAGCTCGTCACTTTAGGTTTAGTGCTTATGTAGAGTCGTAAGTCAAGCGGTCTAAACAACCGCTTAGACTTTCGAACTAGACCCGTTTGGTCGATCATTAGGATCCGACCAAACATGTTTAGAGACCATAGTTGTATAGGGAATAACCTTCCGAGGTTATACCTTATGGTCACTTCGTTTAAGTAGTTGTATGATAGGTAGTTTATATGCCTTTGGAAAATGACCAAAATGCCCTTTTATGCATAATTGATATTTAAGCATATGTAACCCAAACTTTTGTCACTTAACTGATTATACAACATAATTAAACATGTTAAGGCATATATTACTTGTCATAGGACTAGTTAGGCGTTTCAAACGGGTTTTACGCGAACGACGCGTTAAAGTAGCATAAGCAACCTAAACAGGTCGTAATGGGTCGTAAGCACTTAGGTTAGGCTTCGTTTTAGTATGTAGGCTTTGTTAAACCATATCATATGAGTTCCAACACTCATTTGGTTTACGAAGCCTCATCCTATCCGATCTCCCGATTTAGGTCCGGTTTATTAATGTAGTTACCTATATTAGGTGTCGTTTGAATTCCGTGATCCCTCTAGCTTGCTTGGTAGTTGTTCAAGACTTCTAAGCACTCTCAAGTGAGTACATAGTCCCCTCTTTTACTGTTTTCAATGTTTTGGGGTGAAATATGTGTACCTAATTGTTATGTTCTTGATTTCAAAAGTATAATTGATTATACATATTAGTACTTATCTTTTGACAAACTGAATGATTATTTATGGTTAAAACTCTAATTTTTCACAAATTATAAAATTAATTCTTGGATAGTACTTATTTTATGTTCACCAGACCGGTTGGTAGTATGATATAGCGCTATAGGATTTGACACCCCATTCCTGTTGTCATGGAATGTCAGAAACCGATATTTTATCCAAATAGGGATTGCCTTCGTGGTATTTCTATAGTCTCCTAGGTGTATTTTGATGCACTAGGTTTGGTTGAATTCTTAAATCACATTTTTATTTATATTTTGTTATACTCCCAAAAGTATAGTTTGATATGCTCTCATGTGTAATATTGTACAAAACCAACATATATTTTGTTAATTATTAAAACATAGTTTGATATGTTATTTATAAAACCAAAACATAGTTTAATATGTTATTTATAAAACCAAAACATAGTTTAATATGTTATTTATAAAACCAAAACATAGTTTAATATGTTATTTATAAGACCAAAGCATAGTTTAATATGTTATTAATAAAACCAAAGTATACTTTTGATATACTACTGAAAATTATTATTTTGACGACTAAAGTATATATAATATACTATTTGTTTAACAATTTTGGAACTGAAATATACTTTAATATATTACTTATTCGACTTTCTTAAAACCAAAGTATATTTTATATATCTATAATACAAACCTTTTTTTATCAAAATGTTGTTTCACAAACAACATATTTTATATAAACTCATTTTACTTAATTATTTATTTATGTATTATTCTGTTATATAACCTGATTTCTTATAAATTTTAGTATGATTTATAAAAGAAAATATTTTAAGGTTCATGACTATTTTTTATTAAATATATTTTTTTTAAAACTTATAAGTCATGAATCCTATTACAATAAAACCTATGTATCTCACAGGCATTTTTATGCTGACGTACCTATTTTTACACATGTTTCAGGTGCTGTTATGTGATGATTGTGGATGCATGCTATACATAGGATGGACTCGTGCCTTAGCGACTTTAAAACTTGAAAGATAATATTTGTATTTATCTGATTTGTAATAAAACAATGAGTTCAATAATTTAATAAAACGAAATTATTTAATCCATGGTTGTGAAACAATGATTCTGTTACGACACTCCCCGACGTTTTCGCCAGGATTTGTTGTTTTACGTGGTCGGGGTGTGACAGCCTGAACACGTATCTGAATGTCTATATTTGACCCGGAATGACCGAATCGCGTCATTCCTCCACACTAACCATTTATCAGAGGCGTCTCTAAGAATTTAAGTGTCACATACAAAAGTCCCTTAGGCTTAACAAGTTATATAAACTTTTTTAAACAACGATTAATGTTATAGCAATAAATATTGCAAAAATATAGTATTAGAATAACAATGTCAATGGGCTAAGGTGGTTGTAGGGGGCGAGGGCGGTGAGGCACTGGATTATCCGCATTCGGGAAAAATAAGACAATAAGTTTTAAAGTTCCAATTTTTTAAAAGGCCCAATAAGTTTTTCATTTTCATAGTTTATAACATGTGTTTGTAGAGGTGCACAATCGGGTATTTTTAATAACCGGTTCCGGTTATGGAACCGGTTTTGGTTTCTCGCTTTAAGGGTTGGAACCTGTTATTGCTATAATTGATTCGCTTTCGATTCCGATTATTGCTATAACTGGTACGGTTTCAGTTCCTGTTATTTGACAAGAAAAACATACCATGTGTGCCCGGTTCCGGGTAGGGTTCGGTTCTTAAGAAACCGGGTATTAATACCATATTTTCGGGGTTTCAATACCCTATTTACAAGTTTTTAGTACCCCATTTTCAGGTTTTTTAATACTTTATTGCATTTTATTACCCTATTTTCTCGTCTTTTTGTTTATTATTATTAAATATGCATTGCATAATGTAAAAAATATAAAATGTATGCACTAACATAAATTTAAAAGATAAATATTAGAATCATTTATCGAGTCCCGATTCCGGGTACGGTTTTTTGTGCACCTCTACGTGATATATAGTCCACAGGCCTCAACGGGCCTACGATTCTTCAAATTACGTTGCATCTTAGTAAAGATAGTTTTATACCACAAAAAGAAACTCATAGATATGAACTAAAGTAGGGATGGCAATGGCCTGGTATTGATAATTTTGACCCTATACTCATTTGTAAAATTGTGTCTCCGACTCAATATTCATTGGGTATTTATGGGTAATTATCTGTTGGGTATAAGGTTTGATAAAAAAAAAATACGTGTTGTGGTTTTTAAGCACATATTTATATTATTATATGTTATTTTGTAATTTAATATGTATAACTGTTACAAGGTGTGAATAATGTACATATAAGATTTTTCATAAAGAAAAGGGTGTGCATATTCACACACCTGTTTGCCTATTTCCACACCCTTCAAGACGTCTCGTATAGGCCTATACGAGGCGTCTAAGGCTACTTTCTCCGACCAACCACTGAACCTCGTACCAGGTCAAATCAGTCACATCAGACGGGGCGTCTAAGCCTGTACGAAGGAGCAATACGAAGGACCAAGACGCCTCGTCTAGGGCTATACAAGGCGTCTTGAGGACTGATGTGACTATGTGTCTGGCACGCGACATAAAGCAACATGGGGCGTCTAGGGCTATACGAGGCGTCTATGTTTCAAATAAATAGGGACATGTAGAGCATTATTCATCCACCCGAATTCTTCAAAATAAATTTTCTTCTTTGCATTCGTGTTTTTATCACCTGTGAAGTGCTGAAATGTCATCATACTAGGACGTCAACTATATCTTTGGGCAGTATTCTGGGGACTCATGGGTGCCCGAAACGTTCCGGTAACAGTTATTAGCTTAACTGTTTTAATTACTTGTTGTTTTAATTAATTATTTACTAATGATGATACCGTTTTTTGGAGGAGTCTGGTGTTCATGATTCTAACAAGCAAGAGGAGGTTGTGTCTAGTGTATAAGGAAAACAAAACAGACCATTTCTAGATTTGAACACGCATCCCCATGTTGATGAAACATCCCATGTAGATGACTCATACCATGCTGGTGAACCAAGTTATCCGGCACAACAAGGGTATCTGGATTATGGATACGGGTGTGAATATTCTTATGTACAACAACATTATCCTGATGGATATGGAGAAGACAGTGGTCATCAGCAATTCATTTCCCTGAGCGGTCCTTACGTTCAACAAAACTATTCGGACGTTTGAGGATATGGTGGATATGGTGGTGAGGCACCCCCATCCCAGATAATCCGTACTTAAAAAAGCAGGTATCAATTTTATTTTGTTATGTTACATAGATTAATTGTTATTATTATTGTTATTATTGTTAAAAAAAAATTATTATTATTATTGTTATTAATATTGTTATTATTGTTAAAATTGTTATTATTATTATTCTTATTATTGTTAAAAAATTTATTAATATTATTATTGTTAAAATTGTGATTATTATTATTATTATTATTATTATTATGATTATTATTATTATTGTCGATGTTACAGGTTTTCAACTCTCTAGATGAACTAAAGAAATGGGCACAAGAAACGGCAAACGCGGATGGTTTCGTTATTATGATCCGTCGATCAAAGAAAATCATGGGAAGGACCGGGAGGGTGTGGCTTGAATGTGACCGTGGTGGTGAGCATCATACTACAGCAACAGTTAGAAAAGCCGGAAGCAAAAAAACCAGTTGCCCGTTTTAGTTGCTGGCTGTGCGAGACCATCCGTATGAAACTTGGGAGATAAAAGGGGGAAATATTGAACATAACCACTAACTTTGTGAGGACATGTCAGCCCACGTGTTTGTGCGAAGGCTTACTCCAAGCGAAAAGAAACTGATCGAGCAACTGACTGCTCAAAACACGCAGCCGCGCAAAAAAAATTCAAACGATAAGGAAGCAGGACCCCGATAGGCTTAATGTTCAGAAAGACGTTCAAAACACTGTATAGAAGATTAGGGCCGAACAAAGAGACGGATTAACTCCCATGCAGTCACTAGAAAACATGCCGATAAACAACGAATTTATTTACGTGACACGGGGGGAACCCGGAACAGAGGTCGTAACAGAGATCTTCTTTCTTCATCACTACTCCAGTGAAATGTGGCGTGCATTCCCCCACATCTTGCTGATCGATTTGACCTACAAGACAAACATATACAATATGCCATTTGTCCAGATTGTTGGTGTGACACCTACCAAGCATTCGTTTTGTATCGCGCATGTCGTTATTTGTATGCGTGCTTGAGAGGATCAAGTCAATGTTGGATGAATGTATGGAGCCACGTGTGATTGTAACGGATAGAGACATGGCCCTAATGAGCACGTGTTCTAAAGTATTTCCATACGCCACCAGGCTTCTTTGCAGGTTTCACATACAACAGAATATTATGAAGCACTGCAAGAGTGCCTTCATAGAAGAAGACTGGAAAAAAATTATGTCATTATGGGGGTCATTGTGTGAGTCTCCATCAGTACCCATATACGAGTACCACTTGCGCAACCTGCAAAAGATGCTTGTGGAGTGTAAACGTTCAAGTAAGTTTTTTTAATAACATATGACTCACCTATGTACATTTAATAAATTATTTTTACTTTTAGGGGTCTTCAGTTACGTATATGATAACTGGCCGAAAGATTATAAGGAAATGTTCGTCTTTGCGTGGACTGATAAGAGGCGCAACTTTGGTAATCGTACCACAAACAGAGTTGGGAGCCAACACGCCAACTTAAAAAGATACGTCCTAGATAGGAGCTCACTGGACCGTATAGGTGGTTGTGTCCGGGATATAGTTGAGACAGAGTACGGTGAAATAAGGAGGAGTATTCGAGAAAGCATCGAAAACATAATGAACCACCACAGTAACCTGTTGTTTCAACACCTACTTGGAAAATTTTCCCATACAGCCCTTGACTTGTTGAGTGGAGAACTACTTAGGAAGCTAGACGTTTTGCAGCACTATGATTCATCATGTGGTTACCAGATGTGGTACAACTTTGGGTTGTCGTGTGCTTGTAGGCTAGAAAAGTACCTACATGCAGGCAATAATTGTTAAACATACAACACTTGTGTGATATATGTCCATTAATCATGTGACTTAAACAATATTGTTTTTATCTATGTAGAGCGTCTGATTCAACTCGAAGACATAGACGTCTTCTGGCGGAAGCTTAACTTCCAACGTTGTAAATTGATAGACGATGACGTTGGCGTGGTCGAAGAACTAAATATTGTTAGACAACAATTAGAGTCGCACCCCCAGCTCAGAAAAAAAAGCTTAATGTCAAAGATTAAAGTGGTGTTGACTCCAAACAAATCTACCAAGAAACCACCGGTTATCCAACAAAATACTCGTGGCCGACCAACAACAAAGCAGGTACAACAAATGTTGGACGAGGCCGCTCTTATAGACGAAGAATTGAGGAGAAGCTCCTTCAGTGATGCAAACACGTACTTCGAAGGTTCCCAACAAAGTAAATACGATTACCCCCGCCACAGCTCATACGTTCCGTCACAAGCCTCTTAACAGTCGGTTATAAGGTCTCAAAAACCCAAAGCGGGCCGAAGCCGTTCAACGAGTTCTAAAAAGAAAGAGATATGAGATGATAACGGTTTTCCGTTAATAATTGGGGACGAGAACGTGACAATCATCAAACAGTTAAGATCTGCCCTTCCGCCAGTGTTTCACCTGCACATCTCGTGCATACAAGATGTGAGGCCGAGCGGTCATTGTGGGTTTCGGTCTGTGGCTGTGGGCTTAGGTATGGGAGAACGTTTATGGGGGCACATTCGAAGAGACCTTGTCCAATATTTGAACCATGGGAAGAAGGATATTTTAACACGCATCGTGAGGGCCTAATTTGGGATTTAGTGTCCGGTTGTCCCCCGAGTCACTGGATGGACTTCCCCCTAGCAGGGCTTCTTATTGCACAAAGGTATAGTATCGGGGTGCACCTGTTAAGCATCAATGCGAGTGCCACTTTCTTCCCGATATTAAGTCCTCCGGCTGATCGACAACGACTATTCATAACGCTTGCACATGTTAATGATAACCACTTCGTACATGTTAAGCTGGAAGGGGATTATCCAATGCCACCAACAAACGGGCTATGGTTGAGCCACCGAAGACCTCATGCGGGACAATGGGAAGATACGTACATGCCACATCTAGAATGGTATGCATCGATAATGAATCCGCCACCAAACTCAAACCCGAGTCTTAATTACATCAACAATGATACAGAAGAATGATTTTTGTAATTAATAGGATTTTTTTGTATCGTTAATTATTTTTATTGTAATTAATAAGATTTTTTGTATTAATTTCTATATTTTTTTTATAATTACAATTGCATAAAGCAATTTAATAAGTTTTTTTTATTATTTTCTATAATTTTTTTTATAATTAAAATCGCATAAAGCAATTTAATAAGATTTTTTTATTAATTTCTATAATTTTTTTATAATTACAATTGCATTAAACAATTTAATAACAAAAAAAAATACATATATATACCTTGTACAGCCCTAGACGGGACGTTCACGGTATTCCAAAAGACCGTTTTACCCCTAAAATTCCCTCAGTATAGTCATAAACCAGGGTCATAAAGGTCATTTTACAAGAACAAGACTCCTCGTACAGACCTAGAAGGTTCATCTATAATGAGCGGCAAATTTTGTTTTGAATATTTAAAAGGGACTTGTAGATTTACCATTTTACCCCTGTTTCTGTATTTCGCTAACACTATCTACAGGTATATACATAGGATGCTCACTACTTCTATTACAGGTCACGGCTACAGCCGTGAGTGGTGTACGAACACAGATCTTTTTTTCTTTTATTGTTTGGTGTATGTGACCGTCATTGCCCGTTCATTGGGCCTCGTACCGGAGGAAGACCCACATTTACTGGCGCCCATAGCGCCGCCGAGGATGGGTTTTCAGACGTTGTAGGGGATGGACTGATTAAGAGGTTCGACGTCCTTGGCGAGCGGTTTAAAACACGCGCAGGTCTCTTATTTCTACCGCAGAACTACCAGAGCAGTTCGATCTAGTCTATCCTCCGCCAGATCCTACTGCAGCGCTCGTGCAGGAGCCTCCGGTGGATTTAGACGGTCCAGCGATGCCACAGCCACCACCACCTCCCAGGGCGCCTCAGTTTCCAAGTCATGTTATTCCAGGTCGTGCCCCGGGAGCTGCAGTACATCCGGATATACGAGCCAAGCTTGACAGGCTCAACGATTTGATAGGTTGGTTGGTTCCGGCCGAGTAGGATAGACGAGAGAGAGGGGTTACCCCCCATACCTCTCCCACCACCTCGAGCACCACATCAGCAGCAGCAGCCGCAGCAGCCAGATCCAGATTCGGACCCTGAGGCATAGACCAGCTACGTGGATATATTTTGGTATTTAGTGTTCAGTTGTAGTTTTTATTTTTGTTATGGGTGTACAAACTTATCTTATATATTTATATTATGGATGTACAAAAGTTATCTTATATATGTCATATTTAAGTTTGTTTTCAGTTATTCGGTTACTTAATGATTGTTGTCTTAAATTGATACGGAAACAATATATGTTTTGAATATAATACGGAAACAATATAATTTTCAAAATGTTAAATAATATTTAAACGAGATAATATTTTAATGGTAGGATAATATTAAAAAAGTAAAAACAATATAATATTTAAACGATCGAATATATTTAAAGAGCCGATCTTGAAAACGGTAAAAAAATTTATAGTGCAAAAAATAAAACTTTTTTTAAAAACACAATTTTCACTCAAAAAAACATCACCTCCAAAAACTATCAAAATACCCCACCAAAACGCCCATTCTTTCAACCAAAAAACACCCAACACTTGGACGCCTCGTATAGGCATGTATGAGGCGTCTAGGGTTTTAAAATTTTGTGCCTGACATCCCCTGCAGACCCTCTTAAATTATGTGCCTAGACGCTTCGTATAGGCCTATATGAGGCGTCTAGGGCACCAAAGGTGTCCAAATAGGCAGCAAGGGTGTCTGAATATATTGGGCCTAAATAATTAATATTATTTTAAGAGAAAAATGCCCGGATAGTCCCTGTGGTTTCACCTTTTTTCACCTATAGTCCCCAACTTTCTAAAATTACCTGAATAGTCCCCAACTTTTTAAATTTTGTTCACGGATAGTCCCTGGCGCGGATGGAGGTTAGTTTTCTCAGTTAGGGTGTGAAATGACCAAAATGTCCTTACTAATAAATACTTAATAAAAATATAATTAAATATCTATTTAATCATTTAATAAAGTGGGGGCCCACTTTTCACCCACATACCCACCCCCACCCCTCTCCCCTGCCCTGTATTTTCTTTACCATTTTGGGTGCACCACCACCGTAACACCACCCCCACCCCCCAAATACCAACCACCACCACCGTAACAATACTGAAAGCAATATGAACATTATCAGAGATTACAGTAGAAATAATAATGGGCGACATTGTCTTATAAAAAAAAACCCTCCATCCAAGCATCTTAGAATCATCTAGACACCAAACTTCATCTTCATCTTCTTCAATCAAATTAGCAATCAGTGAAATCATCAAACCACCATGAATACACTAGAAGAAGACATGAAACTCACCGGATTCTCGGCATCTTCATCCACACATTCGAAGCAATTTTCTCACGCAAAAAGCTTTTCATACAAATCACCCTCACGCTAATCCTCCCTCTCAAACTCATCTTCTTAGCTCACTACCAAATCTCCAACTGCTTCTTCTCCAGACTCGAAAACAGTTTGCCGGAGATGTGGATTCGCCGGAGATGGGGGTTTGATCTGCGAGTTCGTCGGAGGTGCCCTTCAACTCACCCAATCGTTTCCACCACCCTCCGCCACCTCCCTCAACCCACTCGTGACCACCAACTACCTCCACTCTCACCACCCATCTTCATCAACCACCATCGTTCCAAACCAGAAAAAATTTCGAACAAACAAATAACCACCCGATCTGTTTGCGGCTGTCAAGGTCAGAACTTTATCCAATATTCTGTCTAACCCAAGTGACAAATATAGCTAAATTAAGATTTTGTTTCTTTAATTTGAGAAACACCTATCTGAATATACAGTCTTCAGATAACAAAATTATAATTCCATATTATAAATTATATAAAAAAGCAAAAAGAACCCGATGAACTTTGAAGGGTGAAAACTTCATACAAGATTCTGTTTCTTGGGAACCATAAACTGACCCAAAGTAAGAGGGTTTTAAGTGAGGGGCGATGGTGTGGCTGCCTGTTGTGATTGTATTTGCTAAGAAGCAGATTCAGTTTGAAGAAATAAGAGGGGTTTAAGTGGGGGTTTCATTAAAAGGCTGAATGGTGATGATAGCGGCGATGGTGGTTACGACAGTGGTGAAGGTGGTTGAGTGGTGATGCCGGTAATGGATGTGGAGCTGGTTGTGGTGATGATTTTTCTAAAGGAGAGAGAGTGTAAAGAGACAGTAGAGAGAGAATGGGGTGGGGGTGAGATTGTTTTTATTTTTCTTTTAATCAGTAAGGGCATTATAGTCATTTCACACCTACTTAACAAAAAAAATTAACCCCCATCCTCGCCAGGGACTATCCGGGAACAAAATTTGAAAAGTTTGGGACTATTCAGGTAAGTTTAGAAAGTTGGGGACTATAGGTGAAAAAAAGGCGAAACCACAGGGACTATCCGGGCATTTTTCTCTTATTTTAATTTTTATATAATTCTATGTACATAATTTACATCAAAATATAAATAATATTATCAAATACAGATTTTTTAAGAAAATTTTGATTTTTCACATAATGAACCTACTCAAATAAAGCACTAGTAGAGACAACAGTTTAAGGGAAAATGAAAATATAAAAGATTAGCTATGTATTTTGGGTAAACGGGTATGTGGTTTTGTTTAATTGATCGAGTATCACCTAATCTCATATCCATGTAAATTTTTTAAACTTAGTCCCACACCCGTCCGACTTCGTGTATACCCACCAGCGATGAGTTTTTTTTTAGCATCCTTAATAAAAAGACAGCTTTACTTTTCTATAAAGGTAAAGAGGTAGAAATAGAGATTTTTTTTTAACGGCATATATAATGAAAATGCATTTTTCAGCTTATATAATATCCATTGTCATATACGTTGGTAATAACAAGAAATGTGTTTGCAAATCAATTGTAAGGGATTTAAAATAAATGAGGAACCATCGTTTGTATTTATAGTTAATATCCATTGTCATATACGTTGGTAATAACAAGAAATGTGTTTGCAAATCAATTGTAAGGGATTTAAAACAAATGAGGAATCATCGTTTGTATTTATAGTACTTGTCAACATATTTCCATTTCCATAGTGTTTTCCGGCTTTACTAATGAAATGTTGGATTCCAATGGATATTCTCGGGCAATACGGCGGAAATGACAATGACTTTCATACTATATATTCTCCCCTCTACATTCACATCAAATCAAATCACGGTCTCATTAATTTTAATGGCTTCTACTTCAACCTCTAGATGCAAGGATTATTCCAGCCCAAGTCGTGTCAGGTTCAAAGTTTTTCTGAGCTTTAGAGGCGAAGATACTCGTCATTCTTTTACGGATCATCTCTATGTAGCATTGAAACGAGCAGCAATTCATACGTTCAAGGATGAAGATGAAATCAAAAGAGGTCGAGATTTGAAGCCCAAAATTGTTGAAGCAATAGAAGGTTCAAGGGCCTCTATCGTTGTATTGTCAGAAAACTATGCTAAATCCAGATGGTGCCTTGAGGAGCTTTCATTGATCCTCGAACAAAAGAGGAAGGGCAATCATTTCGTTTTGGCAATATTTTATCATGTTGATCCCTCGGATGTCAGGAACCAACGGCGAAGTTTTGCCATAGAAGAGACAAAGTTGACAGAAGTTGATGTAAAGAGGTGGAAGTCAGCCCTAACGGAGGTTGCTAATTTGAAAGGAATGGTTGCTTCGGGGTATGTATTTTAATAATGCAAATAGGATCGCCTGCTAGTTTACTTTGATGACAAGTGTTGTTGAATTTTCGTATGGAAAAGGAATTTGTGCTTATAATGTGTTTCAATTTGTGCTTCTTTTGTTCCAGGTCTGAAGCAAAATTCATTGCAGATGTTGTTGATACAGTTAGCTATGAACTAGATATGAAACTTAGTAGTACTCTAGCCAATCTAACTGGAGTGGAGACTCGAGCTAAACATATCAATTCGTGGTTAAAAGACGAGCACCCCAGTACCAATGTTCTAGCGATTTGTGGAATGGGAGGTAGTGGCAAGACTACACTGGCCCAATATATATACAACTTGCATAAGCACGACTTTGAAAGCAGCTCTTTTCTTGAAGAGATTGGAAGTCGCTGCAAAGAGAATTGTGGATTGCTTGGGCTACAAAAACAATTTTTAACAGACATTTTAGGAGGTGAGAATACAATGATATCTTTTGTTCCTGAGGGTACTTCTAAGATAAAGGAAGCCTTGCATATGAAAAAAATGCTTATAGTTCTTGATGACATAGATGATCATGAGAGATTAGACGTTTTACTAGGTACAAGTGTCATCCAAACACAAAGCAAGATTATTATTACAACTAGGCTTCTAGATATACGTTCATGGTTTGACTCCATTTCTTGGAGGTGTCTTGTACACCAACTCAAATTGTTAGATGATCATGAATCATTAAAGTTATTAAGTTGTCATGCATTTGGATCCAAAATTCCCTTGGAAGGTTTTAAAGGCCTTGCGTTAGAGTTGGCAAAATATTGTGGAGGAAATCCACTTGCTCTAAAAGTTTTGGGTTCTTCCCTTTTTGTTAGTGTAGAAGACCTAAAGGAAAGAAATAGCATAATCGAAATTTGGAGAAGTAGATTGAACTCACTGAGGTCATTGAAAGGAGACCTTGATTCTAAAATCCAAGGTTTGCTAAAAAAGAGCTTTGACTCCTTGCCACTAGCTAGTTACAGAGAGTTGTTTCTACATATTGTTGTTTTCTTTGTTGGGAAAGATGAGGATTATGTGGTTAAGATATTGGAGCATGACTGGCCGCATGCAAAAGTTGGTATCATGACCCTCATCAACAGGTGCCTTCTAACCGTTTCATCAAATAAGAAGTTAATTATTCATCAGTTGCTTCAAGATATGGGAAGAAATATAGTTCTTGAAGAGTCCAAAGATCCTGCAAAACATACTAGAGTCTGGTGTAGTGATGAAGCTTATTGTGTATTAACAAAAGGAGATGTAAGATGCTTCTTATTTTGCATTTTCACAATTATTACAACTACCTTAATCTCTTTTTGTATCTTTCTTTACAGGGTTTAGAAACAATTGAAGGTCTAACACTTGACACACGGAAGCTAAAGAAAGAGACAAAGGTAAGCCAAATGAGTGAACTAATGTCTAGCTGTGTTGGTTTCTTCTGGGAGGTAGTCTCTCTCCAAGTCGACACTCCACTCCACTCCACTCAACTGCACTCTTAACTCAACATATATAGACTCTCATAACTAAGGACACACCAAAATTCCCATTTTTCCTAGCAAAAGAATATAACTTCCAAGATGTCAAATTCTAGTGCATTCAATCCACAATGCCAAATTGGATAATTCTATCACTTCATGCTAAATTTTCAGGCACTACCCATTAAAACAAGCTCACTAGCAAAGATGCACAAACTAAAATGGCTCCAGCTCAATTATGTAAAACTCAATGGTGACTACAAGAATTTTCCAGAATTGACATCTTTGTGCTGGCATGGATGTCATTTGAAAACTGTACCTACCGGCTTATTGATGAGCAAGTTCTTGGTGGCTGTAGATATGACTAGCGGAAACTTCGAAATCTTTGAGCCGCCTATGGTAGGAATTAAGGTTACTATTTATCAACCGTCCTTTTAACTCTTCATCTAAATCACAAACTCAACTTGTTTTTTTCTCTTGGAATAGGTTATTAACTCGCTGAAGATTCTAAATCTTACTAATTGTATGAAACTTGTTAGTATTCGCAAGCTCGACCGCCTGCCTAATCTTGAGACTTTGGTTCTTTGGTCTTGTATAAATCTAACTCATGTTAGTAAAACCATAGGAGGCCTTGAGAGTCTTGCTCTATTGAACTTGGCAGGATGTAAAAAGTTGTGGAAGGCTTCATTGAATAAGAAAACTGTAAATCCACAGGAATGGCTAAAAGCTTTGAGTATTGGCAGAGGAATTCCAAAACAACCGTTGTTTTCTTTACCACCGTCGTTAAAATTCTTGTTTCTCGATGACTGCAATCTTGAGCATTACGGTGACCTTAGTGTTGCATTCAGTGAGTTATTATTTGGCATTAGTTTAGTAGGTAATCTATTTGAGTTCATGCCTTATAACATTGATCTTACAATGCTTCGGGTACTTAACTTGAATTATTGTAAAAATCTCAAGTCCGTATTGTGTCTACCGAGTACACTAGAGGAGTTGTATGTATGTAATTGTAAATCACTGGAGAAAGTAACATTCAAATCAGCTCGTTTTAGATTGCAAAAGTTTGAATATAAAGGTTGTTCCAAACTACGTGAAGTTGAAGGCCTTTTTAAATTAACGACCATAGATGAACTTGAAGAAGCAGATCTAGGACATATGAAATGGATCAAGCCATATCAAGATCATCATGTGCATAAGGTAAGTGATGAGATCACTAAATGAAGAATTATTTGGCATGTCCTATCGTCTCATTTTTCTCAAATGCATGCAAAAGTATCTAAAAAATAGATGTATGTCTCACCTGCAAATTGATTGATATACCACTAACTGGATTTTTCTGTAATTTGTGTCATAGATGTTGTACGAATATGGTATATGGAGCACCTATCTAAAAGGCATAAACAATCATATCATGATGGCATTTGAGCATAACTCAGAACGTGGATCGTTATCCTTTCATGTGTCATTACACCTACAAAAATACAGGATCCAAGGATTAAAAGTAAGTTGTACATACAGCTTCTTAGGATCCAAGGATAAAGATAAGTGGCCTTTTTTCATTATAATATGCAACAAAACCAAGGGTGTTACTTGGATATACAATCCTTTGGTGTACCGCAGACCCAAAGTTGATGAAGATTCTATGTGGATAAGTTATTGGCCAATTGGTAACAAACTGGACGTTGGTGATAAAGTAAGAGTTTCTACCCATGCGGATAAAGGAATTATAGTAAGCAAATGTGGTGCTAGTCTTGTGTATATGGATGATGATGAACTAGAACAAGAAGAAAACTTGGAAAATAAGACGATGAAAAGGGAAGAAGTGATCGGAGGAGATTTTTCTGAGTTTGAGGTGAGCAGGGGAGTTTACTATCTTTGTCGCCGTGATTTCTTCAAGTCATCGACCCATGGTATGATAAAGGGATGGTTTGGTAATACCATTCCCTATACGGGTAAGTTCCCCTATGAGGTAATTTTTATACTTATTATGCTCCAAATACTAATAATACACATTGTCATAGAGTTACAAGGATGGAGAAAATCTTATCAGTCAGAGTACTTGGACGCATCATTCATGCATCTGGAATATATTGAGGAGCTTCATCATGACACCCTTCACAAAGTATGTATAAATGTTTATTATTGGCATTCAATTCAATTTTTATATACAAGCTTCTTCAAGCCCATGACCAGTTCAATTTCATATATGTAACATTAGCCCGTCCCTAGGTTTTATCCCTTTACCAATATTTAACCAATATGAAGAGCGAATGTTTGGAACATAGTGATCAATTGATTGATGGATGAATTTGATATAGCGGTACAATTCTTAGGGTTTAGGGATTAGGGTTAAGTAATTGTTAGATAAAGTTTTTTCATGGATTAGGGTTTAGTAATAGTTAGATAAAGTTTTTTCACAAAAAGGAGTTTTCTCTTGATCCTTATATATATATATATATATATATATATATATATATATATATATATATATATATATATATATATGTATAATAATTATTATCATACATAATATATACTTGTAGATAGACGAATGAGGTGTCGTTTTTTTTCTATATAATAATATTTATGTTTAATTTCGCACATACAAACCCTTTGACATTCTATAAAATTTGTATCGTATTTGGTTTGCATATTAGTCATATTGTAATTGTGATTCAACTCGTGTATTACACGAGGCAATTATAACCTAGTATATATATATATATATATATATATATATATGACAAAGATCCGCTAGGAACCACCCCTTATTGCGAGAACCGCGAGAACCAATGTGAAAACAACAAAAAATGCCTAAAAATAGCTAAAAAACACACAAAAATTTTTTTTTTTTAATATTTTTTATGTTAAAATCGCTATTTTTAGTAGCCAAAAAAAAAAAATTTTTTTTAATTTTTTTTTTGCTACTAAAAGTAGCGATTTTAACATAAAAAATTTAGATTTTTTTTTTTATTTTTTTAGTTTTTTTTGTGGTTTAGTTTTTAGCATTTTAGCTTGGGGGGGTTAGGTTTTGGGGGTGGGGTGGGGTTAGGTTTTTTTTTAGGTTTTTTGGGGGTTTTAGTTTTTAGCATTTAGCTTGAGAGGGGGGGGGGGGTTAGGTTTTTTTTTAGGAGGGGTGGGGGGTTTAGGTTTTGGGGTGGGGGGGTGGGGGTTAGGTTTTTTTAGCTATTTTAGGTTGTGTTCACATTGGTTCTCGCGGTTCTCGCAATAAAGGTGGTTCTCACATGAACCTTACCCTATATATATATATATATAGGGAAAGGTTAACATACAAAAGGGCTTATCATACTTCACGTACGCGACGCTGGGAACCGTCGGATCAGGGTATAATCACGCATGGAACATATAATCACGCATGGGGACATATAATCACGCATGGGATCAGTTTTTTTTTTTTTATAATCACGCATGGGATCCAAAATCACGCACGTTATTTTGATCAAAATTGTAATTACGCATGTTATACGCTTGGTCGCGTACGATAATGTACGATAAGGCCTTTTGTACATTATACTTTCTATATATATATATATATGGTAAGGTTCATTTGAAAACCACTTTTTTTGTGAGAACCAGGAGAACCAATGTGAACACACCAAAAAAACATAACACCCCCCCCCCCCCCCAAAAAAAAAAAAAACCTAACCCCCCCCCCCCCCCAAACTAAAATGCTAAAAACTAAACCCCCAAAAAACCTAAATAAATCTAAAAAACACAACCAAAAAAATTAATATTTTTTATGTAAAAATCACTACTTTTAATAGTCAAAAAAATTATTTTTAATAACGAAATATAGAGATTTTAATTTAAAAAATATTAAAAAAATTTGTTTTTTAGCTATTTTTAGGTATTTTGGTTGTGTTTACGTTGGTTCTCGCGGTTCTCGCAATAAAGGGTGGTTCCTAACGGATTTTTCTCCTATATATATATGGTGAGGTTCTAGAGTGAACACTAGTGTATTTGTGAGCTGAGTGAACAAATCCTGACAATTGATTTACATCATCAAATCGTAAAATACACTAGTGTATTTTCATCATCAAATCATGGCCATTGATTTACACTTGTGTATAGAGGTAAGATTAGTTCACTAGTGTAATCAAAGGGGTTGTTCACAAATAAAACTAACCATATATATTTAGAACCTAAATATTGTGAGAATCGTGAAAACGAATAAAAAACCAATCAAAATCAATTGTTTTTAATACAAGCCCTATTATTAGAATTAAAATACAACATTAAAAAGGAATTTACACTCAAAATCACTCTTATTAAAATTTTTACACGTGTGGAAATTTTCCTTATTTACGAATACGTGTAAATTTAAACGTGTAATTTAATTTCTAACATTGTATTCGAATAATAATGATAGGTGTAAAAAACTTTGAATTGTTTTTGACCAAGTTCTTGCGGTTTTTTACTTCATTCGCACGGTTCTCACAATATTTAATGTTATTATTTAAACCTTCCCATATATATATATATATATGCAAGAAAAACTTTTTTTCTAAATCGCCTCATTTCCAGTTAGTTTTATTTATAGAATTATAAACATGTGTATATACATGTTTAATATAGAAAAATAAGTATTGTACATATATGTTTCGATACTGTACATATGTGTGCAATGTGTATAAATGATTATACATATATATATGTATATAAAGGAAGATTATGGTTTTGAACATGTTTTTTTTTTCTAATTTACATATATGTTTGATAATGTACACAGATGTATTATTACTAGTTGACAAAATACACATGTGTATAATTAAAAATTGATAATATACACATCTATATAATTCTTAAAAAAGCTTATAAAACAATTCAAATTACCTATATATTAAATTTAGAAGTGAATGAACAGTAATATTATTAAGGGATGAACAAATAGTATTGAGTACCGGTACCGGTACTCACTTTTACCAAATCGGGTGTATTTTCGGTACCGGGTCGGCACCGGTATTCACCGATTTTTACCCTCAAAAACCGGTGTCGTACCAGTACCGACCGTTACCAAACCGTACCGTAGCAGGTATATTCCATATCGGTACACACTTTTGGGGATTTCGGTAACGGTATTTTCAGTACCGGTTGGTACCGAGCTCATCAAATCCTGTAGCAACGTAGCAATGCAAGTAATTGCACCGTTTAGATTACTTTTCATACACACAGTAGGTAAATTGTATTTTGTTTGAATGAGGTTTTATATACACAACAACTTATTTTGCTTTCTTTTTTGTCTTTTTTCTATAATAAATGAATTGTAGCATGTAAAATTAACTTGGATATTTAGATTATTGATAAGCAAATCGTATCAAATCCTATAATCAAACCGGTATCGTATCGGTACCAAATTTACTATACCAAATTATTTTCGATACCAATTTGGTACCCACCTTTTGGCGTTTTCAGAATCGTTACTTTCGGTTCGACACCGGTCTAGCACCGTACCTGTATTTATTGATTTTTACCTTCAAATACCATACTGTATTGTACCGAGCATTTTCGGTGCCGGTACCTAATTTCAATGATTTTCCGGATCGGTACTTTCGGTGTCGTTACCGGTACCGAGCTCATCCATATTTTAAGGTGTTAGCACCGTAATAATTAAATTGAAAACAACCGAATTTTCAACGTGTAGGACGTCTGGGTCCTATTATTATATATTAGGTTATTTAAAATCGTTTTTTTAGGACGGAGTGACCATCCTTACCACGTCATTTTTATTTATGTTTTAATATTCGGTGGCTGCTGCTGACACACGTTTTGCAGACATTAGGTCTCCGCCGCAACGCGCGGGCGGAAAATCAACTAGTTCAAATTGATATCTAGAGAGAGAGAGAGAAATCAAATGAGAACTTCAAATATTACAAGAACTAGGAGAAAAATGTTATTTTTTTTAAATGTTCACACATTTGATATCTAGAGTTAGGATCAAATACATAGTTTCTTAAAAATAGGAAGTCATAGGAATTGTAAAAAACGGACTCCAATTGAACTCATTCAAACAGCATTGGAACCGTCTCATCGAATACTACGATATGAAATTTAAGGTTTTTGCTTTTGGATTTTTAACGTTAAGATTTTATAATTTTAGTTTATATCATTGTGTCTTTTTATTTAGCATGGTGTCTTTTCTATATTTGCATCATTTTTTTTTCTTTTTTTGACTTATTGTGTATTTTTTTTCTCTACGTTGTGTTATATTTTGCTCGAAATTATGTTATATTTTGCGATTTATTGTGTCTTTGTACCCTTCGCATTTTTAGAAGATGTTGTAATATAACTTTACCCGTTACCCCCAGACATGCATACATGCATACATACATACATACATACATACATACATACATACATACATACATACATACATACATACATACATACATACATACATGCATACATATACAGTGTTATAGGAATCGCTAGGTGCTAATCAGTCGGTGGAGTACCGCACACTGACTAGCGATTAATCGAAATTAATTAGATTAGAATTACATATGTAATTTTCACTTTTATATGTATATACACAAATTTTTATATGTATTTTTTAGGTAGACATGTTTTGACACCTTTTTCGGTCTATTTTTTCAAGTAGAGAGGACTAAATGCTAGAATTTAAAGGTTTTGGTCAAGAATCTGGTCGGAATCGCTAGACTGCCACCGATTTTTGGGCAATTAGAACTGGGCTTGACCACTGTTAACCGTCTTATGATTAATTGGCTGATTAGATAACAATTACTTGATGAACCTTCTATTAGTGATTAATTGAAGGCTAATTTGATCTAGGGTTGTATTTTTTAGAGTTCTCATTTGATAATAATTTTTACACTACAACAAAATGAATTAGAGTAACTGGACTGGCATTCAACCTCTCTACTTGGTTTTTTTTATGGTTTGATAGTAATACAATCACCAGGGTATACCCTTTTACCCAAAAAAAAAAATGAATTAGAGTAATTATTATTTCGCTACTTACAAAATGTAGCATAATACAATTACTCTCGTCATTTGTATACTTCGCACGTTAGAAGTAGTGTTTATTTAAACTTAACACTATACACACATATCCCGATGTATTATTTCTTTTTTAATATGTAATAATAATAATAATAATTTTCTATATTCACATATCCCGATGTATTATTTCTTTTTTTAATATGTCAGCATGAGATAATAATAATAGTGGTGGTAGTAGTAGTAGTTAATAGTAGTAGTAATTTTCTATATTTTTGTTTTAGTGTTCGTATTTCTTGTTATTCTATTTTCTTAAATTGCTTTAAATTGTCACATAGTAAGAAGATAGCTTTTATCTACTATTCTAATCATAATATTAATAATATTGTTATTGTTATTGCATACTAAATTGCTTTAGTATGTTAAGTGTTAGTATGTTAAGGGTAATTTATATTTTTGTTTTCATTATAAACTTTTAGTCTTAGTTTTTAATTTTGAAGATAAAATATGACTATTCTTTTAACATCAATATTAATATATTGCTCACAGGTTTTGAGAATAAAAAAAAAAGTTTAAGTGCAACTTAATAAAAACCTCAAACTTACACAATATTAGAACAACAAACAGTAAAAGTTGATTGACTTTACATAGTAAAAAACTTTAAGAGAATACAGTGAAGCAAATAAGAAAAAAATATTATTACGTGAATTCTTGTATCAATATTCTATTATGCAATGTTTTTAAGACCGGGGTCAGGTAAAAAACGGTTTAATCGTTTGTACTGAGTGGTTTAACCGGGTGACTTGTCAACCCTATAATTTCATAAATATACAGCTTCAACTCAAAAGATAATCCAAAACTACATAATTTTAAAATCAAGAATCAGTTTCCAACAAAGTTTTGTAAATAAATGTCTACAATAGGTTTGTGGCATATGAGTATAGAATGTGTTATGTTCACGATTGTTTAAAAGACGAAATTCACTATCATCTCCATCCGCATCAACAAAAACATAACTATTTTCGTTTCCTACGATATAAAATAAGAAGTTTTAGTTATCAATTGCGAGTTGGAAACTCAAAAATTTAACATGGGTATAAACCGGTTCATTGGTATGCGCCGGTAATACTATTACCGAATTTCTGACGATTTTGATAGCCGGTTCAACCGATAAAGCCCGGTTAGTTTGAACTGGTTTTTAAAACATTGCTATTATGCCTCAAATGTAATGAAGTGGGCCTAACATTACCCAAAACTCCATATTGAGATGACGGAATCAAGAAGTACAGTATCTTAGAAAGTTTGGTTATAAATATTGTATGCATGATATGCCTTTCTTTTAACTCCATTTCAGAACTATAGGTTAATGTTATATATTATTTTTGTGTGTATATTAGGAAATTTTGCTCGGATTATTTAATAGGAAAAGTGACATCTGCAAGATAGAAACGATGGTATCTAGACTCGTGGGAGTTGAAGATGTTCACTACTTTGTAGACAAAAATATGTTGTCTGTATCGGGTTGTGTTGATTCTATGGCGGTGGAAACCTGCGTAAGGGAATTCGAAAGGACGGTAAAGATCATAACCGTTAATTACAATGTAAAGCATACTCGAAAGCGGTACCACATGAACAATATTATGTGGGGAACAAGGCGTTAAATGAATGTAATGATAGCCTCTAATCAGATCGATGAACAACAATAACTGAAGTCTAAATTGTATAAACAAACAGTTGATAAGGAAACGAGTTGTATTAATGATTTCTGAATGAGCGAGTGTGATTTGTAAATGATCATTGACACCTATTTATACATCCTCGGATAATTGACATGACAGTTCACAAAGAAGGCATCGATTTATTTGTTTTACGATAAATTCATGCATAACCTACTACTTATAATAATTACACTTTATCAACTAACTTTAGGGGACTGGGGATGGGCACGTGATGGAACCCCATCACTCGTGGTCGAGATTTGCACACCGCCTCCACCCCAAAAAACAACGCGTGGAAAAATAAATGCGTGGAAGACATCACGCTTTGAAGTTGTGCAAAATTGGACCGTTTGGCATTTTATGACCGTTAAAAACGGTAACTTTAATAAAAAAAAAAAAAAAAAAACTTTAAACCATTTATATATACTTCAAAACTTTTAACCATTTCACCCACACCAAAACACAAACACAAATCACACAATCTACATATTTCTCAAATGGATTTTCCTACGAATTCGACGTTTCCGATGGACAGCGATAGCGATACCCAGTCGTCGTCTTCTGACAATGAGACGCTTAAATATTTTGTGTCGGTGTATAACTGTTAGTGCAGTTTTGTGTCTGTAACTTGTCTTGTTTCTTTGTATGTTAAATGGTCTTTTGTTATCGAGTATGTACGTTCCGTCATGTCTACCTAGTCGGATATCCTACTATCCTACTTGGTATGACGTCTTGTCTTTGTATTTGTATCTTAACCTAATGCTAGTGTGCATTATGTTTAGAGGTTGTGTAATCATACTTTCTTGTTCATGCCTTAGTAATATTCTGTCCATGATTGGTTTTGACGAAATCCCCTGATTTCGTCAGGAATCATGTTGGCGAAATCCCTTTGTGTTTTCGTCATATATGTGTGGCGAAATCACTGATTTCATCACACATGTTTTCGTCCAAAGGGTTTTCGCCCAAGGGTCAGTATATATACTAAGCATGTTTCACAGTTTAGTTCATGAGAGCATAGAGAGAAACTGAGAGTTTATCGTCAAACATTGTGTGTATGTGTTTGCAGTTTGTTCTCATCCTGTTAATCTAAGTGAATCTTTGATTATCTGTTTGTGTTGTCCACTTTACATTGTTTGGTTTGCACCTTTACGGGGATTTCGCACCCGTGATAGTGTTTGTGATAAACAAGGATAGGTTACGTATCGGATCCTCCGAGAAAAACGGACCTACAAGTGGTATCAGAACAGAGGCTCTTTTCCTTGTTTAAAACCAAACATTGTGACTATTTGAAACAAGTATTGTTAACTGTTTTCAGTTTGGTGTTCCTGAAAAATCATATTTTTCTGAAAATATTGCTGAAAATCTGTGTTTACAAGTGTTATTTTGCTATAGTTTTATTGAAAACTTGTTATATTGCATCTATACATGTTGACATTTGGGTTTTTGTTAAAAGTTTAAGCAAAATCTTGATTCGGAAAGTTTCTCCGGTGAAAACTTTGGCCGGAATCTTCAAGTGTGTTCTTCAATATTCAAACTGTTCTTATCATACATGTGTATTTGATCTGCTTATTGTTTAAATCAAGGTGTTTGTCAATTTTAATATATTAAGTTGACTATAGTGTATATGTGTGATGATTAGTTTGTGAGAAAAAGGGGCTTCAAAAATCTGAAAGGCATGCTCTGTTGAAATAGTGTCACCAACTTTGTGTCAGAAAGATAAGATTTGATTTGTTTTATTTTGGAAATATCTAACAGCCGGTAACCGTTGTCAACAAAATCACATCTAGTCGAAATCACTTGGCTGGACGAAAACCATCTTGGACGAAATCCTTGTTTTCGTCAGAAATTGCATTTGTCAACGAAATTTAATTTCGTCACACATCCCAGTCAACGAAAACCCTCTTTGACGAAATCCCTGTTTTCGTCACACATAACATCGACGAAAACACCATTTTCATCAAACATATCTTGGACGAAAACTCAGTGATTTCGTCACACATAACATCGATGAAATCACCATTGTTTCTCATACAGGATTTCGTCATACATTCTTGTGATTTTAAACAGAAGCTTTGCAAACATATCTTAACATTCTCTTTTCAAGTGTTTAATCAGGTACAGTTGTTCTAATATCAAATATGAGTAGTACAAGTCCGTAGGATTGCAGTACGGACCCACAACCAGGTCAAGATCAAACTTCGGCAGCCGCGTGGCTAAGAAATGTTTTGCCTCCGCAATCTATAAGTGCAAGTCAATGGGCTTTGGTGTCGAATCAAAACCAAAGCATTCAGAATCTTCTACTTAGCGAGAGTGAAACGGGCAGCAACAATCGCCCGCCAAAGCTAAATCACATGAATGACTATCCATCATGGAAGGGTCGTTTTCACACATATGTTTTAGGACAAAACACAGAATTATGGACGTGTTTCACTACTCCATGCAACCTTGCCCTCGAAGTAGCAGCATCAACTGCAGCGGGTTTTACTAATATGCTTGAAGATGACAAGAAAGCATATGACTTAGAGAAGAAGGCGTTTGCTATTCTTACACAAGCGCTTCACAAAGAAATCTATCATCAATTCGCTTACTGTACAAACACGAAAACTCTATGGGATGCCTTGGTAGCAAGAGGAGAAGGAAATGCAGCTACTAGAAAGACACGCCATGATCTATTGAAGAAAGAGTTTGAATCATTTCAGTTCTTGGAAAATGAAACCCTAAATGATATGACTACACGTTTTTATCATTTGATTAGTGAAATGTATTCTTATGGTGTTACTACAATTCAACAGGAAATGGTTGCACCGTTTGCTGATGCTCTACCTCCAAAGTGGAGCCCATTCATTGAGCTTTTAAAGCATACGGGCGTTCTAGATGCTGTGAATATCTATGAATTCATTCAGAAGTTGGAACATAAGAATGATGAAGAAATCCGGAAAGCTAAACGAATTCCTGTTCCTCAAAATACCGAAATGTATCTTGCAGGTTTTAACCCTTTAGCTAGTTCCAGTTCCAGTTCAGTTCAGCAACCGAAGTTACAAACGGCGTTTATGTCGAATACAAGCTCTATTCCGTTTCCACAATCAGCTCCACCTCCAGTTTTCGATCCGAGTGCCTATCATCCGCCAGCGCATATGATTGCTCAAGCTCATGCTTTTTCTAAACCTCAATTCGATCCGAGTGCATGGCTACCAACACCCCAACCTCCACCTCCAGTTACCACTACTCAACCTCAGTTCGATCCAAGTGCTTATATTCCTATTCCATCACAACAACATGCCCAACCACAACAACAAGCCCAACCAAAACAACAAGCCCAACCACAACAACAACCACAACAACAAGATAATTATACCAACAATACTCCACCCCTAAACCCTAACACAGTCAGAGTTGATACTTCAAACCTCTCAAAAGTTAACATTGAAGTAGCGAAGGAGAATATGGAACTCATTAATACAATGGTCAGTGCTTACTGCGGTTTGGTCGCAGGTCAAATTGGAAACATTAATTTGACCAACGAAGATTATCAACAAATCAACCGTGATGAAATGGAGTTGATGGATATAAAGTGGGCGTTCGCAAGTGCGGTTAGAAGGGCTAAGGATTTTATGGCTCGAACAGGAAGAAGTTCTTTGGAAAGTAAGAGGGATACAAGTCGGATCCTACGGGGTACTAGGCGAAATTTCTTTATCAACTAGAATATGCAACGAAGAAATCTTTTTGTTTATTGTCATATTCTCGCATTTGGTAACGAATGAATGAACCTAGAATGTCAATACCGGTCCTAACGAGTTCACAAAGTCTTTGGAGAGATACAAGTCGGATCCTACGGGGTAGTAGGGGACGTTCTTATTCAACTAGAATATGCAAAGAAGAAAGTCGTTTTCGTGATTTTTCGAACAACCGAGAACATTCAATGAAGATTGACGATAGTTCCGCTAAGTGAAGGGAATTGGTGAACATTTGAAAGTTGACGACAGTTTCTTTAAAGTGGAGGGAATCTGTTAAGGTTTAGAGATCTTACCAAAGAAATGGGGGAATAAAAATTTTCGTATGTTGAATTTCTTCGGTAAATTTCTAAACGCAATCACAGGTGGTAGAGTTTGTGATTTTCTGGTGATACTAAAGGTTCGGAGTGGAATGTTTTACACAGACACATATTTGAGGATTTTAATTAATTCTCCAGCCAGCGTGAAGAGTTTTGCACGGAAACATACAGGCATCTTAAGTCTACAGTAGTTACAAAAGCGCTGTTCACTGAAGACCTGGGGAATCTTTATGAAAGCTGATAGTTCAAGACTGAAGACCTGCAGGATTCGGTTTTGGGTTTGATGTTTCGTTGGGATTTTACAGGGATCTGGGGGTAACTCAATTCGTTGAGTTTGCAAACGATGTACTTGGTCTAGCTGACTTCCTGAGTACTGATGCTGAAGATCTGTAGTGCATTACGTGGTCAACTTCACAAAGGCGAGACAATGAGATCTGGATGTAGTTCAACTAAGCATGCTGGTTGAGCTTGGAAGGGATACACTTGGTCTAGCTGACTTTCCTAAGTGTTAATGCTGAAGATTAAAGTGCATTACTTGGTCGATTCCACAAAGACGGTTTACAGAAGACAGTTCACCAGAAACCTCTACCAATGTAGTATGCTTGAAGATCAAGACTTGATGCAGTTTTTAAAGAATGGAACCCTTATCAAAGGCCGGTTGGAGTATTGGAAGATCAGCGGAAGATTGGTCAATTGAGCCTTTTGAGGAAATTGCACAACCCCCAACACGGATACGCATACTTTGAGGGGGAACTATTATACAATAAGCGTCAAGATACTACTTACATGGATCATCGGTCAAGGGGGAATTTGTTAACACAGAGAAGATGAATACTTGACTGAAGATCGATTGCAGTTGCATTTTCGGCATTCGACAGCAACGGACAAGGGTGAATTTGTTGATGTAGATTTTGTGTCCGATGCTTGTCGAATAGATTAGATTTATTTTATGCTGAATATGTAATAGTTAGTGAAATGGTCAAACGAACGTGTATTGACCCGCTCGTTTGAAGTGGTCAAACGAGAGGGTTATTTGTTTGACCGTGTGTGTTTGCAAGACAAGGGGGTGTGGCTATAAATAGCAACCCCTTGCCATTTGCAACATTTGGAAGTTTTAGAGGTTTGAGTCCTCACAGGGAGAGATCACCACTTGGTCTCTCCCCGGATGTGTACTCCTTTGGTATGGTTCGGTTAGCTTGTTAATCGGGCCGGCTTGTTATGTTATGTTACAAAATGAATACAAGTAAGTATTTCATCCGTCTCTAATCTTCCCGTCTATGAACATAATCATGATAATCACGGTTTCGGTCCCGAAACACGGTCCTACAATAACGAACTTCAATCAAGTTCGCCCCGCCCAAAGAAGAAGATGGTGGATCGTGATCGTATACATGCCAACGAAGTGTTAATGAACGATTATTTTGTGGAGAATCCGGTCTACAATGCCGAAACATTTAGAGATCGGTTTCGTTTACCAAAAGAATTATTTTTAAAGATTTTTGGAGACATCGAAGCAACCGAAGAATGGTTTCAAAAAGGTTACGATGCGAGGGGCAAACCAAGTTTCACAGCGATACAAAAATGCACGTCCGCCATTCGCCAACTAGCGACAGGTAACCCTCCCGATCAATTTGATGAATACCTAGCTATGGCGTCCAGAACTTCCCGCGAATGTCTGCAATTTTTTTGCAACGCGGTCATAAAATTGTATGGTAAAGAGTTTTTACGTAAACCGACGAGACACGACATCTCACGTATTTACGCCGCACATGAGGCTAGATGGCATTTTCCAGGGATGCTCGGTAGCATCGATTGTACACATATCGAGTGAAAAAATTGTCCAAGAGAGTTTCGAGGGGCGTATGTTAGGGGTGACATCAAGAGACCAACCATCATACTTGAAGCGGTGACATCGAATGATTTATGGTATTGGCATTCCAGGTTCAAACAACGACATCAATGTTTTGCACACGTCGCCGTTGTTCCAAACCGTAACGGATGGTACCGCACCCTTCTGTCCATTCTATGTTAACGAACGATATTACAGACGAGGCTTTCTTCTAGTGGATGGTATCTACCCATCTTGGTCAGTTTTTGTGAAAGCTCCTTCATTTCCTGTCGAGGCTAAAGAAATCGTGTTCAAAAAGTTGCAAGAATCGGCAAGAAAAGATGTTGAGATGGCTTTTGGTGTTTTAAAGGGTAGATGGGGCATACTACGCCGACCGGTTCGTGCGATGAACAAGAAATCAATACATAGCATAGTATATGCATGTATCATATTGCACAATATGCTAATCAAAGAAGACGGACGTGCAATATCTCCGGATTTGGTGCCTGATCCTCCTACACAAGTTCACGTTCCAGAAAATATCCAACAAGAATTGCGTGATGAAGAAACTCACTTTCGGTTGAGATACGATTTAATCGAACTAGTAGGTTTTTTAGGTTTGGAGTTTCATGAGTCGGACGAGGAGTAGAGTTTCTTTATTATTATTTTTTTTAAATTGTAGTCTAAAATATTTCTAGTATGTTTACTAGTATGTTTTAATTTTAATGAAATTTATAATTTTAGTGTTTTATTGTTAATTTCTAATTTAAAAAAAAAAGTTGTGAGTGATGGAATTCCATCACTAGTGATGACCACCGCCACTAAAAAAAGGTTGTGAGTGATGGAATAATGGTTGATGACATGGCGGAACTTGATTGGATGTTGTGAGTGATGAGTGGTGACCACCCCCACTCCCTTACGAAGAGATTTCTAACTAAGTTCTAAATAAACTTGATAAACTAACTAGATCAGGATACTAATCAACAATTATAACCTCAATCTTGATCTTGTAACACTACTTGGTTATCTTTAAAATAACAGATAATAATCCAAGTGTTGGGTTAGGTTAGTTTCCTCCTTAAACTTCAGACATTCATTTATAAAATGTTCAAGCTCATTGCTTCTAGCTTTTCATGGACCCGTTCACCACCTTTACTTTTCTCAGACCAACGACCTCTACATCGGGCGGGTCCAAAGTTTCCTTGGTTTAAACTCCAACTACCATAAGGCTCATACTTATGTTCTTCAAACTTTTCTTTTCTGTTTGTGTTGGTGAGCAAAAGTTTATTGTTGTTTTATCCCTCCTTGATGCGTTCTTCTTAAGTTTTTTGTTGGAAAGAAGATAAAAAAAAAGATAATAAATTATAGTATAGGGGCTAGATGTGTAACATGGTGTTCTATATAAACACCCTCATTGTGTAAACCCTAATCACAACTTACAATTCAATACAAGCCCTTTTTTGATCTCTATACCGGTTGATATGGTATCAGAGCAGTGTTTCTGATTCTTGAAACCGTTTTGCTCACCATCTACAATCTATCCCAACAAATCCAACCTCAAATCAGAAAAACCTGACAAAATCAAACTCTGAAATAAAAATACCCTAGTTGCCGCCGGTGGACGTACCCGGCCAATAAAATAAAGAAGAGTTTCGATCGTTTTGTTCGGGTTCGCCGATTTCATCCGTAATCCCGTTGTCGTCACCGTCACAAAAAAAGATAAGAACTTTTTTTCTTTGTTATTTGTTTTCATAGAATGGTGTGTGTAAGAAATTCAACAAAGGATATTTGTTGTGATTATCGATGAAGACAAAAGGATCTAAAGCACTAGGTGCCACCATTTAGAAAGCAATTTATTGCTTATATTTCACATCGAACAACAGAACACAATTTATTCCTTTTTTTATTGTTCTGTGATATTTAGAAAGTAATTGTTTGATCATTGGAGATAAAGAAAGGAACCGACAGTAATAAAGTTTGTTAAAAAAAATGGCTAATCACCGGGTTTATGAGTTGTTGAAAGACTGTCATTCAACTAGTGGGGAAGCCTATTTAACAATGCAGAAAAGCGGTGATCAAAACAACCCTTGGATCTTTGATTGTGGAGCCACTGATATGATGACGTACGAACCATCGGACTTTGTATCTACAAAGAAACCAAACAGAACCCACATCAAAACTGCAAATGGCGAAAAATGCCTTAGTAAAGGGAGGAGGAACTGTTGAAATATCTCCCAGCCTGAGACTGTCAAATTGTTTATACGTTCCTTCGTTGACACACAAATTGTTATCAATAAGTCATGTTACAAAGGAACTCAATTGCACAGTTCTAATGCACCCTCATTTTTGTATCTTACAGGACATCAGAACTGGAAAGATAATTGGGCGTGGTACTGAACGACAGGGCTTATACTATGTGGATGAGGTGGTTCAGTCAGGGACTGCGATGCTTGCTCACGGAACAAAGAGTAGAGAAGCATGGCTCTGGCATAGGAGATTAGGGCATCCTTCCGCTGGGTACCTACATCTTTTACTCCCTGAACTCTTCCCGTCCAACGGTACATTAGATTATGAAACATGTGTCTTAGCCAAAAGCCATAAAAAAACCTTTCAAACCAAGTAACACTAGGGTCAGTGAACCTTTTTCACTAATACATTCGGATGTTTGGGGTCCAGCTGAAACTAATGGAGGTCAAAATTTTCGTTTCTTTCTATTATTTGTGGATGACTGTACCCGGATGACATGGGTGTATTTTTCAAAACACAAATCTGAAGTCTTTGACAAATTCAGACTGTTTTACACCATGGTCCAAACTCAATTCAAAACCAACATTCAGATCTTACGATCTGATAATGGAGGGGAGTACATTAACAACTCCATGAAACAATTTATTCAAGAGAGGGGAATGATTCACCAAACCACTTGCCCAAAACACCCAGAACAAAATGGTGTAGTTGAGCGGAAAAATGGCATTCTGGTAGAAATGGCCCAAGCCCTTATGCTTGAATCCAAAGTCCCTAAATCTTTTTGGCCCGAAGCTATAAACACAGCTGTGTATCTCCTTAACCGTTTACCAACCAAAGCCATTAACCTAAAAACTCCCATAGACGCCTTATCCACATTTACCAAACTACCCCCACCTCTTACCTTACCACCTAGGGTCTTTGGGTGTACAGCTTTTCCCCGTATACCCAAAACCGAACGATCCAAACTTGACCCATGTGCCGAGAAATGTATCTTTGTTGGTTATGGGGTGAAACAGAAAGGATACCAATGTTATAACCCATTACGACGTCGTGTGATTACGACTGTCCACTGCGACTTTCTTGAAACAGAATATTACTATCAGTCCCATCTCAGTGGTCAGGGGGAGATAGAGCATGAGGACACACTGAGTTGGTTGAAGTGGACTCCATCCGCAAGCGAAGATGAGCCATCTCATACATCCACACACACTAAGCCCGTCGAAAGTCTCGCCCAAGAATCATCCAGACTGGTGTTTGAGGTAAGTGACTTTCCAAACCTTGAAAATGTGAATGAATCTGATCAAGCTACCACTAACAATCATGAAAGTCCCGATACAATGGAACAGGTGGAGACTGCTGAGCAGAACAACGCAACCCAAGGAGAGGTCGAATCTAACGAACAAAATGATGGAGGCTCTGGAACAACAACGAGAACATACGTTTTACCGCCTAGAGCCAATAGAGGGGTTCCTCCAAAACGGTACTCCCTAGAAAAGGAAACCAGAAATTCAAGGTATCCTGTAGCTAATATGGTTGACGGGAACTTATCTAACAGTGCAAAAGCATTCGTTACCTCACTATACTCCGAACAAATACCTAGTTCCGTAAAGGAAGCCCAAGGTAAGACGAACTTGAAAGAAGCAATGGAAACGGAGATGCATGCTCTTATGAAAAACAACACGTGGGAGAAGTGCACTCTTCCTAAAGGAAAGAAAACAGTTGGATGCCAGTGGGTGTATTCAATCAAATATAATCTGGATGGTTCCATTGGAAGATACAAAGCCTGGCTTGTAGCCAAGGGTTACACCCAGACGTATGGTATCGATTACTCTGAAACATTTTCTCCAGTTGCAAAAATGGACACAATCAGAGTCATGTTCTCTGTGGCAGCCAATAAGGAGTGGCCTATCCACCAGTTTGATGTTACAAATGCATTTCTCCATGGAGACCTAACGGAAGTGTAGGATCGGTTTGCGACCCGAACGAGTCGTTCAGAAGAGATTTTATCAGTTTCAGAGGCGGAAACTAAGAAACCGACTTCGAAACAGCTTGCGTATCACTTTAAACACTGATTTGATTGATATAATATCTTTTACAATCAGTCTTCACACCGGCAGCACCTCGGTATGGAATTTCAGAACTCTTCTCTCTCTTTAGAGGTTTAGCTTGAATGCCTATTTATAGGTGAGAAGGTTTAGCTTGAAACTGTCACACGCCACTTTCAAGGGAAACCTCTTCATTCAAGCTAAATTCCACAAACAAACCCTAAGATCTCCTATATTCTCGTACATAATGACACAATCTAACATTCTACGCACAAGACTCGATACAAGACGAAGACGACAGATGAATGCACCAACAAACTCCCCCTCAGATGTTGACGAGTCTGAAGTATCGAGTCTTCTCATTCTTCAGTCTTTACCGGTTTTCGTGCTCGTTCACAATCTAAGACTCGAACTAAGATGAAGTCGACAGACAACTGCACCAACAGGAAGAAGTCTACATGGAAGCACCTCCAGGTTTTTCAGGGAATTTCAAAGAAGGGGAAGTTTGTCGGTTGAAAAAGTCTTTATACGGGCTAAAACAGTCTCCTCGGGCATGGTTTGGAAAGTCCACTTTGGCCATGAAAGAATATGGGTATCACCAAAGTAATGCTGATCATACTCTGTTCCTCAAGAGAGAAATGGCCTTGTAACTTGCTTGATCATATACGTAGATGACATGATTATTACCGGAAATGATGTAGAAGAAATAGCACGGCTGAAAAAGAATCTATTCTCAAAGTTTGAAATGAAAGACCTTGGGAATCTCAAGTATTTCCTGGGGATAGAAGTTCTCAGGTCTAAACAGGGGATCTTCATTTGCCAAAAGAAGTATGTCCTTGATCTCCTGGCGGAAACTGGGTTGATTGATTGTAACCCAGCAGATACTCCAATGGTGGTGAACCACAACCTTCACATGGAACTTAATGGAGAGCTTGCAGAAAATGAAAGGTATCAACGGCTCATGGGCAAGTTAATTTATCTTTCGCATACTCGCCCTGATATAGCTTATGCTGTTGGAGTGGTAAGTCAATTCATACACCAACCACAAGTTGCTCACATGGAAGCTGCTCAGAGAATTTTAGGGTATCTCAAGGGGACCGCAGGCCATGGAGTGTTGTTCAAAACGAATGGACATTTAAATGTTGAGCTCTACACAGATGCAGACTGGGCTGGAGATAAAGGAAACCGAAGGTCAACATCGGGATACTTCTCCCTGGTCGGTGGAAACCTTGTTACCTGGAGAAGTAAGAAGCAGAAGGTGGTCGCTCTGTCAAGTGCAGAAGCAGAATTTAGAGGTATAGCTCGAGGGTTAAGCGAATTTCTTTGGATCAGGAAGCTTCTAGAAGACATTGGTTTTTCCCAAAGGGCACCCAGTAAAGTTATGTGTGACAATACGGCTGCGATACAGATCTCAGAAAACCCAGTTCAACATGATCGAACAAAACACGTGGAGGTAGATCGACATTTAATCAAGGAAAAACTAGAGTAAAAAATCATAGAGCTCCCATATGTTCCATCAAAAGATCAACTCGCAGATATTCTTACAAAAGCCATCAACGGAAACACGTTTAATAGCTGCTTGAGCAAGTTAAGTATTGGTGACCCCACTACTCAACTTGAGGAGAAGTGTCGGAAATAAGATAAAAAAAGATAATAAATTATAGTATAGGGGCTAGATGTGTAACATGGTGTTCTATATAAACACCCTCATTGTGTAAACCCTAATCACAACTTACAATTCAATACAAGCCCTTTTTTGATCTCTATACCGGTTGATATTTTTAACCTTCCAATGGCTTGTTTAACCATGTAACTCCAATACGAGCCTTTAAGTCTTCGCTTATATCTTTTGCTATCTTATGATATGCAACTTGAAGAACAGATTCTTTGGGCATTGCTTGGAATAGATACACGAGAGACATTTTGTTTTTCTTAACATCAACTTCACCTTCTGATTTGAGAACCTCTGAGATTCCACGAACATCAAAAATTGCTATGATCTTAATACCCCAAGTTGTATAATTTTTTGAATTTAAAATTGCGCATCAAAGCATAATTAAAGTACATCTTCCTTCACTGGTTTAGACTTAGACCGGAGGGTATGGGGGCTGGCCTTGGCCCGGCGAGGCCGGCGCCGCACCCCCACACCGCCCCCCTTCTCCTTGTCCCGGCTTATGTTGGTTATTTAAGTTACTTTGTTGATTATTGTTAGGTCGTTAAGTAGTCAGGTCTGTTAGTAAACGTTTTTCGTTAGATAGTTAGGTTTCCGTTATTCTGTTTAGTCTTGTATATAAAAGGAACTGAATTGAATACAATACTTACTTTTTCCCCAATTTCTTTTCTTCCAAATCGACATGGTATCAGAGCAAAACTTCTTGCTCAAACCTTGATTTCAATCGTTTCTTTTGTTCATTCTTCATACTATTCGATTCTTCAATCTGTTCTTCTTTCGATTCGTTTCTTCAGTCTTTAAAAAAATGCCGAACAATCAAACAAATTCAATCGGAACTTCAATCGATGCATCAAATCCTCTGTATCTTCATCCATCTGATCATCCAGGAAAGATTTTGGTATCGAAACAGTTCGATGGAATAGGATTTGGATCCTGGAAGAGAGCTATGACGATTGCTCTTTCTGCCAAGAACAAATTAGGTTTTGTTACTGGAACAGTTATGCTGTCTTCAAATCCAGATCTCTGGCAGCGTTGCAACGATATGGTAATTTCGTGGATCATAAACACTTTAACAAGAGAAATTAGTGAGAGTGTTCTGTATGTGCAAACAGCTTCTCAACTGTGGAAGGAATTAAATTATCGATATGGACAAGCCAATGGTGCTAAATTCTATTAATTACAAAAGAATCTCTGTGAAATTTCACAAGGTAACGGTGATATAGCCTCCTATTTTACCAGAATTAAGTGTATTTGGGATGAAATTAGTTCTTTGTACACTATTTCTCCTTGTTCTTGTGGAACACATCAAGAAATGTTCAAAAGAGAGGAAGAACAAAGGCTAATTCTCCTTATGGGACTGAATCCTGCTTATGACACAATTAGAGGAAACATACTAATGATGCAGCCCTTACCTTCAATTAATCAAGCATATGCTTTATTAATTCAAGACGAGAAGCAAAAGGAAATTCATCCTACTACTCAATCTTTTTCAAAAACTGCAGCAATGCATGTTCAAACTCAATTCAAGGCAATTTTAATCAGAAATCAGGAGATTCAAAGAAGCTGGTATGTGATCATTGTAAGAAATCTGGTCATGCAATGAACAAATGTTATAGGTTGATAGGTTTTCCAAAGGATTTTAAGTTTACAAAACCTAAACGTTTTGCCGCAAGTGCTATAAGTGAGCAAGTAAATGATTCTGGTGTTCATGCCATGAGTGCTGGGACAAGTTTGACAGTTGATCAATGTCAACAATTAATTCAGTTCTTACAGAATACTCATCTCACTAATACAAGTTCTGGAAATTCTTCTCAAGCACCTGATTTCACCACAATTAGATCTGCCAATTTTGCAGGTATAATGGAATGTTCTTCTTTATCCAATTTTCACTCTAAATGGATAGTAGATACGGGTGCAAATGATCATATGTGTTTTGATGAAAACTCATTCACATGCATAGAAATTCTCACTAAACCAATTCATATATTACTTCCAAATGGAAGTATTATCACAGCAACTAAAATTGGTACAATTCATTTGTTACCAGATTTAGTCTTGCATAATGTTTTGTTTGTTCCATAATTCAAACATAATCTTTTATCTGTGCCAAGACTTTGCAATGATACAAATGGATTGGTTTCTTTTTCTAATAAGACTTTGCACAATGTTTTCTTTTTCATCTGTCTCCCCAAGGCCGCTGACGACGGGCCACCTCCTCTCACATAAACCTATACATACATGTATATACATAAAGGGGTTCATCCCCCACCCCCTTGGTCCATCCCCTTTAGGCCCCAACTTACGTGGCGGCCCATCCCTTTGGGGATGAGGCTCTCCATACCCTCCAGTCTTAGTGTTCTTGGGTTATTGGCAATTGATCTTGTCTACTTTTTGTAGGATCGGATTCCGACCTAAACGAGTCGTTTGGAAGAGTTCTAGTCCGTTTCAGAGGCGGAAACTAAGAAACGAATCAGTAAACAGCTTGTTTCACACTTTAAATCTCTTGTATATAGATTTGACAACCTTTACAATCAGAAAAGAAACCGGCAGCACTTCGGTATCACTTGGCAAAAACTGTTACAAATGAAAGCACACTATGCCTATTTATAATGCTCTAGGTTTCGCTTGAAATACTTGAAGCGAAACCTTCAAGCGAAATCTTTAAAGAAATATCATCTATTGAAGCGAAATGTATAACATTCTGAATTTTGTCTTGAAGCGAAACTTTCATGCAAACAAACTGATTCCATGCAATTCTGTCTTCATGTGCACATGATGCAGTGATGATGTCACTAGTGTGATGTCATCATCCTTGATGATGACATCATGCCTGATAAGATCCGCACCGAACCCGAGACTCGATACAAGACGAAGACGACAGATGTGTGCACCAACAGACTCCCCCTCAGATGTTGACGAGTCTTAAGTGTCGAGTCTTCGCAGCTTCAGTCTTTATCGGTCTTTGTGCTTCACTCTTTCAATCAGCATCAACAGACTCCCCCTTGCAATGTGCTGGTATTCCTTTAGTTCTTCAGCGTCATCTGCTTCAGGATCGTTGTCTGACTTTCACAACTTTGGCTTTTCAGAATCATCACTTCTCAAACTTTAAACCTGCATAAACTCTACCTCACAATAAATTTTACAACTTACACATTTCAAACACATAAACTTTCACTAACTCAGACTCTTGTCTAAAAACCTAATCAAAATGATCTTTCAATCTGATGAATCACTTGAAGATTTGACAAAAATAATCATTTTTAAACACAAACTCCCCCTCAAATCATACTCATCATGTTTAGCACTCAGAATTTTGAAAATCAGCTTTTCAATATCAGTTGTCTAAAATCTTTTTGGATTTTTCAAAATTTATGCTAAAACACACCAAAAATCTTTTTGGAATTTTGAATAGAATGAAATGCAGTAAAGAAATATTTACAGACAATATTTTTGTGAGTTCGTGCAAGAGGATCATATCAGTTTTTGAGACCAATCACCAACACCGTTAAGCTTCATTTCATTTTAAGTTCTAAACAATTCACCTAGATTGCCAGTATATTGATCCACTTAAATTTTCACACAAAGTTCAATTGATCCGAGATACGAGATTAATGTTTTAAACTCTTGAACTTATTCGTGTGTCCCACTACTTGAATATACTCCCGTATCCAGATCCCAATATTCAGTCTTACAGGTGAGTATACCACAGATGATATCTGTCAAGGGAATAAATTATAGTACGAGGGCCGTGAGAGCTCAGGTCGATCTTTCGATACGCAGAGAGATGACGGCTTCGACTTTTGGTGTGTCCCCTTTAGAGGATCTTTTGCATTACAACAGCAGCGACTATCAATTTTATTGTTTCATCAGCTTGCTGAGGGTGATGCTATGTTTCAAGCATTTGCAGAAAGCATTATCCGGGGACTAGGTCAGAAATTTCTTTCAGCAGAAGTCCCGGGATAATACCCCAGATATCACTGAGCATAAAGACCTAGTATCTCAGAATAAGGGACCTTTCAAACAAGATTTCAGGGGTTACCTATATATCCAAGTTTGTGTTAACCCACAGAACAAGCAAGTTTGAATTTTAGGTTTATATCTCGTCACAATCTACTAAATGTGTAAAAACCTACTGACACATCATCAGTGAGACCGTTTATCACTTTTTATCTTACCAAATCTTTAGCATGTTGTGATAGTCCACTGATGTACTATCATTTCCTCTTTTTGCACAACAAAACTCTTTTTCATTTTTTATCATGTTTTTGGCTTTTTCAAAATTTCAAATGTTTTTGGATTTTCTGAAATTTTCTACTCCCCCTAAAATGCAAACACATTTTAGGAAATTTGAAAGTAAACTGTACAATAAAATGACAACCGATATCAAATCACCTCAATTCGCCATCCACCTGGCATAAACAATCAGAACTCCCCCTTACACAAAACTATTTTCTCATAATGATTTCAAAACACTTAAGTTTGTTTTAACCAAAATGATTTTTCTGGAAAATAAGTTTTGTTGATTTTACCACTTGTAAAGTTAGGGGTTCATCATATCGTTCCTCAATCATTTGTAGAAAATCAAGTACAATTTAATGTCCTTGATTTACCACTTGACATTGAAAACCTCTTTCAACCACTTGTAAATAAACACAATCAAAATCTGATATAAAGAATGATGCCGATTCCTGATCCGCAATTACAAACTTGGGATCTCCGGCATAGTCCTAAGACTTTACGGGAATCAAACTTCCATCCAAGTCTTCTCAGACTTGATGGCTTTTAGTTCTTGCGCAGTAGGGTTGTAAGTTGCCTTTTTAGTTGCATAAAAATCTTTAACCCCCTTAACTTTCCCATTCAACATTTTTCCAAAAATTTTCTTAACACTTCCATTAAATGTTTTCTCAACATCAAATTTCTTCTGATCAGCAAACCATTGATTTGAGATTTCAACCTTACCAACTTGTTGTTTAACCTCTTCAAACTTTAGTGATGGAAACTTATCATCATTCACTGAAATTTTCACCTCAACCTGTGGCTCTTCTGGTTTTGTGGAACCAGATTCATCGCCGACTTTCTCATCATCTTTCTTAACAACCCACACTTGGTTGTCTTTTGCATTCTTTTTGTAAAAATTCTTTTTAGAACATTCACCAACCTCATAAGTTGAGTTTTCAAAAATTTTAAATTTTTCAATTTGTGGTTCAACATCAACAACTTTCTCTTTCAATTTCTGAGAAACTCCCTGTTTTGTTTTGGCATTTTTCTGACAGTTCCATGCAATGTGACCAGTTTCATTGCACTTGTAACAGGTACGAGTCTCTCTTTGATAAAACACTTCAGTTCCATTCTTCTTCTTTTCAGCAAGAAATTCTTGATTTGACTGTCTCCAGAATGGTTTCTTCTGTTCCTCTTCTGCAAATCCACCTGATACAAATTCTGTTTTTGTTTTAGAATTTTTCAAATTTTTATGATTTTCTGGTGGAATAAATCCTAATCCTTTCTTTTTGTAGCTACGATTTTGGTTAGATTTCTTTTGAAAACCAGAACCAAAATTGTAACCCTTTTTCTTGTTTAGATGTTGTTGCACTCTTGAGGTGTAAGGTCTTGGATTTTTAGAAAGATTAATATCTTTTATTTCAGAAATGTTGATTTCTGTTAGTTTGAAAACCTTTTTAATCATTTCAGTTTTAACACCTCTTATTGGAAATTCTTTGTCATAATATAATTTGTCCGAATCATTTAAAGTGTATGCAACTTCAAATGTTTCATCATCCAAATTTGCTTTTGATAACAAAAATTCTTTACTATAAGACCGTTTAACCGACGACTTGGAATTTTTGACCGACGAACTCGAACTTTTGACAGACGAACTTGAACACCCAGACTCAGACTTTGACTCAGACTCCTCCTCAGTATCTAACACCTGATTGACCACCTTTTTGATTAACTCAGACTCATGATCAGTATCGGATGAGGTAAATGTGACATCAATGTTATCTGGTAAAACGTCAGTTGTGTCGGTTTTTAGCTTTATATTGACTGCTTTTTCAAGTTGCTCCTCGTTCGGTTTTCTAGGAGAATACCCTTCCCAAATTGGAGGCGGACACTTGTTATAGCTAACAGTCGGTTTCTTACCATTATCTTTCTTCTTTGGCTTCTCATCTTGAAAAGCTTCCATACCTGCAACAGTTGGGTAAATACGATCAATGAGATAATCAGAACTAGAATAACTTTGTAATAAACGTCTAATTCTCTCATTCTCAATCTTCTCTGTCTCCAACTCTTGCTTCCATTTAGCACTCTCCTCGATGTAAAAGTTGATTGCTTTTTGCTTTGTCATCATCACAGCATTCATCATTGTAAGTGCTTTTTCTCGTTCTGAGTTTGTCTTTTGGAGACCAGTTACTGTTTTGTTCAAGACATCATAAGATTCTTTCACATAGTTGAGATTGAACAGTAACTGCTCCTTCTTCTTCTCATACTCAGCAATTATCTCGTCTTTTGCTGCACAACCCTTGCATGCTTCCAAACACTTCTCGCAAGGCTTTACAACTTCAACAATCTTCTCAATCTCAATTGTCTTTATCACTTCAATCACTTTTTCTTCTTCTTTCACCTTCTTAGCTTCAGTAGTCTTCTCAGCATTGATCACCATCTGTTCTTCAATCTTTTTAACGAGTGGACTAATTGTCAGTTGGGAAAATTCTCCAGAAGTCTTCAAGTTTAAGATATAATTTTCCCATTCTTCTCGAGGTAAAGCACTGACAAATTTTTCAACCCATTCTTCTGATTCTTTTTTAATACCCTTCTCAGACATTGAGCGAACAAGATGTCTATACCTCTCAATGATACTCTTTGTACTTTCTCCTGGACAACCTGAAAATGAATCAAATTCTTTATTTAATACATTTATTCTATCAATAGTTTCTCTTGTCATATTAAAGAAATTGATATCCATGATTCTTGTAGTTCAAACGGAAAAGCAACCTGTCTTTCAAGCGGAATACCTGAAACAAACAAACAAACAATCAGTTTAAAAATTTATCGATTAACAGAATAAAACTGGTACTCGAACTGGTGACTATTCTGAGCGGACTGAGAGTTGACCAACTATACGGACTGAATGACCCGGATCGAATTCAAATGACCTGACCCTTTGAAACCTTCGAACTCCAAACCGTACGAACTGAACTATATCAAGTGACTTGACCGCACAAAACAACTTGACTGAAACCGCGACTCAAACCACGCGACTTGACAAACAAACGTACTGATCAATCCGTGCTAATAGACTAAACACTAAACCTGTCAAATAGAAACACTGACTACGACAACAACTATACGATCCTAATATTCTTATCAATATTCGACATAAGAACTATATCAAACAAAGATGATTATCACAAATATGATTATCACATATACACTTAACAAACAAATGATGGCCGACAAAAATAAAAGATCACATGTAATTTCAATGATGACCTACTAAACAAACAAACTTTCTTTGACTAGTATTACACAATTCATCAATTTTTGAATATTATATGCACTAAAACTGAATGGCTGATATTTCCTCTAAACACATTCACACACTTCAATACATGCTAACTGACACATACCACATGATGATTTACGAAAATCACATGAATTCAATCATGCAAACCGACAACTTCCTTAATCATATTCACATGGATAAAAACAAATCGACTTATGTAATCACACAATCACATGAGTTCTGATTGAATCGATAAAAACAAAGTCACATGGATTCTATCAAATCGACTTATGTAATCACGTGATTTCTGGACTTTGACAAACACACCACTACTTTACCTGCATGCTGACACAAACTTTACAACAAAAGCTCGTGAATTCTTGTATCAATTAACTAACAACCTCGATCAGAATATTTCACACAATTCAACATATACACTCAAATGAACTTCACATGCAATCACATGACCCCATAACTCGATGTACTTTAAATCAACAAAACAATACGTGTTTTCAATTAACAGCAGAATTCAATGATCAGCAAAATTCAGTTAAGACAGCACTGCAGGTTTCAAACAGATGCCAACGTATTTTCAAGCGAGATCAGACGGAATCAAAACAACTTTTTCAAGCGAGATCCAATCAGATCAATTTCGCTTCAACTATTCAAGCGAAATCTTTAGTTCTTCAAGCGAAATCGATCACAAAAAGTTGCTGATGTCATCATATGTTCGAACAATTGAAGCGAAATCACACAAAATTACAAGTTTTAGGCTGATTTTGATGCTGAAACTTTCCAGGAACTGTTAAAACATGATTATGCGTGATATGTGAGAATTTTAGCCTATTTTATCCGTAAAAAGTTTGAAATTTCGAAAAAGAATGATGTAGAAACAGAAATCGTGGTGAAAACCGGCTGTTTTTGGCAAGAACTCCTCGTCCTGAGCTCTGATACCAATTGTAGGATCGGATTCCGACCTAAACGAGTCGTTTGGAAGAGTTCTAGTCCGTTTCAGAGGCGGAAACTAAGAAACGAATCAGTAAACAGCTTGTTTCACACTTTAAATCTCTTGTATATAGATTTGACAACCTTTACAATCAGAAAAGAAACCGGCAGCACTTCGGTATCACTTGGCAAAAACTGTTACAAATGAAAGCACACTATGCCTATTTATAATGCTCTAGGTTTCGCTTGAAATACTTGAAGCGAAACCTTCAAGCGAAATCTTTAAAGAAATATCATCTATTGAAGCGAAATGTATAACATTCTGAATTTTGTCTTGAAGCGAAACTTTCATGCAAACAAACTGATTCCATGCAATTCTGTCTTCATGTGCACATGATGCAGTGATGATGTCACTAGTGTGATGTCATCATCCTTGATGATGACATCATGCCTGATAAGATCCGCACCGAACCCGAGACTCGATACAAGACGAAGACGACAGATGTGTGCACCAACACTTTTATTTCAGTGGGTGGACACACGCATGCGTGAACATCCCACTACTTTTTCGGTCACCCCTGGATTTGATCAAACCTCTGCTAAACTGATGTTCATCAACTACTTCTTGGATTGAAAAGATTTTTATCTCATATTCCTGAACCGAATTCTCCTTGTTTAACAATGTTTTATTTTTGGAAATCTTCTTTTCATTTGAGTTTTCTTATTACTTTTTAGAACTTGAGATCTATTCTTGTTTCTTTCTAAAACAATTTAGAACAAACCCAATGCAATACATTTGAGGTCCCTTTGTGACATGAATGATGAGTTAAAGGAAAGAGAGAGAAGAGAGATGGTAGAAAAATCATTGGCTAAGTATTTGTTGAGGGGGAATGAGGTTTCTGAGTAGTGAGATATTCAGTGAAAGAGAGAAAAAGGAAAGAGAGTGAGTAGTGGGATGTTGCGGTAAAAATTTTGGCAAGAATTTTAGTTTGCATTGGTGATGGTCTTAGAAGTTGTTGACTTTTTCTTCTTGAATCTCTATCCACAGTTGTGCGCTCTATTTGTCTGCCTTTTTCGTTCCCGTCTTCTTTGATTGATCCCAACTTTTTTATTCTTTATTTATCCTTCTGTAAATTCGTACTCTTGCAGTTTTGGTTTGACTGTTAATCACAATAAAAACCCCACAGGTCTGGTTCTTTATCAGAGTTTTGCAATCCGCACATTACAAGAAAATGCTCTTGATTTCAACCAACAATTAGGGTTTCAGTGAAGGGAAACGATCGTTCTTCACAGCCTTGGCTCTAATACCAATTTAAAGGCCTTTAATTGGATCGATGAATAGGGCTGGAAATAGATATCTATATAAGACACGATTAAACCTATTTACTGAAAAAGTACACTACTTGGTTTTTACTTTTTTAAAAATAAATAGAATTTGGAGGTTACGATCAATCATTTCTTCTCCTTGATACATAAAATATACAACTGTGTTATAGACATGAGATATAAAGTAGTTAAACAAGTTGTCTTCATGTTTAATACTTATGTTATTCGCGTCGTCAGAGACCTGTTAAATCCAATAAGACACAATTTGCCAACCCTATCAATGAACAACGATAATTGAAATCTAAATTGTATAATCAAACAATTGATAAGGATACAGTTTGTATTAATAATTCTTTATGAACGGGTATAATAGACAAATGATCATTAGCACCTATTTATACATAGCTGAGAATTGACATGGCTTGTTTAATTTACAATAAAATCAAATTTAACCCTACTACTTATAATAATTACACTGTATGCACTGACTTTACTTACAAGGTTTCTAACTAAACTTGTCGAACTAATGAGATCGGGAGATTAACCAACACGTAAAAGTTTATATTTTTATACGTATCCATTACCTTATTTGCTTCTTTAGGGGGTGATCTTCAACACAAACAAATAAAGAAGAACCCAATACTTTGACGTAAACTGTAATACAAGCTACTCAAAGTCTTCCATGGCAATTCTATGGATATTATATTAATTTAAAAATGTTTGTGAGAAGTACTTTATTATGCAAATTAGAAGGTTGTTTATGTTAGGACCTGTAACACTCTAACCCATCTTATGTATTATTTTAGAAAAATGCGGATAATTAGGTCCTAGATTTTTTTAACTTAGAACTTATACGTTTGGGTTAACCGATAACCCGACAAACCAACATAACAGATTTTTACACTTGATTTACTATTTACAAATAATAGAGTTCAAATCTCTAAATCTATGCCGTGCATGATCATGCTTCATCTTTTGCGAAAGGATGATCCCACAAAAAGGCGGTTTAGGAAGGTTCGATTCTTCACATACTTGGTGATCTTTCCATTCAGTTCCTTCCCTAGAGAATGTCTATTATAAACACTAAAAACAATTAGTGTTTAAGTTTAACTAATATTGCGAATCAAAACAACGAAAGAAAAGATGTTTGGTGAAGCAGGGTGCCCTCACGTCGCGGAACGGGGCACCCCTTTCCCCTCGCGTGACATGAGGGAGACCCTCTTTCCAGTTAGTTTCCATAGATTGTAGTTTTTACCCTGCACGGAATTTTGCAAGATTTTCACAATTTTAACACAGAACTTGACCCAAATTCAAGTTTATCATGTTTAGGACTTTCACCTATAACTATAGGTTCAAACCCATGACCCGAACCTGGGCCCTTTAGTCTTTTTAATCAATCTTTTGGTTTCAAGTTAATTACCCAACCGACCCGTTAGGGGGTGTTATGCAATCTAATTCATACCTCCAATTTTCTTATTAAGATTTTCATTATATCATCCACCACAACTTCATTTGTGGTGGTTATTCTAGGAAAACCTTTACATTCCGATTTTACCCTCCGGTGTGATATTTTACCAACATAACCTGTTATCATACTTTAAACCCCTTTGAGTACAAGTCTCCCGTACATAAGTACCTGGAGAATCATTCGAACATAGTGTAACGTTTCGTATTTTTCATTCTTTTTACTTTATTTTAATTTGTATCATATCTTCAATCCTTTGTAATTCAAGATTTGATCATAATGGAAACTATATTTTATATCATTTTTGTTCAGTCATACTTGCATAATACGTAAATAATCACGAAATACGCGTTTTGATTCAAAAACCGAGCAATATTTCTAGATTATATTTTCTTGGAATGATATTCATACATGTTTTATTATTATTCATGCTTGCATACACTTAAAATACCTAAAAACAGTGACGGATCCAGCTCTGTTTTGTGGGTTCACATGAACCCACTCGGTTTGGAAAAAAAATAGTAAGAATTTTGTATGATTTGAAAAAAATAGTGAGAATTTACCAAAACGAACCAGTTCATACCTGACCAATTTTATGCTTTAAGTACTATTTGGGTTTCAACATGTATCCATACAAAATACACAATCACATATACAACTAATCTTATACAATAAATCAATCACTCAATCCTTAAACATGCAATTTGTTATGCTACTTGTTTATACATACTAGGACACTCGTATGCATGCGATCTATCGTTAACTTCGCAAGCTTCCCTTAACATGTATAGCGCTATAGGAGTAGCACACCACCCCTTTTTTGGGTCATTGTTAAGTATTCAATCAATACGGTCTTATTCGCTTCGGTGATAAGATTACGCTATTGGAGACTTTGGTTTGATTTATAGTTATTGCAAGCTAGTATGATTATATAACTTAGTATACAATTAACATGTGGATTTGAGACTTTATTCATATGTATGCTACGTAGACAAACTAGTATGCTCACCAACATAATTTGTGTTGACGGATATTTTATACATGTTGCAGGCAATATTTGATTATGCGAATACAAGAAATCTATCTAGGGTGGACTAGAAACTCACCAAATTTATTCATGTATTTTATGAGTTAGTATGGAATTCCAATTGTTGTAATTTCCATTTTCACGAATAATGTAATACTTGATTTAGTGATATGAAATGAAATTTGAAGTTTAATTTATTATCGTAAATTTAGTGTTAGGTTGTCTTTGAACAATCTACGTCTCACCTCAATGTTTCCGCCATCGGTTGGGGTGTGACACATAGGATCCCTTATCTAGTCCATTCTTGGGGTAGTTTACTCAATCCCGTTATCCAAGGGGGTTTTAATCAATTTTAAGCCATCTTTCCAATCGGCTAACTTTTAAAGTTTAGATGAAAACTATCAGGTACGTTCAACTCGTAATCCCATCAAAACTAATTACGTCCCTAAGGACATAAACATTTCCAATGATTTAGTGTTTAAACTCTTTAAAGCATATTTTCACAACGTAGACGTGTCCTTGGCTCTTAAGGTCGTTTTACCTGAATACTAGTTATACCTCACTTCAGGTGGTCTATTACCCACCTTTACCTCAACCATCGCTAGTCGTCCCATAAGCGCTCACTGAGAGTATAACTCTTTACGCATACCTGGCGAGGTCAAAGTAATGACCCGTTTTCAATACCTTGCAAATTCTTTTCGCTAGTCATGGCAATACTTGCCCGTATAATAAGCTTACCTGTAAGCATGACACTTAACAAGAACAAGCGTTAAATACCATGCTCAAATGGTGATATTATTGCCATTTGACCTATATGACCCGTTTGGTCTTTTAACATTATTGATTTATTCTTTAGACAACTAAACAAGTCCCTATATTGTTTAAATCACCAACATGTGATTTACTTGTGATTTCACTTATTGGACCCGTTATGACTTACGTCATAGGGTTTCCGTATCAAAATCATTTTTCTAATCATCAACATATGATTTACTTGCCATTTTACTCGTTTGACCCGTATTGGTTCGCGCTAGAAGGTATTATTTTAAAAATTCATTGGTTTATCACCAAAACAAGTTTACTTACCATTCCACTCGTTCGACCAGTATTGGTTCGCGCTAGAAGGCCTTATTTTAGAAATTCATTAGTTTATCGCCAAAATATTGTTACTTACTATTTTACTCGTTCGACTCGTTTCATGGTTAACACCATGGGGTCTCGACATTAACAAGTCATTGTTTATTTCAAACTATAGTACGTCGTACTTTATCCATTTTGACCCGTTCATGGTTTACACCCTGGGGTCTCGACTTTAACAAGTCATTGTTTTTAACCAACTACTTCTCATTTCTTTAATAGTGATTCTATTCTAGGAAGTGTAAGTTTTACATACCTTACGTCCATTTAAGCCTTCTAGCGTCTTTGATTCGTTTGACTCGTTCCTTTCCAAGCTCCCACCTAGCTTGTCAAGTGTCAAACGATTACATAATATCCAGAAGATGGTTAGATTAATCATGCCACACTATGACCATCACCTTACGGACTTTTATATCATCTTTCTCATTCAAATCTGTTACAGGTCAGTGATGACTGTCGTAAGGGTCATGCAAAAACCTAATTAAACTAAGTAGATAGCGTAAGTAGGGTATCATATCCACGGGGAATTTGTGGTTAGTGTTTAACTAGAGAATTATTATATAGTAAAGAAAAGCAACTCCCACCCAGAATTCCGATTGCAAGTTTAACACAAAAACCCGTTTACAGATTCATAACACCACATAGACATGGCCTTGGAATTAATGACTTTGATTAATTATTAGGGTTAGTTTTTAAGATTCACCATATAACCTAATAACCCGTTTGATTATACCAATTACCCACCAATTTACCAACCCGCTAACAACGCAAGGAAGTTGCCAATACGCTTGATAAACGACAAACAATTCAAATATAATAAACGTTTCACATAATCAACACAAGTGGTCAAGATTTACCAGTTAATAAGAATCAGAAAAACAAAGTTTAATGTGAAAATCTAGAAATCAATCATCCGGTGAAAGTCACATAAGATAAAGGTAAAGTCCTCCAAGTTTCAGATTCTAGGTTCACACCAAACTCAGTTTAATCATTAACTGGACACCACATAGACATGGTGCTGAAAAGTCCGTTAATTTAAGTGGTAATCAAAAACATGTCTTTGTCATCAGATCTTTTACAATTTAATTACCCTATTTACTAATGTGAGTCAACCTACTCTATATCACCCAACAAGCTACAAGGTCTTGTCATCAACCGAGCAAGTTGTAAAGCAAGAACTCGAACATATGCAAATAGTATAAATAAACCAACTCATCAAATTGTTCATACAACGTTGTCAATGTCAAAAACAAATCCAAATATAAATAAACCTGAGAAAAGTGTTCAACCCTACGAACCGTTCACTTAGAGAAAACCACCTAGACGCTCATGACTTGAACTGTGCACAGCCGCCCGAAGGCGGCTGCCTTCTCCGTGCGTCCCTTCTGTTCCCAACTCAGCCGTCCAATAACTTCGCCTTCTCGAACAACCCTCTCTTGTCGAATATACCCCCCTCTCTCTTGTTGTGCCAGGTTCCTTTTATTATTATTTCCTTTTCATAACCTATCGTGGCCCAGTCCAACCATGTTGACGTCCATGTAATTCACAACCAAACTAGTCTAATTTCATAGGCCTTTTCCTTTATCTGTATTATATCTTCCAATTTGAGCCCAACTATGCTACTGCCAAAATCAAAAATAAAAATTAATTATTCTTTTATTTTGACAAGTATGGTAATACTATAACTTTAGTGTACAATTGAATTTCCAACATCTCACACATCAACGAAGTTAACAAGTTTTTCACTATATATTTTATGTTAAATCATGTTAACTTTTCTTAAACATGTACAAAGATAAAAGCAATGCAAAATAATAAATTTTAACTAAGATCAATGCAATTTTTACTATAATTAGTATCAAGTAAGGTGTACTTAAAATGCACCGATCAAAATCCCCACACTTATCTTTTTTCGTCCCGAAAAAATTCTATGCAATGGAATCATAATCAGAAAATCGGCTTTCAATTTATTCAGTTATTTTTATTAACTAGTCTAATCACACGTTAACTAAGATTGCGGGTATATGGTCCACTTAAACCCAACCGCCAGCTTCCAAGCCCTTATTCACGATCCATTTAAGTCCAAGTAATTTAGTAATCTATGGATCTCACACTCAAAAGACTACAAACACCACATAATCACGTTTCAAGCTTATGAGATTAAAAGATTATAATCTACTGTCTTATATAAAAAAAACCTTATGTTATTCCGATTAAATTTGATGGATAGATGGATGATATTGAGAGCTTTACATGCTTTGCTTATGATTAGTTTAGCGGACATACCCCACACGAGTCACCATCCCCATGGTTAATGCCATAAACTTCACATATTTTTATAACTCTACCTAGAGGGTATGTACCGCAAGAGTCGCTATCCCCGCGGCAATACCATAGGCTTCGTTTTCCTTTTTTTCAACATGTGCTCAAATGAATGGATGGAATGTTTTTTTTCGGGCGCCACACTGTTTCGGATTTGTTTTCACAAAAAGAAACAGGTGTGCCAATTTAATCGGAAAAACTTATAAGTTTTTTATTTATGACGTACTTCTTATACTTTCCACAGTTTCAGTTTTGTCACAGCTCCTAAGGCGAGTACCCCACAAGACTCCTAATTTAAGGTATTTTATATCATTCCTAAGAAACCTTTCAGCTGGCTGGGCCTACCCACATATCCTAAGTTAGACGTATGGCCGACTGTTTATTACCACATATATATAGTAATCAAATGTCTGGGATCTAATTATGTCTATCATTTTCCATTTATTGCAAAAACTTCTCAAGACATTTTCTATTTTTTTCAATTTTTATGGATTTTTGATTTTTCAATTTTTTTTAATTTTTTTTTATGACACGACTAAGACACACTAGACACTCGTCTCCCCTCCCCACACTTAATCCTGTATTGTCCTCAATGTGGAAGGAAACTACGACTCAAAGATAAAAGAAAAAATATATGTACAAAAGGTTGGAACAGACTCCCCTGGTTAGGCTATCATATTAGCTAAGTTCTTTAACCAAAATCACCATATTTCTTTCAATCTCAACAAGTTCATACACTTAGTAGCATCAAGTCAACATGACTTTCAATTATCATTGCCAGTTCCTCAATCTGTCATACTAGAACTAGGGGTTTCATCTCTTATGCAAAAACCCATTTCATCATGTAATTGGACATTTATCTCAACATCCAAATTATTCAAGTTTCTCACACAAACTAGTAAACATGATGATTATATCACTATTACAACCTCAATTTCCTCATATCATCAAAACTCACTTCATGACATGTATGAACACCTAGATCAAATCTTTAAATTGCTCAAGTACCTTACACATACAAGTAAGTATGATAATCATAAACATAAATACATCATCACTTTCATCATACTATCTATAATATCTAAATCAAGACTATCACATTTAAGTTCTTTTTCATAGAACATCTTTCAAAATGTGAAATTGAAACATACCTTGTGATTATCAAGCATGGATGATCAATAATCCAGGTTCAAGCACAAGATTTAGCCTCAATTCACCCTTGAATTTGCTAGAATTTGTATTTGAAGGTTTTTAGGGGTTTTCTCCCCCTTTATCTCTCTAAATCACAACACACACCTTTGTGTGTGTGTTTTTTTGTGTTTATCATCTTTTAATACCCACATGTTTTGTTAATAACCCAAATCGGCCCCTATAGTTTGGTTTTATGATAACTGAGCCATAGTTTACCCACTTTACTAATACACAGCATGTTTTTAACTAGGTTAATATTCCTAGTTGTCTACTTCTAGTTAATTAATCATACGAACGTGATAATTCTATATATTAAGTTCGGGGATGCTACCACCTGACTCCCATTAAATCTAGATAACCATGGCCTTTTACAACTTTATCTTATAAAATATTTATTCACTATTTATTTAACTTTAGCCTTATTATTTATATCCTAATATATATCGGATTAACTTTTACCACTAAAGGTATTTTAGCTGCTTATCCCCGGTTAATTTGGTTTAATTAACAAATCCATTTGTTCGGGATTTTACAAGGAATTGTGTGGTCAATGTGACACTTCGGGTCTTTCCCGCACAACTTTATTGTACGAACGATTATGTAAGACTATTAAATTAAAAATCTAATATATATATATATATATAAAACTATTTTGTGTTATTATGAGAATTATATTTATATCAACAAACATCAACAACCAATTTCCTTGGGCTGTACTTCTGCAATTCGCACATCCAAACAACCAACTCTCTGGCCCAAAAGTTTAGGCCCAGTCCCCACCGTGTTGCCCTAGTTTGGTCGCCCAAAATGAAGGGGAAACACATTAAGTGTGCGACATTACCTACTGAGTTATAAATACAAACAATCAGCCGATATTCAGATGATTGTTGTTGACAGAAATCATTAAGCATCAAATTCCTCAAACATTTCCATCATTCTCTCCCTCTCTCTAGCTCTTCTTTCTCTAAAAAGAAAACCCTGCAACATATCAAATTATTCCTCACTTCTCGGAGAATCCCCGGCAACCTCACCTCACTCTGATCGTTCGATGACAGCTCAGGTTTCCCCCTACTCGAAACTCCGCCTCGTTATTCAACATACACTCTGTTTCGCCTCCAAATCCAAGTCGGAATGTCACTGCTTAATGATGTTCATGACTATCTTTAAATGATGCAAATGATCCCTGAGTGTAAATAAAGATGTGTTTGAATCATTTGGTGTTAAAAGATTAAAATTTGTGGTTTTAAATCCTTTAATAAGACTCCTCGTTTGAATCCGTGGTAGAGATGATGATGAATCTGTTCCGACACTCGATACTCGTATGCTTGATGTTTGAATCCAATAATTGTTTAAGTGATAAGAATGATGATGATTCCTGCTAAACAAATTACATGATGAAAATGAGGTTGAAGATCTATGTTAGTTGTTTGAAAGATGATAGTGAATTTGTTGTTTGATGTTTGAACCCATTAATTTCTCTTAGTAATAAAGGTTATAATGATGCATGATAATTGTTTTTATCAATATGAATACGTGAATAATGCCCTGAATGATTCAATAAACTGATAGAATATGATACAAATGTTTAAGAATCTAGCCTGGGATTCAAGGATTGTGCTGCATTTTCATGGAAATGTACAATTGAGCATGCCTTGGGTACAACCCAGAGTTGAATGTCGCACACTGGGTAGGCTGGGGGGACCGCACAATGAATGTGCGGTGGGGACCACCCACAGAATAAATGAAAAGGGGAAATTATGTGCTTTAACTTGGCCGCACACTCTTGAACCGGCAATACACTTGATTGGACTTGAAAATGTTTGAATCACACACGATTTGGGCTCAACAGGCCATTGGGTCGTGCACTATTATTGTTATCATTATATTTGTAATAATCTCTTAAACTTCATTATGGGCATATAAATAAACTAGGTATTAAATAAGATACACGATTCTAATTTCTAGTTAAGACTTATTATATTCCATGAAATATTATGTTTATTAAATATGACTGTGCAAGTATTTGGATATGCTAATGACTGTATACGCACTTATGAGGAATTTAGAAAGTATGTGCTACTTGTGTAAATGCATGAAATACTTATATACGTATCAGACCAAATGCGGTAACTATAAATAGGACGTAGTTGATCTAAATAACTAAAACAAGTAAAACCCTCTACCGAGCAAACCATGGTGAGTTCACACACACTAAAAGCATATGTCCCGGGGGGACATGGACGAACTACTATCCTGGGGAAGGATACTTTTAAACTGCTATTCCCAGGGGGAATACGTTTGGATATTATGTATAAATCATGTCTTAGCAAACTAAACGAAACTCTATCATGAAGTCCCCACTTTACGATACCGATTCGTCGCCGAGGGCGAACAGGATATTAGTTTATAGCGCTATTAGGTTTGACAAACCTCACACCGTGACCGGGGGGATCGAGCGTGAACTAGTAGGCCTTGAAACTTGGTCAATGATGATAGACATTGACTTGGGGCACAACAACACACCGTCTCAGTATTCGGTATTTACAGTTTAGCGAGCTTACAGATGGGGTAGCTCCCCATAACGTGATTATAAATGTTTTATCTAAACAACCTTCGTTTTCAAAATTTAAAATTGGATGATTTGTGAACTCGCCAACTTTATGTTGACACCCTACTGCATGTTTTGCAGGTAATTAGTAATGGCAGGAGCTTTCTGCTTGAGGAGTGTAGTGGTCGCGCTAACCCGTGTCGGGTTTTAAATAAATTTAAACTTTGGACTTTTGATTGAACTGTTGAACTATGCTTCCGCTATTTCCTTTAAACGTTTTTTTAAACTCGAGACTTAGATGTGGACCTTAGTAGTCACTAATCGTATTTTGATAAATTGCTTTATTTTATGATTGTTCAATATGATTGGTGGCTAGATCCTGGTCAGTCACATGCCTCGCGGTAATACTCCGCATGTGGAATTTGAGGGTGTGACAGATTGGTATCAGAGCCATTGGTTATAGTGAACTCGGTTTTGAAAAGAAAAGTTTTTTTGAGAAAAACCAAACTATAACTTATTTTGTACTAAGCAACCCGCGACGACACTACACTCCAAGTGCAAGGCTCAATACCTTAGACTTCATGGCTAGGGCATGTGTTTATTTGTTACTTGTTTAGTGCATATGTGATGCTATAGGTACTAGTGTGCTTAATTATATATGTATGTGTATATATGTGGGTACTTGTGTGCAATGGTTAATTCTCCTCTTACTTGTTCTTACGACACTACGACGTCATTCTCATACTGTGTTTTCTAGATATGAAGACAATGAGCGGACACGGAAGAGGTAACGTCAACATGACTCAGGATCAGCTAACGAGCCTGATTAACACTGTGGCTGCAGCTTTGGCAACCCACCCTGGAGGTAAACAAGTCATTCTGGGATGTTTAGATCCTACTCTTGTACCATTTTATTGTTCTTAAATCTATTCGCTTCGTTTTGTGTGACAGGACAACCTGCACCTCCTCAACCTCGCATTTGCACATTCAAAACCTTCATGGATTGCAAAACTCTCACTTTCAATGACACTGAGGGAGCCATAGGTGTTCTACACTGGATCGAAAAGATCGAATCTGTGTTTGTTGTGTGTGAATGTCCTGCTGCTAACTGGGTGAAGTTTGCTACTGTTACTCTCGAAGGAAACGCACTTTTTTGGTGGAATGCGCAAGTTCAGATGCTCGGGTTGGAAAATGCCAACGCTACTCCTTGGGACGACTTCAAGAATTTGATCAAAGAAGAGTACTGTCACAGGGATGACATACACAAGCTCGAGAATGAGTACTATGAGCTGAAAATGGTTGGATCGGAAATCAAGACGTACATTAAGCGATCCAATGACTATGCTGCTCTTTGCCCCAACATGTCTCAACCTGTCTATCGAAGAATCGAGCTGTATATCAGGGGTCTGGTTCCCGAAATTCAAAGTCTGGTGACCTCAGCTAAACTCCCCACGATCCAATAAGTTATCCGTCTGGCTCACCGTCTCACCGATCAAGCTGTGGAACAGGGCAAGCTGCCCAAACATATCGATGCTACTACTGAAACCTCTGGAGACAACAAACGCAAGTGGGATGGCAACCAGGGCAAAGATGCTAATCCCGCAACGGTGTAGGAAGGCTAAATCATTTGCGTATTTCGTACCGGGCCTCCCGGCTGGAACGACATAGTCACTACATGAGCAACTCGCGGACTCATGGGTGGGGCTTGCAACACCCAAATAGATCTATCACTCATGCCCCTCGGTCCTTCTAAAGGATTAATGGTCTCAAGATAACGCCTACCCATTCACATGATCTAACAGTTCATTTCATTTGTAATCGTAATCTTTTGTAACATGTATTTCACCCCCGAAGTTATAAAACTGAAAACAGTTAAAAGAAAAGGGGGACATGAACTCACAGTCTTGCGTCTTCAGTCACCGTAACTCAAGCTTCTTCGGGTAAACACGACTACCTACAATGGACTACTGTCTATTAGACGAACGAGCCGTGCCTTGATTTAGTATTTATGTCTTTGAGTTACATTTCTTCGTATATTCAATACTAGTGGGAAGCCCGCGCGTTGCCGCGGATATTTATGATTTATTGCCGTACGTTGCCCAACGAGTTCACATGGTTTATTTTTTAAACCAGTTTGTTAACACAACTAATACAGCAATTGAGTATAAACAAAGAACTGACATAAAACACAACAATCACTAAGGCTTTTTTTTCTTTTTACGACCAATGATAAAAGCCCCCCTCCGTTCTATATAAAGGCCGCCCAAAAACTTATTAGTGAGAATTGATATCCGGCTAATGCTCCCAAAATTTACATTCACAAACTTTATATGTTCCAAAAACTTGCATGTCTGAATTATTGGTGTGGTTATGGAAGCCCGCGAAGTACCTAAACCTTACTCGGTGGCGGTACTTCCCAAGTTTAGAGAACCGTCTTTCATCAGCTTCACACCGAGGCTGTTGAATCTTCCTCTTGAATAGTGTCGGGAAGCTTTTCTCCAATCGGTTCCTGTTTTCATCATGGTAGCAAACTCCTCATAGCTGATTTTCCCATCCTGCATTGTTGGATATTGTTAAAATATGGGCCAAACGGAGATAACCAGATTGAATTTGGAATATTTTCTTAATATTTTGGGTGGAACACATAACAAATCTAAATGGATCGAAATAGGCTAAAATAAACCGTGTGCCCGTGTCAGATTAGGTTGGGCTGGCCCGCTAACCCTTTCTTGGCTTTTTTTCTTTGAACTTTGAAAATAACTTTAGTATTGAATTATGAAATTTCTTATAGCTTAAGTAGTTAGGCATCACCTGGTCTGTAGCAACTTCTTGGAAGATGTCATTTGCAATATCAGCAGAAATATCATCACCGTCTTCCATTAATGTATCGCGAAGCTCATCAGACTCTTATGTAACCACCATCTTTGTCAAAGTATGAAAAAAGCCTTGTGTAAATGCTCATCATTCGCCATTTTCCTGAGGTGTAGTGAAACAGCAACAAATTCACCATAATCTAGGGTGCCTTTTCCATTTGTATCTATCTGCAACCAAAACAACAATTTTAAATACTTAATCTATAGCATTCACAATCATTCACATGAAACAGATAAGCTTATATATTACAATAATGAAAACTCAATATCTCAAACTTATGTAGAATGTTTTAAGAGTTTAACGTGGCAATGGGCAGGTTAGATAACGGGTCAAAATGGGTAACTTTATGGTGCGGATCAAAATAAGTCAAATTGGCCTGAAACACATTTTGCCTTACACTTTCTAAGTATTTAGTGTCCAATATGATTTCATATATAACATAATTTCAACAACAATTTAATCTTCTGAACACAACCATTTAGGAGGCTTTATGCCATAAAGATACACTTTGGGCCAGTTTCAACCCTTTTACCCATTTACTTTTCAGCTAGATTCTTTTATGTAACTCTCAGACAAGCAAGAGACAAAAATAACCATTTATAAGCAAATGGGTCCCAACTATTTTGTAATAATGGCTTGAGCTTGACTTTTCAGCTCGATTAAATAAACGAGCCAAGCCGAGCTGGCTTGTTTATGTTCGAGCTCGAGCTAAACCTAGCTCGGCTCAATTACAACCTTAAATATATAATATAAGCAACTTATTATCCCGTCCATTACTAATATAATGATCAGTGTTACAATTAACATGACCTTATTCATAATTAGAAAGTTGTATATATCAATTTTGAAGTAGAAATAACATACGAGTTCGTGAGCCTCTCCCAAACAACTCTCTTCATGATAACCTCCAAACGAAGCAATAGCAAAGTGAGGACGAATCGGCTCCGATAATACTTTATTCACCACCTCTTCTACAGCATCCTAATCATAGTTAGGGCATACAAATGTATAACAACACGATTTCGAGTATAATTTGTAAAATTTAGGGTTTGAATAAAAGTAAACTGGAGAGAGTGATTGAAGGAGCATGCAGAAGCGAGCTTCGGACGACAAAGGACGCGATCGCAAACGACGTTCCAAGACGCGAGCTTCCTCTAATTACAAGTACAAGCAAGGTAACAACACCTTCAAACATGACCCTTAGCGTATGTCCACCAGCAACATCAGTCCTAAAATTTTATAAAAATCAAACATAACAACATTATAAAATGGAGATAAGAAAACAAAAATATTCAGCTGGAAACACAAACATATATCGATCTTACGTGTCCATAAGTATTCCAGCATTGGCCAAACATTAAACTCATCATAGTGTAAAATAGATGCCAGACTGCTAGCTGAGCACAGAGAAAGAAGTGCCTGCAACCCAAAAAAATTATTTATTATATCAAATCCTTATAAATTTTTTTATTAAAGAAATGATTAACTGATGGGAAGAACACTTTATCAGCATATCGCATTCCCTTCACCATCAAGTCTTCCAATGCTGCCAATAATATTTTGTGGCTACTACATTGAAGCGGATTGGGTCAAAGGACAAATGGATTCAGGTTGAAACGGGTCGGGTCGAATTTGTTGATTAGGATAAGATCAGGTCGAATTTGGCATCAATTCTCTTGAGATTTCATTGACGGGATGTATGGATGAACCGATAATTGAATAGAAAAACTCATCAAGATTCAACCTTAACCTGTCAAGCAGAACTGAGTAAACTGCTTATTCAATCAGATAAAATAAATTATCATGTAGGACATTAAACCATACTTACTGGGTAATCAGGTTGATGTTTGAGGATGTGCGTGTAAACAAGTGTGAAAGTATATGGGCTCTCAGCTGATGCAAGCTCTCTCAAATCAATTTTCCTGAGTCTGTTTTCAACTTTCTGCATTTCTTAACGGGACCAAAAGTGCCGGACAACGCGTACCCACAAAAACTTTTACGTCCAGCTTCCACAACGTCTCGTTATCAAGAACCACAACATCCGGTCGCTGCAGTTCCTGTTCTAATCACACCAGCACTACTTACTGGTCGTGCAGCTTCTGTTCTAAATCACACCAGCTTCTGTGACTCACACTATTTTGAAAAATTCAGATTCGATATATCAAATAGCAACAACTATGAAATTTTGCATGTCACCATTTCTCGCCTTATCTATAATATATTAAAAAGGAAAAGTGACGTACAAGATTGTAATTTTGCCAAAAATACAAATTTAGAAGCATAATATAGTCATAACCAATAGCGGTAACCAACAAGGAAAAGTAAAACATTAAGTGAATTAAACCAAGTGAGAAAATAAACTGTGTTTACCTTATTTAAAGACTCATTGGCATCTTCTTCAGCCCTCCACTATTTTATTTACTCCTAAAATGCTTTCTGCTTTGACTTTCTAGCACCCTTAGTGGCTTTGCCGAAGTGTGTCCTACACATCGGAAAATGAAACCCCTTGTGGTCCATCCTGAAAAGAAACGGATAAAATCTCTAAACAAAAACATATATGGTTATTAAAAGAAACCAAATTTTATATACTGTAGATAAGATCATATAAGCCATATTTTTTATTAATCCACACACTACTAACCACTATCTTCCGAGCAACTTCACAAATTTTATTAAATTTAGCCTCAGATAGACCTTTTATGCCAGTCAAGCTATATAGTACAAATTCACATACCAAAAAGATCATGAGAGGATACTCTTTTATCAAATCTTATAGAACAAGATGCAACACCTAAAATAGTAAAACCCATAATCAACTGTATAATCATATTACATACAATCAAAATATCAAATAAACGAATAAAACAATACTACAAATGTAGGTACTGTACCGCAACTTCCCCGCATCCTTGATGATGTAGAAGTAATATTGAATTGTTACAGGCCTTGGTTACCGAACTTGATACGTTGCTAATATTATTGAGAGATTTATTAGGGTTAGCTGGGCAACAGTCTTTTATAAAAATACATGAATTCAATAAATTAATAACATTTAGAGAAAAAAAAGATGAACCTGCACTTGCAATAAGGAGAATCAAAGAAGACGAACAAGATAAAATCGGGATCACATAATCGTTTAGGAAGAAGCACTATCGCGGACGGTTTCACAATCAATATACAAGCCTGATCAATTTCGACATTCAGTATAAGCCAAAACAATCCTATAAATCAAACTGAAATAAGAACTCAACTTACCCAATGACGAACACACAACGATTTTAGCCGGATTATTCTCCAGAACAGAACCCAAACTGATCTGCTTAACAACTTCATTCTGAATACCCTTCGATTCCTCATTAGCACTGAACGCCAACTGAATCTGATACTCTTCCTCTACTCCCGGTTCCCTCAATTCATCCATTGCAGTATCCCGTTGGGTTTCAGAAAACTGATCGGCGAGACGAAGGGCGTGTTTGGGATTCCTTCTTCTCAAAAGTGGGCTTAAAGTAGTAGGCTTCAAGTGAAACACACATGGGAAACCAATCGCCGGTAAATGGAAGGGGTCTGAAGCCATTCAATGCCCGACGCCTTGCCTTCTTTCTAAAAGTTCATGGATGAAATCCCTATACTAACCCTAATGCGTCTTAAAATTTTTACCACTTTCCTAATCTATCTCTTTAATATGGCTTTTATTCTCTTGTACATTATGCTTCTAAATTTGTATTTTTGGCAAAATTACAATCTTGTACGTCACTTTTCCTTTTTAATATATTATAGATTATCCCAAGTTATACAATTATTTGTCAAAATAATTAATATTTTAACTTAAATGATATTTATTAAATTTTAGAATAATAGTTAAAACAATATAATTTAACTTAATACTTCCCAAGTATTTATACTTGTATTTCCTTCCCAAGGATGGGTGTATTTGTATTCGTATTCTTGTATTTGTATATTTTTGCAATGTATTGGTGTCGTATTCTGGTGTGTATTTATACGTGTGAGAATACGTATTTTATTGTATTCATTAAGTATTCATATACTTAAATTCATATTAAATTTTCCGGAATATTATTTCTAATCAAAGTCCACCAATATATATTTTTCCAAAATATATATTGTAACAAATGTTATTTAGAAAAATTATTTATAACTTTTCTTTTGGCAAAAATATTCGTATTTTCATATATGTTCCAAAAATAATATATTTTCAAGTCTAACTTAGAAAATATATATAAACTTATTTTTCTCCAAAAATAATGTATTTCAAGTTTACTCAAGAAAATATATATTTTCCTAAAAATAATATATCTTCTAATAATCCCGAAAAATATATTTTTACTTCAAAAATATAATGTATTTTCTTCTTGTCAAAAATATGATATAAATTCGTAATAATTGTAAAAATCATATTTCTGGTTCCTTTGATGTCCAAAACATTATTTACCAAAAATTATACTTATGAGTAAGTTTTCCGGAATATTTTGTAAGTTACATTTCTTGTTTGGTTTCGCCAATATTTTGTGTGTAACTTGTATATTTATTCCTTGAGATTTTTTGTAATATTTTGGATTGTAATCCTTGGTATTTTGGTGTGTTATATTATTTCATGTCTTAAAATAATATAACTAATACACAAAATATACAAATAATCACACACATGGTGTCTTCTAAATATATATTTCCTAAATACATATTTAGTCACTTTTATTTATAAAAACCAACCTCCAACGATTATAATTTTTGTAGCAAAATTTATGGCAAAGTTTATGTAACAATTTATTGTTGAAAATACACTTGTAAGTGTATGTTTATAAATATTTTTTTCTAAGTGTTTATGTTTTTAGAAAATTTTGCCATAGTTTCCCCTAAAAATGGAGGTTTCCATGCTTTCAAGCATATCATTTTCTTTTGTAAAAATCATCACAATCAACAATAAACAACCTTTACTTACCAATTTTGCCAAAATCATGTTTAATCTACCACTTCATGAACTTGAATATTTGTAAAAATTTGTAGGAACTTACTAGTATTCTTAGTAAGCCTTGTTATCCTTTAACGTGTAATTAGTTCTTTAAAAACTTCATTTTTAAGGAAGTTAGATGTTTACAACTTCAAATCATGTTTTCCAAAAATACTTGTTTATGCATTCTTTTTGTTTCACAAGTGTTTTTACACTTGTTTAACCATCAAAACAAAGTTTGTTTATGTAAAAACCAAGATTTAGTAAGACTTGCATTTTTAACTTGGTTTCTTTAGAAATCATTCATAAATATTTAGATTTATATGATTAACAACTTACTTTGATCATGGTTTTTCAAGAAAACATTATGTTCCTTCAAGTTCATGCTTTATGTGTGGATGACTTCTCATCCTACAACAATTTCTATCCTCACATCTTGCTAGATTATATTTTTAATCATGATCTAGCAAGATCTTATTATGATCAACATCATTTCTATAAACAATCAATGATCAACAAGCATAACAACTCATATTCATCAAGATATCTTCATTAAACATGCTTATGTTTAAGTTTCATTCTTATGATCTTTAGTGTTCTTCAAGTTTTTGATTATGATTCTTCTTTAACCACTAAAAATAGAAGTAAAATGGAGTGTACAAGGTTCTTACCACTAGCTCAAGGCTAGGGATGATTCAAGTGTAGAAATGAGATGGATAAAAGCAAACAAGAGAGGTCCTTGAACTTCCAATGGCTCCTAGCTTCCTTGTATGCTCTCTAGCACCTTTGTGTATCCTTGGAATGGTTGAAGAAGATTGAATGATGATGGATGTGTGTGTGTGTGAGTTCGGCCGAGAGTGAGCTAGGGAGGAGGAAGAGTTGTGTGTGTTTCAAGTGTGTGTGAAATGAGGTTATGATCCTACAAGTTCTTTTATAAACCATCTTAACATTTTAACCCTTGTATAACATGTTTAGTAAAGCATCTACATATCCATTTAAATATTGAAATAAAATCGACCACAAGTGGGACCCTTGTTGGGCCGGAGATAGGTGGGGGGGGTCTAGCATAGGTTTTAACCAAGTTAGTTACAATCTAGTTGAAATCCAAGTATTGGTTACGTGTTTTAGTTATTAGATATTTTTAGGAGGTGTTATGGTGTTCGGGGACCATAACTAGCTTGGTAATGTCAAAACAGTGCTTCTAGTGTACATTTGGTGTTTCGGGCAGTGTCCGGTTGTTCGGTTGGTTACTGATTCGTTAAAGTGCTAAACTATGCAGTTTAGTGTTCTTTATGTACCCTTTTGTGACACTTTTAATTCCCGACACTTAGGAAAGCATTCAGGACCATTTAAGCATATTACTGCATGAAATTAGATTGTTAAAATGCTGATTTATGCTGAATTTTGTTGAATTCAGCACTTTGGGTGAGTTTTAGGCACTTTCCGGCACTTAAACTATCACTTAGAAAGGCAGTTTTGGGATCCTTACTTTCCTACACACTATACTAATGTAGTACTTAGTTTCTGGCTCATACTGGGTCTCAAAACACTGTCTGTCTATGTGCTGAGTTCTGTCAGTATTTTGCTGATTTATCCGTTTACTGTGCTAACTGTGCTTCGTGCATCATTTATGTCAATAAGTTTGCATGCAGTAATGATATGACATTATGCGATATGTGATACACATGTAAATATAATGCAGTAATCAGAAAGCAGTTAATTGTAATTCAGCACAGTCATTAAGCACTAATCATGGTTAATTAATTGTATGGATACCTGAATTTTTTGACAGTTGTCACACGTGCACCTTATCGACTGGCCCCAACCGAATTGGAGGAACTGTCTAAGCAATTGCAGGAACTGTTGGACAAAGGTTTTATTCGTCCTAGCTCATCACCTTGGGGAGCCCCATGGACTTTTTGTCAAGAAGAAAGATGGCACTTTTCGTATGTGCATTGATTAGCGCGAGTTGAACAAAGTAACTATCAAAAACCGTTACCCACTCCTACGCATTGACGATCTATTCGACCAGCTGCAAGGATCGAGTTACTATTCTAAAATCGATCTACGATCGGGCTATCATCAGCTGAGAGTCCGCAACGAGGACATCTCTAAAACCGCTTTCCGAACTCGTTATGGTCACTATGAATTTCTTGTCATGCCTTTTGGAATGACAAACACGTTTGCGGTTTTCATGGATCTCATGAACCGAGTGTGCAAACCATATCTTGATAAGTTAGTGATCGTATTCATCGACGACATTCTAATTTACTCAAGGAATCGGGAGGAACACGAGCATCACCTACGTCTTATTCTAGAACTCTTACGCAACAAACAACTCTACACCAAGTTCTCGAAATGCGACTTTTGGCTTTGCGAAGTCCATTTCCTTGGACACATGGTCAATGAAGATGGGATTCACGTTGATCCAGCCAAAATTGACTCTGTCAAGAACTGGCCTGCACCTAAGACTCCAACCAAAATCCGTCAATTTCTGGAATTGGCGGGATACTATCATAGATTCATCGAGGGATTTTCGAAGATTGCTCAACCCCTCACAACTCTGACCCAAAGTGTGTTGCGTATAAATGGAACGATGCTCAGGAGTCCGCATTTCAGAAACTAAAGGAGAAACTCCGTAGTGATCCTATTCTTTCATTACCTGAAGACACCGATGGCTTTGTTGTCTACTGCGACGCATCAATTCAAGGACTCGGTTGCGTGTTGATGCAACGTGAGAAAGTCATTGCCTACGCTTCTCGGCAACTCAAGACTCACAAACGGAATTACACGACACACGATTTGGAATTGGAAGCAGTTGTCTTCGCACTCAAGATTTGGAGACGTTACTTGTACGCTACCAAGTGCACGATTTACACCGATCACAAGAGCCTCCAGCATATACTGGATTAGAAGGAGTTGAACATGCGGCAATACCGATGGGTCGAACTCCTAAACGACTACGAGTGCGCGATCAAGTACCATCCGGGTAAGGCAAATGTTGTGGCTGATGCCCTAAGCCGGAAAGAAACCAAACCTAAGCGTGTTTATGCCTTAAAGCTTACCATTCATTCATTCGAACCTCCCTAACCAAATCCGAAACGCCCAGATTGAAATGCTGAAAGCAGAAAACCTCCTAGCTGAATCTATACGGGGCATGGAAAAGCAGCTCGAACTTAAAGAGGATGGTATGCACTATTTCATGGAACGTATTTGGGTTCCCTCTTACGGAAATCTCCGAGAGCTTGTGATGGACGAAGCACACAAGTCTCGTTACTCAATACATCCTGGTTCTAATAAGATGTATCATGATCTCAAGACCCTTTATTGGTGGCTTAATATGAAAGCTGCCATAGCAAAGTATGTCAGCAAATGCTTGACCTGTGCTAGAGTCAAGATTGCATATCAAAAGTCGTCAGGCTTACCGCAATAACTAGAGTTGCCAACCTGGAAGTGGGAACAGATTTTCATGGATTTCGTCACCGGCTTACCAAGATCCCAAAGCGGAAACGATACCATCTGGGTGATCGTAGACCGCTTAACCAAATCTGCGCATTTCCTCGCAATCAAAGAAACCGACAAGTTCTTAAAACTTGCAGCCGTCTACTTGAAAGAGGTAGTAGCTAGGCACGGGGTGCCAACTTCTATCATCTCTGATCGCGACCCATGTTTCACGTCTGAATTAAGGCAGACTATGGACATATCCTTTGGCTCACAGTTAGACTTGAGCACTGCTTATCACCCACAGACTGATGGCCAGACTGAACGTACCATCCAAACACTCGAAGACATGCTGAGAGCATATGTTATCGACCTTGGGAACGGATGGGAACGGCACTTACCTCTGGTAGAATTCTCTTATAACAATAGCTACCACACCAGCATTCAGGCAGCACCATTTGAGGCGTTATACGGTCGTAAATGTCGATCACCTTTGTGCTGGGCGGAAGTTGGCGAAAGCCAAATCACCGGCCCAGAGCTCGTACTTGATACCACGGATAAGATTGCCCAGATCTGATAACGAATGGCGACAGCTCATGACCGTCAGAAAAACTACGCCGATAAGCGCAGAAAATCTCTAGAATTTCAGGTCGGGGACCGGGTTCTACTAAAAGTCTCACCATGGAAGGGTGTGGTGCACATTGGCAAAAGGGGCAAGCTTAATCCACGATACGTTGGACCTTTTGAAATTACCGAGAGAATCGGTAAGGTAGCTTACAGACTGAATCTGCCTGAAGAGCTGACTGCGGTACACAACGTTTTTCATGTATCGAATCTGAAGAAGTGTCTGTCAGATGAAAGCTTATCGTTCCTTTTAAGGAACTCACGATCGATGATCAGTTAAGCTTCGTTGAGGAACCAGTTGAGATAATGGACCGAGAGATCAAAACCCTCAAACATAGCAAAATACCTATCGTTCGGGTTCGTTGGAACTCCCGCCGTGTCCGAGAGTTTACCTGGGAACGGGAAGACCAAATGATGCGCAAGTATCCCCAGTTGTTTGCAAACAACATTTCCAGCGCTGAAGCAACATCGGAATTCCAAACCCACAGGGGGATGATGTAACACCCCGCTAAAAACGTCTAAACACCAGCTTGTCAGCAGCGGCGCACCAAATTTTGGGACGAAATTTCCCTAAACTTGGGGATAATGTGACACTTCGGGTCTTTCCCGCATAACTTTATTGTATGAACGATTATGTAGGACTATTAAATTAAAAATCTAATTATATTTATTTCAGGCCCAGTCCCCACCGTGTTGCCCTATTTTGGTCGCACAAAATGAAGGGGAAACACATTCAGGTGATTGTTGTTGATAGAAATCATTAAGCATCAAATTCCTCGAACATTTCCATCATTCTCTCCCTCTCTCTAGCTCTTCTCTCTCTAAAATGAAAACCCTGCAACATATCAAATTATTCCTCACTTCTCGGAGAATCTCCGGCAACCTCACCTCACTCTGATAGTTCGACGGCAGCTCACGTTTCCCCCTACTCGGAACTCTGGCTCGTTATTCAACATATACTCTGTTACGCCTCCAAATCCAAGTTAGAATGTCACTGCTTAATGATGTTCATAACTATCTTTAAATGATGCAAATGATCCCTGAGTGTAGATAAAGATGTGTTTGAATGCTGTTAAAATCAGAGTTGAATAATAATCAGTTGTTAAAGGATTTTCAAAGCTGCTAGCATGTTAACAAGAATCATTTGGTGTTAAAAGATTGAAATTTGTGGTTTTAAATCCTTTAATAACACTCCTCGTTTGAATCCGTGGTAGAGATGATGATGAATCTGTTCCGACACTCGATACTCGTATGCTTGATGTTTGAAGCCAATAATTTTTTAAGTGATAAGAATGATGATGATTCCTGCTAAACAAATTACATGATGAAAATGAGGTTGATGATCTCTGTTAGTTGTTTGAAAGATGATAGTGAATTTGTTGTTTGATGTTTGAACCCATTAATTTCTCTTAGTAATAAAGGTTATAATGATGCATGATAATTGTTTTTATCAATATGAATACTTGAATAATGCCCTTAATGATTCAATAAACTGATAGAATATGATATAAATGTTTAAGAATCTGGCCTGGGAATCAAGGATTGTGCTGCATTTTCATGGAAATGTACAATTGAGCATGCCTAGGGTACAACCCAGAGTTGAATGTCGCACACTGGGTAGGCTGTGGGGACCGCACAATGAATGTGTGGTGGGGACCACCCACAAAATAAATGAAAAGGGGAAATTTTGTGCTTTAACTTGGCCGCACACTCTTGAATCGACCATACACTTGATTGGATTTGAAAATGTTTGAATCACACACGAGTTGGGCTCAACAGGCCATTGAGTCGTGCACTATTATTGTTATCATTATATTTCTAATAATCTCTTAAACTTCATTATGGGCATATAAATAAACTAGGTATTAAATAAGATACACGATTCTAATTTCTAGTTAAGACTTATTATATTCCATGAAATATTATGTTTATTAAATATGACTATGCAAATATTTGGATATGCTAATGATTGTATACGCACTTATGAGGAATTTAGAAATTATGTGCTACTTATGTAAACACATGAAATACTTGTATACGTATCAGACCAAATGTCACACCCCGATATTTCCACATATTACCGGTGGGCCCGGCGGGGAGTATCGTGACGTAGTTGATATCATCATAGTCAATACACACAATATAATAGCACAGCGGAAGTCTGGGTGAATAAACTATTACAAACCATATTGTCTGTGTGTTCGAGTTTATAAATGTACAGACTGGAATGTAATAAGATCCACAGGCGGATCATAAACAAATACAAAAGAAAACAAAAGACAGACTGCAGGCATCTTATGGACTTGCAAGATCCTTTAAAGACACCCTATAGCTCCAGCCTATTTCGAGAGGTACCTGTCAAATCAGTCTTTAAGAAAATACGTCAGTTTACACTGGTAAATACAATTAACTGACTCTTTTGAAAAGGTTTGAAAATTTGTTTGAATGCACGTGGCACAAATCTTTTATAACTTGGGACAATTATTTAAATATAATCTTGTATACAGATTTATATGTTTGTCATACAATTGGGGCCGGTTGGAAGCCGGTCATGATTAACCGACTCACCACTTGTAGAACCCACAAAGGAGTTATCCCCAACATGTGGGTTTATATTTAGCATTTTGCATCTGTCAGGTGTATGCCTGCACCCCGTGCATAGGTCGTGGCCATTTTTAAATAAATGAGCCGAGGATATCCAGGACACGGTCGTTAACCCCCAATGCTTATGTTATCAAACAAGACAGATTAAAACGGGTTATGTAATTTATTAATCACAATCCGATTAAATGATTCCATACCCGACCAAGTGGTATTATTATAATACCATATCCCAAGCCCGTATAGGGAAAATAAGTTAAAAGTATTTACCTGATGCTAGCAGTAAAAATCTTAAGACTCTTGATTGGCACCTTCTACCGGAAGCTACTAATCTGTATTAGAAGGTTTAATAACCTATTAGGATGCTAACGGGTCTTTAATTAAGTCAGAGACTTAGGCCGGCTAGCTAGAAAGAAACCTTATGGTTCTAAACGCTAGATTAAGCGGAGAATGGAACAGAATGAGATTTAGACCCGACAAGCTTGGATACTTGTATAATGTGGGTAAACTAAATACATTCTGGAATTTGAGGATTAAATGAAAAGGTTTGACCCGTTTCGACTATTTTATGTAAACTAGTCACATAAGCCGATCCGAACGCGTAAATGCGTAACGAGTAACCAAATAAATTATATACAGGTCTTAATCATTATTATGCTTAAAATATGTCAATACTTCAGTAAAATATTAACATATATGCCCAAAAATTTATTTAACCCAAAATAAGTCCCATAAGGGCATTTTGGTAATTTTAATGCCCATAAAAGAGTTTAATTATGCAACTGAGTTTCAGACCTGGTTTCATCAGTAAAAATAAGTATTTTTATAACTTATATCAGTAAGATACTTTATATATGTGAAAATTACATTATTTAACCAAACTATGTCCCGTAGGGGCATTTTAGTAATTTTACATAGGCTTTAAAGGTAAAAATACATTTCTGAGTTTAGAAACTTTAACTTACTGTATAATTATATAAATTAACTTAAAACATCAGTAGGTAATGAGTTTTAAATGTTCAATATAGTTTTGACCCATACTATGTACTAAAAATGCCTAAAAAGTGGTTTAAAGGAGTATTCGGGTTAATATTGAAAATCTGAGTTTTTAATCAGTTTGTACAGCTCAAAATACTTTATTTATTATAAGAAATCATTAGCAAAAGGTTTGGTACTAAAAAGATATGTAGAACTCATTTTATGCATGAAAAGGGTAAAACCGGCATTTACCGAAATTAAGCTAAAATCCTATGTTATGCTCAATCTAAAAATAATTAAAAATCTTTAATATTCCCAAAATATTATTTCACATCAGTAAGTATGAGGTTTGGTGATAAAAATAAGGTTTAGATAGGCTTCATACTAATTATGCCATTTAATTACTAAAAAATCCCTTAATTACGCTATTGAGCATAACTCCCATTTTAGACCTCCAATTGGTGTCAAATTTTTAGGACATGTTTAAATATCAGTAGCAAAGGTTTTTATTCAATCACATTGTTAAAAATCTTGGTTGTAAGTAAAAAGGGCGTTTATGGCATTATTAAGCATAATTACGATCAAGTGCATATAATTCAAACCATTAGGTATTATGTAATATAATTCCAGGGGATTATACTACTAAGTAATGTGGTCCTAATGGAAGCTTAAAACATGGGTGTATTAAGCTTAAACGGGTCAGAACTGAAAGTCAAGCAAAAGTCAAGCTTTTGTGACTTTCGGTTAATAATTGACCTTAGACTATTAATTGTCGGGTTAGGGCTGTTAAAACATGTTTTAATATTAATTACCAAGTTATTAGAATGTTAAAATATAATTTAGAAACTCAGGTTTATTAATTTTAATCATATTCAAACATTCTGCCCAGTTTGACTTTTTGTCAAACTACTTTGACCCGACAATTGACCAGTCAAACGAGATAATTAGGAGGTGCCCTTTTAGGGGTTAATCACCTACACTAATGTGGTCTTAAAACCACTTTCAATTTGGTCAGTGGTTAAGCCACATGTAATAAAAACGAAAGTCAAACTAATTTTACGTTAAGTTTGACTTATGAGCAATTAAGCTAAATTAAACGACTAAACAAGTAATTAGAAGCTTACTTAGGGTCCTAGCAAACTTTTCTACACTTGATTATCCTCTTCAAACAGTTGGAAGCTCCAGAGCAAGTCCCACAAGTGATTGTTGCAATGTGTGTCAAGAACACATGAACTAAGGCTCTTTATATAGCCACATTCTTGAAGCTAGATCACTTCCAGGTGTAATAGGAAGCTCCAAGATTGACCCAAGTGTCCTAGCTACTCATTTAAACCGACTTACAAGCCCCTAGGTCGATACAATCTAGATTAAGGCGGTGGAACTGGCAACCCGTAGCTGGCATTCACATTCTGTCATCTGAAGACCGTCGCGTAGCGCGACGGCTAAGGGTCCAATGGTCGCACTACGCGACCACCTCTGTTACCAGTTCAACAAGTTTAAAAAGCTGGCAATTTCAGTCCCTTGACGTTTTTAACCCTTTTAAACATGATTTTTGACAAAGGAGACCCTTGTAATTATTTTCTTGGGGCCCAAGGATATATAAACAAACTCCGTTAGGCTCGGGTTCGTTAAATATCACTATGAAAGCAAGTTTCGTCAAGTTTACACTTTTGGCCCAAAGTCTTGAAATCAATCTTAACGATATCGAAACCATACGAAATTTATACCACTTATTCTTAAGAGTATATTTGAATGTCTCGAAGCCTCGGTTTCGTTAAAAGGTCACTCAGAGGTCAGGATTGACATGTTGACACGTTTAACCCTTGTATTATAATAATCTTTCGATTATTTTTGTATACGGCTTCTAACACCCAATCAATCACTCATTCAAGAATATATTCATCGTGTTAGGTCATTCAGAGGCACAAGTTTGGCATGTTGACACTTTTAGTCCCTGTGGTTTCATAGTTTCGTTATTCGACAACTTTGGCCTTTCAACTGAAATCTTTCACACCTTTGGAGTTTATGACACGTGTCTATATACAATTGGACATGTTTTTCCGTGGTGTTACATCCTCACCCCCTTAAAAGAAATCTCGACCACGAGATTTACTGAAATAAGTAAGGGTATTTCTGGTTCATAGTGGACTCGACTTCCCACGTATACTCGGGACCTCTACGGGCTTCCCATTTGACCTTTACTATAGGTACTTGTTTTCTTCGGAGCCTTTTAACCCGTCGATCCTCGATCGATATAGGTTTCTCAACAAATCTCAAACTTTCATCAATTTGCACGTCCTTATGAGACATTATTAGAGATTCATCGGTTGGGCTTTTCTTGAGATTACAAATGTGAAACACATTATGAATCCCACTTAGCTCCTCCGGCAAGTTCAGCTTATAAGCTACACTACCGATACATTCGATAATCTCGAATGGCCCAATATACCTAGGGCTCAACTTACCCTTCTTACCAAAACGCATCACACCTTTCCAGGGTGATACTTTTAGTAGAACTTTATCGCCTATTTCAAACTTTAGATACCTTCGCTTCCCATTAGCATAGCTTTTCTGCCTGTCCCTGGCAGCTTTTAAGCGATCACGAATTTGGATAATCTTTTCCGTTGTTTCAAGGACTATCTCAGGTCCTGATAACTGAGCTTCTCCTACTTCTGCCCAACAGACAGGCGTTCTGCATCTCCTACCATACAATGCCTCAAAAGGTGCAGCCTGAATGCTGGTATGGTAGCTATTATTATAGGAGAACTCGATTAAGGGTAGATGATCATCCCAACTACCTCCTAAATCAATGACACATGCTCGCAGCATGTCCTCCAATGTTTGAATTGTACGCTCACTTTGTCCATCTGTCTGAGGATGGTAGGCGGTACTAAAGTTCAACCGTGTGCCCAAGGATTGTTGGAAACTTTTCCAAAAGTGAGAGGTGTATCTAGTATCTCTATCTGAGATAATAGCCACCGGTACGCCATGTAGAGCCACAATCTTGTCTACATATAACTGGGCTAATTTATCTGAGCTATGAGTTTCTTTAATGGGTAAGAAGTGTGCCGACTTAGTCAGTCTATCCACAATAACCCATATTGTGTCATTTCCGTGTTTCGTCTTAGGTAACTTGGTTATGAAGTCCATAGTTACCATTTCCCACTTCCATGTGGGAAGTTCTGGTTGTTGCAGCAGACCAGATGGTTTTTGATGTTCAGCTTTAATCTGAGCACAAGTTAGGCACTTAGCTACATAGGTAGCAATAGATTTCTTTAAACCTATCCACCAATAATTAGCTTTTAAATCATGATACATCTTGTCACCACCCGGGTGAACTGAGTATTTGGAATTGTGGGCTTCCTGGAGGATTACCTCTCGAAGTCCTCCATGAATAGGAACCCAAATTCTTTCATTCATCCTAAGGATTCCATCCTTCCCAGGTGTTAACTGGTCGAAAATTTTACCTAAATTTTCATTTGGGAGGTTATCTTCCAAAACGGCGTCCTTCTGTGCAGCTAATAGTCTTTCATTCAGACTATTCTTCAACTCAATGCTCTTGGCATTGATCCTAATTGGCTTAACTCTTTCCTTTCGGCTTAGAGCATCCGCGACCACATTCGCTTTACCAGGATGGTAGCGAATCTCGCAATCATAGTCGTTTAAGGTTTCCATCCAACGACGTTGTCTCATATTGAGTTCTTTTTTATTGAACAAATGTTGGAGACTTTTGTGATCAGAGAATATCACACATTTAGTTCCATATAAATAATGTCTCCACAACTTAAGTGCGAATACAACGGCACCCAACTCCAAATCGTGGGTGGTGTAGTTTTTCTCATGCACTTTCAGTTGTCGTGATGCGTAGGCAATCACCTTGCCTCGCTGCATGAGCACACAACCCATACCGGTGTGTGAAGCATCACAGTATACGACAAAGTCTTCAATTCCATCAGGCAAAGTTAGTACCGGAGCATTGCTCAACCTTTGCTTAAGTATCTCGAAGGATTCTTGTTGTTTTGAACCCCAATCAAACTTAACTTTCTTACGGGTCAAGGATGTTAATGGTGAGGCTATCCTTGAGAAGTTTTCAATGAATCTCCTATAATAACCTGCTAACCCTAGAAAGCTACGGATTTCGGTTGGAGTCTTGGGCGTATCCCAATTCATAACAGCTTCTACTTTGGCAGGATCCACCTGGATGCCTTTCTCACTAACGACATGTCCAAGAAATTGGACTTGGCGAAGCCAAAACTCGCACTTGGAGAATTTAGCATACAACTTCTCCTGTCGCAGTAACCCTAAAATGCATCGAAGATGCTTCTCGTGATCATCCTTATTACGAGAATAGATAAGTATATCATCTATGAAGACGATGACAAACTTGTCTAAGTATGGTTTACAGACTCTATTCATGAGGTCCATGAATGCTGCTGGAGCGTTAGTGATTCCAAAGGGCATCACTAAAAATTCGAAGTGTCCATACCTCGTCCTGAATGCTGTTTTAGATACATCTTCAGTTCTAACCTTAAGTTGATGATACCCGGATCTCAAATCAATTTTTGAAAAGAAGCTCGCTCCTTGGAGCTGATCAAATAAATCATCGATTCTGGGTAAAGGATAACGATTCTTAATTGTTACCTTGTTTAGCTCACGGTAATCAATGCATAGACGCATTGATCCGTCCTTCTTTTTCACAAATAATATTGGAGCTCCCCAAGGGGAAGAACTAGGTTGTATGAAACCTTTCTCCAACAATTCATCCAATTGAGTTCTGAGCTCTTTCATTTCCGTAGGCGCTAGGCGATAAGGAGCTCGTGCTATAGGTGCTGATCCTGGTATAATGTCTATCCTGAACTCTACTTGCCTCTCAGGAGGTAATCCAGGTAATTCGTCAGGAAAGACATCAGGATATTCGGAGATAATCGGAATGTCTTCAATTTTTGGCTTAGGTTCATTCACAGTTACTTGCGCCATGTAAATGACACGTCCACTTTTCATACACTGCGCTAACTTGAGAATAGACATATTGCTAGGCAATCCATATTGAGTATCTCCCTGAATGGCGACCGATTCACCAGAAGGGGTTTTGATAATGACTAGCTTTTTATCACAGGCAATTTGGGCTTGGTTATGCGACAACCAATCCATGCCTAAAACTATATAAAACCCAGCCAATTTCATTGGCAAGAGAGATAGCGGAATAGAGTGATTCTTAATGGATATGGAACATCCATTAAGAAGAGTGGAAACTGTTTCTAAGGTACCATCAGCAAGTTCTACCTCGTATTTTATGTCTAGAGTCTTAATAGGCAGATTCAATTACTTACAGAATTTATGGTCTACAAAAGACTTATCAGCACCGGAATCAAATAAGACTCTAGCATAATTATTATTTACGAGGAAGGTACCTGTTATGACATTCTCGTCATTCACTGCTTCCTTTGCTTGCAACTGAAAAACTCTTGCATTGTTTTTCTTTGCTTCCTCTGTCTTCTTTGCGTTCTTGGGGCAATTGGTTTTGATGTGCCCCTTTTCATTACAACCGTAGCAGGTTGCATCCTTTATATTTCGGCACTCAACAGACTTGTGCCCTTTCTTTTTGCAGATCCCACAAGGTTTAGCTTGTGGATCTTGATTGCATTTCCCGAAATGCCTTTTATTACAAGTCTTACATCTGGGCTTGTCATTCGACTGCCCCTTTTTGGAACTAGAGTTCCCTTTGCTCTTTTTGTTTGACTGAGGAGACTTGTCTTCCTCTCGTTTCCTCTTTCCTTCATCGTTTGCCCTCTTCGCCCTACTCCTCACAACATCTAAAGTGAGGGATAAGGATAGATCCACAGCGGATCTATAAGTGGCTGGCTTTGAGGCCTTAACATTTCCCTTTACTTCAGGGGCCAAGCCACCAATGAAACGCGCGATGCGTTTGGGTTCAGGAGTGACTAAGTATGGTACCAATCTTGACATAGAGTTGAAACTAGTCACATAGGATCTACAATCTAGATCCTTCATTACTAGGGTGAGGAAATCCGATTCAATCCTCTCAACCTCATGTTGAGGGCAGTAGGTATCCTTTACAAGATCTACAAACTTTTCCCATGAAAGATTATACAAGTGAACCTTCCCAGTAGACTGTACTAGGGCTTTCCACCACGTAAGGGCATCACCTTTGAAAGACTGTGATACAAACATCACCACATCCTCCTTAGCACATCTGCTGATGTCTATTACGGTTTCCATCTCGTCTAACCATTTTATACAATCAATTGCCCTCTTTTCTCCAGTAAAGTCCCTAGGCTTACAGGAGACAAAATATTTGTAGGTACAACCCTTGGCGTACCTAGAAGTTGGCTTGAGGACTAATTGCTTTTTGGGTTTATCACTCCGGTTAGTTGAGTGCTGAGACTCACTTTTCTTATTAGAGTGGGGTTGAGAATGGGATTTCGAGTGAGTTTGAGACTTAACGATACTAGGCTCTTTAAACTTAGCATCTACCGCTTGAGAAACTGCTGCGGTGATCATTGCCTGCAGATCTGCACCAGTGATATTTATTCTGGTTTTGTCGCCTTCTGAAGGATGACTGCTTGCTTCGTCCGAGCCAGCCATTTTTTAATACTATATCAAACATAGATGATATATTTAATTTACATATTAGATCATCACATTGATGAGTAGATGGTCATGGTATTATTAAACCATACAAACCAAAAATAATAATCATAGAGATGTTCGTATTATACAAAGTTCGTCTTAAGGGACATTTAAAATAGCTTAGAAAAGCTTGTCACATGGACGATTAAATATAACCAACGATCCTCTGGATCAGTGATTATTTAAGGGTCGAACAAAGTTCATCGCCTTTTTGACAAGAAGTTTATAAATAAAACTTTCATTGTCTTTATTACACCTTTGCTTATATGCATACATCTCTAATGGATGTGTGGTGTATACATCATATTGATGTTTATTAGCCATGATTCATGATGATCATATAAGCTAAAAATAGTGGCTTGGAAAAATCCAATATATTAGTAATATTGTGTGATTTCTCGTACCGCACAATGTAGGATGGTTAACATGTTTTCAGATGTTAACCGGGAGTCACATCTTAAAAAGGTTATACCATCATAGCCATTAAATATTTTGGCTAGGTTATACCTCTAAGAGTTTATTAGGCGGAATAAATAAAATTGAAATGAAGTAGTATGGCATAATAAATTACATATTTAAAACTAAATCAACTGCATTAAAACCATGATACGGTTACAATGTTGCCCGAAAAGGGACTTTGAGAAAACAACACAAATCACCCTCACAGGGGTTTATTGAAAAACATTGCCCACGCAGGGGCGTACTGAAAAACATTGCCCACGCAGGGGCTTACGGAAACAGAAATAAGTCCGCGCAGGGACTTGATACATGAAAACGAAACAAACGTCCTCGCAGGGACTTTATTACAAACAAGCAAAACAACCCAACATCACCCTATTTCTTCTTACCCTTGAGAAGGTTCATGAGGCCTTTAACAAAACCAGAGTGTTTTTTCTTATTTTCGTCAGCCTTATGTTCAACCCTCTCTAACCTCTCTAGAATCTCTTGCGTCTGCTGCTGCTGATATGGAGGAGGTTGTTGGTATGGTGGGTATCCCGTAGGATAGTATGGTGGGTATGAAGAAGGGTAATGATGATGGTATTGGGCAGCTGAAAGATACGGATCCTGAGTCCCATAGTCGGATGGGTATCCAGACGGGTTATACCCAGATGATCCTGGGTAGGTTGGGATAGGGTTGTCGAAACCCGTCGGTGGTTGAAGTGGTGCGTGTGAAACTGGCGGAAGGTTATCTTCCGTCACCGTGCGTGACGACTCACCCAACTGGGGGTTTTCTGGGATAGCAGGATACGAGCTCGAGCCACGAGGAGATGACAACCTTGGTCCCCCACGAACCGACATCCTAGCATTTCTCCCTCGTCTAGGTGGCGGGGGAGGTTGTTGAGGTGGATCCTCAACTGGCAAGGGTGGTGGGGTAACCGCTCGAAGCTGTGGCTCATCCAAGGGAGGTTGGCTAGGTGAGCTATGGTATGAAGGCGTGAAATACCAGTCATACTGGCCCATCTTCTCCTGGAATGAGTCGGGCCCGTTGTAGGGTGATCCCACAAATGGAGATCCGCTAGAGATACTAATCGGGTGCCCTGGTGTACCAGTTTGCAAGTCCGGGTCGGGGTCGTCATCCATCTCCATCTCTTGCGAAAAATGATCCTCAGGTCCTAAAGGGTTATAGCCCAAAAAGTCGTTAACATAAGCGTTAGGATTGAATTGTGAAGGTGAGTAAGTGGAATCTGATTGGTGAAAAGGATGAGATTGGTAAGAATGGTATGATGGGTTGGATTGGTGAGTTCCCAAAGAAAGGGGAGAATGATGAGGTTCGTTCAGATTAGGCATCCCAAAGTAAGGAGGGTCTGATGGTGATGACCCCAGCGAGACAGAATGTCTTGCTGGTTCAGGGTTGTGGCTCCAATCTTTGGAGTCGGAACCGGTAAGCGAATCGGATGGAGTGCGCCTGTGAGAAGGTCCGGAGCTACTAGAGGGTCCTCCACGCATAGGTCCCTTGCCTCGTCCCCTTAGTCTTGGCGGCATTTTCCTGTTAAAACAAGTAGATATAATAAAGCAATAAAAGGAAGGTTAAGAGTAAAATCCTAGGTCATTTGCCTAGACTCGAGAGTCTAAGGAATGTGCTTATTGTGTCATTGAGATTAAACACAAAAGGCTAGTGTTTAATTCACTCAATGTTGGCTCTGATACCAACCTGTCACACCCCGATATTTCCACATATTACCGGTGGGCCCGGCGGGGAGTATCGTGACGTAGTTGATATCATCATAGTCAATACACACAATATAATAGCACAGCGGAAGTCTGGGTGAATAAACTATTACAAACCATACTGTCTGTGTGTTCGAGTTTATAAATGTACAGACTGGAATGTAATAAGATCCACAGGCGGATCATAAACAAATACAAAAGAAAACAAAAGACAGACTGCAGGCATCTTATGGACTTGCAAGATCCTTTAAAGACACCCTATAGCTCCAGCCTATTTCGAGAGGTACCTGTCAAATCAGTCTTTAAGAAAATACGTCAGTTTACACTGGTAAATACAATTAACTGACTCTTTTGAAAAGGTTTGAAAATTTGTTTGAATGCACGTGGCACAAATCTTTTATAACTTGGGACAATTATTTAAATATAATCTTGTATACAGATTTATATGTTTGTCATACAATTGGGGCCGGTTGGAAGCCGGTCATGATTAACCGACTCACCACTTGTAGAACCCACAAAGGAGTTATCCCCAACATGTGGGTTTATATTTAGCATTTTGCATCTGTCAGGTGTATGCCTGCACCCCGTGCATAGGTCGTGGCCATTTTTAAATAAATGAGCAGAGGATATCCAGGACACGGTCGTTAACCCCCAATGCTTATGTTATCAAACAAGACAGATTAAAACGGGTTATGTAATTTATTAATCACAATCCGATTAAATGATTCCATACCCGACCAAGTGGTATTATTATAATACCATATCCCAAGCCCGTATAGGGAAAATAAGTTAAAAGTATTTACCTGATGCTAGCAGTAAAAATCTTAAGACTCTTGATTGGCACCTTCTATCGGAAGCTACTAATCTGTATTAGAAGGTTTAATAACCTATTAGGATGCTAACGGGTCTTTAATTAAGTCAGAGACTTAGGCCGGCTAGCTAGAAAGAAACCTTATGGTTCTAAACGCTAGATTAAGCGGAGAATGGAACAGAATGAGATTTAGACCCGACAAGCTTGGATACTTGTATAATGTGGGTAAACTAAATACATTCTGGAATTTGAGGATTAAATGAAAAGGTTTGACCCGTTTCGACTATTTTATGTAAACTAGTCACATAAGCCGATCCGAATGCGTAAATGCGTAACGAGTAACCAAATAAATTATATACAGGTCTTAATCATTATTATGCTTAAAATATGTCAATACTTCAGTAAAATATTAACATATATGCCCAAAAATTTATTTAACCCAAAATAAGTCCCATAAGGGCATTTTGGTAATTTTAATGCCCATAAAAGAGTTTAATTATGCAACTGAGTTTCAGACCTGGTTTCATCAGTAAAAATAAGTATTTTTATAACTTATATCAGTAAGATACTTTATATATGTGAAAATTACATTATTTAACCAAACTATGTCCCGTAGGGGCATTTTAGTAATTTTACATAGGCTTTAAAGGTAAAAATACATTTCTGAGTTTAGAAACTTTAACTTACTGTATAATTATATAAATTAACTTAAAACATCAGTAGGTAATGAGTTTTAAATGTTCAATATAGTTTTGACCCATACTATGTACTAAAAATGCCTAAAAAGTGGTTTAAAGGAGTATTCGGGTTAATATTGAAAATCTGAGTTTTTAATCAGTTTGTACAGCTCAAAATACTTTATTTATTATAAGAAATCATTAGCAAAAGGTTTGGTACTAAAAAGATATGTAGAACTCATTTTATGCATGAAAAGGGTAAAACCGGCATTTACCGAAATTAAGCTAAAATCCTATGTTATGCTCAATCTAAAAATAATTAAAAATCTTTAATATTCCCAAAATATTATTTCACATCAGTAAGTATGAGGTTTGGTGATAAAAATAAGGTTTAGATAGGCTTCATACTAATTATGCCATTTAATTACTAAAAAATCCCTTAATTACGCTATTGAGCATAACTCCCATTTTAGACCTCCAATTGGTGTCAAATTTTTAGGACATGTTTAAATATCAGTAGCAAAGGTTTTTATTCAATCACATTGTTAAAAATCTTGGTTGTAAGTAAAAAGGGCGTTTATGGCATTATTAAGCATAATTACGATCAAGTGCATATAATTCAAACCATTAGGTATTATGTAATATAATTCCAGGGGATTATACTACTAAGTAATGTGGTCCTAATGGAAGCTTAAAACATGGGTGTATTAAGCTTAAACGGGTCAGAACTGAAAGTCAAGCAAAAGTCAAGCTTTTGTGACTTTCGGTTAATAATTGACCTTAGACTATTAATTGTCGGGTTAGGGCTGTTAAAACATGTTTTAATATTAATTACCAAGTTATTAGAATGTTAAAATATAATTTAGAAACTCAGGTTTATTAATTTTAATCATATTCAAACATTCTGCCCAGTTTGACTTTTTGTCAAACTACTTTGACCCGACAATTGACCAGTCAAACGAGATAATTAGGAGGTGCCCTTTTAGGGGTTAATCACCTACACTAATGTGGTCTTAAAACCACTTTCAATTTGGTCAGTGGTTAAGCCACATGTAATAAAAACGAAAGTCAAACTAATTTTACGTTAAGTTTGACTTATGAGCAATTAAGCTAAATTAAACGACTAAACAAGTAATTAGAAGCTTACTTAGGGTCCTAGCAAACTTTTCTACACTTGATTATCCTCTTCAAACAGTTGGAAGCTCCAGAGCAAGTCCCACAAGTGATTGTTGCAATGTGTGTCAAGAACACATGAACTAAGGCTCTTTATATAGCCACATTCTTGAAGCTAGATCACTTCCAGGTGTAATAGGAAGCTCCAAGATTGACCCAAGTGTCCTAGCTACTCATTTAAACCGACTTACAAGCCCCTAGGTCGATACAATCTAGATTAAGGCGGTGGAACTGGCAACCCGTAGCTGGCATTCACATTCTGTCATCTGAAGACCGTCGCGTAGCGCGACGGCTAAGGGTCCAATGGTCGCGCTACGCGACCACCTCTGTTACCAGTTCAACAAGTTTAAAAAGCTGGCAATTTCAGTCCCTTGACGTTTTTAACCCTTTTAAACATGATTTTTGACAAAGGAGACCCTTGTAATTATTTTCTTGGGGCCCAAGGATATATAAACAAACTCCGTTAGGCTCGGGTTCGTTAAATATCACTATGAAAGCAAGTTTCGTCAAGTTTACACTTTTGGCCCAAAGTCTTGAAATCAATCTTAACGATATCGAAACCATACGAAATTTATACCACTTATTCTTAAGAGTATATATGAATGTCTCGAAGCCTCGGTTTCGTTAAAAGGTCACTCAGAGGTCAGGATTGACATGTTGACACGTTTAACCCTTGTATTATAATAATCTTTCGATTATTTTTGTATACGGCTTCTAACACCCAATCAATCACTCATTCAAGAATATATTCATCGTGTTAGGTCATTCAGAGGCACAAGTTTGGCATGTTGACACTTTTAGTCCCTGTGGTTTCATAGTTTCGTTATTCGACAACTTTGGCCTTTCAACTGAAATCTTTCACACCTTTGGAGTTTATGACACGTGTCTATATACAATTGGACACGTTTTTCCGTGGTGTTACACCAAATGTGGTAACTATAAATAGGACGTAGTTGATCTAAATAACTAAAACAAGTAAAACCCTCTACCGAGCAAACCATGGTGAGTTCACACACACTAAAAGCATATGTCTCGGGGGGACACGGACGAACTACTATCCAGGGGAAGGATACTTTTAAACTGCTATTCCTAGGGGGAATACGTTTGGATATTATTTATAAATCATGTCTTAGCAAACTAAACGAAACTCTATCATGAAGTCCCCACTTTACGATACCGATTCGTCGCCGGGGGCGAACAGGATATTAGTTTATAGCGCTATTAGGTTTGACAAACCTTACACCGTGACCGGGGGGATCGGGCATGAACTAGTAGGCCTTGAAACTTGGTCAATGATGATAGACATTGACTTGGGGCACAACAACACAACGTCTCAGTATTCGGTATTTACAGTTTAGCGAGCTTACAGATGGGGTAGCTCCCCATAACGTGATTATAAATGTTTTATCTAAACAACCTTCGTTTTTAAAATTTAAAATTGGATGATTTGTGAACTCGCCAACTTTATGTTGACACCCTACTGCATGTTTTGCAGGTAATTAGTAATGGCAGGAGCATTCTGCTTGAGGAGTGTAGTGGTCGTGCTAACCCGTGTCGGGTTTTAAATAAATTTAAACTTTGGACTTTTGATTGAACTGTTGAACTATGCTTCCGCTATTTCCTTTAAACGTTTTTTTAAACTCGAGACTTTGATGTGGACCTTAGTAGTCACTAATCGTATTTTGATAAATTGCTTTATTTTATGATTGTTCAATATGATTGGTGGCTAGATCCTGGTCAGTCACACGCCTCGCGGTAATACTCCGCATGTGGAATTTGAGGGTGTGACAGATTGGTATCAGAGCCATTGGTTATAGTGAACTCGGTTTTGAAAAGAAAAGTTTTTTTTGAGAAAAACCAAACTATAACTTATTTTGTACTAAGCAACCCGCGACGACACTACACTCCAAGTGCAAGGCTCAATACCTTAGACTTCATGGCTAGGGCATGTGTTTATTTGTTACTTGTTTAGTGCATATGTGATGCTATATGTACTAGTGTGCTTAATTATATATGTATGTGTATATATGTGGGTACTTGTGTGCAATGGTTAATTCTCCTCTTACTTGTTCTTACGACACTACGACGTCATTCTCATACTGTGTTTTCTGGATATGAAGACAATGAGCGGATACGGAAGAGGTAACGTCAACATGACTCAGGATCAGCTAACGAGACTGATTAACACTGTGGCTGCAGCTTTGGCAACCCACCCTGGAGGTAAACAAGTCATTCTGGGATGTTTAGATCCTACTCTTGTACCATTTTATTGTTCTTAAATCTATTCGCTTCGTTTTGTGCGACAGGACAACCTGCACCTCCTCAACCTCGCATTTGCACATTCAAAACCTTCATGGATTGCAAAACTCTCACTTTCAATGACACTGAGGGAGCCATAGGTGTTCTACACTGGATCAAAAAGATCGAATCTGTGTTTGTTGTGTGTTAATGTCCTGCTGCTAACTGGGTGAAGTTTGCTACTGTTACTCTCGAAGGAAACGCACTTTTTTGGTGGAATGCGCAAGTTCAGATGCTCGGGTTGGCAAATGCCAACGCTACTCCTTGGGACGACTTCAAGAATTTGATCAAAGAAGAGTACTGTCACAGGGATGACATACACAAGCTCGAGAATGAGTACTATGAGCTGAAAATGGTTGGATCGGAAATCAAGACGTACACTAAGCGATCCAATGACTATGCTGCTCTTTGCCCCAACATGTCTCAACCTGTCTATCGAAGAATTGAGCTGTATATCAGGGGTCTGGTTCCCGAAATTCAAAGTCTGGTGACCTCAGCTAAACTCCCCACGATCCAACAAGTTATCCGTCTGGCTCACCGTCTCACCAATCAAGCTGTGGAACAGGGCAAGCTGCCCAAACATATCGATGCTACTACTGAAACCTCTGGAGAGAACAAACGCAAGTGGGATGGCAACCAGGGCAAAGATGCTAATCCCGCACAAACAACAGGGGAAGTTTGAGAACAACAAAGGCCATCACCATCAAGCAAACCAAAATCTGGGTGGTTATCGAGGGAACCACCCCAAGTGCAACAAGTGCAACAGGGTAGACCGTGAACAGGAAATCCATGTCAGCGATGCAACAAAATGGGGCACGAGGCCAAGGATTGTAGAAGCTTTTACCCTGCAAGGCAAAACCAACCTCAACAGCAGCATCATGGTAACCGCAAGTGTTGTTTTCAGTGTGGAGCTGAAGGTTACATCAAGAAGAGTTACCTCCAACTGAATCAGAATAACCAAGGCGTTGGGAATAACAACAACAACAACAAAAACAATGGCGGGAATAGTGCAAGAGGAAGAGCCTTTGTGATAGGCGTTGGTGAAGCAAGGAATGATCCCAACGTTGTGGCGGGTAAGTTCCTACTTGATGATCGTTATGTTTCTGTGTTGTTTGATTCTGGAGTCGATACTAGTTATGTATCCCTACGTATTAGTAAGACGCTTAAGGCCGTACCAACACCCTTAAACTCTAAGCACGTCGTTGAATTAGCTAATGGTAGAAACATCGAGACCTCACACGTTATCAACAATTGCAAGCTTGTACTATCTGGTCAGACTTTCTTCATAAATCTCTTTCCCATCATTCTCGGAAGCTTCGACATTGTCATCGAAATGGATTGGTTATCAAAACATTGGGCCGAGATACTCTGCCAAGAGAAAGTTGTTCGCATTCCTCGTTCTTTTGGCGAACGTCTTCTTGTTCTAGGCGACAAAAGTGGTGCAGTCACAGGCATCATTTCATTCTTAAAGGCCCAAAAGTGTTTGTAGAAGGGGCATACTGCTATTTTAGCACTTGTCAATGACACTCAGGAGAAGGAAAGAAATATTGAAGACTTTCCCATCGTACGTGATTTCCCAGAGGAATTACCTGGACTCCCACCTCATCGCCAAGTTGAATTTCAGATCGAGATAACTCCTGGAGCGGCGCCTATAGCTCGTGCTGTCACACCCTGAATATTGCGGAAGCGTGATTATGGTGTGACTTACTTAATACCATTGCATTCAATCATAACAACAACTAAATGATAAAACCATAGATGTTCATCCATTAATTAAGTTTAAAACAAAACAACATTGTTTGAAACATAGACTTCAAATTCAAATTACAAACCATACAAATTGTTTTAGAGTTCCATAAGGACTCATCAAAAGCCTTTAAATAAAACCAAGATTTGGAAGAGGTGTCTTGTCCAGGATAGGACACCCTATCCAAACCCTAAGACCATGGATGACATCTTTTTTTCTTGACATAACTCGAAACATGCAAACGCCTGCCAGATCCACATCTAATTCCCAGAAATACATGTAGTTTGAAAACATCAACAAAAGTTGAGCGAGTTCATGTGTTTGTTTGTGAGTATGAATAACCTTTGTAATCACTGAAAATATGTATGTATGTTTGTATGTGAATATGAATAGATCAATTAATGGTTTGCAAGGCCATCAACATGTGTGCAACGGTGTAGGAAGGCTCAATCCTTTGCGTATTTCGTACCGGGCCTCCCGGCTGGAACGACATAGTCACAACATGAGCCAACTCGCGGACTCATGGGTGGGGCTCGCAACACCCAAATAGATCTATCACTCATGCCCCTCGGTCCTTCTAAAGGATTAATGGTCTCAAGATAACGCCTACCCATTCACATGATCTAACAGTTCATTTCATTTGTAATCGTAATCATTTGTAACATGTATTTCACCCCCGAAGTTATAAAACTGAAAAACATTTAAAAGAAAAGGGGGACATGAACTCACAGTCTTGCGTCTTCAGTCACCGTAACTCAAGCTTCTTTGGGTAAACACGACTACCTACAACGGACTACTGTCTATTAGACGAACGAGCCGTGCCTTGATTTAGTATTTAGTTTTTGAGTTACATTTCTTCGTATATTCAATATTATCCCAAGTTATACAATTATTTGTCAAAATAATTAATATTTTAACTTAAATGATATTTATTAAATTTTAGAATAATAGTTAAAACAATATAATTTAACTTAATACTTCCCAAGTATTTATACTTGTATTTCCTTCCCAAGGATGGGTGTATTTGTATTCGTATTCTTGTATTTGTATATTTTTTGCCATGTATTGGTGTCGTATTCCGGTGTGTATTTATACGTGTGAGAATACGTATTTTACTGTATTCATTAAGTATTCATATTAAATTTTCCGGAATATTATTTCTAATAAAAGTCCACCAATATATATTTCCAAAATATATATTGTAACAAATGTTATTTAGAAAAATTATTTATAACTTTTCTTTTGGCAAAAATATTCGTATTTTCATATATGTTCCAAAAATAATATATTTTCAAGTCTAACTTAGAAAATATATATAAACTTACTTTTCTCCAAAAATAATGTATTTCAAGTTTACTCAAGAAAATATATATTTTCCCAAAAATAATATATCTTCTAATAATCCCGAGAAAATATATTTTTACTTCAAAAATATAATGTATTTTCTTCTTGTCAAAAATATGATATAAATTCGTAATAATTGTAAAAATCATATTTCTGGTTCCTTTGATGTCCAAAACATTATTTACCAAAAATTATACTTATGAGTAAGTTTTTCGGAATATTTTGTAAGTTACATTTCTTGTTTGGTTTCGCCAATATTTTGTGTGTAACTTGTATATTTATTCCTTGAGATTTTTGGTAATATTTTGGATTGTAATCCTTGGTATTTTGGTGTATTATATTATTTCATGTCCTAAAATAAGATAACTAATACACAAAATATATAAATAATCACACACATGGTGTCTTCTAAATATATATTTCCTAAATACATATTTAGTCACTTTTATTTATAAAAACCAACCTCCGATGATTATAATTTTTGTAGCAAAAATTATGGCAAAGTTTATGTAACAATTTATTGTTGAAAATACACTTGTAAGTGTATGTTTATAAATATTTTTTTCTAAGTGTTTATGTTTTTAGAAAATTTTGCCATAGTTTCCCCTAAAAATGGAGGTTTCCATGCTTTCAAGCATATCATTTTCTTTTGTAAAAATCATCACAATCAATTCACAATCAACAATAAACAACCTTTACTTACCAATTTTGCCAAAATCATGTTTAATCTACCACTTCATGAACTTGAATATTTGTAAAAATTTGTAGGAACTTACTAGTATTCTTAGTAAGCCTTGTTATCCTTTAAAGTGTAATTAGTTCTTTAAAAAATTCATTTTTAAGGAAGTTAGATGTTTACAACTTCAAATCATGTTTTCCAAAAATACTTCTTTATGCATTCTTCTTATTTCACAAGTGTTTCTACACTTGTTTAACCATCAAAAACAAAGTTTGTTTATGTAAAAACCAAGATTTAGTAAGACTTGCATTTTTAACTTGGTTTCTTTAGAAATCATTCATAAATATTTAGATTTATATGATTAACAACTTACTTTGATCATGGTTTTTCAAGAAAACATTATGTTCCTTCAAGTTCATGCTTTATGTGTGGATGACTTCTCATCCTACAATAATTTCTATTCTCACATCTTGCTAGATTATATTTTTAAACATGATCTAGCAAGATCTTATGATGATCAACATCATTTCTATATACAATCAATGATCAACAAGCATAACAACTCATATTCATCAAGATATCTTCATTAAACATGCTTATGTTTAAGTTTCATTCTTATGATCTTTAGTGTTCTTCAAGTTTTTGATTATGATTCTTCTTTAACCACTAAAAATAGAAGTAAAATGGAGTGTATAAGGTTCTTACCACTAGCTCAAGGCTAGGGATGATTCAAGTGTAGAAATGAGATGGATAAAAGCAAACAAGAGAGGTCCTTGAACTTCCAATGGCTCATAGCTTCCTTGTATGGTCTCTAGCACCTTTGTGTATGCTTGGAATGGTTGAAGAAGATTGAATGATGATGGATGGATGTGTGTGTGTGTGTGAGTTCGGCCGAGAGTGAGCAAGGGAGGAGGAAGAGTTGTGTGTGTTTCAAGTGTGTGTGAAATGAGGTTATGATCCTACAAGTTCTTTTATAAACCATCTTAACATTTTAACCCTTGTATAACATGTTTAGTAAAGCATCTACATATCCATTTAAATATTGAAATAAAATCCACCACAAGTGGGACCCTTGTTGGGCCGTAGATAGGTGGCCGGGGGGGGGGGGGGGGGGTCTAGCATAGGTTTTAACCAAGTTAGTTACAATCTAGTTGAAATCCAAGTATTGGTTACGTGTTTTAGTTATTAGATATTTTTAGGAGGTGTTATGGTGTTCGGGGACCATAACTAGCTTGGTAATGTCAAAACAGTGCTTCTAGTGTACATTTGGTGTTTCGGGCAGTGTCCGGTTATTCGGTTGGTTACTGATTCGTTAAAGTGCTAAACTATGCAGTTTAGTGTTCTTTATGTACCCTTTTGTGACACTTTTAATTCCTGACACTTAGGAAAGCATTCAGGACCATTTAAGCATATTACTGCAGGAAATTAGATTGTTAAAATGCTGATTTATGCTGAATTTTGTTGAATTCAGCACTTTGGGTGAGTTTTAGGTACTTTCCGGTACTTAAACTATCACTTAGAAAGGCAGTTTTGGGATCCTTACTTTCCTACACACTATACTAGTGTAGTACTTAGTTTTTGGCTCATACTGGGTCTCAAAACACTGTCTGTCTATGTGCTGAGTTCTGTCAGTATTTTGCTGATTTATCCGTTTGCTGTGCTAACTGTGCTTCGTGCATCATTTATGTCAATAAGTTTGCATGCAGTAATGATATGACATTATGCGATATGTGATGCACATGTAAATATAATGCAGTAATCAGAAAGTAGTTAATTGTAATTCAGCACAGTCATTAAGCACTAATCATGGTTAATTAATTGTACGGATACCTGAATTTTTTGACAGTTGTCACACGTGCACCTTATCGACTGGCCCCAACCGAACTGGAGGAACTGTCTAAGCAATTGCAGGAACTGTTGGACAAAGGTTTTATTCGTCCTAGCTCATCACCTTGGGGAGCCCCATGGACTTTTTGTCAAGAAGAAAGACGGCACTTTTCGTATATGCATTGATTAGCGTGAGTTGAACAAAGTAACTATCAAAAACCGTTACCCACTCCCACGCATTGACGATCTATTCGACCAGCTGCAAGGATCGAGTTACTATTCTAAAATCGATCTACGATCGGGCTATCATCAGCTGAGAGTCCGCAACGAGGACATCTCTAAAACCACTTTCCGAACTCGTTATGGTCACTATGAATTTCTTGTCATGCCTTTTGGAATGACAAACGCGTTTGCGGTTTTCATGGATCACATGAACCGAGTGTTCAAACCATATCTTGATAAGTTAGTGATCGTATTCATCGACGACATTCTAATTTACTCAAGGAATCGGGAGGAACACGAGCATCACCTACGTCTTATTCTAGAACTCTTACGCAACAAACAACTCTACGCCAAGTTCTCGAAATGCGACTTTTGGCTTTGCGAAGTCCATTTCCTTGGACACATGGTCAATGAAGATGGGATTCACGTTGATCCAGCCAAAATTGACTCTGTCAAGAACTGGCCTGCACCTAAGACTCCAACCAAAATCCGTCAATTTCTGGAATTGGCGGGATACTATCATAGATTCATCGAGGGATTTTCGAAGATTGCTCAACCCCTCACAACTCTGACCCAAAGTGTGTTGCGTATAAATGGAACGATGCTCAGGAGTCCGCATTTCAGAAACTAAAGGAGAAACTCCGTAGTGATCCTATTCTTTCATTACCTGAAGACACCGATGACTTTGTTGTCTACTGCGACGCATCAATTCAAGGACTCGGTTGCGTGTTGATGCAATGTGAGAAAGTAATTGCCTACGCTTCTCGGCAACTCAAGACTCACAAACGGAATTACACGACACACGATTTGGAACTAGGAGCAATTGTCTTCGCACTCAAGATTTGGAGACATTACTTGTACGCTACCAAGTGCACGATTTACACCGATCACAAGAGCCTCCAGCTTATACTGGATTAGAAGGAGTTGAACATGCGGCAATGCCGATGGGTCGAACTCCTAAACGACTACGAGTGCGCGATCAAGTACCATCCGGGTAAGGAAAACGTTGTGGCTGATGCCCTAAGCCGGAAAGAAACCAAACCTAAGCGTGTTTGTGCCTTAAAGCTTACCATTCATTCGAACCTCCCTAACCAAATCCGAAACGCCCAGATTGAAACGCTGAAAGCAGAAAACCTCCTAGCTGAATCTATGCGGGGCATGGAAAAGCAGCTCGAACTTAAAGATGATGGTATGCACTATTTCATGGAACGTATTTGGGTTCCCTCTTACGGAAATCTCCGAGAGCTTGTGATGGATGAAGAACACAAGTCTCGTTACTCAATACATCCTGGTTCTAATAAGATGTATCACGATCTCAAGACCCTTTATTGGTGGCTTAATATGAAAACTGCCATAGCAAAGTATGTTAGCAAATGCTTGACCTGTGCTAGAGTCAAGATTGCATATCAAAAGTCGTCAGGCTTACCGCAATAACTAGAGTTGCCAACCTAGAAGTGCGAACAGATTTTCATGGATTTCGTCACCGGCTTACCAAGATCCCAAAGCGGAAACGATACCATCTGGGTGATCGTAGACCGCTTAAGCAAATCTGCGCATTTCCTCCCAATCAAAGAAACCGACAAGTTCTTAAAACTTGCAGCCGTCTAGTTGAAAGAGGTAGTAGCTAGGCACGGGGTGCCAACTTCTATCATCTCTGATCGCGACCCACGTTTCATGTCTGAATTATGGCAGACTATGGATAAATCCTTTGGCTCACAGTTAGACTTGAGCACTGCTTATCACCCACAGACTGATGGCCAGACTGAACGTACCATCCAAACACTCGAAGACATGCTGAGAGCATATGTTATCGACTTTGGGAACGGATGGGAACGGCACTTACCTCTGGTAGAATTCTCTTATAACAATAGCTACCACACCAGCATTCAGGCAGCACCATTTGAGGCATTATACGGTCGTAAATGTCGATCACCTTTGTGCTGGGCGGAAGTTGGCGAAAGCCAAATCACCGGCCCAGAGCTCGTACTTGATACCACGGATAAGATTACCCAGATCTGATAAAGAATGGCGACAGCTCATGACCGTCAGAAAAGCTACGCCGATAAGCGCAGAAAATCTCTAGAATTTCAGGTCCGAGACCGGGTTCTACTAAAAGTCTCACCATGGAAGGGTGTCGTGCACATTGGCAAAAGGGGCAAGCTTAATCCACGATACGTTGGACCTTTTGAAATTACCGAGAGAATCGGTAAGGTAGCTTACAGACTGAATCTGCCTGAAGAGCTGACTGCGGTACACAAGGTTTTTCATGTATCGAATCTGAAGAAGTGTCTGTCAGATGAAAGCTTATCGTTCCTTTTAAGGAACTCACGATCGATGATCAGTTACGCTTCGTTGAGGAACCAGTTGAGATAATGGACCGAGATATCAAAACCCTCAAACATAGCAAAATACCTATCGTTCGGGTTCGTTGGAACTCCCGACGTGTCCGAGAGTTTACCTGGGAACGGGAAAACCAAATGATGTGCAAGTATCCCCAGTTGTTTGCAAACAACATTTCCAGTGCTGAAGCAACATCGGAATTCCAAACCCACAGGGGGATGATGTAACACCCCGCTAAAAACGTCTAAACACCAGCTTGTCAGCAGCGGCGCACCAAATTTTGGGACGAAATTTCCCTAAACTTGGGGATAATGTGACACTTCGGGTCTTTCCCGCATAACTTTATTGTATGAACGATTATGTAGGACTATTAAATTAAAAATCTAATATATAAATATATATATATAACCCTATTTTATGTTATTATGAGAATTATATTTATATCAACAAACATCAACAACCAATTTCCTTGGGCTGTACTTTTGCAATTCGCACATCCAAACAACCAACTCTCTGGCGCAAAAGTTCAGGCCCAGTCCCCACCGTGTTGCCCTATTTTGGTCGCACAAAATGAAGGGGAAACACATTAAGTGTGCGACATTCCCTACTGAGTTATAAATACAAACAATCAGCCGACATTCAGGTGATTGTTGTTGATAGAAATCATTAAGCATCAAATTCCTCGAACATTTCCATCATTCTCTCCCTCTCTCTAGCTCTTCTCTCTCTAAAAAGAAAACCCCGCAACATATCAAATTATTCCTCACTTCTCGGAGAATCTCCGGCAACCTCACCTCACTCTGATAGTTCGACGGCAGCTCACGTTTCCCCCTACTCGGAACTCTGGCTCGTTATTCAACATATACTCTGTTACGCCTCCAAATCCAAGTTAGAATGTCACTGCTTAATGATGTTCATAACTATCTTTAAATGATGCAAATGATCCCTGAGTGTAGATAAAGATGTGTTTGAATGCTGTTAAAATCAGAGTTGAATAATAATCAGTTGTTAAAGGATTTTCAAAGCTGCTAGCATGTTAACAAGAATCATTTGGTGTTAAAAGATTGAAATTTGTGGTTTTAAATCCTTTAATAAGACTCCTCGTTTGAATCCGTGGTAGAGATGATGATGAATCTGTTCCGACACTTGATACTTGTAGGCTTGATGTTTAAATCCAATAATTGTTTAAGTGATAAGAATGATGATGATTCCTGCTAAACAAATTACATGATGAAAATGAGGTTGATGATCTCTGTTAGTTGTTTGAAAGATGATAGTGAATTTGTTGTTTGATGTTTGAACCCATTAATTTCTCTTAGTAATAAAGGTTATAATGATGCATGATAATTTTTTTTATCAATATGAATACTTGAATAATGCCCTGAATGATTCAATAAACTAATAGAATATGATATAAATGTTTAAGAATCTGGCCTGGGAATCAAGGATTGTGCTGCATTTTCATGGAAATGTACAATTGAGCATGCCTAGGGTACAACCCAGAGTTGAATATCGCACACTGGGAAGGCTGTGGGGACCGCACAATGAATGTGCGGTGGGGACCACCCACAGAATAAATGAAAAGGGAAAATTATGTGCTTTAACTTGGCCGCACACTCTTGAAACGGCCATACACTTGATTGGACTTGAAAATGTTTGAATCACACACGAGTTGGGCTCAACAGGCCATTGGGTCGTGCACTATTATTGCTATCATTATATTTGTAATAATCTCTTAAACTTCATTACGGGCATATAAATAAACTAGGTATTAAATATGATACACGATTCTAATTTCTAGTTAAGACTTATTATATTCCATGAAATATTGTGTTTATTAAATAAGATTGTGCAAGTGTTTGGATATGCTAATGACTGTATACGCACTTATGAGGAATTTAGAAAGTATGTGCTACTTGTGTAAATGCATGAAATACTTGTATACATATCTGACCAAACGCGGTAACCATAAATAGGACGTAGTTGATCTAAATAACTAAAACAAGTAAAACCCTCTGCCAAGCAAACCAAGGTGAGTTCACACACACTAAAAGCATGCGTCCCGTGGGGGACACGGACGAACTACTATCCTGGGGAAGGATACTTTTAAACTGCTATTCCCAGGGGGAATACGTTTGGTTATTATTTATAAATCATGTCTTAGCAAACTAAACGAAACTCTATCATGAAGTCCCCACTTTACGATACCTATTAGTCGCCGGGGGCGAACGGGATATTAGTTGATAGCGTTATTAGGTTTGACAAACCTTACACCGTGACCGGGGGGATCGGGCGTGAACTAGTAGGCCTTGAAACTTGGTCAATGATGATAGACATTGACTTGGGGCACAACAACACAACGTCTCAGTATTCGGTATTTACAGTTTAGCGAGCTTACAGATGGGGTAGCTCCCCATAACGTGATTATAAATGTTTTATCTAAACAACCGTCGTTTTCAAAATTTAAAATTGGATGATTTGTGAACTCGCCAACTTTATGTTGACACCCTACTGCATATTTTGCAGGTAATCAGTAACGGCATGAGCTTTCTGCTTGAGGAGTGTAGTGGTCGCGCTAGCCCGTGTCGGGTTTTAAATAAATTTGAACTTTGGACTTTTGATTGAACTGTTGAACTATGTTTCCGCTATTTCCTTTAAATGTTGTTTTAAACTCGAGAGTTAGATGTGGACCTTAGTAGTCACTAATCGTATTTTGATAAATTTCTTTATTTTATGATTGTTCAATATGATTGGCGGCTGGATCCTGGTCAGTCACACGCCTCGTGGTAATACTCCGCATGTGGAATTTGAGGGTGTGACTGTCAAATTGGAGAATGATGTTATCAATCTAAGTAGCTTTAATAGCGATGTTGTTGTTTGTGTGAGGTAACGAGTTTAGTTATAGTCATATGTTTTAGCGCAAGGGCAGCTTGCTTTGAGGACAAGGCTCAGAATCTTTAAATAGGGCATTAGACATCATTTGTATGTGTGCATTTTTGAGCCACCACCCTAGGGGAGCTCACATGGTGTGGATTATTTTGTGTTTGTTTATTTATTTCAGTGAAATTTTATTGTTCAATTAATTGTTCATTTATCATTCCTATTTATGTTTGTTTGTTTATGGCTTGAATTCACATGTCTCCGTCTTTGAAACCGGATCTATGTGGACATACAATTTAGTAGAGAGTCTCTTTGGCTCGTGTCAGTTTTGGTTTGTTTAGATCTTCACCAGAAAACCGTCGGAGACATTGATAGATGGCAGATCTGAAGTTTTTAGTTGTTTCCGTTCCAATGACTTTTTTTGTATTTATGTTCTTCGAGGGACTTTGTTCTTCGAGTATATATAGAGAAACAAAGATTTTATGGTATGTTATATTTGTTCATTAGCGACTTTGATCATTCTAGAAATTTTGCTCATCGTTGTGTTGTTCAAGAAACACACCAGTTTGTGTGTTTTTGTAATAAGAGAAACATGGAATAAAAAGCTAGCTAGATAGAACGATAGAGATGATGGTTAACGAGGGGAATAGAAAATGGTAATGATTGAAGGTGTGGTGACTACTTGGTTTTGTTTAAATTGTGGCTTAGTTTGATGATGATTGTAGTTTGTTGCAATTGCTCGAAATTCATTGATTATTGATCGAAGTAGAGGCTCCAGTCATAGGTGGTTCACCAGTGAACCAGGAGGTGATGATAGTAGAAGAAGGTGAGTAACAGTGAGGTGAATGGTACATTGTCGACTCGGATTTATGACGGCTTATGGTGAAGGAAAGAGATGGCTTATTGTGAAAGAAAGGGATGGCTCGCAGTGGCTAAGGATTTGGAGTGGTTGTAGAAGGCGGTGACGGCTGGAGCGGATTATGTATGCTTTTTTCGGTCTGGTGACATTTTCCCGGTGATGAGGGAGGAGGTCCAAAGTGGTAGTTGGTTTTTGTGAGATTACTAGTCGGGCTTCTTATAATCCGACGACACTTTGTTTGTCGGAGAGGATTATTTTTAGGTGATGTTGGTTGAAAATACTGTTTGCAACTAGAGTTAGATTGATTAGGTCATGATTGAATTTATTGGACCTCGCATGCCAAGTTTGTGGATTGTGATGTCACACTTGATGGGCCCTTCTTGATGTCTTATTTAGAGGTGCACAAACCGGTTAATTTTAATAACCGGACCGGTTAACCGGTTATACCGGTTAATTTGACTTTTTGACTTTAACCGGTTAATGCTTTAACCGGTTATTACTTTAACCGGTTATTTTATTAACTGGTCCGGTTAATTACTTTAACCGGTCCGGTTAATTAACCGGTTATTTTCGGTTAAAAACCGGTTTTTTTGCCTTTTTTTTGAATTTTTCGGTTATTTTTTCGGTTAACCGGTCTATCGGTTAAAAAACCGGTTTAAAAAAACCGGTTAATAACCGGTTATTATACTAAAAACTTGTAACCGGTTACTAACCTACGGTTAAAAATAACCACTAACCGGTTATTCCTAAATCGGTTATTAACCGGTTACGGTTTCGGTTAATAACCGGTTACGGTTAATTAACCGGTTATTTTGAACACCTCTAGTCTTATTACAAAACTCCTTGTGGTAGTCACATGTCAAAAATTGAGTTTGGGCCCACATGATTGTTGATTAGGGTATAATTATAGAATGATTTAAATGTTTTGTTATCTTATAACATGGGTCCACTCGAAAACCAGGTATTTTTTTGGACTAAATATTTTGTATGCAGTGGGCTTAGGCCATTGATCGCCATGGGTTTATATGGTCTAGGTATTCCTATTTGGATAATATTGTGACTTGGGCTGGAGTGGGCCTTCTCATATTGGAGATTGTTGAGCTATATTTTTGGTTGACATAAAAAAATATTTGTCCACAAAATAGGGGAGATAATTGTTTTTAAATGATTAATGGTATTTTGAGACTTTGCGGTAGGATAGATTATTCGTTGTTTTTTTTTTTTTTTTTTTTTTTTTTTTTTGGGATTCGATCCCAAGGTTGTGGGGTCCTTGTGGAGATATTTGTGGTTGATCTTATAACATGATTAGGTTTGTCTCATACATTGGTTTTAGATTGACTGGACTTTTATGGGACACGTTTATTGATTTTTTAGGCTTTGGATTCATTTTTTTTTTTTTTTTTTGGAACATGTGTTTGTTGTTGGGTTGATGATATTTGTTTAGGCCGTGAGGGCTTGTTTTGGGTCTACTTGTTCTGGGCCTTAATATTAGGATGGTCTAATGGGCTTGTTTTGTTGGACTTGTCTCATTTACAAGTTTGGGTTGTTTGGTTTAAGGGCCTAAGCGTTTATTCCGGCAAAATCCAGATTTGATGTTGGGCTCTGAGCATACTGTGCGTTTTCTAACTAAGTTAAAGATCTTCTTAATGAAGTCGTTTATTTGATTTTAATCTTTAGAAGTTTGAACCTTAATCATATACCTATTACAATGCTATTCTTAATGAGATAAGGAGGTTTGATTGACCAGATATAGGAAGATGTACATTTGCGGGGGGAAACGACAACGAAAGATTTTAGGTGTCCAGCTGATTTGTGAGGATTTGAAGACAATGTAAGACGCACTTTTGAAGATCATATGAAGAATTGATAACATCATTCTCCGGGGAATATATTTGGGTTAAATTGGAGAATGATGTTAGCAATTAAGGCGACTTTAATAGAGATATTATTTGTGTGAGGTAACGACTTTAGTTGTTACAGCTGTATGTTTTAATGACTTTAGAAGGATATCCAAGCAAGGGGCGGTTTGCTAAGAGAATAACGCTTAGGGTCTATAAATAGGGCATTAGGCATCATTTGTATGTGTGCATTTTGGAGCCACTACCCCGGGGGAGCTCACCCGGGGTGGATTATTTTCTTGTATTATCTTGTTATTGTTTGTTATGGCTTGAATTCACCCATCTCCATGTTTTTATCAAACTGAGGCTGAAACCGGACATATAATTTGGTATCAGAGCCTTGGTGGCTTGTTTCAGTTACAATTTGTTCAGATCTTCACCAGAAAACCACCGGAGACGTTAATAGATGACAGTCGTGCTTATTGGGTCAATAGTCCTTTGAGAATGATGTTCATGTCTACATGCGACTTTATAAGCGACTTTGTTGATCGTGTGGATTAATGTGTGAAGTTCAAGTGGTATGCAATGGTCTAAGGAGAGATTGTTGGAACTTTTGAGACCGCTGCATATTAAACCTTGAAAGTTGAGGGCTGAAATTGCCAAGTTTGAAGACTCAATGACGTCTCCAACGCCTTGATAAAAGTTGTCTGCATGCATGTGACTTTAGCCTATTTTGTTTATAGAATTCATGATTTAGTAAAACTCTATGGACTTATATGTAATTAGCTTAAAACTGTTTAAGCTATAAATAGATAGAGTTTTAGGGTTTTTATGATCAACACACATTAGAAGATTTTGAGGGTTTATGTATTCATCATTTGCAAAATCAAACTAATCTTTTTCATTAAATATTTTGTGTGTTCATCTTGTTCTTGATCGTAATCAGATTTTAGACCTCTTTTAATCCTACATGGATAACATTTTAACTCTTATTAAACTTGATAATTAACTAAAGTAAGAGTGGATTATATAACGTAAACATACTTGTATGTAAAAATAAATAAATAAATGTCATTTAACATAAATTCTTAGAAGTAAATGAAATAAATAAATAATCATAAGGTCAATTGTTGTTTAGATAAACAAAACACCGTAGAAGATTATGTTAGTTTTAAATGCAAAAACAAGGTGTCAGAAATCTTGTAATGGATTTCGTTGAAATTTAAAGGAATAAAAAACTACACTGGAAAACACGGTTGGCTTTTCTTCTACCTTCCGTAAATGTTGTCATTGCATTAAAACAATAAGCTCCATTTACGACATTGTTGGTGATTTTAGTGTTTTTTTTTTTTTTTTTGAACGGTGACTTTCTTTTTTAGTGACCCAATGTCAAACTGTCTAAACGGCGGCCCTAGCCAAGATCTGCCCAGACTATGTTGTCTTAATCGGGACCGCGCTGGGTTGGTCAGACTTGGTTACTGTGTTCCCCCGGAAACCGTACTGCCTCCACACGAGATGCCTCGCTGTAGTAACAACAGGATGAAAACCAGGGTGCGGCTCAGGATTGAACCCCCCTCGGTGGGTTTGTCACCATCACTGCCCAATATCCACCCAATATGACACAAGTGAGAATCGAACTTGAGTCTCCATTGAAAAACCCAAGTCTCCTACCACTAGGCCAGAAGTGGGGGGATTGGTGATTTTAATGTTATCAAGTCATTTTGGTTAGTGGGATTTAGTTAAGACCAAAGGGAAACAACGACATAGATTGTTGCAAGTTCGAACGTCGTGGAGTATACATTTCATGCGTCAACGAACATGGAGTTCATATTTACTTATGATCAAAGGGAAACAAGAACATAGATTGATACGAGTTCGAAAAGTTATAGTGTATCCGTTCATTCATGGGCATCCTGAGCAATGGGAGCTTCATGATTATTGTTATTTTATGCACCAACAGTTTGCTTCCATTAGGGTTTTATGTTGGCATTGTTGTTCTTGATGGAAATGGTCTTTGCTAGTTGCTACTTGGATGTTCTTTATGATCATCGGTTGGTCTGAATATTGCTAGATAAATATTTTAAGACTACAGGAAAGAAAAGTTTACAAATGTATTTCACAAATGATTAAATAACCGTTTTAGGAATATACAAATTGTTTCCCCTGCTGCTCTACAGATACAACAAGTATCCACTCTAAAATTGTTTTATTCCCTCACATGAATGTATTTACAACTACAAATTTTTCACCATAATCATCATCTCCAAATCAGTTGTATAAAAAGAGCAAAAAAGGAAAATCTTTTTTACCCATCAAGATGGAATTTAAGATTAAGCAACCCTTCGGCCGAAATGCTCCGCCTCACTGTACCTCTCTGCACCACCATTTGCGGTGGCGGTTCCGCCTGAAAACACACAATAACCACCGTCAAATTATCATCCGCTCCTCTCTTCATCGCTTCTTCCACCATCTCCTTACAACACCTTTTCACATCGTTATGATCTTGCAACCGCCGCCTCACAAAATCCACCGCGTTTTGGTTCCTAAACACGTCCCAGATCCCATCGCTTCCAATGATCAAAAACTCGTCTTCTTTTGTTAGTGTGGTGAGTTTGAGTTCTGGCTCGGCACTCAGTGGACCGATGTGGTCATCCATTTCTTTGAGCCCTTTGATATGCCAGTTTCCTATGGCTCGAGTCACAGCTAGTTGACCATTCAAGTAGCCGTCCTCGACGAACCCACCTAATGATTCGATCCGGATTCGTTCTTTGTCGTAGCACGGTCTATGGTCTTTTGACATCTCAAAAGCTAGCCCGTGTCGTGAGAGAACCGCCCTACAGTCTCCGGCATTTGCCACAAGTAGTGATCTGATAAAAATAAATATAAGTAACTGTAAACCTTGTGACCAAACAAATTATGTTCAACTTAAACACACATTTTCTTATGATTGTAGTGTAACCTACAACAATTTTCTTTCTAGATGTCCAGTGAAAGTTACATTAGTTTAGTTTTTGATAACTTTGCTCTAACCAAATGGGGCTTAAATGGATGAAAGGATAAGAAATTTTAATTTTTTTATAAGTTCCATTTAACTTTCAGAAATTACAATTTTGTAACCGCATCCTTTATGCTTTTATATTTAAGAAAATTAAAGTAAATAATTAGATTTTTAAGGATGAGGACAGGGATGTGGGAGGGTTTAAAAAATGAGAGATAAATTTACAGAATAGTGATTTTTAGTTAAATTATAAGGATAGACAGGGGCGAAGCTTCTTGGGGGCGGGGGGGGTCGCCCGACCCCCGGGATTTTTCGCTCAGTAGTGTTATATATGTAGTTTTCGTATAGAAATTTTTGGATATATACGTTTTTACCCCCCCGATTCTATAGAAATTTTTGGGTATATATGTTTTAGCCCCCTCCGTTTTCTCCGGCAAGCTTCGCCACTGAGGATAGATATAAGGAATGATGTGAATTCTTTCACTAAACCTATCTAAAGTACCTATAAATGGGCCAATATTTGATGGAGTGACATTCTAAATGTGTAAAAATGCTAACATGGGTAAGCTTTTTTATCATTAAAGGTGATATAAATTTGTATATAAAACGATAAAAGAAATTGATAAAGTACTTTTTTGGGTCAACAAAGCGTTGAAATGCTATTCACAAGAAAAATAACATCTTTACAACGTCAAATACGTAAGTATGCTAGTAGCCGACTAACCTCATCGACTTTAACATACTAAAATTCTTTTTATTGTATTTACCCTATAATCAACTTCGTGAGAAATATATTCATATATATATATATATGTCCACCACATTTCTCTAGTGTCATTGTCATTATTGAGATGCATTTAAGGGGCAAAATACTCAACCACACATAAATAAATAAATAAATAAAATATAAGAACAAATAATTGAACTGACCTTCCAAAAATCATGGCAGTAAGAGCAGTTGTGCCAGAAGATAGAGCAGACTCAACGGCACATGACCTGGCAAACGCAGCATCTGTCTCCATAAACGACCTCGTCACCACCTTTTCAAGTTCCAGTGGAAAACTATCATCATCTACAATTATTCTTGGCAGATTATCACGCACAAAATGTGATGCACCTTCGCCTCCGTGCCCATCAAACACCTATTCTTCCCAATAAAACAAAAAAAAAAAAATACATATATACTTTTGTTAAATATTTGAGGAAATTAGGGTGCTGTTAAAAGCTAAAAGGCACCACCCACGTTAGTGTACACAAGCCGTATGACAGGGTGAAAAAATGGTCGTACAAAGCAATATTGGTTTGTCAGTAGCAACATTAGTCATTTCTTTGTCAGTCAAAACATCATACGAGCTTGTATGATTTAGCCCTCAAACGACCTGTATGACCTTTTTTTTTGCTCTATCATACAACCCATATGACTATCACAATAAGGGATGAGCATTTGGTACCGGGTTCGAGCCATTTTCGGTACCAATTCGGTACCCGTTTTCTGTGTTTTTCGGGATTGATACTTTCGGTTCGGTACAACACAGTATTTTGGGTCGATTTACCTTGTGTTGTACCAACCACTTTCGGTACCAGTACCGATACCCACTTTTTGCGCTTTTCGAGGTCGGTACTTTCGGTGCGGTACCAAGCTCATCTCTAATCACAATGACTGTTTTGTTCACTTTTCGTTATGTTATACGGCCCATATGACACGTAACTGGTGTATGGATATTGTTCTAGTGGTGTTTGTATTGTGACGACCAAAAACTAACAGAGGATTTGAATAATCAGAGGAATAAACTTACATACCCCATAAAATGAGATGGCTTCTTCACCAAGTAACTTGTTACTGAAGTTTCTAGCAAGATCTGGGATGCAGATGTGAGTGTCTTCCATGTATGGTCTCTGTCCAATATCAGACCATTCTCCAGACCGAAGGATCGGGATGAAGTGGTTATATTTTTCTTCTGAAACAACTGTATTTTCACATATGCTCTCCATCTGATCAAAATGACACAAGATTAGTAAAAACTAATCATCTAACTGATTTTGATTATTGACTTGATACCAAAAAAAGTTTAAGAACCAAACTTATTTTTGACTTTTTTTTTTTTTCAGATTTGCACAATTCTATAGAGGAACACCATTGGAAAATGGGAATTTTGACATGATTCATCAAGAAGGGGAAATTTTCTAAAAAGGGGTTGAAATCAAATCAACTTACTCTTTCTAAAGCAATTTACAATCAAAGATCAAACTTTTTATTAAACCAAAAAGGGAGATATGAACAAACTACCTAATTTCAAGATTAGTACCAAATCCCAGATGTGAAGATTAAAAAGATACAAAATTAAACAAAACCGAGCTCGAATTATCAATTATATGCAAATCAAGAACAAACCCATGAAAGAAATTGAAGTAATTTGGTCAAATTTAAAGGTAATTCTCATCTGCAAGCTATAAAATCAAGAAAGTAACAATCTTTAATGACTAAAAAATCCAAAATTAAACAAAACCGAGCTCGAATTATCAATTATATGCAAATTAAGAACAACCCCATGAAAGAAATTGGAGTAATTTAGTCAATTTCAAAGGTTATTCTCATCTGCAAACTCTAAAAACAAGAAAGTAACAATCTTTATTGACATAAAACTATCCAAAATTTAACAAAACTCAGCTCGAATTATCGATTATATGCAAATCAAGAACTAACCCATGAAATAAATTGAGGTAATTTGGTCAAATTAAGGGGAATTTACAACTGCAAGCTATAAAAAATCAAGAAAGTAAACATCTTTATTCACTAACAGGAAAGAACTGAAAAGATTTAAGAAAAAAATCCAAATTTAAACAAAACCCAGTTCGAATTATTGAAAGAAATTGAAGTAATTTGGTCAAATTCAAGGGTAAGTTACCCCTGCAAACTCTATAAATCAAGAAATTAACAATCTTTATTGACTTAAAAAGATCCAAAATTTAGCAAAACCCAGCTCGAATTAACAACTATATGCAAATCAAGTACAAAACCATGAAAGAAATTTAAGTAATTTGGTCAAATTTAAAGATAATTCACAGCTACAAACTCTAAAATCAAGAAAGTTACAATCTTTATTGAGTTAAAAAAAATCCAAAATTTAACAAAACCCAACTCCAATTATCAATTGTATGCAAATCAAGAACAAACCCATGAAAGAAATTGAACTAATTTAGTCAATTTCAAAGCTAATTTACAGCTGCAAACTATAAAAAAAAAATAAGAAAGTAACAATCTTTATTCACTTACAGCAAATTAAAAAAAAAACAGAGATCTATAATTAAACAAAACCCAGTTCGAATTATTGATTATATGCAAAAATAGAAAGAACCCATGAAGAAATTTAAGTAATTTGGTCAGATTCAAAGCTAATTTAACCTACAAAAATCAAGAAAGTAACAATCTTTATTGACTTACAGGGAAAGAAGTGGAAAGATTGATCTGATTTGCAGCAAACTGAGTGGTATGATTATGATTATTATTAGTATTATTATTGTCTGTTGAGAGACACAAATGGTCTATTTCTTCACAAACTTTTTCTAGGTCTTGCACACACATATTTAATGGAGGGATTGGTTTCTCACTACAAGCAGATTATGGTTTTCTCTCTCACACACAAACACTGAAATACACAGAGAATCAGAAAAAGAAAATTTATTGGATTAAAGGAAAAGATCAATTAAAAACTTTCTGAACAGAGATGGGTTTGAAGAAAGAATCAGAAAAGGGGCAATTAATTGGCTGGAAAAGAAGATTCCAAGAATATTTTTTTTATTATAATTTCTTTGAAGGTATGTGAATGAGATAGAAATAAATAATGGTTGTGGTTCTTTCTTTTTGTTGATGACGTATGGGCGTTTTTGTGCGTGTGTAAGTGTGAAAGATTGATATTTCTAGAGTAGTCGTGGAAGTAATCTTCAAAAATATCAGGCTAAGATGGTTTTAAGAAAGGATTAAACCGGTAATTGTCGTTTTAGAAACGATAAACTAAATCGATTAGAATAGGGGTAGGCTAAATGTATCCCCTCTTATTACTTTTTATACCTCCTTTTATAAAATCACATTAAAACTTGTAATTTACCCCCTATACAAATTATCATTTTAAAAGATATTCTTTTTGTTACAAAAACAAATTCAAAAGTGTAAAAAAAGATTACATGAGTTTTTTTTTTTAAATTGGTTTTTTAATTTTTATTTAAAAAACATATTTTTTTAAAAGTTCTCGGATATTGTTTTTAAAGAAACTTTCTCAAATAGTATTTTGATTATGCTTTTTTATTTAACATCTTTACAAATAAATAATAACATTTTTTTATAAAAACAATAAAAAAAAATTAACTCTCTTTTTAAAAAAAGTTTATATTATGTTTTTCCCTCGTCTAGTTTATATTTTAAAGGTCATACTTTTAAAAATTTTGATACTTTAAATGTGTTTATAAAATAGAGAAAAATGCAATTTGCATCCCTGTGGTATGTGCCAAACATCAACCTGAGCCCCTAAATTCATTTTTTGGTTTTTTAAGCCCCTGACCTTATAAATTCATAACACTCTAAGTCCTTCCGTCTGAGTTCCGTCTGTTTGACTGTTTGACTATTGTGAAATGTCCAATATACCCTTAATGACCTTATACATATAATCTCTTATCCCCTAAATTGATCAAACTGATTCATAAGACCACTGATCTGATACGAACCCTAACCCCAATTCCCAAATCGATCGATCCAGTCTTGTGGTGGGGAAGCTTCAAGCTGATTCATACTATTGTGAAGATGTCTCAAAAATCAGCTTCAAGCTCCAACAAGAAATCAGCTGGCGGGGAAGCTTCTCAATTCCTGTGTTCTTGTGGTGCACCTACTTGGTACAAGGTATCAAAGACGGAAGCTAACCCAAATCGACGCTTCTTATGCTGTGTAAGTTAAAATTATAGAAGAAAGATTGAAGTTAATTATATGGCTATTTCCTGATTGATGTGTTTTTACAGAAGAAAGATTGTGGATTTATAAGGTGGGCTGATACACCTTCATCTCCACCTTCAAATTCATGCTCTGCTTGTGAGAAGGTAATACCCGCATTGTTAAGGAGCATGGAAAAGAAAGATGATTTGGCAATAAAGAAAGCTAACGAAGTGATGTTTTTGAAGATGTGTTTATTGTTTAGTTGGTTAATGATTGTGATGGTTTATGTGTATTTTTAGTTTAATGTAATGAATGTTGCTTATGTGTCTTGTTTTGGTTAATGTATGAATGAACATTGAACAAGTTTAGTATCACTTTAATGTTATGAATGTTGCCGTTGATGTGTAGAATAACGAATTGGTTGAGGGAGTGGCTGACAATGAGTTGGACTTAGTGTCGTCTGTGCTGAAGGAGGAGTGGTTTGATGACGATGATGCTGTGATAGAAGTATTGAAAGCAGAGTATGAAGTGTCTCTTCCAGATCCAGCAGCGGACTACGACTCAGAAGAGTTGGAATGGGCTAGGTGGGAATGTGCAGTTCAACCACCAGAGGATGATTGGTACCATGATCCGTACCCGGGGGAGCATTCTTCTGACTCCGAATGGTCAAATGATGATGCTCATTGGAAGTAGATTGTTAGGGTTTTAAATGTTTGTATTGATACATTAACTGCATGTTTTTTATACATTAACTGCATGTGTTTGATACGTTTAATGAAATTTAGTTGTGGTTGAGACTCAATGTGTATGATACATTAACCGCATAAACTGCATTACCAATAAACTGCAGTTACAAAAACTGCATAAACAGCATTACCAATAAACTGCAGTTACAAAAACAAGTCTTAAACCATACATAAACAAGTCTTAAACAATACATAAACAAGTCTTAAACCATTGAAATCAACCTAACTAAGCTTCACTCGAACTTGGTGCACCTTGTGATACAGTTTGAGATTCTTGAACATTCTCCCCTCCGTGGCCCTTGAAAATGGTATTAATTGACCAATTGAAAATGGTAGGTATGAGTCACTAACATTACCTGTATTTTTTCTCTTCTTCCTTACCTTCTTCGCAACCTTGTCCAGCAGTGTACAGTTATCATCTTTATCACTAAAATCCTCATGATCACAAGTTATATCTTCCTGCCTAAGTTCTTCTTCAGTATTCTCATTTCTAGCATACTTAATTGTCTCATTGACTTCATCAGGATCAAAGTCAACACATGCCTTGAACTGACTCATATCTACTTCATAATCAAACACTGGATTATCTGGTTCCTGATCAAATGTGTAATCTGGATCGTCTTCATCACTGTTCTCTTTATCACTACTTTGTGACTCACCCTCAGAAACTGCCTCGCTACTTTCTGACTCACCCTCAACTACATTATCTTCACCCACATTATCTAGCAAAGCCAGGCTCATTGCAGTTGAATCCTTGATTCTAGAGTCTCCTATTTCAACATACAAATCTACTAACTTGCATCCTTTTCTAAGTTGGTCATACACATAATCTAACTCATCATCATTAGTAAAGTGTCTAAGACCAAAATCCAAACACACATTAGGATCTTTAACAAAATAATTGAACACATCATCTATAGAGTAACATATATCTTTCAGCATTTCACGAAGAACAACAACACTTAACTTTTCAAACTCAACCCAGTCAATGTAACTAACCTTACCGTTGACATACTCCCTTCCTGGATAATCAGTAAACTCACCTCCATGGTTAATCTTTATCGAAAATAGTCTGGGTTCATACCCTGTTAACACAAAGAGAACACAAATGATCAAAACATCAAACTCATTCTCAACAAAACGAAAACAGACTATACCCCTGAGGAAGAAGACACAATCAACTTACCATATATATCTTCAGGATCGTAGTATTCACCTTGAGGACGAAGTCGCCATGTGAACACCATCGATTTGGGGTTTCTCTCTTGCACAATCAACTGTCTTTGTGTTTTGGCGGGAGTAAATTAGGGCTTAATAGTGAATTTTGGGGTTTTTAGAAGGGAAATAAATCAAAAAGACGGTCTTACCCCTGGCTCAAACGGTCAAACAAACGGCAGTGTGACAGAAGGACTCAGAGTGTTATGAATTTATAAGGTCAGGGGCTCAAAAAACCAAAAAATGAATTTAGGGGCTTAGGTTGATGTTTGGCACATACCACAGGGACGCAAATTGCATTTTTCTCTATAAAATAATTAACAATTTTTATTTATTAAAGGAATAATTGATTTTATTAATCCAAACTGTTAGCCGTTGGCCGGTAAGGGTCCCAACTTAAAAAATAACCAGTGGTGGTCCCATCTTTTCACATATTGTAAACTAATGGACCTTTACTAACAAAACCTTATTTTTTTGTTCCCTTATCCTTTTCGGTTTAGTAAAGTTCCATTAGTTTACAATATGTGAAAAGGTGGGACAACCACTAGTTAGTTTTGAAGTTGAGACCGTTGTCGGCCAACGGCTAATAGTTAGGATTATAGAAATCCATTATCTAAGTGAACAAATAAACAATAAGTAATAAAGTTTTTCTTTTAAAATAGTGTTTATAGCCCTAGCACATATTAATCATTCAAACCATCTATGTAAGATGGGACCACCACTGGTTATTTTATAAGATTGGCGCGATGGTATTTTCGTAAATAACATCAATTGTATTACTTGGAACGTGCTTCATTAAGTGTAAAAAGGGTAAACATCGTTTCTCCCATAAAACGCCATTAAATACAAAACGCCAACTAAATACAAAACGCCAACTAATAAAACGCCATTAAATATAAAACCCCATTAAAGATAAAACGCCATATAGATGGGACGTGTTACAGACTTAACAGATAAAGCTGGGCAAAACAGGAAATACAAACAGTAACTGAAAACAGCGGATATTTTATTAATTGCACTTATTAATAATATCTCGCCTAAGCTACGCGCCAAAGACATCCTATAAACAGAAACGTCTCAGCACCTTCCATTGATTAAACCGAAATACAAACGCCATTGTTTCTAAATACCACTCACTGTAAACTCCAAAAAGTTAAAAAATCAAAGATGGCAAACATCGTTTCTTGGATATTCAATATTATTCTGCGTGAAGTTTCACTGAATGGATTGTTAGCTGAGGGGTGTAACTCAATAACATTTTGCTGCATGAGATTGAAAAATCTTCAAGAAAAAGAGACTGGTGACAAACATTTATCCTTTTGTGTGCTTTGTTCTTGATGAATATTTGAATGGCATGAAGAAACCGATGACACTGAAGAGTGGGATGAAGATAAAGTTGAAGACCAAACAAAAAACCTACGTCATTTTGTGTTCAAACATCCACAAAAAAGCCACTTCAACAACAAAAATCACACCAAAGTCAAAAAGGTCATATATTTGTGACGGTTCTTGTAGTTTTAAAGAAGAAAGAGACTGGTGACAGCGAAATTTGGAAGAGAAATTCGATTAGGATTTTTAATTTATATTTTCGCATCTATTTTTTTCTTCATGTGGTTTATTTTCTAATTTTCCAATAAAAAAATACATTATTTCTCTAAAAAAAGCTTGTAAAACGCCAAGATGCAACAAACGCCAAACTATACAATTATAATAAAATTTGTGGCATCTTGGGGTTTTACAAGCATTTTTTAGATGGGACGTGTTACAGCCATAAAACAGATGAAGCTGAACAAACACTAAAGTGAAGCGACGGAAAATTTATTACTAACATTATAATTAAAACCCACTACATCGGCACTTAAATTTATTTTTCTTTTCAAAAACGTCATAATTGCCTGACGTTATAGGACTGCATCCTACTGTAAGATCCTTACAATCACTTATAATTTATACAACACATATTCCATTTATTATGAAACATTGACTTAACGACTTTTACATAAGCGTTTCTAAACCATTTAAAGACATTCACTAACGTTTCAAAACATATGGTTAAGACACCGTATACTTAACCTTCACACCATACAAACCATATTTATAGAAGTATATCAACATGACACCAAAATATTGTGTGACAAAAGTCATAGTTGTTGCAATTGCGGAAGCTTCATTTCGAGTGTGTTCGGTTTTCTAGCATTGCTTGATCGTCATCTGCAAGTTCATACCCATTACCTATAACCAAAATCATCAAATATTAGTTATGACATATTCCAATATGCATTTACAAGTCCCTAAACTGAAACAGCACAAAAAAACAAAGTTTTCCAGCCGTTTATAGTCGTCGCGCGGCGCGACGGATAAGGGCCGAAGCCGTCGCGGGCCGCTAGCACCTTCGCGCGACGCGACGGTGTGGTCCATCGTGGTCGCGTGACGCGACACCCCTAATTTCACTTCAGGTTTTTGTTCAGACCTGCATATTTTCCAGCCAAACTTGTTTTTACGATAATGATCATAACTTGCTCATTTTAGCTCCGAATCAGGTCACGTTTCTTCCTACGTGACCGTAATTCGATACTCTATAACACAGAATCAAAATCCTACATTCACCTGAACAAATTTCTTTTATTTAAGCCTTCAGATTATTGAAATTTTCATAATTATTCGACCCGTTTCAATTTATGAACCATAGAATTTACTTATGAGCTCCAAAACATCTATAAGAGCTTACACATCAACATACTTATATTTTTATGACACTTTATATTAAAACTCAAGTGCCGTTAACAAAATATATACGTATTAATCAACTCGTTTGTCCAACTTAGTTACATTCATTGATTTAACTTACCAAGGCTTAATGCTTTGGTGATTTTGACCCGTTTGATTTCTCTAGCGAAATCCATCGCCTTTTTAGAATCAAACATGTAGTATTCTAGTCAATTTGACCCGTTTAAACTTTCAAATGGAATCCACCACGTTCATCATTTCTATATTCTCAAAATTTCTACTTTTTCTTGTTTGGATACTACAAACGAAATCCTTCGTTTTAGTATTATCCAACATTATAACGACTTGACTATCATTCAACAACTAAGCATAAAAGTGCTAAAACAAAACATTACGAAGCGAATAGTCGCGTACCTTTTCAAAGCTTTCCTTTTAAGCGGTTATCCGATCCGCCTTGTCCACTTGATAATCCACCCAGATCACCTATATAATTTGATTCGAATATATTGTTTAGAACTCATGGTTCAATATTCGATGTTTCATCCTCTTGTTTAGTCAATTAAGCGATTATTTCATATTTTTCAAGTATTTCAATTCATTCAAACATTTTATCAAACAACTAGTGTGCATAATTAGTATTCTAACACTATCATGTTCATGATTAAAAACTTTCACCATGTTTAAGCATAGTTGTTCAATTCATATATCAAGAACACTATAATCACACTAGAATTTGCATCATAACCATCAATTAACATTCAATATCACAAGAATATATGTGTTATTCACAAAACCCATATACCCTTATATGACACATAATAAAAACCCTTGAATTATGACATGAATGAATCAATTTATAGTCTAATACTGATTCCTAGACTTGTATTCATCCTAATTTACCCATAACATCCATTAATTTACCGCTAATTTCTGTTATGAGAATTCAAAATCCTCACAACATCATTATATCTAAAGATTTAACATACCTTGTGACCTACTAAGTATGAGGATCACAAATTCAACCTTGATTCACCTTCAATTTGGTTTTATTTCTTGGATTTTGAGTGAATTAAGAGGAGTTAGGGTTTTGAAAGAAGGAGAGTTCGTCCTTGGGTTTATGATCGATCTGGACACATTTGATGTTTATCCAGGTTTTAACAAAATATCTTTCAAAATTTGCACCTTTGGCCCCTCAAATTTCTAAGTTTTATAAGAAGGCTTAAAATACTTTGATTTCCCCATCTTTTCTATTAATATTTTAACTAGGTTAATTATTCCTAGTTTTTATTCTCAATATTCTATTATAAATTTTATAATTTACATATGTACACAAACATATATAATTTAATAATTTAGGGGTGTTACACCTACTTGGCGGGAAAAAAAGTCATTATATAAGTAGAACAGGTAAACAAAACTTAACACTCCACATATTCTCTAACACGCCACACCTTGTCTAAAATGCTAGAAAAACTTTTAAAAAATGGCTCAAGTTATTGCATGGAGGTTTGATAGGTCGGAGGAACGTTTCATCCTAAAGTTCTCTGACAGGAGAAGGGTGAGAATCAAGACAATCAAGGCCATACTTAGCATGGATGAAGCCGTTCAGAGGGCTATTCTGGCCCTTGGGGTCACACCCCCAAAAATACCACCAGCAGGAACGCCCGCGAGGCGTGTGAGGTACCAGGATCTTGCCGCTAATCACATTAAACCATAAGTAAAAATAAAAATTTCCATTAAATGAGAATAGTAATATTCAAACATCAGTTTAGAAAATCAAACGTATTTAGCGGAAGCATTAAATATTGTTCAATAAGTTTAACATATAAAGTTTAGAAAACAATCCAACTTCGAGTGTCTATCCAATCGCCACGACCCATGACTACTCCAACTTTCCAGACAGCAAGTCTCATATCAGTGTACCTAATGGCCTGCAAGCATGCAGAAAAGTGTATCAGCATAAAGCTGGCGAGTTCATAGTTTTGTTAAACGCTTGGTTACCAAGTGTTCGTTTTAAGATATGTTGATAATAACTCGATACTGCAAGACGGATATTTGTTTGCCCTTCCCCAATGCTCTATCAAACATTGGTCATGTGGTTAAGGTCATTAGTTCACACCCGTCCTATCCAGGTACGTCGTGAGGGTGCCAAACCTAATAGCGCTATCAATTATAACCCTGTTGCCCTACAAGCAACTAGTTCAGTAGTAAGATGGGACTTAAGTGATAGAAGTGAGTGTATTATCCAACAATGACATTTACTGAAATCTGCATCATATCCTCTACAAGGACATGGGTTTGTAAAGTATCCCCTACAGGGATGCAAGTTTGTTTGTTTGTTCCTACTGGATGCATGCTTGTAAAGAAAGTAGTGAACTCACCTTTGATTGCTCGGTTAGACTTTTAAAGTGATTAGGAGTAGAGGTTGGTCAATCACGTCCTAATACGATTACCATTTAGTTTATTAGTGTGTTCATGTAAGGCACGGAACTCATACACGTATCTACCACGTATCAGGCAATCACATTGACAACTTACATACATATACCTATTTCACATATAATCACTTGTGATCATAGAACACAACAACTCACATAACATTCTTTTGACATAAAACAGGTTTGATCATTCTCAGATAGCACAAACAACCATTTTGACACACACATAACAACTTATTACGTTTCAACTTTGATGTCCAGAACTGGGCTGTTTTCGGCTATTTTTATCAAATAGTTGTCCTATTCCAAAAATTCCAAATAATTTACAGAACGTTCCAAGTGGTCCGCATCACCTTGTGTAAAAATCTTAAGACCTACATCATTACCAATTGTTTGTTAAAAATCATCTACTAGGCTGCAGTCAGATTCGTCACTTTCTGACTACAGTCCACGGAAAAATTTATTTAAAAATCATCGTCTGTCCGATTTCCAAAATTCTAGTGGGAGATTTTCGGCAACATCCGTGCCCAGCTACTATACGAATTCACGACCTAACTCTATCCAGTTTACTGGTTATAACGAAAAACACAACATGTAATTTCTGCAGAAAAAACGCAGCTTTTGTTACTGTACAAAACGGTTCTTTAAAAATAGCAAACGACCTCAGAAAAATGTGAGTCCAGCGCCATTTGAAGTGTTTTTCAAAATCATACGTTTTAGACTTCAGAAAATCAGTTTTTTGATATGTAACGACCTGTTTACAGCCAACTGAAGTTGGCTGTTTATGTTAATCAGCTTTCTGTTTTCATCTTTATAACACTAGGAAAGATACCTGGTTTTCCGGGATGTCAAATTATCCCCAAGTTGAAAGAATTTTCGTCCCGAAAATTGAATAAGCAGTCTCAGAGGAGTGAGGTGATAGATCAAGATGATTGTGGATTTTGTGAGGGTGCCACATCATCCCCAACTTGAAAGGGAATTTCGTCTCGAAATTCACCAGTCGCATCAGGATTTGATTCAGCAGTTTTAAACAATTGAGCATACTTGAGCTTCATCTGATCCTCGCATTCCCACGTGAACTCCGGTTCACGTCTCGAGTTCCAACGAACTCTCATGATTGGGATTCGACTGTGCTTACGAACCTTAACTTCCCGATCCATAATTTCAATAGGTTCTTCAACAAACTGCAACTTATCATCGATTTTCAGTTCTTGCAACGGTACTACAAGTGTTTCATTGGATAAACACTTCTTTAGATTTGAAACGTGAAAAACGCCGTGAACATTACCGAGTTCAGCAGGCAACTCAAGTCTGTTGGCCACCTTACCGATTCTTTCCAGAATCTTAAATGGACCAACGTAACGTGGATTAAGCTTGCCGTGCTTCCCAAAGCGCACCACACCCATCCAGGGTGAGACTTTTAACATCACATGATCGCCTACAGCGAATTCCAAGGGTTTCCTACGCTTATCAGCGTAGCTTTTCTGGCGATCACGCACTGCCGCCATATGATTTCGGATCTGAACCATCTTCTCAGAGGTTTCAAGTACAAGCTCTGGACCCATGATTTGGCTGTCACCCACCTTAGCCTAACAAAGAGGAGATCGGCATTTCCGTCCGTACAATGCCTCTAACGGAGCTGCCTGAATACTGGAATGGTAACTGTTATTGTAGGAGAACTCTACCAAAGGAAAGTGTCTTTCCCAACCTTTACCAAAATCGATCACACATGTTCGCAGCATGTCTTCAAGTGTCTGGATGGTTCGCTCACTTTGACCATCCGTCTGAGGGTGATAAGCAGTGCTCATGTCAAGACGTGAGCCAAATGATTAGTACATCTCTTGCCATAAATCGGATATGAAATGCGGATCACGTTCCGAGATGATAGAGGTTGGCACCCCATGCCTAGAAACCACCTCTTTCAAGTAAATGCCAGCAAGCTTCGAAAACTTGTCAGTTTCCTTGATCGCAAGGAAGTGTGTTGATTTTGTGAGACGATCAACAATGACCCAAATGGTATCGTTCCCTTTTTTAGTCCTAGGTAGACCGGTGACGAAATCCATTGCAATCTACTCCCATTTCTACATGGGTATTTCTAGTTGCTGAAGCAAACCAGATGGTTTTTGGTATTCCACCTTGACTTTCGCGCAAGTCAAACATTTGCCCACGTATATCGCTATGTGGGCTTTCATGCCCGGCCACCGGTACAAGGTCTTTAGATCCTGATACATCTTATCAGAACCCGGATGAACAGAGTATCGAGACTTGTGTGCTTCTTCCATCACAAGCTTTCTAAGGTTACCGAAGGAAGGAATCCATGTTCGCTCCATGAAATAAAGAATACCGTCATATTTTTCTGTGAGTTGTTTTTCTATGCCCCGCAGAGATTCGACTTTAAGGTTTTCTTCCTTCAACACTTCAATTTGGGCAGAACGGATCTGCTCAGGGAGGATGGAGTGAATGGTGAGCTGCAAAGCTCGAACACGTTTATGTTTCGTTTCCTTTCGACTAAGGGCATCAGCTACAACGTTGGCTTTGCCTGGATGATACTTGATTTCACAGTCGTAATCGTTCAGGAGTTCCACCCAGCGACGCTGTCGCATATTCAGCTCCTTCTGGTCATAGATGTGCTGAAGGCTCTTGTGGTCGGTATAAATAGTGCATTTAGTACCGTACAAGTAATGCCTCCAAATTTTTAGTGCAAAGACCACGGTTTTTTGATATGTAACGACCTGTTTACAACCAACTGAAGTTGGTTGTTTATGTTAATCAGCTTTCTGTTTTCATCTTTATAACACTAGGAAAGATACCTGATTTTCCGGGATGTCACACTTGGGGTTCCAATGGCCGACGATTGTGAAAGAACTCAAAAGGTAATAATAAGATTTAAGAGAAAATTTACAGCAGATGATGATGATGATGATATTGACGATACTGGTCTACCAACAGTTGGCAGTTGGAGTTTGGATGAAAAAACAAGAACGGTTAAAGTGACATATGAACACGGGTTCGAATATTCATTGCCGTGGAAGAAATGCTGAAGATAGAAATACATCTTCTTGAACAAATCTGTGATTTAGCACCTTCGAACGATGCAAGATCATGGGTTGTTATGATATTTAAGTATAGGCTGCAGCAAAGAAGAGACGACATAATGGCGTTATACGCCAATGCACATCATGATGATGATGAATCTGAAAAAATTGATGAACATAGCGATGAGTACATCTCTGATGTAATCCCATACACAGAAGACTATTAGTTTGTTTTGATCTCGTCTTATTGTAATCTTTTTAATTATTAATGAATTATTAAAAACGCCATGAACGCCAAAAAATTACCTTTATAAGATATATGGGATTATTTCAACTAATAAAATCTACAAAATGCCAAAATAAATGTATAGTTTAAATTATTAAATGTATATAATGATTTTGGTAACACCATGGACGCCAAAGTTATTAGAATTATTAATTAATTTTATTGAATTTGGGAACGCCATAAACGCCAAACTATTATCTATGTGACACAAGAACGATTAATTGAACGAGAAAGATCTAAGAAAAACCAGTAAAACGCCAGATAGTTATTGAATATAACTAAATGCCAAACAAATCTTATACGCCAAAAATAAAGTTGTATTGTGACACACGGAAAATGGAAAAGGGGAAGATAAAAAGACAAAAAAAGCTCATCCGCCCTGATAATATCGCGCGCCACGTGTTCGACCAAGAACCTTTCTCACCGTTCTCACATTTTAGGACAATCATGATCCCGTTTCTATATATATATATATATATATATATATATATATAGGGGACCGCTAAAATGAGAACCACCTCGAGTTTTAAGAACCGTGAGAACTACACCGCACGGGGCGAGGTGGACCAAATTTTTTTTTCATAAACGTAGATGCGTGTATTATAAACACATTTGCAAAAAAAAATTCAAAAAAAAAAAATGTCGTGTCCGTAGTTTTGAGCACCACAAGTTTGTGTTTACGGGTACCGTAAATCCTACCGGAAAATTTACGGTACCCGTAAACACACACTTGTGGTGCTCAAAAACTTATTTTTTTTGAATTTTTTTTTACAAATGTGTTTATAATACACGCATCTACGTTTGTGAAAAAAAAATTGGTCCACCTCGCCCCGTACGGTGTAGTTCTCACGGTTCTTACAACTCGAGGTGGTTCTCATTTTAGCGTGATCCTATATATATATATATATATATATATATATATATATATATATATTATAATTAATTTATTACTTTTTATTTAAAGGTAAAAAAGCAAATTAAAAAAATAAGTGTGTATATATAAATATGTGTGCACATATATACTAGTGGGCATATATACTAGTAGCGTGCCCGTGTGATGCGGCGGGGTGACATTTGCATTGCGGTATTTGATTTTGTAGTTTTTTTGTTTGTATACTAATTATTGTAGTATCATTGCGGTGGATATATGTCATAAGCGAAGTCATCGATTAATCCATTTTATTGTGGTGTGCATGATTCGGTCGGTTCGGCTATTATCCTCAACCAAAGTTAAACCGAACTCACCGGTTAGTCTATTTTGTTAACCAATCAGTTTTTGGTTAATGCATTCGGTTAGAATGATGATTTTTTGTTCGATTCTTTTAGTTTCGGTTAATAGCGAAAACAACACTTGGGTTAAAACATTTGCTTAATAATACATGAAGTTGAGGTATAAATACATGAAGTAGAATAGTAAACATGTGGCATTGAGGTATAAAATATATGAACAGGAGGTGTAGAAGCTAGAAATTTATGAAAATATGAAAGTTTCGGTTAATTTTCGTTAAACGAGGGTACATAAGAACTTTTTAATCGATTTTTGGTTAATTCGATTTTCGATTAATCGGTTTTCAGTTAATTTAGTTTTTTGTTGCTTTCAGTTTGGTTTCGTCTGTTTTCAGTTTGGTTTCGGTTAACAATTAAGTTGTTGCTCACTTATATACACTATTATTCACGTAACATATCAATTTTGTTAATTAAAAAAAATATAGCTATACTACACTCAAATTAAAGAGTATAAAATGCTTATTTTTATGGTGTAATTTTTTTTTAATATTAACGTTCGAAAATGTTATGATCGTTTAAAAATCACAGGTAGTTAATTTTTTTGTAAGGGGATAAAGCGTAATTATTGACTAATTATCTATAATTTGGTTAAAGAGGAGATAATTAAAGTGTTCTTTCTTTATGCATTATATATATGAATGTGTATATGTATATATCTTATATTTATAATTATATCTATTGTTTTTTATTTAAAGATAAAAGGGAAAATTAAAAAAAATAAAAAACAGAAAAATAAATGGGTAAATTGCCAAAATCGTCCCTAAGTTAACAAAATTGCCAAAATCATCCCTGAGCTAACGATGCATTTAACGGAGTTAGTGATTTGAATAGAAATGATAACAAAAATAAAATGTCAAGTGTCCAGTTATAAAAAAAAAAAAAAAATCTTATTTTGGATGTAACAGGCAACAATGTTCAAACATCACAGACGATTTTGGCAATTTACTTTATAGTTTATAAATACGATATAGGCACAAAATTGTATATTTCAAAAACCAAAGTACATAAGAGTATAAGACTACAAGCAGGGTCGGATCTACCCTTCAAGAAGGGGTAAATGCTCCGATGGTAGTGTAAATTTTGGAAAAAATTAACGTTTTTTCGATCTCGTTACCTTTTTTCTTTAAAACGTTGCCCTTATAATAATTTTCTAGATCAGCAATTGACGACGAGTTGTGAAATAACAATCTTACTTAATAACTAGTAAAAAAAAAAGTCACCACATCATCACCATGTAGACATTAGCGAAATAGTTAAATACACAATAACTAGGTGTAATAGAATAATTAAACAAATTAAAGGAAAAAAATATGTGATTGGTCGTTGGGATGGACCCTACCTTCCCCATCTTCACGCTAATTATTGTTATGGCGGTGACTTGGATGGCACCCCTGAAAAACTACTCGGCATGGTATCTGGTGTTCCAACCGGCTGATGTGGCGTAGGGTGCTTAAAGGAAAAGGTAAATAATAGGTTGGGTTTATACGATCGGTTTCATATTCTAAATTATCAGTCAACAATTACACCACAAAAGCTGAACCGTGAATGAAGTCGTATGCCTTTCAAGAGGCATATAATTTGATTGAGAACGGTCAAAAGGTTTCGATGTTATTATATTGTAGTGGGTCATATAATTTCATATACAAAGAGAATATAATAAGTATACTTTTAGCTAAAAGAATAGGTTATTGAATAACTTTAGTTTTTGGGAAAATATCATTTTAAACACACTTTTTGTTTTTTTCTCTTTTTCATGCATCATGCTTAAGATTTGAAATGAAACAAAAAGATCAAAGTCAAAATACTCGAAAAATATCTATCATTAGAAAATAAAACTAAAAAATATCTCATTAAGCATAAAAAATCTGAACCATGGATATAAAAGAATCTCATCTTCCGAAAAAGAATATAAGAAAAAAAGTAATAATATATTACTCTATAAAAATTTCTTAATCATCTATTTAGTTCCTTTAGTTTAAACCCGTTTAAAAACTTTCTATAAGAATAATATAACATTGTAAATTAAGTGATTCTAAATACATGCAAAATACTATAAATACTTGGAAAGAATAATGGAATTTAATAATCCCAACTTTCACTAGTTGGCCGGCAACGGACCCAACTTTAAAAATAATCACTGGCAGTCCCACCTTTTGATATTTTGTAAAACATTGGACCTTTGCTAACTCCTTTATAACGTTGATGACATGGCATAAATTTTTAATTGGGATGATTACATGGCTGAATGTGGGTCTGAACTTGAATATGTGGCATTTATAATAACATTTATTTATTTTATATCTTTCCTGCCATCATATATAATCCAATTAAACCCTAACACCTAAAACAAACGTAAGATGGAACTCAGTTGCTCATCGTCTTCAACCTCTGGTACCAAGAAAAACCCTAAAAAGTTCAAAGTCGATATAGAAGGAAATGTGTACTGCAATCACGATATCCTAGCCATATCTAGGGTTGTTGTACGAAGAAGTGCTCGAAGTGGGGAAGCATTTTATGGTAGCGCTTTATGGCCGGTAAGTTAGCATGTTAAATTAGGGTTTTTGGTTCTAATTTCACGTTTTACTTGGTTATTTATCTTCTGAAAGAAACAAGATTGCAATTTTTTCATGTGGAAATCTGACATCAAGGCATTCCGTATTGAACATGGAAGAAATGAACAAGAATTGGAGATTGAGAATCTCAAATTGCAGGATGAGAACAAGATGTTGAAACAACAACTTGCAAATAAAAAATCAACTTGGAAGAATCTGCTCTGTTTGGCCATTGTTGTGATAGGAAGTTGGATAATTCTTAGATAAACAGTTGGCAATATTTTGTGACAGGAAACGGGAATCCCTCGAAATGTATGCAGTGTTTGTATTATGTGGCTGTTGCCTAATGATTTTGTAATGCTACTTATTTTGGTTGTTGCCATTGTATGCAAAGTGTTAGCCGCCTATGTATTTTGTGGTTGTTTGGAACACATTCAAGTTGGGATTATTAAATTCCATTAAATTCCATCGTTGCCGGCCAACTAGTGAAAGTTGGGATTATTAAATTCCATTATTCCTAAATACTTTGATTAAAAAATATGAAACTTGATCATTACTTATTGAAGTCGTTCCATCACATCGTCGTCTTTTACTTTATGAAAAAAATCCTTTTCGACCGCACAAACATGGCATTGTTCAAAAATTACAGGCCCATTCGATTGCGTAAATCCGTCTTGATAATCTTCAATTTTCAAAAAACATCTTTCAACGGTTGCGGTTGCAACCGGTAAACCAAAGCTAGTTTCACTACCCAATAAACCAAAGGACTAGAACTATGTGTTCCCATTTCAACCATAAGATGTACAAGATCACTTATTCTATTATATGAGCTTTATTAGTTATTACAATTTAGGCTTAATATCATAAAACTAATCATTTAGGCTTTGTTACTAAACATGTTTTGGGCTTAATGAATAATATCAAGTTTCATAATTTTCTCTTAGGGGTATCCACGTATATGTTTTTGGGTAGGCTATGTATAAAATCGGAAAAAAATTAGACTGCGAATACGAATACGAATACGGGGTTGAGTCGTAGCCCGTGCTACGGCTCATTCTTAATTAGTTTCGCCCCTGTTTTTACTTATCCTTGTTTATAAAAGTAATAACGTCAAACCAGTCATTCTTGGTTTTTATAAACATCTATAAATTATCTTAAGAGATTTATAAAGTTTTTATCTATAAATTATCTTAAGAAATTTATAAAGGTTAAAATTTTATTTTCTTGATTAAGAAAAAGGTTAAAATTTTATTTTCTTGATTAAGAAAATTTCTTTCTGAAAAAGGTTTAACGTATATAGTTTTGGTTTTTTTCCTTAAAAAACTTATACTCTAAAATAAATTGGCAACTCAGATAATCGTTTAAAAACGAGGTTACATTTTGATAATAATATTTTCCTGAATACATTTTTATAAGACTAAATTGCATAAATCAACCTTTATGTTAGATCTAAACTGCATTTCATACCTTTAACTATGAAATCGGCAAAACCCAACCTTTAGATTCATGTTTTGTAACATTCTATAACCTTTATAACCAACGTTGTCCAAAAACAAAGTTAAGTTACCTCGCATGTTTTGCATGTGAGGGTACTATGGTCTTTGATTACATAAATGTTGAATTGTGCAAAAAGATTATTTATAACATAAAGGTTGATTTTTGCAAAAAAAAAAAATGTTATTATATATATGGTAAAATAATTTTTTTTTTGCAAAAACATTATTATTTATTAATAATTATATATTTATATGTATAAAAATTAGTTTTAAATTTATTTTATAAAAAAATGTTTTTAATAGTTTTATAAAGTAAATAATAATGACAATATAAATTACTTTTATATAAAGTATAAATAAAACACATTCTTTTAAAATAAAGTTATTGTAATATCCGGAATATTTTTATAATTATAAAGGATGTTTTAAAGCAAATTGAATTACAAAAGAAAAATACAAAATCTATCCCTTTGGTCTCATACTATTGTCTACGAAATTCATCATAGATTTCATACTTTTGTTCTTGAAGATGATTTATTATGAGTTTTATCCGATTGAGAAATTCAACATGAACCATCAAATTGTTTCAGTCTGAAAGTGATTCACAACCACTATTTTTTTTCTAGGAACCTTCCATCGTACTTATCCTTTTGTCTTGCGTTGTATGTTACCTGAATGTTATACAATTGATTATAAATAAATAATTTCATGTTATGTGTATATGTATGTTGATATCTCGTCACACCAAACCATTCGGGCCGCACACCACATCTGAGCCACATTGCTCTCGGCCCAAACCTCCTTCGAAGCCCAAGAAGGGCCCGACTCACATATGGGAACGTATACACACCCATGATGGGGAATGTCCCTCATTATTTTGCTAACACACACAAAACCCTAGCTCTCTCTTTCCCTCTCACTAGCGACCCGACGGCAGTCTTGGCGGAGCTCGAAGAACCCCTCTTATTCCTACCTTGTTTTCGGTTAGTATGTTCTTATCATTGATTCGAATGTAGTCCATTTGTAATCCTTGTGTTTGGTTTCATGTTGATGTGCTAGAAGTGCATGTTAATAGGGTTTATGATGTAATGATGATCAATAGTTTGAACTGATTGATTGGGTAGGGGATTAACTTGTGCGAATAATGTAATCACAATGAAAAAGGGTTTGGATTTCGGCTAAGGATTGTAGTGATGAAATCGCACAAGTTTATGTCAGTCGCACAAGGCAGTCCCAATCGCACAAGGCAGGCCCAATCGCATAATGTGTTGTTGGGCTGTGATATGTGGGCCGAACATATGATAGATCGCACAAGAACGGGATCGCACAAACATCGGCCCAATGATACCAATCGCACAATTTGATTGGGCCACACATTATTGGATATGTGGATTATTTGTTTTGTATGTGGTTGTGTTGTATGATTAATCGAGGAGTTGTAGATGGCCCAATAGTGTATTGTATATGTTATGTGGTAATCTTCTTATGTGACTACGTGAACAACTTGAATGCAAACTGATTATGTGTACATGAACATCATAGGCTTTGATTGAATAAGTGTGAGCAAGTAACTAGTCTTACCGAGCAAACCAAGGTGAGTTCACTACTCTCAATACAAGCATGCGTCCGGTGGGGACAATCAACAGGCAAACAAACAAACAGTTTTTTCATAAACCCAAATCCTTGTAGGGGAATATGAGGCAGTTTTCAGTAATGAACAGGCTTTCACAAACCCATATCCTTGTAGGGGATATGAGGCGGTTTTCAGTAACTATTGATGTTGGATAATACACTCACTTTCTATCACTTAAGTCCCATCATACTACCGAACTAGTTGCTTGTAGGGCAACGGGGTTATTACTTGATAGCGCTATTAAGTTTGGCCCCCTCACGACGTACCTGGATAGGACGGGAGTGAACTACTAACTTTAAAATCATGACCAATGTTTGATAGAGCATTGGGGATGGCCAAAAAGGAGCCGTCTGCGGTATTGAGTTATTATCAACATAACGTAAATCAATACTTGGTAACAAACGATTTAAACAAACTGTGAACTCGCCAGCTTTCGCTGATACACTCTTTTGCATGCTTGCAGGCCCTTAGGTACACTGACATGGAACTTGCTGTCTGGGAAGCTGGAGTGGTCATGGGTCGCGACAACTGGATGCATTTCTGAAATTGAATAGTTTCTTAACATTTATGCTGAACTTATTAAACAATTATTTATGCTTCTGCTGAACATGTTTGATTTTCAAAACCAATGTTTGAATTACTTATTTCTCATTTAATGGAAAGTTCTACTTTTATTTATGGTTCAATGTGTTTATTGGCTAGATCCTGGTATGTCACACACCTCACGGGGGTTCCCGTCTGTGGTTTTTTTGGGGGTGTGACAGTTTGGTATCAGAGCCACTGGTTATAGTTAAATAGGTTTTAAAATGTTTTCATAAAACCAGACTATAACCAAACAATATCGAAAACGACAATGACACTCAGCTCCAGATTGCAAGGTTCGTCTTCTGTCTACTTTATGTATTACTTACCTAGTATACACACACCCACGACTTGCATGAAACCACGTACTTGACACCATGATGTGACTACACGTGCTAATTGTTTAAATGATACTTGTTAGTGTGACACTACCCTTTGACCATTGAGATCCCTAGCTTTGTGATGTCTTTCGTGTTGCTATTCGAATATGGGGAACCTTTTAGCACGAGTTAAGAAGCACTGACATAAGCATGCAAATCGCATTATTATTATGGGTGCACACATAATAGTAATGTGGGGTGCATGTGAGTCCCAGTGAGGCTTAGTAAGTGTGAAATGAGTTCTGTTCCATTATCTGATGTAATAGTAGAATTCCTCAAATCCATGAAAGTCATAGAGATAATTAACTTCTACTCAATTACGATCCTTATCTCTTCCACTCTTCTTATTTAGAATCATGAACGGACGTGGTGGACGTAATGGTGGACGCGGAGGTGGCCGTAGAGGTGGACGTGGCAATATTGTGATGACTCAAGCAGAGTTGATAGATCTGATTAACACACGTGTAGCTGAGGCTTTGGCAGCTCAGCAAGCTGGTCAACATGCGAACCAAAACCAGAACAACCCACATGTGTGTACGTTTAAAACGTTCATGGATTGCAAGCCTCAAACTTGCAGTGGAACTGAAGGTCCAGTGGGACTGCTTCATTGGTTTGAGAAAGCCGAATCTGTCTTTGCTATGTGTAACTGTCCAGCTGGGGACGAGGTGAAGTTTGCTTCAGGCACCTTGGAGGACGGTGCCTTAACTTGGTGGAATGCTCAGGTGCAGATGCTGGGCATTGAAATGGCAAACGCGACTACTTGGGACGATTTCAAGGAGATGATACGGGAAGAGTACTGCCCGCGAGATGAAATTCAAAAGTTAGAAAACGAATACTAGAACTTAAAGATGGAGGGATCTGAGATTGAGGCTTATACGAAACGGTCTCACGAGCTGGCAAACATGTGTCCTAACCTATCCCGACCGCCTCACCGCAGAATTGAACTCTACATCAAAGGATTGGCACCACAAGTCAAGGGTTTAGTCACTGCAGCAAATCTTGACAACCTGCCACGGATCATCATATTGGCTCATAAGATCACTGATCAGGAAGTGGAGCGTGGCTCGCTGCCACCACGTGTTACTGTCACTACTACTGCTACCACTGCTACCCCCACCACTGACAACAAGCGTAAATGGAATGACGCAGACAAGGCGGCTAACTCAAATCAGTCACAAAAGAAGCCTGACAACAACAGTCGTAGTTTCAATCAGTCATCTTCTGTCAACCAGAATCAGAACTACAGTCAAACTTCAGGCTCTTATGCAGGGAAACAGCCGAAATGCAATAAGTGCGGTTTCCACCACTATGGTTCGTGTAACCGAACATGTCAAAGGTGTGACAAGGTGGGTCACATGGCGAAAGATTGTAGAGCGCAGTATCCAAAGCAACAGCAACAACAGCCCCAACAACAGCAACAGAGGCAGCAACCCCAGCAGAACCGAGGTAATCAAAGGGGATGTTACCAATGTGGCAACGAAGGGCACTTCAAGAAGGATTGCCCACAACTGAATCAGAACGCTAACAACAACAACAGTGGGAACAATAATCTCCAGAACAACAACAATGCGGGAAACAACAACAATGGGAATAACGGTGAAAATGGCGCTCGTGGGAGAGTGTTTACTATTGGAGCAGGTGATGCAAGGAACGATGGCAACGTCGTGACCGGTACGTTCTCTGTCAATGGTATTTTCGCTTCAGTATTATTCGACTCTGGTGCCGACTGAAGTTATATGTCTTTGGGGTTCAGTCGCCAGTTAGGGTTAACTCCAACACCTCTCGAGGTCAAGCACGTAGTGGAATTGGCTGATGGGAATTCAATTGAAGCCTCACATTTTCTTTTAGGATGCAAACTTGATCTCTTGGGTCAAGAGTTCGACAATGACCTTCTTCCCGTCACTCTTGGTAGCTTTGATATAGTTTTTGGTATGGATTGGTTGTCAAAACACCAAGCCGATATACTTTGTAAGGAGAAGATCGTGCGTGTACCTCTCCCTAGTGGGGAACCGTTGTCTATTCAGGGTCATCGAAGTGGTGGAACAGTCAGCATTATTTCATCCATGAAAGCCCAGAAGTGTTTGCGGAAGGGCTATCCTACTATACTTACGCTTGTTACTGATACTCAGCCTGAAGAGAAAAGGATCGAGGATCTACCAGTTGTTCGTGAGTTTCCTGACGTTTTTCCCAAGGAACTTCCAGGTTTACCTCCACACCATCAGGTGGAGTTCCAAATTGATCTTACACCAGGAGCGGCTCCGATTGCTCGTGTACCTTACCATCTTGCACTTGGAGAGATGCAAGAACTGTCTAATCAAATCCAAGAACTGTTAGATAGAGGCTTTATTCGACCCAGTTCTTCGCCTTGGGGAGCCCTAGTTTTGTTCGTGAAGAAGAAAGACGGATCTTTTCGCATGTGTATTAACTACCGCGAACTCAACAAGGTGACCGTCAAGAATCGTTATCCCTTACCTCACATTGACGATATGTTTGACCAGTTGCAAGGGTCAAGCTTCTACTCAAAGATTGATCTAAGGCCAGGCTATCATCAAATGAGAGTCCGAGAAGAGGATGTTCCTAAAACAGCCTTCAGGACGTGATATGGCCATTACGAATTTCTGATTATGCCATTCGGGTTAACCAACGCACCAGCGGTATTCATGGATCTCATGAACCACGTGTGTAAACCATATCTTGACGATTTTGTCATCGTGTTTATCGATGACATTCTGATCTACTCTAAGAGTAAGGAGGACCACGAGCGGCACTTGCGTCTTATCTTGGAGCTCCTGAGGAAGGAGCAGCTTTACGCGAAATTCTCCAAGTGTGACTTCTGGATTCGAAAAGTACACTTCCATGACCACATAGTCAACGAGCTGGGAATACATGTGGATCCCATTAAAATCGACTCTATTAGGAATTGGGTAGCACCAAAGAATCCTTCGGAGGTGCGATAATTTCTTGGTCTCGCTGGGTACTATCGTAGATTCATTGAGGGATTTTCAAAGATCGCTCAACCTCTCACCGCTCTAACACAGAAATGTGTCGAGTATTCCTGGGGAACGAAATAGGAAGACGCCTTCCAGCTCCTAAAACAAAAGCTCTGCAGTGCACCGATTCTGTCGTTACCTGAGGGTACCGAAGACTTTGTGGTGTACTGTGATGCTTCCATTCAGGGTCTCGGTTGCGTGCTGATGCAACGCGAGAAAGTGATAGCTTACGCCTCTCGACAGTTGAAGGTTCATGAGAAGAATTACACGACTCACGACTTAGAGTTGGGGGTCGTGGTATTTGCGCATAAAATCTGGAGGCATTACTTATACGGTACTAAATTCACTATTTATACCGATCACAAGAGCCTTCAGCATATCTTTGATCAGAAGGAGTTGAACATGCGACAGCGTCGCTGGGTAGAACTCTTAAACGATTATGAATGTGCAATCAAATACCATTCAGGTAAAGCTAACGTTGTAGCTGACGCCCTTAGTCGCAAGGAAGCGAAGCCTAAACGTGTCCGAGCTTTGCAGCTCACCATCCACTCTAATCTACCTGATCAGATTCGTTCTGCCCAGACTGAAGCTTTGAAAGATGAGAACCTTAAAGCCGAAGCCATGCGAGGCTTGGAGAAGAAACTTGTTGAAAGATCTGACGGTATTCGCTATTTCATGGAGCGATGATATACGTTAAATTATACAAGTTTTTATACCCCAAAACACTTCCGTTTTAAGCATTTTTGACCGAAAACACGACGGTTAGGTGCCAAATTCGGTACTTTTATGTTTTCAGGTCTTAAACAGAGCATAAAGGAAGATTCTGATGAAAACGGACAAATTCTGATGCATTTCTGATAAAAATGGCAAAAATCTGATGACGACGCACTACCGTGCGACCAGCGGCACTACCGTGCCGATCTGATGACCCAGGCAACTTGTCCACTAGTCCACTTAGCTGACTTAGGATCGGAGAAACTGACGCCACCCGACAACACCTGTCGCACGACTGTGCGACCCGTGGCACGACCGTGCCGATGAGAAAATTCCCTATAAATAGCAGCATTCGCTACTGGTTCAAGTGTTGGGTTCTTCTCCATGTTTCTAGGCAATTTCTGGGTTCTGAAGCAGTCCTAATCAGACCCATTTGAAGCTTAAAGATCGAGTGGAAGCATAACCGATCCAACCCATCAATTCCTTGCTTGTTTATGGTTCGATTCCTTGTTCTTGAACACGTATTCTGATCATTTTGCAAGTTATGAGCTGATATTAGTTTATGTTTAATGTAGTGTTATGTAATAGTAGTTATAAACTTGTTTCTTGAATAATCTTTATGTTGTAATCTTGTTTGTATGAAAGTTTAGTACTTTTTCATGTTTGAATCTTCATGATTATGTAATGAACGTTTCATTGATGTTGATTTCCTGATTATGTTTGATTTTCTTGGATAATGAATCTGTGGTTAGTGGGATGGTAACTATTTCTTGATTAATCACTTGTTTGTAAACTTGTTTACACCATGAGACTCGAGAGGGGTATTGGTTTTGTCTAAGATATATCTTATTTTGATTAGGAATACTTTCTTTCACGTAAGGGTTCTAATGAATTATATGGTGTTGATTACATGTTCTTGCATGCGGTTTATGATCCTTGTTTAGTAGTTTTGGTCTGAAATTGCTGACATGGTAGATTTGTGCTCAAGACTTGTAAAGGTGAAATATGTTGTTATATGATCTACTTAAATGCTTATCCTCGTGGCTGTATTGTGACCATCGGTATTGCTTTCTTTGATAAGTGAGGTTAGAAAACTCCTAGCGGATGACTAATCTATCTTTAAAGGTTTACATGAATGAATATCAATAGCTCGCTAAAGAATGATTTTAGGTGGTTAACGTGTGTTTATCGCGTTAACTTTCCGAAGAATCATCATGTTAGAAAACTCCTAGCGGATGACTAACTGTCTCGAAATTGAAAAATTGGTTAAGTGCTTTTGTGACATATCTGATAGATAACATGTTTAGATTGTTTGTGAAACAAGATAGTAGTATATTTATGTTTTAGTTGTAATTTAGATAGCTTAGTTAAACAGCAATTCACTTATCCTTTTATCTGGTAATCTAATGACAAAGATTTAGTACATATAACGCCCGTGTTCCATGGATCGATATCTGGCTCTTACCAATACTTTGCTACATATATGACGGGATACACTTGTCCTTTGTTGTGTGTGTTTTAATGTTAAGGTATAAACCATTTTTATAAATATAAAACACATTTCGTTGCATGTGAAAATTCTGTAAATAAATGTATATAAAACATGTACGTCAAGTTTTTGGCGCCGTTGCCGGGGAACTACGGCGAAATAATGGAAAAATCCGAGTCATTATTTTATCAATGTACAAACTGTTAATACTTGTAAATTTTTGTATTTATTTGTTTTCTTATTTTCTAACTTATTAATATTTAACTGTTTGACTAACTTGTCTTTTTCTGTTTTACTAACCAACTAACCAACTAACTAACTAACTTTACTAACTCACTAACATACTAACTTCTTATTTTATTATTCGACTAACATTTATTTCCGTTTATTTATTTAATTCAGTTAATGTGTTCGGAATCGGAACATTTTCTTTTATTATTTCATTTCATTTTAGTTATTTCATTTCTGTTTATATTTATATTTATATTTATGTACGAGTTCGCTTGCCGAACCGCTTATTTATTACATTTATTTCATTTCTGCATTTACTTACATTAATTTATTTACATTCAGTTTTTCATTCTTTCGTTTCTGTCCATTTAATTATTGAAATTAACCGTTTATTCATTTAATTATAGTACTCATTTGTTTATTTATTTATTCCACAAAAAATAAAACAAACCTTTCTGATAAAATCATCAGATTTTCTGATGAATTCCAATGAATTCCGCAGATTTTCTGATGGATTCTGATAAACTCATTAGATATTCTAAAAACAACAATTTTCAATTTTGATGCATCTTACCAGATTTTCTGGTAATTCTGATGAATTTATCAGAAATTCTGATGGAATGAAAAATTCATCAGATTTTTATCAGATCTTATCAGAATTTTATTAAGAAATATCAGATTTTCTAATAGCTAAAAAAAGGAGAGAGTTTTCTCAGGACTCTGATGATCGTCATCAGAATTTCTGGTAAACAGCCAAAAACAGTTTTGGATGTGAATAAGCAAATAAGCCAGTAAATATTTAATTAGATTTGATTCGTTACTAGTATATGTTTGTATATTATGTATTATCATTATTATTACTTATTTCTTATATTATTATTATGTTCTTTTTTCTGTATAATGCCTTCCTTTTTACGTGCAGGCTAATGTCCACGCCCCCTGCACCCGCTAACGCTGAGCTAGCCAACGAACCAGAAAATAACCTAAGGAGAAGTAGGCGGCTTCGCGAAAGATCACTTGTCGTTGCACAAAGGATTGCGGCCGCAATCGACGAACCAGTGATACTTTCTGACAGCGAGAGTTCAGAGGATGACACAAGAAGCGTTATGGCAGAGGACGACCAACCTTTGAATTAGACCGGCCGTCCTGGAGGAGAGGGCTTGCTACCGAGCATTGCCCGACCTACGATAGCAGCACCGAGTTTTGAAATTAAATCTAGTATAATTAATATGTTGCAAAATTCTGTGCAGTTTGATGGGAAGGATCACGAAGATCCGGGTCGACACATCGCTTCATTTCTCGAGGTGTGTTCGACTTTCAAAATTCGAGACGTTTCTGAAGACGCAATTTGTTTGCGACTCTTTCCATTTTCTTTGCGAGACAAAGCCCGATCTTGGCTTTTGTCACTTCCAGCAGGGTCCATCACAACTTGGAACGAAATGGCAGATCTTTTTATGCAAAAATATTTTCCGCCGGAAAAGACAGCTAAGCTTAAGAATCGTATTATGACATTCAAACAGGATGAGGGGGAATCTCTACATGCAGCTTGGGAGAGGTTCAAAGATCTTCTGATCGATGTTCCACATCATGGGTTGTTCAAAAGGCAACTTGTGTTGAACTTTTACCAAGGACTCAACTATGACTCACAAGAACGTTTAGATGTATATGCAGGAGGCGATCTTGGAACAAAAACACCCAATGAAGCCTATGCAATTATAGAGAAAGCTACCTTGAAGTCGAGTTCTCATCACAGTGGAGAGCGAAGTAAAGCTTTATCTATTCCTGGAGTTCATCAAGTAGATACATATACGACTCTTGCAGCACAGATTGGATCTCTGGTAGCAAGGTTTGATCAAGCTCAAAACGTTTCAAAAGTACAATCATCATGTGAGCTGTGTGGAGTGTCACACGAGCCAGGTACATGTGAGCAGGGTGTTATGTTTACAGGCCACGAAGAGGTGGACTATTTGGGCAATCAAATTAGGCCCCAAAATAACCCCTATAGCAACACGTACAATCCGGGTTGGAGAAATTGATGCGTGTCGAGTATGTATAGGTTTTTAATGTATTTTTTAAGCCCTTTTACACTTTTTAGCCAAGTTTTAAATTTATAAAACACGATATTTACTAACACTAAACACACATATGGGCAAGTGCACCCATCGCGAGCGTAGTATAGTGTTGGTAAGATACCGAGGTCGTCCAAGGGCACAAGAGCTTTTAGTACCGGTTTATCCTCAACGTCTAATCAAATCAAAAGGTTAGAAAAAGGTTTTTAAACTAGAAAAGTAAAACTAACTAAAATGCTGAAAAATAAAATAAAATAAAAACAGATAGACCAGATGAATCACTTGGATCCGACTCGTGTGTAGTGTAACCTTTGATTATTTCCGCACTTTTGCACTTTTTAAGAGATTATCTTAGTTATTGTAGTAGGCCCCTCTTTTGAAGGTGACGTTACCCTCAACCCAATAGTTTGAGTCAGCTAGGATACAATCCTAAAGGGTCGGATTTTTGAAAGATAATTAATTAAGTTATTAATGCATATTATGGTAGGCCCCTCTTTTGAAGGTGACGTTACCCTCGGCTAAGTAGTCTGAGTCAGCAGGGATACAGTCCTAAGTAGCCGGGTTAAAGTATTAATAGTAGCTTACATATGAGGGGATCAAAGAGTTTGGACCCCCGCCATCCAATACCGGTGGGTATTGAAGGAGGTCCTACTAAATTTGACCCAGGTCCTTGCAGGATCTATACACTGAACAAGGCAAGACTCTTACCAAACCGTTCCCTTAACACCCGACCAGGTAGCCAACATATCTCCATATAGACCGTGGAGATATGAATGGTGAAAATCTTTTATTTTATATAGACAGTAAAATAATGCCAAGACACCACGGACAAACGATAAGGAAGAATCACATTCAACATAAGAAACTAGTTATTAAAGTCATTAATACATAACCAAATAAAAAGTGCGAAAAGATTAAAAATAAAAAGTATTACACTAGACACTTGTCTTCACCAAGTGATGTAAGAGACTTAGGCAAACATGGCCTTTGATTGTCAAGAACTCTTACGATCAATCTTAGATCCCGAGACGACTCACATACTCTATGATGGATAATGGATGATGGTGTTGTGATGGTGGTGGGTGGTGGGTGAAGTGTGAGAGAGGTGGTGTGCCAAGGGATGGTTTGCAAATGAGCCAAGCACCCCTATTTATAGCCTGAACAGACGCTCGGGCACGACCCCGTGTCCATTGGGCACAGCCCCGTGTCCATTGGGCACGGCCCCGTGTCCACCTTCCTTCTCTTTCTTCATTAATTGCAGCTTGTCTGCATTAGTTGACCACGCCCCCGTGTCCGCTGGGCACGACCCCGTGTGCAAAAGCGTATCTGTAGTATCAAGATTTCCCCAGATTCTGTGAATCTTAGAGTTGACCACGGCCCCGTGTCCATTGGGCACGCCCCCGTGGTAGGTGATAGAAGCTTCTACAGCTTTGTCTTTTCTGCTGACACTTGGGCACGACCCCGTGTTAACTGAGCACGGGGTGTGTTCAGCCTTCTGTTCTCTTGTTTTTGCTTGGGAAGATGCTGACGGGGGGTCGGGCATGCCACGTTTGTTCCTTTTCTTGTATTTATGTTAGATTTAGCTGCCTTTTTGCTTCTTTTGTTTATTTGAGCTCATTTAATCCTGAAAATACAAAAGGAAGACAAAAACATACTTTTTCCAACATTAGTACTAAAAAAGGGTTAGTTTTATGCCACATTTGATGTAATTTATATGTTGTATTTTGCACACATCAAATACCCCCACACTTGAATCTTTGCTTGTCCTCAAGCAAAACTCTTTATAATGTGGCCTTGCACTCCAAATGGAATGGGTAGAAGAGAATGTTTTTGGGCTTGTCATAGAGTGTCGGGATTTCCAAGATTCTTTATTAAGTTTTATTTTTATTTATTTACAATCCTATTTGTCATGATTTATTTAAAACATTATATAAGATAAATTACTTATTAGCAGTGTTGTAGTAATCGCTAGTCGGGCGGCAGGGTGGGGACTAGCGATTAATCGGGGATTAATCGGAATTTATGGGGATTGATCGGGATTAATTTGATTAATTGGCGACTAATCAGGAATTAATCGGGGATTAATCGGCACCTAGTGGGCATAACATGTCTTTTTAAAATTCCACTTATATACAAGTTCACATACCTCACGGGGATCACTCAACACTCGGCCGAAGATGTATTTTAGTGAATCACTCGAGAGCGGCATGGAACTTAATCCTACCATAAGCTTGCCAAGCAATCAATCCTCCTCCTTTTTAACTATACACCTTTGTAAATATCAAGAGGACTTTTGGGGTGAAGGGTTAGGCTTGGGTTAAAGGTAGGTGGTTGGATTAGTGGTTAGTAGAAAAGGGCGAAAAGCGTAAAAAGCGTCGGTTTTCGTAAGACTTTTTATTTTTGAAATTTTTATTTTGATGAAGCGATTATTCAAACAAAGTTATTTTTGATAAACTTGTTTGTTTATTTCTCTTTTGCTTCATCATCATATTTTTTTTTTTTTTTGAATGTCATAAGGAAAATCGAGCTTGTTACTAAAACAAAGGGTTAAAAATAAAAAGGTTTTGGTGGGTAAAAGGGTGTTTGTTTTTGGGTTAAGAAATGAGAAGGTTTAGGCTCAAAGGGGTTAACTAGGGGGATTTTGGGTAGGTGGTAAAAAAAAAAAAATAATGGTGTAGAAATAAAAAGGGTTAGTCCTAATGCCTCTATCATTTACTTACTCGGGTTTAAGTTGGTAAGGACCGGGAATGTATTGTCGTGGCAAGTTCTAGAGTCGTAAGAACCAAGCGGCTATTCACACAAGAAACAAAAAATGAGCAATTAGTTTAAAGATATGTATTTGTATGCTCAATAAAGGCTCAAAACTCACTTTTTGTGGGAATGGGTTTTTATGTGATCAAGTATATATAATAAAATTTTAACTAAACTTGTCATGCCGTTTCATAATTCTCTTATGTTGGTTCTTTTTATCACGACGCTATCGGTTGTAAATTTGTAAAAATATAACCTTTTTAGAACTTGAAATTCCCAAGTTAAACCTAGACAAGTAAAAAAAATGAAATTTTTTTTTTTAAAATTTTTTGGGGTGATTAGCGGTTCCAATAGAGTTTTGTGTAAGGCTTGCGATTAGGACTTACAAAATTCAAGGTTTTAGCATCCCCCCCCCCCCACACTTAAATTACACATTGTCCTCAATGTGTCCCAAAAATAAGTTTATAGGTTGATTGAATGTGTAAAAAGGTGTGAAAAGCAAAAATTTATGTTACTGGGCGTCTGGACACGGCCCCGTGTCGGATGGACACGACCCCATGGTCAGAGTGCCAGTAACGAAAACTTACAAAAGGTGGACACAGGGGCGTGTCGGCTGAGCACGACCCCGTGTCTGGCATAAATCTGCAGATTTTTAACAAACAGCAGGTCTGGGCAATGGGCACGGGGGCGTGTCGGCTGGACACGACCCCGTGTAGACAGTCTGCAAAGGTGAAAAACTGGTTTCTGGCTTTGTTTTTCTTGCTCCGGCTTTAGTAGCACTAATGTTTAGTGCTCTAAGCCTTGTATTGTACCTGTTTTACCAATAAACACTACACCAAACCATAACAGGCGTCCTAAATTACCATAGTTCCAACATCCAAACCACAAAGTTAAAAGAAAAATAAATGCAGAAAGTAAAAAGAGTTAAAGGAAAGTAAATTGTTCAACACACGGAACGCAGGCCAGAAATTGTTCATAAGAAAAAAGGGTTAACCTGTGGGATCACCAACCAGCTGCTCCTACCTCTACTCCTCCCGCCTAGTCCATGTCCTCGTCTTCATCATCACTTCCTCCTCCGTGCCCCGCCATGTACTCCCGGATGTTCCCAATGTCATCCTGAATGTCAGAGATGTTTCTCTCAATCACTCCGACCCGGGTGTACGTGTTGCTTGCCATGTTATAGGTGTTCCTGGTGCACATGAGGTTTTCCTGCAATAAGTCATGTAAACTTTGGAAGTTAGGAAAACCGCCTCCTTGCGAGGAGGACTGGCCCGGATCACCATGGGGCTGGTACTGGTAATGAGGAGGTTGTTGAAACTATGGAGTGTGAAGGACGAGTGCCTCTTGCGGGTTCCATGCATGCCCCTGGACTCTTTGGAAGCTAACCGTCCCGTCTTCGGCTTCATAAATCAAGTTCATGGAGCGGCAGATGTGTACATCCACTCTTCCCGACCATGGGCTCTTTTGGAAAGACCTAGGCATGTTCACGAAGTGCTTGAAGAGACGGTATATCCACCCTCGAAGAAGATAGGGTTGGTGGAGTAGCAAGCCGGTTCCAATGCATGTTTCGGAGCAGGAGGTACGGAACATCGAGGTTTCTGCGGTTGTGAATGCAATGAAGGACCACCAGATCTCTTAACCCTACAACGCCACCGCTATCATGCCTTTGGCTAAGAGAGTAAGCGAGGACCCTATGGATGTAACGGTAAAGAGGGTCCCTCAACTTAGTGCTCTTAGTGCTGCTTGGGTTGTAGTGCCCATCTCCTATTTGAGCCTAAGCGGCTTTGCGCTTGTTTTCATCCAACTCTCGCACCCCTCCGGTGTTCTCTTCATTACCCACATCTTCCTCCGCATACAACCCAACTATCGACCCAAATTGTGCCATCGAAATCGAATACCTAGTCCCCCCGCATCGAAATTCCACCCCATCCTCATCAAAGGGTTCGCACCTTGAATTGAACACGAATGTGCTATAGAATTCCAGATTGTACTCGTGGACTGAACGAAGTAGAGTGGTTAGGGCCACTCTTAGTGGGCCGGTGACTAGGTTGTTAAACCGGTCAAGTTGGTTCACCATGGCTAAAAGATCCATGCACACTTGCCTTGGGTATTCTTCCGGTCTGGTTCGAAGCACATCGTATCTTGCCCTAGCATCCAACTCATTTGCATTGAACCTTGTGAATTTCTTCGACATCTGAAAGGATACACCAAACAATTAGCATGAAACATTGAAATTTTCAGAGAAAACTACAAACAGTTGGCTGAACACGTCCCCATGTTCAGCAGAAACGCCCCATGTTGAGGAGACAACAGCTGGACATGCCCCCGTGCTCAGCGAGCACGGCCCCGTGTCCAGGCGTCTGTTTACCAAAAATCACATTTTTCGACCCGGTCCCGAAAACTTGAAAATATTTGGTCCAGTAGGGGCGGTTTTCCCCGAAAATGAAACCCCAAGTGCCGTTTTTTCCAAAACAAACCGTTTACCCCTTCAATTTTATCTTTTTCGGTTCAAAAACAAGGGTTTGTGGTTTTTGTGAGAAATCGGGCAAATCTTTGAACAATACAAGTGGATTTACTTCCTATAACATGAATCTAAACTAATGCTAACAGATTTATGCAAAAATTTGAGGTTCGATCCAGATGAAGTTCAAGAACCCTAGATTTTCCAAAAATTTTTGATGTTTTAACTACATACAAATGCTTAATCTAACTACAAATGATGTTATAATCATACCTTGATGTTGTTAGAAGTAGAGGAGACGTCGAAATTCTGCAGAAAAATCGCCTGAACCAGAGCGTTTTTGGGGAAACGGGGCGTGTTGAAATGAAGAAACTGTTTTGAAAAAGGGTTTTATCTGGACAGTTGCGCGGACACAGCCCCGTGCCGAGCAAAGTTTTTTTTAATTTTTTTTCTTTTTTTAAGTGCTCGTGTGAGTGCCCTTGTTTCCCAAAAACTTGGTTAGAAGACTTACCGATTTAGATGTCAACTCGTTTGTTCGTAACTTACCAGGTATGATGTTGATGCTTTCATTCTTCGATCGTTTGAAGAGAGATTTCTTCCTCTTCATCCTCAATGAATCCTTGATAGAGTTTCAGTCGTTGGCCATTGACTTTGAATGGAAGGCCATTCCGAGATTTAATTTCTACTGCACCGTGTGGGAAAAAGGTCCTGACCACCTAGACTTTAATTTACCAGGAAACAATCAAAGTCATGAATTAAACAATAGAACTTGATCTCCTACTCGAAATTCATTAGGTTTAATGTGTTTGTCGTGCAAATTTTTCAATCTTTCCTTATAAATTTCAGAGTTTGAGTATGCATAATTCCTTAATTCGTCTAATTCATTTAATTGACAAAACCGATTTCTACCAGCAAATTCTAAATCAAAGTTTACATTTTTAATTGCCCAGTAGGCCTTGTGAGCTATTTCTACTGGCAAATGACAACTTTTTCCATAGACAAGCTTATATGGGGTTGTACCTATTGTTGTTTTATAAGCAGTTCGAAAAGCCCATAAAGCATCATCTAATTTATCGGTCCATTCCTTTTTATTTAACCCTACGGTTTTTTCAAGTATTCGTTTTAAACCTCTAATAGTCACTTCGGCTTGTCCGTTTGTTTGAGGGTGATATGCTGTTGAGACCCGGTGATAGACCTCATATCTTGTTAAAAAATTTTCAAGTTGATGGTTACAAAAATGGGTACCTCTATCACTTATTAATGCTTTAGGTGTTCCAAAACGAGAGAATAATTTTTTCAGAAATCTTACCACGACTCTTCCATCATTTGTTGGAAGTGCCTCGGCCTCGGCCCATTTAGACAAGTAATCTACTGCCACAAGTATATATTTGTTTCCTTTTGACGGTGGGAAAGGTCCCATAAAGTCGAGTCCCCGCACATCAAAAATTTCACAAACAAGAATGCCATTTTGTGGCATTTCGTTTTTGGAAGAAATATTACCTGTTCTTTGGCAAGCATCACATGTCTTAACAAGATTTTGGGTGTCTTTGTAAATGGATGGCCAACAAAATCCTGAATCAAATACCTTTCGTGCGGTACTAGCGGCACCATGATGTCCTCCGTATGGACCTTCATGACAATGGCGGAGAATTCTTCGTGCTTCGCGACCATGTACGCATCGTCGGATGAGTTGGTCGGCACAATTTTGAAAAGATAAGGATCTTCCCAAAAATAGTGTTTTACATCAGCAAAGAATTTCTTTCTTTGATGATGTGGCCAACCTTTTGCAACTATACCACTAGCTAGGTAGTTAGCATAGTCGGCGTACCAAGGTTCTTCCCTGTATTCCACCATTTCTAAGGACTCTGTTGGGAATTTTTCATTGATTTGCTCGTCCCTGGTTGCCTCCAAAGCTGGGTCTTCTAAGCGTGAAAGATGATCTACTGCGGTATTTTCTGCTCCTCTTTTGTCTTTGATTTCAATATCAAATTCTTGGAGGAGTAGAATCCACCGAATCAAACGTGGTTTAGCATCCTGCTTCTTAAAGAGATATCGAATGGCTGCATGATCTGTATAGACTATTATTTTAGAAAGAATAAGATAAGAACGAAATTTATCAAAAGCAAATACCACAACTAGTAATTCTTTTTCAGTTGTTGTATAATTTTCTTGTGCATCGTTAAGTGTTTTACTAGCATAATAGATTGGGTGAAAATGCTTTTCTTTTCTTTGTCCCAAGACGGCTCCAACAGCAAAGTCACTTGCATCACACATGATTTCGAAAGGTAATTTCCAATCAGGTGCTATCATGATAGGTGCATGGACTAGCATTTCCTTTAAGGTTAGAAATGCTTGATTGCAATCCTTGTCAAAGATGAAAGGGGCATCTTTTTCAAGTAATTTTGTTAGAGGCCTTGAGATTTTAGAAAAATCTTTGATAAACCGCCTATAGAATCCGGCATGCCCTAGGAAACTTCTGATTGCTCTAACGGAGGATGGGGGTGGTAATCGAGAAATAGTGTCTATTTTGGCTCGATCAACCTCCATTCCTTCGCTTGAGATTTTGTGACCGAGTACTATTCCCTCCGTTACCATGAAATGGCATTTTTCCCAGTTAAGGGCGAGGTTAGTTTCCTCACATCGGGATAGCATTCGTTCAAGGTTATCGAGGCATTGGTCGTATGAATCCCCAAAGATAGAAAAGTCGTCCATGAAGACTTCCATTGTCTTTTCTATCATGTCATGGAAGATGGCCACCATGCAACGTTGGAAGGTTGCGGGGGCATTACATAGACCAAATGGCATGCGTCGATAAGCAAAAGTTCCATAGGGACATGTGAAGGTTGTCTTTTCTTGATCTTCGGGTGCTATCGGGATTTGAAAGTAACCTGAAAAACCATCCAAGAAACAGTAAAATTTATGACCGGATAATCTTTCTAACATTTGATCAAAGAAGGGCAAAGGAAAGTGATCTTTCCTTGTTGCTTCATTTAATCGTCTATAATCTATACATACCCTCCATCCTGTGACGGTTCTCGTTGGTATTAATTCATTCTTTTCGTTAGTTATTACCGTCATACCTCCTTTCTTTGGAACTACTTGTACGGGACTCACCCAAGGACTATCGGAGATAGGGTAGATAAGTCCGGCGTCAAGTAATTTGATGACTTCGTTTTTAACCACTTCTTGAACATTTGGATTTACTCGACGTTGTGGTTGTATTACCGATTTGTAGCCATCATTCATTAAAATTTTGTGTGTGCACATGGAAGGACTTATTCCTTTAATACCTCCTTTCTTTAGAACTACTTGTATGGGACTCACCCAAGGACATGGAAGCATTTTTGTGTTTTTTCAAAAGTTTAATTAATTTTTCTTTTTCTAAACTACCTAATTTAGATGAAATAATTACAGGTGATTTACCATCTTTTCTAGAAAAGCATATTCCAAACCTTTTGGAAGTTCTTTGAGCTCAAGAGGTGGGTCTTTAGAAGACTCCTTATTGGGTTGCTCATTTTGATCAAGAACTTTAAAAGTTTGTTCTATGGCGACCTCTTCTTCAACAAAGTGGTCAATCTTTTCACTTGTATCGGGTGGTTCATCTTCATCTTCAATTAGGGGGTCATTATTGCCGAATGGATATTTCATTGCTCGCTCAAGATCGGCACTCTTTTTAAATGCCCCTAATTGAATAGATAGATTGTTGTACTTCCGGTTTTTCAAAGCTTCGTGGGTTTTTACAAAGGGTCGTCCCAACACTAGAGGAGCGTCATCGAGGATGACAAAGTCGGTTGGGATTACCATTTGATTTGTTTGAACCAAGACATCCTCAACTACACCGATTGACTTTATTATTTTCCGATTGGATAGAAAAATGGGTATTTGAAGTGGAGAAAAATCACTAATACTTAATTTTTCAAAAATGTAGTTGGGCATTATGTTAACACAAAGATCTTTATCAATTGTGACATTATTAATAAATGAATTTTGAAAAAAACATGGAACCGGTGTAATGTTGATTTCAAATGGGTCTTCTTTTATTAGTGAGGTTTAATCATTTGTTAAATTAATGCTTACCGTTTCGTCAATTTTTGTGTTAGTGTTTAACTCTTTTAAAAACTTAGCATGAGTGGGTACTAAACAATGATTTTCAAAAGAAGGTGACAAGAGATTAATTTCTTCAAAATTAGACTCTTCTTGAATTTTAACGTTGACGGACTCACCTTTTTCGTTGTTTAACTCATGTGTCGGTTTTTCACTTATGTGTTCTTCCATTTTTACACTTTCAACTATCTCTTCTTTATTTAATTCTTTTCTTGCGCGGGACTCCTCTTCCCTTGCGCGAGATTCTTTTATGTAGCGCTCGATAGTTTTAAGGTGTTCTAATATCCTATCGGTTACTTCGGCGATAGAGTAAGGATCGGGATTTTTAAAGCTTGAATCCGGATGTTCGATCCTTTGTTCCTCATAATACTCATAGGAAGTAGATGGTTCACACCATTGTTCTTCATTGTAAGTATATAATGGATAAGGGTCGTAATTTTGTTCTTCATAATACTCATATGAGGTGGGTTGTTCATGCCAAGGTTCCTCATAGTAAGCATATGAAGGTGGTGGCTCATATCTTGGTTCCTCAAAGTATGACTATGAAGGCTTATACCTTGGTTCATCAAAATATGAGTATGAGGGAGAAGGTTCATACCTTTGGTCTTCATAGGATATGTATGAAGTTGATGGCTCGTACCTGGGCTCCTCATAGTAGGTGTATGAAGTGGATGGTTGAAATAAGTTACAATATTGAACCGAGTGTGGGTTACCACAATTCATGCAATAATTTTCCCTATAATCATCCACCTCATAGGTGTAGTTGTAACCTCCTGAGTATTGATCCATAAGAATCACTCAGCAGATCACAACAAAGTCTCGAGACCAGAAAACAAAAATAAAAGCGGAAACAGAGGCTGGACACGGCCCCGTGTTCAGCGGACACGGCCCCGTGTACAGAATCTGTATCTGGGCGTTTTAATTATGGTTACTGGTTTCGTTGAGCACGGGGCGTGTTCAGTGAGCACGGCCCGTGTTCAGGTCTCTGTAAATGCAAATCTATCTAAAATGCAAAAAAAAAAAAATGCGCGCGTTTTAAAAAGGTTTTGAAAAACTAATTTGGCCGTCGATTTTAAGCTTTCTTAAAATCCTTGTGTCCCTGGCAACGGTGCCAAAAACTTGATGCGTGTCGAGTGTGTATAGGTTTTTAATGTATATTTTAAGCCCTTTTACACTTTTTAGCCAAGTTTTAAATTTATAAAACACGATATTTACTAACACTAAACACACATATGGGCAAGTGCACCCATCGCGAGCGTAGTATAGTGTTGGTAAGATACCGAGGTCGTCCAAGGACACAAGAGCTTTTAGTACCGGTTTATCCTCAACGTCTAATCAAATCAAAAGGTTAGAAAAAGGTTTTTAAACTAGAAATGTAAAACTAACTAAAATGCTGAAAAATAAAATAAAATAAAAACAGATAGAAAAGATGAATCACTTGGATCCGACTCGTGTGTAGTGTAACCTTTGATTATTTCCTCACTTTTGCACCTTTTAAGAGATTATCTTAGTTATTGTAGTAGGCCCCTCTTTTGAAGGTGACGTTACCCTCAACCAAGTAGTTTGAGTCAGCAAGGATACAATCCTAAAGGGTCGGATTTTTGAAAGATAATTAATTAAGTTATTAATGCATATTATGGTAGGCCCCTCTTTTGAAGGTGACGTTACCCTCGGCTAAGTAGTCTGAGTCAGCAGGGATACATTCCTAAGTAGCCGGGTTAAAGTATTAATTGTAGCTTACATATGAGGGGATCAAAGAGTTTGGACCCCCGCCATCCAATACCGGTGGGTATTGAAGGAGGTCCTACTAAATTTGACCCAGGTCCTTGCAGGATCTATACGCTGAACAAGGCAAGACTCTTACCAAACCGTTCCCTTAACCCCCGACCAGGTAGCCAACATATCTCCATATGGACCGTGGAGATATGAATGGTGAAAATCTTTTATTTTATATAGACAGTAAAATAATGCCAAGACACCACAGACAAACGATAAGGAAGAATCACCTTCAACATAAGAAACTAGTTATTAAAGTCATTAATACATAACCAAATAAAAAGTGCGAAAAGATTAAAAATAAAAAGTATTACACTAGACACTTGTCTTCACCAAGTGATGTAAGAGACTTAGGCAAACATGGACTTTGATTGTCAAGAACTCTTACGATCTATCTTGGATCCCGAGACGACTCACACACTCTATGATGGATGATGGTGGTGGATGATGGTGTTGTGATGGTGGTGGGTGGTGGGTGAAGTGTGAGAGAGGTGGTGTGCCAAGGGATGGTTTGCAAATGAGCCAAGCACCCCTATTTATAGCCTGAACAGACGCTCGGGCACGGCCCCGTGTCCATTGGGCACGGCCCCGTGTCCACCTTCCTTCTCTTTCTTCATTAATTGCAGCTTGTCTGCATTAGTTGACCACACCCCCGTGTCCGCTGGGCACGACCCCGTGTGCAGAAGCGTATCTGTACTATCAATATTTCCCCAGATTCTGTGAATCTTAGAGTTGACCACGGCCCCATGTCCATTGGGCATGCCCCCGTGGTGGGTGATAGAAGCTTCTACAGCTTTGTCTTTTCTGCTGACACTTGGGCACGCCCCCGTGTTCGTGTTCAGCCTTCTGTTCTCTTGTTTTTGCTTGGGAAGATGCTGTCGGGGGGTCGGGCATGCCACGTTTGTTCCTTTTCTTGTATTTATGTTAGATTTAGCTGCCTTTTTGCTTTTTTTGTTTATTTGAGCTCATTTAATCCTGAAAATACAAAAGGAAGACAAAAACATACTTTTTCCCACATTAGTACTAAAAAAGGGTTAGTTTTATGCCACATTTGATGTAATTTATATGTTGCATTTTGTACACATCAGAAATCATCCAAACTTTGGGTGGAAAGCTAATTCTAATAACCAAAACCCACTCAGATATGCTCAACGCGCTCCCGCACCACAACAACCTCAAGGGCAATCCTTTCAGCCATGTTATAATAATTTAGGTTCAGGAAGCACTTCCCAGCCGCAAACCTCTCAAACTAACTCAAAACTAGAGGAGATGATGGCGCGGCTGTTAAACAACTCCAACAATGCCAATCAAATATCTGAAAAGCGATACCAGCAGCATGAGGAGTGTTTCATGGCACAAGAAGGGGAAATGCGGAGCCAGAAGGCTTCTATACAAACCATTGAGAATTAAGTCGGCCAATTGGCCAAGATGTTGTCTGAAAGACCCCAAGGTAGTCTTCCAGGTAACACAGAACCAAACCCGAGAGGGCACGTTAATGCAGTAATGACGAGGAGTGGTAAAACCACGGGACCTGACAAATCGGACTCACCACCGATCACTGAGACGGTCCAAACTGACGCTTCAGACGAGGTGCACGCTAGGCGAGTCCCAGCAAGTACAACACAGTTCCAGGAGCCAGTTAAAGATTTCATTCCTCCAGTACCATATCCGAGCAGACTGAAGAAACAAAAGGACAATGAACAACATGGTAAGTTTTTAGAAATGTTTAAACAATTACACATAAACATACCATTTGTTGAGGCGTTGGCTCAAATGCCTAAATACGGAAGGTTCTTAAAAGACATCCTCACAAACAAGCAGAAACTCGAAAGCTTGCCTTGTGTGTTGATGAATGAAAACTGTTCAGCCCTTCTCCAAAACCGTCTACCTGAAAAGATGGGGGATCCGGGCAGTTTTACTCTTCCCTGTCTCATTGGCTGCATGTCTGTCAGTCACGCATTAGCCGATTTAGGAGCTAGCATAAACCTTATGCCATATAAAGTTTTTGCTAAATTAGATCTGGGTGAACCTTCACCCACTAGAATGAGCATTCGACTTACAGATCGTTCAATCAAGTATCCGCGTGGATTCGTAGAAAACATGCTTGTTAAAATCGATAAATTTGTTTTCCCCGTGGATTTTGTTATTTTAGACATGGACGAAGACTCAAAAGTGCCATTAATACTTGGAGGCCCGTTCCTCAATACTGCGAGGACGATTGTTGATGTGGCAGCTGGCCAAATCACGCTCCGAGTAAATGACGAACACGTGACTTTTGATATTAAAAGATCAATGCAACATCCGCAAAGTCACGATGACATGCTTTACTATGTCGACATTGCCGATACTTGTGTAAGCTCTCATTTCCAAGGCACTATTGAAGAAATTGATACGGACACACATCTATTATGTGAGAATCAACATGGCATTTCGCAGGAGGACCAGGAAAATGAGCAGCCAATTTTTCAAATTGGTGATGATGGTTCTCAAAGTCCAGATCAATTTGTGGAGATTGACCGTGAAGTTAAAGAAAAATCAAAACCTTCGGTTGAAGACCCACCGTCGTTGGAGTTAAAAGAACTCCCACCGCATCTCGAGTACGCATTTCTAGACAAGGAGTGTCGCTTGCCAATCATCATTTCAGCATCTTTAGCAAAAGAAGAAAAGAGACAGCTTCTCGATGTTCTAACGCTCCACAAGAAAGCCATGGCGTGGAAGATTATGGATATCAAAGGCATTAATCCTTCTTTTTGTACTCATAAGATTCTAATGGAAGATAATTACAAGCCTAATGCATAGCATCAAAGGCGCTTGAATCCTAACATGCAAGACGTGGTGAAGAAAGAAGTTATTAAGTTGTTAGATGCAGGGCTGATTTATCCTATATCTGATTCTGTTTGGGTAAGTCCAGTGCAAGTAGTACACAAGAAAGGTGGTATTACTGTAGTTCCAAATGATAGGAATGAACTTATTCCTACCCGTACCGTCACCGGATGGCGAGTTTGCATCGATTACCGCAAACTCAACAATGCCACCCGTAAGGACCACTTCCCGCTTCCATTCATCGACCAGATGTTGGAACGTCTGTCGGGGAAGTCATTTTTCTGTTTTCTGGATGGATTCTCTGGATATTTTCAAATTCCTATCACTTCTGAGGACCAGGAAAAGACTACTTTCACATGTCCTTTCGGCACATTCGCCTACCGGCGTATGCCTTTTGGACTGTGTAATGCACCAGCCACATTTCAAGGTTGCATGGTAGCTATTTTCCATGACATGATTGAAGACTCCATGGAGGTCTTCATGGATGATTTCTCTGTTTTCGGGAGTTCTTTCGATCAGTGTCTTGGAAATCTGAAAAGAATGTTAATAAGATGTGAGGAAACTAATCTTGTGCTTAATTAGGAGAAATGCCACTTCATGGTAAAAGAAGGGGCAGTTCTTGGGCACAAAATATCTGAAGCCGGGTTGGAAGTTGATCCAGCAAAAGTGGATATCATTTCTAAACTTCCTCCCCCAACTTCGGTCAGAGCGATTAGAAGTTTCCTGGGTCATGCAGGGTTCTATAGACGATTCATAAAAGACTTTTCAAAAATCGCAAGACCTATGACCCGTTTATTAGAAAAAGATGCTCCGTTTGTGTTTTCAGACGAATGCTTGAAAGCTTTCAAGCAGCTGAAACAAAGGCTTATCGAAGCCCCTATTTTAGTTGCACCAGATTGGGCATTGCCATTTGAGATAATGTGCGACGCTAGTGATTACGCAATAGGAGCAGTCTTAGGACAGTGAATGGAGAAGCATTTTCATCCTATTTACTATGCCAGCAAAACTCTACGTGATGCTCAAGAAAATTATACGACTACAGAGAAAGAGCTTTTGGCAATAGTATATGCTTTCGACAAATTCAGGTCATACCTTGTGTTGTCCAAAACAATTGTGTATACGGATCATGCAGCAATCAAATACCTTTTTTAGCAAACCGGATGCAAAACCGCGTCTTATCAGATGGATCTTGTTACTGTAAGAATTTGACATTGAGATCCAAGACAAAAAGGGAGCTTTAAATGTTGCAGCCGACCATCTCTCGAGACTTGAGCATGGTAATTCGGAACGGTGGAGGAACCAATAAATGACAATTTCCCCCACGAATTCCTATTAAGTATCGAGATGAATGACGAGTCACCGTGGTTCGCCGACTTTGCAAACTACCTCGCATGTGGAATCCTTATCAAAGGATTGTCATATCAGCAAAAGAGGAAGTTCTTTGCAGATTTGAAGTATTACATTTGGGACAAACCATACTTATTTAGAATCAGATTCGATCAGGTGATCCGAAGATGTGTATTTGGAGAAGAAGCAGCTAGCATTCTGCGCCACTGTCACGAAAGGCCAACCGGAGGTCATCATGGAGCAAACTACACTGCAAAGAAAGTGTTAGACTCTAGGTTTTATTGGCCCACAATCTTTCGCGATGCGCATGGATAGGTTAGAGCATGTGATGCTTGCCAGAGAGCAATGAATATCTCCGCACTCAATGAAATGCCTCAACATCAAATGCAAGTCTGTGAAGTCTTTGATATATGGGGTATCGACTTCATGGGTCCATTTCCAGCCTCACGAGGTAAAAAATATATCCTAGTTGCTGTAGACTATGTCTCAAAATGGGCCGAAGCTCAAGCTTTGCCCACGAACGATGCTAGGGTGGTTGTGAGGTTCTTAAAAAGTTTATTTGCCTGATTTGGTGCTCCAAAAGCACTTATCAGTGACCGAGGAACGCATTTTGGTAATGCGCAGTTAGAACGAGCCTTGTCCCGTTATGGAGTTCATCATAGATTGGCTACGCCATATCATCCTCAAACGAGTGGGCAAGTGGAGGTTACGAATCGGGGTTTGAAAAGAATCCTTGAGCGATCCATTAATAATAACCGCAAGGATTGGTCAGATAAGTTAGATGACGCTCTGTGGGCTTTTAGAACAGTATTCAAAACGCCTATCGAGACCACTCCCTTCAGGTTGGTTTACGGAAAAGCTTGTCATCTACCTGTCGAGCTAGAACATAGGGCATTATAGGCCTTGAAGACGGCGAATATGGATTTAAAACGTGGAGGTGAAGCCTGTTTTCTGCAAATTCACGAGCTCGAGGAGCTAAGAAATCATGCCTATGAAAGTTCTAGCAGGTACAAAGAACGAATCAAGAGGTTTCATGACAAAAGATTAAGAGAACATAAAGATTTCCGTGTTGGAGATCTTGTTTTGTTATACTCCTCACGATTGCGTTTATTCCCTGGGAAGTTAAGATCTCAATGGACGGGTCCATATACGCTCAAAGAAGTATTCCCATACGGAGCCGTCGTCATTGAAAATTTAAGCGGGGAAACATTCAAAGTCAACGGTCATAGACTCAAAAGTTACATCAACGGACCGGTTGACTCGGTGGAGGAAATTCTTGAACTCCACGTCCCACACACTTAAAACAAGTGTGGGGAAAATGAGTCTAGCTATCGACTCGCTGACAAATTTAGCGAGCGTGTTTTCACACGCTAAGGGTAACTTTTTTTATATTAGTTTTTAATATTTAATTACCAGTTCATCAATTTTTAGGTTTTAAACGTAGGTGCATACGAGTTAGATCCATAATTTTTGGAATTTTGAAGTTGAATAATTGTTAAAATGTATGAAATAGTGCAAAAATGGAAAATTTGGGTGAAAATTCGGAGTTAAAAGCTCACTGTGAAAAATAACACAAAAACGCCCAGGTGTTGCACGGGCGTGCCAAATCGGCACGGTCATGCACTCCGTAGTCAAAACAGAACAAGAACTCATGCATAGGACGGTCATCGGATCGCACTACCGTGCGACCGCTGCACTACCGTGCAACCCGATAACACAGGTCGAACCAGGAAAGCGATCCTGGATGGCACGACCATGCCATCAGTCGCACAACCGTGCGACTCGAAATCTGAACAGTAAAAAGCAGGGTATAAAAGCGATTCTGCAGTAAAAATTAATCACTTTTTCGAAACCCTAGTCGCCGCACGGGAGTTCCAGGTCGCCTCCACCCAAAAATCATCTAATTTTCTCCTAGATTTCACTTCAATCGTATTCCAAGGTATGTTTCCTACTTGTTTTAAAGATTAAACTTAGTTTCTGATGTAGATCTGATGTTTGAATCAAGAAATTTTGGGGTTTCTTCATAAAAGTCAAATAAACCCTTGTTCTTGAGTGATTAGTGTTAAATCGGTAATTCTGGTACTTGATTCGAAGTCTATTCACTGATTACAAGTTAAAAATTGAAAGATACAAGTTAAAATCAGTGAATTAGACTGTTTTCTGATGAGATTTGCTGTCGTATGGTCACACCATTGAAATGGCATGACAGTGCCAGTCAGAAATCAAGATCAGAACACTGATTAAGAAATGCGACGCCGAGTCGCACGGTAGTGCCAAATTGTAACACCACGTAAAAACGTGTCCAATCATATGAAGACACGTGTCCTAAACCCTAACCAGGTGACGGAGCTATTCCGAAGGACTAAACTTGACAACATTTGATTTTGTATGCGAAGGGACTAAAAGTGTCAACATGCTAATTTAAGCCTCTAAGTGACCTTTTACTAAATCCGAGACCATATAGTATTGAAACACGCTCTCGGAAATAATTAAGAATGATTATAAGAGTTGAAGGATCAAAAGCGTCAAGATCAAAAGAAACCATGTTTATGATCAACCTCTTACGGACCGCAAGGGCCAAGGCTTACGGTCCGTAAGATAGCTACCTGGGCGATACATTTCAATATCGGTTACTGACCGTAAAGGGCCAGGCTTACGGTCCGTAAAACCTGTATCTGGGCAGCAAATTTTAGACAGCTGCAGGTTATCATCTTTAACCGACTCAACCTCATTCAAATCGATACCAGGGGCTGTTTAACGGATTTATATTACCACTAGGACACCTGGGGTGATCCTAGGAGCCTCCATAACAGCTGTAGATCATCCAAATGCTTGCAAATTAGTATATAAGGAGCTCTAGTGTAGTGTTCATATGCACTTCATTTGCAATAACTTTCAAATAACTCACTTCTGAAGCTTGAAAGCAGTAGGAGAAGAATTCCAAGTGTAGAAAAGATAGCAAGGACCATTAGTAAGAATTTTAATCCTTGCTTAGTCCTTTTAGTTAGCCTAAGAACCAAAAAGTCAAACATCTCGTAATTAAGCTTTGACTTTCGGTTTAATCACAAATGGTCCAGCCACTGACCAAAACGAAAGTGGTTATGGGACCATATTAAGGTAGTTTAAATTATATGCACTTGTTTGAATTATATATTGCTTGGTCCTTAGTAGTTTGAATTATATGCACTTGTTTGTTAATATGCTTATAAATGCCGTAAATGCCCTTTTGACATATAAATGAGATTTTTAGAAATGTGAGAGGACAAAAACCTTTGCTACTGATACATAAGCTTGTCCCGAAAATTTGACATATGTTCTTGGTCTCAAATAGGATTATGCTCGATATCGTAATTAGAAGCTTTTTATTAATTAATTTGCGATATCTTGCATAATACATGTTTAAACTTGGATTTTGAACCAAAACTCATTACCTACTGTTAAGATATTATTTTTAAGGAATTTTAAGATTTTTGGTCAGATTATAATTTGTTTAAATCATAGAGAGTTCTTGTGTAATTCGGTAAATGACGATAATACCCTTTTCATGCATAAAATGAGATTAACAAATGATTTGAATGCCAAACCTTTTCCTACTGATTTTATACATTAAATAAATTATTTTGAGCATTTAAAACTTATCAAAATCTCATATTTACAAAAACATCCTGATTATCGTCAATTAGCGAGTTTTACACTATTTAGGTACATAGTATGGGTTAAAACCATACTTAACATCTAAGACTTGTTACCTACTGAATTTTTAAACAAATTTCAATATTATTACAGTAGGTATAAGTTATAAACTCAGGTTTTCAAAAATGTCCTTAAAAGCATATCTGAAATGACCAAAATGCCCTTTCGGGGCATAGTTTGGCCATAAATAGTAAACCTCACATATATGTAGTATCTTACTGATGTAATGAGATAAAAATAAATATTTTTACTGATTACCAAAGACCAGAACTTTAGTTTGTTAGAAAATCTCTTTTATAATTACAAAAATGACCAAAATGCCCTTAAGGGACTTAAATTGGTTTTAAATACTTTTTGGGCATATATTTTAACATCTTATTGATGTATTAACATATTTTAAGCATAATAACAAATAAGACCTGTATATAATTCATTTAGTTTCCCGTTACGCATTTTTGTGTTCGGATCGGTTTATTTAACTAGTTTACATAAAATAGCCGAAACGGGTTTAACCTTATCATTGAATCCTCAAATTCCAGAATGTGTTTAGTTTACCCATATTATATAAGTATCCAAGCTTGTCGGGTCTAAACCACATTCTATTCCAGTCTCCGCTTAATCTAGCGTTTAGAACCATAAAGTTTCTTCCTAGCTAGCTGGTCTAATGGGCTGTTTGGTAGCCTCTTAATGACCATTGAGATGCTACCTCTTAATGATTTAAAACCTCTGAATGAATAAGAGGTAATCTCAAGTCTGAATGGTTAAGAGGTAACCTCTGAATGGTAAATCATCACATGTCATATTCTTCTACCTTCTCATTGGCAAAATTCTTAATGGTTCCATTAAGAGGTAGCCTCTTAATGACCATTCAGAGGCTACCAAACAGCCCCTAAGTCTTTGAATTAATTAAAGACCCGTTAGCTTCCTAATAGGTTATTAAACCTTCTATACAGATTAATAGCATCCAGTAGAAGGTACCATTATAAAGCTTTAGGATTTTACGGCTGAGTTACTTTTCACGTTTAGCTCAGGTAAATACTTTTAACTTATTTTCCCTTATACGAGCTTGGGATATGGTATTATAATAATACCACTTGGTCGGGTATGAAATTATTTAATCGGATTGTGATTAATAAATTTACATAACCCGTTTTAATCTGTCTTGTTTGATAACATAAGCATTGGGGGTTAATTCGACCGTGTCCTGTATATCCTCGGCTCATTTCATTTGAGAATGGCCACGACCTATGCACGGGGTGTAGGCATACACCTGACAGATGCAAAATGCTAAAATATAAACCCACATGTTGGGGATAACTCCTTTGTGGGTTCTATAAGTGGTGAGTCGGTTAATCATGACCGGCTTACAACCGGCCCCAATTGTATGACAAACATGTAAATCTGTATACAAGATTATCTTTAAATAATTGTTCCAAGTTATAAAGGATTTGTGCCTTGTGCACTTAAATCAATTTTCATAATGTTTTCAAAAGAGTCAGTTAATTTTATTTACCAGTGTAATCTGACGTATTTTCTAAAGACTGATTGACAGGTACCTCTCGTAATAGGCTGGAGCTATTAGGTGTCGTATAAGAGGATCTTGCAAATCCCTAGATACCTGAAGTCTGTTATTTTGTTTTCTTGTACTTTATTTATGATCCGCCTGTGGATCTTATTACAACCAAGTCTGTATATTCTTTCATTCGGACACTCATACATTATGGTTTGTAATAGTTTATTTACCAAGCCTTCCGCTGTGCTATTATATTGTGTATAATGACAATGATGATATCAACTACGTCATGATACTCCCCGTCGGGCCAATGGGTAATATGTGGAAATATCGGGGTGTGACAGGTTGGTATCAGAGCCAACATTGAGTGAATTAAACACTAACCTTTTGTGTTTAATCTCAATGACACAATAAGCACATTCCTTAGACTTCCGAGTCTAGGCTAATGACCTAGGATTTATTCTTAACTTTCCTTTTATTGTTTATGTTATATTTACTTGTTTTGATAGGTTAATTAATTGGAAAATTCCGCCACGTGTGAGAGGCAGAGGAAAAGGACCAATGAGAGGAGGGCCATCGGGCCACGTGGGACCATCCCATCGGCGTACCCCGTCAGCGACTTTCTCTAGTTCCGACTCTCGGGACCATTGGAGTCATAACTTCGAGCCAGCGAGGCATTCTGTTTCGTTAGGATCCTCACCATCCGACCCTCCATACTTTGGGGTACCCATTCCAGATGAACCCCAACATTCCCATCACTCTCAAGAATCACACCATTCGAACCAATCTCACCATTCCTTTCACTCCCATTCTTTCCATCACCCCGACTCAATTTATTCCCCAGCTCAATTCAATCCCAATGAATATGTCAACAATCTTTTTGGTTTTAATCCCTTAGCACCCGAAGTTCACTTCTCCTAGGAGATGGAGATGGATGACGACCCGGACCCAGAAATGCAAACCGGAACACCAGGCCACCCTATCAGTATCTCGAGCGGTTCTCCATATCAAGGATCGCCATACCAAGGGCCCGATCCATTTAAATAATGGTGGTCAAAGTATGAATGGGAATTCACCCCTTCATACCACAACTCCTCGGCTCAACCTCCTTTGAATGAGCCTTACCTTCAAGCTGTCACTCCTCCACCTCTTCCTGTTGAGGAACCACCTCAACAACCACCTCAACCACCTCCTGAGCCGCCTAGGCGAAGGAGGAACGCACGAATGTCTGTGCATGGGGGATCACGGTTCAGTTCCCATCATGGTTCAAGCTCTTACCCTCCTATTCCCGAGGACCCCCAAATGGGTGGACCCTCGCATGTGGTGCCAGAGGACAATCCTCTGCCAGTTTCTTATGCACCACCGCCACCACCAGTGGGTTTTGACAACCCAATACCAACATACCCAGGTTCATCTGGGTATAACCCATCTGCATATCCATCGGATTATGGAACCCATGATCCATATCTTACAGCTGCACAGTATAATACACTTTATCCTTCTTCTTACCCTCCAGTTTACCCAACTGGATATCCGGTGCAGGGGTATCAATACCCACCTTACCAGCAACCTCCTCCTCCTCAACAGGAGCAAACCCAAGAAATACTGCAGAGGTTAGACAGGGTTGAGCGTGAAGCAGACGAAACCAAAAAGAAGCATAACGATTTTCTCAAGGGCCTTGCAAATCTTATCAAAGGCAAAAATAAATAGGAAATTGTTTATTTTATCTTGTATTGTCTTTTAATTAAGTCCCTGCGAGGACATTATTTTATTTTCTGTACCAAGTCCCTGCGTGGACTTATTTTCTATTTCTGTAGCCTCTGCGTGGGCGGTATGTTGTTTCAAGTCCCGTTTTGGGCATCGTTGTACTAGTTTTATGATTTAATGAAGTTTTTTTTTTATTTTTAAATATGTATTTTATTACATCATTATGCAATATCATTTCAAATTTAAATTGGTCTGCCAAAGGAATTCTTATGGGTAAAACCTAGCCAATATATTAACGGCTATGATGGTACAATCTTTTTAAGAAAATAACTCCCTGTTAACATCTGAAAACATGTTAACATTCCTGGTTATGTGGCACAAAAAACCACACAAGCTTCCATATCTACTTGGGCTCCCCAAGTCACTTTCATAGCCTATATGATCTATATGAATCATGGCTAATAAATATCAATATGATGTATATACCTAAAACAACTAATTGCGATGTATGCTTATAAGTAAAGGTATAATAATGACAATGATAGTTCTATTTTATAAACTTCTTGTCAATAAGGCGATGAACTATGTTCGACCCTTAAAAGATCACTGATCCGAGAGGTCAATAGTTATATTCTAATCGTCCCAGTGACAAAGCCTTTTGCGCTATCTAAATGTCCTTCGAGACGAGCCTTGTGCTAATTGAAAATGTCTTTTATGACATTGACAGTTGTGATTTATATTCCCCTGTCTAATAAATATAAAGAATTATATATTTCATTGATTGATATTTATCTCTTAAAATGGTCTATATGGTTTAATAATGCCATGACCATCTAATCATCAATGTGATGATTTATTACATAATTTAAATATAACATTATTGTTTGATATAGTACCCGAATCATGGCTGGATCTGATGAAGTAAACAGTCATCCACGGGAAGAAAACAATAATGAGGCAAGAATCAATCTTACAAATGGTGAACTACAAGCAATGATTGACACTGCGGTTGCTCAAGCGGTGGATAAAATATTCAAGGAACCGAGTAATGTTCGGTCCAAAACTCATACGAAACCCTTGTCACTGTCGCATGCATCAAAAAGGGATGAATCTTAGCATTCATCCAACCAGAGATCTGAGTCTCAGAAAGTGGTGTTGAACCAGACTCCTAAATTTAAAAAGAGTTGTACCTATAAGTACTTCGTCTCCTGTAAACCGAGGGATTTTACAGGAGAAAAGGGAGCAATTGACTGCATGAAATGGTTAGACGAAATGGAGACTGTGATTGACATCAGTGGATGTGCTAAGGAAGACATAGTTATGTTTGTGTCTCAATATTTCAAGGGCGATGCCCTCACTTGGTGGAAAGCGTTAGTACAGTCCACTGGAAAGGTTCATTTGTATAACCTTTCCTGGGACAAGTTTGTTGATTTGGTAAAGGACATTTACTGTCCTCAACATGAAGTTGAGAGTATTGAAACTGACTTCCTCACCTTGGTGATGAAGGATCTGGATTGTAGGTCCTATGTGACCAGCTTCAATTCAATGTCAAGGCTTGTACCATACTTGGTCACCCCTAGACCCAAACGCATTGCGCATTTCATCGGTGGTTTGGCCCCTGAAGTGAAAGGGAATGTTAAGTCTTCTAAGCCAGCCACTTATATATCTGTTGTGGATCTATCTTTGTCCCTCACTCTTGATGTTGTGAGGAGTAGGGCAAAGAAAGCTACCGATGATGGGAAGAGGAAAAGGGAGGAAGACAAGTCTCATCAGTCAAACAAGAAAAGCAAAGGGAACTTTGGTTCTAAGAAAGGGCAGTTCAGTGACAAGCCCAGGTGAAAAACTTGCAACAAAAGGAACTTTGGGAAGTGCAACAAAGACCCACAAGCCAAACCGTGTGGGATTTGCAAAAAGAAAGGGCACAAGTCTGTAGAGTGCCGGAACATCAAGGACACAACCTGTTATGGTTGCAATGAAAAGGGGCACATCAAGACAAATTGCCCCAAGAATGCTAAGAAGCCTGAGGAGGCGAAGAAAACGAATGCGAGAGTTTTTCAGATGAACGGAAGGGAAGCGGTGAACGACGAGAACGTCATAACAGGTACCTTCCACATCAATAATAACTATGCTAGAGTCTTATTTGATTCAGGAGCTGATAAGTCCTTTGTAGACCATAAGTTTTGTAAATTGTTGAATCTGCCTATTAAGACTCTAGACATAAAATATGAGGTAGAGCTTGCTGATGGTACCTTAGAAACAGCCTCAACTCTTCTTGATGGATGTTTCATATCCATTAAGAATCATTCTATCCCGCTATCCCTCTTGCCAATGAAATTGGTTGGATTTGATATTGTTTTGGGTATGGATTGGTTGTCGCATAACAAGCCCAAATCGCCTGCGATAAAAAAGCTAGTTATCATCAAAACCCCTTCTGGTGAATTCGTCACCATCCAAGGAGATACACAATATGGATTGCCCAAAAATGTGTCTATTCTCAAAGTATCAAGGTGTTTGAAGAAAGGGTGTGTCATTTATATGGCATAAGTGACTGTAAATGACCCGAAACCCAAGATTGAAGACATCCCAATTATCTCCGAGTATCCTGATGTCTTTCCTGACGAATTACCTGGATTACCTCCGGAGAGGCAAGTTGAATTCAGGATAGACATTCTCCCAAGATCTGCACCAATTGCGCGAGCTCCTTATCGTTTAGCGCCCACTGAAATGAAAGAGCTCAGGACCCAATTGGATGACCTACTAGAAAAGGGTTTTATTCAACCCAGCTCTTCTCCTTGGGGAGCTCCAATATTGTTTGTGAAAAAGAAGGATGGATCAATGCGCTTATGCATTGATTACCGTGAGCTAAACAAGATAACGATCAAGAATTGATATCCCTTACCCAGGATCGACGACTTATTTAATCAGCTCCAAGGGGAGAGCTTCTTCTCTAAGATTGATTTAAGATCTGGGTATCATCAACTCAAGGTTAGAACTGAAGATGTACCAAAGACAACATTCAGAACAAGGTATGGACACTACGAGTTTTTAGTGATGCCTTTTGGACTCATTAATGCGCCAGCAGCATTCATGGACCTCATGAATAGAGTCTGCAAACCTTACTTAGATAAGTTTGTCATTGTCTTCATAGATGACATACTTATCTATTCACGTAGCCAAGTTGATCACGAGAAGCACCTTCGATGTATCTTAGGATTGCTTCGACAGGAGAAGCTGTATGCTAAATTCTCCAAGTGCGAGTTCTGGCTTCGTGAAGTCCAATTCCTTAGACATGTTGTTAGTGAACGTGGCATCCAAGTAGATCCTGCCAAGATAGAAGCCATTATGAATTGGGAAGCACCGAAGACGCCAACAGAAATTCGCAGCTTTCTGGGTCTAGCTGGATATTATAGAAGATTCATTGAGAACTTCTCAAGAATAGCTGCACCATTGACTTCTTTGACCCGTAAGAATGTAAAATTTGATTGGGGTCCAAAACAACAAGAATCCTTTGAGATTCTTAAGCAGAAATTGAGCAATGCTCCAGTGTTGACATTGCCCGAAGGAATCAAAGAGTTTGTCGTTTATTGTGATGCATCACACACCGGTATGGGATGTGTACTTATGCAAAAAGGCAAGATGATTGCCTATGCATCACGACAACTAAAGGTGCATGAAAAGAATTACACCACCCAGGACTTAGAGTTGGGTGCCGTTGTATTCGCACTAAATTTATGGAGACACTATTTGTACGGAACAAAATGTGTGATCTATTCGGATCACAAAAGTCTTCAACACTTATTTAATCAAAAAGAGCTCAATATGAGACAGCGTCGCCAGATGGAGACTTTAAATGATTACGATTGTGAAATTCGCTACCATCCCGGCAAGGCAAATGTAGTCGCCGATGCCCTAAGCCAAAAAGAGAGAGTCAAACCTATCAGGATTAATGCTAAGAGCATTGAACTGAAGAATAGCCTGAATGAAAGGCTATTAGCTGCACAGAAAGATGCTGTTTTGGAAGCTAACCTTCCAGATAAAAAGTTAGGTGTAACTGCTGAACAGTTAACACCCGACAAGGATGAAATTCTCAGACTAAATGGAAGAATCTGGGTTCCCATTCATGGAGAACTTCGAGATGTAATCCTCCAGGAAGCTCACAACTCCAAATATTCAGTTCACCCTGGAGGTGACAAGATGTATCAGGACTTGAAAGCTAATTATTGGTGGATAGGGTTGAAGAAATCTATTGCCACCCATGTAGCTAAGTGCTTGACCTGTGCCCAGATCAAAGCAGAGCATCAAAAACCATCGGGTCTACTTCAACAACCAGAACTTCCCACATGGAAATGGGAGATGGTGACTATGGATTTTATAACTAAGTTACCAAAAACAAGGCATGGAAATGATACCATATGGGTCATAGTTGATAGACTAACTAAATCAGCACATTTCTTACCCATCAAGGAGACTCAAAGCTCTGACAAGTTAGCCCAATTGTACGTGGATAAGATTGTATCTCTTCACGGAGTGCCAGTATCTATTATCTCTGATAGAGATACTAGATACACCTTTCACTTTTGGAAAAGCTTTCAACAATCATTAGGCACTCGTTTGAATTTTAGTACTGCTTACCATCCTCAGACTGATGGACAAAGTGAGCGTACAATTCAAACCTTGGAAGACATGCTTCGTGCATGTGTCATTGATTTGGGTGGTAGCTGGGATGACCACCTGACTTTAATCGAGTTTTCCTATAACAATAGTTACCATTCTAGCATTCAGGCTGCACCTTTTGAGGCATTATATGGAAGAAAGTGTAGAACGCCTGTTTGTTGGGCGGAAGTAGGAGAAGCTCAGTTATCAGGACCTGATATAGTCCTTGAAACGCTGGACAAGATTGTCCAGATTCACGATCGCCTGAAAGCTGCCAGGGATAGGCAGAAGAGTTATGCTGACAAGAGGCGAAAACCTCTAAGGTTTGAGGTTGGTGATAAAGTCTTACTAAAAGTATCACCCTGGAAAGGTGTGATGCATTTTGGTAAGAAGGGCAAGTTAAGCCCTAGGTATATTGGACCATTCAAAATTATCGAATGTGTCGGCAGTGTAGCTTATAAGCTAAACTTGCCTGAGGAGCTAAATGGAATTCACAATGTGTTCCACATCTGTAATTTAAAGAAATGCCAAGCTGACAAATCGCTAGCAATGTCTCATAAAGACATACAGATTGATGAAAGCCTGAGGTTTTTTGAAAGACCTATAGCGATCGAGGATCGTCAGGTTAAAAAGCTTCGAAGAAAACACGTACCTATAGTAAAGGTCAAGTGGGATCCCCGTAGAGGCCCTGAATATACGTGGGAAGTTGAATCCACTATGCGACAGAAGTACCCTTACTTATTCCAGTAAATCTCGGGGTCGAGATTTCTTTTAAGGGGGTGAGGATATAACACCACGTAAAAACGTGTCCAATCACATGAAGACACGTGTCCTAAACCCTAACCAGGTGACGGAGTTATTCCAAAGGACTAAACTTGACAACATTTGATTTTGTATGTGAAGGAACTAAAAGTGTCAACATGCTAATTTAAGCCTCTGGGTGACCTTTTACTAAATCCGAGACCATATAGTATTGAAACACGCTCTCGGAAATAATTAAGAATGATTATAAGAGTTGAAGGATCAAAAGCGTCAAGATCAAAAGAAACCATGTTTCTGATCAACCGCTTACGGACCGCAAGGGCCAAGGCTTACGGTCCGTAAGATAGCTACCAGGGCGATACATTTCAATATCAGTTACGGACCGTAAAGGGTCAGGCTTACGGTCCGTAAAACCTGTATCTGGGTAGCAAATTTTGGACAGCTGTAGGTTATCATCTTTAACCGACTCAACCTCATTTAAATCAATACCAGGGGCTGTTTAACGGATTTATATTACCACTAGGACACCTGGGGTAATCCTAGGAGCCTCCATAACAGCTGTAGATCATCCAAATGCTTGCAAATTAGTATATAAGGAGCTCTAGTGTAGTGTTCATATGCACTTCATTTGCAATAACCTTCAAATAACTCACTTCTGGAGCTTGCAAGCAGTAGGAGAAGAATTCCAAGTGAGAAAAGATAGCAAGGACCATTAGTAAGAATTTTAATGCTTGCTTAGTCCTTTTAATTAGCTTAAAAACCAAAAAGTCAAACATATCGAAATTAAGCTTTGACTTTTGGTTTAATCACAAATGGTCCAGCCAGTGACCGAAACGAAAGTGGTTATGGGACCATATTAAGGTAGGTGATTAACCCTTAAAAGGGCACCTCCTAATTATTTCGTTTGACTAGTCAATTGTCGGGTCAAACTAGTTTGACAAAAAGTCAAACTGGACAGAAAGTTTAAAAATGATTTAAATTAATAAAACAGAAGTTCTAAATTATATTTTTACATTCTAATGACTTGGTAATTAATATTAGAACATGTTTAATCAGGCCTAACCCGACAATTATCAGTCTAAGGTCAGTTTATAACCGAAAGTCGCAAAAGCTTGACTTTTGCTTTGGCTTTCAGTTCTGACCCATTTAGGCTTAATTCTCCCATGTTTTAAGCTTCCATTAGGACCATATTACTTAGTAGTATAATCCTATGGAGTTATATTGCTTGGTCCTTAGTAGTTTGAATTATATGCACTTGTTTGTTAATATGCTTATAAATGCCGTAAATGCCCTTTTGACATATAAATGAGATTTTTAGAAATGTGAGAGGACAAAAACCTTTGCTACTGATACATAAGCTTGTCCCAAAAATTTGACGTATGTTCTTGGTCTCAAATAGGAGTTATGCTCGATATCGTAATTAGAAGCTTTTTATTAATTAATTTGCGATATCTTGCATAATACATGTTTAAACTTGGATTTTGAACCAAAACTCATTACCTACTATTAAGATATTATTTTTAAAGGAATTTTAAGATTTTTGGTCAGATTATAATCTGTTTAAATCATATAGTTCTTGTGTAATTCGGTAAATGACGATAATACCCTTTTCATGCATAAAATGAGATTAACAAATGATTTGAATGCCAAACCTTTTCCAACTGATTTTATACATTAAATAAATTATTTTGAGCATTTAAAACTTATCAAAATCTCAGATTTACAAAAACATCCTGATTATCGTCAATTAGCGAGTTTTACACTATTTAGGTGCATAGTATGGGTTAAAACCATACTTAACATCTAAGACTTGTTACCTACTGAATTTTTAAACAAATTTCAATATTATTACAGTAGGTATAAGTTATAAACTCAGGTTTTCAAAAATGTCCTTAAAAGCATATGTGAAATGACCAAAATGCCCTTTCAGGGCATAGTTTGGCCATAAATAGTAAACCTCACATATATGTAGTATCTTACTGATGTAATGAGATAAAAATAAATATTTTTACTGATTACCAAAGACCAGAACTTCATTTTGTTAGAAAATCTCTTTTATAATTACAAAAATGACCAAAATGCCCTTAAGGGACTTAAATTGGTTTTAAATACTTTTTGGGCGTATATGTTAACATCTTATTGATGTATTAAAATATTTTAAGAATAATAACAAATAAGACCTGTATATAATTCATTTGGTTTTCCGTTACGCATTTTTGTGTTCGGATCGGTTTATGTGACTAGTTTACATAAAATAGCCGAAACGGGTTTAACCTTATCATTAAATCCTGAAATTCCAGAATGTGTTTAGTTTACCCATATTATATAAGTATCCAAGCTTTTCGGGTCTAAACAACATTCTATTCCGGTCTCCGCTTAATCTAGCGTTTAGAACCATAAAGTTTCTTCCTAGCTAGCCGGTCTAAGGGGCTGTTTGGTAGGCTCTTAATGACCATTCAGATGCTACCTCTTAATGATTTAAAACCTCTGAATGAATAAGAGGTAATCTCAAGTCTGAATGGTTAAGAGGTAACCTCTGAATCGTAAATCATCACATTTCATATTCTTCTACCATCTCATTGGTAAAATTCTTAATGGTTCCATTAAGAGGTAGCCTCTTAATGACCATTCAGAGGCTACCAAACAGCCCCTAAGTCTTTGAATTAATTAAAGACCCATTAGCATCCTAATAGGTTATTAAACCTTCTATACAGATTAATAGCATCCAGTAGAAGGTACCATCATAAAGCTTTAGGATTTTACGGCTGAGTTACTTTTCACGTTTAGCTCAGGTAAATACTTTTAACTTATTTTCCCTTATACGAGCTTGGGATATGGTATTATAATAATACCACTTGGTTGGGTATGAATTCATTTAATCAGATTGTGATTAATAAATTTACATAACCCGTTTTAATCTGTCTTGTTTGATAACATAAGCATTGGGGGTTAATTCGACCGTGTCCTGGATATCCTCGGCTCATTTCATTTGAGAATGGCCACGACCTATGCACGGGGTGTAGGCATACACCTGACAGATGCAAAATGCTAAAATATAAACCCACGTGTTGGGGATAACTCATTTGTGGGTTCTATAAGTGGTGAGTCGGTTAATCATGACCGGCTTACAACCGGCCCCAATTATATGGCAAACATGTAAATCTGTATACAAGATTATCTTTAAATAATTGTTCCAAGTTATAAAGGATTTGTGCCTTGTGCACTTAAATAATTGTTCCAAGTTACCAGTGTAAACTGACGTATTTTCTAAAGACTGATTGACAGGTACCTCTCGTAATAGGCTGGAGCTATTAGGTGTCGTATAAGAGGATCTTGCAAATCCCTAGATACTTGAAGTCTGTTATTTTGTTTTCTTGTGCTTTATTTATGATCCGCCTGTGGATCTTATTACAACCAAGTCTGTATATTCTTTCATTCGGACACTCAGACATTACGGTTTGTAATAGTTTATTTACCAAGCCTTCCGCTGTGCTATTATATTGTGTATAATGACAATGATGATATCAACTATGTCACGATACTCCCTGACGGGCCCACCGGTAATATGTGGAAATATCGGGGTGTGACACAAATCGGCACGGCAGTGCGACACGAGTTTCCGGAAACACGCTGTTGACCGACTAGGAATGGCACGGCAGTGCCACCAGGAGCACGACCGTGCGACTGCTGAAACGACAACAGAATGTTGTAAACAGCCTGTTCCGGTAGCGGCGATGAAATTTTTATATTCTGCTCTTATTTTATTGTATTCCTGTATGCAGATGAATCACAGATTCCTCCAGTTCAGCGAAAACAAATCGAAAGAACAACCCTGTGTTGCAAGATTACAAGCATTATGGAATAGACGGGGACAAATCGGTGAACCGAGAAGAATCAACGGGGACACTTTAACAACCCTAAACCAAGAAGAAAGGCTATCAAACATGATGGCACATCCCATGTCAAGGTTGTTCAACATTGCACGACCAGTTTATCTTGAGTTCACGTTGGATTTTTTCGCTTCATACACTTATGAAAAACCGAGAAGCGAAAATCCAGACTTTAGAAACAGGGAGACAATACAATTCAGGTTGGGAAGAAAGTGGCATAAGTGGTCAGTTGCTAGACTTGGAAGAAGATTGGGCGTATACTCAGCTGAAGACATTAACTTTTCACCAATATCTACAAGTTTGATAATGATCAGCTACGGGCTAACTTTTGGGCACAAGTGGCAGTTGAACCACCCTATGAAGCTATAAAAGCTAAAGCTTCACGACTACGAGACCCGCTTCTTAGGGTCATTCATCAAGTCATGAGTCACACCATCTGTGGGCGCATGGACAGTGCAGGAAACTGTCCCACCCCGAATCTTATTTTCTTATATTCCTTAGTGAATGGAGTGCACGTCAACCTCGCAGCTAGAATGGCAGAATTTTTCGTAAACAGTGCGGGGAGAACTACAAGCAGCGAAATACATGGTGGTGAATATGTGACTCAATTGGCATAATTTAGGTATTATGACGGATGATGTAGTCAGTGGTCTCACGATGGTTCACGCAGGAGGAGATGTGGATATGAGGTCTTTGAGGGTGATGGGTCTGGTAGTAGATACAGATAATGGCCCAAGACTGAGGGGTTTGAATGGAGAAATATGGGATCCGCTACCACTACCACCACAGGACGAAGACGTCAACATGGAAGAGCATCAGGTACTTGAGCCACCACCACACAACCAGCCACCACACGATCAACCACATCATGAAGAGCACCAGCACCAGTATCAATATCAGCCAAACTGGCCTCCAGGTATACCTTCCTACCCTAAGTTGTGTCAGCAGTTCCAACATATGCAGGTTTCTCAAGACACCATAAGAGCCGACCAGGAGGCAGGAAATGTATGCAGGATTTTCCTACATCTTCAGAGGGCTACAAAGCGTATACCCCAGCCATTTCGGCAACCCTCCACAGTTTCCGTTTGGAGACACAGGTAACTATGTGGCGGGTTCATCTGGAACACGCCACCATGATGATGATGATGATGAGTAGCAGGAGGTAGGGTAGAACAGTTCAGAAACTAATGTTTTATCTTATTTATATTCAGTACTTTGTTTGGGGTTTCTAAAACTTTATGTTTGTTTTTAAATGTTTTAAGTAGTGTGTTTGCTTTGTTTGAATAACGGATTTGGTTGAATTATCTAACATTTTGATCAATGGTAATGTTGACTATTTTAGCAAGTGACATAATTGGCAGATTTGTAAAGAAATGCACACAGAGTTGAGACGACTTCAATCAAAGTCTACTCAAAACAAGTCAAATCCAACTCTGAGTGAGTACCTCTTTCCCTTTTCACATTATTAGTTTAGCTCTTCATAATTGCTTAACTAATATGTATTTCACATTGGGGACAATGTGAAGTTCAAGTGTGGGGAGGGGTTTAAAAGGTTTAAAACTTTGTTTGTCCTTAATTATTATCATTTGTGTATATATTTTCGAAAAATAAAACAAAAATGGTCGATTTGTGTTCTTTAGAAAGCATCAAATTTGATAAAAATCGACAAGCCAAATTGATTTTTGAAAAAGATAACTAAAAAAGCGTGATAAAACTAAACGAAAGACTTGCATGTTTATCTTTATATTTATACCCATTCCTTGGTTTTAAACTTATTTTGTCCTTAATTATTATCATTTATGTATATATTTTCGAAAAATAAAACAAAAATGGTCGATTTGTGTTCTTTAGAAAGCATCAAATTTGATAAAAATCGACAAGCCAAATTGATTTTTGAAAAAGATAACTAAAAAAGCCTGATAAAACAAAACGAAAGACTTGCATGTTTATCCTTATATTTATACCCATTCCTTCCGTTTACGTGAGCATATTTTTGAGCCTTTACAGCTTTCTTGTCAAATGCTTCTTTGTTTTTGCGGAAAAATGAGTGAGCCGGATGTTTTATGTAATTTAGAACTTGTCATTTGTATACTTTTCAAAACCATGAATATGTGAAATTACATAGAAATGATAGAGGCATTTAGGATACCCCTTTGTCAGCCTTTTTCTTTGTTTATATCCCGCACCCAACATTATCCATTAGTTCGCCATGTTGAGCCTATTTTTCCGTATTTTTCTTAACTTTACCCAAATATTAAGCCTACTTACCCAAATATAACCTTTTCATATTTACCCTTTTTCGTTAAAATTCGGCCATAGCTATCTAGACTAATATAAGTACTTTTTCAATAAAAAAAACTATCAAGAAAGAAAATAGAGAGTAGAAGTGTAAAAAGAATAAACTCTGAAGACCTACACAAGTAGCTTAGCAACGTGTTCAGAATCCTAGAAAATAAAGAACCAAGTTTATGGCCAAGTTTTAACCTTTCTTGCCACTTTCAAATATCCATTCCATCCCTTAACCATAACCTATCATTATACCCCATCAAAGACCTCTTGATTTATGCTTTTCACATACTAATTGGTGGAGATTAGATCTTTTGACAAGCTTATAATATTACATGATTCATTGACTAGGCATCGAGTGTTTTACATGCACATTATATGTATGATTCAAAAATTTAACCGAGTGTGTGTGAACATTGTGAGAAATATAAAGATCTGCATGCTTAGTCAATCAAAACTTGAATCATTGCTTTATAATTATCCTTTCATAAATCCAACAAAGCTTGCTTGTTTTAAATCTTTGAAGATGACTTTTTGAAAACCAATTTGACCACCAAACAAATTAGTAATCTTGTAAATATTCAGATTTGATTCCGTATTTTTTTTTAAGTTTGCTTGAGGACAAGCAACGTTCAAGTGTGGGATGTTTGATATACGTTAAATTATACATGTTTTCATACCCCAAAACACTTCCGTTTTAAGCATTTTTGACCGAAAACACGACGGTTAGGTGCCAAATTCGGTACTTTTATGTTTTCAGGTCTTAAACAGAGCATAAAGGAAGATTCTGATGAAAACAGACAAATTCTGATGCATTTCTGATTAAAATGGCAAAAATCTGATGACGACGCACTACCGTGTGACCAGCGGCACTACCGTGCCGATCTGATGACTCAGGCAACTTGTCCACTAGTCCACTTGGCTGACTTGGGATCAGAGAAACTGATGTCACCTGACAACACCTGTCGCACGACCGTGCGACTCGTGGCACGACCGTGCCGATGAGAAAATTCCCTATAAATAGCAGCATTTGCTACTGGTTCAAGTGTTGGGTTTTTCTCCATGTTTCTGGGCGATTCCTGGGTTCTGAAGCAGTCCTGATCAGACCCATTTGAAGCTTAAAGATCGAGTGGAAGCATAACCGATCCAACCCATCAATTCCTTGCTTGTTTATGGTTCGATTCCTTGTTCTTGAACATGTATTCTGATCATTTTGCAAGTTATGAGCTGATGTTAGTTTATGTTTAATGTAGTGTTATGTAATAGTAGTTATAAACTTGTTTCTTGAATAATCTTTATGTTGTAATCTTGTTTGTATGAAACTTTAGTACTTTTTCATGTTTGAATCTTCATGATTATATAATGAATGTTTCATTGATGTTGAGTTCCTGATTATGTTTGATTATCTTGGATAATGAATCTGTGGTTAGTGGGATGGTAACTATTTCTTGATTAATCACTTGTTTGTAAACTTGTTTACACCATGAGACTCGAGAGGGGTATTGGTTTTGTCTAAGATATATCTTATTTTGATTAGGAATACTTTCTTGCACGTAAGGGTTCTAATGAATTATATGGTGTTGATTACATGTTCTTGCATGCGGTTTATGATCCTTGCTTAGTAGTTTTGGTCTGAAATTGATGACTTGGTAGATTTGTGTTCAAGACTTATAAAGGTGAAATATGTTGTTATATGATCTACTTAAATGCTTATCCTCGTGGCTGTATTGTGACCATCGGTATTGCTTTCTTTGATAAGTGAGGTTAGAAAACTCCTAGCGGATGACTAATCTATCTTTAAAGGTTTACATGAATGAATATCAATAGCTCGCTAAAGAATGATTTTAGGTGGTTAACGTGTGTTTATCGCGTTAACTTTCCGAAGAATCATCATGTTAGAAAACTCCTAGCGGATGACTAACTGTCTCGAAATTGGAAAATTGGTTAAGTGCTTTTGTGACATATCTGATAGATAACATGTTTAGGTTGTTTGTGAAACAAGATAGTAGTATATTTATGTTTTAGTTGTAATTTAGATAGCTTAGTTAAACAGCCATTCACTTATCCTTTTATCTGGTAATCTAATGACAAAGATTTAGTACATATAACGCCCGTGTTCCATGGATCGATATCTGGCTCTTACCAATACTTTGCTACATATATGACGGGATACACTTGTCCTTTGTTGTGTGTCTTTTAATGTTAAGGTATAAACCATTTTTATAAATATAAAACACATTTTGTTGCATGTGAAAATACTGTAAATAAATGTATATAAAACATGTACGTCAAGCGAATATGGATCCCTTCGTACGGAAATCTTAGAGATCTTGTGATGGACGAAGCACACAAGTCTCGCTACTCTGTTCACCTAGGTTCTGATAAGATGTATCAGGATCTAAAAGTCTTGTATTGTTGGCCGAAAATGAAAGCCCACATAGCAATGTATGTGAGCAAGTGCTTGATCTGTGCAAAGGTCAAAATAGAGTACCAAAAGTCGTCTGGTTTGATTCAGCAACCAGAAATACCCATGTGGAAATGGGAACAAATCTCCATGGATTTTGTCACGGGACTACCTAGAACTCAAAACGGGAACGATACCTTTTGGGTGATTGTCGACCGTCTCACGAAATCAGCGCACTTCCTCCTAATTAAGGAAACTGACAAGTTTTCACAGCTGGCTGCTATCTATCTGAAGGAAGTGGTTTCCATGCACGGAGTGCCAACCTCCATTATCTCTGATCATGATCCGCATTTCATATCCTATTTGTGGCAAGCGATGCACAAATCATTTGGCTCACGTCTTGACATGAGCACTGCCTACCACCCTCAAACGGATGGTCAGAGTGAGCGAACTATCCAGAACTTAGAAGACATGCTTTGGGCATGTGTTATCGATTTTGGTAAAGGTTGGGAAAGACACTTACCCTTCGTAGAATTTTCTTACAATAACAGTTACCACTCCAGTATCCAGGCAGCTCCGTTCGAGGCTTTATACGGACGGAAATGTCGATCTCCTCTCTGCTGGGCTGAAGTGGGTGATAGCCAAATCACCGGCCCGGAACTTGTGCTCGAAACCTCTGAGAAGATTGTCCAGATTCGTAATCGTATGCCGGCAGCATGTGATCGCCAGAAAAGTTATGCTGATAAGCGTAGGAAACCTTTGGAATTCGCTGTAGGTGATCGTGTTATGTTAAAAGTCTCACCCTGGAAGGGTGTGGTACGCTTTGGAAAGCGCGGCAAACTCAATCCACGTTACGTAGGGCATTCAATATTCTTGAGCGAATCGGTAAAGTGGCTTATAAACTTGAATTACCCAACGAGTTGGGTAACGTCCATGACGTCTTCCATGTTTCGAACCTAAAGAAGTGTTTGTCTGATGAAACACTTGTTGTACCGTTGCAAGAACTGAAAATCGATGACAAGTTGCAGTTTGTCGAAGAACCTATTGAAATCATGGACCGGGAAGTCAAGGTTCGTAAGCACAGTCTAGTCCCGATTGTGAGAGTTCGTTGGAACTCGAGACGTGGACCGGAGTTCACATGGGAATGCGAAGATTAGATGAAACTCAAGTATCCTCAACTGTTCAAAAATGCTGAATCAAATCCTGATGCAACTGGTGAATTTTGGGACGAAATTCCCTTTCAAGTTGGGGATAGGATGTGGCACCCGAGGAAACTCCACAGTCATCCTGACTTACTTATCCTGATATCATTTCACTCCTCTAAGACTTCTTATCAAATTTTGGGACGAAATTTCTTTCAAGTTGGGGATGATGTGACAACCAGTATTTTATTTCTAGGAACCTTCCATCGTACTTATCCTTTTGTCTTGCGTTGTATGTTACCTGAACGTTATACAATTGATTATAAATAAATAATTTCGTGTTATGTGTTATGTGTATATGTATGTTGAAATCTCATCACATCAAACCATTCGGGCCGCACACCACATCTGAGCCGCATTGTTCTCGGCCCAAACCTCCTTCGAAGCCCAAGAAGGGCCCGGCTCGCATATGGGAACGTATACACACCCATGATGGGGAATGTCCCTCATTATTTTGCTAATACACACAAAACCCTAGCTCTCTATTTCCCTCTCACTAGCGACCTCGATGACAGTCTTGGCGGAGCTCGAAGAACCCCTCTTATTCCTACCTTGTTTTCGGTTAGTATGTTCTTATCATTGATTCGAATGTAGTCCATTTTTAATCCTTGTGTTTGGTTTCATGTTGATGTGCTAGAAGTGCATGTTAATAGGGTTTATGATGTAATGATGATCAATAGTTTGAACTGATTGATTGGGTAGGGGACTAACTTGTGCGAATAATTTAATCACAATGAAAAAGGGTTTGGATTTCGGCTAAGGATTGGTGATACTAGGATGGTTATAACTAAGGTTGGATAAACAATATGCCATTGAATCGAGATGTGATGTACAAACATGTTTATTGATTGAATTGGATGATGATTAGATTGGTCCGAACATTGTTGATTAGAAGGAGTTTTAATTCTAAATAATCATGTTCTTGATGGTGATTATGTGATAATATGAAACTATGATTAGGGTTGTAGAAAATCTTGGAAGGTTGTTCTTGATCCTATTAAATTGGAATGCATAACTGTTGGAACTGATTTTTGGTAAACAAAAACGTGTTATTGATTTTTCCATTGATTAAGGCCGAACATGACTGTGACAACCCGAACTTTCAAGGTCGTTCCTCGACACGTTATCCTTACTTGCTTATAATTCTGTTTTCGCGATTTGGTTGCGTTGTATCATGTGCACGTTGGATTTATGATTAATGTATTGTACTATTTGGTTAAGTAATGAAAACTTGTGATTGTTTAAAGTTATAACACAACACATGCATCCTCATGCCCACTCGATGAAACACCTGGTGTTTCGCCATCAACATGAGTTTCGTCATCCCTCATGCCACTCGACAAAACACTTGTATTTCGTCATGACCGTATTCGCCAAAATGGGCTTCGGCCCAAGTAAAGCCCATGTACGACTTGAGTATATATTATTTCATGTGTGCGGCAGTTATCTTGTAACGAAACCCTAATCTTCTTATCACCCCTCCTCTCCTCTTTCGAAACCGACAGCAAACCTTAGCTCGATCCAAGCTATCCTTCGATTCCGTCTTGTTTAAGGTTAGCGTATGTTGCCCAAACGTTCTATTATTCTATTTGTCCTACATGATTACGTGATTTATTGGTTTGATTGGAACAGTATCCTTGTTTGGATTGTATGTTGATGTGAATTGTAGCAAACACATTTTGATCAGACTATTGTTAATTGCTGTGATGATCTCCTGTGATTGTAGGGTTTTTTTCTAGAAACTGTAATCTTAAGTTGTGATTGATTAGGGTTTAGATATTCACTACATGGATCTAATGATTCGGTTTGCAGTATGTATATTATGTTATCTATTGTGCATAATCTTGATTTGATCTGAATAGAAACTGTCAAATTGTTATGAGGGCAATCGGTTTGATTATGGTTTTCAGTAACATGTGAATCTTGAAACTGTTATGTATGTGACGAAACATGTACCTCGACGAAACACTCACCACGACGAAACATAGGTCTTTCATCGTCTGGGATCACAACGAATCATGGGACTTTCGTCGGCAGGAACTACGACGAAACTTGGATCTTTCGTCGATAGGGTAAACAACACAGTGGACTAAGTGACTTTGTTGATGGAAGATCGGTTAATGAGATCATGTACACACTGTTAATAATGATTAAGTACGACCAAGGAGATATGAGTTGGTCTTTTCTTGCGTATAGCACACTTAACTGTTAACCACTGTTACGAAACATGCATATGAATTGTAGGATTATATGAGTTGTATAACTGTTATGCTAGCTTGTATGCACATTATGAATATACGTGAATGGAAACTGATTACGAGTGCTTGAATACCATAGGGTGTGATTGTTTAAGTGTGAACAAGTAGCAAATCATACCGAGCAAACCAAGGTGAGTTCACTTATCTTAAAACAAGCATGCGTCCGGTGGGGACGATCAACTGACAAAACATGTAAACGGGTTTTCGTAAACCCATATCCATGTAGGGGATATGAGGCGGTTTTCAAATACCCACATCCTTGTAAGGGGATGTGAGGCGGATTTCACAACGCTATCCTTGTAGGGGATATGCAACGGTTTTCAGTAAATTTTTGGTTGGATAATACACTCACTTCTATCACCTAAGTCCTATCATTCTACCGGGTTGTTCTTGTAGGGCAACGGGGTTATTAGTTGATAGCGATATTAGGTTTGGCACCCACACAACGCTCCTGGATAGGACGGGCGTGAACTAATAACTTTAAATCATGACCAATGTTTGATAGAGCATTGGGGAAGGGCAAAAAGGATCGTCTGTGGTATCGAGTTATTATCAACATAACAGTCATAACAAATCATAACACACTACTTGGTATTAAACAGAAAAAAAGCAAATTGTGAACTTACCAGCCTGTCTGATACACGTTTTCTGCATGCTTGCAGGTCCTTAGGTACACTGTTATGGAACTTGCGGTCTGGGAAGCTAGAGTGATCATGGGTCGTGGCTCTTGGACGCTTCTTAATGTTGCAATGTTGAGCACTTTTATTTAAACAAACTATTATGCTTCCGCTGAACATGTTGATTTTACTAAACATTGTTTGAATGATACATTTACATTTAATGAAAGGTTTTATTTTATCATATATGTATATGGTTCAATGTGATTAGTGGCTAGATCCTGGTACGTCACACGCCTCGCGGGGGTTTTCGCTTGTGGTATTTTTGGGGGTGTGACAGTTTGGTATTAGAACCACTGGTTATAGTGAACTAGGTTTTAAAACGTTTTCATAAAACTAGACTATAACCAAACAGTAACGAAAACGACCATGACCCTCAGCTCCAGATTGTAAGGTTCGTCCTCTGTTTACTTTATGCATTACTTGTCTAGTAGTCACACACTCATGACTAGCATGAAACTACATACTAGATACCATGATGTGATTACCTGTGCTGCATGTTTTAGTGAGGCTAGATAGTGTGGCACTACCCATCTACTCTTGTGACTCTTAATCTTGTAATGCCTTTCGTGTTGCTATTTGAATGTGGGGGAAACTTTTAGCATGAGTTAAGAGGCACTGAGATAAGCATGCAAATTGCCTTGTTATTATGGGTGCACACATAATAATAACGTAAGGTGCATGTGAGTCCCAGTGAGGCTTAACGAGTGTGAGAAGGGTCCTGCCTTATTGTTTGGTGTAAACTCTGTAGTTTGTAGATGTCAACGTGAGATTTGACTCCTGCCTTATCTTGATTCTTAAACTTGTTCCCCCTCCTTATATAGAATCATGAGTGGACGAGGCCATGGACGTGGACACATCGCTATGACTCAGGCTGAGTTGAGAAATCTGATTAACACCTGTGTGGCAGAGGCATTAGCAGCCTACCAAGCTGGTACGTTATGTGCCAAATCTTCTTTAATCTTGTGTCCCGTACATAACTCTTACCCTTGTGTTACATTTCCTTTCGTCCTTTAGGTCAGCACGCGAATCAGAATCAAAACAATCCGCCTGCTTGCACTTTCAAGACGTTTATGGATTGTAAGCCACAGACCTTCAGTGGGACTGAAGGGGCTACTTCGATAGTTCGAGAAAGTTGAGTCAGTGTTCGCTATGTGTAATTGTCCCGTGGGGGACCGTGTGAAGTATGCAACAGACACTTTGGAGGATGGTGCCTTAACTTGGTGGAATGCCCAGGTGTAGATGTTGGGTATCGAGATGGCTAATGCAACGACTTGGGATGAATTTAAGGAGTTGATGTGGGAAGAGTACTATCCTCGTGACATGATTCAGAAGCTCGAGAACGAGTTCTACAATTTGAAAATGGAAGGATCCGAGATCGAGGCTTACAAGAAACAATCTCATGAACTAGCAATTTTGTGCCTTAACCTGTCTCGACCTCCACATCGATGAATTGAGTTGTATCTAAAGGGCATAGAACCAGCTCTAAAGGGTTATGTCACTGCTTCAAACCTTAACAATCTTCCCCAGATCATCCGTTTGGCACATAAGTTTACTGATCAAGAGGTCGAGCGTGGCTCATTACCGCCTCGTAAATCTGCTACAACCACTACTGCTACAGCTACCACACCTGCTACTGACAACAAGCGTAAATGGAACGATGCTGACAAAGCAACCATTGCAAGTCAATCTCAGAAGAAGCCTGACAACAACAACACCCGCAGTTTCAGCCAGTCGTCCTCTGTTAATCAGAACCACAGCCAGACTTCCGGTTATGCAGGGAAACAGCTGAAGTGCAATAAGTGTGGTTACCATCACTATGGTCAGTGTAGTCGGGCATGTCAAAGGTGTGACAAGCTGGGTCACATGGCAAAAGATTGTAGAGCTCCACATCCCAAGCAACAACAGCAGCAATCTCAGCAGTAGCAACAGAGGCAACAACCCCAGCAGAATCGGGGTAATCAGAGGGGATGCTATCAGTGCGGCAGTGAAGGGCATTTCAAGAAAGATTACCCACAATTGAACCATAATGCCAACAACAACAACAATGGGGGAAATCGTCAGAACAACAATGGGGGAAATAACAATGGGAATAACGGTGCAAATGGTGCTCGCGGGAGAGCATTTACGATTGGAGCAGGCGATGCAAGGAACGATGGCAACGTAGTTACCGGTACGTTCTCTGTTAATGGTATTATTGCTTCTGTGTTATTCGAATCTGGTGCCGACTGGAGTTATGTATCTTTGGCATTTAGTCGTCAGCTAGGGTTGACTCCTACGCCTCTTATGAACAAGCATGTAGTGGAATTAGCTGATGGTAAGTCGTTAGAAGCCACACATGTATACTTAGGGTGTAAACTAGATCTTCTAGGTCAGGTGTTTGACATTGAACTTCTTCCCATCACCCTTGGTAGTTTTGATATAGTCATTGGTGTGGACTGGTTGTCCAAACACAGAGCATACATACTTTGCAAAGAAAAGATCGTGCGCGTACCTCTCCCTAGCGGGGAATTGTTATCTGTCCAGGGTCATCGAAGCGGTATAACCGTCAGCATCATTTCATCCATGAAAGCCCAGAAATGTCTACGTAAGGGCTGCCCTGCTATTCTTGCGCTTGTTAATGATACTCGACCTGAAGAGAAGAATATCGATGATTTACCAGTCGTACGGGAGTTTCCTGACGTTTTTCCCGAGGAACTTCCAGGTTTACCTCCACATCGTCAGGTGGAATTCCAAATTGATCTTACACCAGGAGCAGCTCCGATTGCTCGCGCACCATATCGTCTTGCAAGAATTGTCGAATCAACTTCAAGAACTGTTGGATAGAATTCGACCCAGTTCTTCGCCTAGGGGAGCCCTGGTATTGTTTGTAAAGAAGAAGGACGGATCCTTTCGCATGTGCATAGACTATCGAGAACTCAACAAGGTGACGATCAAGAATCATTACCCTTTACCACGTATCGACGACTTATTTGACCAGTTGCAAGGGTCCAGTTTTTATTCAAAGAACGACTTAATGTCGGGCTATCACCAGATGAGAGTCTGAGAGGAGGATGTTCCTAAAACAGCTTTTCGCACGCGGTATGGCCATTACGAGTTTTTGGTTATGCCATTCGGGTTAACTAACGCACCAGCGGTATTCATGGATCTCATGAACCGTGTATGTAAACCGTATCTTGACGATTTTGTCATCGTGTTCATCGATGACATTCTAATCTATTCTAAGAGCAAGGAGGACCACGAACGACATTTACGTCTCATCTTGGAGCTTCTGAGGAAGGAGCAGCTTTACGCGAAGTTTTCTAAGTGTGATTTCTGGATTCGAGAAGTACACTTCCTTGGTCATATTGTGAACGAATTAGGAATAAACGTAGACCCTGCTAAGATCGATGCTGTCAAAAATTGGGCTGCACCGAAGAATCCTTCGGAGGTGCGGCAATTTCTTGGTCTCGCTGGGTACTATCGCAGATTTATCAAAGACTTCTCGAAGATCGCTCAACCTCTTACCTCGTTGACACATAAAGGTGTCGTATACTCCTGGGGAACGAAAGAAGAAGAGGCTTTCCAGTTGTTAAAGCAGAAACTTTGTGGTGCACCGATTTTGTCTCTACCTGAAGGTATCGAGGATTTTGTGGTTTATTGTGATTCTTCCATTCAGGGTCTTGGTTGCGTGCTGATGCAACACAACAATGTGATAGCTTATACTTCTCGACAACTGAAGGTTCATGAGAAGAATTACACGACCCACGACTTGGAGCTAGGGGCCGTGGTGTTTGCGTTAAAAATCTGGAGGCACTACCTGTATGGTACCAAATGCACTATCTACACCGATCACAGGAGCCTTCAGCATATTTTTGACCAGAAGGAATTGAATATGCGACAGCGTCGCTGGGTAGAACTGCTGAACGACTACGATTGCGCCATCAAGTATCATCCGGGTAAGGCTAACGTTATAGCTGACGCTCTTAGTAGAAAGGAATCGAAACCCAAACGTGTTCGCGCTTTGCAGCTCACTATTCATTCTAACCTACCTGACCAGATCCGTTCTGCACAAACTGAAGCATTGAAAGAGGAAAACATCGAAGCTGAGTATTTACGAGGCATGGAAAAGCGACTGGTAGAGAGATCTGATGGTATTCTCTACTTCATGGAACGGATATGGATTCCCTTGTTCTGTAACCTTAGAGAGCTTGTGATGGACGAAGCACACAAGTCTTGATACTCTGTTCACCCAGGTTCAGATAAGATGTATCAAGATCTCAAAGTCATGTATTGGTGGCCGAAGATGAAAGCTCACATCGCGACCTATGTGAGTAAGTGCTTGACCTGCTCAAAAGTCAAGGTAGAATATCAGAAACCCTCAGGCTTACTTCAACAACCAGAGATACCCATGTGGAAATGGGAGCAAATTGCCATGGATTTTGTCACTGGGCTACCTAGAACTCAGAACGGGAACGAGACCATTTGGGTGATCGTTGATCGCCTCATGAAGTCAGCGCATTTTCTTGCAATCAAGGAAATGGATAAGTTCTCGCAATTAGCCGCTGTTTACCTCAAGGAGCTGGTTTCTAGGCACGGGGTGCCGACCTCTATCATCTCTGATCGTGATCCGTGTTTCATATCCGATTTGTGGCAAGCGATGCACAAATCATTTGGCTCACGTCTTGACATGAGCACTGCCTATCACCCACAAACAGGTGGTCAGAGTGAGCGAACCATACAGACATTGGAAGACATGCTGCGAGCATGTGTTATCGATTTGGTAAAGGTTGGGAGAGACACTTGCCCTTGGTGGAGTTTTCTTATAATAACAATTACCATACCAGCATCCAGGCAGCCCCGTTCGAGGCTTTGTATGGGCGAAAATGTCGATCTCCTCTCTGGTGGGCTGAAGTGGGTAACAGCCAAGTCACAGGCCCGGAGCTTGTGCTTGAAACTTCTGAGAAGATAGTTCAAATCAGAAATCGTATGGCGGCGGCGCGTGACCGTCAGAAAAGCTACGCTGACAAGCGTAGGAAACCTTTGGAATTTGATGTGGGCGATCGCGTGATGTTAAAGGTCTCACCTTGGAAGGGTGTGGTACGTTTTAGGAAACGCGGCAAGCTTAATCCGCGTTATGTCGGGCCATTCGAAATTCTTGAACGAATTGGTAAGGTGGCATACAAGCTCGAGTTACCTTCTGAGCTGGGTAACATTCATGATGTGTTCCATGTTTCACAGCTGAAGATGTGTTTATCAGATGAAACACTTGTAGTACCATTTCAGGAGCTGAAAATTGACGATAAGTTGCAGTTTATTGAAGAACCAATTGAAATTATGGACCGGGAAGTCAAGGTTCGTAAGCGCAGCCGTATCCCGATCGTGAGAGTTCGTTGGAACTCAAGACGTGGACCGGAGTTCACGTGGGAACGCGAGGATCAGATGAAGCTCAAGTACCCACACTTATTTCCAAAAGACAAGTCCAAGTCTGGAAAATCCAAACCTAGTGTAACTAATGAATTTCGGGATGAAATTCCCCTTCAAGTTGGGGATGATGTGGCACCTGGGGAAAATCCACAATCATCCTGATTTGACACTTCGCCACCTTCGGTGTACTTATCAAATTTCGGGACGAAATTTCTTTTAAGTTGGGGATGATGTGACAACCCGAACTTTCAAGGTCGTTCCTCGACACGTTATCCTTACTTGCTTACAATTCTGTTTTCGAGATTCGGTTGCGTTGTATCATGTGCACGTTGGATCTATGATTAATGTATTGTACTATTAGGTTAAGTAATGAAAACTTGTGATTGTTTAAAGTTATAACACAACACATGCATTCTCATGCCCACTCGATGAAACACCTGGTGTTTTGCCATCAACATGAGTTTCGTCGTCCCTCATGCCACTCGACGAAACACTTGTGTTTCGTCATGACCGTATTCGCCAAAATGGGCTTCGGCCCAAGTAAAGCCCATGTACGACTCGAGTATATATTATTTCATGTGTGCGGCAGTTATCTTGTAACGAAATCCTAATCTTCTTATCACCTATCCTCTCCTCTTTCGAAAACGACGGCAAACCTTAGCTCGATCCAAGCTATCCTTTGATTCCGTCTTGTTTAAGGTTAGCGTATGTTGCCCAAACGTTCTGTTATTCTATTTGTCCTACATGATTACGTGATTTATTGGTGTGATTGGAACAGTATCCTTGTTTGGATTGTATGTTGATGTGAATTGTAGCGAACACCTTTTGATCAAACTGTTGTTAATTGCTGTGATGATCTCCTGTGATTGTAGGGTTTTACTAGAAACTGTAATCTTATGTTGTGATTGATTAGGGTTTGGATATTCACTACATGGATCTAATGATTCGGTTTGCAGTATGTATATTATGTTATCTATTGTGCATAATCTTGATTTGATCTGAATAGAAACTGTCAAATTGTTATGAGGGCAATCGGTTTGATTATGGTTTTCAGTAACATGTGAATCTTGAAACTATTATGTGTGTGACGAAACATGCACCTCGACGAAACACTCACCACGACGAAACATGGGTCTTTCATCGTCTGGGATCATGACGAATCATGGGACTTTCGTCGGCAGGAACTACGACGAAACTTGGATCTTTCTTCGATAGGGTAAACAACACAGTGGACTAAGTGACTTTGTTAATGGAAGATAGGTTAATGAGATCATGTACACATTGTTAATAATGATTAAGTACGACCAAGGAGATATGAGTTGGTCTTTTCTTGCGTATAGCACACTTAACTGTTAACAACTGTTACGAAACATGCATATGAATTGTAGGATTATATGAGTTGTATAACTGCTATGCTAGCTTGTATGCACATTATGACTATACATGAACGGAAACTGATTACGAGTGCTTGAATACCATAGGGTGTGATTGTTTAAGTGTGAACAAGTAGCAAATCATACCGAGCAAACCAAGGTGAGTTCACTTCTCTTAAAACAAGCATGCGTTCGGTGGGGACGATCAACTGACAAAACATGTAAACGGGTTTTTGTAAACCCATATCCTTGTAGGGGATATGAGGCGGTTTTCAAATACCCACATCCTTGTAGGGGATGTGAGGCGGATTTCATAGCGCTATCCTTGCAGGGGATATGCAACGGTTTTCAGTAAACGTTATGGTTGGATAATACACTCACTTCTATCACCTAAGTCCCATCATTCTACCGGGTTGTTGCTTGTAGGGCAACGGGGTTATTAGTTGATAGCGCTATTAGGTTTGGCACCCTCACAATGCTCCTGGATAGGACGGGCGTGAACTAATAACTTTAAATGATGACCAATGTTTGATAGAGCATTGGGGAAAGGCAAAAAGGGTCGTCTGCGGTATCGAGTTATTATCAACATAACAGTCATAACAAATCATAACACACTACTTGGTATTAAACGGAAAAAAAAGCAAACTGTGAATTCACCAGCCTGTCTGATACACGTTTTCAACATGCTTGCAGGTCCTTAGGTACACTGTTATGGAACTTGCGGTCTGGGAAGCTGGAGTGGTCATGGGTCGTGGCTCTTGGACGCTTCTTAATGTTACAATGTTGAGCACTGTTAAGATCGGAGGCTTTCATGATTATGTTTGTTTGTATGTTTTGAACAATTAGTGAATATGAAAACATGTAAAGTGCAGCGAAAATGAATACAAACTTTGTAAACACAATCAAGGAGAAAATAGTTTGATAAACATTTGCTTCTCATAGAGTCAAAAGATTACAAAACAAAGAAAAAGATTACAGACATGCTTACAAACTAAACTCCCCCTCAGCCTGATGCCCCAAGGTTGGTTGCACATAAGACGAAAGGATTAGACATGAGGAGAAGAACCCACTCAGTCAATCAAATGTAACAGTACAGGATACTGTTACATTTATAGGCAAACCAAACCACTGGGGTATCTCAGCTGACGTCACCATGAAAGCGACGTCTAACAGCCTAACAACCTGTATCTACTGTTCTTTTACAAATAATGTTATACCTAACCACTGACTATACATAAGACAGATACTTCACTAAACAGCTGCTCTCTCTTTACATCAGTGCTTTCCTCAAGGTTGACCAGTCCTTGATTGGGCAGAGCTTTGTCATCAGTAGTTTGTACCAGCAGTGCTTAGTGTCCAACAGTCTTCAAAGCTTCATCAGTAGTTATGCAGAGCAGCAGCAGTTGTATCTAGTCAGTGGACGCAAGACCATCAGTTGTTATAAATCACTTTCAAGGGGGAAAGAATAATGTAAACTTCTGCTTATTGTGAATCCACTGTTGTGACCTGGTTTTGGCTTTACATTATCTGTTCCTCTGGTAGGGTTCAATCCCAACAATCTCCCCCTGGAACAGATAATGCCAAAACCTGTCATTATTCTGGATCTTTATTACTCATCAAAAGTTCCCTTGCTTTTCTTTTAAATTCTTCTTCAAATTCCTTAGAACTTGTGTCATCATCATCCTGGCACAGTGTAAGTTCAAGGAGATCCTGCAAATCTTGAACACTAAGGCCTAGTGCTTCTTTCCTTGATATATACTTCACCTCTCCATTGGATCTGACCAGAGTCAATACGTGGGTCTTTTGATCAGAGAGCCACTTTAGTACTTTTAAACCCAATGGATTTCTTGGGAGAGATTTATTTGATGATGAGCTTTGAGATATTGGCCTTGAGAAGACTTGCAGACTTTCAGACATTCTTTTGAAAGCCATTTCTATGACATCATTTGCTGCAGCTATATCTTCTGCAGTTTCTTTTTCAATCAGCTCCTGCTTTTCAATGTCTGTCATGTCTGTTGAAGTGTTTAGTGATGCAGGTTTGGTTAACATCCCTTTAAAAAGGTTTTGAAGTTTTTCTGAGCTTTCTTCTTTTAGACCCATTTTCTTGATGGATTCTGTGAAGTACTCAACCTCCTTTTCTTTCACCTCTTCACTGGTCAACTGTTCTTTTTCCTCTTGGTTTGTCACAAAAGTAGACCGGAACAGTGTTTTGAGGTTTTCTATATGCTGTTCAAGCTTCATTCTTTGTTCATGCTTCTTTGAGGTGATTGAAACAGTTATTTTTCTTTTCTTTAGCCTTTCATAGGCTTCATCAGTCTGCTGTTTTGACCATTTTGATATGGCTTCAGCAGTATCCATTTTTGCATCCACCAGCTCCTTTTTCTTTCTTTTATACTCAGCAGTTAGGTCAGCGATGAACTTTTTGAATTTTCTCCAGTTTGGAGCATTCTTCTTCTTTGTAGGATCATTCTTGATTTTCTCAATCCTTTCTGCTTCATGCTTTAGAGCGACTATTGGCCATTCTTCGAACTGTTGTTCTTCAGCAGGATAGAATTTCTCTTTCATGATGTAGGCTAGATATTGTTTTCTTAACGTTTTCCTTTGTTCAGCCTTTTCTTTGTTTAGGTCTTGTGCAAACTCTTCTATCTGCTTTACTTTTGTGAAGTAGAACTCCAGTCTTTTAGCAATGCCATCTTCGCTTAAACGTTCACGTTCACTCTCAACTTTAGCTCTTAGTTTAGCTTGCCTTGCCTTGATTTTGAGGTAGTCATCCATATCATCTGGTGGCATGTAGCCTATGAGTGAGGAGAATCTTCTTTTTGAAGGATCTTCTTCTGTATAGAATTGCCTCATCTCATTTTTGATAGCTTCAAGTTCCAGTGGATGTTGTGCAGCATTAGGATCATGTATACCCTCATCGGCAGGGATTGGCTTTCTTTTTCTGTTGAAGAGCTTTGGTTGTGATGTAGGAAAGGTGAGAGCAGTGGTGGATGACTGACTAACAGTTGTTGAAACAACTGGTGTCTCAACATCTGTTGTCATTACAACTGCTGATATGTCAGCAGTTGTCTTCTGCTTTTGAGCAGGGGATGGAAGTGGTGAGGTAGTCTTTGATGGTGGTGATGGTGGTGGTGAGTCATCATCAGGAATGAAAACCCTTCTCCTTTTTAATGTAGGAGAGGCTGATGATGTTTTGGATGGCTCAGTGGTTTGAGAGTGAGTGGCAGTGGTTGGTGATTGACTGACAATGGTTGAAACAACTGGTGTTTCAATCACTGTTGTCATTACAGCAGATGTTGTAACATCTGCTGTCTTCTGCTTTATGGCAGGAGGCAGTGGTGGTGACATGATTGTAGATGATGATGGTGGAGCAGTAGTTGTAGTGGTGTGTGGTAGAGTGGTGTGTGTTGATGTCATGGCAGCTGTTTGGCTACTGACAGCAATTTGTGTAACTACTGATGTATCAGCTGTTTGACTAACAGGTTTTGAGACCTGTTTTTCCTTTTCTTTTTCTTTTTCCGGCTCAATGTAAAGGCCATGTTCTATTCCCATCTTATTCATTTTTCTCAACAGCTTGATATTCTCCCCCTTTTTGGCATTATCTGAAGGGGGGTTATCAAGAAATGATAGGGAAGAAGGAGCTTTGCCAGAGACACTTTGAATGCTAGCCTTTATAGCCTTGATATCTGCTTGCGTGTCTTTAAACCTTGATTCCACCATGTTGGTCAGCATTTGCACATGAATAGCATGCTTTTGATCAGCCATCTGTTGCTGTTTTCAAGCATGGGTTTAAAAATATTCCAAAGCTCATTTTCAGCAAATGCATGTTGTGCAGGTGCTTGAGCAGGAACAGCAGTGGCTTGTGCTTTCTGAGCTTTTAAAATCTCTTGCACCATCTCCTTTATTTCAGAAACTGATTCTTCTAGTTTTTCAACTCTGCCCGTCAATTCCTGATATTTTGAATCATCACCTACTTTAGTAGGATCATCTGAATCCCCACCAACAGTGGTTATATCAATGTGTGACTTAGGAACAGAGTCCCAAAAATCACCCATTGATGCCCCTTGTTCTAGGTACTGGGGACTTCTTTCTTCAGCACTCGATAAACCTTTGATGGTACCAGTGGTTAGATCCAACTCACTGGTGGTTACCGAAGTTGCCATGGAAAAAATTGCCTTCAAGGGAGTCTTACTTATGAAACAACTGTCCAACTGAGGATCTGTTGATCCACCAGTTGTAGTTGCTGCTCCACTTGAACTACCACCGAGAGTTACTTGTAACTCGGGGGGTGTAACCTCCTCAATTGTTGCTGGGATAGCAGGAGTAGTAGAATCAGACCCAGTCACCTGTGGGGGTATACTCTCAGTGACAGGTGATAGAGAGGAACTGGTTTGTGTCTGAGCTATAGCAGCTGCATGCAACAAAGGTAGCATGGATTGTTGCATTATTATTGGTGAGGGGATGGGAGTTGAAAGAGACATGTCCTTGGGATCAGGACTGTGGAAGATAGAGCCAAGTGGATCTAGAGCTTCATAATTTGGTGTCCCTGTGATTACAACCTGATCTTTTTGTGAGGATGCAGGAGGAGTTTCAGGCATGGGTTGAGATCTTTCTTCCAACTGCTGTGAGGAAGTAGCAGCAGTGGTTTGTGGTGACTTTTGTTTTATCACAGGCATTTCCTCTGGGATCTCATCTTCCAGAGTTGCCTTTGTTTTGGGTTTGGTGGGTTTTCTGGATGTTTTTCTTTTGGTCTTTTTGGTGATGTCAGGTGTGGGTTTCAAAGCAATGGTTGTGCTGCTTTGATCACCTGGAGCAGTGGGCTCAGCAGCTGATACCTGAGGAGCAGTTGTAACCGCTAAAATCTGCTCAGGTACCCCTGCTTTTGTTTTTATTGGTGCCAACATTCTAGTGAATGTTTCAGGTGTCAAGCTTTTTATTTGAAAATAGACACCTTGTTTAAGCAAATTTTCATTTTTCTTATCAAATTTTTGTATAAAATAGTAACTCAAAAACCTTGGAAACAACAAAAATACTTTACTTTCAACGTTTTTCACCATGTCATTGAAAATCTCCTGGGAGTAGTTGTAGTCTTTATTATTCAGAATAGCGTAACCCAGGCATTGAATTTTCAATGGTATTTCGTTAAAAGATGTTGTTTTATTCGAAGCACACATCAGAAGTGTGTGAAATAAAAATCTGGGTGCAGATGGAAAATAACCCTTTTGTAGGGTATCTACCTTTGACTGTTCTGCATAGCCCCTTTTCAGAAAATCAGCTTTTAACTCGTTTTTGTCAAAGGAAGCTTTACCTTTCTGATCATCGAGTTTGAAGATTTCTGATAGTGATTGTGGAGTGATTTGAATCGCCGTACCCTGTATTGAGGAGTTAATGGCTACTACTTTATCATCTTGTTTTTCAAGCGTAGCATTTTTCCAGAACTCTCTCTGGGTTTGCAGATATATGGGGGCGTCTACTGTCAACAAAGTTTTGTACTTTGATGTAGATATGGTGTCGAGAATGGAATCGAAGGTATGGTTGTTTGTGGGTTTTGTGAGTAAACCCAAATAGTTGTGAGATTGTTTGTATGGTATCTCGATGGGTTCTTCGGCCGTTTGAGCGACTTCTTTGGACGGTGATGGTGATTTTGGTTTAGATTTTGATTTTGACTTTGATTTCGTCATTTTTGCAGAGAAAAACGAAGAATGATTTTGAAGTTTTTTTGAGAAGAAGGGTTGGAAACTGCTATGAGAAGAGAATTTTGGAATTCAATTCGACAGTGTAAAACCCTGTTTGGGGTTTAGGGCAGGGTTTTATTTAGGGAAAAAAATGATCGCTGATGTGGCAGCGGTTATTACAATCTGAGGGCTAAAAACTGACCACGTGTCAAACACTGATGAAATGGATGAAGGATGGAAAACAGTTGTTTTAAGGGCCACTGACGTATCAAGCATCAGTGGTTACAACGGTAAAAATTTTGGGCAGTGGATGATTTTTACTATCAGTGGATAGCATATCAGCGGATAGGACACTGATTTTGAACATCAGTGCTTGTCAAGAAAATGAGGGATCAGTGGTTAACTTTCAGCAGTGGACAGTGTTTAGAGGTCAGACGTTGGAACAAAACAGTGGTTAGGGTAAATGGTACAGTTTTGAAGAACAAGTATTTCAGCCACTGTTTTGAGTATTTTCATTCAAGGTTTTGCCACGTGTCAATTTTGAAGGACAGTGGTTTAGTACCCCAGATGATGAGAACTTTTTGCTAAGGCAACTCATTTTCGTTTAATATTCAATTAAAACATGAGTACCCTAGTAATTCAAGCAAGTTAGCAATCAACTTTTGATGAAAATATAGGAGTCAACCTGAGTATGACATGATCTTGACATATGTACCATTTCCTTTTGACCTATTTATGAGGACAAAAATACCACCAAAAATAAGGTATTACATCCTGACAGGTACTGAAACTATTGCCAACAAAAACAAGCAAAAGTTCCAAATATATTATTCAAAAAAAAAATGAACAATATATCCTGATTATTCAAGAAAATCCTTTTAAAAAAATGGTTAAAGGATTTTCTGAGAATAGCATCAAAAAGGATTTGGTATAATTTCAATAGAGTATATAATCACATCATTCACAAGTTATTGAAAATGGTCAGTGGTTTGACAACAGTGGTAGGAAACTTTTGGATACCTTTTGACCACTGTTTGGTACCATTTTCTTTGTCAGTTGATTGCAAACACGAGGACACATGGATGAATTTTTTGAACATTTGTCTAATCCTCTTGAAATTTAATCACTGGAGACACTATTATCACCGGAACTTACTTGAACCAATAAGCACAGACAGTTGCTTAATGACCATTATTACCCCAAGCTTTGACTCTTAAGTGTTTTACGTTTATACTCTTTTCTTTTGACTTCAAAAGTTTTGAGATAAACACACTTTCGAGTTTTTGTGAATATTAGTCCAAAATCACTTTGCAGTAATGTTTTGAGAGATTTGGTCATGTTTTCATAACTTTTTCAACCAATCTCACACTACATATGATACGGACTATGTTGACCCTTGATTTTATTAATGTATTATTAACAAAGTTGATTTATTCCTTTTGAGGATCTCAACCTGTTTTCAACACATAAGATCTGAATGACTAAAGTCTTAATTTCCCTCTTTTTATGTTAACAAAACAACAATGTTTTTATGAACATAGGTTTTCTTAATCTGAGGTTTGTTCTTTAGTGTTTAATGAAAACATCACATATTACACAACAACAATTGAGATCAATTTAAAATAGAAATGGTCTCATAGTTTAACAGATATAGTTTCAGATCTAGAAACCATGAGTGTATTATGCATGAAATCACTTGTTGTGTGAAATTTGTGTGTCATATGACATCTTGGTTGATTTACAGAGTTTTTGAATAACCATTTAGACCATGATTTACTCGATACTTTGTTTTTCAACAAAATACAACCAACCTTAGTATCAATGAATTTTGAGCTGAACTGTTATGTCAAATTGATTGTTAAATCAAATTTGACTGTCCGGGCTCTGATACCAATTGATAGGATCGGAGGCTTTCATGATTATGTTTGTTTGTATGTTTTGAACAATTAGTGAATATGAAAACATGTAAAGTGCAGCGAAAATGAATACAAACTTTGTAAACACAATCAAGGAGAAAATAGTTTGATAAACATTTGCTTCTCATAGAGTCAAAAGATTACAAATCAAAGCAAAAGATTACAGACATGCTTACAAACTAAACTCCCCCTCAGCCTGATGCCCCAAGGTTGGTTGCACACAAGATGAAAGGATTAGACATGAGGAGAAGAACCCGCTCAGTCAATCAAATGTAACAGTACAGGATACTGTTACATTTATAGGCAAACCAAACCACTGGGGTATCTCAGCTGACGTCACCATGAAAGCGACGTCTAACAGCCTAACAACCTGTATCTACTGTTCTTTTACAAATACTGTTATACCTAACCACTGACTATACATAAGACAGATACTTCACTAAACAGCTGCTCTCTCTTTACATCAGTGCTTTCCTCAAGGTTGATCAGTCCTTGATTGGGCAGAGCTTTGTCATCAGTAGTTTGTACCAGCAGTGCTTAGTGTCCAGCAGTCTTCAAAGCTTCATCAGTAGTTATGCAGAGCAGCAGCAGTTATATCTAGTCAGTGGACGCAAGACCATCAGTTGTTATAAATCACTTTCAAGGGGGAAAGAATAATGTAAACTTCTGCTTATTGTGAATCCACTGTTGTGACCTGGTTTTGGCTTTACATTAACTGTTCCTCTGGTAGGGTTCAATCCCAACAAGCACTTTTATTTAAACAAACTTTTATACTTCCGTTGAACATGTTGATTTTACTAAACGGTGTTTGAATGATACATTTACATTTAACGAAAGGTTTTATTTTATCATATATGTATATGGTTCAATGTGATTAGTGGCTAGATCCTGGTATGTCACACGCCTCGCGGGGGTTTCCGCTTGTGGTATTTTTGGGGGTGTGACAATGACCCAGTCGCACAAATCCACCCTGGTCGCACAATTCAAGACTTGGGTGAACTGTTGGGCCGATCAATGATGGGCTTGTAGTGATGAAATCGCACAAGTTTATGTTAGTCGCACAAAGCAGTCCCAATCGCACAAGGCAGGCCCAATCGCACAATGTGTTGTTGGGCTGTGATATGTGGGCCGAACATATGATAGATCGCAATTGAACGGGATCGCACAAACACCGGCCCAATGATACCAATCGCACAATTTTATTGGGCCACACATTATTGGATACGTGGATTATTTGTTTTGTATGTGGTTGTGTTGTATGATTAATCGTGGAGTTGTAGATGGCCCAATAGTGTATTGTATATGTTATGTGGTAATCTTCTTGTGTGACTACGTGAACAACTTGAATGCAAACTGATTATGTGTACATGAACATCATAGGCTTTGATTGAATAAGTGTGAGCAAGTAACTAGTCTTACCGAGCAAACCAAGGTGAGTTCACTACTCTCAATACAAGCATGCGTCCGGTGGGGACAATCAACAGGCAAACAAACAAACAGTTTTTTCATAAACCTATATCCTTGTAGGGGAATATGAGGCAATTTTCAGTAACGAACAGGCTTTCACAAACCCATATCCTTGTAGGGGATATGAGGCGGTTTTCAGTAAATGTTGATGTTGGATAATACACTCACTTTCTATCACTCAGGTCCCATCATACTACCGAACTAGTTGCTTGTAGGGCAACTGGGTTATTAGTTAATAGCGCTATTAGGTTTGGCACCCTCACGACGTACCTGGATAGGACGGGCGTGAACTAATAACTTTAAAATCATGACCAATGTTTGATAGAGCATTGGGGAAGGGCAAAAAGGAGCCGTCTGCGGTATCGAGTTATTATCAACATAACGTAAATCAATACTTGGTAACAAATGGTTTAAACAAACTGTGAACTCGCCAGCTTTCGCTGATACACTCTTCTGCATGCTTGCAGACCCTTAGGTACACTGACATGGAACTTGCTGTCTGGGAAGCTGGAGTGGTCATGGGTCGCGGTAACTGGATGCATTTCTGAAATTGAATAGTTTCTTAACATTTATGCTGAACTTATTAAACAACTATTTATGCTTCCGATGAACATGTTTGATTTTAAAAACCAATGTTTGAATTACTTATTTCTCGTTTAATGGAAAGTTCTACTTTTATTTATGGTTCAATGTGATTAGTGGCTAGATCCTGGTACGTCACACACCTCACGGGGGTTCCCGTCTGTGGGTTTTTTGGGGGTGTGACAAATATATACTTTAAATTCAATCAGAATTTAACTGGAGCTGCAAATCGGCTATGTGCATTGCCTGTAGCCAAAATAATCAAAATTCAAGCGACACCAATCTATACTTTAAGGTATTTCATTTCACCGTCGCATATCTAGTTGTGATACATAACTTCTTATTAATATCTTTAGCATGTTCATAGGTGGTTGCAGCGGAACCGTCTGAAGAACCAGTTCTTAGAATCAATCGCACATAAACAGCCCTTGTGCTTTCTACAAGTACTCTGTCTGCTATTCCTCCAAATCTTTTAGTGAATAAGAAAAAAGGTTTTTAACCATTAAATCAAGAAAAAAGGTTTTTCACCGTTATATCAAGATACGGCAGCAGAGGAGGGAGGAGGAGGGGCAGCGGCGGCGTGGAGGGAGTACGGGGAGCGGCGGCTGCGATGGCTGGGGTGGAGGATGGAGAAGGGAGGAGATGGAGAATGTGCTAGGGTTTTTTTTTGTGTTTGCATCTGGCAAAAAGAAAGAATGGAAAAGAGGTAAGAAGATGTGGGTTGTCACACCCCCAAAATCCACCATGCAGAGTATCACCGCTTGGAGGCGTGACATGACCAGGATCGAGCCACCAATCATATTGAACAACGTAATTAAGTAAATAAAACCAACCACAATACAATTGGTGACCAAAATCTAGTTAACCAAGTTCAAATTAAACAGCGGAAGAATTAAAGATAAAACCCAAAACATAAGTTTAATAAGTTCATAAAGTTCAAATGTTAAGCACGGGATATAACAGTCCATATCCCACAACGACCTCCTCCTCGTGCAAGCTCCATAAGTATCAAACGACCTGTAAGGCATGTAACAACGAGTCAACAACAAAGTTGAGTGAGTTCACAGTTGGGTGTTCGTTTTAAGTTGTTTCAAGAACATGGTTTTTGTTTAGTTGGCTTACTTGTCGTGGGGGTTACCCCATAGTTGAAAATATGATTAACCAATTCCTTCTTTCCCAAACCATGACCCGTTGGGGCTTCCCCATGTAAACCACTAGACCGTTACCATATCGACTACTAACGAAAATAAGTTGTGCCCTACGTCAATGTCTATCATCATTGACAGTTTGCCATAGTCCATTAGTACACGCCCGTCCGACTGGCACGGTGTGAGGTTTGTTAAACCTAATAGCGCTATTAACTAATGACCCACTCGCCATTGGCCTCGGCGATTAAGTCGATATAAAATGAGGGACTTAATGATAGAGTTTTGTGTAGTAAGTTTTAAGGTTGTTGTCCTACCCAAGGAGGACGAATGTACGTATTCTACCCAAGGAGAATACGCAGGATTAATATTGGCATCCTACCCATGGAGGATGGCGGTACATATCCTACCTAAGGAGGATATGTAGGTTCCGTTTTAATTCTTTAACCCATTCCCAACCACCGGAAATCCCATGCCTTAGAAAGTGTGTGAACTCACCTTGGTTTGCTCGGTTAGATTAGTTACTCTAATAATCAGAAATCAAGCACGTCCTAATAAAGTACAGATAACAGTCAATTTCTCGTGCATGGATAACATGTATCCTACGTACGGTTTATCTACTCATTACTTCTGTTACGTACCACACAATTCTAATGTCAAGGTACTTTGTTAAGTTATATTATTTTACCCTAAAATAATATAACTATCTCACAAAATAAACAAGTATCCACACAAGTGTCCTAGTATAAAATATATATTCTAAATATATATTTAACCATTTTACTTGTAAAAATCAACCTCCAATACTTTGTATTTTTGTAACAAAACTCATGGCGAAGTTTATTTTGAAAAACAAAGTTAAAACGTATTTGTGAACACTTGTTAGAAAAATAATTTCTAAGTGTTGGAATTTTTAGAAAATTTCGCCAGAGTTTCCTTTGTAAATGGAGGTGTCCATGCTAATAAGCATATCATTTTCTTTTCCAAAAATCAATCAACAATCCTCAATCAACAATATGCAATCTTTACTTACCAATCTTGTTAAAACAAGCATAAATTACTACTTCATGAACTTGAAAGTTTATAAAAATGTGTAGTAACTCACTAGTGTATTTAGTAAGTCTTGTACCCCTTTAAAGTGTGATTGCTTCTTTAAAAACTCCATTTTTAAAGAATATGGATCTTTATAACTTAAGTTCATATTTTCTAAAAATGCTTCTTCATGTATTTTTCTTGTCACACATGTGTTTCTTCACTTTGTTAACTACCAAAAATGATGTATATTTATGTAAGAACCAAGGTTTAGTAAAACTTGTATTTTAACTTGGTTTCTTGGTAAATCATACTTGAAACATTTAGATTTACAAGGCTTTAAACCTTCTTTGTTCATCATTTTACAAGAAACCTTATATTCCTTCAAGTTCATGACTTTTGTGAGGATGATCCATAATCTTTAACATGTTCATCCTCTCATCTTGCTGGATTATGTTTTTAATAATGATCTAGCAAGATCATATGATGATCTACATCATTTTCACAATCAAACAATAATCAACAAATCGACACTAACATAACATAGTTTCTTCATGATTTAAGCTTATGTTAAGGTTTCATTCTTTTGATTCTTAGTGTTCTTGAGATTACATCTTAACATAACTATTAACCACCAAAAACATGGAGTAAACAAGGATCAAAGAAGCTTACTACTAGCTTTTAAGCTAGGGAAGATCAAGCTTGGAAAGGTAGAGGATAAAAGCAAACTAGAGAGGTCCTTGATGATCCGTGAGCTCCACACTTCGTTATTCACCTTGATACACCTTTGTATATGTATGGAATGGATGAAACAAGATTAAATGAGGGTGATGATGGTGGTGGTGGGTTCGGCCGAAGCCAAGAGGGAGAGAAGAGGGAGTTTTGGTGTTGAGTGTTGAATGAGAAATGAAGGTTATGAGCTTAATGTGCATTCTTATAAACCATGTTCTTGTATTATCTCATGTATAATGGGTTTCTAAAGGACCAACAAAATTTAGCACGTGGTTACTGAGGAAGCTAGTTAAGTTGCGTTGGTTTCCTGGTTTTCCTGGGGTGTCACATCATCCCCCTGTTGGTTTGGAATTTCGTCCTGAAATTTTGTAGTAGCTTCAGCCACAGTAGTGGTTGCGCTTTTCTTAAACAACTGGGGATACTTGAGTTTCATTTGGTCTTCTCGTTCCCATGTATACTCTGGGCCACGACGGGAGTTCCAACGAACTCGAACAAGAGGTATTCTGGTGCGCTTGAGAACCTTAACATCTCGGTCTGTGATTTCTACTGGTTCCTCGACGAATCGCAACTGGTCGTCGATTGTGAGCTCCTTTAAGGGAACTATGAGGGTCTCATCTGACAGATACTTTTTCAGATTTGACACGTGGAATACGTTGTGAACTCCGCTGAGTTCTTCGGGTAGATTCAACTTATAAGCGACCTTCCCAATTTTCTCAATGATTTCGAACAGTCCGACATAGCGCGGATTGATTTTGCCTCGTTTGCCAAAACGAACTACACCTTTCCAAGGTGAGACTTTGAGTAGCACTCGATCCCCAACCTGGAACTCGAGTGGTTTCCTGCGCTTATCAGCATAGCTTTTCTGACTGTCACGAGCTGCCGCCATTCATTGTCGTATCTGAGCAATCCTCTCAGTTGTATCTACTACAAGTTCTGGGCCAGTGATTTGACTGTCACCAACCTCTACCCAACAAAGAGGTGATCGACACTTCCTTCCGTACAATGCCTCGAACGGAGCGGCCTGGATATTGGTGTGGTAACTGTTGTTATACGAAAACTCCACTAACGGGAGGTGTTTTTCCCAGCTATTTAACAAAAATCGATTACACATGCCCTAAGCATGTCTTCGAGGGTTTGGATGGTGCGTTCAGATTGCCCATCCGTCTGTGGATGATATGCCGTGCTCATGTCTAATCGAGAGCCAAAGGACTTGTGCATAGATTGCCACAATTCAGATGTAAAACGTGAGTCACGATCAGAAATGATGGAGGTTGGCACTCCGTGCCTTGATACTACTTCCTTTAGGTAGATGCCTGCTAGAGTAGAAAACTTGTCGGTTTCCTTGATAGCCAAGAAATGTGCAGGCTTGGTCAGTCGATCCACGATCACCCAAATGGTATCATTTCCGCGTTGAGATCTAGGCAGGCCAGTAACGAAATCCATGGAAATTTGCTCCCATTTCCATTTAGGTATCTCTGATTGTTGAAGTAGGCCTGATGGTTTCTGGTACTCAACCTTGACCCTAGCACAAGTCAAGCATTTACTTACGTAGGTTGCTATGTTGGCTTTCATGCAAGGCGACCAGTATGTAGTTTTTAAGTCGTGGTACATCTTATCCGAACCAGGATGTACTGAATAACGAGACTTGTGTGCTTCATCCATCACAAGCTCGCGTAAGTTTCCATAAAGTGGAACCCAGATGCGCCCGTTTACATAGTAGGCGTCGTCTTCCTTTTGTAGTAACTGTTTCCTTGATCCTCGTAGGGACTCAGCCCTGATGTTTTCTGCTTTCAATGCTTCGACCTGAGCATCACAAATTTGAGCGGGAAGGCTAGAGTGAATGGTAAGCTGTAACGCACGTACACGCTTAGGTATAGTATCCTTTCGACTGAGGGCGTCGGCCAGAACATTGGCTTTGCCCGGATGGTACTTGATCATGCATTCGTAATCATTCAAGAGCTCGACCCATCGACGTTGTCGCATGTTTAACTCCTTTTGCTTGAAGATATGCTCGAGACTCCAGTGATCGGTGTAAATGGTGCACTTGGTACCGTACAGGTAATGTCTCCATATCTTAAGTGCGAAAACAACTGCTCCCAATTCCAAGTCGTGCGTAGTGTAGTTCCTTTCGTGAACTTTAAGTTGGCGCGATGCGTAGGCAATGACCTTGTCACGTTGCATCAACACGCAACCAAGTCCTTGGATGGAAGCGTCGCAATAAACCACAAAATCATCTGTGCCTTCAGGCAATGAGAGGATAGGCGCGCTACAAAGTCTATCTTTTAAGTGCTGAAATACGGACTCCTGTGCATCACCCCAACGATAGGTGACACCTTTTTGAGTCAGTGAGGTGAGAGGTTGCGCAATCTTAGAGAAATCCTTAATGAATCTTCTGTAGTAGCCCGCCAAACCCAAGAATTGGCGGATTTCTGTTAGTGTACGGGGTGTAGGCCAGTTCTTGATCGAGTCTACCTTGGATGGATCCACATGAATCCCATCCTGGTTTACCACATGGCCTAGAAAGTGGACTTCGCGAAGCCAGAAGTCACATTTCGAAAATTTGGCATACAACTGCTCTGTTCGAAGGAGTTCCAAAATAAGCCTCAGGTGTTGCTCGTGTTCTTCCTGACTCTTCAAATAGATCAGGATGTCGTCGATGAAAACTATGACAAACTTATCCAGGTAAGGCTTGCACACTCTGTTCATGAGATCCATGAAGATTGCAGGTGCATTTGTCAATCCGAAGGGCATAACGAGAAACTCGTAATGCCCATAACGAGTCCTAAATGCTGTCTTAGAGATATCCTCGTCTCGGACTCTCAGTTGATGGTAGCCTGACCTTAGGTCAATCTTGGAATAGAAACTCGACCCTTGCAACTGGTCGAATAAGTCATCAATGCGTGGAAGAGGATAACGATTCTTCACGGTCACCTTGTTGAGTTCGCGGTAGTCAATACACATTCTGAAGGTACCGTCTTTCTTCTTCACGAATAATACTGGAGCTCCCCAAGGCGAAGAGCTAGGACGTATGAAACCTTTTGCCAAGAGTTCTTGTAATTGCGTGGACAGTTCTTTAAGTTCTGATGGAGCTAGATGATAAGGTGCTCGAGCTATGGGCGCTGCTCCAGGAGCTAGCTCGATTTGAAATTCAACTTGTCGATGAGGCGAAAGACCAGGTAATTCCTCAGGAAATACCTCAGGAAAGTCGCGCACAATAGGAATGTCTTCTATGTTCTTTTCCTTCGAAGATGTATCGGAAACGAGGGCTAGGATAGCAGTGTGGCCCTTTCGCAAACACTTCTGGGCCTTAAGGAAAGAGATGATACCCATAATAGCACCACTCTTGTCGCCATAAATCATGAGGGGTTCTTCACCTGAACGAGGAATGCGGACGATTTTCTCCTTGCAAATAATCTTCGCTTGATGATGAGATAGCCAATCCATCCCAATAACGACGTCGAAACTACCAAGTACAATAGGAATAAGATCGATAGAGAAGGTCTGACTAGCTAAGACGAGGTTACAACCTTTAACTATGTGTGTGGCTTCAAGAATTTTACCGTTTGCTAGTTCTACCGTGTGTTTGGTGTTCAAAAGTGTTGGAGTGCGCTTAAGCATTTGGCTAGCTTTTAAGGACACATAACTAGTATCGGCACCCGAATCAAATAAAATAGTAACAAAGAAGTCGTCTAGAAGGAACTTACCCATCACAATGTTGGGATCGTTCCTTGCATCACCCTGACCCAGCACGTAAACACGTCCCCTGGCACCATTGCCATTATTGTTACCCCTGTTGTTGCCTCCATTGTTGCCTCCATTGTTGTTCCCGTTTCCTTGGTTGTTGTTGTTCTGATTCTGGTTCAGCTGAGGACAGTTCCTCTTAAAGTGGCCTTCAGCGCCACACTGAAAGCATCCTTTATTGCCCTGCTGTTGCTGCTGCTGGTGTTTCTGTGGAGCTTGTTGTTGTTGTTGGCGATTCTGATTTGCTGGTCGTGCACCCCTGAAATCCTTTGCTTCATGACCAAACTTGTTACACCTCAGACAATGACCCTTGTGGCACTGCCCGCTATGATGCTTGTTGCACCGGTTGCACTTGGGGTGGTTCCCTCGGTATCCACCCTGTCCTTGACTACCAGAAGATTGATGACCAGGACTCTGGTAGTCATCAGTCTTTCGCTGCTGGGACTGAGACTAAACTGAAGTAGAACCCTTCCCCGAATTTCCATCCCACTTGCGCTTGTTATCACTGGGAGCATCAGAAGTAGTAGTAGCGCTAATACGCTTGGGCAGCTTGTTCTGCTCAACTGCCTGATCAGTGAGATGATGAGCCAACCGGATGATCTACTGAATGGTACCAAGATTAGCTGAGGTCACGTGGCTCTGAATTTCTGGCACTAAACCCTTAAGGTACAGCTCGATACGCTTGATAGGAGGATCAACCATAGTGGGACACAAGATAGCTAATTCGTTCGATCTCTTTGTGTATGCCTCGATTTCAGACCCTGTCATCTTCAAATTGAAAAATTCCACCTCTAGCTTGTGGATGTCGTCATGACTACAATACTCTTCTTTGATCAGTTCCTTGAAGTCATTCCGTGGGGTGGAATTAGCAACCGCCAGCCCTAGCAGTTGAACCTGTGCTTTCCACCAGGTTAACGCAACACCTTCGAGTGTTCCAGTAGCAAATTTCACCCTACGATCCTCAGGGCATTCACACATCTCAAAAACAGACTCAATCTTCTCGAACCAGTGAAGAAGACCTACAGCTCCTTCTGTGCCGCTGAAAGTACTAGGTCGGCAATCCATGAATGTTTTGAACGTACATATGGGAGGTTGAGCATGTTGACCTGTGGTGTGAGAATAAAGATAAGGTTAAGCACAAGAGTTGGTTCGCGAGAGTAGGATCTAATCATCCTAGGATAGGTCGAAATGGCAGGTTATACCTCCTGCTGGAACTGCTGCGAGTGCCTCAGCAACTCGTTCGTTGATTAGAGCCGTCAGCTGGGCTTGAGTCAAGTTCAGGCATCCACTCATGATCTTCACATCGAAGGAAACACAAGTAAGAAAAGTGTCGTGAAAGTGCGTAAGCGTGGAGTGACAGAAGGGAGCAAACACACAGAGTTCAAATAGCAGTTATCACGTTAACTAATGCACTCTGTGAACTATCTAACCGACAATATAAACACAATTCATACCACCTATTGTGTCGAGTCTTGCACGTGGAGCGAGGCGTCGTTGTGGACCGTTGAGCACTGTACAGGTTATAGTCTAGTTTTATCAAAAAACTTTTCCCCTTTTTAAAACCAAGTTTGCTATAACCAATGGCTCTGATACCAATCTGTAACACCCCAAAATCCACCATGCGGAGTATCACCGCTTGGAGGCGTGACATGACCAGGATCGAGCCACCAATCATATTGAACAACGTAATTAAGTAAATAAAACCAACCACAATACAATTGGTGACCAAAAGCTAGTTAACCAAGTTCAAATTAAACAGCGGAAGCATTAGATAAAACCCAAAACATAAGTTCAATAAGTTCATAAAGTTCAAATGTTAAGTACGGGACATAACAGTCCATATCCCACAACGACCTCCTCCTCGTGCAAACTCCATAAGCATCTAACGACCTGTAAGGCATGTAACAACGAGTCAACAACAAAGTTGAGTGAGTTCACAATTGGGTGTTCGTTTTAAGTTGTTTCAAGAACATGGTTTTCGTTTAGTTGGCTTACTTGCCGTGGGGGTTACCCCATAGTTGAAAATATGATTAACCAATTCCTTCTTTCCCAAACCATGACCCGTGGGGGCTTCCCCATGTGAACCACTAGACCGTTACCATATCGACTACTAACGAAAATAATATGTGCCCAACGTCAATGTCTATCATCATTGACAGTTTGCCAGAGTCCATTAGTACACGCCCGTCCGACTGGCACGGTGTGAGGTTTGTTAAACCTAATAGCGCTATTAACTAATGACCCACTCGCCATTGGCCTCGGCGATTAAGTCGATATAAAATGAGGGACTTAATGATAGAGTTTCGTCTAGTAAGTTTTAAGGTTGTTGTCCTACCCATGGAGGACGAACGTACGTATTCTACCCAAGGAGAATACGCAGGATTAATATTGGCATCCTACCCATGGAGGATGGTGGTACATATCCTACCCAAGGAGGATATGTAGGTTCCGTTTTAATTCTTTAACCCATTTCCAACCACCGGGAATCCCATGCCTTAGAAAGTGTGTGAACTCACCTTGGTTTGCTCGGTTAGATTAGTTACTCTAATAATCAGAAATCAAGCACGTCCTAATAAAGTACAGATAACAGTCAATTTCTCGTGCATGCATAACATGTATCCTACGTACGGTTTATCTACTCATTACTTCTGTTACATACCACACAATTCTAATGTCAAGGTACTTTCTTAAGTTATATTATTTTACCCTAAAATAATATAACTATCTCACAAAATAAACAAGTATCCACACAAGTGTCCTAGTATAAAATATATATTCTAAATATATATTTAACCATTTTACTTGTAAAAATCAACCTCCGATACTTTGTATTTTTGGAACAAAACTCATGGCGAAGTTTATTTTGAAAAACAAAGTTAAAACGTATTTGTGAACACTTGTTAGAAAAATAATTTCTAAGTGTTGGAATTTTTAAAAAATTTCGCCAGAGTTTCCTTTGTAAATGGAGGTGTCCATGCTAATAAGCATATCATTTTCTTTTCCAAAAATCACTCAACAATCCTCAATCAACAATATGCAATCTTTACTTACCAATCTTGTTAAAACAAGCATAAATTACTACTTCATGAACTTGAAAGTTTATAAAAATGTGTAGTAACTCACTAGTGTATTTAGTAAGTCTTGTACCCCTTTAAAGTGTGATTTGTGACAACCCTCAGAAATCCAGGTATCCGTACAATTGATTAATATTTAATTAGTGCTTAATTATTGTGCTTGATTACAATTGTGATTAAACTGCTTTCTGCTTTCTGATTCATACATACTCATGCATCACATTTTATACTGTCACTCCATTTATTACACACAAACAATAGTGACAAACTTGATGCACAAAGCACAGTTAGCACAGTGAACGGATAACCCAGTAAACATGCTGACAATGCCAGCACCTAGACAGACACTATGTTGAGGCCCAGTATGAGCGGGGAATAAAGTACTACACTGGTAGGGAGTGTAGGGAGGTGAGGACCATAAAACTGCGTCACTAGGTGATAGTTATAGTGCCCGGAAGTGCCTAAAACATACTTAAACTACAGAATTCTACACTAGTTAACCAAAATTCAGCATTTAACCATGCTAGTAAAGTGTAAAAACTTGGCAAAATAGTCCTAGACACTTTCCAAAGTATTCGTAATTTAATGTGTCACTAAAAACATATAAAAGACACTTTAAAACTTTATTTAGCACTTTAACGGATCAATATCCAACCGAACAACCGGACTTTACCCGGAACACAAAAATATTGCCAAATACATTGTTTTTACTTTTGTGAGCTATTTAGGGTCCCCGAACACCCGAACACCCTTTATATTAGACAACACACTAATATCCTAACTAAATATCATTAGATCCTAACTAAATGTAACAAGTTCCATCACCACCCAACCCCATACCCCCCCCCCCTCACTTCGACGGTCACAAGCGGTGACCCACCCCATGCCTTTCTTTGATTAATTTAATCACATATGTTGGACACTAAGAGACATGTTGTATAATGGGTAATGAAGGATTATGGTTTATAAATAAGCATGAAGGTTCTTCACTCTCTTTCATCAAAACACACACAACAACAAAGCTCTTCTCTACCCTCCATCACCACTCACGGCCGCCACCACCTCACCATACTACCACCACCTTCAAGCCATTTCCAAGCCATCCATACATATACAAAGGTGCAAGGAGTTCAACAAACAAGCTTGGTGCACTCGGAAGTTCAAAGACCACTCTAGTTTTCTTTTATCCACCACTTTTACGCCTTGTTTCTTCCCTAGCCTTGTGCTAGTAGTAAGTGTTCTAAAACATCATCTTGTTCTTGATTTTAGTGGTTAATAGATGGTTGAATGATGAAATGCTAAGAAACACTAATGAACATAATCTAAAGTCTTGAACATAAGTGTTAAAGGGTGGATAAAGAGAAGATATATGGGTAAATCATGTAAATCTTGTGTTGTTATGATTATTTGATGTTGTTTGTTAGTTGAAGTAGGATGGATCATCATCTAGACATGCTAGATCATGTTCAAGAACATGAACTAGTAAGATGTAAATGCTAGAAATATGAAGGATGATGAAACCATCCATACATGAACTTGAAACTTGAATAAATATAATTTTTCTTGAAAAATAAGATTCTAAACCTGTAGATCTAAAGATCTACAAGTGGTTTTTCGGAAGAACCAAGCGAAAAATACTAGTTTTGTTAAAACCCGGATCTTGTATGAACTAAAAGCATTTTTGGTAACTAAACAAGTGTATAAACACTTGTGTAACAAGGAAATTTCATAAAGAAATATTTTTGTGAATCTTGACTAGAAGTTGTGAAACTTCATTTTCTTTAAAAATAAAGCTTTCAAGAAACTAATCTTATTTTTAAGGATAACAAGACCTACTAAATGTGTTAGTGACTTACTACATATTTTTATAAAACTTTCAATGTTCATAAGTTTGTGATTTAGGCTTATTTTGTCAAGATTAGTGATTAAATATTGTATGTTGTTAATTGTTAAATTGTTTGATTGATTTTTCAAAAGAAAATGATATGCTAAAAGCATGGACACTTCCATTTACAGAGGAAACTCTGGCGACATTTTTCTAGAAATATAACACTTAGAAATATTTTTATAACAAATGGTTACAAATATATTTTTAACTTGGTTTTCAAAATAAACCTCGCCATGATTTTTATTTCAAAAATTACCAAGTATCGGAGGTGGATTTTCGTAAATGAAACTTGTTAAATATATATTTAGAATATATATTTTATAATAAGACGTTAGTGTGATTATTTGATTATTTGTGAACTAGATATATATTAATTTTAGGGTAAAAATAATATAACTTGAAAATACCGTGAAATTACGACTCCAAAATAATACCAACGCTATCACAAATAAATAGTTAAGTTACACCGGTATTGTTATTACAACGCGAACTTTAAAATGTAACTTATGTATATTTCGGGAAATACTCTCATATGTATATTTTTTATAAGTATTATTTTGGAAATTGTATGAGATAAAATATAATATTTTTGGGGAAAATATATATATTTTGGAATTAAAATATTTTAGACAAGTGATTAAAAATATAATTTTCTAAGTGGGACTTAAGATATATTTTCGGAATTATAAAGCATACATGTATAAAGACCCCCATCCTTGGGAAGGAAATATAAAATAAATAAGAAGTGTGAATACGGAATAGTTACCTAACTATTTCTCCAAAAACGTTAAACCCTAAGTCAAGGCATGGCCATCCGTCTAATAGGCATTAGTACGTTTAGGTCGTCACGCAGCAGGTAGAGTTGGAGATTGACGTTTCTGGATACGCACTTCTGTGAGTTCATGTCCCCCTTTTCTCTTAACTGTTTTCAGTTTTTGTACTTTGGGGTGGAATACATGTTACAGTAATTACAGGACACTTTTATACATGGTATGGTTAGCTTAAGGAGGGTTTACTACTTAGATCATGTGAGTGGGTAGGCAGAACTTGAGTCCATTAATCCTCGTTGTAGGACCGAGGGTCATGAGCGATAGATCTATTTGGGTGTAGCGAGCCCAACTCCTGAGTCCAGCTGTGCGGACCATGGGGTGACTTTGAGCCCGATGCAAAAATCTGCTAGGTTTGAGTCTTCCTGCATCACTTCACACATATCATTGGCTTTGCAACCCAATGGTGACCTCTTTTTCCTTAATTGCTACATACCAGGGATTTTCATACATACTACAAAGGTTTATACATACACACTTTTACATGAACTCGCTCAACTTTTGTTGATTTTTCAAACTACATGTATTACAGGAAACTAATGGATCTGGCCAAGTTTGCAATGATGTTAAGCTGCGTAGGAATAATGATGTCATCCGAGTTTTGGAAATGTGACCTTTGCCTGGACGGGTTACAAGTCTTAAACTGTGTTTTTCTTTCAAGTCTTTGGTCGCGTCGTATGAACAAGTTTTTAGTTATGTCATGGTTGTAATTCGTTTCATGTGTCGACTTTTAAACAATGTTGTTGTGTTTACTTTTAAAAACTTGATGAATGGATGAACATCATGTGTTTTATTTCATATAGCATGGTTATGATATTTGCTATGGTATTAAGAAGTCACACCAAAATAAACCCACGCTTCCGCAAAGCCAGGGTGTGACAGCTTGGTATCAGAGCATCGATCATAGCGAACTCGGATTCTTTCTCGAGTCTAGACTATGATCACTAGGGCTCTCACGAAAACATTTTACATTGCATACACTAAACGTCCAGATCCAGGGCACAAATACTTTTTTTTTTTAAATTTATATATATTTCGGTCTTAGAGACTGAGGGAGGATCAGTCTTAGAGACTGAGGGAGGATCAGCCTTAGAGGCTGGGGATAATTAGTCTTAGAGACTGGGAGGATTGGTCTTAGAGACCAGGGATTTAGTCTTAGAGACTGGGAGGATTGGTCTTAGAGACCAGGGATTTAGTCTTAGAGACTGGGAGGTTGGTCTTAGAGACCAGAGAGTTAGTCTGAGAGGCTAGGAAATTCAGTCTGAGAGGCTGGGAGGGTAGTCTAGGAGACTAGGATGATTACTTGTTTGCTTTATTGTGGCTAACATGTTTATTTGACATTATGATTGATATATGTGCATATATGTGATTGTGTTACAGACAACATGGTTTCATCGTCAGACACAAGAGTATCGGACACACTAGACCCCATGGCGATCGTGTCAGATGACGAGATTTCGTCAGAGCGAGAGGTCTACACATCAGACACCACCAGCACTGTCGACGATGATTTCCAGCCGTTCGCGCTGCCGGACGTTGGAGTTGAGCCTGCTGATGGCCTTCCTGCCGGGGATTTACCACTTGCGGTGATCCCTGCTCCCATACCGCTTGCTGCTTTTCCAGAAGTTGATATGCCACTCGATGTCGTTTCTGACGACGACATCGATTTGTTTGAGGAGGATCCGACTGAGGCTGACTATGAGGGCGGGGCCCCTATTGATGCTGACGTTATTCTTCCCATTGTTGAGGCACCTTTTGAGGAGCTTCCTGTTGGTTCACCTGTCCCGGACTCATTGGAGTATGTGGCATCTGCATCTTCGCAGGACCATGGTGTGCAGCCTCACTTTTCTGACCCTGACATGGCGATGTCAGCTGCACCCGGTCCATCGCACGAGTTCGAGTTCGACCACGAGGACGATGACGCTTTTGAGCCGATCTTTCCCCCTGATTTCGATCCTGACCACGATATTGAGTTTATTCACATGGATCAGCCCCTAGAGGCACCCATAGATCCTATTGATCCTTTGCTTGACATCCCTGCTGATCTTGATATGGATCTTGTTGACTCGGAGCCTGCTGTGGCCCCAGAGCCTGTAGTTGCTCCTGAGCCTGCGTTAGAGCATGACCCTGTCCATGATGATGCACTAGCCGTTGCACCTCTTATTGATGATATACCTGTCGCTGATCTTACCGCTGTTGCTCCACCCTTGATAGATGATCCTGTTGTTGATGCACCATTTCCCGATCCCGTGCCGGTACTGTTTGACCGTGCACCTTTTGCTACTCATATAGATCCACGTTACGCCGACACCCGTAACGGGTGGATCGACGATGACGACTATCCACCCTATGTGGTACCCGTCACACCTGTTTCGTCACCCACTGATATTTCACTATCCCACCCACGTACGACCGATGCCTATCATACCGATCTTCCGATTACCTTTCTCTAGGACATCCCTCCACCACGTTCTGGGGAGGGTTCATCACGATAGCCTTTTGGTCATGTACCTTTCATGCCAGGAGGCGGCCAGTTTATACCTCAGATTCCTCATTCTACTGTTGTTCCACCTGTATCGACGTCTGATCCGGTCATGCCTCAGTTTTCTTCTGTTGCACCACTTACTGCACCATCTTTCATACCGTCTAGCGAGCCATTTTTATGGACTACGCCCCCTATCATGCCACTGTCTGATCCGTACCACCCGTACCATGTTGGGTACTCTACAGAGGACATCCTCACATCCTTGATGCTACAGCAGGATGCATTGATACGTCATATTCAGGATTTGGAGAGAGCTCCACGTCCATCTTGTCATTGTCAGACCCCCTTTGCAGCACCACACGCTCCTCGTCCACTTTCCCCTGATTCAGACGCTCGCTTTTGGACTTCTGAGCAGCAGATAACATATTTGTTGCGCGCCTATCGTGCCTTAGAGGAGGACTGGTTACACATGCGTCGCTTGTTATTCTCTCATTTTCCTCCTCCTCCTCCGCCGCCATCAGCATAGGCATATTTTTGGTTTTATGCAGGTCGATCTTTTGGTTAGAAGGTCGCTATTGAGCCAGCTTACGAAGCCTTTTGAGAGATCACACTTTTTGTATATGATAGATGTAGTTTAACTTGTACTTTTGGGGGTGATGTAGCCCCACGATCTTACTTTGACATGTGATGTACTATTAAACTTGTAAAACACTGTTGTGGTCGTGATTAATGAAGCTCAATGGCAACGTTCTCACTACGTGCTTTGTTGAGTTATATGTTTTAATTTATAACATGAGATGTTATGTGGTTGATGAATGCTACTATATATACATTCTTATTATACTTGCTATGACCTGACCTACATGATCAGCTTTTAGAAGATGCCTCCAAGACGCGAAGTACGCATGCCTACTACCCAGGCAGAACTCCAAGGGATAATTGTCGCCGCTATAGCGCAGTATGCAGCCTCCCAGGGAGGAACCAGTGGGAGTATTTCGAACAATAACGGCAATAACAATCCACCTCATGGTAATGTCAAGTTGTTTGAGGCATATTACCATACATTTGGATATTTATAGCACGTCCGCTAATACCATTTGTAAATTCTAACGTATGTGTAGGGTGCACCTACAAGCAGTTCCTCGACTGTAAGCCCGTGACTTTCAACGGCACTGGGGGTGCTGTTGCGTTTGTTAGGTGGGCTGAGAAGACAGACTCTGTCCTAAGAATGAGCAAATGCGCTCCCGAGCAACAAGTGACCTACATCTCAGGGCTGTTTCTGGATGGAGCCCTGTCGTCGTGGAATCTACAAGTGCAAACTTTAGGAGAAGCTGCTGCTTATGCGTTAACATGGGCTGAGTTAAAGGAGTTAATGAGGAAGAAGTACTGCTCGCGTGCTGAAATACAGAAGTTAGAGACCGAGTTCTGGCATCTGAGGATGGATGGTCCCAAGATTGCAGAATATGTCCAAAGATTTCATGATTTGTCTCACGTAGTACCGTATATGGTCACACCCGAGTTTAAACGTGTTGAGAGGTTCATCTGGGGATTGGCTCCCCAAATAATGAGTATGGTTACAACGTCCAAGCCTGCAACTATCACAGAAGCCATCGACCTAAGTGTAGCGCTTACTGAGGAGGCCATTAGGTTGAACAAGTTCTCAGTTTCTGATCAGAAGAAAAAGGAAACACATGTTGAACCGTCTGGTGAAAACAAACGAAAAATTTCCAACTTCAAGCAGGGTACAAGCAATGTGAGCAGGAAGGGTGAATCGAGCACACCGGCAAGAGCTACACCCGGTGTCGAAAACAAAGGAAAGGGTTATATGGGCACTCTGCCCAAGTGTAACACATGCCAGCGCCATCATTCTGGCCCGTGTGGATTGAGAAAATGCGAGTCGTGTGGAAAGAGCGGCCACACCAAGGATACTTGCTGGGTTGGTTTTGGCCAGGGTGGCCAAAGGGGTTTCAATAACAACAACCGTGGTGGTAATGGGAACCGCCCGCAAGGGAATAATGGCGGGAATGGAAACCGTGGGAATGTTGCGAATCAAACTGGGAATGGAAATCGCAACCAAAACAAAACTCAAGCTGGAAATGGGAATGGCCGAGGGCCAGGATGCTTTAATTATGGAGATGTTGGGCACTTTGAGAGGGAATGCCCGAAGCTAAATCAAGCACGGGGAAGAGTCTTTAACATTGGCGCAAGGGAAGCGCGCCAGGATCCAAACGTTGTCACCGGTACGTTCCCTATAAACCAACGTTTTGCATCTGTTCTTTTTGATACTGGTGCCGATTATAGTTTCGTATCGTTAGAATTTAAGAATATACTTGGGTTGACCACTAGTAAGTTAGACGTTCCATACTCGATTGAATTGGCGAATGGGAAACTAATTGAAACGGGTGAAGTTATAAGAGGATGCGTGATAGAACTGGGAGGACACGAATTTACGCTAGATCTGCTGCCTGTCAAGTTGGGAAGCTTCGACGTGGTAGTAGGAATGGATTGGTTATCGAGCAACAAGGCCGAGATTGTTTGCCACGAGAAGACCATCCGCATCCCAACGACGGATGAAGAAACAATCGTAGTGCACGGAGAGAAGCGTGATACGCCACTGAGGATTATTAGCTGTCTGAAAGCTAGAAAGTGTTTACAGAAGGGATGTGTTGCCTACTTGGCACACATCGTGGATAAAGAAGCTGCTGAACCGAAGATAGAAGACATTCCGGTCGTAAGAGAATACCCTGAAGTCTTTCCAGAAGACTTGCTGGGATTGCCGCCACAAAGGCAAGTCGAGTTCCACATTGACTTGGTTCCAGGCACCGCGCCTGTAGCCAAGGCACCCTATAGACTTGCGCCTTCTGAAATGCAGGAGTTGTCAACACAACTCCAGGAGCTATTGGATAAAGGATTCATCAGGCCAAGCTTCTCACCTTGGGGAGCTCCGGTCCTGTTTGTTAAAAAGAAGGACGGTAGTTTTCATATGTGTATAGACTACCGCGAGCTTAACAAGTTGACCATCAAGAACATATATCCTTTGCCAAGGATTGATGACCTGTTTGATCAGTTGCAAGGTTCAAGCTTTTATTCAAAGATCGATCTTCGATCAGGATATCATCAACTAAGGATACAAGAGGAAAGTATCCCGAAGACGGCCTTTAGGACTCGTTATGGACATTACGAGTTCCTAGTTATGCCGTTTGGGCTGACAAACGCACCGGCAGTTTTCATGGACCTAATGAACTGAGTCTGCAAGCCGTACTTGGACAAGTTTGTGATCGTGTTTATCGACGACATTCTGATCTACTCAAGGATGAAGGACGAGCACGAATAGCGCTTAAGAGCTATTCTAGAGCTACTTAAAAAGGAGAAGTTATACGCTAAGTTCTCGAAGTGTGAGTTCTGGCTACGCGAAGTCCAATTTCTTGGACATGTGGTTAACGGAAAGGGAATTCATGTTGATCCCACAAAGATCGAGGCGACCAAGAATTGGGAGACTCCAAAGACGCCAACCGAGATCCGACAGTTCTTAGGTTTGGCTGGTTATTATCGAAGATTCATTGAGGATTTCTCCAAAATCGCTCAACCCCTGACCGCACTCACACAGAAAGACAAAAAGTTTGATTGGGGTGACAAACAAGAGGAAGCATTTCAGTTGTTGAAAAATAAACTTTGTGACGCACCGATCTTATCATTGCCAGAAGGAACGGACGACTTCGTGGTATATTGTGACGCCTCGTGTCAAGGTTTGGGTTGCGTATTGATGCAGAGACAAAAGGTTATAGCTTATGCGTCGCGCCAGTTGAAGGTACACGAGAAAAATTATACTACGCAAGACTTGGAACTAGGCACGGTGGCATTTGCGTTGAAGATTTGGCGACATTATTTGTATGGTACGTGATGTACAATCTTCACTGATCATAAGAGCCTGCAGCACATATTCGACCAAAAGGAGCTTAACATGAGGCAAAGACGCTGGGTAGAGCTGTTGAATGATTATGATTGCGAGATCAAGTATCATCCAGGGAAGGCGAATGTGGTCGCCGATGCCCTAAGTCGAAAGGAAAGAATCAAGCCCATAAGGGTTAGGGCTTTGGAGATGATTGTCTAGACAGACCTCTCTTTGCGCATTCGTGCCGCGCAGAGAGAAGCTTTGAAAGAAAGGAATATTGAGGATGAGTGTCTCCGTGGGATGGAGAAGCAGTTGGTACCAAACGAGGAAGGAACTTTATGCTTCATGAAACGAATTTGGGTTCCTCTGTTTGGTGGTTTGAGGAAGGTTATTTTTTATGAAGCTCACAAATCTCGGTACTCAATTCATCCAAGAGCGGATAAGATGTACCAAGACCAAAAGGATTTTTACTGGTGGCCAAGGATGAAAGGCGATGTTGCAGTATATGTTAGCAAATGTTTAACGTGCGCCAAGGTAAAGGCCGAGTACCAGAAGCCCTCAGGTCTTCTACAGTAACCTGAAATACCCAAATGGAAATGGGAACAAATTTCAATGGACTTCATAACTAAACTGCCAAAGACGCCCAGAGGCCATGATACAATTTGGGTAATAGTAGACCGCCTAACAAAGTCCGCACACTTCTTGCCGATCAAAGAGAAAGACAACACGAGTAAACTTGCGGAAATATACATGAGGGAGATTGTCGCACGTCATGGAGTGCCTCTCTCGATTATCTCTGACAGAGATGGGAGATTTGTATCAAGGATTTGGCAATCCTTCCAAGAAGCTTTTGGCTCGCAGTTGAATCTAAGTACTGCATTTCACCCGCAAACTGATGGCCAAAGTCAACGAACTATTCAGACGTTGGAAGATATGCTGAGAGCATGTGTAATGGACCTAGGTGGTAGCTGGGATAATCATTTACCATTGGTCAAATTTTCATACAACAACAGCTACCACACAAGTATTGGAGCCGCGCCATTTGAAGCGCTTTATGGACGCAAGTGCCGATCACCGCTATGCTGGGCTGAAGCGGGTGATAGACAGCTTGTTGGTCCGAAAATAGTCCAAGAGACGACAGACAAGATTGCACAAATTCGAAAGCGCATCGAGGCGGCTCGCGACAGACAGAAAGCCTATGCAAACCGAAGAAAGAAACCTTTAGAGTTTCAAGTTGGGGATATGGTTTTATTGAGGGTTTCACCCTGGAAGGGTGTGGCACGCTTTGGAAACCGTGGGAAGCTGAATCCGCGTTACATTGGCCCTTTCAGAATCCTGCAAAGGATTGGGCTTGTAGCCTACAAATTGGACCTACCTGCTGAACTTAATGGTGTTCATGATACATTCCATGTATCAAATTTAAAGAAGAGTCCAACACAAGAGACAGTAATCATTCCTGCTGACGAAGTTCATATCGACGACACGCTCCACTTTACCGAAGAACCCGTCGAGGTTACGGATTGGAAACTTAACAAAACACGCAGGAGTAGTGTCAAGCTCGTCAAAGTTCGATGGAACGCAAGACATGGACCAGAATTCACGTGGGAACGTGAGGATCGTATGAAGGAGAAATACCCCCATTTGTTTCCCAAGACCCCTGCAACTAGAAGCAGAGCCTAAAATTTCGGGACGAAATTTCTCTAACGGGGGGAGAATGTGACAACCCTCACAAATCCAGGTATCCGTACAATTGATTAATATTTAATTAGTGCTTAATTACTGTGCTTGATTACAATTGTGATTAAACTGCTTTCTGCTTTCTGATACATACATACCCATGCATCACATTTTATACTGTCACTCCATTTATTACACACAAACAATAGTGACAAACTTGATGCACAAAACACAGTTAGCACAGTGAACGGATAACCCAGTAAACATGCTGACAATGCCAGCACCTAGACAGACACTATGTTGAGGCCTAGTATGAGCCGGGAATAAAGTACTACACTGGTAGGGAGTGTAGGGAGGTGAGGACCATAAAACTGCGTCACTAGGTGATAGTTATAGTGCCCGGAAGTGCCTAAAACATACTTAAAGTGCAGAATTCTGCACTAGTTAACCAAAATTCAGCATTTAACCATGATAGTAAAGTGTAAAAACTTGGCAAAATAGTCCTAGACACTTTCCAAAGTATTGGTAATTTAATGTGTCACTAAAAACGTATAAAAGACACTTTAAAACTTTATTTAGCACTTTAACGGATCAATATCCAACCGAACAACCGGACTTTACCCGGAACACAAAAATATTGCCAAATACATTATTTTTACTTTTCTGAGCTAGTTAGGGTCCCCAAACACCCTAACACCCTTTATATTAGACAACACACTAATATCCTAACTAAATATCATTAGATCCTAACTAAATGTAACAAGTTCCATCACCACCCAACCCCATACCCCCCCCCCCTCACTTCGACGGTCACAAGGGGTGACCCACCCCTTGCCTTTCTTAGATTAATTTAATCACATATGTTGGACACTAAGAGACATATTGTATAATGGGTAATGAAGGATTATGGTTTATAAATAAGCATGAAGGTTCTTCACTCTCTTTCATCAAAACACACACAACAACAAAGCTCTTCTTTTCCCTCCATCACCACTCACGACCGCCACCACCTCACCATACTACCACCACCTTCAAGCCATTTCCAAGCCATCCATACATATACAAAGGTGCAAGGAGTTCAACAAACAAGCTTGGTGCACTCGGAAGTTCAAAGAACACTCTAGTTTTCTTTTATCCACCATTTTACGCCTTGTTTCTTCCCTAGCCTTGTGCTAGTAGTAAGTGTTCTAAAACATCATCTTGTTCTTGATTTTAGTGGTTAATAGATGGTTGAATGATGAAATGCTAAGAAACACTAATGAACATAATCTAAAGTCTTGAACATAAGTGTTAAAGGGTGGATAAAGAGAAGATATATGGGTAAATCATGTAAATCTTGTGTTATGATTATTTGATGTTGTTTGTTAGTTGAAGTAGGATGGATCATCATCTAGACATGCTAGATCATGTTCAAGAACATGAACTAGTAAGATGTAAATGCTAGAAATATGAAGGATGATGAAACCATCCATACATGAACTTGAAACTTGAATAAATATAATTTTTCTTGAAAAATAAGATTCTAAACCTGTAGATCTAAAGATCTACAAGTGGTTTTTCGGAAGAACCAAGCGAAAAATACTAGTTTTGTTAAAACCCGGATCTTGTATGAACTAAAAGCATTTTTGGTAACTAAACAAGTGTATAAACACTTGTGTAACAAGGAAATTTCATAAAGAAATATTTTTGTGAATCTTGACTAGAAGTTGTGAAACTTCATTTTCTTTAAAAATAAAGCTTTCAAGAAACTAATCTTATTTTTAAGGATAACAAGACCTACTAAATGTGTTAGTGACTTACTACATATTTTTACAAAACTTTCAATGTTCATAAGTTTGTGATTTAGGCTTATTTTGTCAAGATTAGTGATTAAATATTGTATGTTGTTGATTGTTAAATTGTTTGATTGATTTTTCAAAAGAAAATGATATGCTAAAAGCATGGACACCTCCATTTACAGAGGAAACTCTGGCGAAATTTTTCTAGAAATATAACACTTAGAAATATTTTTATAACAAATGGTTACAAATATATTTTTAACTTGGTTTTCAAAATAAACCTCGCCATGATTTTTATTTCAAAAATTACCAAGTATCGGAGGTGGATTTTCGTGAATGAAACTTGTTAAATATATATTTAGAATATATATTTTATAATAAGACGTTAGTGTGATTATTTGATTATTTGTGAACTAGATATATATTATTTTTAGGGTAAAAATAATATAACTTGAAAATACTGTGAAATTACGACTCCAAAATAATACCAACGCTATCACAAATAAATAGTTAAGTTACACCGGTATTGTTATTACAACGCGAACTTTAAAATGTAACTGATGTATATTTCGGGAAATACTCTAATATGTATATTTTTTATAAGTATTATTTTGGAAATTGTATGAGATAAAATATAATATTTTTGGGGAAAATATATATATTTTGGAATTAAAATATTTTAGACAAGTGATTAAAAATATAATTTTCTAAGTGGGACTTAAGATATATTTTCGGAATTATAAAGCATACATGTATAAAGACCCCCATCCTTGGGAAGGAAATATAAAATAAATAAGAAGTGTGAATACGGAATAGTTACCTAACTATTTCTCCAAAAACGTTAAACCCTAAGCCAAGGCACGGCCATCCGTCTAATAGGCATTAGTACGTTTAGGTCGTCACGCAGCAGGTAGAGTTGGAGATTGACGTTTCTGGATACGCACTTCTGTGAGTTCATGTCCCCCTTTTCTCTTAACTATTTTCAGTTTTTTTACTTTGGGGTGGAATACATGTTACAGTAATTACAGGACACTTTTATACATGGTATGGTTAGCTTAAGGAGGGTTTACTACTTAGATCATGTGAGTGGGTAGGCGGAACTTGAGGCCATTAATCCTCGTTGTAGGACCGAGGGTCATGAGCGATAGATCTATTTGGGTGTAGCGAGCCCAACTCCTGAGTCCAACTGTGCGGACCATGGGGTGACTTTGAGCCCGACGCAAAAATCTGCTAGGTTTGAGTCTTCCTGCATCACTTCACACATATCATTGGCTTGGCAACCCAATGGTGATCTCTTTTTCCTTAATTGCTACATACCAGGGATTTTCATACATACTACAAAGGTTTATACATACACACTTTTACATGAACTCGCTCAACTTTTGTTGATTTTTCAAACTACATGTATTTCAGGAAACTAATGGATCTGGCCAAGTTTGCAATGATGTTAAGCTGCGTAGGAATAATGATGTCATCCGAGTTTAGGAAATGTGACCTTTGCCTGGACGGGTTACAAGTCTTAAACTGTGTTTTTCTTTCAAGTCTTTGGTCGCGTCTTATGAACAAGTTTTTAGTTATGTCATGGTTGTAATTCGTTTCATGTGTCGACTTTTAAACAATGTTGTTGTGTTTACTTTTAAAAACTTGATGAATGGATGAACATCATGTGTTTTATTTCATATAGCATGGTTATGATATTTGCTATGGTATTAAGAAGTCACACCAAAATAAACCCACGCTTCCGCAAAGCCAGGGTGTGACAGCTTGGTATCAGAGCATCGATCATAGCAAACTAGGATTCTTTCTCGAGTCTAGACTATGATCACTAGGGCTCTCACGAAAACATTTTACATTGCATACACTAAACGTCCAGATCCAGGGCACAAATACTTTTTTTTCAAAAATTTATATATATTTCGGTCTTAGAGACTGAGGGAGGATCAGTCTTAGAGACTGAGGGAGGATCAGTCTTAGAGACTGAGGGAGGATCAGCCTTAGAGGCTGGGGATAATTAGTCTTAGAGACTGGGAGGATTGGTCTTAGAGACCAGGGATTTAGTCTTAGAGACTGGGAGGATTGGTCTTAGAGACCAGGGATTTAGTCTTAGAGACTGGGAGGTTGGTCTTAGAGACCAGAGAGTTAGTCTGAGAGGCTAGGAAATTTAGTCTGAGAGGCTGGGAGGGTAGTCTAGGAGACTAGGATGATTACTTGTTTGCTTTATTGTGGCTAACATGTTTATTTGACTTTATGATTGATATATGTGTATATATGTGATTGTGTTACAGACAACATGGTTTCATCGTCAGACACAGGAGTATCGGACACACTAGACCCCATTGCGATCGTGTCAGATAACGAGATTTCGTCAGAGCGAGAGGTCTATACATCAGACACCACCAGCACTGACGACGATGATTTCCAGCCGTTCGCGCTGCCGGACGTTGGAGTTGAGCCTGCTGATGGCCTTCCTGCCGGGGATTTACCACTTGCGGTGATCCCTGCTCCCATACCGCTTGCTGCTTTTCCAGTAGTTGATATGCCACTCGATGTCGTTTCTGACGACGACATCAATCTGTTTGAGGAGGATCCGCCTGAGGCTGACTTTGAGGGCGGGGCCCCTATTGATGCTGACGTTATTCTTCCCATTGTTGAGGCACCTTTTGAGGAGCTTCCTGTTGGTTCACCTGTCCCGGACTCATTGGAGTCTGTGGCATCTGCATCTTCGCATGACCTAGGTGTGCAGCCTCACTTTTCTGACCCTGACATGGCGATGTCAGCTGCACCCGGTCCATCGCACGAGTTCGAGTTCGACCACGAGGACGATGACGCTTTTGAGCCGATCTTTCCCCCTGATTTCGATCCTGACCACGATATTGAGTTTATTCACATGGATCAGCCCCTAGAGGCACCCATAGATCCTATTGATCCTTTGCTTGACATCCCTGCTGATCTTGATATGGATCTTGTTGACTCGGAGCCTGCTGTGGCTCCAGAGCCTGTAGTTGCTCCTGACCCTGCGTTAGAGCATGACCCTGTCCATGATGATGCACTAGCCGTTGCACCTCTTATTGATGATATACCTGTCGCTGATCTTACCGCTGTTGCTCTACCCTTGATAGATGATCCTGTTGTTGATGCACCATTTCCCGATCCCGTGCCGGTACTGTTTGACCGTGCACCTTTTGCTACTCATATAGATCCACGTTACGCCGACACCCGTAACGGGTGGATCGACGATGACGACTATCCACCCTATGTGGTACCCGTCACACCTGTTTCGGCACCCACTGATATTCCACTATCCCACCCACGTACGACCGATGCCTATCATACCGATCTTCCGATTACCTTTCTCCAGGACATCCCTGTACCACGTCCTGGGGAGGGTTCATCACGATAGCCTTTTGGTCATGTACCTTTCATGTCAGGAGGCGGCCAGTTTATACCTCAGATTCCTCATTCTACTTTTGTTCCACCTGTATCGACGTCTGATCCGGTCATGCCTCAGTTTTCTTCTGTTGCACCACTTACTGCACCATCTTTCATACCGTCTAGCGAGCCAATTTTATGGACTACGCCCCCTATCATGCCACTGTCTGATCCGTACCACCCGTACCATGTTGGGTACTCTACGGAGGACATCCTCACATCCTTGATGATACAGCAGGATGCATTGACGCGTCGTATTCAGGATTTGGAGAGAGCTCCACGTCCATCTTGTCATTGTCAGACCCCCTTTGCAGCACCACACGTTCCTCGTCCACTTTCCCCCGATTCAGACGCTCGCTTTTGGACTTCTGAGCAGCAGATAGCATATTTGTTGCGCGCCTATCGTGCCTTAGAGGAGGACTGGTTACACATGCGTCGCTTGTTGTTCTCTCATTTTCCTCCTCCTCCGCCGCCATCAGCATAGGCATATTTTTGATTTTATGCAGGTCGATCTTTTGGTGAGAAGGTCGCTATTGAGCCAGCTTACGAAGCCTTTTGAGAGATCACACTTTTTGTATATGATAGATGTAGTTTGACTTGTACTTTTGGGGGTGATGTAGCCCCATGATCTTACTTTGACATGTGATGTACTATTAAACTTGTAAAACACTGTTGTGGTCGTGATTAATGAAGCTCAATGGCAACGTTCTCACTACATGCTTTGTTGAGTTATATGTTTTAATTTATAACATGAGATGTTATGTGGTTGATGAATGCTACTATATATACATTCTTATTATACTTGCTATGACCTGACCTACATGATCATCTTTTAGAAGATGCCTCCAAGACGCGAAGTACGCATGCCTACTACCCAGGCAGAACTCCAAGGGATAATTGCCGCCGCAATAGTGCAGTATGCAGCCTCCCAGGGAGGAACCAATGGGAGTATTTCGAACAATAACAGCAATAACAATCCACCTCATGGTAATGTCAAGTTGTTTGAGGCATATTACCATACATTTGGATATTTATAGCACGTCCGCTAATACCATTTGTAAATTCTAACGTATGTGTAGGGTGCACCTACAAGCAGTTCCTCGACTGTAAGCCCGTGACTTTCAACGGCACTGGGGGTGCTGTTGCGTTTGTTAGGTGGGCTGAGAAGACAGACTCTGTCCTAAGAATGAGCAAATGCGCTCCCGAGCAACAAGTGACCTACATCTCAGGGCTGTTTCTGGATGGAGCCCTGTCGTCGTGGAATCTACAAGTGCAAACTTTAGGAGAAGCTGCTGCTTATGCGTTAACATGGGCCGAGTTAAAGGAGTTAATGAGGAAGAAGTACTGCTCGCGTGCTGAAATATAGAAGTTAGAGACTGAGTTCTGGCATCTGAGGATGGATGGTCCCAAGATTGCAGAATATGTCCAAAGATTTCATGATTTGTCTCACGTAGTACCGTATATGGTCACACCCGAGTTTAAACGTGTTGAGAGGTTCATCTGGGGATTGGCTCCCCAAATAATGAGTATGGTTACCACGTCCAAGCCTGCAACTATCACAGAAGCCATAGACCTAAGTGTAGCGCTTACTGAGGAGGCCATTAGGTTGAACAAGTTCTCAGTTTCTGATCAGAAGAAAAAGGAAACACATGTTGAACCGTCTGGTGAAAACAAACAAAAATTTTCCAACTTCAAGCAGGGTACAAGCAATGTGAGCAGGAAGGGTGAATCGAGCACACCGGCAAGAGCTACACCCGGTGTCGAAAACAAAGGAAAGGGTTATATGGGCACTCTGCCCAAGTGTAACACATGCCAGCACCATCATTCTGGCCCGTGTGGATTGAGAAAATGCGAGTCGTGTGGAAAGAGTGGCCACACCAAGGATACTTGCTGGGTTGGTTTAGGCCAGGGTGGCCAAAGGGGTTTCAATAACAACAACCGTGGTGGTAATGGGAACCCCCCGCAAGGGAATAATGGCGGGAATGGAAACCGTGGGAATGTTGCGAATCAAACTGGGAATGGAAATCACAACCAAAACAACACTCAAGCTGGAAATGGGAATGGCCGAGGGCCAGGATGCTTTAATTGTGGAGATGTTAGGCACTTTAAGAGGGAATGGCCGAAGCTAAATCAAGCACGGGGAAGAGTCTTTAACATTGGCGCAAGGGAAGCGCGCCAAGATCCAAACGTTGTCACCGGTACGTTCCCTATAAACCAACGTTTTGCATCTGTTCTTTTTGATACTGGTGCCGATTATAGTTTCGTATCGTTAGAATTTAAGAATTTACTTGGGTTGACCACTAGTAAGTTAGACGTTCCATACTCGATTGAATTGGCGAATGGGAAACTAATTGAAACGGGTGAAGTTATAAGAGGATGCGTGATAGAACTGGGAGGACAGGAATTTACGCTAGATCTGCTGCCTGTCGAGTTGGGAAGCTTCGACGTGGTAGTAGGAATGGATTGGTTATCGAGCAACAAGGCCGAGATTGTTTGCCACGAGAAGACCATCCGCATCCCAACGACGGATGAAGAAACAATCGTAGTGCACGGAGAGAAGCGTGATACGCCACTGAGGATTATTATCTGTCTGAAAGCTATTCTAGAGCTACTTAAAAAGGAGAAGTTATACGCTAAGTTCTCGAAGTATGAGTTCTGGCTACGCGAAGTCCAATTTCTTGGACATGTGGTTAACGGAAAGGGAATTCATGTTGATCCCACAAAGATCGAGGCGATCAAGAATTGAGAGACTCCAAAGACGCCAACCGAGATCCGACAGTTCTTAGGTTTGGCTGGTTATTATCGAAGATTCATTGAGGATTTCTCCAAAATCGCTCAACCCCTGACCGCACTCACACAGAAAGACAAAAAGTTTGATTGGGGTGACAAACAAGAGGAAGCATTTCAGTTGTTGAAAAATAAACTTTGTGACGCACCGATCTTATCATTGCCCGAAGGAACGGACGACTTCGTGGTATATTGTGACACCTCGCGTCAAGGTTTGGGTTGCGTATTGATGAAGAGACAAAAGGTTATAGCTTATGCGTCGCTCCTGTTGAAGGTACACGAGAAAAATTATACCACGCACGACTTGGAACTAGGCGCGGTAGTATTTGCATTGAAGATTTGGCGACATTATTTGTATGGTACGCGATGTACAATCTTCACTGATCATAAGAGCCTGCAGCACATATTCGACCAAAAGGAGCTTAACATGAGGCAAAGACGCTGGGTAGAGCTGTTGAATGATTATGATTGCGAGATCAAGTATCATCCAGGGAAGGCGAATGTGGTCGCCGATGCCCTAATTCGAAAGGAAAGAATCAAGCCCATAAGGGTTAGTGCTTTGGAGATGATTGTCCAGACAGACCTCTCTTTGCGCATTCGTGCCGCGCAGAGAGAAGCTTTGAAAGAAAGGAATATTGAGGACGAGTATCTCCGTGGGATGGAGAAGCAGTTGGTACCAAACGAGGAAGGAACTTTATGCTTCATGAAACGAATTTGGGTTCCTCTGTTTGGTGGTTTGAGGAAGGTTATTTTTGATGAAGCTCACAAATCTCGGTACTCAATTCATCCAGGAGCGGATAAGATGTACCAAGACCAAAAGGATTTTTACTGGTGGCCAAGGATGAAAGGCGATGTTGCAGTATATGTTAGCAAATGTTTAACGTGCGCCAAGGTAAAGGCCGAGTACCAGAAGCCCTCAGGTCTTCTACAGTAACCTGAAATACCCAAATGGAAATGGGAACAAATTTCAATGGACTTCATAACTAAACTGCCAAAGACGCCCAGAGGCCATGATACAATTTGGGTAATAGTAGACCGCCTAACAAAGTCCGCACACTTCTTGCCGATCAAAGAGAAAGACAACACGAGTAAACTTGCGGAAATATACATGAGGGAGATTGTCGCACGTCATGGAGTGCCTCTCTCGATTATCTCTGACAGAGATGGGAGATTTGTATCAAGGATTTGGCAATCCTTCCAAGAAGCTTTTGGCTCGCAGTTGAATCTAAGTACTGCATTTCACCCGCAAACTGATGGCCAAAGTGAACGAACTATTCAGAAGTTGGAAGATATGCTGAGAGCATGTGTAATGGACCTAGGTGGTAGCTGGGATAATCATTTACCATTGGTCAAATTTTCATACAACAACAGCTACCACACAAGTATTGGAGCCGCGCCATTTGAAGCGCTTTATGGACGCAAGTGCCGATCACCGCCATGCTGGGCTGAAGCGGGTGATAGACAGCTTGTTGGTCCCGAAATAGTCCAAGAGACGACAGACAAGATTGCACAAATTCGAAAGCGCATCGAGGCGGCTCGCGACAGACAGAAAGCCTATGCAAACCGAAGAAAAAAACCTTTAGAGTTTCAAGTTGGGGATATGGTTTTATTGAGGGTTTCACCCTGGAAGGGTGTGGCACGCTTTGGAAAGCGTGGGAAGCTGAATCCGCGTTACATTGGCCCTTTCAGAATCCTGCAAAGGATTGGGCTTGTAGCCTACAAATTGGACCTACCTGCTGAACTTAATGGTGTTCATGATACATTCCATGTATCAAATTTAAAGAAGAGTCCAACACAAGAGACAGTAATCATTCCTGCTGACGAAGTTCATATCAACGACACGCTCCACTTTACCGAAGAACCCGCGAGGTTACGGATTAGAAACTTAACAAAACACGCAGGAGTAGTGTCAAGCTCGTCAAAGTTCGATGGAACGCAAGACATGGTCCAGAATTCACGTGGGAACGTGAGGATCGTATGAAGGAGAAATACCCCCATTTGTTTCCCAAGACCCCTGCAACTAGAAGCAGAGCCTAAAATTTCGGGACGAAATTTCTCTAACGGGGGGAGAATGTGACAACCCTCACAAATCCAGGTATCCGTACAATTGATTAATATTTAATTAGTGCTTAATTACTGTGCTTGATTACAATTGTGATTAAACTGCTTTCTGCTTTTTGATACATGCATCACATTTTATACTGTCACTCCATTTATTACACACAAACAATAGTGACAAACTTGATGCACAAAGCACAGTTAGCACAGTGAACGGATAACCCAGTAAACATGCTGACAATGCCAGCACCTAGACAGACACTATGTTGAGGCCTAGTATGAGCCGGGAATAAAGTACTACACTGGTAGGGAGTGTAGGGAGGTGAGGACCATAAAACTGCGTCACTAGGTGATAGTTATAGTGCCCGGAAGTGCCTAAAACATACTTAAAGTGCAGAATTCTGCACTAGTTAACCAAAATTCAGCATTTAACCATGATAGTAAAGTGTAAAAACTTGGCAAAATAGTCCTAGACACTTTCCAAAGTATTGGTAATTTAATGTGTCACTAAAAACGTATAAAAGACACTTTAAAACTTTATTTAGCACTTTAACGGATCAATATCCAACCGAACAACCGGACTTTACCCGGAACACAAAAATATTGCCAAATACATTATTTTTACTTTTCTGAGCTAGTTAGGGTCCCCAAACACCCTAACACCCTTTATATTAGACAACACACTAATATCCTAACTAAATATCATTAGATCCTAACTAAATGTAACAAGTTCCATCACCACCCAACCCCATACCCCCCCCCCCCCTCACTTCGACGGTCACAAGGGGTGACCCACCCCTTGCCTTTCTTAGATTAATTTAATCACATATGTTGGACACTAAGAGACATATTGTATAATGGGTAATGAAGGATTATGGTTTATAAATAAGCATGAAGGTTCTTCACTCTCTTTCATCAAAACACACACAACAACAAAGCTCTTCTTTTCCCTCCATCACCACTCACGACCGCCACCACCTCACCATACTACCACCACCTTCAAGCCATTTCCAAGCCATCCAGACATATACAAAGGTGCAAGGAGTTCAACAAACAAGCTTGGTGCACTCGGAAGTTCAAAGAACACTCTAGTTTTCTTTTATCCACCACTTTTACGCCTTGTTTCTTCCCTAGCCTTGTGCTAGTAGTAAGTGTTCTAAAACATCATCTTGTTCTTGATTTTAGTGGTTAATAGATGGTTGAATGATGAAATGCTAAGAAACACTAATGAACATAATCTAAAGTCTTGAACATAAGTGTTAAAGGGTGGATAAAAAGAAGATATATGGGTAAATCATGTAAATCTTGTGTTGTTATGATTATTTGATGTTGTTTGTTAGTTGAAGTAGGATGGATCATCATCTAGACATGCTAGATCATGTTCAAGAACATGAACTAGTAAGATGTAAATGCTAGAAATATGAAGGATGATGAAACCATCCATACATGAACTTGAAACTTGAATAAATATAATTTTTCTTGAAAAATAAGATTCTAAACCTGTAGATCTAAAGATCTACAAGTGGTTTTTCGGAAGAACCAAGCGAAAAATACTAGTTTTGTTAAAACCCGGATCTTGTATGAACTAAAAGCATTTTTGGTAACTAAACAAGTGTATAAACACTTGTGTAACAAGGAAATTTCATAAAGAAATATTTTTGTGAATCTTGACTAGAAGTTGTGAAACTTCATTTTCTTTAAAAATAAAGCTTTCAAGAAACTAATCTTATTTTTAAGGATAACAAGACCTACTAAATGTGTTAGTGACTTACTATATATTTTTACAAAACTTTCAATGTTCATAAGTTTGTGATTTAGGCTTATTTTGTCAAGATTAGTGATTAAATATTGTATGTTGTTGATTGTTAAATTGTTTGATTGATTTTTCAAAAGAAAATGATATGCTAAAAGCATGGACACCTCCATTTACAGAGGAAACTCTGGCGAAATTTTTCTAGAAATATAACACTTAGAAATATTTTTATAACAAATGGTTACAAATATATTTTTAACTTGGTTTTCAAAATAAACCTCGCCATGATTTTTATTTCAAAAATTACCAAGTATCGGAGGTGGATTTTCGTAAATGAAACTTGTTAAATATATATTTAGAATATATATTTTATAATAAGACGTTAGTGTGATTATTTGATTATTTGTGAACTAGATATATATTATTTTTAGGGTAAAAATAATATAACTTGAAAATACTGTGAAATTACGACTCCAAAATAATACCAACGCTATCACAAATAAATAGTTAAGTTACACCGGTATTGTTATTACAACGCGAACTTTAAAATGTAACTTATGTATATTTCGGGAAATACTCTCATATGTATATTTTTTATAAGTATTATTTTGGAAATTGTATGAGATAAAATATAATATTTTTGAGGAAAATATATATATTTTGGAATTAAAATATTTTAGACAAGTGATTAAAAATATAATTTTCTAAGTGGGACTTAAGATATATTTTCGGAATTATAAAGCATACATGTATAAAGACCCCCATCCTTGGGAAGGAAATATAAAATAAATAAGAAGTGTGAATACGGAATAGTTACCTAACTATTTCTCCAAAAACGTTAAACCCTAAGCCAAGGCACAGCCATCCGTCTAATAGGCATTAGTACGTGTAGGTCGTCACGCAGCAGGTAGAGTTGGAGATTGACGTTTCTGGATACGCACTTCTGTGAGTTCATGTCCCCCTTTTCTCTTAACTGTTTTCAGTTTTTGTACTTCGGGGGTGGAATACATGTTACAGTAATTACAGGACACTTTTATGCATGGTATGGTTAGCTTAAGGAGGGTTTACTACTTAGATCATGTGAGTGGGTAGGCGGAACTTGAGGCCATTAATCCTCGTTGTAGGACCGAGGGTCATGAGCGATAGATCTATTTGGGTGTAGTGAGCCCAACTCCTGAGTCCAACTGTGCGGACCATGGGGTGACTTTGAGCCCGACGCAAAAATCTGCTAGGTTTGAGTCTTCCTGCATCACTTCACACATATCATTGGCTTTGCAACCCAATGGTGATCTCTTTTTCCTTAATTGCTACATACCAGGGATTTTCATACATACTACAAAGGTTTATACATATACCCTTTTACATGAACTCACTCAACTTTTGTTGATTTTTCAAACTACATGTATTTCAGGAAACTAATGGATCTGGCCAAGTTTGCAATGATGTTAAGCTGCATAGGAATAATGATGTCATCCGAGTTTAGGAAATGTGACCTTTGCCTGGACGGGTTACAAGTCTTAAACTGTGTTTTTCTTTCAAGTCTTTGGTCGCGTCGTATGAACAAGTTTTTAGTTATGTCATGGTTGTAATTCGTTTCATGTGTCGACTTTTAAACAATGTTGTTGTGTTTACTTTTAAAAACTTGATGAATGGATGAACATCATGTGTTTTATTTCATATAGCATGGTTATGATATTTGCTATGGTATTAAGAAGTCACACCAAAATAAACCCACGCTTCCGCAAAGCCAGGGTGTGACATGATTGCTTCTTTAAAAACTCCATTTTTAAAGAATATGGATCTTTACAACTTATGTTCATATTTTCTAAAAATGCTTCTTCATGTATTTTTCTTGTCACACGTGTGTTTCTTCACTTTGTTAACTACCAAAAATGATGTATATTTATGTAAGAACCAAGGTTTAGTAAAACTTGTATTTTAACTTGGTTTCTTGGTAAATCATACTTGAAACATTTAGATTTACAAGGCTTTAAACCTTCTTTGTTCATCATTTTACAAGAAACCTTATATTCCTTCAAGTTCATGACTTTTGTGAGGATGATCCATAATCTTTAACATGTTCATCCTCTCATCTTGCTGGATTATGATTTTAATTATGATCTAGCAAGATCATATGATGATCTACATCATTTTCACAAGCAAACAATAATCAACAAATCGACACTAACATAACATAGTTTCTTCATGATTTAAGCTTATGTTAAGGTTTCATTCTTTTGATTCTTAGTGTTCTTGAGATTACATCTTAACATAACTATTAACCACCAAAAACATGGAGTAAACAAGGATCAAAGAAGCTTACTACTATCTTTTACGCTAGGGAAGATTAAGCTTGGAAAGGTAGAGGATAAAAGCAAACTAGAGAGGTCCTTGATGATCCGTGAGCTCCACACTTCGTTATTCACCTTGATACACCTTTGTATATGTATGGAATGGATGAAACAAGATTGAATGAGGGTGATGATGGTGGTGGTGGGTTCGGCCGAAGCCAAGAGGGAGAGAAGAGGGAGTTTTGGTGTTGAGTGTTGAATGAGAAATGAAGGTTACGAGCTTAATGTGCATTCTTATAAACCATGTTCTTGTATTATCTCATGTATAATGTGTTTCTAAAGGACCAACAAAATCAATTAAACAATTCAAACAAATCACAAGTGGGGTCCCTTGGTTGGGGCCGTAACTAGGTGGGGGGGGGGGTATAGGCTTAGGTTTAACTAGTTTGTTAGTTCATGGTTGGAATGTAAGTGTTTAGTTTAAGTGTTTAGATGTTATGTAATAATATGGTGTGTTATGGTGTTCGGGAACCATAACTAGCTCAGAAAAAGTGTAACAATGTTTTTAACAATATTCTTTTGTTCCGGGTAATGTCCGGTTGTTCGGTTAAATACCGTTTCGTTAAAGTGCTAAGTTATATCGTTTAGTGTCTTTTATATATATCTTTTTGCAACACTTTTAATTCCCAACACTTAGGAAAGCATACAGGACCATTTAGTCAATTTTCTGCACAAGACTAGTATGTTAAAAAGCACATGTAAGTCTGACGCAGTAATCAGGAAGCAGTTAAGTAATTCAGCACAGTCATCAAGCACTTTAATTAACATTAATTAATCGTACGGATACATGTAATTATGAGAGTTGTCACATGGGTCTAGGTCTGCACCAAAAAGAGGTCACGCAGACCTTTTTTTAATGAAATCACTTCGAGAAAACAAACACACTGCAGACTCAAACGTCTGCGTGTGGTCTGTGTGGGGCAGACATAAGAGTTCAAGAAGAACTTTTCCCAAAAAACAAACACCCCCTTAATGAGAGAATATTTTAGACAAAAAGTTTGAGCAATCAAAAATTTATTGGCGTAAATGGGTTTTGAGATCTTTAAGTTGTTGTTGCCATTGTTGGATTGAAAAAATGGGGTTTTGCAGTTAAAGAGATATGGGTGGGTCGGGTTGAGTTGAAGGTGGTGGTGGTAAGTGGTGGCGATAATCAGGTGGTGGTGGTCTTTAGGATAGAGAAAGAGAATACAAATTTATTATTATTACTTTATATATATATATATAGGGTAGGGATAGTGTACATTAATTCAGAAGTGTGAGAAGTGTATTATAACACTATATAACACCATATAAACACCGTATAACACTATGCAACATCATATAACACCATATAACACTATGTAACACTATATAACAATATATAACACTATACATCTATCATAGACATGCTATCAGACAAAATATAGTGTTATATTTGTTATATAATGTTATATAGTGTTACATAGTGTTATATGGTGTTATATGGTTTTACATAGTGTTATACGGTGTTTATATGCTGTTATATAGTGTTATATATAGTGTTATAATACACTTCTCACACTTCTGGATTAATGTACAGGATCCTCTACCTATATATATAGGGGGCCGCTAAAATGAGAACCACCTCTAGTTGTAAAAACCATGAGAACTACACCGTACGGGGCAAGTTGGACCAAATTTTTTTTTTCATAAACGTAGATGTGTGTATTACAAACACATATGTAAAAAAAATTCAAAAAAAATGTCGTGTGTGTAGTTTTTTACACCACAAGTTTGGTGTTTACGGGTACCCGTAAACACCAAACTTGTGGTGTAAAAAACTACACACACGACATTTTTTTTTTTTTTGAATTTTTTTTTACATATGTGTTTGTAATACACACATCTACGTTTATGAAAAAAAAATTTGGTCCAACTCGCCTCGGATCAAGAGGTTCTCATGGTTTTTACAACTGGAGGTTGTTCTCATTTTAGCGGTCCCCTATATATATATGTAGAGGATCCTGTAAAAAGTGCTCAAAGTGTGAGAAGTGTATTATAACACTGTATATAATACTATATAACACCATATAAACACCGTATAACAATATGTAACACCATATAATACCATATAACACTATGTAACACTATATATCATTATGTAACAAATATAACACTATAGGTTGTCTGATAGCATGTCTATGATAGATGTATAGTGTTATATTTGTTATATAATGATGATATAGTGTTACATAGTGTGATATGGTATTATATGGTGTTACATATTGTTAAACGGTGTTTATATGGTGTTATATAGTATTATATATAGTGTTATAATACACTTTTCACACTTTAGGCCCTTTTTACACTATCCTTACCCTATATATATATATATATAGGGACCGCTAAAATGAAAACCATCTCTAGTTGTAAGAACCGTGAGAACTTTTTGATCCGGGGCGAGGTGGACCAAATTTTTTTTTCAGAAACGTAGATGCGTGTATTATAAACACATGTGTAAAAATAAAAATAAAAAAAATGTCGTGTGTGTAGTTTTGAGCACCACAAGTTTGCGTTTACGGGTACCGTAAATTTTGTTTAAAATTTACGGTACCCGTAAACACAAACTTGTGGTGCTCAAATCTACGTTTATGAAAAAAAAATTTGGTCCACCTCGCCCCGTACGGTGTAGTTCTCACGGTTCTTACAACTAGAGGTGGTTTTCATTTTAGCGGTCTCCTATATATATATATATATATATATATATATATAGGTAGAGGATCCTGTAAAAAGTGCTCAAAGTGTGAGAAGTGTATTATAACACTATATATAATACTATATAACACCATATAAACATCGTATAACAATATGTAACACCATATAATACCATATAACACTATATAACACTATATATCATTATATAACAAATATAACACTATATGTTGTCTGATAGCATGTCTATGGTAGATGTATAGTGTTATATTTGTTATATAATGATATATAGTGTTACATAGTGTTATATGGTATTATATGGTGTTACATATTGTTATACGGTGTTTATATGGTGTTATATAGTATTGTATATAGTGTTATAATACACTTCTCACACTTTAGGCCCTTTTTACACTATCCTTACCCTATATATATATATATATTCATTTTACACAATAGTCTATATATATTAAATATTTGCACAATAGTTCATGTAAAGGTAAAAAGACAAATATGTTCTCATGTGCAAGTCACATAACCAGATTTAATAGAAAAAAACTAATCGAGTTAGGGCTAAAGGACAAGATGTGCAGGAATTTAAAACATTAAGTACAAAACACATTAATCAAACTTATAATAAAAGACTCCAAATAATGTTATATGGCATTCTCTCCTTCAACCTCATAAATTTTATTTATATTTGTTTAGTAAATTTCTTTTAATATTAATATTAATTAATAACCAATATATAGATATCACTTATTTTTATCCTTATCATTATCTGAAATTAATAAATAACTTCAATTTTGCAATTTAGACCCTTTGTTTTTTTACTTTTAACCCAAAGTTTTTCATTTTTTGCAATTTAATCTCAACTCTTTTTTATTTTCAATTTTGGTCCACTATACTTTTCATATTTCCCAAGTTTTTCGTTTCGTTCTAAATTTTGTGAGTTAACGCACCGCAACGTGCGTGTGGGGTTCAACATTTTTTTAGTTATTTTTTTGTGTTTTACGTTTCGGTTTAATTTATTAGCAACGAGCATAAAGATAAAGAACAAAACTTGCAATTCACTTTTAGTTTTTTATTTGAAAGTTATGTTTAGAGTTAATTACTGTTTTCGTCCCTGAGGTTTGTCAAAAATAACGGTTTCAGTCCATTAGTTTAAAAATTGCGATTTCAGTCCATTAGTTTCATTTTCGTAACCATTTCAGTCCACCAACTTAAATCCATCCATTTATTCTGTTAACTTTGGGTGAAAATCTTCAAGTTTTAAACCTGATTGAAAAGAGTTAAAAATGCAGGGACCAAATTGCAATTCCTCAAAACAAATTTCAAACAAACAGAAAGACCGCTCTTCCGGTCATCTTCTCCGAAATTTCCGGTCGGATTCCGGCAAACCCGGAGCTCCTTCCATACTGTCTTTTTTCATTCGTGTTCGTTCGCAATGTTTATCTCCTCTCCGTATCAACTTAAAAACCAAATCAAATCCCGTTTTCTCTGCTATTCATGCTTATCCGCTAACCCCAAACACCTCCACAAATCTCATTACGTTTTTTACTCCTTAACCGCCTCTGAATTTGTATATATACATGTATCTCGATCCATTCCAACTTTCCTCAACTAAATTCATGTTCAATTTCCTCCTCTGTTCAATTGGCCAGTGGTGGCAGTGGTAGTTATGGAGTGGCCGGAGGTGTGGGGATGGTGCTGACTGATTATTGACGATGGTGGCAGTGGTGGATGGTGTTGACGGTGGTGGTGGATGGTGCTGACTGATTATTGACGATGGTGGCAGTGGTGGATGGTGTTGACGGTGGTGGTGGATAGTGTTCGAAACAGGGGAAGAATCAATGGGGTTTTTGCAAACACAACAACCACACCACTACCACCATCGTTCATTGCCACAACCACCCGTCTCCCTCCCTCACCAACCATCATTCACCACCACAACCACCATGCCCCACTGCCATCTATCAAATCTGAGACCTTTTAGATCTGAAATTGAAATTCTCTCAATGGTGATTGTAGGCGGTGTTAAACGACGGTGGTGGGGGCCAGGGTTTTGGATTGGGGATGGTGACAGTGGTGAACGGCGGTGGATGGCGACAGTGGTATAGGATGGTGACCAGCGTTTTTTTAATTAAACCATAGGGGCAATTTTGTAATTTCACCCAAAGTTAACTGAATAAATGGATGGGAGTTAAGTTGGTGGACTGAAATGGTTACGAAAATGAAACTAATGGACTGAAATCGCAATTTTTAAACTAATGGACTGAAACCGTTATTTTTGACAAACCTCAGGGACGAAAACAGTAATTAACTCTTATGTTTATCTTTTAAGTTTATTAATAGAGTAAACTGCCATTTTGGTCCCTGTGGTTTTGGCCCTTTTGCCATTTTAGTCCAAATCTCAAAGTTTTTACATCTGGGTCCCTATGGTTTGCATTTTGTTGCCATTTTAGTCCAAAATCCAAAAACCCTATTTTTTTGACTGTTGCAACCTCCTATTTTGTCTTTTAGTTCAAGGGCATTTTGGTCATTTTGCTTTTCATTTAACATTTTCTTAATTCAAAAATTAATATATATATATATATATATTAATACACACACATACATATACACAAATAAACAACATAGACCTTCATCATCATCCCCAAATAACTGAGACCTTCTCTCTCTCTTCTCTCTCTCTTCTCTCTCTAAATCGATTAGTTAACTGAGACCTAAATCGATCATCATCATCCCCAAATAAACAACATAAAACCCCAAATAAATCAGCAGCAACTGAGACCTAAATCGATCAGTTAACGGCGGCATCTGTTTGATTGTGATCGGAGTTAGTTGCCGGAGATGTTGCAGGTTACCGGAGATGGTTTCTAGGGGCGGTAACGAAATCAGGGGAGGAGAGAGAGAGAGGGGCGGTGGTTGCAGGGGGTGCGAGAGGGGGGTGGTGCTTGGCAGCGAGAGGGGGGTGGTGGTGGTGGCAGGTGGTGGTGCTTGGCGAGATGGTGATGACGTGTCGTTTGTTGATTTTGTTCAGAAATCGAATCGGATTCAAGTTACATTAGGTAATTTATCTTGTGTTTTTGGATTGGTTTTTGTTACTTGAATCTGGTGGTTACTTGAATCTGTTTTGCAAGGTTACTTGAATCTGCATCTGCTATGATTTATGCAAGGTTTACTTGAATCTGTTTTGGATTGGTTTTTGTTACTTGAATCTGGTGGTTACTTGAATCTGTTTTGCAAGGTTACTTGAATCTGCATCTGCTATGATTTATGCAAGGTTTACTTGAATCTGTTTCAAGGCTATGATGATCAGAGTATCCTGAGCAAAATTAAAGGGACATTGAAGATCCGACCCGCATCTTGGCGGGGCAAAATCCAGATGGCATAGTGAAGAAGAATTTGACATTCTCTCACCAAGCAACTGTGAATTCTGCAGCCATGGCGTAACTCGTTTCTTCTTTGTCCCCATCCCCCAATTACAGATCTGAGCCTGTCTCCTTGCATTTAATTTATTTTCTCTTGAAAATATGATTTTTTTTTTTTTTAAATCTAGGTTGTGGTGGGTTGTGATGGTGGAGGAGGTGGTGGTGTTTGGGTTGTGCAGAGGTTGAAGATGGTGAGGTTGAAGATGATGATTGTTTTGGACAAAAATTACCGAAGCAATTAAGTGATCAAATTAGTTAAGTGAGGTAGTGTGCTAGAAATGGGTGTCGAAAATATGTTAATCAAGTTAATTGCAAAAACAGTTTCAGGATACAGCTCAGGATATAGAGCTGTATCTATGATCAAACAATGAGAAAATAAGTAAAGGTTGACACGTGATGTACGAGGAAAGCGCTTGATCAATCTAGATCGCCGGCATAAAACCCCGGGAGCTGACAATCGCAGCTGCCTTGTTCTTCTATTGCTTCAAATATCAGGATACAGTGCAGGATGTGATGCGGATCAACTAGGTGTTACAATGTAATTCGATTACAAGTGTTTGTGTGTGATGACTGTTGAAAGCTAGAGAGCAAAAGTGTTCGAAAGTGTGTGTGAAAGTTGCGTGCCTTAATCTGATCCGCCCCCATCTATTTATAGTAAAAGAAATGCAACAAACTATCCTAATAAACCGGGATCCGGCGAATATTCCCCACTCGAACGTTGTAGACCTGGTCTTTCGGGTTCAACGTCTCTCACATAACTGATACACCCGAGTCTTGAGGAGAGGATGTCCATCTGACCGTTAGTAACCCACAGCCTCTAACCTGCACGTGGTTAATTTAGTTAACACCAGTATATGGCCCAGGATGATACCAATATTCTAATCCAGTATCCTGATCACAAGTAAACAACCAAAAGCAGGATATTAGTCAGTATATATATACTCAGAAAATGGCCCATAACAATGATGATCAGGTGTTTTTATATTTGGGGGTTTTTAATAAAAGAATTGCTTTAATGAAAAATTAAATGACCAAAATGCCCCTGCACTACATGACAAAATAGGAGGTTGCAACAGTCAAAAAAATAGGGTTTTTGGATTTTGGACTAAAATGGCAACAAAATGCAAACCACAGGGACCCAGATGTAATAAGTTTGAGATTTGGACTAAAGTGACAAAACTGGCCAAACCACAGGGACCAAAATGGCAGTTTACTCTTATTAATATTAAGTGTTTACTTGGTTCATACGTTTTTAATTTTCAATACTAAATAGAACGTGGCCGAGTAGATTACGAATTATTGTATGGGTTTGTGAATAGTTAGTTATAAAGTAAGGCTCCGTTTGGTTCGTAGAATTTGAGGGAAGTGGAATTTGGAAATTTTCCTTAACAAATTGTGTTTGATTGGTTTTCCATTGAATTAGAATTGGAAAATATTCCACCAAATTCCATTAAATAAGGGAATTCAACAATCCTTTACTAGATAGATGGAATCTAACCCTGGGACTTGTCTCAATGGTTATACAATGAAGGGATAAGGTTTGGGACCTTATGGTCTCAAGTTCGAATCTGGAAGCACACCCGAGTTTTCTATTGCAGTGCATTTACTCTAGAGAGTTCTGACACTTGTGGAGGATGCAACTGCCGGGGATGTCGGTGGGCTAAAAATTTTCTCGGGGAGCGCCAAGCCAAACTCTAATGCCAAGCGTGGGTCCGATTAAAACAACATAGTCTTGTGCCAGAGTGGAATGAAGGGCCTGCTAAGCGGGTGCGATACCTATCGCCTATTGTAGAATATCTCCGTTAAAAAAAGATAGATGGAATCTCAAACTTTCCATTGGAATTGATAATAATTACTAAAAGCCCCTTGCACTTCTTCTATTTCTCTACTCTCTCGTATAATACAATTAGCAACAATGTGAACAGTGGTTTGACTTTTTTTTTTTTTTTTTGTATGTTTGCAAATATTTACCCCTCAAATTTCAACATTAATACTTAAAATCTTTTAACTTTCTAAAGACTTTGTAATCAAATTTTACGTATTTATTTTTATGTGGATACTTACAACCCCTTAACTTTCTAAAATCTTTGTAATCGAGTTTTACGTGTTTGTTTTTTATGTACATATGGGTATAATTTTTTCCAGAAATGAGTCGGGTCATATAGAATACGTTTTCGTGCTTATTTTGTATCTATGTTTTCGATTGATCTATGTTCTAACGTAAAAATTTTACGAAACGTCATGGCAACACACGAGAAAATTTACTAGTTCTACAATTGACAACTCATGGCTCCAACTCTATTTTTTCTCAAACGTACACATGGGTTGCAAACAAGTTGGTGGACGAGCTTTTTATCAAGGTAGTCAAACAAAGAAAAGTAACATGTTATGTAAACATAAAGTTAGACCTAAAAAGAGACCTAATTTCACTTGATATTTATCCATGATAAGAGGAAGTGGATTTTTTTTAATAGTTGATAATGGTAGGCTCAAAATCAACTTTATTTGGGTAACTTTTAAAATGTTTTATAAATCAATGTCACTTGAATATGATTAACACATGAAAAATTATTACCAAATATTATATAACTCTTGATTACGTTTTGAAGTGATTATTTGATTATTGCGTTTGTAAAACATAAATAATCTAAAAAGGTGTTTAGATGAAAAAATGATTATCTGCCTTCAAAATGCAGTTTTGAAGAAGCATGTACCTAAATGTTTTTTCAAAACGCAGTTTTGAAAACGAATAATCTATTTTGAAAACGCAACACCAAACACCCCTTAATTTGTCATATAGCTAGTCATGCTTTTAGATGAAAAAACAACAATGGAGATAAATTTTTTATATCCCCAAACTACTTTTGTTATGTTGAAAACTCCATTTTAATATCTTTGATAAACTAAATGTTAGGAAATATATAAAAATGCGGATGTCACATGTAAAAAAGTGATGATGTGGCTTTTATTTTAATGATATCATATACATTATTCAGTGCTTGTCCGGGATTGTTTATAAAGGGTGTTTTGGTTATTTCATAGAAATCTAACAAAAAAAACTAACATTTGTTAGTGTTAACACCTCAAGTTGTTACAAAATCAAAAGTTAATACCTTAAATTGTTATTTTAAACTAATAGTACCTTAGATTATTACTTTACATGAACCACAGTGACTAACGGTGTAATTAACTCATAATTAAATAAAGAAAATACATGATCCAAATAGAAAATGTTGTGCGTTTTAGATGTGACATTAATGAAAGTTACCAGTTAAACCATAGTTCCAAAAAAACTATACACGGTTATTAAAAACCAAAAGAAAATTGTTCGGAAAGCCCATTCATATCTATTTAAAACTTATTGAATGAGACAAACCTCTAAAATCTTAATAAGAAATAAGAAATGTGTTTGATGAAAGCATGTTTGACATTGTCAATGTTCACATACACTACCGTTAAGAGGTCTTACTTATTATTAAAAAAAACAATGGACGATCAGGGTGATTGGATACGCATGTTATGAGTGATTACTTTGGTTTGAGAAAAGATCAACAACTTGTTTTTACCAATACTTCATGTATGTTACTATAAATGGTAAAAAATAAAAACAATAGTAATATTCCTAAACATCTTTTTCTTTTCCAAATAAACCATGATTCTAGCATGGAGATAGCAACAGGGGCTTAGGTTAGCAGGTACCCGGGGTGCACCCGCCCCCTCCAATATTTCGGTTAGAAGTGTATAATTTTCAATTTTTCGTCCAAAAATTTTAAAATTATATAGGATCGCCCATCCAATTATTTTGTATAAATATTTATACAATACATAAATCAAAGTAAAGTTTGTTACCACTTTAAATCTTAAAGGTCGTCGGGCTTAGTTGTAATTCTTCGAACAGGTTTCATTTATCTCGTACCATTATATATATATATATATATAGGTCTTTTGTTTGTTAAAATATATTTAGTTTTTTATACGTAAGAATGGGTCATTTGAATGAATGAAATTTTTTAGTTTTATTTGGAACTATTATTATTTGACACGACCCGAATCGAATAGCCAGCCCGATCTGAAACATAACGATAGGAAAAAAAAATTGGGTGCCATAATTTTACGTCCCTCGAAACTTTTGGTCAAGCTCCGCCAATAGATAGGAATATTTAACTTTTGATATTGATTTTACTCATAAACATCTAATATTTGGGTGGTCTAAACTATAGATCAGATAAATCAGGTAAAGGCTGAGTCGTCCAGCCTGAGCCAAGTCCTAAAATTTCTGCTCAATGAGGCCTAGTGTAGTTCTACCTGGCTCAACTGGGTCTAAACTAGGTCAATATATGGTTCAAAGATTGATTCAAATGTTGGCCTAGAAACAATCTCGATCTAGTTAGACTTGATCTTTGATCTGGATAAAACTTATTTTGGTTTTCTTATCTAAATAAAAATGGATTTAGTTCTCAAGTTTTAAACAAGTTTATTGAATTTTTTTTTCTTAACTTTTATATTGTTTTAATTTCTTCTCAACTTTTACCAACTCATTTAGGCCTAATTTTCTACACCTACCAATATAAAAGTTTCTAAAACGTGTAAGCCAAGTATGTTAGGATTTGAAATAGTTTAATATACTGTGTGTTATCGATCACAACAAAAGATATTATAGTCAACTTTTAATTTAATATAGGTGAAGGAAGGTTCTCTTGTTGTGGCTTAATATGTTTAATGTCTTGTGTACATCCATGGGCATTTATAAATCTATACTTTATGATACCTAATTGTAAATAGATGACTTATTATACTCAAGTTTGGAAGTAGGTTCTCCACTTCTAGATATCAAGGAAGCAACATGTATATTGTATTTAAAAATCTGGGTTGAGAGAAATAGTTCGGTATGATCAAGAATAGAATTAAGATTAGCCTATAAGACTACACACCTACTTTAGCCCCGTCCCTGTCTTCGTCGTCCTTCCCAAGCCACCTGGCCTGAGACGTCCCTCTTCTTTCTTTTCTTCTTTATAAAACACACATATATACATACATACATATGTATGTATATATAGGGGTTGATCACCACACCCTTTGCTCATCCCATAGGGCTCATTCCTCACACCCGATAACGTGGTCATCTACGTGGTGGATCATCCTCAAAGAGCTACCCTCGTCCACACCCACCAATCTTATCTACCAGTGTTGTTTTCTTGCACAAGAGTGAGTAAATTAAATTTGTGTGCACATTAAACAACACTATGACATCATTATCATTTTCATAAGGTATAAAGTGACACGAGAAAACCTACGAATGGATATATTATAATCCTCTGGTGATGCCCTTTTAAAATGACTTGTTAAATAAAGATTATTGAGGTAATTATTTCTACAAAAGATATTTTTAATAATTTATTTACAAAGTGTACCACATTTATAATTTTATATAAACTTTTACATTTTGCAATATAAAGGTTTCCTGCAATATCACCCGGACGAAATTCCTACATCATAAACATAATTAACCATATAATGGTTTTGCCGGTATTTATATAATTATCGGGTTGAATTCATTTCAGAATTCTAAATAATTGCAGAACTTTCAGAACTCCTAATAAACAATCATTTTATAAATATATTTTTATATTTAGGGCACTTTAATCATTTATTATATATAATTTTATGGTTGCATACATGTTAAAAGTAGTTTACATATGCGTAATAGTCAAATTATATATATGTGTGATAACTTATTACATATATGTAAAAATACTAGTTTACATTCATGTAATCATAAAATTACATATAAAATGATAAAAATCACTTTTAAGATGCATGTAATGATAAAAATACATATAATAAATGATAAAGTTATCCTAAATATAAAAATATATAAATAAAAAGATTGTTTATTAGGAGTTTGGTGAGTTCTATAAATATTTAGGGTTCTGAAATGATACTCACCCACTATCTAAATATCTAACTACATTAGGGTTCTGAAATGACACTCACGCACTATCTAAATATCTAACTACATTATTTAATTTTGTTTGTTCATTTTTTAACGTGTGGGCGCTCTTGGGGTAAACGTGAAAGTGCGCTAATTTTAACGTTATTTTACTAATTTCGTGAAAATAATGTTAAAAGAGGGGGATGGTTAATCATGCATCATGTGGTGGCGTTGATAGCCGAAAGACAAGGGGGTACATGCACTAATTGGCCTTTGTCTTAATTGCCGAGTGTTATGTGCCTTATGTCCAAAGTTTGATGCAAAACTACCATCGAGCTCCTCAGACTCTATATTAAATGTGCTATTGGTGGGATTTACCGAGTATTATGTTGATAGTTTGTTAATTTTTAGAGCTACGACATCAAAGATACCCGCTATAACTCATTGAGCTATTACTATGTTGGTTTTGGCGTTTTCAAACTAAAATAATATTATGAATATAGACACCTTGATTGGCACGTTTTCAAACTAAAATAATATTATGAATATAGACACCTTGATTGGCAATACATTTGCCACGCAGCACACATATTTTTGTGGGTGCGTGTCGACTTCAAACACATGTTTTCTCATGTATATATTTTTTTTCTATGGATGGTGACACAAAGTTTCACTTTCAACCTTTTTAAAAATAGAATCCAATATGATTGGAACACATAAGTTAGAAACTTTAGTTGAATATGTAAATTAACCGGATGTGAAATAAGATCACTTTGTTCTAGAAGGCTACTCTCAGGTTGATCCGTCTCTGAGTCGTATTGACTTGACTGTCGAAGGGTGTTGGGTTCATTCATCACAATAAAAAGAATTATTTGTGACGTATAAAATCTTCAACCACTAAATATTTGAGGAACCGTGAATTTGCAATAAATATACGGCAGACTTTTTTTTTTCAACAATATACCGCTCTCGTAAAATACTAGCTAGGTTTATACTTCGCTCTTTTACATATGTTTTTTTTTGAAAGGCTAATTTCTTTAATTCTCTGTCGTTTGTCGGACTTGAACTCAAGAACTTTCCTTTCCCAACCTAGGTGTTTTTAAAGGCTTTGTCTTTGCCAATGGACCACTACCCCGTTGGTGCTCTTTAACGTAGGTGGATCTTGATTTTGTATAATTTACGTACTGCTTTGTTTTGTAATAATAAAAAAAGGAAAAGTCAAAATGAGTAACTTAGTATAGGCTAAGAGTTGGTTATAAAATCCAAATTTTCTAAAAAGAGCAGAAAGTCATAAAACACCAAAATCTCAACCATAAAAAACACACCAAACCCACGAATAACAAAATAAAGATTACTAAAACATTATATATGTAGGTTGTGTTTGTGTTTTGGATGATAAGCCTCTGATTATCGAATGACAAACATTATTGTGTTTTGTGTTGATTAGCATGTTGGTGTTTTATATTTATAGTTTTACAATTGTGTGTTTGAAGTTTTTATGGACATTATGGTTTGAATATGGTTTTTAGTAGTTTTTACTCTGTTAATTGTGAGTTTTAGTTGTGTTTTATGGCTGAAAGTATAGTGTTTTATAATTTTTTACACTTATTAGGAAATTTGAACTTTGTAGCCGAACCCAACCCATATTCAACAATGTATTAGAGTGGGTATCAACATTATTCTGTTATGTAAATACAAGATGCAATTATAGAAAGGCAATGTTAATTGGTTTATAGTGAAATTATAAATTATATGAATTTTTTTCTATATATAAACCTATACATGTCATATGTAAATTAAATTAACTACATATATGTAGGTAAATTAATAAAATTCCCAGAACTTATGAAAAGGTTAGTTTCATTCTTTTTATGTACATAAACATTCACATGAGTATTTGTATGTAAAAAATATGAAATTTAAAAATAAAACTATTGATGGAAAAAAATAAGTGATTGCACTAATTTATTTTTTCGTAATGAATCTTTCTGTTAACTATAAAGGCAATTCTGCCATATAAAATGACTGAATTGCCCTTCTCGTTAACAAAAAAAAAATGGATGAAGTTAACCCAGTGGACTAAAATGACAATGGTGAAAACTTTTTGAATTCACAGACGAAAAATAAAACATTTGGACTAAACTGACAAAATGACCTAAACCATAGGGACTAAAATGACATTTAATTCTTTGTTTGAATTTATTTAGTTAACTAAATAAAAAAAATGAAAATTGTGTTCGTAAATCTAAGACTAATGTAAGCATAGAAATGTGACATCTGTTTGTATTTATTTAGTTAATTAAATAAAAAAATGCAATTTGTGTTCGTAAATCTAGGAAAAATTACAAGTTTTGTCCTTTATCTTTATACCACTTTTCAGACGGTGTCCTTTACTAGGTATTTTGTTGCAAGTTTAGTCCTTTACACCCAACCCAGTTAAAAAACCCTGTTAATTGTTGACAGGCGGTGTCCTTTACTAGGTATTTTGTTGCAAGTTTAGTCCTTTACCTAGGTATTTTGTTGCAAGTTTAGTCCTTTACACCCAACAATTAACAGGGTTTTTTAACTGGGTTGGGTGTAAAGGACTAAACTTGCAACAAAATACCTAGAAAAGGACACTGGCTGTTAACATTCGTTAAAAAGAACACCGTCTGAAAAGTGGTATAAAGATAAAGTACAAAACCTTAAGATAAAGTACAAAAAGTCTTTTTCGCTTGTCCAAACATTATTTTGATTTATTGGTTTGAAAAAGCCAATAAATCAATAACTTGTTTAAAAAACAAACACCCCCAAAATATGATGCATTACACCCTTGTAAACAAGCATAAGGTATTTCAGATTGGGTCGTTAAAAACTTGAATGAGTTAGTTAAAATGAGTTCAGATCTTAACTTTAAACTTGTTTATTAATCAAGCTCGAGTTTCATTTATCGAAAAAAAGTAGGCTTGTGAGCCTAAACAAGCGTATTATAGATATAATATTTTTTATAAATTAAATAATATATATCTATAAAATAATTTTATTATATATTTTTTTAATAAAAATACCTAAAGGATATGTTTTATGTTATATGTAAAAATAGAAATTATAAATATCTATTAAATAGTTTTAGATGTATATAAATGAGCTATTAACTAATAATAAACGAGCTGAACTCAAGCTTGAAAAATTACTTACCAACCGAGTTTGAGCTATAAAAAATATAGCTCAAACATAAGCAAGCTCAAGTTTGGCTCATTACACCCCTACCTACTAGGATTTCCCTCGGGTTGAACCGGTTCTAACTCACACTGACTTGATTGTCGGGAACAAGTGTTAGGGTCAAACACTATAATAATAAATATGTGACAGATAAAAAAGTTATAAATAATTTCATTGCTTATTATTTTTTATGACGAAAATAAACTTGGCTAGGACAATAGGGAGTGTATCAGTGGCGAATCTAAATCAAAATTTTAGGTGTAACGTTCAAAAAAGTATTTTTACCGTACTTTCATGCAATGTAAAAATAATTATACCGTACTTTCATACAATGTAAATAATTATTTTCTCTAGCATATCATTATTAGGAACACTTGGAGTTGGACCAATATCAACATTTTTTGGGGGCTTTTCTATTAAAAAAATTGCTAATAAAAGCTTGTTTAGAATGTGGTTTCATCTTCCAAACATTGCACATAAACCCTAAAATTATAATAAAATTAGGAACAATTTATAAGTGAACAATATAATGTTACAACTTATAGAGTTAATTACACACTTAGTCTATGTGGTTTATGGAAAGTAACAACTTCAGGTACTAATAGTTCAAAGTAACAATCTAAGGTTTTAACTTTTGATTTTGTAACATCCTAGGGCCTTAAAGCTAACGGCCGTTAAAAACTAACTGAGAACTTAGTACCCAACCTTGAACTTTGGAGAAACCACAGGGACTAATTAACCACAAATACATTTTTTCTTTTTTCTTTTATTATTTAATTAAACCTTTTTAATTATGTATGTAACCATTTTTAAAATAATTATACGTAGTTGACGTATTAAAGCTAATTTGAAGCAACTTCAGTAATTAGCTTATAAGTAAATTAACGAGAATATTTCACGAAATGATAACCAAGTTTTAGGAGTGTTTAAATTAGGTCACTCATAAAAAAATTGTTCTAATTAACACATTAAAGTTTATTTTATTTGCTAATTCTCTATAATTAACCTGAATGGGAGGTAAACTATCTTAGGTGAAATTTATTTTTTATTTTTATTAAATATGTTGACATAATTTATTTAATAAAAGAGAAAAATAAAGTTAATCAAATAAAAATACACATTGTTATCATTCAGTACTTGTCGCACCACCACCTAAAAGAGAAAAATAAACTTTAATTTTTTGTTTTACTAAAATTGAGTTATGTGTAAAAAGGCTTAGAATTAAAAGTGACTTATTCCATGGTTTCGAGAAGTTTTTTTATAACTCATATTGACCATTTTGGATTTTATAAATTAGTGTGCTTTGGTTTGTCCTATTTTTTATATTTTTTAGTTAAATAATAAAAAAAACTTAGTTAAAGAAAATGAGAAAAAAAAAAATGTGTTTTAAATACTATCAGAGTTAGTTGCGGGGTTAGTCCCTGTGGTTTCTCTAAAGTAACAAAGTTGAGTACTAAGTTCTTAATTGACAAAAATACCCTTAGTTTTCAGTTAGTATTTAACACCCGTTAGCCTTAAGGCCCTAGGATGTTATAAAATCAAAATTTAAAACCTTAGATTGTTACTTTAAATTATTAGCACATAAGATTGTTACTTTCCATAAACCATAGAGACTAAGAGTGTAATTAACTCTAACTTATAAGTGAACAAGCTACAATCATACAAACAAATACCACATAAACCCTAAAATTATTAGAAGTGAACAATTGCACATAAGTCAAAAAAACCCTACAATTAGAAGTTAGAAATTACCAATGTTGTTGAGTATTGCTGTTGTTGATGCGATGTAGTTGCTACTGTTGATGTTTGAATTCTAGGGTCTGTTTGGTATGAGGTAATGAAACGAACGAGAGAATGTAATAAACAAAGGAATGGAATAGACAACAGGATAAAATAGATCATTCCATTCCATTGTAATATTTGATTACTCATAAGTAAATAAAATGAATCATTACTTTGTATAGTTTGATACAAGAAAAAAAAGACGAAGTAACGAAACATAATTTATTAAAAGCGATAAAAATATAATTGCCTCAAACAAACAACAACAACAACAACAACAACAACAATGGTAAAAAATTAATAATAAAAATTTTAATATTAAATTACTATTTAATAATAATAATAATAACATGTTTATTTCCATTCCTTGAAGGAATAAAAAAACACCACCTTACCAAGAAATGAAATTCTTATATTTGGAAGGAGTTACAATCCTTATGGAATGCTCCATTCCATTACCAATGACAACCAAATATGAGTTTTTTCATTCCATCACAATGATCTATTTCATTCCGCCTTCAATTTCTTTATACCAGACGCTACCCTAATGTTGTTAATGTTATTGTCCAATGTTGTTGCTGTTGTTGATATTTTGTAGTTGTTCAAGCCTTCAAGGCCACAACCCACAAGGCCACAAGGCAACTTTGAGCTGATGGGCTTTTAATTAATTAGTAGGTATAGTTTAGTTTGATAATTTTTATGAATTAATTAGTGAGCTTTTGATTATAAATTTGTGGTTGAGCTTTCAATAAAAGCCCTAATGAAATACATAAAATGTAAAAGAAAATTACAATTCGTCATAAAAGTTGAGAGATAGCAAGTGCTACCCCTCCCAAGAGGCTAGGTCCGCCCCTGGAGTATATCATCCATCACTAAATTCACAAAGGATCTACGACAAACCCTAGTTTGTGATGGATTTACGACGGATTTATTTTACACATATTGTATGGCGTAACTGCATAATAAAGTTAGCAAACGGAGCCACATTTTCCGTAGTAGTTACTCTTTTCTGTGGTGGTAGTAGGAAGGGGCAATGTGATATTTTCTGGATCCTTATTTTATCTCACGTTTGTTAGTTAAAATTTAATTAATTCGGTCAAATATGTCGGTTTGATTATACAAATGATTTTTGTCATGATATTTAAACATGACAATTTGCTACCCAAAATTATAAATAAACATTGTAATTAAACACACGCTACCCAAATGGTAATTTGCATATTCAATAATTAAGATCCAAAGCCATTATAATTAAACCACAAAATTGATCCAAACAAGACTTGTGATCTCATGTTTTATCTCTTTTTTTCTAGTTTATTTTAATAACATATAACAAATTATTATATATCATTCTGTACACAGCAACAAACCTATGATTACATCTCTATTTCTATCAGCCAAATAAACATTTTTTATTTTAAAATTATATTTACTTTTTGATAACCACATTGTTTTAGAAGGTTGGGTATAAATTGCTAGAAAAAATGCTATAAAAATAGAAAAAGTTAATAATTTTTTTTAAATGTATCCAACACGTTGAATTATCCAATAAAAATAGAAAAAGAAAAAGTTAATAATTTTTTTTAAATGTATCCACTATCCAACACGTCGAATTATCCAAAGATCCTTTTTGACATTGATATCCCTAGAAGTTGGGCACCTAATCTCCACATTGGATCCTTTTTAAACCGTTACCGTTTAGTGTATGACTTTATGTATTGTATACTAAGGGCATGTTTGGCTAAGCTTATTATAGTTAAAAAGAACTTTTGAAAAATAACTTTTGGGAAAAGGACTTTTTAAAAATGAGTTTTTAAAAAAAGTGTTTGAATTAGCTTATTGATGTAAAATGACTAAAATAGGCATTCTTTTAGATATAAGGGGGTAAAGAAGGGGTATATTGGTAATTTGTAGTTTGAAAAGTTAAAAGCTGGCCAAGAAGTCACAATATTTTGACTTCTTGAAACCTCCTTTTTCTTCTTTGCAAAAAGTCATTTCTAAAAGGACTTTTGGCTTAGTCAAACATGCCCTAACTTTTAGAATTTCAGTTTATTTTTTTAACAGACAACGAATCCTTTAAATGGTCTACTGGCGAAATTCACCACATCGAGATACACTCGTCTTCTGAACCGGGGAAAACCCTCACCTAGGGCCGAAGCCCGTGAACACTCGCCCGAATGTACGACAGTGCGGTGAGGTAAAACCCACTAAGTTCAAGGATCGAACTAGCGATCACCACCTACTCGCCTAGTCTCTCATCATCACCAGGTGCCGCAGAAACTAAATGTTGGGGGCAAGAATTGAACCTAGGTCACTTGGAACACCAGCTCTCTCACTTACCACTCCACTACTAGCTCATTGACGAATTTCAGTTTATTAAATGAAAAAGTTTATTAACTTTTTGACCAGCTCGGCTCAGCTCGAGCTCGAGTTCAACTCGGGCTCGGCTCGTTTATTATCTATTAGTTAATATATTAAATAAAAATAATATAAATAATAAACTCATCTAGGCTCGCAAGTAGGGATGAGCTCGGTACCAACCGGTACCGGTACCGAAAATCCCTAAAAGTGGGTACTGGTACCGAATATGCCTGGTACGGTACGGTATCAAAAATGTCAAAAGTCGATACCGAAAATGTACCAGGGTTCGGTAAATTCGGTACCGGTTCAGTATCGACACCGGGTACCATTTGTTCATCCCTACTCGCAAGCTCGATAGGTGAAGTTTGTGCTCAGACTTGTTTACTAAACAAGCTCATTTTTAGATTCGGACTCGGCTCGTAAACAAGTTTAAATTATCTTTACAGTTATAAAAAAAGAACCATCATATTTGTGCTATTATTTGTAACCTGTCTAGGAGTATAATAATACATCAAACGATAGAGCTAAAGATTCATTATATAATGCCAAGTTTAATTCCAACAACGAGTTTGGTAGGATTGGTTCGAAGGTGGATTAAAAAACGAACAGTAGCGGGACTTGCATCTGACTCGTCGGCTAAAAAGAGATAGGACGCAGAGACCTATCATAGCATAATGGTGCCTGACTTATACGTGTGTTCGTTACGTAACAGGATGAGAGGGAGATGAATAACAAGAAAACCATCACATACCAAAGGGCCTTAGGGCCGGTTTTGGGCATGGGCAATGGCACGAGGCACAAATTTCCCCGAAAGGGGGGGGGGGGGGGGGGGGGGAGGCAAAGTTTTTTTAAAAAGTTATATATATTATATATACCGATCATATGTAATATGTTATCAGTTAATCACGGAAAACAAATATAATGGCTGCTAGCTCACCTTGTTATGCTTTGATTTTGAATCATGAGGATCAGTGTTCGATCGTGGGTTAATGGCTGCATATGTTTTTTTTTTGGTTTTAAAACCCAATTTTCACTTCTAATATGTGTTTTTTTAAACAATCACTAAATTAATTACGTTTTCCTAAATAAATTGTTATGTTTTTTTTCTAAAATTTCAACGTCATATATAATGTCTTTTTATCTAGCTAAGTTATTTTAAAAACGCTAGGAAAACCTTACGATTTGATTAAGTAAGTTTTTTTTGATCATTTTGGTGCACTGCTATTTTATTGTTTATTTTACAAGTTTATAACAATTAATCAATTATTGTTGAGTTGTGGCTTTTGGATATAATTGATAAGTTTATATTATAGGAAGTCATTTTTTTTTGTCTCGCACAGGGTCCACATGTTTTTATATCATTCTCGGGGATGGCGGGGATGACACTGGAGCCTTTAGTTTAGTGGTATCATGGTGTTGGTACGTTGAACATATTTGTCTTTCCAAGAAGTAAGGATTCAATCCATTTGACGGATAATAATGAGCAATTTAAATGTTTATTGTATGATTAGAGAATCCGGGAGTTATCTTTATACAAAAGGCTATCACATAAGGTGCATTGGGATGGAAAAAAACATGTGTACTCAGGTGGGTTCAAAAAGATGGAAAAAAATGGCTCAAGTGGTGATGTTCGGATGCTTATGGAGAATTTGGCTAGCCCGAAATGAAAAGGAATTCAATGGGAACATGATGCCGGTGCAAAAAATTTGGAGCTCATTAAGGAGGAGACGTTTATTTGGGTGAAAAGTAGAGCCGTGGGGGCGGTTTTGAAATGGGAAAACCGGTTAAACTTTAATTTATTTGTATGATTGTCGTTTCTTCTTTTTAAGCCGTTGTATTTCAGTCTCTGACTGGCCGCTATATTAATATATAGTCGTTGTTAATAAAAAAAACAAAAAACATAAGGTGCATTATACCAAACCCAATCATTTTTTTTAACGGCAAAAGTTACATTGTGTAGACTTCTAAACTATACAAATAAATACTAATTACACCATATGTTAGGATTTATACCCTAATCTTTTCTCTAAGAGACAAAAGCCTCTATCACCTAGTCAAAACTACCATAGCAATAAAACTTATATGTTGTCTCAAATGCATCCTTTTGTTTTTCAAAAACTTGATACCGATTTCTTGAAAAATAACTAAAAATCAATCAACTCAAAATATATCGTGGTAAATGTTCAACATAAATAAACTTCGTAAAAATCAACTTAGTGTGTATCATACGTTAAAGTTATCCTACAAAGTCTTCTAAAAATTAGAAGGGTACAAAAACACAATGGTCGCAAAAAAGACAATGGCGTAAATATATAAAAGACACAATGCTAAATAAAAAAGACACACTAATCTAAACAAAATTCTAAAATCTACAAGCAAAAAAGCTAAAAACGAAAACATAAAATATCATATCATGGACTTCGATAAGGTGGTTCTAATGCCCATTGAATGAGGTCAATGGAATTCTTCCTACGACTTTTTATTTTTAGAAAACTATGCATTTGATTCTAACCCAATCCATATTCCATCAAGTTAATAATAGTTTTCAATTTATTATGCCAATGATCTCTAGATCAAGTGGTGGAAGGCTTGCATATCTCTTGAGAGATGTAGCTGTGAGGCACTGGTGTGCAATGATAGGAGACCTAGAGAAACCTAGGTTGGATCCTTGAGCCGAACGTGTTTTACCGGTAATTACACCGTCATGCCTACGGACGGGTGGGCTCAGGTTACTCTCGGAGTACTCCGTTTGTTCAGTAGGTGCCTCGAGAGTGCTCGGGATTGATTCTGTTATTCATTAAAAAAAAAGTTTTCAATTTATTATGGATACATCAATTAACTGTTGGTTGGGGTAAATGGGCTACCTACTAACGACCCGTTATATAACGTCATAACTTTCACAATTGGAATGGGCCTTCAGAAATCAAAACAGCCTTCAATGTGTTTTTGGGTTCCACAGTTTACATCAATTTTTAAATGTTAAACAATCATAAAAATGGTTTCGATATTTTATTTGATAGCTAACTAAATAATATAGTATGCTACATTTCCTACTATCCTTCATTTATCGTCAATGGTAGTTTACTTATTAGTTAAACACAAAGTTAAGCACGTAAAATATAAGACATAACTGAAAATACTGATCAAATGAGTTTAATTACGAAAATCTTGAATCGCCAAGTATAATATTTGAAATCATGTTTCTTTCATAATATTATAAAAATTAATATACGCATTATTAAAATAAAAAGCAAAGGTTAGTGTATATTTTTATAACTAGTAAAAAGCAAGGGCTAGTGTATATTTTTATAACTAGGTTCCAAACTTGTGTATTACACCGAGTTGTATAATAGATTAACAATAATTAAAAACTGTAAAAAACACTTCATATAGCTAATGTATTTTTATTACCATATGAGGGGAGATTGAGATGGTTTGGACATGTGAAGAGGGGGTTCACAATGGCACCGGTTAAAGCAGTGGAAACCTTTGTTGTAGAGGAGAAGAGGACTAGAGGAAGGCCTAAATTGACTCGGGATAACCGAATTAGGCAAGATTTGTTGGATTTGCGACTTTCTGAGGACATGGCTCATAATAAGAGTTGGAAGAGGCGTAAGATTAAAGTTAAAGACTTTTAGGGAAGAGTACAATTGGGTCTTAGCTTTGTCTTTAGGGATTAGATTTTCCTAAACTATAGGTGGTTATTGCATGCGATTACTTATGGTATCCATATACATGTTTTATGATGTTATATCGGTTTATGTTTTGCTATGTATTATGATTTATATCTATTTCTATTTTACTATGGTACTCGGTCACCACCCCTTATGTTAATGTGCCATTGCTATATTTCTAGTCCGGTTTGTTTGCATATTGTCTGTTTTCGAGCCGGCGGTCTCTCTATAAGCACCCTCTCTATCCACACGAATAGAGGTAAAGTTTATGCGATTACTTATGGTATCCATATACATGTTTTATGATGTTATATCGGTTTATGTTTTGCTATGTATTATGATTTATATCTATTTCTATTTTACTATGGTACTCGGTCACCACCCCTTATGTTAATGTGCCATTGCTATATTTCTAGTCCGGTTTGTTTGCATATTGTCTGTTTTTGAGCCGGCGGTCTCTCTATAAGCACCCTCTCTATCCACACGAATAGAGGTAAAGTTTGCTTACATCTAACCCTCCTTTGACCCTACGAATCACTTTGCCATTGGTGGGATCTATCGGGTACGATTGGTGTTGTATTTTTATTATCATATGACATTTCACACAACTAACATGAGTTTATCACAAAAACCGGCATATGTCAATAAGTAACACTGAAATACTATAATAGCTTGTGTATTACACGATATTAATTAAATACATTACGTACAATAATATATATAAATTATATTATTTTTATTATTGTGTATCTTCTAAATATATTTTTTATTTAAAGTAAATGAAAATAATTTTATTGGTATACCATAAAAAAATATTTGTTATTCTTACTAATAGGAGTTATGCAAATTTAGTTATTGATTAATTATTGGGTTATTGGATTTTAATAATCCGAAGTTTCACCCGTTGGCCAGTAATAATCGCAACTTCAAAAATTCCCTATAACAATCCCAACTTGTAAGATTTTGGCCCCCAATGATCCTTTGCTAACTGGGTATAATCCAGTTAGTTTTTTGCTGACGTGGCTGATGACGTGGACACAACTTTGTTATTTGTTGATTTGGCTGCTTATGTGGCACCATCACCACCTCCACTTCCTCATCCTCCACTGCCACCACCATCTCCTCCAGCCACCATCATCATCTAACACCATCACCCACCACCATCACCTCCGACCACCTCCACCCACCACCATCACCACCTCCACTTCCTCCACCACCAATTCCTTCTTCACCAACACCGCCATCATCTCCACCCACCACCACTGCCATTTCTGCCACCACCTACCACCAACATCTCAGATTCATCCCCACCTTAGTCACCTGACCGACAACCACCCCCGATTCTCTCAAACTTGACCTAACCGTCACCGATGAAAGATCCAGAACCGTGGGAATAGGGTTAATTCCATTGTTGTTGTTGGAGCAGAGGTCGATATGGTGGAGCGGATGTCGATGCGGTGGAGCGAAAATAGGGTTAATTCCATTGTTGTTGCAGAGGTTCTAATTTTATTGGAGATTGAAGGATTGTGGGAATGGATGGTATGTGGTCGTCAGAGGGGATTGAAGATGGTGGTTGTGCAGTGGGAGTTGGGTGGTTGTGGTGGTAGTGAGGTAGTGGAGTGGTGGTGGTGAATATGGTCAGTATCTGTGTATGTATATATAATTAAAAAAATATTTTTTTTCATATCAATATCCACATCATCATCCACATAATGAGGCAGCTTATTTTTTTACACATCAACGTCCACGTCAGCATCCACGTCATCAAAAACTAACCCAGTTAGCAAAGGATCATTGGGGGCCAAAATCTTACAAGTTGAGATTGTTACAGGGAATTTTTAAAGTTGAGATTATTATCGGCCAACTGATGAAACTTTGGATTATTAAAATCCAATAACCCTTAATTATTATAAAACTCTGATCTATGTTAAAGGTTTTTATATAATGAATTAAAATATCTATATTATATTATAATGTATGAAGGAGTGGCATTTTAAGATATCTAAAAAATAATAACCTTTTCCCTTTTAATTTATAAATACACCCTTAAAATGAGGGTAAAATAGTCTTTTAGCCACCCATCTTATTACACTTAAATCCTTGAGGTTTAACATAATTATGGGTAATTAGTTACACTTTTCCCTCTTCACAACAAACTTATAATTCTTTTACGTATTCTTGTCATATCTTATAAACTATAAGGTTTAAAAAAATCCAAAAGTATCGTGAAGACCTACTCATTTTTGTCAACGTTTCGATAATTGTCTTGGTTAGTATAGACATGTGGATTAAAGGTACAAGTAGACGATGCCTTAGTGTACAAGTGATTAAAGCTCAACGTACTTAGTCATTATCCTAGAATGTTTAATAGCTACAGAATGTCAAGTGATTGAATACCGTCAATTTAATCCTCTCATCTAGATTACACTTTAAACTCTCATCTTTAACAAATTTATAGATAATTAGTTAATAGTTACACTTTATCCCCTTATAAAAAAAAACTAACTCCCCTCCACGATCTTTAAACGGTCATAACTTTTTGGTGCCTTAATATTTTTTTCTAAATTACACCATATAAACGAGTACTTTATTCTCTTTACTTTGAGTATAGTATTGCTATAGTTTTTTTAATTAAAAAATTGATACGTTACGTGATTAACAGTGTTAAGGGTGAGTAATAACTGAATCGTTAACTGAAGCGAAATCGAAATCAACCAAAAACTGAATTAACTAAAAACTGATTGACAGAAACCCGAATTAACCAAAAAAGGTTATCGATTTTTTTGTACCCTCATTTAACCAAAATTAACTAAACCGAACCATTCATATTTCATATATTTCTAGCTTTTATACCTTTAGTTCATGTATTTCATATTTATACCCCCATTTTATGTATTTATACCTCCATTATGTACATGTTTTTATACCTAAATTTCTTGTATTTCTAATCAAAATTTTTAGCCAAAGTTAGGTTTTGGCTATTAACCGAAATTAAATGAACCAAACCAAAAAGCGTCTGTTGGTACACTTTATGTGGACGTGACTCGATTCGGTTCGACTTGGTTAGGTTAGGTTCGGCTCAAGCCCGATGTCACGACATTCCTCCGTCGTGCGCCCCAGAGTTCGACACGCGAAGCACGAAGAGCCGTGAACAGTTTCCGGCTGACACAACATCATGACATCACCATGATGATGTCATGTGAAGACTTTTCATTCAAATTCATGCTTTCATTCAACGAGAATTTCATTAATTTGATCCAATCAGATGCTGCTGTTGGTTTATAACTTCTGCATGACGAAACTCTAATCCTAACTTGCTGTTGACGAAACTTCATGATGGAACCATTGACGAAACTCCTGTTAAACTGTCCATGGCGAAACTCCTGTTAAACATGCCATGGCGAAACTCCTGCCAATGTGATCATGACGAAACTCCAGCATGCTGATGACGAAACTTGCTGAAGAAAGACAAGTTTCGTCGGTCTTGTGAGTGTGACGAAACTCTTGCATGTTTCGTCACATTGAAGTTTCGTCGCCATGAGGATTCGTCGACTCAACAAGGTTTCGTCGACCTACATTCTGTTTCGTCGGCCTTGTCCCTTTATAAGCAGCAGACAGAAACAGAAGAGAGTAGAGAACACAGACAACTGAGAGAACTGTGAGAGAGCTTAGTGTGTGTGAAACTTATATTGTTATCTTGTAAACTGAACTCGTCTCATATATACAATCGTATGTGTTAAACGTTGAATCATTGTCTGGTGTTTATCTCGATCTCGGTTTGCTTTCCCGGTTGGATTCCGCACAACCGGGTCTGTTCGTATACAAGGATTAGGCGACTAGATCCTCCGCTAGTTGGACCTACAAGTGGTATCAGAGCCTTGGCTCTTCTCCTTGTTAAAACCGAGTAGATTTTCATGTGTTTTTCCCATATTTGTTCTTGATAGTTTGAAACAAAAGTTTAATACTTTCTGGAAAAACAGTTTAAACTCGTGAAAATCTTGATGTTTTGCTTCTTGTTTTTATAAAAACCTTGTTATATCTCATCTATACATGTTAGGATAAGGTTATTATTGAAACATTGTGCAAAATTGTTGTTCGGAAATATTATCGTTTAGCCGGAATCATCAAAAACTCATTGTGTTCTTCATTTGTTCTTCAAGTTCTTAAAAATTCTGGGTTGTTGAAGTTAAATCTGCTTTGTTGATTTGTATGAAGTGTTTGTTGATTAAAATACATTTGTTTGACTATTGTGACATACAAAGAATGATGAAACGTTGAAAATTGGGTTCAAAAGGCATGGGTGTTTGAAAGTTGCTTTACCAACTTTATTTGTGTCAGAAGATAAAGGAACATAAGATTTGATTTGATTTCCTTTTAAAATATTTGTCTTTTGAAGATATTTTTTTGTTTGCCACAAAGGTCAACGAAACTCCCATTTCTCTTTTGGAATTGTTTTTGACAAAACTCCTATTTTCGTCATAATTGTTCTAGACGAAACCTCCTAGAGTTTCGTCACTTTGTCATTTAGAAAAATCCTTGTTTTGTCAGTTAAGTGTTTTGCCAAAGACATAGAGTTTCGTCGAGATACTTGCAAATTTTTCACAGAGGCTTTGCAAATCTATCATTTAACAGTTTATTTTCAAGTGGGTGACTAGGTATTCTCTTTTCTACACCAATCATGAGTACTAGTCCATGGGATTGGAGTACAGACCCAAGACCAGGTGAAGATCAGACCTCCGCAGCCGTTTGGATGAGGAATGTTGTGCCACAACAATCTATTAGTGCAAGTCAATGGGCATTCGTGACGAACCAGAATCAAAGCATTCAGAATCTGTTGTTAAGTGAGAGTGAAACAGGTAGCAACAATCGCCCGCCAAAGCTGAATCATATGAACGACTATCCGTCTTGGAAAGGTCATTTCCACACTTATGTTCTAGGGCAAAACACCAAGTTATGGACGTATTTTACTACGCCATTCAATGAAACTCTCGAAGTAGCAGTTTCCAATCCAGTTACCTTGGCGGAATTGGCCGAAGGTGATAAGAAGGCTTATGATCTTGAGAAGAAGGCCTTCGCTATCCTTACACAAGCGCCTCATAAGGATATTTATCATCAATTCGCTTATTGTACCTCTACAAAGAATTTGTGGGACATCTTGGTAACAAGAGGAGAAGGAAATGCAGCAACAAGAAAGGTCCAACACGATCTGTTAAAGAAAGAGTTTGAAGGGTTTTTGTTCATGGAGAATGAAACACTTAGCGAGATGACTACTCGGTACTATCATTTTATTAGTAAGATGTACTCATACAAGGTCAACGCATCACAACAAGAGATGGTTATGCGTTTTGCTGAGGCTTTACCTCCTAAGTTGAATCAATTCATTGAGTTGCTGAAGCACACTGGTGTTTTGAATGATAGTAGCATTTATGAATTCGTTCAAAAGCTAGAGAACAAAGATAAAGAAGAAATCCGAAAAGGCAAACGGATTCCAGTGTTCAATACAAGTCCCTTTCCCCAGTCAGCTCCTCCTCCGGTTTTTGATCCACGTGCCTATCTTCCTCCACCGCATGTTATTGCTCAAGCTCACGCCTTTTCAAAACCTCAACTCGATCCGAGTGTCTGGCTCCCTAAACCCCAACCTCAACCTCAAGTTTCCATAACACAACCTCAACTCGATCCGAGTGTCTGGCTCCCTAAACCCCAACCTCAACCTCAAGTTTCCACAACACAACCTCAACTCGATCCAAGTGCCTATTTTTCTAAACCTATTGTCGATTGTGGTCCGGCCATACAGTTGGGAAACGGTGATCAAACAAGAACTGCGTTTTATGCTGAAATTGTCAAGAATGTCAATGATGGTGAATCTTCGGGAAATGATGACAGCTCAGGATATAGTGGCAGTACTGATGAAGATGGCTCAGGTCTGAGTGATTACAATTCAGAATCGGACGTGAAGGAGGGAATGGATTCTGAAGCTGATAGCTTGTCGAATGATGCCAAGGAGATGAAATGTCAAAAATATGACTTGATCAAGAAAGCTGTTGCTGCATCGAATGACATGGAGAAGTTCTTATCTGAAGATGGATCTTTCTCTTGCCAGAATGACAGTATGGATAATGTCGCAGCTTCTACAAGTCAGGTAAAATCTGAAACTCCTAGCATATGTAGTGATTGTGCTGATATGAAACATGAATGTGCTAAATTAAAACATGAATCTGAAACAATTCATAGTCACAATCAAAGTTTAGTTATTGAGCTGTCTAAGTGCAAGGAGGCAAACATGGCTTTAGCTCGAAATGAAAAGGATTTCAAAGATGTAATCGAAACTTTAAAGAAAAGTGTTTCCGAATTAACAAAAACTGTTTTTAACAAACAAATTGGTATTAACAATTACATTAATATCATTGAGGAAACCAAGAAAGAGCTAGCCGTTGCCAAATGCGAGCATGATGCGATCAAGCTCAAATTGGAGAGTTACTCAAACTCCCGATATGAGCTTGATCACATTATCGACGTTCAAAAGCTGAAAGGGAACTTGAAAGGCATTGGGTATAAGTCGTGTTCGCCCCCTTTGAGACACAACTATACAAGAATGCCTGATGAAGAGGAAATGCCTCGTTTTGAACCAAGTGTGCCTCTAGATTATGAGGAAGTTACTACAGGATTAGGGTTCAAATCGGACAGTTCCTCGAGTACCTCATCTGAAGAAACAGAAACTTCAACGTCTACGAATCAAAGTGCTCCAATTATTGAGGACTATGATTCGTCTGATGATGAATCAGATGTGAGTAACCAGGATGAATCACTTGATAAGATGAAAGGAGTAGAAATTCCAATTGAGAATCATATTCTTTGTGATCCTTCTACTCCTGCTGTGCAATCTGTTGCCAAACAAGTGATAGATCCTGTCAAGGAAGTGAAGGAATCTGTGTCTGCCGTTAAGAGTAATAATGTGTTGTATACTTTGGTCGGTGATGCTAAAATTTATTCGGACAAAGATTTTCCAATTAAAAATGTCAATCCATCCTTGATTGATAAAGTTTTTGAAGATACTACCAGTAAGTTTTTGGGAAAAGCGATCCCGAGAGTTTCTGTAACTCAGTGTGATCCTATTCCAAAAGCTGAAGTTGGAAGACAATTTGGAAATCAAAGATTACCGACAAAGCAACAACCTATCGATTTTAAAGGTAAACAAAAGGAACAACGAGCTCAAAAGCCGAAGGTTTCACAACCGAGGGTGGAAACAAAGGGAGTTCGTTACAAGAAAAAGGTTCAGAAGGTAACCTTCGTGAAATCAAGAGGGACTGATAAAATTGAAACTTTCGACAACAAATCCAACACGGATTTTGTTAAACAAGTTAAAATTTTGAAAAGAAACAGTCAAAACAACTACACACAACACACAAATGGCTGTGATGTAGGACCAAGTACCTCAAGATCACGAAGTTCATCATCAAGCTCTTACAGTTATGATACTCCGAGGTTTGTTGAGCGGAGATCATGCTTTGAATGTTGTGAGTATGGACACATTGTCAAGAACTGTCCATATCTCACCAAGGGAAAAGCAAAAGTTGATGCCCCTTGTGGTAACAGTTACTATAAAAGATATGTTTCACCAAAACAGGACCCTCGTCTTGTTAAACAACGAGAAGTGAAACAGAAAAAGAAACAACGAAAAGAAGTTGAAAAGGCGTTAAAACCGGAGGTTGTCCAAACAAAATCTGTTAAATCAGATGTTAAACATGAAAAACAGAAACAAATTTGGAAACCAAAAATGGTAATTGTTTCAGGGGGAGCTCAATCAATTCCGAATCATCAGGAAATCAAAGTCACAATCCTCGATGATGACGGACGACCCAAGTCTATGAAGGCTTGGGTCCCCCTCTCCAACTAATCTCTGAATGAGTGTGCAGAATGTTCCAGGAGGAACTATTGATAGTCTTAGGATTGTTGATAGTGGGGCGTCCATGCACAAGATTGGCGACTTAAGGCTCCGAAACATCATTACATCTAGGAGTTGTTGCCTTTGATGGAGAGAAGAAGAGGAAAAGAAGAATATGATGGTGAAAGAATGTCTGATGAAAGAGATTGAAAGCTTCGGCATAATGAAAATCATACCAAAGTTTGATTGTTAAAGGCTTTGATCGGGTCCCCAGGATAGATTCAATCAAAATGTACGCACCTGCAGCACGCCTGAAGTTCAAAATCAACAAGATGAACGTGCAGTGTACATTTCTTCGCGGTGTGATTAAAGAAAATGTGTTTGTTGAACAAACCAACCGGGTGTGCGGATGCCTTGGTATGGATTGAACAACCGCACACTACTTCTCAAAGAGAAAGACAAAGACCTTCGCTGGTGCAATGTGGAAGACCAGCCGGACCCAAAGGTTTATGATCTTGTTGCTGTGAAAAGATTTCTCGGTTAATTGAAGTAGTTGCAAAGTCGACCTTGAAATCCACACCGGGTGGATATCCAGTTTAGGAGAGCGCTCAGATTCCTAGCAATGCACGAAGCAGTTGCAGGATACGGTTTTGAATTTCTAATCTCTCATATACTTGTCGATATTTAAGCTGCTTTATGAATAATTATCATCTTGTACAACACTCTTTGGCCTGACACGTTGAACTCGAATATCACCTCACACGTGATTGTTTCACTATGAAACTCGTCAATGTTGTCATGGTCCACACCGATTACCAATGTGCCAACTGATTTTTCCAAAATTCAATAAATCAATTCTGATTAAAATTAATTTTGTTAAACGGCATTAAGGTAAAACATGAGTTAATCCGACATCGGGAAATCGTTTTTGTAAATACCTTTGTGTTTTAAAATTTATCATAGTTTGTTGATTTTAGGGGGAGTAAATCCAAATTTAAAAAAATCCAAATTTAAAAAAATTCAAAAAAAACATCGAAAATTTTCAAAAACACAAAAACAATAGAAAAACAAAAATGAGTTTCCTGTCGAGAAAAAGAGAAAATGATAGTAAATCAGTGGTCTGTCGAAACCTCTTCGAACTGAAATTAAAATGAAAAACGATAAGTAGCTCTATATTCGATGTATCGGTAGGCTGACAATCATTTTAAAGTGTGCAGGGTGATAAAAATTTAAATCGACTGAAGACCAGGTGGGAACCGCTCATTGGCATATGGTCTTGGTACCGAAATTTCGTTTGATAGATTGCCGAGGTTCTGAGATATTCGGGTCTTTATGCTGTCTTATCATCTGGGTATCATGGTTGTATCTTTTACCGAAAAATAACGGAGACGAAGTCTAGATCTTCCATGATACTATACATGCGTGTACATATTGCATTCGACCTCAATAAGTGATTAACAATCACATGTCCAATCAAATAAGTGATAAAATATCACATTTATCCCGGAGTCAAGTTCGTCTCTTTGCTGTACGTTAGTACTGACCTGTTCACGGACTTGCTCCTGTGCCCTCATGCATCCGAAAATCAAGTTCCTCATCAATAAGTGATTATATCACATAGGGCTTGTTTTCAATAAAAAATAAGTGAGTATCTTACATTCTTTTATACGGTCAAACAGATGATAAACGATATAATCACCGGTAAGGTGAACTCTCGTGCATACCTTGATACGGGAATGTGTCGTGTGTGGATGAACACCGGTCGGTAAGTATAAATCATACACTAATCGTATCCCCTCGCCATGATTACATCTGATAAGTTGAGCTTATGTGGACAACAATACCGAGAATCGTTATAGGATGCTTATCTAAATTGTAACTAATTGAACAACAAGAGCGTTTTGGCGTGACCGTACACTGATATGATTCTCCTTTCCTCGAAACTCGCAAAAAGAATATTTGTAAATATTTATTCACATCTTTTTTCGTTTTTGCATCTCTGTTTATATTTATTTATTGCTTTCCGTCTTTACATTTGAAAAATGAAAAATACCAAAAAGATTTTAGGTGTGTTTTAATATAAACTTTATAAAAGCCAAAAAGATTTTGCTTCTAGTTTATTTTTGATTGACCGATGTTGGAACTTGAGTCTATCCTACCCAAAATCCTGATTGTAAGCCGGAAACCAATTGCACCTTCATAAAACGTTCGAAGTTAACAAGTTTTGAAAGTTAAAGGATTAAAATTGATCAATTTTTAAACTTTAAAACTGTTGTCGATCGGTGTTTGACTGAGAGTTGGTCTCATATGTGTCGTTGTTTAATTTGTCTATATTCCAAGAGGTTGTTCTCATTACGTGTTTAGCTTTGTTGCGTGTGCAGATGTTGCATTCGAACCAGCTAAAGACAAAGAGAACGTGTCAGATGACAAGCCGTAAAGTGAAGACACATCGTTGATGCAATCAGAAGATCAAGATGATCGGGTTGCAGTTGATCACTCATCAACACCAAAAGGATCAAAGTATTGAAGATCAAAAGTTTCACGAGCATCATTCAATGGGGAGTTTGTTGATACACTCCCTGTTTAAGTCACGTGAAGACCTTTTAAAGATCCGATAATGTGAAGAACGAACTATCACGAGTAGCGTCCAAGGGGGAGTTTGTTGGTACACTTTATGTGGACGCGACTCGATTCGGTTCGACTCGGTTCGGTTTGACTTGGTTAGGTTCGGCTCAAGCCCGATGTCACGACATTCCTCCGTCGTGCGCCCCAGAGTTCGACACGCGAAGCACGAAGAGCCGTGAGCAGTTTCCCGCTGACACATCATCATGACATCACCATGATGATGTCATGATGATGTCATGTGAAGACTTTTCATTCAAATTCATGCTTTCATTCAACGAGAATTTCATTAATTTGATCCAATTAGATGCTGCTGTTGGTTTATAACTTCTTCATGACGAAACTCTGATCCTAACTTGATGTTGACGAAACTTCATGATGGAACCATTGACGAAACTCCTGTTAAACTGTCTATGGCGAAACTCCTGTTAAACATGCCATGGCGAAACTCCTGCCAGTGTGATCATGATGAAACTCCAGCATGCTGATGACGAAACTTGCTGAAGAAAGACAAGTTTCGTCGGTCTTGTGAGTGTGACGAAACTCTTGCATGTTTCGTCACATTGAAGTTTCATCAAGTTGTTTCGTTGCCATGAGGATTCATCGACTCAACAAGGTTTCGTCGACCTACATTCTGTTTCGTCGTCCTTGTCCCTTTATAAGCAGCAGACAGAAACAGAAGAGAGTAGAGAACACAGACAACTAAGAGAACTGTGAGAGAGCTTAGTGTGTGTGAAACTTATATTGTTATCTTGTAAACTGAACTCGTCTCATATATACAATCATATGTGTTAAACGTTGAATCATTGTCTCGTGTTTATCTTGATCTCGGTTTGCTTTCCCGGTTGGATTCCGCACAACCGGGTCTGTTCGTATACAAGGATTAGGCGACTAGATCCTCCGCTAGTTGGACCTACAAGTGGTATCATTTGTCGGTACACTTTATGTGGACGCGACTTGATTCGGTTCAACTCGGTTTGGTTCAACTTGGTTAGGTTCGGCTCAAGCCCGATGTCACGACATTCCTCCGTCGTGCGGCCCAGAGTTCGACACGCGAAGCACGAAGAGCCGTGAGCAGTTTCCCGCTGACACATCATCATGACATCACCATGATGATGTCATGATGATGTCATGTGAAGTCTTTTCATTCAAATTCATGCTTTCATTCAACGAGAATTTCATTAATTTGATCCAATCAGATGCTGCTGTTGGTTTATAACTTCTGCATGACGAAACTCTGATCCTAACTTGCTGTTGACGAAACTTCATGATGGAACCATTGACAAAACTCCTGTTAAACTATCCATGGCGAAACTCCTGTTAAACATGCCATGGCGAAACTCCTGCCAATGTGATCATGACGAAACTCCAGCATGCTGATGACGAAACTTGCTGAAGAAAGACAAGTTTCGTCGGTCTTGTGAGTGTGACGAAACTCTTGCATGTTTCGTCACATTGAAGTTTTGTCGAGTTGTTTTGTCGCCATGAGGATTCGTCGACTCAATAAGGTTTCGTCGACCTACATTCTGTTTCGTCGTCCTTGTCCCTTTATAAGCAGTAGACAGAAACAGAAGAGAGTAGAGAACACAGACAACTGAGAGAACTGTGAGAGAGCTTAGTGTGTGTGAAACTTATATTGTTATGTTGTAAACTGAACTCGTCTCATATATACAATCGTATGTGTTAAACGTTGAATCATTGTCTCGTGTTTATCTCGATCTCGGTTTGCTTTCCCGGTTGGATTCCGCTAGGGGTGTAAACAAACCCAAAGGCTCGAGAGTTACTCGTGATCGGCTCGGTTAAAAGCTCAAACGAGCCAAGCTTTAACGAGCCCAAGCCCGAGCTCGAGCCTGAAATAGAGCTCGTTTTGTTATCGAGCCCGAGCTCGAGCCTGAAATACAAAGCTTGTTTAGGCTCGCGTGCCTAAATGAGAACATACAAAATTTTATTTTTTTTATATATAATTTATTAATAATGATGATAACATTGATGAGCCGAGCTCAAGCCGATCTTTGGCTCGTTTAAGCGATGTTGAAGTGAGCTCAAGTCGAGCTTTTAGCTTGTTTAAGGTTGTTCTCAGAATAGTTTGAGCCGAGTCGAGTCGAGCCGAGATCGAGCTTTGGGTTTTACTCGCGAGCCGAGCTCGAACTCAAAGAAGCAGGCTCGAACCGAGCCGAGCTCGAGCTCGAGCTTCATAAAAACCTAACGAGCCGAGCTCGAGCCTGGTCGAGCTTGGGCTCGGCCCGGCTCGTTTACACCCCTAGATTCCGCACAACCGGGTCTGTTCGTATACAAGGATTAGGCGACTAGATCCTCCGCTAGTTGGACCTACAGCATCAATCAAATTGAATAAACCAAACTAGTTAACTGAAAACGTATTGGTTAATAAAATAGACTAATAGATAAACTCGATTTCGATTGAGGATAATAATCTAACCAATCGAACAATGCACACTGTGGCAATGTCTGTGTTTCCCATTGCATCGCGCGCGCACCTATCGGTTATTAACCAAAATTGGTTATCGTTGAGCAATAACTAAATCTTTAACCTAAACCAAACCGAAAACTGACGAAACCGAACCGAAATCAACCAAAAATTGAATTAACTGAAAACCAAATTAACAAAAACTGGTTATCAATTTTTTGGTACTCTCGTTTAACCAAAATTAGTTGAACCGAACCGAATCGTTCATATTTTCATATATTTCTAGCTTTTATACCTCAATTCATATATTTCATATTTTATATCTTCATTCGATATATATTTATACTTTCATTTCAAGTATTTATACCTCAGTTTCATATATTTCTAAGTAAAAGTTTTTGCCCAAGTTTTGTTTTTGCTTTTAACTGAAATTAAATGAAACAAACCAAAAACCGTCAATCTAACCGAATAAACGGGAGTGATTAACCAAAAACCGATCGGTTAATAAAATAGACTAACCGATGACTTTGGTTTTGGCTTCGGTTGAAAATAATAACTGAATTGACCAAACCATGCTCAACACAATGAAATGGATTACTCGATTACTTTGCTTTTGATGTATATCTATCACAATGATGCTACAATAAATATCATATAAATAAGAAAACTATAAAAAACGAGTATTACAATGCGATGCAGGCCCTGTTATCGGGATGGGCAGCCCGGGCAATGGCCGAGGCCAAAACTAAAAGGGGCCCAAAATATAAAATTTTGTTTATGTACATTACATGAATAATATGGGACTGCACCATTATATAACTATATAATTTGCAACACCTCTAGGCAATGAGGTGTTGTAAGCTATGCTTTATTTGTGTTTCTTGCTTAGGTTAGTTGTACTTTATGTTTATGTTGTTGAACATGCGTTGTTTTTATTGGTATCAACATTGATTTGCAATGTTGGTTGTAATCTTTGTATTAAAATTTGTTATATAACTATATAATTTGCAACACATCTAGGCAATGAGGTGTTGTAAGATATGCTTTATTTATGTTTCTTGCTTAGGTTAGTTGTACTTTATGTTTATTGAATATGCTTTGTTTTTATTGGTATCAACATTGATGTGCAATGTTGGTTGTAATCTTTGTATTAAAATTTGTACAACAGTTTAAGGGGAAACCATTTCTTTGATCCTCAGTTTTATTTGGGTGGTTTTCTTTCTATTTATAACCGTTTATTTATCTCACCAAAATCAGTTTCTCTCTTCCTCAAAATTGTGAGAAGCTCTTTTTGTCTCTCTTAAAAAGGCGCACCACCCCATCTTTGTTGTCATGGCCGATTTTACAAGCACCACGTCATCATTTTCTTATTCACTGATTGGGTGGTATAATTTGCAACACCTCTAGGCAATGAGGTGTTGTAAGCTATCAGGGGCGAAGTATAGTGGGTGCCCGGGGGTGCACCCGCCCACCCCAATGTTTCGGTTAGAAGTGTATAAGTTCTGATTTTTCATCCGAAAATTTAAAAATTATATAGGATCGCCCCCGATTATTTTTCCTAAATTGTATATCCTAAATATTTATAAACTTAGTATATAAATGATTGGTAGTTTGGTAAATGTACACTTTGTTTTATTTGGAACTATTATTATTTGACCCGACTTGAATCGAATAGCCAACCTGACCCGACCGAAAACATAACGATAGGAAAACAATTTTTGGGTCCCATCACTTTACGCCCCCTCGAAACTTTTGGTCAAGCTCCGCCACTGTAAGCTATGCTTTATTTGTGTTTCTTGCTTAGGTTAGTCATACTTTATGTTTATGTTGTTGAACATGCTTTGTTTATATTGGTATCCACATTGATGTGCAATGTTGGTTGTAATCTTTGTATTAAAATTTGTACAACAGTTTTAGTGGAAACCATTTGTTTGATCCATGGTTTTATTTGGGTGGTTTTCTTTCTATTTATAACCGATTCCTTATCGCACCAAAATCATTTTTCTCTCTTCCTCAAAATTGTGAGAAGCTCTTTTTGTCTCTCTTAAAAAGGCGCACCACCCCATCTTTGTTGTCATGGCCGGTTTTACAAGCACCACGTCATCATTTTCTTATTCACTGATTGGGTGTGGTGGTGGTAGAGACCTTTGGCGGGAAGTGAGGAACCGGTGTGGTGGTGTTTGTTGGAGTGCTGGTATCTTTCGAGGATGGTGATGAACCAGTGTAACATAAAGCATTTAGGGACATTGTTGTGCAATGTTGATTGTACTCTTTGTTTTACAAGTTATACGTCGGTTTTCTTGGAAACCATTCCTAGATGCATTGTTTTGTTTGTATGTTTAAAGTTGATTACTTATTTCATTTTATCAAGGTTCTCTAGCAGATTTGGGTGATTATGAAGTCGTCGGTTGTTGGTGATGAACCCGATTTGGAAAGTTATTGCATGTGAGTGTTCTAGCCGGTGATGATGGTTGCTGCTACTTGGCATGGCAGCTCCGGTTGCAGCCGTGGCGACACTGAGTCGTGCTATCTTGGTGGCAATGAGGATGTTTGAATCTGAGCCTCTTTTTTCGACTTTAACTAGGTTGTTTTCTTGATGGTGGTGGCTGGGTCGTCTGATGATGTTGATGGTTGTGTTTTTGACGGTGTTATTAGTGACAACTGTGGTGGTTGTAGACTAAGATGGTAGAACGTATGAATGGACATTTGTAATATTAATTAATAAAAACGGGTACATAAGCCATTCAAAATGGGGTATACATTAATATGTTTATTGAAAGATAAATATGATAATTTTACCATAAGTAACAAATTTTGTAGCTTTACCTTTTACACAAACACTATATGACTAACAAAGATTAAATCAAAATAAACCAATTTTTAGAACATGTTGAATTGCCATGATATATGGGAAAACAACCTATTACATAGTAAATGCCTTTGACTAAAGGGGTCAATATAACCAAAACATTGGGACTGCAAGACAAACAACAGCAAGAAAACATGCTTTCTTTGATGGCTTTTTCAAACTCTTATTCTCTTCTTCTATCAACGTCTTCTCCAATACCAGTATTACATTGTCCATCGTAACGAAATGACAGTTACATTCACTTGTTTGTAACAAAGCATCGCCTTCTTGTTTCCACAAGAAGAATTTACAATTAGATCGCTATAGACATGCATTACAAACAATTGGTTAAAATTAGAAATTCAATATAATTTTTTTTTGTAAATTAACTTCCAGGCCATAGAGGGCATCTGTAAAGCTCTTCTCCTTGCCTTAAACTTCGATTTCCAGCCACCCTACGGATTGCAACTAATTCATGGTTACAATAAACTTTTCCATCGGTGCCATGTCTAAAAATTTTGAGGTTTTTTGAATGAATTGAAGCAGACAATGATGATGAACTCATATTTCGTTATTGAGATCGATTGAAGAAGCTTAATTTGTAGATTTGGGGTTCATTTATGAATGTTGATGCGTGTGAGTGTTATATAGTTTTTAATGTATATTTTTAGCCCTTTATACCACTTTAGTCAAGTTTTAAATTTATAAAACACGATATTTTACTAACACTAAACACACATATGGGCAAGTGCACCCATCGTGAGCATAGTATAGCGTTGGTAAGATACCGAGGTCGTCCAAGGACACAAGAGCTTTTAGTAACGGTTTATCCTCAACGTCTAATCAAATAAAAAATTTAGAAAAAGTTTTTAAACATGAAAAATAAAAACTAAAAATGCTGAAAATAAAAATAAAAACAGATAGACAAGATGAATCACTTGGATCCAACTCGCATTTAGTGTAACCTTTGATGTTTTCCGCACTTTTGCACTTTTTAAGAGATTATCTTAGTTATAGTAGTAGGCCCCTCTTTTGAAGGTGACGTTACCCTCAACCCAGTAGTTTGAGTCAGCAAGGATACAATCCTAAAGGGTTGGATTATTGGAATATAATTAATTAAGTTATTAATGCGTAATGTGGTAGGCCCCTCTTTTGAAGGTGACGTTACCCTCGGCTAAGTGGTTTGAGTCAGCGGGGATACAATCCCAAGTAGCCGGGTTAATGTATTAACAATAGTTTACATATGAGGGGATCAAGCCATTCGCACCCCTGTCATCCAATACCAGTGGGTATTGAAGGAGGTCCTAATAAACTTGACCCAGGTCCTTGCATGATCTATACACTGAACAAGGCAAGAACCTTACCAAACCATTCCCTTAAACCCCGACCAGGTAGCCAACATATCTCCATATAGACCGTGGAGATATGAATGGTGTAAATCTTTTATTTTATATAGACAGTAAAATAACGCCAAGACACCACAGACAAATGATAAGGAAGTTTCACCTTCAACATAAGAAACTAGTTATTAAAGTCATTAATACAAAACCAAATAAAAAGTGCGAAAAGATTAAAAAAAAACAAAAGTATTACACTAAATGCTTGTCTTCACCAAGTGATGTAAGAGACTTAGGCAAACATGGCCTTTGATTGTCAAGAACTCTTACTATCAATCTTGGATCCCGAGACTACTACACACACTCTATGATGGATGATGGTGGTGGATGTGGGTGTTGTGATGGTGGTGGAGTGTGGGTGAAGTGGGAGATAAGTGGTTTGTCAAGGGAAGCATCCCTATTTATAGCCTGCACAGAAGCCCGGACACGGCCCCGTGTCCAGTGGGCATGGCCCCGTGTCCACCCACTTTCTCTTTCTTCATTTAATGCAGTTTGTCTGTAATAGTTGACCACGCCCCCGTGTCCACTGGGCACGGCCCCGTGTGCAGAAGCGTATCTGTACTATCAAGATTTGCTTGGATTCTGTGAATCTTAGCGTTGACCACGGTCGTGTGGAGCTGGGCACGCCCCCGTGTTGGGAAATAGAAGCTTCTACAACTTTGTCTTTTCAGCAGACACTTGGGCACGCCCCCGTGTCCGCTAGGCACGGGGCGTGTTCAGCCTTCTGAAATCTTGTTTTTGCTTGGGAAGATGCTGTCGAGGGGCCGAGCATGCCACGTTTATTCCTTTTCTTGTATTTGTGTTAGATTTAGCTGTATTTTTGCTTCTTTTGTTCATTTGAGCTCATTTAATCCTGAAAATACAAAAGGAAGACAAAAGCACACTTTTTCCAACATTAGTACTAAAAAAGGGTTAGTTTTATGCCTCATTTGATGTAATTTATATGTTGGATTTTACACACATCAAATACCCCCACACTTGAATCTTTGCTTGTCCTCAAGCAAAACTCTTTATAATGTGGCTTACACACCCAAATGGAATGGGTAGAAGAGAAGGTTTTGGGCTTGTCTTGAGTGTCGGGATTCCAAGATCTTTATTAGGTTTTATTTTTATGTTATTTACAATCCTATTCGTTATGATTTATTTAGAACATTAGATAAGAGAAATTACTTATTTGGGCATAACATGCCTCTTTAAAATTCCATTTATATACAAGTTCACATACCTCACGGGAGATCACTCAACACTCGGCCGAAGATGTATTTTTGTGAAACACTCGAGACCGGTATGGAACTTACTTCTACCATATGCTTGCCAAACAATTAATCCTCCTCCTTTTTAACTACAAACCTTTGTAAATATCAAGAGGACTTTGGGGAAGGGTTAGGCTTGGGTTAAAGGTAGGTGGTTTGGGTTAGTGGTTAGTAGAAAAGGGCGAAAGGCATAAAAAGCGTCGGTTTTTGTAAAACATTTTGTTTTTGTGACTTTTTATTCTAATGAAGCATTTTTCAAACAAAGTTTCTTTTGATGAACTTGTTTGTTTATTGCTAACTTCAACATCATTTTTTTTATAAGGATTGTCACAAGAAAACCGAGCTTTTTATTAAAATAAGGGGTTTAAAATGAAAAAGGGTTTTGGTGGGTAAAGGGTGTTTGTTTTGGGTTTAGAAATGAAAAGGTTTAGGCTCATGGGGTTAACTAGGGGGATTTTGGGTAGGTGGTAAAAAAATAAAAATAATGGTATTGAAATAAAAAGGGGTTAGTCCTAATGCCTCCATCATTTACTGACTTGTGTTTAAGTTGGTAAGGACCGGGAATGTATTGTCATGGCAAGTTCTAGAGTCGTAAGAAACCAAGCGGCTATTCACACAAGAAACGAAAAATGAGCATTTAGTTTAAAGATGTGTATTTGTATGCTCAATAAAGGCTCAAAACTCACTTTTTGTGGGAATGGGTTTTTAATGTGATCAAGTATATATAATCAAATTTTAACTAGATTTGTCATGCCGTTTCATAATTTTCTTATGTTGGTTCTTTTTATCACGACGCTATCGGTTGTAAATTTGTAAAAATATAACCTTTTTAGAACTTGTTATTCCCAATTTAAACCAAGAAAAGTAAAAAAAAATGAAAAGTTTTTTGAAAAAAATTGGGGTGTTTAGCGGTTCCAATAGAGTTTTGTGTAAGGCTTGTAATTAGGACTTGCAAAATTCAAGGTTTTAGCAACCCCCCCCCCCCCCCCCCCACACACTTAAATTACACATTGTCCTCAATGTGTCCCAAAAAATAAGTTTTTTAGGTTGATTGAATGTGTAAAAGGTGTGTTAAAAGCAAAAATTTATGTTACTGGGCAGCTGGACACGGGCCGTGGTGTCCGGGCACGGCCCCGTGTTCAGATTACCAGTAACAGAAAATTACAAAAAGTAACCGAAGGCTGGGCACGGGGGCGTGTTCAACGAACACGCCCCGTGTTCAGTTACATGACTGGGCGTTTTTCTACAGACCCTTGAGCACGGGGTCGTGTTAGCTGGGCACGGCCCGTGCTGAGCTTGCTGTAATGAAGAAAAATGTTCGGGAGGTTCTGTTTTTGTGCATAGGGTGTTGGTTCAAGTCTCCCTTAACATCCTTCACCATCCAAGTGTGTTTTATTTCTGAAAATTAAAAACTAAACTAGAAAACATAAAGGTTAATCTAAACTAAACTACGGATAGTTCCACGGAATGCCTCTGTGGTGCGCCACGTTTATAAGGGTCCTTGGCTAGACCCAAAGCCAGTCATATTTTACCCAAGTGGGATGGTTTGCATTCCATGTTGCACCGTCGGAGAGCATCATCCAAGCTTGAGTCTATGACTTTCATGTAATTGACCGGGTCGTCATCTTCTACTCTTTTCCCAACCCCAAACGTTATCTCCTTGTCCCCAACCCTCAATGTTAGTGTTCCACCATTCATGTCCACCATTGCGTGAGCTGTGCCCAGGAATGGTCTTCGTAATATGAGTGGCACTTCGGTATCCTCCTCCATATCTAATATGACAAAGTCGGCCGGGAAGACAAATTCCCCGACTTTGACCAATAGATTTTCGGCGACACCTTGTGGATATTTAATGGACCTATCGGCGAGTTGTATGCTCATTTTTATAGGGCTCGTTTTTCCTAGGCCGAGTCGGTCGAACATTGATACGGGCATGAGGTTAATGCTAGCCCCAAGATCGACTAGTGCATTACGTATGGGTGATTCTCCAATTGAACAAGGGATGGTAAAGCTTTCGGGATCGATCTTCTTTTCCGGGAGTTTGTTGAGTAGCAAGGCGGAGCATTCTTCACTTAAATTAACTAATTGCAATGATTCGATTTTCCTTTTGTGAGTGAGGAAGTCCCTCATAAATTTTGAATATTTAGGCATTTGAGTTAGGACTTCGACAAATGGAATATTAACATGCAATTGTTTTAATAAATTTACGAATTTTGTGAATTGCTCATCGGTCTTTTGGCGAAGCAACCGACCGGGGTACGGTACCGGAGGATTCTCGGTGGGCTCTTGATTTTGTGTAGGAGCTGTCTATTATTGGGGCGTTGGCGTAGTTGTGGTTTGGCTAGATCGACTCTTTTCAGTTGGAGGTAGCGGAGCCTCCTCGGGACCTACGGTACGGTCTCTCAATGTGATTAGATGCACTTGCGCCTTTGGGTTGGTTTCGGTATTGCTTGGTAACACGCCTTGAGGTCTCTCGGAGAAATTTTGAGCTAGTTGGTTTATTTGTTTTTCAATGTTTTGAATACTAGCCTGTTGATTTCTAAAGTCCGGTTCCAATTGTTGAAATCGATCCGAGTTTTTCTTTTTGGTGTCGGAGATGAGGCGAGAGACGGTATCCTCAAGCCTCTCTCGTCCCCCTTGTTATTGTTGAGAGAAATTTTGTGACTCGTTTCTTGGTTGTTAAAAGTTTGACCGTTGGTTTAGATTTTGTTGGTTACTACTATTGCCGGGTTCTCTACAACCAAGGTTAGGTGGTTACGCCGTCCTTGGTTGTAGGTACCCGTTGGAGGACCTGACGGCCTAGGTCTATTACCAATGTAGTTAACCGATTTTGTTTGATTATCCATTTCTTACATACAACTCCAATTTTCATGTGGGTCACCACACCCCTCACAAGCCATAACCGAGGCCGTTTTTGCCATTTCTAACTTTTTGATTTTTGAAGAAAGGGCCTCGATTTGGGCTTGCAAAGAGGTGCTTTCGTCAATCTTATGGGCGCCCGGGGCAATAGATTTTGTGCCTCGGGGAGTGTGCCACTGAAAATTGGTTTGGGCAATTTCCTCAATTTGATTATTGAATTCATTAGGGCGATGATTACCTAAAAGTCCCCCGGAGCTAGAGTCAATTGTTTGTCTTGTGTGTGGCAGCAACCCATTGTAGAAAGTGGATACTTGTTGCCATACCGCAAGACCATGATGAGGACACTCTCTTAGTTTCTCCTTGAACCTTTCCCAAGTTTCATATATGGATTCCCCATCCTCTTGTGAATATGTATTAATTTCAGTCACTAATTTAGCCGTTTTAGCATGAGGGAAATACTTATATAGAAACTTTTGGGCTAGTTCATCCCAGGTGTTTACCGAACCAATTGGGAGGGTATTGAGCCAAGCTTTAGCTCGGTCCTTTAGTGAAAATGGAAACATTTGGAGGCGGATGGCGTCATTTGATGCTCCATTGATCCGAAAAGTATCACATATTTCCAAGTAGTTGGTAATATGTAAATGGGGATCTTCGTCCGCAAGCCCATGGAAGGTTGCGGAGTTTTGGAGCATTTGTATCAAATGCGGCCGAAGTTCGAAGTTGTTGGCATCGACATTCGGTGCATTGATAGTGGCGCCAAGATTACCTATGGTGGGCCATAGGTAATCCATGAGAGTACGTTGATCCGCCATTGGAATTAGGTCCCCCGAAACTTTCTCTTGGTTTTTAGCTTTAAGTCTTTTTCTTAGAAAGCGTTCGGGTTCGGCTAGAGGTTCTTTTATGTCTCTACTGGAACTGGAGCTCATACACTGCGTAGAAAGTTCAGATGTAGCGCCTGGGTTCCAAGTCCTGCAATAAAAACAAAAAGAACGTTGGTCAGAAGTTTCACCACGGCCCCGTGGTCAGATGAACACGGCCCGTGGTCGGAGATACAGTAATTGTTTTCCGGATCCCTGTTACTGGGGAGCTCGACACGGCCCCGTGCTGCACCGACACGAACCCGTGTTCAGCTCTCTGTAACTCGGAAAATAAAAACTGCTAGTAACAATGCTGGGCACGGCCCGTGTCCGACCAGGCACGACCCGTGCTGAGCTCTGCACAAACTGAAAATCTAAAAATATCCTAAAAAAACAGAAAAATAAGAAAAAATGATTAGGCCGTTGATTCCTAACTTTCTTAAAATCATTGTGTCCCCGGCAACGGCGCCAAAAACTTGATGCGTGTGAGTGTTATATAGTTTTTAATGTATATTTTTAGCCCTTTTTAACACTTTAGTCAAGTTTTAACTTTATAAAACACGATATTTTACTAACACTAAACACACGTATGGGCAAGTGCACCCATCGTGAGCGTAGTATAGCGTTGGTAAGATACCGAGGTCATCCAAGGACACAAGAGCTTTTAGTACCGGTTTATCCTCAAAGTCTAATCAAATCAAAAATTTAGAAAAAAAGGTTTTAAACATGAAAAATAAAAACTAAAAATGCTGAAAATAAAAATAAAAACAGATAGACAAGATGAATCACTTGGATTCGACTCGCATTTAGTGTAACCTTTGATGTTTTCTGCACTTTTGCACTTTTTAAGAGATTATCTTAGTTATAGTAGTAGGCCCCTCTTTTGAAGGTGACGTTACCCTCAACCCAGTAGTTTGAGTCAGCAAGGATACAATCCTAAAGGGTTGGATTATTGGAAGATAATTAATTAAGTTATTAATGCGTAATGTGGTAGGCCCCTCTTTTGAAGGTGACGTTACCCTCGGCTAAGTGGTTTGAGTCAGCGGGGATACAATCCCAAGTAGCCGGGTTAATGTATTAATAGTAGTATAGATATGAGGGGATCAAGCCATTCGCACCCCCGCCATCCAATACCAGTGGGTATTGAAGGAGGTCCTAATAAGCTTGACCCAAGTCGTTGCAGGATCTATACACTGAACAAGGCAAGAACCTTACCAAACCATTCCCTTAACCCCCGGCCAGGTAGCCAACATATCTCCATATAGACCGTGGAGATATGAATGGTGTAAATCTTTTATTTTATATAGACAGTAAAATAACGCCAAGACACCACAAAAAAATGATAAGGAAGTTTCACCTTCAACATAAGAAACTAGTTATCAAAGTCATTAATACAAAACCAAATAAAAAGTGCGAAAAGATAAAAAAAGCAAAAGTATTACACTAAATGCTTGTCTTCACCAAGTGATGTAAGAGACTTAGGCAAACATGACATTTGATTGTCAAGAACTCTTACTATCAATCTTGGATCCCGAGACTACTACACACACTCTATGATGGATAATGGTGGTGGATGTGGGTGTTGTGATGGTGGTGGAGTGTGGGTGAAGTGGGAGAGAGTTGGTTTGTCAAGGGATGCCTTTGAAATGAACCAAGCACCCCTATTTATAGCCTGCACAGAAGCCCGGACACGGCCCCGTGTCCAGTGGGCACGGGCCCGTGTCCATCCACTTTCTCTTTCTTCATTTAATGCAGTTTGTCTGTCTTAGTTGACCACGCCCCCGTGTCCGCTAGACACGGCCCCGTGTGCAGAAGCGTATCTGTATAATCAAGATTTGCTTGGATTCAGCGAATCTTAGCGTTGACCACGGCCGTGTGGAGCTGGGCACGCCCCCGTGTTGGGAAATAGAAGCTTCTACAACTTTGTCTTTTCTGCAGACACTTGGGCACGCCCCCATGTCCGCTGGGCATGGGGCGTGTTCAGCCTTCTGAAATCTTGTTTTTGCTTGGGAAGATGCTGTCAAGGGGCCGGGCATGCCACGTTTATTCCTTTTCTTGTATTTGTGTTAGATTTAGCTGCAGTTTTGTTTCTTTTGTTCATTTGAGCTCATTTAATCCTGAAAATACAAAAGGAAGACAAAAGCACACTTTTTCCAACATTAGTACTAAAAAAAATGTTAGTTTTATGCCTCATTTGATGTAATTTATATGTTGCATTTTACACACATCAAATGTGTAGAATTAAGGTTCATGTTGATCAACTGTTGTTAAATGGGGGTCAATGCCCCTTTTATACTGAGTCAACAAAAATAAGCCATGTCATTTAACAGGTGGCAGTCACATCACCCATATATGTTACGACGTTTGGTTAATTTAACGGTGGAGTATTTTACAAAAAAATGGAGGAGTTCGGATTATTATCGGCTAATAACTGACTTGGATTATTATCGGTAAAAGTTAAAAAAGTGGGATTATTTATTTCCAATTTGCCTAAAAACCTTTTATATAACAAATTTATTAAGTGTCATGTCAATGTTCATTTTTATATACAGATTTTGATGATTGTATTTGTTAATAAATTACATTATATTTTATTCTATTAGTATAATATACGAGTTTATTCCACCGTGCAATGAATATGTTTTTTTAAAACATAACTTTTTGTTACTAATTATACAAATTACATTTATCAACCTGCGTAATACGCAAGATTATAACCTGTGATAAATATATCACATATATTTAAGGATATTGGATTTTAATAAATTCTTATAAAAATAACAACTTAATTCATGACATATATTTCGGTAGAAAATAATACTCAAATATAATTACTAAATGTTTATAACTACAACAATAATAATAATAACACCTAAATACGATTAAGTATTATCAAAGGTAATACCTTTAAACATCTGGGTTTAAGTGGAGGTTTTGGGTTCAAGTCCCACAGACGACAAAGATTAAAATGAATTTGTCGTTAAATAAATTACTTAACTATATAATTACGAAAATTTAATAATAATAATAATACCTAAATATAATTAAGTATATAATTAATAAATATTTATTGTTATCATAATAATTATAACAACCCAATTTTAATAAGTGTTTAACATAAATCGGGTTAGATTACGCTGTCCAAAAAAGGCTTGATGACGCCATCCACATCACCCAATTTATATAATCTTAAACATAAAGGTCGGTGGGTAGACCAAATGACATACCTGCCCCTCATTTGTCTTATTTACCTTTACCTTCTCATTTCTTTCTTCCAAACATCTTTCTCTTTCTTTTCCAGACCTTTCATCATTCTGCTCTCACTATCTCCATCTTGCTTGCTCTCGCCTCTTGCAACCATTGCTGCTATCAGGTTAGTATTAAATTACTTTTCTTCTCTTTCGTCTTCTAGGTTTTCTGTTGAAGCTGGGTATTAGGTTGAGAGAAACTGAAGAAACTGAATTAGGGTTTGTAGAGTGTGTTTGACAAAAGAAACTATGGCAGATCTTTAACAAAAACACTGAATTAGGGTTTGTAGAGTGTGTTTGACAAAAGAAACTATGGCAGATCTTTAACAAAAACCCCAAAACAAGAAAATCTAAAAGTACAAATTGGCCAACCAAAAGACGGGTTTGTGGCTAAAAAAGAAATTGGTGATGGTCGGTCTGTGAAACGGGATCAAAACTATCATCAATATGCAAGAATGGTTGTGATATAGAAGATGGTAATGTGACTGATATATCTGGGTTAAATGGTTCTCTTTCTTTCTTTTTTTTTTTTTTTTTTTTTTTTGGGATAAATAGCTTCACTCAAGTTCTAGATATATAATAGAAGATTTATTAAGTCCTGTAAGTTTTTTTTTTTTATGTAAAATTAGTTTTCTTTAAACCGGTAATATATTAAAAAAGGGCCGATTGGTTTATGATTTTTGTTGTTGCTGTTTTGTTACTCCACATTGCCCACTCAAGCCGATTCAATTTTGTTTTGTTTTCATCTTGAGCTGGGGACTTTGTCTTCCATTTCGCAAAAACCATGAGGTTGTGAAAGGCAAGGCAGGCTGGGGGTTAAAAGGTCAAGTGGGTGAAAGTGAAGAAGGGGCAACACCAGTCAAGATATTGCCTTCTTTGACGGGCAACGCCCATTTAATGTATGGATGGGGTGGTGTGCTTGCCCTCCCCTCTCCACGCCCCAACTCCGTTGCGTCCTAATAAGCCACTTGGGTTGTAGCCAAGTAGAGTGGTAAGAGGTAAAATGATCTCTTGGAAGAATACCCAAGTTTATACCTCGGTAACATATATTTTAGGAATAGTAGATGGGTTACGTATTTGTTAATTTTTTTTTTCTTACTGAACCGATTAAAGATAAATATCAGTATATCACCAAACTTATCACACTAAAGTTTTAGTTTTAACTCATCATAACTATCCTGTGATCTATCTTTTATATTATAATAAAAACTAGCTATTAGACCCGCGCGTGTTGCGGCGCGGGTATATTGGAAACATCAAATGGATTCAAAGTTAAGGAGGTATAAAAATAGAGTAATAATACGATAAAAACATAAAGTTTAAAACTTGACGGGGTGGTGCCGGTAAAAATTGGAGTAATAGTGCAAGGAGTAAAAATGGAAAGTTGAAAACTTGAGGGGGGGGGGGGGTGGCATTAAAAATGAAGTAATAGTGCAAAGGCGTAAAAAGCAAATGATAAAATTCAAAGCTTGAGGGGTGTAAAATGAAGTAATAGCGCACGGGTTAAAATGCAAATAGCGCCCCCGCTTTAGCCAAAGCGGGGCGTTTAGGGTTAGTTTTCAGACAAAAGGTGATGTGACAGTGGTACGCGTGACACCGAAAAGCGGGGCGTTTTGTGGTATGTGTGAATAGACAAGGGGCGTGTGTGAATAGTCTGGTCCTTATATAAATTAAGCATGAAATCTAAAAAATCTTCATGCTAAAGTATATTTGATTGATTTAAAGAGTGCGAAAATATTTTAAATAGGTTAAAAAAGTTGAATTAATCAATTCATACTTTAAATAGTTAAAAAAAAGTTGAATTAATCAATTCATACTAAATGTTCATAGATTGTTTTTATTAAGCTTAAAAGTTTGTTTAAGGTAATAATAGTTTATTTATTACTGATCTATATTTGTTTCAATAACTAATATTTTTAAAATAACGTGTATTTTTCAACTCTATAAACTATTTCGTTATCATGGATTTCATTTATGATATTCAATGGCATTCTTAAGCAAATTGAAGCTGGGTATTATTTGCAATTTTTATTTTAATGCGTTAAGATTGGTGTGCATAACTATGGAGTTTTGATTGTTTATCAAATCTACAGGGGTTGATGATTTACATACGTGTGGATCACTATAGTCAAAAGATTCAATGAGTGATTCATACTTTGTTTTGTTAGTCTACATGTGTAGAATGATTATTGTTTCTTTTTATTTTAGGGGCTATGATGATAACTTACTCTTTGTGCACTGTTCAGTGTTGGCATGTATTTGTCTGTGCTTTTACATCACAATCGGATTATGCAGCCATGGTGGTTTATCCTCTTCATTTTGAAGATGAGATATTCTGTGTCTTGGCGGGGCAGCCGACATGCTGTGGTGTTTAAGTGCTTGCATCACAATCAGACTATGCAGCCATGGCAGTTTATCCTCTTCATTTTGAAGATGCGGTATTCTGTATCTTGGCGGGGCATATGCTTCACATATCTGAGCCTCATTGTTCCTTTGTTTTGTATGCTAACGGTCCTTTGTTGACATTGTCCTTTAATTTTTTCCCTACTTGAATAGTTTTCGCTTTATGCTTAGGTTGAATGCCTCTTCGTGTGATTTACTTTACTTTGACAAAGTGATTGGGCAATATACTCATGCTATGATGCTAGGAGATGGTCGCCTGATATCACATGGCAACCAGTAGGTTTGTAATCTGTTTTGGGTTTGTTTTCTTCTAGGTGAAATGCTCAAAAGGTACCACAAAACTCCACCAAATGTAAGTTAATTAATTATGTTTCAGATTCGTAGGATTCATAGATGTAAACTGTTCATACCAATCTATCACTGACTTGGTTATTAGTTGCTAAATCACACCAACATAATTTGAAATTAGTAGTCGAATAGTTGTTTTTATTTCTTTGTTTGTTATTTTTTTGGGCTTTTCAAATTAACTTTAGTTTGTATTATTGTGTATTGAATCAGCTTGCAAAGCTAGGATGGGATCCCAGGTGTCACTTCAAGGTATTTTTTGGTTTATTTCTTTCAAAGGTAAATTCACACGTCACGCGTGGCGCGCCACACATCAATGTCATCATCGTCGCGTGTGTGACGTGATGTTGCCGCCGCAACGCGCGGCGCGGGTAAAAACCTAGTATTATCTTATTACTAAAGTATATAATTACGAAATATTCATATAGTTATGACGACGACGACGACGATGATACCCAAATATAGTCGGTGTTTAAGACATATTGGGTTGGATTGCATTTTTCAAAAGAGCCTACGTGTCATCCACCACATCGCACGGACCAACCCACTACTAATTTATCATATCCTAATACTTTATGTCGATGTGTTGTGTACGCGCACGATATTTGTTGGGGTGTTTTTTCCCTCTTATTTATGTTCCCATTCCACTAATAGCGTGTTTGTAACACGTTATGTGGGTGCTAACTATTTGGTAGAGTCCGGTTTTAAATAGATTTTCTTTGGCCGTTAAAAATAGAACTAATAGCGGGTTTGTGACCACCTACCAAAGAATAGAAGTCGATGATCTCTAACATAACGCAACATTATCTTCTCTTTGCGTACTCCACGTCAAGTAAGTTTTGTAGCTATTAGTATGAAAACAGAATAGTGATATATACATGTAACAAATCATCAACAATACTTATCTTGAAAACATACTACTATCTACAAGATATCAACCATATATAATACATTTTACATCGATCACTAGTTGTTTTAATCGATCTAACTCTTTTTATCGATTAAATTGTGTATTGGAGGGTTTCTCCTGGCCGGAGAGTAATCCATCCCCGTTAAGTCTATGACATCCGGAAAAGTCTCCTCGCTTCCAACTCGCGCATGAGTGAACTTTAGGTCTGTTTTCGAACCATTCTTGTATTTCTATACATGAGAAATAAAATCGTTAAAGATTTTTCTTGGATTTTTTAATTATTTTTTGCTCATATGCAGAAAATAAACTAACCCTGGTGGTTGAACTTGAAGATATTGTTTTTGCCATAAGTTCTCTATTTATTCCTGCAATTAAAACAGATATTGATTAAAAGAGAGAAAATTTGAACACGCGTAAATGGAATAATAAATCAACTTAAATTTAGATTGAACCACTTTTTTATTAATAGGTGTGTGGGGATACTTTTGATCTAATTAATGGGGTTGACTAAAAACTTAAGGACAAAAATTTCATTCATGATTCATAATTTCATATAACTTTCGAACCTTCGGTGCTTCGAGAATTTTGAAATATATATATATTCTGACAAATGTTGTAGCTCATTTGATTTATATTATTTTTAAGAGTAATTACTTTTTGAGTACTTGTGTTTCAGTGGTTGTATCCACTTGAGTCCAAAATTAAAAGATTTAACACCTTGAGTCCCTAACTATTCATTTTATAACGTTTTGAGTCTCTGTGGTTTAGTATTTTAACCACTTGAGTCCAAAATCACAAGTACAAGTCTTAAAAGTTGGACTCAAAATGTTATAAAATGAGTGGTTATGGACTCAGGGCGTTAAATTTTTTTATTTTAAATTTAAATGGTTAAAATCACTAAAATACCAGGACTAAAAAAGTAATTTACTCTATTTCTTAACTCATTTAATACATGGCCAAAGTAGGGTATTAACCAGGAGTGCACGTCGAGGCGCTTGAGAGTTACTTTTGACTGGTTCGCTAAAATCTTAAATTTTGAGTTAAGTTTAAAAATGTGTGAGCTTAAATTGAAGCTCACTAAATAAACAAGTAACAGCCTAGTATACTGCCTTTGTCCCCCTAGCGTTTGACACGTTCGGCTCCTTGGCGTCGGAGGCGGTTCGGTTCTTGGCTAGAGTTCAGCGTGTGGTCCACAGCAACTTTTCGACCCCCCAGGGGCGAGGCTTTGTTTTTAGTAGATTAGGGTTTTCCATTCAGAAGGGGATGGCGGCACAGTTTGTTGCCCGTCTACCTGTTATTCTTATGTAATTTGCCGTGTTGATTGGAATGAAATATATATATCGTATAGCCATTACATAATTAATATAGATAATAAAATAAATAATATATTATGTAAAAGTACAAAAAAGATAGTTATGTGTGTATATATAATCTAATTAACAAATAAATAACAGACGAGATGATCTCGAGTTTGAAAACTTTCTCACCAACCGAGTTCGAGCTTTGGATATAGATCATTTGAACTAATCTACCTTATATAACTAAGAAACTAAGTAAATTTTAGGGTTTTAATGGTGTCTAGGTAAGGTGAATAGATGGTCATGTCTTGGGCCATGGTAATCTTCATGAATCTTTGGTAACCAGTGGCCATAAGAACTTAATCTTCTCTTCTTTAAGATGGTACCTGATGAAGGCTCAGTAACCATGGCGGATTCGACGTCTGGATTGCTTGATAAACTCTGCATTAATAATCGCAATCAAATCAGAAATCAAGATAAAAAAATAAATAAAATTTTCAACATAAACTCATGATTAGATATTAACCTCGGTGATGATTTCTTGATGGTTCCTATCTAATACAATACTTTTTCCCAGCCTGATACCTTCACAATAAAAGCATAATATGTTTCCATTAATCCACAACTTCTTGGTTGTTGTTGGGTCACCTTTTTAATACAACTTTTTAAAAATATATGAAGTATGCTTTACTGGATTTTGAAACATTAACATTGTTTGAGATATTATCATATATCTAATCATGGGTGTCAATCATTTCGGATGACGGGTTGACAGATTTCAAGTTATTGGTTGAATTGATGAACCCATATATATTTATTCTTTAACCCGGAGACACTTTAAATCATTTAACTAGACCCGTGTAACCCATTTATTCAAATGAGTCAACCAAATTGACAAGTTGGCGGGATGTAAATAGTTTGTAATCAAGCTATAAACCGGTTAATAGGTTATAAAATGGATGTCGAGTTGTACTAAATAGTGTAAAACTAAATGGTAGGAGAGTTTACGTTATATGTATTTTTGTTTTTAGTTTTAAACGAGTTGACGGATCTCAACCTAATCCACTTACCAACCCCAAAGATGATTTTATCCTTGTCATGTTTCGGGTTGTGCCATGATATATAGCGAGTCTTTGAGACTTGAGACATCCGACTGGCTGGAACCTTTGGGTTCAAAGCCTTTGAATAAAATCATATGTTCTTGAGTGATTTGATTGTTTCCGTTGTTTACATCAATTTAATTACATATATATGTAGCCATTAATATACAAAAAACTTCATGCCCATTAACAAAGTATATATAGAGGGGCAGAATGTTTGTTTGACATCCATTGGTCAAAGAAAAACAACGTTTTTATATTTAAAAAAACACACACAAACGAGTGTGTGGGTGTGTGAGTGGCAATTGAGCATACCTTGAGCTTCATAAAGGAAAATGTGGATAACTAAGAGATAGCACATCAAAGAAGGCTTCATTTTATCTCCAGTGACTTCTTGAATGAAAGAGGTGAATCTGCAAATGTTGTTCAATAATATTATTATACCTTCCTGAGGTGAATGAAATTAATAGGAGAGTGCAAATTGATGGTGGGTTTGGAGACCTATATATACACACATATAAATGAGGTTTAGGACCCATATCTTATTGATGACCAATAAGGTAATGCAATGTGTTATAAACATATCAATTCAATTCTCTAGTATTTAGACCACAAGTTTTGTATAGAGTAAGCTTACGTTTTGCTTCCTACGGTTTGGTCGTTTTAATGGTTTTTTGTCCAAATTCTTTAAAAATAACCATTTTACTCCAATAGTTTACTATTTTTTTCCATTTTGCTCCATAGCCTTAACTCCATCCATAATGTCTGTTAACTAAAAGGGCATTTTAGTAATAATAAGAATAATAGTAAGGGCATTTATGATTAATATATGTTCTTAATTAATATATTAATAAATAATAAATAACAATTATAAACACTTGTCTGCACACTCTCCTTGTCTGCACATTCTACTCCCAAACCCTAGAACCCAAATTCACTGTAGCCACCACCATACATCACCACTGCATCCTTCCACCACCATCTCAAGTCGGTGCACCAAAATACAGATGTCGTTGCTGCTGTTTATGTCGGAACCCTAACTCATTGGACACACCACGCCGACCACCACCTGGACACACCACGCCAACCACCACCGCTCACCGGCTACCACCACCGCCATCTCTGACCCGTCTCAATCACCACCCTCCGGTCGGTTACCACCACATTTTCCGGTTCCGAATCAATTCTATGAGAAAGATGAGGAGAAAAAATGAATAGATCTTGTGACTTGTTGCTGATAACACGAGTAGACAAAAGGAGGGTTTTTCTAGATATGGTTTCATGGATTTCTTGTTCAGATCTTCAAACGAAAGGAGGGTTCACTTTTGGTATGCAAGCATGATAACTTATATGTTGTTCTTTAAAGCCAAAAATCAAGCATTTTTGATAAATGCTTTGACTTTCGGTTTAGACCTTAATGGTCCAGCCATTGTTCGAGACGAACATGGCTACGTGATCGTAATTAGGTAGGTGTTAATCCCTCAAAAGGGCACCTCCTGAAAATCACGTTTACTAGGTCAATTGACGGGTCAAAGTTATATTGTTTAAAAAGTCAAACGGGTCAGATTTCGTAAATGTTGTAATCTGATAATGTTGATGTTATAAATCATGTTTTGACACTTAAACAAGTTGGTAATAATTATTAGAACATGTATAAACATGTTCGGCTCATCAATTCCAGTTTTAAGGTCGGTTCGCAACCAAAAGTCGCAAAGTTTGACTTCTGCTTTGACTTTCGATTCTGACCAGATTTAGATTAGTTACCTATTCATTTAAGGTTACGATATGATCGTAATTTAATGTAGCATAACCCTCTAAGGTTATATTACATGATCATAATCATATTCTAAGTTTTTGTTCAAGTTCCGTTATTATGCCATACTTTGACCGAAATGCCCATTTTTATAAGAAATAAGGTTTTAATCAATAACGAAGTTGCAAATGGTTTACCTACTGATATGTTAATGTAATTAACATATTTTGATATTATTAAACTGATCATAAACTGAGGTTTAGTATAAGATCGTAAATTATGTTTTATAATGACCAAATTACCCTTTTGGCACTTAGAATGGTTTTAAACATAATTTATCATATCAAACTCATTACCTACTGATATAATATCATAATTAAAATATTTTGGGATATCAAAACAGTCCCTAACCTGAGTTTATATCCAAGTTCTTGAATTATGTCCTAATATGATGTAAATGCCCTTTTGGCACATAACATGGTTTTAAACCATAATTCTCATATAAAACTAATTACCTACTATTATGTTATAGTAAATAACATATTTTGACATTATGAACCTGTTCATAACATCTGTTTTGATATAAGATCGAATATTACGTCATATAAGGACCAAAACGCCCTTTTGGTGCATAGTGGTTTTTAACCGTAACTATCAAACAAAACTTGATACCTACTGATGTTATAACTTATTTATAATGTTTTCACAGTAGGTACATGATCTTAACTCAGATTTCCAAATAAGTTTTCAAACTATGTTCATAATGACCAAAATGCCCCTTCGGTGCATAGTTTGGTCTTAAATCATAAAGCTAACATATGCTTGATTACTTACAGATATTATATCACAAATAAAGTATTTTTACAGAATGATCATGTTTATAACATCAGTTTATACGCAAGTTCCTTCAATACGTCGCTTAATGACCAAAACGCCCTTATGAGGCATAGTTTGATTTAAAAAACCTTCATGGGCATATAAGTTGATATCCTATTGGTATTACAACTTATTTAAAGTATATTGGCATATAGAACTTGTTTATGACTCATCCGGTTACCCGATATCGCTGATACGCGTACGGTTAAGCATATGTAATAAGTTTACGTAAGTTTACCAATAAGTTTACGCGTACGATATCGCTGATACACCTTATCATTTTTATCTCAAATTCTAGAATGTTATTTGTTTACCCATATTATACAAGTCTTAGTACTTGTTGGGTTTAAACTACATTCTATTCCAGTCATCGCTTAATCAAGCGTGTCGTGCTGTTTTCGATATTTTAAGTTAACCGGTCCAAGTCTACGACTTGAATAGGACCCGTTAGCATTCTAATTGGTTATTTATACCATCATTCCAGACTAGAGACTTTCAGTAAATTGCTACCTACTCTTTGTCAATTGATTCACGGCTGAGTTATTTATAAACCTTGCATATTAAGACAAGTATTAACTCAGGTAAATACTCTTAACAAATTTTCCCTACACGGGCTTAGGATACGGTAAATTATTACCGCTTGGTCGGGTATGGGATCATATGCTGGATTGTGGCTACAAAATCTTAATAACCCGTTTTAATCTGTTTTGTCTGATAACTTAAACATTGGGGTTTAATACGACCGTATCCAGGATATCCTTGGCTCATTTAAGTTACTAATAGCCACGACCAAGCTCGGGGTGTAGGCATACACCTGACAGATGCTTAATGCTAATATAAAATGTTTTCTTACCCATTACATGGGGATACCCCTCCGCGGGTTTAAGTGGTGTGTCGGTTAATCAGGTCTCGGTGTTTAGTACCGGGCCCCATATGTATTGACAGGCATGTAAAACTATATACAAGATCATTTTGAATTGTCCAAAGTTATTTATAAAAATATGTGCCTTGTGTAAACTGACGTATTTTCAAAAGACTAAGTCACAGGTGCAAGTACGTAAATAGGCTGGAAGTTGCTCGGAAATGCTAGAAGAGGAATTTGCAACTCCTTTGCATAAAGCCTATTAGTCTGTTGATCTCTCTTTGTACATTTTATGATTCGCCTGTGGATGTTTATTATTACGAGTTGTCTGTATATTATTTGAACATTTGGACTTTTGGTTTGTAATAATATTTTAAATTCCAAGACTTCCGATGTGCTATATGTGATTGTTTGACTGTGACAATACCAATCTTACGTCACGATACTCCCCACCCGGGCCCACCAGGATTTGTGGTAAATATCGGGGTGTGACAGGTTGGTATCAGAGCCAGCGTTTAAGTGAATTAAACACTAGCCTTTTGTGTTTAATCTCAAATGACACAGTAGCATATTCCTTAGACTTCTGAGTCTAGGCAAATGACCTAGGATTTATCTTTATTTAGTGCATATATATTGTTTTCTTTCATTTTTGAAAGGTTTGCTAAATTTAAAATGCCGCCAAGACGTCGAGGAATGGGAAGAGGCAATGGTCCAATGAGGGGAGGACCTTCAGGACACGTAGGACCTTCAAGATACATACCATCCCCCTCTTTTAACTCGGATCGCTTTCAGGATTGGGGGAATTCTTATTCATCCGCGTGGCATTCTGTTGACTCGTCACCCTCGTATCACCATTCATACCACTCGCAGCATTCCCATTCTCACCATTATTCGCACCACTCGCATTCGCATTCCTTCAACAGGTCTTTTTACCCAAATCAGTACATTAACACTCCTCCAGCTACGCAGAACCAGTTGGAGCAAAACGTCAACCAAAACATGGATGTGGACGAAGATCTAGATTCAGAAATGCCACCATCGGGGTTGGCAACTCACCCAATCGAGATCTCAAGTGGTTCTGCTTCTTACGCGGGGTCACCATCCCAATGTCCTAATGACTGGGACAATTACTGGAGTCAATTCAAGTTTGAATACACTCCTTCATACTATTCTCCTTCACCGCCACCGCCTTCTCCACAAGAGGATGTGCATATGGAACCGGTGGAGCACCCACAACCATCACCAGCTGTGGAACAACCACAGCCACCTCTTGTGCTGTCAAGGAAAAAACGTGGCGCGCGCATGTCTGTATGCATGGGACCGCGGTTGAGTCCGTTACCACCATTGCCCCCATCTTACCCACCTATTCCTGAGGACCCACAAATGGGTGGACCCTCCAACACTACACCTGTGGTTGACCCAACACTTGCGACGTTTGCTCAGCCACCACCAGTGGGTTTTGACAACCCAATTCCTTCGTATCCAGCTACGTCTGGGTATAACCCTTTTGAACCTTCTCCGCCGGTAGATTTTAACTACCAGGCACCTTTGTACGACCCTTATTTGCAAGCGGTCGTATATAATGCCTTTTATCCATCTCCTTTCCCACCTACTTATCCATCTACTGGTTATCCAAGTTATGGATACCAGTATCCAGTTGTGCCTCAGCCACATCCACTGCCACCACAACAACTAGAGGCCATTAATCAGGCCTTGGAAAGGGTGCAAGACGTTCAGCGACATGGTGAGAAAAGTGAGAAATAAACAAGTAAATTTTTCAAGAAGCTCACTAAATTAATTAAGGGAAGGAAAGATGAATGAAGGCTTTCTTTATTTATCATGTATTGTATTTGTTTATCTTTTTAGTCCCTGGGTGGACATGTTTATCTTTTTAGTCCCTGCGTGGACTTGTATTTCTTTTTAGTCTCTACGTGGACAAGTTAGTTAAGTCTATTTCAAGTCCTATTTAAGGCACGTAATATAATTTCCTATTGTTTAATGGAAAAATTTTGGAGTTATTATTATTATATATGTATTCATTGCATCTTTTTCAAGCGATCGTCTCGATTTTAATTCGAACTTTATCGATCCGCTAGTTAATTCCAAAAGATCTTCTTAATGGTTTACACCAGCCAAGTGGCAAGTCCACATTAATTGGCAATTTTAATTGATGGTTAAGGATGAATAGCCCTTCTGTCATGGTAGTTAAGGAAGATTATCCCTTCTATCCTGAGGTGGTGAACTATGTTCAAGCCTCCAAGCCTTTATGGTCAATGCGACCATGGCTTTATTGTTTAACCATTAAGACAATTATTCTATGTTAACATTCAAGTAATGTTAACACTCCTGGCAGTGTGACTTGAGGAACCACGCTAGCCGTCAAGGTAATGGACTACGTCCAAACCTTCATAGCCTATATGATCAAGTTAGATCATGGCTAATATCATCAATGCGATGATCATATTATAAACATCCTTAGTGATGATTTGCCTATGGGCCATATTACAACGTCAATTTTGACAACGACAGTTGTGGTCTATGACCCCCTGTCCAAAGGTGATGAACTATGTTCAAACCTTAAAGCCTCTTGATCAAATGAGATCGCGGCTTATATATATTTTTTAAAATGTCCTTCGTGACAAGGCCTTTGCGCCATATCTTTTTATGTCCTTCGTGACAGGCCTATATGCCATATTTTAATGTCCTTTGTGACGAGCCTTTGAGCTATTTAGTATTGTCAATCGACAACGACAGTCGTGACCTTATGATCCACTGTCTAATAGGTGATGGACTATGTCCAAACCTTAAATGCCATTGATGGTCTTTTTGTGACCTAGGCTAAAACATATTGAATTACTTTCAAACAATATTCGTTAGAAATGTAAATAGCCTATATGTTTTAATGATACCATGGCTTGTTAAGTCATCAAATTATATGACCAATTATTTTATTGCAGTTGAGCAATTGATTATTTTTGGTGTTTAGTACTGGGCGCCATATGTATTGACAGGCATGTAAAACTGTATACAAGATCATTTTGAATTGTCCCAAGTTATTTATAAAAATATGTGCCTTGTGCACTTAAAACAATTTTGAAAATGTTTTCAAAATGTGTCGGTTGATTGTATCTATCAGTATAAACTGACCTTTTTCAAAAGACTAAGTTACGGGTGCAAGTACGTAAATAGGCTGGAAGTTGCTCGGTAATGCTAGAAGAGGAATTTGCAACTCCTTTGCATAAAGCCTATTAGTTTGTTGATCTCCCTTTGTACATTTTATGATCTGCCTGTGGATCTTTATTATTACGAGTCGTCTGTATATTATTTGAACATTTGGACATTTGGTTTGTAATAATATTTTAAACTCCAAGACTTCCGCTGTGCTATCTGTGATTGTTTGACTATGACGATACCAATCTTACGTCACGATACTACCCACCCGGGCCCACCGGGATTTGTGGTCAATATCGAGGTGTGACAGGTTGGTATCGGTAAATTCAGACAAAGCAAACAACATTAGCAACAATAATAATGATGCTGCAAATGTAAATCGAAATGCTGATCGACGCGGCAGTCGGAATGCTCCAAGTCCCTATCTAAACCACATTCATCAGCTTGCAGTGAGAGCCCAGTTCACTCTTCAACTGCGAAGAGTGAACCCAAGAAGCTAGTGCTTCAAGATAAACCACGTTCTTCTACGAGTAGTTGTACTTATAAATACTTCATCTCATGCAAGCCCAGAGACTTCAACGGAGAGAAAAGAGCGGTTGATGCAATGCGATGGCTAGATAAGATGGAGACGGTAGTTGATATCAGCGGTTGTACTGATCGTGATGTTGTGAAATTTGTTTCACAATCTTTCAAGGGTGATGCCCTCACATGGTGGAAAGCCGTGATCCAGTCCATAGAGAAGATCCCATTGTATAACCTTGAATGGTCCAAGTTTGTGGACCTGATTAAAGAGACCTACTGTCCACAGCATGAAGTGGAGAAAGTAGAGTCAGATTTCCTGACTTTTACAATGAAGAATATGGATTGTCGGAAGTATGTGACCGACTTCAACTCTATTTCAAGGTTAGTGCCTTATCTGATCACTCCTGAGCCTAAACGTATTGCGCGTTTCGTAGGTGGTTTGGCACTCGAAGTAAAGGGCATGGTGAAGGCTTCTAAGCCTACCTCTTACCGGTCCGCTATGGACCTAGCACTATCACTCACCCTGGATGCGGTGAGAAACAAATCGGTTAGGACTAAGACCGATGGTAAGAGGAAGAGGGAGGAGGACACCTCCCATAAGTCCAACAAGAATAAGAAAGGTAAATCTGGGTTCAACAAGAACCAAGGGAGGTCTGATGAGAGACCAACTTGCAAGACCTGTAACCAAAGACACTGGGGACAGTGTCATTCTGACCCACAGGCAAAACCCTGTGACATTTGCAAGAGAGAATGGCATAAGACCCTAGAATGCAAGGATCTTAAGGATGTCGTATGCTACGGTTGTAATGAAAAGGGGCACATTAAGACCAACTGCCCTAAGAATGCCAAAGGAAACACTTCTAAGCCTAGAGAGGCTAAAAAGGGAAATGCCTGGGCCTTTCAGATGAATGCTAGGGAGGCTGTGAATGACACCAACGTCATAAAGGGTATGTTCCTAATAAATGATATCTTTGCTAGAGTTCTGTTTGATTCGAGTGCTGATAAGTCATTTGTAGACCTTAAGTTTAACAAACTATTAAACTTACTGATAAGGACTCTAGATAATATGTATGAGTTAGAACTTGCTGATGGAACCATAGAAACCGCATCTTCTATTCTTGATGGATGTTCCATATCCATTAAGAATTATTCTATTCATATCTCCCTTCTGCCAATGAAATTGGCGGGGTTTGATGTGGTTCTAGGCATGGATTGGTTATCGCATAACCAAGTCCGCATTGCCTACGACAAGAAACTCATTGAGGTTAAAACCCATTCTGGTGAAATGATCACCATCCAAGGAGATATACACTATGGATTTCCCGAAAAAGTGTCATTACTCAAAGCATCCAAGTGCCTGAAGGGCGGATGTGTCATTTACATGGCACAGGTGACGGTAGATGAACTGAAGCCCAAGATTGAAGATATCTTTGTCATCTCTGATTATCCCGATGTCTTCCCTAAAGAACTACCTGGTCTACCTCCTGAGAGGCAAGTAGAGTTTAGGATCGACATCCTACCTGGAGCTGCACCGGTTGCAAGGGCCCCTTATCGGTTAGCACCGACGGAGATGAAAGAACTGAGGACCCAACTGGACGATGCTTAATATACCTCGAGCTGCGTCGGTTGCAAGGGCTCCTTATCGGCATACACCTGACAGATGCTTAATGATAATATAAAACGTTTTCTTACCCACTACATGGGGATACCCCTTCGCGGGTTTAAGTGGTGTGTCGGTTAATCAGGTCTCGGTGTTTAGTACTAGTCCCCATATGTATTGACATGCATGTAAAACTGTATACAAGATCATTTTGAATTGTCCTAAGTTATTTATAAAAATATGTGCCTTGTGCACTTAAAACAATTTTGAAAATGTTTTCAAAATGTGTCTGTTGATTGTAATTACTAGTGTAAACTGACGTATTTTCAAATGACTAAGTTACAGGTGCAAGTACGTAAATAGGCTAGAAGTAGCTCGGTAATGCTAGAAGAGGAATTTGCAACTCCTTTGCATAAAGCCTATTAGTCTGTTGATCTCCCTTTGTACATTTTATGATCCGCATGTGGATCTTTATTATTACGAGCCGTCTGTATATTATTTGAACATTTGGACATTTGGTTTATAATAATATTTTAAACTCCAAGACTTCCGCTGTGCTATCTGTGATTGTTTGACTATGACGATACCAATCTTACGTCACGATACTCCCCACCCGGGCCCACCGGGATTTTTGGTAAATATCAGGGTGTGACAATACGTCACACGCCTCGGGGTGAAATCCGCGTTTGGTATCTTGGGGGTGTGACAGGAAACCCGTGTCGGCCCGAGCCGAGCCGACCTTGTTTTGATCCAAAACCTGCCCCGTGCCGAAGTCCGTCCAGTCATGAAACTCAAATCGAACTGAGCCTATTCCAATCCAAAACCCGTTTCGTGTCGTAACCCGTCTCATACGGATACTTGTGTCGGCCCAAAACCTATTTCGATCAGAAACCTGTCCCGTTTTTTTAATAAACTAACCCACATCGACCCATTTCTTTAAGATACTATCCCACATCGACCCATTTCTTTAAAGTTGTCGACCCGCTTTGATCCAAAAATAACAAGATGGAATTTCAACTGACCTATTGTGACTTATTTAGTTAAAATATTTTACCTAAACTAACCCATATAATTTTAAAAACAACCCAAACTGACCCACTTAGAAGGCTTTGGGTCAATATTGACCCCTCTAAAGCTTGACACGAATAGTACTTTGCTAAGATTTTTTTTATTATTTTGTTTCTTTTGTTAGATGATAATATTTTCTTTAAGCTAATAGGAAATTTTGTTTTAGATAAAGTTTTTCTTTTCTTAATAAGGGTGAGGATCAAATAGAAAGTTTATTTTGGCTAGGAAGGATAGGAAGCAATAGGATTATGACATGTGGCAAAATTTAAAATAAAGAGAAAGGGTATTTTAGTCAGTCGTATCCTTTCTTCTTCCTTCTTCTCCCCAGTAACTTCAAAACCCACCATCTTCAACCTTTTCTTCACTTACTATCTCAATAATCACTACATTATAGTACGATTTTCGTCATCAATCAATGATTCAAACACCCGATCCACGTGTTCTTCTGCCTTTTTTTGAAGAAAACCCAGTTTAATTTCATTCAAAATCTCATTTTTTTTCCCGTGATTTTGAAGATAATCACTCGATCCGTTCGATTCGATCGTTGATAAGTGTTTCTATTATTCAAATTTCGTCAATCGTTGAAGAAATCAGCTTCGATCCATGTAAGAAATTCTTTAATTTCATTTTTACGATCTGGGTTTTTGATTTAGTCATTGCGTTTTACGATCTTGGCGAGGGTCCGGGGGGCAGCGCCCCTGCCCCTGGCGGGGTCCAAGGGGCAGAGCACCTGGCTGGGGTCGATTAAATTACTTTAATAAAAATGTATGAGAAAATTTAATTTTCTGTAAATTTGCCTCTGGAAAACTGCATTCGTAGACAGTTTTTACCTCTGTAAATTTACAGTTTTTAATTTGCTGTAAATTTGCTGTAAATTGTCCTGGTTCAATGCGTTTTAGAGAGAACACTTCCTTTGGTGTTTTTATGCCATTGCGTTTTAGAACTAAGACATTTTTATGTGTTTTCTGGCCATTGCGTTTTAGAAAAACACATTTTTGAAGTGTTTTTAGTCATTGCGTTTTAGAAAAACACATTTTTGAAGTGTTTCTGGTCATTGCGTTTTAGGTAAAACACATTTTTTGGTGTTTTCAGTCCATTGCGTTTTAGAGAGAACACTTTCTTTTGTTTTTTTAGGTCATTGTGTTTTAGAAATAAGACATTTTTAAGTGTTTTCTGGCCATTGCGTTTTATAAATAAGATATTTCTTTGTGTTTTTGGTGCATTGCGTTTTAGGTAAAAACACATTTTTATGTGTTTTCAGTCCATTATGTTTTTGAAAACAAACATTTTAAGTATTTTCTGGCCATTGCGTTTTAGAAATATGACATTTGTTTGTGTTTTTTGTGCACATTGCGTTTTAGGTAAAACACATTTTTATGTGTTTTCAGTCCATTGCGATTTAGAAAGTACATTTTCTTTTGTGTTTTTAGGCTATTGCGTTTTAGAAATAAGAAATTTCTTTTTGTTTTCTGGCCATTGCGTTTTACAAATAAGACATTTCTTTGTGTTTTTTGTACATTGCGTTTTAGAAAGTCTTTTTAGGTTTTTTTTCCATTGCGTTTTACGCAACTGGGTTTTTTCCATTGCGTTTTATGCAACTGTGTTTTCAAAAAAAAATTTAGAAAATATAGCAATAGTATACTCGTTTTAAAGATAAAAAACGCTCGTTTTTTGGTGCAATTTTTATTAAAAAAAAAATAATGTCGTATGAAAGAGCTATTAACATTTAAAAAATGGTGGGAATTGGAGGAGAGAGAAAATTATTGTCTTGGATTGACTAGAATGCCCCTAAACAAACCCACACGCCTCCTTTTTTTCCTTCAATTTCACTCATTTAATCTTAGCACTTGATTAAATAAATGGATGGTCAAGATTACTTCCTAGGCTTCCTACCCCAATAAACTTCCTATTATATCCTAACCTTTCTTAATAATATTAACTTGATCATAAAATTCATAATATTCTTTTGCTTGATATTTATCTAGTAATTTATGCTTATTAACTTTTTTTTGAAATTTTAATACGTAGTTTTGCTTATTTTTTATTACTTGAGATTCTGATATAGATTTTGCATGAACCAGTACTATGATTAATCGAATCGATTGTGATCGAACAACATAGGCACCAATAGTATCGATATTAACGGAAACGTTACCCATATTCGATTTTATGGTTTTCAATAAATGTAAATCTATTGATGTAAAACATGTGTTGATATGTTTTGGACATATCACTGATTTATTTTTTGGGCTTTCTCTTTTGATAGATATAGCGAATGTTGATACGGTAGCAAACCAAATTGCTACCGACTGAGCCCGCCGTGTAACGTGAGGGAAACACACTAGTATATATGATATTTAGGAAGTTTTCTAGAGGTATTTATGATATTTTGAATATTGATCATGGCACATATGATATTTGGAATGTTTTTTTGGGTTGGTGTGGGGATGTATGATATTTTGATGTTGGTTTGGGTGTGTGTATATATATTTAGGAAGTTTGTGGAAGTATATATAAAATACGTTGCAAAGTCAAAGGAAAACTACAACGTAAAGATAAACGGAAAAAATAGTCAAAACATTCAAACTAAGTGCAAAGATTTGATGTTAAAATCATTATCGATAAAAATAACAAAAACATGGTGAAAGTGTGAGGGTAAAAACATTACTAACCCTAAAAATAAAATAAAAGTTTGATAATTTTGAAGTTAGATGACATGTGTTATATAACAATAATTAAACTTTAATTGTAGAATTAATACCACGTACTCGGTTGATATGTATTGGCTACTAGAAAATTGATTTTTCACTCACGAAAAAAGTGTGCAGCTTGAACTTTTAAATAAGTGGGGATGAGAGACTCAATACATAGAAAATTTACACTATGAAACGAAAAAAACAACGGGGTACCCATGGCCCACACTAAGCTTCGACCTTGCGTATAAATAGTATATAGTTGGACGTATGAGACTCTAGAATACATGTAGGGCAAATGATTTCGGGACAATTGGTAAAGTAGTCTTAACAATAATGGCTTGGTTTTGGATGTAGGTAAGAAGTCAGCTTGCACATGTGGTTTTGGATGTAGGTAAGAAGTCAGCCTGCACATGTGCATGTCTTCTAATGGTCAAGTTCATGTTAATTATTTATGATCTACATGCATGTTTTGAAGGGACAACTACACGAGGAGGAAGGAAGTGCCGTCGTTTCATTTTGCAATTTTTGTCTTGTTTCATGGAACATTGAATCATCAATGTGAATAATTTGTGCCATGTCTTTTTATCATTTGTACCAAATTAGGTTAGTTCCCCCTAGTAAATAAGCGGAACCAAAGTTGACAAGTAGATCAATGATATTAGTTGGGGCAAGAGCAGGTGTCGTTTATGCCCTGCGGCATACCATCAGGAGTGAGGAGCATACTCCCGATCGCCCCACACCAAAATGTACCGTTTGAAACAATCCCCCCCCCCCTTTAAGAAACCCCTAATATATAGCCCTTAAAAACAAGTTAGCGTTGTAAAACATGAGTGAAATTGGGCCTTCGATTAGGTGTTTAGCCAATTACGTATTGGGGAAGAACACGTCTGCAATTCAAGGGACGGGCATGTCCCCAATTCAGAGGACGGATACGTCACTGACCCTAGAGAGAAACATGTACCCAGGGGCGGATCTAGATCACTTTTGTGGGTTCCCAGGAACCCATTCGTTTTGAAAAAAAATGGAAAAATTAGTGAGAATCTTGTATGATTTGGAAAAAAATAGTGAGAATTAGTAAGAATCTACCAAAAGGAACCCAGTGAAAAAAACTCTTAGATCCACCACTGCATGTACCTAATTTGGAGGACGAGTACGACAACAAACTTGAATGGTGTTTAAGTTGTGGGTCTATTCACATGGGTTGGTGCCCTTTAGCCAATATTGACATCGTGGGTTCATTTCGATGCATGGTCCAAGGGTGGCTAGTTTGCCCTTCAATTAATAGACAATGGTACATGGGGACTCATAGGTTCATTTGGCAAAAATGCACCACAAATCGCATGGATCACGTTTTATATAAGTTCCTTTTTGTAGTATTTTTTCCATGTCTTTGATAATCAATACACAAGGTTTCTTTTGTCAAGACAATACGGCTTGTCCAACGTTAATTAAACATATACAGTTTCTCATAAATTAATATATTGGTTGATATTAATGGTCTCCTATTTTTTTTTAGGGTTATTTGATTTTATCACCCTAAACTATTGGCTATTGGCCGCTGCCACCCCCAACTATCACTTTGACGTCCGTCACCTCTAACTTAACACTTAGTGTGTTCTGTCACCACATCGTTAACTGATCACTAACTTTAGATCACGTTGCAATACTTTTGGGGGTGTCATAGGGATCTTAGAAAGGTTTTAGGGATCTTAGGACACCCCAAATGTATACTAACAAGATCAAAAGTTAGTGATCAGTTAACGACGTGGTGACATAACACACTAAGTGTTAAGTTGGGGGTGGCGGGCGTCAAAGTGATAGTTGGGGGTGGCAGTGACCAATAGCCAATAGTTAGGGGTAATAAAATCCAATAACCCTTTTTTTTAAGTTGTACAGTTTTTCGTAATCTCGTCATATATGAGTTAGAAGTAAACTACATTTTTGTCCCTATGGTTTCAGAAAATTACGAATTTATCCACACTTTTTGTGTTTACTACCTAAGGGCACAATTTGCACTAATAAATTATCTCACCACTTAATTAACGAGGGTTAAGTTTGAGTGTCAAGGCAGTCACGTGAGCGTTTGAGTGTTAAGGGAGTCACGTGAGCACCACACCAACGTTAGTTTAGTAAAATCGCCCTTTTAGAAAATAAATCGTAAAAGAATACTTAAAAGTTGAAATTTATTTATTTAGTTATTAAGATATTTCAAGCCAATCATTGAATCTGATCGCATTTTAAGTATTTGTTTATATGGCTAGGAGTTGATTATGTTCAAAATTACTAAAAAGTGTAAAAAGTCATTAAACACCAAAATATCAATCATTAAACACACTCAAAACCCCCAAATAACAAAATAAAGATTACCAAAACATCATATATGTGGGTTGTGCTTTGTGTTTTTGGATGATGACACCCTGATTATCAATTGACAAACATTATTGTGTTTTATGTTGATTAGCATGTTGTGTTTTATATTCATAGTTATACGATTGTGTGTTTCAAGTTTTTATGGATTATTATTTGTGGGTTTTAGGTGCATTTTATAGCTAACTTTATAGTGTTTTATGACTTTTTACACTTTTTAGAAAAGCTTTAAGAAAAGCTTACAATCTGAGTTTTCTTCGCTTTCTTCCCGCCATAACTGTTCCAGATGAAGCTGTTACGAAAATTATCTGTGTGAGAGTCAGATAGAGAGAACCAAAAGAGAGAGAAGAAGGAGATATAGAGAGATGATGGTGGGAACCAAAGGACTGTTGTCACGTTGCAAAAGCACATAGCCGATACTGAAACGAACAGAGGTAGTTGTGGTGGGGGGGTGGTTGTGGCGGCGATAACGGTGGTGGAGGTAACCGTGATGGAGGTGGAACCGATGGTGGTTGTGGTGGCGAGTGGTAATGGCAGGGGTGGAAGTGGTGGTACCAGAAAGAGAGAGAGAGGGATAAGTCTGTTTGTATGTATGTATGTATGTATGTATGTATGTATGTATGTATGTATGTATGTATGTATGTATGTATGTATGTATGTATGTATGTATGTATGTATATGTTTTATTAGAAGTGATTCCTACAAATATATATATCTATACTATATTATAATACATGAGAGAGGGGTATTTTAAGATACCTAGAAAATAAGAATTCCCCCCCCCCCCTTTATTTATAAAAAGACCCCTAAAATGAGGGTAGTTTGGTCTTTTAAACACTATTTTTTAGCCCCTAAACTTATTACACTTAAATCCCTGAGGTTTTAGCAAAATTATAGATAATTAGTTACAATTCACCCCTCTACAACAAACTTATAATTTTTTACGTATTATTGACATATCTTATAAACTATACTGTTTAAAAAAACCCAAAGATAGCATGACGACCTACACATTTTTGTCGACGTTTCGATAGTTGTCTTGTTCAATATCGACACCCGGATTAAAAGGTACAAGTCGATAATGCTTTAATGTACAAGTAACTAATACTTGTGATCTAATGCGCCCAAGCTTCAAAGATGGGCTCCATCTATGCAAAAAAAAATAAAATAAATAAAAGTACCGTAACATAAAATGAATATATTATGTGTCACATTTTATTTTATTAAAACTGCCTAATATCTATACTTAGATATATTTTATAAAACTTAAAACTAACCACAACAAACTTCCTAAATAAAGGGGTGGCAAATCTAAAATTAAACCCTAATGCACTTCTATAGTTACTACTATAAATACATAGCAAGACACACATATATCTATTGCTAAACAAAGTTAAAAAATGGATCCAGTTCTGAATTCAAATGTTGCGAAAACCCAAGCATGCGAGATTGAAAATTCTAAGTTCAGTTATGTTATATCGCAGCAGTAAACAATTTTTTCTTTTATTTACTTTTATGTGAATGTTAACTTATTTGATTTTTCAGAATAAGTTGCATAATGAACATGCCAATTTAAACAACCCATTTGTCGAACAAGCTTCTAAGGTATTGATTTTGCTGGTTTTTAAGTATTATTTTTGCGTATAACTTTCATATTAACATGTTCGTTAAGTTATTATATGTGTGTTTTATTGCAGGATGATGGTGATAAAAGTGTTGATATTATTTCTTATGGTGCAATGTTTAGTCCATACAAGTCTAATCTTCAACGTGAATTTAGTGAAGATGTATTTTTAAGGTTTATTTAATCTTTTTTTAACTTTTGTATTCAATTTTTGTCCTTTTTAAGGATCGGAAGTTTGAGACTCAAAGGAAGAGATCTAAGAGATTCTCTGAATGGAAATGGAGTAAGGTTATTAATTTAGACGATTATGAAGACAATGACAAAGAAAAGGAATTAGAAGATACTGCCGATTCTGTCACACCCTGCTAGTTGCGGGAGCGTGTTGCGTGTGACGTAAGAAAGGTAATCATTGCATCCAAATGAGTAAACATAATAAACCACAACGATGCCATAGATATATTGTTTTCAAGTTTCCAACATAGTTTTCTACTTTCCATAACGTTTACAAGCATTAACCAAAACATAGTTATATTACACAACACAAAAGATAGTTTTTGACATAAAACATAGTGAGGTTTTGTCCCCTATATACCCATACGAAGTTGGGATATAAAAGACAAACCCTCCAAAAGCGGCTAACGTTGTCATTGACTTTCCCGTTCCCCGTAGTGTATCACCGGCTCAAGACTTGTTTCCTGAAATACATGTAGTTTTAAAAGTCAACAAAAGTTGAGCGAGTTCATGCAGTTATTGTTATCATATGAAATCTTTGTGTTCTTGTAATGAAATCATGGTATGTTATTAGCATTCATGGAGTTTAAGGATCTATCAGTGGGTAGCGAGTCCCCTGACATTATGTACCATAAGTACGTAACCAACCCGAGACAACTTTGACATTTTTGGGATCACAAAAGCACTCCAGGGTATACCAACCAGGAGTGGAGCGTGTCACAAGCTCAATAGATCTACACCTTTTGCACCTTGGTCACTAAGTGATTAATGGTTACTATGTCATCATCCTACTTATGTACATTGATCGTGTTATCATCTAAACCCATAGCTAACATACCTGTAGTTTTAGCATGTATTTCCCCTCGATTGTTTTAAAAACAAAACATTGAAATCATTGAAAGGAGGGACATGAACTCACAAATTTGCGTTCCGTATTATGTAATACCGTAGGTGAGCGTCCGTATGCGTGAATAACCTACATGTGCACTAACTTGATTAGACACTAGGTCTTATCGGACCTCGTACAAGTTGTTCATCTTGAATTCTTTATTATGTTATCGCTTGTCATCTTTGGAACAATTTTGTATTTTTAGAGCGTTGGTAGTTTACTCGCTCGATTGTTATATATATTGAATTCATAAGTGGATACATGTATTCTATGTGTATTGAATTATGTGTGAACGGGCTTCGCCCTTCACATGTCCTCGTGCCGCGCACGCATGTCATTGAGCCTTTGCTCATGTCATTGGGCCGAGCCCATGTCATCGGGCCAAGCCCATGTCATGTATGTTATTGGGCCTAACCCATGTTTTAATGTTATTGGGCCGAGCCCATGTCTTTCATGTTATTGGGCCTAACCCATGTTTTAATGTTATTGGGCCGAGCCCATGTCTTTCATGTTATTGGGCCTAACCCATGTTTTAATGTTATTGGGCCGAGCCCATGTCTTTCATGTTGTTGGGCCTAACCCATGTTTTAATGTTATTGGGCCGAGTCCATGTCTTTTATGTCATTGGGCCGAGCCCATGTTTATTGTCATTGGGCCTTGGCCCATGTATTTTAATAATTTGGGCCTACCCCAAATAATTTATCATTGGGCTCTAGCCCATGTATTTTAGTAATTTGGGCCTACCCCAAATGTTTCGTCATTGGGCCTTGGCCCAAATCTAATTTTTGTGAGCCCATTAGAAATAATCTTGCATTTTACTCAAAAATTTACCAAGTATGTAAACTTTTAAAATGTTCATTTTTCATATGAAAATACTTGGTAATTTTATAGTTTTTGACTTTTCTGGATTCTTGTTATCGGCCTCATAGATTTTTGTTCATTAAGTGTCTAAAAATGTGTTATTTTTAGACTCGACATCGCAGTAATTTTCCTCGCGATGTCGATACGCCCAATTGTCGTCGTCGAGTGTTATGTATTACTGTTTCGACCATTCCGTTTATTCGTCAGTTTAATAGCACTTCATTGGAACATGTAGGAAACATGTATATGTATTTTTGGTGTCTTTTTATACTTGTCACATACAAGTATTTCTTGTAATTATGAGTGTATTACTTTGATCACCCTAAAGGTATCTAAATAATACACATTGCACATGATACACATACTCGACAAGTTTCCAAAATATATAATTTTTCGCCAAAAATTATACTTATACATTGGTATTATTTTTCACCCTTTTATTTTGTGAAAACTTATGTTTAAGTTCATAAGACTTCTTGAATATTTAAGACTTAAATATTCTCATCAAAGTTTCCATAATGATGTTTAAGACCACTCATCGCGTTTAATATTGTTAATCACCCTTTAATCCCATCTTTAATCGCGATTATATTTTCAGAAAAATTCGCCATAGTTTCCCCTAAACTATGACGTTTCCCACGTTTTTTAAAACGCGTTTAAATCAACAAATCAATTTTCCAATCATCATTAATTCATCAAGCTTTCCAAAAATCATTTTTCAAGCATTAATCACATAATTTTACCTTCAAATTCTTATGAGCATATTATTTGCACAAATCTATCCAAGACCTTAAAACAACCATTTTTCAAGTTCATCTTTATATAAACTTGATTCTAATTATTTTTCATTCTTAAAAATTCCCATATTTTTGTAAAAATTCTCAAGACCTTTTATGCTTCACTTTGTAAAATAAAAATTTCCATAAGCTTGCTTTATGTAAAAATCAAGTTTATTAGTGTTTTTAAGATCTTGTCACATGATTATTCTTGGTTTGAAATTTACTTAATCATGTTTACATACTCATGCTCATGATATTTGAAGTTGATGATCTTGTGTGATTTAAACATTCATATGTTTAAATCTCGTTTTTAAGTTTAACATGACTAGATCAACACTAATCTAAAATACTACATAAAGTTAATCACAAGATCATCATAAATATACACTTTAAACCACTAATCTTAACAAAATCAATATAATGAGCATGATTTCATCAACTAGATACACTAATCTACCCAAATAACCACATAATAAGTTATGATTTGTAATTTATTATGTTTGAGATTAGGGTTTTTGATTAAATTTTTCTTAATCTTCAAGATAATCAACTTGTACTTTTGTAAACTACACTTAATAAGAAGCTTAAATATGGGTAAAAGAGGGCTTACAACTTTGCACAAGCTAATTAAGAAGATTAAGAAGAGATTAAGCTCCAAGAAGATCCTTAATGAAGCTCCGTGCTTAACCCATGCTTAGGTGATCTTGAGGTGACTAGATTATAGTAAAAATGAGGTGTTTTGTGACAACTCGAGAATTCAAGGTCCTTTCCTACGAATCACTTGTCTCGCAATCTTGTCTTGACAATTTATTTTATGTTTGGTGTAGTTTGTCAGAATGATTAAAAGTCTTCTGATGTTTGGATCTAAATGTGAGATGTTTAATGTTAATATGATTATGAAATGAAAACCCAGGATAACGAAGAATGATTCTACGTCATCATCAATATCAACGACGAATATGGTTCTTCGTCGAACCTTCCTTGACGAAGAATGGTCCTTCGTCGAAGACGGTTGTTCGTCGGGGCTCTCGGCCCAGTTCCTTTTCTGGCCCAACTCACTTTCTTTAGAATTTATGGGTGCATACCCCTCATATCTTGCAACCCTAGACTTCTCTCGACGACAGTTCTCTCCTTCGTAACTTCCCTCCTGTTATGAAGCTTGTCTCTTGTGATCAAACTATTCAGTATCTCGGTTAGTGCCCCATCATTATTATGTGTTTGCTAGGAAGACTTGATGTTGTAAGAACAATGATTGTTAACCGAGACTTCATAGGGTGTTGTTAAACAGATGTATTCATATGATTTGATCTGAATGTTTGAGTCTTGATCAGTTGATAATGTTTGATAACAATGAATCACTAGATCTACGAAAATCCCCAGATGCGTTGTGTTGTGATGAACTAGGGTTATGTGATTTACATGAAAGCTTTGTGAACTGTGGATGATACTGATGATTGTGCTCGCATGATAATCATAGTAATCAATAGTGAAACTGTCATGCTTTGAAGGAGTTGGTGAATGATAATGTTAAATGATGATTAATGATGTTAATTGTAAACTGTTATGCATAGGGTGCAAGGTTGATGTGTGATGATTAACTGTTACGTTTTGTATGAGTGATGATTATTCATAACTAGAATGCATGAGCATCGTTAAATCTGTTGTTAGATCTGTTTGAGAAACTGATGAACTTGATAGCATACATTACGGCTAATTTTTGTGAGCCCATTAGAAATAATCTTGCATTTTACTCAAAAATTTACCAAGTATGTAAACTTTTAAAATGTTCATTTTTCATATGAAAATGCTTGGTAATTTTATAGTTTTTGACTTTTCCGGATTCTTTTTATCGGCCTCATAGATTTTTGTTCATTAAGTGTCTAAAAATGTGTTATTTTTAGACTCGACATCGCAGTATTTTTCCTCGCGATGTCGATACGCCCAATTGTCGTCGTCGAGTGTTATGTATTACTATTTCGACCATACCGTTTATTCGTCAGTTTAATAGCACTTCATTGGAACATGTAGGAAACATGTATATGTATTTTTTGTGTCTTTTTATACTTGTCACATACAAGTATTTCTTGTAATTATGAGTGTATTACTTTGATCACCCTAAAGGTATCTAAATACATACACATTGCACATGATACACATACTCGACAAGTTTCCAAAATATATAATTTTTCGCCAAAAATTATACTTATACATTGGTATTATTTTTCACCCTTTTATTTTGTGAAAACTTATGTTTAAGTTCATAAGACTTCTTGAATATTTAAGACTTAAATATTCTCATCAAAGTTTCCATAATGATGTTTAAGACCACTCATCGCGTTTAACATTGTTAATCACCCTTTAATCCCCTCTTTAATCGCGATTATATTTTCAGAAAAATTCGCCATAGTTTCCCCTAAACTATGACGTTTCCCACGTTTTTTAAAACGCGTTTAAATCAACAAATCAATTTTCCAATCATCATTAATTCATCAAGCTTTCCGAAAATCATTTTTCAAGCATTAATCACATAATTTTACCTTCAAATTCTTATGAGCATATTATTTGCACAAATCTATCCAAGACCTTAAAACAACCATTTTTCAAGTTCATCTTTATATAAACTTGATTCTAATTATTTTTCATTCTTAAAAATTCCCATATTTTTGTAAAAATTCTCAAGACCTTTTATGCTTCACTTTGTAAAATAAAAATTTCCATAAGCTTGCTTTATGTAAAAATCAAGTTTATTAGTGTTTTTAAGATATTGTCACATGATAATTCTTGGTTTGAAATTTACTTAATCATGTTTACATACTCATGCTCATAATATTTGAAGTTGATGATCCTGTGTGATTTAAACATTCATATGTTTAAATCTCATTTTTAAGTTTAACATGACTAGATCAACACTAATCTAAAATACTACATAAAGTTAATCACAAGATCATCATAAATATACACTTTAAACCACTAATCTTAACAAAATCAATATAATGAGCATGATTTCATCAACTAGATACACTAATCTACCCAAATAACCACATAATAAGTTATGATTTATAGTTTATTTTGTTTGAGATTAGGGTTTTTAATTAAATTTTTCTTAATCTTCAAGATAATCAACTTGTACTTTTGTAAACTACACTTAATAAGAAGCTTAAATATGGGTAAAAGAGGGCTTACAACTTTGCACAAGCTAATTAAGAAGATTAAGAAGAGATTAAGCTCCAAGAAGATCCTTAATGAAGCTCCGTGCTTAACCCATGCTTAGGTGATCTTGAGGTGACTAGATTATAGTAAAAATGAGGTGTTTTGTGACAACCCAAGAATTCAAGGTCCTTTCCTACGAATCACTTGTCTCGCAATCTTGTCTTGACAATTTATTTTATGTTTGGTGTAGTTTGTCAGAATGATTAAAAGTCTTCTGATGTTTGGATCTAAATGTGAGATGTTTAATGTTAATATGATTATGAAATGAAAACCCAGGATAACGAAGAATGATTCTACGTCATCATCAATCTCAACGAAGAATATGGTTCTTCGTCGAACCTTCCTTGACGAAGAATGGTCCTTCGTCGAAGACGGTTGTTCGTCGGGGCTCTCGGCCCAGTTCCTTTTCTGGCCCAACTCACTTTCTTTAGAATTTATGGGTGCATACCCCTCATATCTTGCAACCCTAGACTTCTCTCGACGACAGTTCTCTCCTTCGTAACTTCCCTCCTGTTATGAAGCTTGTCTCTTGTGATCAAACTATTCAGTATCTCGGTTAGTGCCCCATCATTATTATGTGTTTGCTAGGAAGACTTGATGTTGTAAGAACAATGATTGTTAACCGAGACTTCATAGGGTGTTGTTAAACAGATGTATTCATATGATTTGATCTGAATGTTTGAGTCTTGATCAGTTGATAATGTTTGATAACAATGAATCACTAGATCTACGAAAATCCCCAGATGCGTTGTGTTGTGATGAACTAGGGTTATGTGATTTACATGAAAGCTTTGTGAACTGTGGATGATACTGATGATTGTGCTCGCATGATAATCATAGTAATCAATAGTGAAACTGTCATGCTTTGAAGGAGTTGGTGAATGATAATGTTAAATGATGATTAATGATGTTAATTGTAAACTGTTATGCATAGGGTGCAAGGTTGATGTGTGATGATTAACTGTTATGTTTTGTATGAGTGATGATTATTCATAACTAGAATGCATGAGCATCGTTAAATATGTTGTTAGATCTGTTTGAGAAACTGATGAACTTGATAGCATACATTACGGCTGAATGAAAGGAAGTGAAACTGTCGGTTTAGGATTGTGACGAAGAACTAGGTTCTTCGTTGATTGATTCTCGACGAAACACTAGGGTCTTTCATCACCCACCCTCTCTACGAAGGATCATCCTTCGTCATGGGGTTCTTCGCCAAGGAGGCTTTCCACAAAAGACCAGTTCTACGTGGAGAGTGCTGTAAATGAAAGATTAGACGGAACAGTCTGTGATGATTTCAAAACTCTATCTGTTACTTGTTGATGATGTTAACTAGGAATGAGAAACATGATTCGACTCGTGTGAGTAGCCAATACATATGTTAATGGTTACTGCGTGATATGCATGCTACATGTTGTACAATAACCCTGTGATGAATGCAATCCGTGTAAAATATGTGATTTGAGTGATTATGAAACTGATAAGTATTATTAACCACGGTAGGGTTGGTTGATTAACTGGAACGGGTAACTTATTATACCGAGCAAAGCTAAGGTGAGTTCACTGCTCGTTTTCCAAGCATGCGTCTCGGGGAGGGACATCTGGTAAACATTCCGGGGAGGAATGTCGGGTAATTGGGTTTGACTGGAATGTTAAACCTGGGATGTTGGTTAATACACTCATTTCTATCATTAAGTCCCATCATATACCGATTGGTTGCCGGGGAGGCAACGGGGTTATTAGTTGATAGCGCTATTAGGTTTGGCACCCTCACACCGTATCGGGGAGGACGGTCGTGAACTAATTACCTTAACCACTTGACCAATGTTTGATAGAGCATTGGGGAAGGGCAAATAATCTGGAGCCATCTGCGGTAATCGAGTTATTAACAACATCAAATCTCTGAAATGTTTTATATTTATATCTGGTAACTAAAACGTGTTAACAAACTTTGAACTCACCAGCATCATCTGACACACTTGTTTGCATGCTTGCAGGTCGTTAGATGCACAGATGGAACTTGCTATCTGGGAGTTCTGGAGTGGTCATGGGTCGTAGCTCTTGGATACTTGTTTATCGATCTTGCACATTTGTTTTGAAATACTTGGATAACTATTTACATTATGCTTCCGCTGAACGAATTTGGTTAAGTTGTGTTTTGGAATTACTTTATGAAATAAATGGAAACTTTTATTTAATACTATGTTGTGGTTCAATGTGATTGGTGGCTGGATCCTGGTAGGTCACACGTCCCGCGGTGTTTCCGCTTGTGGTATTTTGGGGGTGTGACAGTTTGGTATCAGAGCCAGGTTATAGTGAACTAGGTTTTAAAACATTTTTATTAAACCAGACTATAACCGAACAGCTTCGAAAATCGACCATGACACTCAGCTCCAGATTGCAAGGTTCGTATCTCGTTTACTTATTGCATAGCATATCTAGTGTACACTTACGTATGATGTTGCATGTGATTGCACACCTAGCACTACAGACTGAATTCATGTGTTACTTGTCTATGTTATGTGGCTGATATAATCACAATTCGACCTTCCTCTAGAGTTTCATGATTTACATATTGTGATACCTTTTGTCTTGCTACTCGAACTTGAGGAACCTTTTAGCACGAGTTGGGAGGAGCTGAGATAAACATGCAAATTGCATTGTTATTATGGGTGCACACATAATAATAATGTGGGGTGCATGTGAGTCCCAGTGAGGCTTAACAAGTATGAAGGGGGTTCCTCTCTGTAGTCTGATGTTAACCTAGTAGTCTGTAGAAGTATTGTGAGGTTTGACTTCTACCTTATCTCGACCCTTAACCTTTTCTCTTTTCTCATATAGAATCATGAGCGGGCGAGGCCATGGACGTGGTCACATTGCGATGACTCAGGCTGAATTGACAAACTTGATTAACATACGTGTGGCTGAGGCTTTGGCAGCCTATCAAGCTGGTCAGCAAGCGAATCAGAATCAAAACAATCCGCCTGCTTGCACGTTCAAGACATTCATGGATTGTAAACCACAGACATTCAGTGGGACTGAAGGGGCTGTGGGGTTACTGCGTTGGTTTGAGAAGGCTGAGTCAGTGTTCGCTATGTGTAACTGTCCCGTAGGGGACCGAGTGAAGTATGCTACAGGCACCTTGGAGGATGGTGCCTTAACTTGGTGGAATGCCCAGGTGCAAATGTTGGGCATCGAGATGGCTAATGCAACTACTTGAGATGATTTCTAGGAGTTGATGCGGGAGGAGTACTGTCCTAGTGACGAGATTCAGAAGCTCGAGAATGAGTACTACAATCTGAAGATGGAGGGGTCTGAGATCGAGGCTTACAAAGAAATGATCTCATGAGCTAGCAAATATGTGCCCTAACTTGTCTCGACCTCCACCTCGAAGAATTGAGTTGTACATCAAGGGCCTAGCACCATCAGTAAAGAGTCTGGTCACTGCTGCAAACCTTAATAATCTGCCTCAGATTATCCGTTTAACACACAAGATTACCGACCAAGAGGTCGAGCGTGGATCGCTACCGCCCCGTGTTTCTGCTACTACCCCTGCTGCTACAGCTACCACACCTGCTAGTGATAATAAGCGTAAATGGAATGATGCTGACAAAGCAACCAGTGCAAGCCAATCGCAGAAAAGGCCTGACAACAGCAATAACCATAGTTTCAGTCAGTCGTCCTCAGTTAACCAAGGCCAGGGCAGCAATCAGAGCCAAGGCTTCTACATTGGTAGGAAGCCAAAGTGCAACAAGTGTGGGTATCATCATCATGGACCGTTGTTAGACCCTAAATCGTACATGATAAAAGTCGCAGCGGAAAAACACGAACCATAAAATTTCTTTCTTTATAAATACCTCAACTTATTTAAAGTTTAACTTTAGCATAGCTCTTATTCATAAATCCGTCATCCTCTTATTTACTGATTAAAAACATAGCTTATGATTGCTACATTTTACATTCATCGTCCCCGTACAATCTATCTTGTGACTCGATCTTCGATCTCTAATCCTTGTTATAATCGCCCGTTATCCACACAACCTGCATTCACCACATACATTCGAAACATTAGCACACGTTATATAAACAAGCTCATTCATGTACACTTCCCATTTCGTTCTTTAACAAACTTTAAGCAATTCATCTGCGTATCCATATCCTGATGAGGCTTTAATAATGTACCTGCATTACTTTTCATTTTCAAGGTACACCATTAAAAACGTTAACACTCAACGTGTCTAAATCATACTTACATACGTACTTACATACAAACATACATTCACATCTACGTACATACATATCTTTCCTACAACTTTATATTCATGCATATACTCACACATGTCTCTACATGTACATACCTACACAACTACATACGTACATATCTTTCTTACATCTTTACATACGTGCATACCCTCATACATATCTTTATACATACGTACATACACATCTACATACGTATCTACACATCTACATGTGTACATACCTTTCCTACATCTTTACATACATGCATACACTCGTACATACCTTTATACATACATACATGCTCAGCTACATACGTACATACCTCTCCTACATCTTTACATACATGCATACGATCATACATATTTTTATACATACGTACATATCTTTCTTACATCTTTACATACAAGCATACACTCATACATACCTTTCCTTTATCAAAAATACATCAGAAACTTGATTTCGGTCCATTCGGGAGCTAACGGAGCGCCGGGACACGAACTGGATCAACCGGGTTCACATATGGAAGAAAACAGAAAACATAAACTCTGGGCACCGTCGCCGACGCCCATATTGGCCGTCGGCGACGCACCTCCGTCGTCCTAAAGCCCCGTAGACAGAAAACTAGGCCGTCGGCAAAAATCCAATTCCCACATGCCGTCGGCGACGGCCCTTCTGGGCGTCGGCGACGGCTCCTCGTTTATTCATTTTCCTGCTGTGTTGTTTCGTCGTTCGCATAAACTAAAACTCGCATAACTTTCAACCCGTTTACCCGTTTAACCTCCCGTTTCTTCCTACATGCTTGTAAATTCACATTCTATCATAGGAACTTAAAATCCCACATCCGGATTAAGGAAATTCTTAACTTACATGCATTCGGCTTATTATTATCTTCTAATTATTTGACCCGTTCGTGCATTTATCAACATAATCTGTTCATTTGACCTCAATCTCATATGAACTTAATAATTTCATTGACGCCTATCATAAAAGATTGATTTCTCGGATGTCTAGCGTTCTCTTAACCCGTTCTCGCTCAAAGGCTTATTTTGACCCGTTATGGCTATTTGCGCATTAATTGGTCTATGACATACAAAACCCTATACTTCGCTTTCACACTTGACAAAGACATTACTTTAATCGAATAGCTCATTTCCAAACAACTTTTAAGGTCGTTTGCCCGAAATACCTATCAAGGGCGTTTTTGTCAACTTTACGCTATCCTTAACAACAAAAGATTTCCTTGCATAAGTAACCGATCCTACTACTTAACTACAAATCTTATTCACACATAACTTGCTCGGATCAAAACTAAGATCCGTTTAATACTTCATCGATATCATACAATTCATTTCTATTTGACTTCAATTACCCTATTTAATTAAATTGCATATAACTTTACATAAACAACTAAGAAGTGATTACGGAATCACTTACCTTATGCATCCGTGCTCATGTCCGATTCCTCGCCTTTTCTTGACCTGTTAACACCTCATGCTTGAGCCCGTCTCGGCGTGATTCCTATACTTTCATTTCATCCAATCACGCTATTATTAGCATACTCATTTGTACATGATAACAATCGTATCAATCTCATATTTCACACTTAACTTCCAATAATCATTTCTAACGACATAACTCATATAATCATGTCCGCATACATTTAACTCATGTAACTCATCATGTCATTACATTTAACACGGATTGCTATTACATGCACCATACGACTTCTCATCAACCTACATTTACGACAACGAGTCAACTCATGTTTCTTATACTTAGTTGACTTTCAAAAGTCAACTATTAACTATGCATATCTATCGACTTATCAACATATTCCCGTAACATCATAATCGACTATACGGACGACACTATATACATTTTATCATTCACTTGATGTACGTACTACCTTCTAAGCATAACGTACAACTTATTCATACACAATCTTCTAAATTCATATATAGCTCATCAAATGCTTCTACAATCCAACATGGGGTATTTATATTAAACATCAAACATGTAACCCTCAATTTACATTACATCATCTAAAACCCACTTCATAACTACTTGTTAATCACTTACAAGTGATCTAATCTTAAGTTCTTCATAATTCATCATACTTTTGATATATGTACTACCTTGTAAGCATAGTGTACAACTAGTTCATGCATATCATTCTAATCTCATACACAATTCATCAATTTCTTCCTTCTAGTCAACACAAATCATACATGCATAACCATCAAACCTACAATTATCACATTTCTTCCAATCCTTCTAACAAGAATCCATCATACATAACATGATACATAAATTTTTGAACAAGGATTAGACCTAGATGATATATCCATGCTATCATCTTCACCCCAACAATTGGGTTTCACCTTTAAACATCAAATTAAGCTAAATCATGCATAATTCATGTTCTATATGGTGATTCTAACACCTATACATGAACAATTTCATACCAATTCACGGATTAAAGCATAACCCACTTCATACAACTTCATAAATCTAAATTTTGAGACATACCTCATGATCCCCTTGAGTAGGTGATCCTTAATTCATGTTCGGTTGTGAATTTGAGCTTCATTTGACTCCTCAATTTGATGATTATGTTAGAACTAGGGTTTGGTTCATGGGGAGTTCCCCCTGATCGTTCTAGAACACACGAAATGTGTGTGTGTTTGTGTGGGTGTGTTTGTTACTTAAACATAACTTTCCCCCTTGTTCATCTTTGGTCCCTCAAGTTTGTTCCCTTGTTTGCTTTGTTAAACATTTTATTACATTCCATCTTTTAATAGTTTTAACCATACATCTAAGTAGGTTAATTAGCCTAGTTGTTTATTTCTTGAGGTACCATATCACAGCATTTTAACGAATATAAATATTCGGGTTTTGGGGTGTTACAAGTCTACCCCCCTTAAATAAGGTTTCGTCCCCGAAACCTTTCTCATTTCCTCTACACACACACACATTTATGTTTGGCTTAACACCCTCATCACATTCATAAGTAATCATCCTAACTCATTTCATAATCATTCATGTAATTGGCTTCTTCTTTTTAACAAGGCTGTACTTTTCATGGTATACTTTCATATAACGTTCTTATTTCCTTTGACCCGTTAATAACAGGTTAATATACATACTTATTCAAACTTATAATAATGCTTGCCTTCATATGATCATTTTATAACAGATTAAATACCTTCATCTCATCCTTTAAGATTTCATTCTATAGACGTATTGCATAACATTTAACCCTTGTTTTGTTATCCCAACAAAACTACCTTTTCATAGTCACACCTACGTGCTTACCTTCATAGTTAACATTGTTCTACATTTCTTTATTTACCATACATATCCCTTCGTTACTTACGCATTCGGATCCTTTCATTCCCATCATTCTTTTGTTCATTTGCTTTACATTTACTTATATGACTTGGTTGACGCACACATGGTCAAGCTATCGACTTCTTCTTATATAGACTAGTTCCGTCTTTTATATCTTAAATTTGTTTTGCGGATTCGAACACATCATTCATACCATCCGTACCTCCTATGTTTTGAATCCATCTAACGGTTTCAAACATTTCATTTATACTTTAACTTCTTTCATGTTTCGAATCCGTCTCGCGGATCCTAGCGTAGCATTTCATGTTTCGAATCCTTCGCGCGGATTCTAGCATAGCATTTCATGTTTCGAATCCGTATCGCGGATTCTAGCATAGCATTTCATGTTTCGAATCCTTCGCGCGGATTCTAGCATAGCATTTCATGTTTCGAATCCTTCGCGCGGATTCTAGCATAGCATTTCATGTTTCGAATCCGTCTCGCGGATTCTAGCATAGCATTTCATGTTTCGAATCCGTCTTGCGGATTCTAGCATAGCATTTCATGTTTCGAATCCGTCTCGCGGATTCTAGCATAGCATTTCATGTTTCGAATCCGTCTCGCGGATTCTAACATAGCATTTCATACTCTCATTCTTGAGAGTCTTACATTTCTCTTAACCCTCACGTCCACCTACTACTTAATTCTAACGGACATACCTGTATCAATTATCACGGTCTCACAAACGTTATATGCTTCACGTGTACTGGCCAGGTACACAATCCACATACTAGTTTCGTGTCTTCGTGTAATTGTCACCTTATGTCTGAAGAATTAGGTTTCGGCACGTGTATCATTTTTCAAAACATGTTTACTATACCATCATGATCCTTCATTTAGCATTTTTCTTCCCTTAATGCATTTTACCATTTCATATACCGACATATTGAATTTACGTACCTGGGTTCAACTTTATCTTATTTCATGCCTTGGTGTCGGTACTTGACCGCACTCGCGGATCATCCTCTTCAAACGCTTATACTTACCTTGCATAAACAAAACCGTCAGTTTCTTTATGCGTATACATAAGTACATACTTACATTCTCTTTTACCTTTGGATCTTGACCGAGTCTTGGATTGTACGGGTTTCTTATCACAAGAGCACACAGGTTTGAGTTCAAGCACTTACCTTCTTACACTTGATTCTCTCAAACCAGGGCTCTGATACCAACTTGTTAGACCCTAAATCGTACATGATAAAAGTCGCAGCGGAAAAACACGAACCATAAAATTTCTTTCTTTATAAATACCTCAACTTATTTAAAGTTTAACTTTAGCATAGCTCTTATTCATAAATCCGTCATCCTCTTATTTACTGATTAAAAACATAGCTTATGATTGCTACATTTTACATTCATCGTCCCCGTACAATCTATCTTGTGACTCGATCTTCGATCTCTAATCCTTGTTATAATCGCCCGTTATCGACACAACCTGCATTCACCACATACATTCGAAACATTAGCACACGTTATATAAACAAGCTCATTCATGTACACTTCCCATTTCGTTCTTTAACAAACTTTAAGCATTTCATCTGCGTATCCGTATCCTGATGAGGCTTTAATAATGTACCTGCATTACTTTTCATTTTCAAGGTACACCATTAAAAACGTTAACACTCAACGTGTCTAAATCATACTTACATACGTACTTACATACAAACATACATTCACATCTACGTACATACATATCTTTCCTACAACTTTATATTCATGCATATACTCACACATGTCTCTACATGTACATACCTACACAACTACATACGTACATATCTTTCTTACATCTTTACATACGTGCATACCCTCATACATATCTTTATACATACGTACATACACATCTACATACGTATCTACACATCTACATGTGTACATACCTTTCCTACATCTTTACATACATGCATACACTCGTACATACCTTTATACATACATACATGCTCAGCTACATACGTACATACCTCTCCTACATCTTTACATACATGCATACGATCATACATATTTTTATACATACGTACATATCTTTCTTACATCTTTACATACAAGCATACACTCATACATACCTTTCCTTTATCAAAAATACATCAGAAACTTGATTTCGGTCCATTCGGGAGCTAACGGAGCGCCGGGACACGAACTGGATCAACCGGGTTCACATATGGAAGAAAACAGAAAACATAAACTCTGGGCACCGTCGCCGACGCCCATATTGGCCGTCGGTGACGCACCTCCGTCGTCCTAAAGCCCCGTAGACAGAAAACTAGGCCGTCGGCAAAAATCCAATTCCCACATGCCGTCGGCGACGGCCCTTCTGGGCGTCGGCGACGGCTCCTCGTTTATTCATTTTCCTGCTGTGTTGTTTCTTCGTTCGCATAAACTAAAACTCGCATAACTTTCAACCCGTTTACCCGTTTAACCTCCCGTTTCTTCCTACATGCTTGTAAATTCACATTCTATCATAAGAACTTAAAATCCCACATCCGGATTAAGGAAATTCTTAACTTACATGCATTCGGCTTATTATTATCTTCTAATTATTTGACCCGTTCGTGCATTTATCAACATAATCTGTTCATTTGACCTCAATCTCATATGAACTTAATAATTTCATTGACGCCTATCATAAAAGATTGATTTCTCGGATGTCTAGCGTTCTCTTAACCCGTTCTCGCTCAAAGGCTTATTTTGACCCGTTATGGGTATTTGCGCATTAATTGGTCTATGACATACAAAACCCTATACTTCGCTTTCACACTTGACAAAGACATTACTTTAATCGAATAGCTCATTTCCAAACAACTTTTAAGGTCGTTTGCCCGAAATACCTATCAAGGGCGTTTTTGTCAACTTTACGCTATCCTTAACAACAAAAGATTTCCTTGCATAAGTAACCGATCCTACTACTTAACTACAAATCTTATTCACACATAACTTGCTCGGATCAAAACTAAGATCCGTTTAATACTTCATCGATATCATACAATTCATTTCTATTTGACTTCAATTACCCTATTTAATTAAATTGCATATAACTTTACATAAACAACTAAGAAGTGATTACGGAATCACTTACCTTATGCATCCGTGCTCATGTCCGATTCCTCGCCTTTTCTTGACCCGTTAACACCTCATGCTTGAGCCCGTCTCGGCGTGATTCCTATACTTTCATTTCATCCAATCACGCTATTATTAGCATACTCATTTGTACATGATAACAATCGTATCAATCTCATATTTCACACTTAACTTCCAATAATCATTTCTAATGACATAACTCATATAATCATGTCCGCATACATTTAACTCATGTAACTCATCATGTCATTACATTTAACACGGATTGCTATTACATGCACCATACGACTTCTCATCAACCTACATTTACGACAACGAGTCAACTCATGTTTCTTATACTTAGTTGACTTTCAAAAGTCAACTATTAACTATGCATATCTATCGACTTATCAACATATTCCCGTAACATCATAATCGACTATACGGACGACACTATATACATTTTATCATTCACTTGATGTACGTACTACCTTCTAAGCATAACGTACAACTTATTCATACACAATCTTCTAAATTCATATATAGCTCATCAAATGCTTCTACAATCCAACATGGGGTATTTATATTAAACATCAAACATGTAACCCTCAATTTACATTACATCATCTAAAACCCACTTCATAACTACTTGTTAATCACTTACAAGTGATCTAATCTTAAGTTCTTCATAATTCATCATACGTTTGATATATGTACTACCTTGTAAGCATAGTGTACAACTAGTTCATGCATATCATTCTAATCTCATACACAATTCATCAATTTCTTCCTTCTAGTCAACACAAATCATACATGCATAACCATCAAACCTACAATTATCACATTTCTTCCAATCCTTCTAACAAGAATCCATCATACATAACATGATACATAAATTTTTGAACAAGGATTAGACCTAGATGATATATCCATGCTATCATCTTCACCCCAACAATTGGGTTTCACCTTTAAACATCAAATTAAGCTAAATCATGCATAATTCATGTTCTATATGGTGATCTTACACCTATACATGAACAATTTCATACCAATTCACGGATTAAAGCATAACCCACTTCATACAACTTCATAAATCTAAATTTTGAGACATACCTCATGATCCCCTTGAGTAGGTGATCCTTAATTCATGTTCGGTTGTGAATTTGAGCTTCATTTGACTCCTCAATTTGATGATTATGTTAGAACTAGGGTTTGGTTCATGGGGAGTTCCCCCTGATCGTTCTAGAACACACGAAATGTGTGTGTGTTTGTGTGGGTGTGTTTGTTACTTAAACATAACTTTCCCCCTTGTTCATCTTTGGTCCCTCAAGTTTGTTCCCTTGTTTGCTTTGTTAAACATTTTATTACATTCCATCTTTTAATAGTTTTAACCATACATCTAAGTAGGTTAATTAGCCTAGTTGTTTATTTCTTGAGGTACCATATCACAGCATTTTAACGAATATAAATATTCGGGTTTTGGGGTGTTACAACCGTGTGTCCGGGCTTGCCATAGGTGTGATAAGGTGGGCCATATGGCAAAATACTGTAGAGCTCCGTACCCAAAGCAGCAGCAGCAAAATCAGCAGCAGAATCAGCAGCATCAGCATCAGCAACAGTAAACGCAGCAGCCCCATCAGAACCAAGGCATTAGGAAGGGGTGTTTCCAGTGTGGGGACGAGGGTCACATTAAACGGGATTGCCCTCAGCTAAATCAAAATGCCAATAACAACAACAACCGTCAGAATAACAACAACGCTGGAAACAACAATAACGGCAACGATGGGGGAAATGGTGCTCGTGGAAGGGTATTTACGATTGGTGCTGGTGATACTAGGAACGACGGCAATGTCGTGAGTGGTACGTTTTCTGTGAACAACCTCTTTGCTTCTGTACTATTTGATTCCGGTGCCGACTGGAGTTATGTGTCTCTAGAGTTCAGTCAACGATTAGGGTTAGCTCCAACACCTCTAGAAGCTAAGCATGTAGTAGAATTAGCCGATGGTAAAACAATTGAAGCCTTACACGTTTTTATGGGATGTAAACTAGACCTTGTGAGTCAAGTGTTTGATATTGACCTCCTTCCTATTACCCTCGGTAGTTTTAATGTAGTGGTTGGTATGGATTGGTTGTCTAAGCATCAAGCTGAAATTCTCTGTAAAGAGAAGATCATACGTATTCCCCTCCCCAGTGGAGAATCTTTATCGGTCCAAGGGCATCGCAGTGGGGCGATGGTTGGTATCATCTCAGCTATGCAAGCTCAGAAGTGTCTACGAAAGGGGTATCCTGCTATTTTAGCACTTGTTTTTGATCCTCAGCCTGAAGAGAGGAAGATCGAAGAGCTGCCCGTTGTTCATGAATTTTCTGACGTATTTCCTGAGGAACTTCCTGGTTTACCTCCTCACCGTCAAGTGGAATTTCAGATTGAACTTGCGCCAAGAGCGGCCCCAATTGCTCGAGCTCCTTATCGTCTTGCACCTGGTGAGTTGCAAGAGCTATCTAATCAACTTCAAGAGCTGTTGGATAGAGGTTTTATCCGACCCAGTTCTTCGCCTTGGGGAGCTCCAGTTCTGTTTGTAAAGAAGAAAGACGGGTCCTTTCGTATGTGTATTGATTATCGGGAACTCAACAAGGTGACTGTCAAGAACTGTTATCCTCTGCCACGCATCGACGATCTGTTTGACCAGTTGCAAGGGTCAAGTTTTTACTCGAAAATCAACTTAAGATCGGGCTATCATCAAATGAGAATTCGGGAGGAGGATGTTCCTAAAACAGCTTTCCGAACACGGTATGGGCATTATGAGTTTCTGGTTATGCCGTTTGGGTTGACGAACGCACCAGCGGTCTTCATGGACCTCATGAACCGTGTGTGCAAGCCGTATCTTGACGATTTCATTATCATGTTCATCGATAACATTCTGATCTACTCTAAGAGCAAGGAGGATCACGAGCGACACCTGCGTCTTATCTTGGAGCTTCTGAGGAAGGAGCAGCTTTACGCGAAATTCTATAAGTGTGACTTCTGGATTCGAGAGGTACACTTCCTTGGCCATATTGTGAATGAATCAGGAATACACGTGGATCCTGCAAAGATCGATGCTATTAGAAATTGGGCGGCACCAAAGAATCCTTCAGAGGTGCGACAATTTCTTGGTCTCGCTGGGTATTATCGCAGATTTATTAAAGACTTTTTAAAGATCGCTCAACCTCTTACTTTGTTGACACAAAAAGGCGTTGCATACTCATGGGGAATGAAACAAGAAGATGCTTTCCAGCTGTTGAAACAAAAACTCGGCAGTGCACCAATTTTGTCCTTACCTGAGGGTACCGAAGATTTTGTGGTGTACTGTGATGCTTCTATTCAGGGTCTCGGTTACGTGTTGATGCAACGAGAGAAGGTGATAGCCTATGCCTCTCGATAGTTGAAGGTTCATGAGAGAAATTACACGACTCACGACTTAGAGTTGGGAGCCATAGTGTTTGCGCTCAAAATCTGGAGGCATTACCTGTACGGTACTAAAATGCACTATTTATACTGACCACAGGAGCCTTTAGCATATCTTTGACCAGAAGGAATTGAATATGTGACAGCGTCGCTGGGTAGAACTTATGAATGACTACGACTGTGCAATCAAGTATCATCCGGGTAAGGCTAACGTTGTAGCTGATGCTCTCAGTCGAAAGGAATCGAAACCCAAACGTATTCACGCCTTGCAGCTCACTATTCACTCAAACCTTCCTAATCAGATTCGTTCAGCTCAAACTGAAGCGTTAAAAGAGGAAAATATTAAAGTGGAGCATTTACAGGGCATGGAAAAGTGGTTGGTAGAGAGATCTGATGGTATTCTCTATGTCATGGAACGAATATGGATCCCTTTGTTTGGAAATCTTAGAGAACTTGTGATGGACGAAGCGCACAAGTCCCGATACTCTGTTCATCTGAGTTCGGATAAGATGTATCAGGACCTCAAAGTTTTGTACTGGTGGCCGAAGATGAAGGCTCACATCGCGAATTACGTGAGTAAGTGACTGACTTGTGCTAAAGTTAATGTGGAATATCAAAAACCCTCGGGTCTACTTCAGCAACCAGAGATACCCATGTGGAAATGGGAGCAAATCGCAATGCATTTCATCACGGGTTTGCCGAGAAATCAAAACGGAAACGATACCATCTGGGTGATCGTTGATCGTCTCATGAAGTCAGCACATTTTCTAGCAATCAAGGAAACGGATAAGTTCTCACAACTTGCAGCTGTCTATCTGAAGGAAGTGGTTTCTAGGCACGGGGTGCCGACCTCTATTATCTCTGATCGTGACCCACGTTTCATTTCAGATTTGTGGCAGTCGATGCACAAATCGTTCGGCTCGCGTCTCGACATGAGCACTGCTTATCACCCACAGACGGATGGTCAAAGTGAGCGAACCATCCAGACACTTGAAGACATGTTGCGAGCGTGCGTAATAGATTTTGGCAAGGGTTGGGAGAAACATTTGCCTTTGATAGAATTTTCTTATAACAATAGCTACCATACCAGTATCCAGGCAGCTCCATTCGAAGCATTGTATGGACAAAAATGTCATTCACCTCTTTGTTGGGCTGAGGTGGGTGACAGCCAGATCACAGGCCCGGAGCTTGTACTCGAAACTTCAGAAAAGATTGTCCAGATTAGGAATCGTATGGCGGCAGCGCGCGACCATCAGAAAAGCTACGCTGACAAGCGTAGGAAACCCTTGGAATTCGCTGTAGGCGACCGCGTTATGTTGATGGTCTCATCCTGGAAGGGTGTAGTGCGGTTTGGGAAACGTGGCAAGCTGAATCCGCGTTATGTAGGGCCATTCAAAATCCTGGAGTAAATCGGCAAGGTGGCCTAAAAGCTTCAGTAACATGCTGAGTTGGGTAATGTCCATGATATCTTTCACGTGTCGTAGCTAAAGAAGTGTTTGTTCGATGAAACACTTGTGGTACCATTTCAAGAGCTGAAGATTGATGACAAGTTGCAGTTTGTCAAAGAACCAATAGAAATTATGGATCGGGAGGTCAAGGTTCGTAAGCATAGTCGAATTCAGATCGTGAGGGTTCGTTGGAACTCAAGACATTGACCGGAGTTCACATGGGAACGCGAGGATCAGATGAAGCTCAAGTACCCTCACTTATTCCCAACTGAAAAATCTAAATCTGATGCAACTAGTGAATTTCGGGACGAAATTCCCATTCAAGTTGGGGATGATGTGACACCCGCGGAAAACCCATAGTCATCCTAACACAACATCTTGCTGTTTGGATTGCTTATCAAATTTTGGGACGAAATTTCTTTCAAGTTGGGGATGATGTGACAACCCGAGAATTCAAGGTCCTTTCCTACGAATCACTTGTCTCGCAATCTTGTCTTGACAATTTATTTTATGTTAGGTGTAGTTTGTCTGAATGATTAAAAGTCTTCTGATGTTTGGATCTAAATGTGAGATGTTTAATGTTTATATGAATGTGTAATGAAAACCCAGGATGACGAAGAATGATTCTTCGTCATCATCAATCTCAATGACGAAGAAGGTTCTTCATCGAACCTTCCTTGACGAAGAATGGTCCTTCGTCGAAAACGGTTGTTCGCCGGGGCTCTCGGCCCAGTTCCTTTTCTGGCCCAACTCACTTTCTTTAGAATTTATGCGTGCATACCCCTCATATCTTGCAACCCTAGACTTCTCTCGATGGCAGTTCTCTCCTTCGTAACTTCCCCCTGGTTGTGAAGCTTGTCTCTTGTGATCAAACTATTTGGTATCTCGGTTAGTGCCCCATCATTATTATGTGTTTGCTAGGAATACTTGATGTTGTAAGAACAATGATTGTTAACCGAGACTTTATAGGGTGATGTTAAACAGATGTATTCGTATGATTTGATCTGAATGTTTGAGTCTTGATTAGTTGATAATGTTTGATAACAATGAATCGCTAGATCTACGAAAATCACCAGATGCGCTGTGTTGTGATAAACTAGGGTTATGTGATTTACATGAAAGCTTTGTGAACTGTGGATGATACTGATGATTGTGCTCGCATGATAATCATAGTAATCAATAGTGAAACTGTCATGCTTTGAAGGAGTTGGTGAATGATAATGTTAAATGATGATTAATGATGTTAATTGTAAACTGTTATGCATAGGGTGCAAGGTTAATGTGTGATGATTAACTGTTACGTTTTGTATGAGTGATGATTATTCATAACTAGAATGCATGAGCATCGTTAAATCTGTTGTTAGATCTGTTTGAGAAACTAATGAACTTGATAGCATACATTCTGGCTGAATGAAAGAAAGTGAAACTGTCGGTTTAGGATTGTGACGAAGAACTAGGTTCTTCGTTGATTGATTCTCGACGAAACACTAGGGTCTTTCATCACCCACCATCTCGACGAAGAATCATCCTTCGTCATGGGGTCCTTCGCCAAGGAGACTTTCCACGAAAGACCAGTTCTTCGTGGAGAGTGCTGTAAATGAAAGATTAGACGGAACAGTCTGTGATGATTTCAAAACTCTATCTGTTACTTGTTGATGATGTTAACTAGGAATGAGAAACATGATTCGACTCGTGTGAGTAGCCAATACATATGTTAATGGTTATTGCGTGATATGCGTGCTACATGTTGTACAGTAACCCTGTGATGAATGCAATCCGTGTAAAAATGTGATTTGAGTGATTATGAAACTGAGAAGTATTGTTAACCACGGTAGGGTTGGTTGACTTACGGGAATGGGTAACTTATTATACCGAGCAAAGCTGAGGTGAGTTCACTGCTCTTTTTCCAAGCATGCGTCTCGGGGAGGGACATCTTGTCACACCCCCAAAATACCACATGCGGAAACCCCGCTAGGCGTGTGACGTACCAGGATCTTGCCACCAATCACATTGAACAAATATCAAGTTGTATAACATAGTTTCCATTCATAAAATAAAACATTCATCATATATCCAAGTTTAACGTGTTCAGCGGAAGCAAATATTTAAACACTGTTCAATCATTTCAAAACCAATGTACGTGAAGTCATTAAACAAGTCTTGCAAATCCCAGCGGTATGACCCATGACCACTCCAGCCATCCAGATAGCAAGTTCCTTTTTCCATAGTACCTAACGACCTGCGAGCATGCAACAAGTGTTTCAGACAACGCTGGTGAGTTCATAGTTTCACGAAAACGTTGATTACCAAGTGTTTAGTTTAGTTCTTTGATTTCAATGTAGATAATAACTCGAATACAAGACGACTCCAGATTTATTTTGCCCATTCCCCAATGCTCCTATCAAAGCATTGGGCATGACTGGGTTATTAGTTAACACCCGTCCTCTCAGGTACGGGGTGAGGGTGCCAAACCTAGAGAGCGCTACCAACTAATATCCTGTTACCTCTCAGGTAACAAACAAGATGGGACTTAAAGGTGATAGGATGAGTGTATTATCCAACATTCCAGATTTTACCCACAAGACGTATTCCTCTCAGGAATACCCATTCGATTTACACAGAAACCTATCCCTCTCAGGAATACCCAATGACTGTCCCACCCACCGGGACGCATGCTCAAGAGGAATGAACTCACCTTTGATTTGCTCGGTATGTTAAATTACCCGTCTAAGTTGGTCAACCCAAACCCAAGGTTCCGGATTGGTTAGATTGTTTGAATAAGAAAAGCTCCAAGTTTCACCGTTGCCGTCACACAAGAGGGAGAGAAAGAAAGGTCTAGGTTTTGTTAATTGTAAACTTCCGTAAGCTGTGCGAATACAAAATAGATATGACCGAACAGTGCTGGGCCTTACTTGGGCCGTAGGCCCTTTTGGCGTTGAAGAACCCGACGAAGAACCCATACTTCGTCGAGTACTAGTTGTGACGAAGATATACTTCGCCGAGAAGAGTTTCATCGCAGGGGAGTTTGTCGAGGACATGAACCATAAACTAATCCTAAGTAACATTCATTAACAATCACACATATTTCATTATCAATCACACATAACACAACCTCAATCATACATCAATTATACACCTTACGAAAACACATTGTGAAGCAAGTAACGTGTCGAGGAAAGACCTTGAAAACTCGGGTTGTCATATCATCCCCAACTTGAAAGAAATTTCGTCCTGAAATTTGACAAGTAATCCAAACAGCAAGATGTTAACTCAGGATGACTGTGGATTTTCTGCGGGTACCACATCATCCCTAACTTGAAGGAGAATTTTGCCCCGAAATTCATCAATTGTATTCGATTTAGATTGATCAGTTGGGAATAAGTGAGGGTACTTGAGATTCATCTGATCCTCGCGTTCCCATGTGAACTCCGGTCCACGTCTTGAGTTCCAACGAACTCTCACAATTGGAATCCGACTATGCTTACGAACCTTGACTTCCTGGTCCATAATTTCGATAGGTTCTTCGATAAACTGCAACTTGTCGTCAATTTTCAACTCTTGGAATGGTACCACAAGTGTTTCATCGAACAAACACTTCTTTAGTTGCGAAACATGGAATACATCATGAACGTTACTGATGAAACAATGGTTAACCGAGAGGGTTAACTCACTGGTCTCGTCAAGTAGGGTTAATCCCTTCTTTTCGAGGATCGTTGGCTGGATCGTCCGCTGGTTGATCTCCTGCACAAGGAAACAAGCCGTGACTCGTAACAAGGAGGATGGGGTGGGGGGTGCCCCTTGTTACCACTCTCCGGCATGAGAATCAGTAATTTGCTTGGGAAGCAAAGTGTGATAGTAGTAGTAGTGAGAGAGTTGTGAAGAGAAACCTCAAACCTGGTTTGGGATGGGTATTTATAGCCGAGGAGTGAAAGAGGGTAGTTGAGTGGCTAGTCTGACATCGCACAGCCTCCTGCAGGTGTGTCGGGCTAGTCGGTTACGGTGGTGATGCCACGTCCTGCTGTGGTGTCAGTCTGTTGCTTACATGTGGGCTGACAGGCGACTGTCTTCAGTGCCACTTGTCGTCAATTTTCAACTCTCGGAATGGTACCACAAGTGTTTCATCAAACAAACACTTCTTTAGTAGCGAAACATGGAATACATCATGAACGTTACCTAACTCAACAGGTAACTCTAGCTTATAGGCCACTTTACCGATTCGTTCCAGGATTTTGAATGGCCCAACATAGCGTGGGTTAAGCTTGCCGCGCTTCCCAAAGCGCACCACACCCTTCTAGGGTGAGACTTTTAACATAACACGGTTACCTACAGCGAACTCCAAGGGTTTCCTACGCTTTTCAGCGTAGCTTTTCTGACGGTTACGCGCCGCCGCCATACAATTTCTGATTTGAACAATCTTTTCAGAAGTTTCAAGAACAAGTTCCGGACCTATGATCTGGCTGTCACCCACCTCAGCCCAACAGAGTGGAGAACAACATTTTCGTCCGTACAATGCCTCAAATGGAGCGGCCTGTATGCTGGTGTGGTAACTGTTGTTGTAGGAGAACTCGAGCAGGGGGAAATGTTTCTCCCAACCCTTACCAAAATCGATGACACATGCTCGCAGCATGTCTTCAAGTGCTTGGATGGTTCGTTCGCTTTGGCCATCCGTCTGTGGGTGATAAGCAGTGCTCATGTCGAGATGTGAGCCAAATGATTTATGCATTGATTGCCACAAGTCAGATATGAATCACGGATCACGATCAGAGATAATAGAGGTTGGCACCCCGTGCCTAGAAACCACTTCCTTCAGATAAACAACAGCAAGTTGTGAGAACTTATCAGTTTCCTTGATCGCAAGGAAGTGTGCAGATTTCGTGAGGCGGTCAATGATCACGCAAATGGTATCGTTTCCGTTTTGAGTTCTTGGCAAGCCTGTGACAAAATCCATAGCGATTTGCTCCCATTTCCACATGGGTATCTCTGGTTGTTGAAGCAGGCCTAAAGGTTTCTGATACTCTACCTTGACCTTCGCACACGTCAGACAGTTACTCACATACATTGCGATGCTAGCTTTCATCTTCGGCCACCAATACAATACTTTGAGGTCTTGATACATCTTATCCAAACCTGGATGAACCTAGTATCGAGACTTGTGTGTTTCGTCCATCACAAGCTCCCTAAGATTTCCAAACAAAGGAACCCATATCCATTCCATAAAATAGTATGTTCCGTCAGATCTTTCCACAAGTCGTTTCTCCATGCCCCGCAAATACTCAGCTTTAAGATTTTCTTCCTTCAATGCTTATGTCTGAGCTGAACAGATCTGATCAGGAAGATTTGAGTGAATAGTGAGCTGCAAGGCGCGGACATGTTTGGGTTTTGATTCTTTTCGGCTAAGGGCATCAGCTACCACGTTTGCTTTGCATGGGGGATACTTGATGTCACAATCGTAGTCGTTCAATAGTTCTACCCAGCGACGCTATCGCATATTCAATTCATTCTGGTTGAAAATATGCTAAAGGCTCCTGTGATGGGTGTAGATAGTACATTTGGTACCGTACAGATAATGCCTCCAAATCTTCAACGCAAACACCACAGCTCCCAGCTCCAAGTCGTGAGTTGTGTAATTCTTCTCGTGCACCTTCAGTTGTCGAGACGCATAGGCTATCACCTTCTCGCGTTGCATCAACACGCAACCGAGACCCTGAATAGAAGCATCGCAATATACCACGAAATCCTCGGTACCTTCAGGTAGAGACAAGATTGGTGCACTGCAGAGTTTCTGTTTCAAAAGTTGGAAAGCATCTTGCTGCTTCGTCCCCCAAGAGTATACAACGCCTTTCTGTGTCAACAAGGTAAGAGGTTGAGCGATCTTCGAGAAATCCTTAATAAATCTCTGATAGTACCCAGCGAGACCAAGAAATTGTCGCACCTCCGAAGGATTCTTCGGTGCCGCCCAATTTCTGATTGCGTCAATCTTAGCAGGATCCACGTGTATCCCTGATTCATTAACAATGTGGCCAAGGAAGTGCACTTCTCGTATCCAGAAGTCACACTTGGAAAACTTCACGAATAGTTGCTCCTTCCCCAGGAGCTCCAAAATAAGACGTAAGTGTCGCTCGTGGTCCTCCTTGCTCTTAGAGTAGATCAAGATGTCATCGATAAACACAATGATGAAATCGTCGAGATACGGTTTACACACGCGGTTCATGAGGTCCATGAAAACCGCTGGTGCGTTTGTCAATCCGAATGGCATAACCAAAAACTCATAATGGCTATACCGCGTTCTAAAAGCCGTTTTAGGAACATCCTCCTCTCAGACTCTCATTTGATGATAGCCCGACCTTAAATCGATCTTTGAGTAAAAACTTGACCCTTGCAACTGGTCAAACAAGTCGTCGATACGCGGTAGTGGATAGCGGTTCTTGAATGTCACCTTGTTGAGTTCTCGATAATCTTCACCGGTGGGGCTAATCCCTTGATGTACAGTTCAATTCTTCGGTGTGGAGGTCGTGATAAGTTCGGGCACATATTAGCTAGTTCATGTGACCGTTTCGTGTATGCCTCGATTTCTGACCCCACCATTTTCAAATCATAATACTCGTTCTCCAGTTTCTGCACTTCATCACGAGGACAGTACTCCCCTCTCATTAACTCCTTGAAATCGTCCCACGTAGTGGCATTTGCCATCTCAATGCCCAGCATTTGGACTTGGGCATTCCACCAAGTCAAGGCACCATCCTCGAGTGTGCCTGTAGCATACTTCACTCTGTCCCCAATAGGACAGTTACACATTGCGAACACCGACTCTGCCTTCTCAAACCAACGCAGTAGCCCCACAGCTCCTTCAGTCCCACTGAATATCTGTGGCCTACAATCCATGAACGTATTAAATGTACAGGCAGGCGGATTGTTTTGATTCGGATTAGCATGCTGACCTAAAGTCGAAAGAAAATACAGCACACGAGTAAGAGTTGGGTACGTGACATAAGAATAAAGGGTAATTGGCACATATCGTACCAGCTTGATAGGCTGCCAAAGCCTCGGCCACACGTATGTTAATCAAGTTTGTTAGCTCCGCCTGAGTCATCGCAATGTGACCACACCCATGGCCTCGTCCACTCATGATTCTATATACGAAAAGGGAAAAGGTTAAGAGTCGAGATAAGGTAGGAGTCAAACCTCACGATGACTTCTATAGACTACAAAGTTTACATCAGACAACAGAGCGGAACCCCTTTTACACTCCTTAGACCTTGCTAGGACTCACATGCACCCCACATTACTATTATGTGTGCACCCATAATAGGAATGCGATTTGCATGTTTATCTCAGCTCCTCCCAACTCATGCTAAAAGGTTCCTCACGTTCTCGCAACAAGACAAAACACCACAAACATAAACCACGAAAATCTAACGGGATATCGCACTGTGACTCTATCAATCACATAACCCAGGTAAATACACATGAATCCAGTCTGAAATGCTAAGTGTGTGCAATCGCATGCAACATTGTACATAAGTGTATACTAGATATACTATGCAATAAGTAAACGAGAGACGAACCTTGCAATCTGGAGCTGAGTGTCATGGTCGATTTCGAAGCTGTTCGGTTATAGTATGGTTTTATAAAAATGTTTTAAAACCTAGTTCACTATAACCAGTGGCTCTGATACCAAACTGTCACACCCCCAAAATACCACATGCAGAAACCCCGCTAGGCGTGTGACGTACCAGGATCTAGCCACCAATCACACTGAACTAATATCAAGTTGTATAACAGAGTATCCATTCATAAAATAAAACATTCATCACATATCCAAGTTTAACGTGTTCAGCGGAAGCAAATAGTTAAACACTGTTCAATCATTTCAAAAACCAATGTACGTGAAGTCATTAAACAAGTCTTGCAAATCCCAGCAGTATGACCCATGACCACTCCAGCCATCCAAATAGCAAGTTCCTTTTTCCATAGTACCTAACGACCTGCGAGCATGCAACAAGTGTATCAGACAATATTGGTGAGTTCATAGTTTCACGAAAACGTTGATTACCAAGTGTTTAGTTTAGTTCTTTGATTTCAATGTTGATAATAACTCGAATACAAGACGGCTCCAGATTTATTTTGCCCGTTCCCCAATGCTCCTATCAAAGCATTAGGCATGACTGGGTCATTAGTTAACACCCGTCCTCTCAGGTACGGGGTGAGGGTGCAAAACCTAGATAGCGCTACCAACTAATACCCCGTTACCTCTCAGGTAACAAACAAGATGGGACTTAAAGGTGATAGGATGAGTGTATTATCCAACATTCCAGATTTTACCCACAAGACGTATTCCTCGCAGGAATACCCATTCGATTTACCCAGAAACCTATCCCTCTCATGGATACCCAAAGACTGTCCCACCCACCGGGACGCATGCTCAAGAGGAATGAACTCACCTTTGATTTGCTCGGTATGTTAAATTACCCGTCTAAGTTGGTCAACCCAAACCCAAGGTTCTGGATTGGTTAGATTGTTTGAATAAGAAAAGCTCCAAGTTTCACCGTTGCCGTCACACAAGAGGGAGAGAAAGAAAGGTCTAGGGTTTGTTAATTGTAAACTTCCGTAAGCTGTGCGAATACAAAATAGATATGACCGAACAGTGCTGGGTCTTACTTGGGCCGTAGGCCCTTTTGGCGTCGAAGAACCCGACGAAGAACCCATACTTCGTCGAGCACTAGTTGTGACGAAGATATACTTCGCCGAGAAGAGTTTCGTCGCAGGGGAGTTTGTCGAGGACATGAACCATAAACTAATCCTAAGTAACATTCATTAACAATCACACATATTTCATTATCAATCACACATAACACAACCTCAATCATACATCAATTATACACCTTACGAAAACACATTGTGAAGCAAGTAACGTGTCGAGGAAAGACCTTGAAAACTCGGGTTGTCATATCATCCCCAACTTGAAAGAAATTTCGTCCTGAAATTTGACAAGTAATCCAAACAGCAAGATGTTAACTCAGGATGAATGTGGATTTTCCGCGGGTACCACATCATCCCTAACTTGAAAGAGGATTTCGCCCCGAAATTCATTAATTATATTCGATTTAGATTGATCAGTTGGGAATAAGTGAGGGTACTTGAGCTTCATCTGATCCTCGCGTTCCCATGTGAACTCCGGTCCACGTCTTGAGTTCCAACGAACTCTCACAATTGGAATCTGAGTATGCTTACGAACCTTGACTTCCCGGTCCATAATTTTGATAGGTTCTTCGACAAACTGAAACTTGTCGTCAATTTTCAACTCTTGGAATGGTACCACAAGTGTTTCATCGGACAAACACTTCTTTAGTTGTGAAACATGGAATACATCATGAACGTTACCCAACTCAACAGGTAACTCTAGCTTATAGGCTACTTTACCGATTAGTTCCAGGATTTTGAATGGCCCAACATAGCGTGGGTTAAGCTTGTCGCGCTTCCCAAAGCGCACCACACCCTTCCAGGGTGAGACTTTCAACATAACACGGTCACCTACAGCGGACTCTAAGGGTTTCCTACGCTTTTCAGTGTAGCTTTTCTGACGGTCACGCGCCGTCACCATACAATTTCTGATTTGAACAATCTTTTCAGAAGTTTCAAGAACAAGTTCCGGACCTGTGATCTGGCTGTCACCCACCTCAGCCCAACAGAGTGGAGAACAGCATTTTCGTCCAAACAATGCCTCAAACGGAGCGGCCTGTATGCTGGTGTGGTAACTGTTGTTGTAGGAGAACTCGATCAGCGGCAAGTGTTTCTCCCAACCCTTACCAAAATCGATGACACATGCTCGCAGCATGTCTTCAAGTGTTTGCATGGTTCGTTCGCTTTGGCCATCCGTCTGTGGGTGATAAGCAGTGCTCATGTCGAGATGTGAGCCGAATGATTTATGCATTGATTGCCACAAGTCAGATATGAATCGCGGATCACGATCAGAGATAATAGAGGTTGTCACCCCGTGCCTAGAAACCACTTCCTTCAGATTTTACCTACAAGACGTATTCCTCTCAGGAATACCCATTTGATTTACCCAGAAACCTATCCCTCTCAGGGATACCCAATGACTGTCCCACCCACCGGGACGCATGCTCAAGAGGAATGAACTCACCTTTGATTTGCTCGATATGTTAAATTATCCGTCCAAGTTGGTCAACCCAAACCCAAGGTTCCGGATTGGTTAGATTGTTTGAATAAGAAAAGCTCCAAGTTTCACCGTTGCCGTCACACAAGAGGGAGAGAAAGAAAGGTCTAGGGTTTGTTAATTGTAAACTTCCGTAAGCTGTGCGGATACAAAATAGATATGACCGAATAGTGTTGGGCCTTACTTGGGCCATAGGCCCTTTTGGCGATGAAGAACCCGACGAAGAACCCATACTTCGTCGAGCACTAGTTGTGAGAAAGATATACTTCGCCGAAAAGAGTCTCGTCGCAGGGGAGTTTGTCGAGGACATGAACCATAAACTAATCCTAAGTAACATTCATTAACAATCACACATATTTCATTATCAATCACACATAACACAACCTCAATCATACATCAATTATACACCTTACGAAAACACATTGTGAAGCAAGTAACGTGTCGAGGAAAGACCTTGAAAACTCGGGTTGTCACATCATCCCCAACTTGAAAGAAATTTCGTCCCGAAATTTGACGAGTAATCCAAACAACAAGATGTTAACTCGGGATGACTGTGGATTTTCTGCGGGTACCACACATCTGGTAAACGTTTCGGGGAGGAATGTCGGGTAATTTGGTTTAACTGGAATGTTAAACCTGGGATGTTGGTTAATACACTCATTTCTATCATTAAGTCCCATCATATACCGATTGGTTGCCGGGGAGGCAACGGGGTTATTAGTTGATAATACTATTAGGTTTGGCACCCTCACACCATACCGGGGAGGACGGTCGTGAACTAATTACCTTAACCACTTGACCAATGTTTGATAGAGCATTTGGGAAGGGTAAATAATCTGGAGCCATCTGCGGTAATCGAGTTATTAACAACATCAAATCTCTGAAATGTTTTATATTTAGATCTGGTAACTAAAACGTGTTAACAAACTTTGAACTCACCAGCATCGTCTGACACACTTGTCTACATGCTTGCAGGTCGTTAGATGCACGGATGGAACTTGCTATCTGGGAGTGCTGGAGTGGTCATGGGTCGTAGCTCTTGGATACTTGTTTATTGATCTTGCTCATTTGTTTTGAAATAATTGGATAACTATTTACATTATGCTTCTGCTGAACGAATTTGGTTAAGTTGTGTTTTGGAATTACTTTATGAAATAAATGGAAACTTTTATTTAATACTATGTTGTGGTTCAAGGTGATTGGTGGCTGGATCTTGGTACGTCACACGTCCCGCAGTGTTTCCGCTTGTGGTATTTTGGGGGTGTGACAGTTTAGTGGTGATTTAGGGTGGGGTTTTGGGGTGGTATTTGGCTACCAAAATATGAAGGAACATGGGGGGTTTTTGTTGTTGAATGTTGTTGTGAAAATGTGAAAGTGATAAAGTGAGGCATGGTGTAATAACTTATGCCTTTCATCATTTTTAGTAGTCAACAACAAATCCTAACACCATGCTTCCATCCTTGCAAGTTTCAACAAAATTAAATTGGGTGGGACCCACTTTGAATTCACCATCTTTGAGGGGGCAGGGTAAAGTGTAACTTTTTTTTATAAAAGTTGTTAAAAATATAGATATTTTGGTCATTATGTAAAGTATGGTGATTAGGGGTTGTACCAGAAAGTTCTAGATTTTTGCAAGATATGTTTTCTCATTAGTGTTTTCTTATGTAAATGGACTCAGTTTTGTTATTCGTGTGTCGTTTTTCATTGTTTCGTTTTGTTTTCACGGTTTGCTGGCATGAATAGTGTAACCGTGAATAGTGTGCGCAGCACATTTTACCAACACTTTTAGGACATTGTTTGATTGGTTTCGCAAGACGACGAAAACCAACATACGTTTTAGCAATGTTTTCTTGTCCTAACACTGTTATCTGATTCACGACGCAGTACGTAATTAAATTACGCTAAATGCATGAGATTGTGAAATAAAAATTAGTGATTAGTTTGTACGGAATCACCGGTTATTTGCCATTTGTCACAGATTCAAGCACAAACCAGAAAACCCGATTAAAAATACCTCAAATGTCAATTCAGAAGCGGAACAGATTTCATGCAGTCTAATATGAAATCTATCAAGTGTTTTTATGTTTTTTTTTTCATTTTCAGTTGTTATGTTTGATCTAGACGTATGAATAAAGTTAATTTTATATTTGAACTTAATTTTTGGTGTTAATATAATGCAATTATTGACCATATTAATAAAGTTAGTATCCTAAATTTACAAATCAACTGAATTTATATAAGTTAATATCATGAAGTTGCAATAAATAAATATTGCAGTTAGATATAGTCAAGCTGAAATTATAAAATATTGCAGTTATTCTTGGATATTAATCTAATAATCTGTAGTTCTTAATTAAAAAAAATAATAAAGTAATAAATTTTAAAGCTAAACTAAAAAACTGAACTTACTTTGATATAAAGTGAATAAAGATATAAACTCTTAACATCCTAATTTTTTATAAAAAATGTTTTTAAAATTTTATAAAAATATAATTTTTTTTATATATATAAAAACAAAATTTTACAATTAAAGTTAAATGTGTAAAATGTAGTTACGAGTCAACTACTATATTTAATTTTATAAAAACAAAAATTTTAAACTTAATATTTACAGGATGAGTACCACGTGGATATTTAAAAAAAGTTATGAACTTTAAAGAATAAAATTGTAAACTTTATCATTTAACCAACAAAATAAACTTACTTAACAATTATAACAACTTATCTTTATTTTTCTATCATTTGATTATTATTTTTTATTAAAAAACAAAACTTTATATGTGTAAAACAGTTTGTTTACTTTATTTATAAACAAAACATTTTGTTTTTATAAAAAAAATTCTTTTATAAACATTTTTTGTAACAAGTAATATAAATAAAATATTCCAGAAATTTACAATCTTTACCAGATAAATACTAAATTATGTTGCAAATTTTTAGGAATTATAAGTTCAAATATATTGTTATAGATAATATTAGACAGATTCAAAAGAATTCTTTACAAACTTAACTAGATACATAGTAGATTGTGTTGCATATTTTTAGGTATTATAAGTTAAAGTAGACTCATATAGATAAGATTAGTTAGGAACTAAAAAATTTGAACTTAGTATGATATAAAGTTAATATAAAAATAAACTCTTAACATCCTATTTTTTATAAAAACAATTCTTGAAATTTTATAAAAATATAATTTTTTTAGTAAACTGCCATTTTGGTCCCTGTGGTTTGGCCAGTTTTGCCACTTTAGTCCAAATCTCAAACTTATTACATCTGGGGCCCTGTGGTTTGCAATTTGTTGTCATTTTAGTCCAAAATCCAAAATGTCTGATTTTTTACTGATTTACTGACCCTTTTTTGTCCTGTTGTGGAGGGGTATTTTGGTCATTTTGGAATTATTATTAACATTTTTAATTAAACAATAAACATTAATCACACACTCAACTCCCTGCCCTATCTCTTCATCTTCTTGAAAATCCTACATCAGAAAGAATCAGCCAACCCTCCTTCTCTCTCGTTCACATTCACAGCCGGACCTCAACCACCCTCCTTCCACATCGCCGGCGGCAGTCCTCCGACCAGACACCCCCCACCACACGCAACTGATCTCGGGAAGCAAATAGTCCGATGGAGGAAAGAGAGATAGAGAGACGGGAGAGAGATAGAGAGGCAGGAGAGGAAGAAAGGGGGCGGCGATGACGGTGGCTTACAGCGACGGCGCCATCGTGGCGACGGCGGTGGTGTTCTGACTCCGGCGAGTACAACCGACTCCGGGTTAGCTTACTCGGGTGAACTCAGGTGTGGATTTGTGCTCGGTTCAAGTTGATTTGGGGCGGAGATCTGTGTGTTCTTAGGGTTAGGGTTTTCGAGCGTTTGAGCTTCGATTTGAGAACCAGTAGCGTTTGAGCTTCGATTTTGAGCGTTTGAGCTTCGATTTGAGCACCAGCAGCGTTTGAGCTTCGATTTCGAGCGTTTGAGCTTCGATTTACCATGCTGTTTGTTAGTTGAATTGCTCTATTGAAAATCAAAATCGTTGTGAGTAGTTCAGATTTAGAAGATCGAAGTTGTAGAAATCGTTCTCTTCATTTCGTTTGATGATGTTCTTGAAGATACAGATCTGAGCCTCGTTTCTTTTTACAAATCGGTTTTTGGATTTTCTGGGTTTTGATTTTCTGGATTTTCTGGGTTGATGATGATGATGTTCTTGATGATGATGTTCTTGATTTTCTGGATTTTCTGGATTTTCTGGGTTGATGATGATGATGTTCTTGATGATGATGTTCTTGATTTTCTGGAATTTCTGGATTTTCTGGGTTTTAATGATGATGATGTTCTTGATGATGATGTTCTACATATTCTGCTGCTGATGATGATTATTTGGGAGAAGAGAGAGTTAGGGTTTTATTTTGGGATGATGATTATTTATTTGGGGAAGATGACCAAAATTTTAATTAATAAAATGTTAAATGAAAAACAAAATGACCAAAATACCCCTGCACTACAGGACAAAATAGGAGGTTGCAACAGTAAAAAAACTAGGGTTTTTGGATTTTGGACTAAAATGGCAACAAAATGCAAACCACAGGGCCCTGGATGTAATAAGTTTGAGATTTGGACTAAAGTGGCAAAACTGGCCAAACCACAGGGACCAAAATGGCAGTTTACTCTAAATTTTTTATATCTGGAAAAAAAAGAAATTTAATAATTTAAGTTAAAGGTCTAAAACATACTTACGAGTCAAATACTATTTTTTATTTTTATAAAAACGAAAAACTTAAAGTTTATTGGATGAGTACTATGTGGATATTTAAAATAAGTTATGAATTTTAAAGCATAAAATTATACTTTATAATTTAAACAATAAAATAAACATACTTTACAATTATAACAAGTTATCTTTTATTTTTTGTCTTTTGATTATTAAAGTTTATAAAAAAAAACAATATTTTTTGTCTTTTGATTATGAATTTTTATAAAAAACAAAACTTTACATATGTGTAACACTTATGACATATATCCACCACAATAATGTTATCATAAATATTATACGAATAAGAAAACTATCAGAAATGAGTGTCGCGATACAAAGTGTCGACCCCGCCGCATCGCGCAGGCACCCTACTAGTATATATATATAGGGTCAGGATTTAAAGAAAATGGTGGAAAGTGTGAGAACGGTGAGAACGCTTATGAGTCGTCCAATCAAAACAATCTATGGACTAGATTGGCGCGGTGGCGTTTTCGTAAATAACACGAATTCTATTAAGTGGACGCGCTTCATTAAGGGTAAAAGGGTCTTTTACACTTGTTAGTGCAGTAATGTCTATCGCCTTCGTCAATACGAGCCGTAGCGAGAAACTGTTCTAACTAGCCTTATATTGTAATATCTAGAGTAAAAGGCAAGGTGGCAATATTGTAAATAAGAGGAAAGCTCTTATAAGCCTTGGCCTATAAATAGATGTGTTAGGGTTAGAGTTAGAAACTTTTGCTACTTTTGGCATTTTGGAGCTTTGAAGATCTGGACCTAGAGAGAGAAAGTCTAGAGAGAGAAAGTTTTGTCCGGGTGATTCAGGTGCTGTACGATTTCAGATCTGTTAATAGAATCATAAATTATATTACGTCTCGTGTGTTCGGTCACGTTCGTGTACGGATTCCGCACGTCACACGTTCGGTTCGCAATCGTTTCGGAGTCAAAACCGGTCCTAACAACACTTCTCTATCAAAACGCCAAACTAATGAATAAAACCCCATTACGGGCCAAAACACATCCCTATATAAACAAAATATCTCAGACATAAAAACACACCTCCCCCCCCCCCCCCGAACCTGAAACGCCATATTTTCTATTATATACCATTCATCTTACAAACGCCAAAACCCCCCCCCCCCCAAAACTTCAAACACACCTACTTAAAAATGCTATATTTTACTATGTACCAATCATCTTAGAAAACGCCAAAACACTCATACATCAAAGATTCCAAAAAATTGACGTTTCCTTCAGATACACTATTTCCTCAGTAAAACACCAAAAATGACAAACATCGTTTCTTGTATATTCAATATTGTTCTACGCGAAGTTTGGCAGAATGCATTCTTCCCTGAGGTGCTGTGACTCAATAATATTTTGCTGCATGAGATGGACAAATCATAAACAAAAAGATGCTGGTGTCAGACTTATGTCATTTTTTGTGTTTTGTTATTGATGAATATTATAATGGCATGAAGAGACGAATGACACTGATGAGTGATTTGAAGATACATATTCAAACAAAAAACTCACGTCATTTTGCCTATCCAAACGGCCACAAAAAAACAAGCATGACAAAGTCAAACCGCCAGTGAAAATGTTTCGAAGAAGAAAGAGACTGATGACAGTGAAGATTTGGAAGATGAATTGTTTCTATTTTTATTTTTTTAATTTTCTTTTTCTGTTGTTTGTTATGTATTTTTCAGCTAAGAACAATAAAATACATTATATTAATAAACGCCAAACAGTCATAATGATTGTGAAACACCATAATGCAGTAAAACGCCAAAAACTCCCAAACTATAATAAAAGTAATTTGGAGAAGTGTTATTAAAAGCTAAAAATAAAAAAAAAAAAAAAAGGGCCAAAAACTACTTAAAGCCATTAAAGAACGCCAAACTTGGAAGATGGAACGTCTATCAGCCTAAAAACTCATAAAAAGCATAACAAAAATAGTAAAAATACACACAGTAACTGAAAAGACGGCTACTTTATTAATATAATTTATTATAAATAAAATCCCGCCTAATCTACGCGCCAAAAACATCCTATAAGAGAGACGTCTCTGCATAGTCAACTGATCACACACCAAAAACAACATCATGTTTCCTAGAAAACATTCACTTTAAAAACGTCAAAAAAATAGTTAAGAAAGCCACAGATGGGGAACCTCGTTTCTTCTATATTGAGTATTGTTCTGAATGAAGTTTCACTGAATGGATTCTTCTCTGAGTTGGGTATCTCTATAAGCTTTTGCTGAATGAGATGGACAAATATTCATGAAAAAGAGACTGGTGACACTGATATGTCATCATGTCACTTTGTTCTTGATGGATATATGGATGGCATGAAGGGATCAATACATTCGAGCAGGCGTTGATCTTCAACATGTCACTAAACAAGTATATATCAAACCACAATAAAGGATGCCACAAAAAAACATCTTGTAAAGACGGGGGTTATATAGGAAAATAAGGATCTAGATAAGGTATTCAAAACATGTTCAAAACACCAAAAATGTTAAAAGTAGAAGAAGCTGATAACACTGAAGATTTGGATGAGAAATTAGATTAGAATTTTTAATCTTTTTTTTTTCATTTTCTATTGTTTATTATCTAATTCTCTATTGTTTATTATCTAATTCTCTACTAATAAAAAATTGAGTATAAAACGCCAAAAACTACAAACACCAAAACGCATGATAGTGTGAAAACTGTGAGGACGGATGCTAGCAAAGCACGTTGTTGCTATATAAAACGCCAAAAAATGTCAAACAATGTATTACTGGAAAAAAACAACACTAATTGACAGATGAAATTAAACGAAACAATAATTGCAAAATAGTAAAATGAAGAGACGGTAACATTATTGCCAAACATTTATTATATTAAAAGCCACTACATGGAAAATTGAATTTGTTTATCTTTTCAAAACGCCATAATTGTCTGTCACATTATAGGCCTGCATCCTACATGGCACAACACTTGATAGAAAAAAAAAACATCAAGAAAATTACTGATGTTTTTTACATTATAGGCCTGCATCCTACTTGGCACAACAATCAAAGCCATACTTAGTTAAAACGCCAAAATGTTTACTATGATCCTGATCTAAAAACAATAAAAGCGCGGCGTATTTGTTAAACGCCAAAAAATGGAAAGCTGATGTGACACGCGTTTAAAAAAGAATATAAAAGGACAAAAAGGCCCCTCCGCCCTTCTCTATGTCGCGTGACACGTGTTGGGCCAGGATGCGTTCTCACACTTTTGGACGTTTTCTCCTGATTTCGTTCATATATATATATAGTGAAGAGTTCAAATAAGAAGAAATTTTTTGTAAGAAGAAAAAAAAAGAAATTTCAACCAATAAAAATACTTCATTTTACTTCATTTAATATTTGCATTTAATTTTAATATAAGGGTATATTTGTAAACTTATATAGATAATTAATTTCTATTCTTCCTCTTTAATAGCTAAGTACATTAAATTTGTAACTTATTTTCAAAATATATATTTTTTCAAAAAATAAAAAAATAATAATTTAGAGTGTAGGACAAATTACTAGATGTGTAGGATAAATTACGAGTTGTGTAGGATAAATTTAAATATGTGTAGGAAAAATATCGAAATGTGTAGGATAGCTTTTTATGTGTGTAGGCAAAAAGAATTAGTGTAGAGAATGATAGTGTTTATAAGTAATTAATTACTTAAAGATAGTAATAAATGAGATGAAAGAAAAACTACTTAATATTTTACAATTGTACCCTTTGTTCTTTGTCTTCTCAATTAAATTCTCTTCTTAATTGAACCCCCCTATATTCATATATAAGATTAAATATGAAGACAATATGATTTAATTTAAAGAGATGGCAACATAAACAACCATGATATAAATTTAAAATATACCTGAGTTTATTGATTGAAAATCTTGATTACAATTTATTTTCTTACAATCGGGAGGAGCAACTATAATTTGAAAATCTAAAGATTTTGAACATAGAGAGGTTGATAATACAAGTTTTGAGTTTGAGTGTTTTTTTCATACATAAGAGAAGATGTAAGATTTTTATATGAGATTGATTGGCAATTATATATGTGTGAAAATGATGAAAATATTCCATTTTTCTCCTGGTTTTCTCTTTACTGTATAGAAAATAAAATTGAGTTTCCATTTTTTGAAAATATATCTGTTAGTAATACTATAACCAAAACCTATACAATTATAGATAAAAATGAAAATATTACTAGTGTACACCCTCCACATACGGATATAAAAATAAAAACTGAAAATAAGGAATATATTGCAAAGCCTTTAGCAAACATTAAGGAAGATATAGATAAAAACGTAAAGGCAAATATTTTTCAAAATAATTATACCAATGAAAAATTAAATACCATAGGAGAACAATTAGAAAGAATAGAAACTAATAATAATAAAAATTTAGATCAACCTAGTACTTCAAATACTAAAATAGTAACTGAAAATGTTGAAAATCCAATATTTAAACCATATAGTATAGATATCCCAATACGTCTAAACAAACAACAAGATATGTTACAAGATATTTCCTCAAAAATCTCAAAACTAAGTATAAATGTTATTTCAGATCAAGAAATTCAAAATATCGAAGAACAATTTAATGATTTTCAAATAGAAGATTCTATAAACAAAATTAAAAGAGGAAATTATCATTTTTCAAAAAATGATACTTATACTACTAGGCCCGAAACAAGAAATTATTATCCTAGACCTACTCCACCTGATTTACAATTTGAAGAACGACATACTTTAGTTCAAGCAAAATACGATGGAACTTCTCTATACGAATGGAATATAGAAGGTCAGACAGAACATCAAATTCATAATTTATTACAGGAAATGATAATGGCAGCCAACGCTTATAAAGCAAATGGAAATAATGAAGCACAAATTCTTGGTATGATAGTTTCTGGTTTTACTGGAATTCTTAAAGGATGGTGGGACAAGTATCTTACAGAAGAAGAAAGACAATTAATCCAAAATGCTAAAAAATTAATTATTAAAACAGAAAATAATGTTCAAACGCCAACAGAAATACCTGATATAATTAATACTTTACTGTTTGCTATAATCAAACATTTTATTGGAAATCCAACAAAGAAATTCTTTAATATTATTAAATTTGACGTGTAGAAAATTACAAGATTTTAGATGGTATAAAGATATATTTCTTTCAAAAGTTATGACTAGAGAAGATTGCAAAGAAGCCTATTGGAAAGAAAGATTTATAGCTGGGTTACCAAAATTATTTGCAGAAAGAATTAGAGAAAAAATTAAAAAAGACTTTAATAATAGTATTCCTTATAGAGATTTATCCTATGGTCAAATAATAAATTATATAAATCAAGAAGGATTAAAAATATGTAATGATTTAAGATTAAAAGAAAAACTAAAAAAGGATGGTATCCAAGACCATAAGGAACTAGGAAGTTTTTGTCAACAATATGGTCTAGAACCATTTAAAACTCCTTCTAAATCTAAAAAGAAAATTCCAAAACAATTTATCAGAAAGAATTATAAAAGAAAACCATATATTAAAAATAAACAAAAATATTATAAAGATAAGACTGATTTTCAAAAGAAAAAACAAGGTAAACAAGATATTGTCATTTGCTATAAATGTGGAAGACAAGGACATTATTCTAAGGATTGTTATACTAAGAAAAAGATAAATGAGCTAAACATTTCTGATGAATTAAAAGAACAGATAAATAAAATACTTATTTATGATAATTCAAGTGAAAACAGTATTTCAGACTATAGTGATAATGATTTAAACAATATTGAAGATTCTAATTCAGAGAGTAGTTCAGAAGAAAATTTATGTGAATGTACTGGTCCTTGTATTTGTGAAATTGATGGTACAATAAATTCTCTAACAGCAGATAATAAAGACCTATTTGAATTATTAGAAAAAATTGATGATAAAGAAGTAAAACAAGTATATTTAAAACAATTAAAAGAAAAGTATAAATTACCAATAGAAAAGGAAGAAAAAGTGTATAATTTCAATGAAATATGTCAAAGGTTTCAAACAAGACAAATAAAAGAAAATCATGTTACAATAACTGAATTACAAATAGAATTAAAAAATATTAAAGAAGAAATTCGAGAAATAAAATTACAAATTAAAGAATTAGAAAAAGGGAAAAATAAAGAGGATGAAGAAAACAATAACAATACTAAAAATGATACTGAAAATGTAGGAAAAATAAATCGTTTAAAAGGATTAACTTCTCAAAAATGGTATACTAAGTTAAATATAATAGTCAATAATGAATTTCGATTAACATTAGTTGTCATGATTGATAGTGGTGCTGATATGAATTGTATTCAAGAAGGATTAATACCCACAAAATACTATGAAAAGACTACATATAGATTGTCTGGAGCCAATGGAAACCCATTAAAAAATAGATATAAATTATCAAATGTTCATATTTGCAAGGAAAACTATTGTTATAAAACTCAATTAGTTCTAGTAAAGGATTTGACATCTCAAATCATATTAGGACTCCCATTCATAACTCAATTATATCCTTTTACAGTTGAAGAAAAAAGAATAAGTATTAAGGTATTAAATAAAAGGATTTGTTTTGAATTTGCTCATCCAATTACTTCAAAACAAATAAATATTTTAAGCTTAAAAGAAAAACAAAAGGAATTTTTAATTGAAGAAATTGATCATGTTAGAATAAAGAATCAATTGCAAGATAAAATAATTATAAAAAGAATACAAGAAACTAAGAATAAATTTAAAGATAATATCTGTGCAAATATTCCAAATGCTTTTTGGGAAAGAAAACAACATATTGTAAGATTACCCTATATTAAAGACTTTAATGAGAAAAGTATTCCAACAAAATCTAAAGCTATACATATGTCTCAAGAATTAGAAGGCTATTGTAAAAAAGAAATACAATAATTACTTGATAAAAAATTAATAAGACCATCCAAATCTCTTTGTTCTTGCTCTGCCTTCTATGTTCAAAATAATGCAGAAATAGAAAGAGGAGCTCCTAGATTAATTATAAATTATAAACCATTAAATAAAGTTTTAGAATGGATCGGATATCCTATACCAAATAAAAGGGATTTATTAAAAAAGATTTATGATTCAAAAATATTTTCTAAATTTGATATGAAGTCTGGATTTTGGCAAGTTCAAATTGCTGAAGAAGATAGATATAAAACTGGATTCAATGTACCATTTGGACACTATGAATGGAATGTAATGCCTTTTGGATTAAAAAATGCTCCTTCAGAATTTCAAAATATAATGAATGATATCATTTTACCAGTAGGAAATTATGCAATTGTTTACATTGATGATGTATTAATATTTTCAAATTCCTTAGATCAACATTTTAAACATTTAAATGCTTTCTACAATATTATTCATAAAAATGGATTAGTAATATCACCTTCTAAAATGAGTCTTTTCCAAACAGAAATAAGATTTTTAGGACATAATATTATTCAAGGAACAATAAAACCTATTAACAGAAGTTTAGAATTTTCAAATAAATTTCCAAATGAAATCAAAGATAAAAAGCAATTGCAGAGATTTGTAGGATGTTTAAATTATATTCATGACTTTTTCAAAGACTTAGCAATCATATGTAAACCTTTATATGACAGGTTAAAAAAGAATCCAAAACCATGGACTCAAGAACCCACAGATATAGTAAAATATATTAAAGATAAAATAAAATGTTTACCATGTTTACATATTCCCCATCCTAATGCAGAATTAATTGTAGAAACTGATGCAAGTGACTTAGGATTCGGAGGAATACTAAAACAGAAATTAAACAATAAAGAAAGTTTAGTCAGATATTATTCAGGTGCATGGAATGATACTCAAAAGAATTATTCTACAATTAAAAAGGAAATTTTAAGTATAGTTTTAGGTATAAAAAAGTTTGAAGATGATTTATACATGAAACCATTTTTATTAAGAATCAACTGTTTATCTGCAAAATATATTTTAGAAAAAGATATTAAAAATTTGATTTCAAAACAAGTTTTTGCAAGATGGCAAGCATTATTAAGCAACTTTGATTTTCAAATAGAATTTATAAAAGGAGAAAATAATTCTTTACCAGATTTTTTATCAAGAGAATTTTTACAGGGAATATGAGCAACTCTGATTCTACAAAAAAGATTGTATTCTCAAAACAACAATTCTCAAAATCTCAATTATCAAGTTCTCCATCAAGACCAACCCATTTGCAACAATTTCCCTTATTATCTAATATTCAAAACAGATTTGCCCCTCTAACCCCAGGACCCAGACCTAGACCTCCATTCTCATCCATTATTCAAAATCTAGAATCAAAACCCATTATTCAATCTCCTTCTTTCACAAAACTTTCTAAACCAGCCTCTCATTCAAGCTCTTCACCAGCCACTATTCCTTATTCTATCAACCCAAATAAAAAGATTATCAAAATTCTAGAACCTTTGGAAGTCGAAAAGGTTAGCAAAATTTTTTTTTATCCTTAATCGACTTTATTTATCCAAGAGGATGCCATTTTTTCAAGGACGATTACAAGACCAGAGATTATTATCAAGCAATTTTAGTAGATTCAGAATCAGTTCTTATTCGGCACACTTTTAAAAGTGGAGATCCTTCCAAGATTGCTTATAGTCAAGTTAAAATTTTAAAGGTTCTATCTTTAGAAGATTGGAATTCTAAGCCCTATAATTCAAAAACCCTTTCAAATTTCAGTGCTTATCCTCAATATAACTATTATGATTATCAAGATGCATGGGAATATGCATTTCTTCTAAGAATTTTTTATCATTCTTGGTTCTTCCAGTTTGATGAAGATTTTTCAAATATTTATCCAATATGGTTTGTTAAATGGTTTAAATATATGTGAATTATTCCAGAAGCTTTTCCCAAAGAAATTTCAGAAGCATTTTCAAGATTCGTCGAGTATTTTCAACATGATGGAACACCAATTTTCGAATATACTTTACAGTTTATGAGTGTTTTCAAAATTCCATGGATTTGTTTATGGACCTACAATTTTCAAGAAGAAAGTCCTACAGAACTTTCTCCTCCATTGCTATTCAGACAATACAGATGTAAATGGTGGAATAAGTTTATCATCACAAAAGCAAATTCTCAAGCAGTTATCAAGTATTATAAAGAACTAACTACTCAATATGAAAGAAGTCTAAAGTCTTTTATTCAAGATATCAAAGCCAGCAATGAAGATCAAGAATATATTCAAAGACTTTCAGGTTGCAATTCTCCAGAAGAAATTTTAAAGATAGTCAAAGAAATTCGACAGTCTCCATCCCCTTCAAAACATTCATCTCCGGGGACTGAAGTTTTTCAAGATTCTCAAGACCCATTTGTTCTAATGTAAAAAAAATTAATAATAATAAATTTTTATTGTCACACCCCAACCGATGGCGGAATCATCGGGGCGCGGCACTAGACGAATCAGATTGCTCAAGAGAATCCATAACAACTACATTGCGATAATATTTAGTACATTCGATATCCCATACTAACAAATAATACAATCACATAAGTTATCACAGATTTCTTGTCCTCTCGAACAATACAAATCCGACAACCTAGATTTTAGTTGAGTTTCTAGACCTCCTAGCTTGATTTGATATAGTCTGCGATCTAACCTGCAACATACGTTAAAAATATTTGTCAATACAAAAGTATTGGCGAGTATACAGGTTTGAAATGTGTAGCGTAATAGATAAAAAGTGTAGCGAATTTCCATATGCAAGAACGTAACACACGACATATATACTCACAAAGATGATACTACCAACTAAGTCCTCGATGCTCGAATATGCGATGGCAAACTAGACCCCGTCGGGCGCAATAGTACTATACTAGTCATGGTGGGCCGTCGCGAGTATAAGCCCTAGCACATATGCAACTAGCATCACGTATATCTATGCATAACAGTCATTCGCAAGTGATAACTCGATTGATTGAATATTTTGTTTGATAAGTTTGATTTGTTAGAAACGTATGTTACACCCAAAATGCGATTAAAAAGGGTTCAAGTATACTCACCGTGCTTGTTCAGCAATTAAGCACCACTTGATTGATCGATTGGGAGCGCGTCTGAGTTAGCCTGATCGATTGAGAGTGCGTTAAACGGCGACGGGTGAAACAGGTGACCAGTGGCTATCCGGTCGGATGGCAATCCAGCCGGATGGCTATTCGTTTGAAGCGATAAGGCTCAGTGGCTATCCGGTCGGATGGCAATCCGGCCGGATGGCCATTCGTTTGAAACGATAAGGTTCAGTGGCTATCCGGTCGGATGGCAATCCGGCCGGATGGCCATTCGTTTGAATGATTGCATGCTTAGTGACTATCCGATCGGATGGCAATCCGGTCAGATGGTCATTCGCTTGGATGTCTATGTAGTGACTATCCGATCGGATGGCAATCCGGTCGGATGGTCATTCGTTGGGATGATGAGTTGGTCCGGTCGAGTGGCAGTCATCCGGTCGGATGACATGCTATCCGATCGGATGACATGCTATCCGGTCGGATGGCATGTGATCCGTTCGGATGACATGTTACCTAGTCGGATGACACGTCTGTTTTAGCGTTCCGAACGACTGTTTTCGAGTGTTTTTGGATGGAATGCATGCGGTTTTACTAGGGCAGTGTAATTTCGCATTAACAATTGAAATCCCATCAGTTCCGACCCGTTCTAACGGCCGGGAATCACCCCGTTCCATCAGATTTGGCCGTTCTTGATGGTTCTTCATGGTTAGCTAGAAATCGCACGGTTCCTTGGTTAAATACATGGATTTAGGTGAGATTTGTTATCACAACATGTGGAAATCACCCAGATATGAGTTGTTTATAATGGGATGATGTCACAACTTGAAGTTCATATGAACTCTTGGTGACATCACCTTAAAACACCTCAAATCAGTAGATTTCGTGGTTAGAAATTGAGTTTTGAAAGACAGAATGATGTAGAATTGAGTGTAGATCGTAGAAGTACAAGTTTTTAGGTTGAAATCTTACCGGAATCGCGAGGAATCGAGAGGAAAGGGTCTTGAAGCGTGTCTGGTCGAGTGGGAGCTGTCACATCACTTGAACAGTGGTGTGGCAGGCTATTTATAGGCAAAAAGAGGTGAAGGGAGTTACTGGGCCGGATGGCCTATTTTCCCGGATGGCCCATCCGTCCGGATGGCCACTCCGACGCGACGGATTTCTCCGTTTTTTAGCGTTGCGATCGACTTTGAAATGCGTTCTTTTTATATTATTATTATATATACCTATAGATATCACTAGGGGTCGTATTTACGTATCCATAATCCACAGTTTCGATAATTACAGCCGGTCTTCGTTTCGAGTATGCGATTATTAGCGACGTTTCACGGCCATCAAGGAGGGTAGTATAGGTCCTCTCTTGATGTCATCGTGAACGTTATTGTGTTTTGTGCCACAAAGACTGACGGGGTACCATTCACTCGTATTGTCATCATCGTCACGACGACTGGAGCTATAGCACTCACCCGAGAGTCGTCGTTAGCGTTAATTGTCTGCGTTTCGACACACCACGGCCACTGAGGAGGGTAGAATAGGTCCTCACCCATTGTCATCGTGAGTGTTAGTGCCTGTGATTGGTGTAGTATAGTGATATTGTATTGCGAAAATATGCGATTATCCTTCGAATAGCGATGTATGCGATATAGTTACATTATGATCCGAATCTCTGGTGCTAGGCGTAACGAGTATATCGAGTAGTAACAACGCACAAAAGTGCGGGTTGTTACATTTATATTTATCAAAGTTTTTGGCCGACAAGAGATAGTGAAGGTTTCTAATTATGGTGCAAAATAATTCAACAAAAGGACAATCAACTTTTCTTATTTTCAAAAGTGGAGCAAATAATTCAACAAAAAGACAATCAACTTTCTAATTATGGAAGATTGTGCAACAAAGAGACAACCAACTTTCTAATTCTTCAAAGATGGTGCAAATAATTCTCAAAGAAGACAAACAACTTTAAGAGCATTTTCAACAAAAGCCACTACTTACGGAAGCTCTTTTCAAGAATCAATTATGAAGACCCTTTTACTCCATCTATAAAAGGGAAGAAGATCAATGAAGGAAGACACACCTTTTCTTACATCTTCTCTTATGTATGAAAAAACCCTTAAACTCAAAACTTGTATTATCAACCTCTCTATGTTCAAATTCTTTAGATTTTCAAATTATAGTTGCTCCTCCCGATTGTAAGGAAATCAATTGTAATCAAGATTTTCAATCAATAAACTCAGGTATATTTTAAATTTATATCATGGTTGTTTATGTTGCCATCTCTTTAAATTAAATCATATTGTCTTCATGTTTAATCTTCTTCATAACAAACGATCCTAAACCGTTTTGGTATCAGAGCCATGATTCTGTTTAGAAACTGTTTTAATAACTAATTTATTATGATTATTAGCCCTGGATTTTTAAGGGGGGGGGGGGGTAAGAACTGTGTTGGTAAGCCCTGTCGATTGTCGGTTGGATTAGCATTATGCCCAAATGAATATTGAAAATGGGCAGCCAGACCACGACGATATGGGGGTGTTCCCTCAGTATAAGCTCTACTTTAAAAATTTAAAAACTAATAATTATAATGAATCAGTTATCAAAATTCTTTTCTAAACGAGATTATAGCTCAAATACTAATGATAATGATGAAGAAGACTTAAACATGAACTCTTTACATATGAATTCTGTGGAAATTAATATTTCTCAAATTGAAAATAATCTTTTAAATTGGAATATACCAAAACAAGATGTTAAAACTATTTACAAAATTGGTACTTTCGATTTTTTACAAGATTATTCTATAAAAACTCATGAACAAACCATACCTATTAATAAAGAGTATCAAAACATGCAATTATTATCAGTAGAAGCTATTAAAAGACATAGAAAATTATATAAATTTCTACACATAGGACTAGTTCAAGTTGCAATTAAACCTATGTTCAGATTAGGAATTGATGCTCCTGTTTTACTAATTCTAAGAGATGCAAGACATACAAACTTTAATAATTCTTTGCTAGCTATGGCTGAGTCTAATATTTCAAATGGTCCTATTTACTTTAATTGCTACCCAACTTTTCAATTGGTTTATTTGATCCACATATTTTAGATACTTTAACATTAACAATCAAAACTAAAAACTTAGAATTTAAAGAAAAAACTAATGCAGCAGTAGTTATATATAGAATATATTATAAGACTATGACTACCACTATAGAACCTAAAACAAAATTAGTATCCCCAAAAGATGAAACTATTATTTTTGAAGCTAATACTATGCATACAAAGATAAGAACACCTAAAAAATTAAAATGGAATGAAATAACTCAATCATTCACATGGAATTTACAAGATATAAACCCGCCAAAACCTATAGAGATAGACAATCAAACATCTAGCATAGTAGAACATTCTGATGGTTCAATAGATATCTCTTTTAGTAATATTTTACCAAGGCATTCTATAGGAGCAAGTACTTCTAGAAATACTTTAGATGAAAGTCTATTTAGAAGAAGTTTATCAATGAAAATGAAAGGTGTTGATTTTTCAAATACTATTCCAAGACCACTATATGAAGAAAATGATAGTGATAATAATACTTATGTCCCAACAAAGTCTGATATGGAAAATTATGAAGAAATACAATGAGTGATTCAAAAATTCAAGCTCGAAGAAATAATAATATTTGGTTTTTGAAACTTTGCAATAGAAGAATAAAATATTTGAGAGAAAGATTAGAAGAATATAAAAATCCATGCAACATGCTTCCATCCGACCCTTATCATTATTCTAACTATACGTCTAAACCATATCTTCAGTCTTCTAACTATATATTATTTTTAGAAAGAAAATTAAGAGAAGAAAATAATTATAGAGTAAAACTTATAGAAAAAATTTCAAGCACAACTTGTTAATTATGGATAAAGAAATGTTAAAATATTTAAAAGATGAAATGTTCAATAAGTATAATAATAAAAATTTAATATGGTATTTTTCTACATTCAATGAAGATGAAAGATTTTTACATGAGATTGATTGGCAATTATATATGTGTGAAAATGATGAAAATATTCCATTTTTCTCCTGGTTTTCTCTTTACTATATATATATATATATATATATATATATATGGTTTAGGATCCTGTAAAAAAGATGAAACTTGTGAGAATAAGAAGAAAGAACATGATAAGGACACATGTCATTATTTAATTTATTAGGATAAGGGTAGTTAAGTAATTTAATAAAAAACATAATTAAAGATAAAATTCAAAAACCCACATACAATGCGCATGTAAGTTACCCCTGTCTTTTTTAAACGCCAATAACTTTTTATACGTAACTTTTAAAAAAAACTACACCATAATAACGAGTGTTTTTTTTATCTTTAATATGAGTACCATATTGCCATACTTATATAGAGAAAAAAATTATGTTTCGATCGAATGTTAAGTCCATGGTGTTTTGTCTATGTTGTTTTAATTGTATAGTGATTCAAAACGTTGTGTTTTACAGTAAAACACCATGAAGTATATAAGACACCATAACATTGCAAATACTATTTACATTTAATCTTTCAGTCTTGTTTTTCTATGGTGTTTTATTTTAGGAATTCAAAACAGATTATGGTGTCTTATAAAAGGAAAAAAGTTAGCTCGTTGAATATAATGATATTTTTTTATTGCTAATAGAATGGTGTCTTTATATACTTGTATGGTGTGTTGTTTTCTATTGTGCTTTATTTTAGTTTCATGGTGTTTCTGTATAAAAAATGGTAGTTTGCTTAATTCCTTGGTATTTGCAATGTTGTGGTGTCTTATATACGTTCATGGTGTTTTACTGTAAGTAGTTTGCTGAATTCAATGGTATTTACAATGTTATAGTGTCTTATATACGTTCATGGTGTTTTACTGTAACACAACGTCTTGGATCGCTATACAATTAAAACAACATAGACAAAACACCATGTACTAAAACATCTGACCAAAACACAATTTTTAGCTCTATATAAGTATAGCAATATGGTACACATACTAAAGATAAAAAAACTCGTGATTATGGTGTAATTTTTTTTAAAAAGAAAGTTACGTATAAAAAGTTATTGACGTTTAAAAAAGACAGGGGGGACTTGCATGTGCATTGCATGTGGGTTTTTTAATTTAAAAATGTTAAATTTACCTTTATACCCTTAATATAGAAAATTAATTATTTTAATGGTAAACACTATTTAAAATTTTATCATTATAATCTCAACCATTAGATTATAGATTAAAGAGTCTAAATTCTTTCCTACATTTCTCACAAAACACACATTTTTTTACAATAACCCTACCGATATTTATTTAATACTTAATTAATTTATTTTGTTTTATGATAAGGTCATTTTAGTCATTTCACACCCACTTAACACCAAAACTAACATCCATCCACATTAGGGACTATCCGAGAATGAATGTGCAAAAGTTGGAGACTATAGTTGTAATTTTAGAAATGTAGGGACTATAGATGAAAATGGAACAAACCACAGGGACTATTTGGACATTTTTCTTATACGATAAACATAATTCATATTTTAAACCTATACTTGACCAGCAAGTAATTCTTTTGATTAATTCTATTTTAGTCCTATATTAGATCTCCTCCAAAACCTTCCCTTCGAGATCAACCGAACCACCCTCTCGATTAATTAGCCATCCACTCGAACCAGGTTGGTATTGCATATCTTTTCACAAAAACCATATGAAAAGAACTTTTATCAGCCATAAGTCCATAACATTTTATAATATTCACTCATTAAATATTTGTTATATTAATTATTAAGAAATTACATACTCAAACCAAAGGCAATGCAAAAACTTATAAGATCATACGGTGTTGGGGCTTGAAAATTAGGCGTGGTTCGACACGTTTACGACACGTTAGCGGAAGTCAGTAAAGTGGTGTGGTACATAAAACGGAGGGGTGGAAAGGGGCGTGGAAGAGTGGTGTTATTCGACTCGTGGCACACACTTTTTATTAATATTTATATATAAATTATATAAAATCTATTAAATTTAAATAAAACACAATTAATACTAATTAAAAGATTACATAATTCAAAATTTAAAGATTACATAACTCAAATATATAAAACATTATATAACATAAAAAATTAAAAACATTACATAACTTAGACTAAAATGTTAACCTAAAAACGCATTATTTGCCACACCGTGTAGTGTCTGAAGTCATGGTCGTACATATTATGGTACTCGACGCAAGCGATTTGGATGATCTCTCCTTCATTTAGCTCACCATCGTCATTGTCTACACTGTTGACTATCGCCTCAAATCTCGTACAATCCCTACGAATCATCCGAAAACGTGAACAAAGTGTGTCCACACTTCGGATGGCCTCACCCCTACGTAAACAAAATTCATGGTAAATTCGATCCCAAAATGGAGCCGTTTGTAAAGTAGCCCCGTGGTTGGTCACCATCGCGACCCTCGATTCGCATAACACGATGTCCTCTTGTACGACCCAAGGAATCACTGGCATTTCGTATGGGTTTTTTGAGAGGGAGTTTTAACTTGTAAAATGATATGATAGCTGAATGATTTGATAAAATGGAAGAGATGTGTATTTATATGTATGAGTAATTTTTTTTTTAAAAAAACACACCATTTTTTTACTAGCCGTTGGGGCCAACGGTCAAATTTTAACATCCAATTAAAGAACGTCACGTCGACCAAGAAATGAACTCAACGCCGGTGAAAATGTTCAAGCCCAATTCATAACGCCATGGAAAATGCCGATGACGGTGTGGTGTGTATGACGTGTAAAGGCATAAACGCCACAGATTGTTATAAAGTGTAATGAATTTAAAGCTAGCAAATTATCCGGTGTTTGTTTTGCCCCTTTATTTATAGCATAATAGTATTCAATTTCATTTAAGAAAGATAATTGTATCATAAACCATCATATTCGTAGAAAATTAAAACATTCTTATTTTGCCCAAGAATTAAAACATTCTTATTTAGCCCAAGTGAATCTATTTTTGTTTGGTATTAAAACATTTTTATTTAGCCCAAGTGAATCTATTTTAGTTTGGTATTAGCTTATCTTTGATTTGGCCAAGTAGTTAACGGATGCTCAAATCAAAGAAAACTCTATTTATGGATTAAATATCGACCCAAACTCCCTAGCTTGGCGTGGGATAGTTGGTTTGATTTTGATGTTTCCAGTCTTTTGTAAATTGTTTTGTTTTTTCCCCGAGTGTATTGTTTTCCAGCGGCTTGCTGACCCTTTATATATAGTTATAAAGTGGTTTACCATTCTCAATCCCTTCAAAAAAAGAGTGATTTATGTAATATCCACTTTATTTTGTTTAGCAATTCTCATCCACATGATCATATCACACACACTTGAAGAAATTATTGACATACATCCACATTTGTTACTTTGAGTCACTTAAACACAACCTGTTTTTCGACCTTGCATAACTAGTGAGTTCAATGACTCGTGATAGGTATGGAAGCCATGGATATATATCGTCACGCCTAACGAAATATTAGATGTCAATATTTCTCAAGTATCATGTTCATCGTCTCTTTGATTACTTATTGTGAAGTATTACTCTTGATATGTTTCAAAAGGTGCAATAAGTGTCATCAAGTGAGTGATAACATAATACCCTTTTTGCCTATAAATAAATACTTAAAAACAAATGTAATTTAAAAATGTTTATTTGATAACATAACAAAAATTAAAATAAAACAAGCCATAAGAATCAAGTTACGATAACCCGAAAATGTGCATAATTTCTTGATTAACTGAATGTAGACATACCGATAAATACTAATAACACAACACAAGGCTAAACTGGTAGAGCTTGTTGCTGAAAATGCCAATCCACGACATCTTTATAAGCCAATTTCCCTCCAAAAATGTCGAGAGCGCTACCCGCTGTCACGTCTACACGCCCCGTTCCTGCAACTTTTATTCTCTCCATGTCATCAATTACGGTTACACCACCAGCATATGTCACCGGAATCTGAATCCAGTCAAATCAGTACCCAACAGCAAAAGTTTAGATGATAAATATTTCGTGTGGTCAATGCAACAAGTCTTGTATCATGTGGCAATTGCAACTTGTTTGCTTGAAAATGGGTCAATTTGAGATACGTTAGACTTTATGTATCTCGCAGTTCTCTATCTTCAAATTAGTCGTCTATTGAATGACCCTCTATATATTTTCTTTTATGGTAACAATCAACAATTTTTTTTGGCAGTTCTAAAATAACAATCAACGTTTTTTCACAAATTTAAAAAAAAAAATGTTCCTAGCACTTCCAAAATCATGGTATCTCTATTCAAAGAGTTAAATATGTAATCACAGAAATGAGTTTAGTACATACCGGGGACCGCTTGCCGAGTAGTTCTACAAGTTCTTCGTCAATGCCCAATCTAGAAAAAATAAATAAATAATAAAAACAAACATATAGAAGCAAGCCAAATATTATTTAAGAAACACGATTAAAAAAGAGCACACAAAACAATCAAGGGGGCAATTTCAACCCATATACTTATTCTTGAATCTTAAGGTTCTTTTCTATATTAAACATGTCAAATGAAAATAATTAGCTAAAGAAACGGTCATATAGATGTAGATTAATGTAGCCCAAATTAGATTATTGATGTGATAATACAGTTTCGTAATTAAAACCAACACATTAGCTGCTTATACTAAAACTGAAAATTGTTTGCAGGTCATCCGCAGGACCGCAAATCAACCCGGACCGTTTTGACCCAGACTAGAAAATAAAAAATGGGCCGCTTTTTCTTTTTCTTTTTGGGACAGAGTTATAAGATATGGTAAAATATTGAATGAACTAATACCGTAGGTTGGCTTACAATATATAGAGAATGTGAAACCTACGTTGAGCCTGTGGGCTCACACTCATAAACTATAACTATAATAATAATATAATACAATAAGAGTAAGTACAACTTAGTATACTAGCAATAGACTGAGTATTAACTACTTACCTTTTCCCTTCAACGTCTACACCATGAACCAAAAACTCATCACAATACTCTGAAAGAAAAGTTAATATCTTCTCATCGAGATACACATCACTAAATGTCTGCCACCTATTGGTAACAATGGCATACTTACCATCCTGAAAAACATAATCACGAAACTAGATATTAGACTACAAACTGAGTAACTAGTAGAGGTGGGCAGGTGGCAATGGGTGGGTCATCCAGGTTGCGTAACAGGTCAGAAATGGTTTGCGTCAAAACAATTCGGGTCAGTGTGGGACCCAGCACCACTTTTTTACTTGACACATCCATAGTTGTTAATAGCGGCTATAGCGACCGCTATAGCGCGCTATGTAGCCATGTGACCAAGTGTCGCTGTATGGGTCTTAGCGATCAATAGCAAACTTAGCAACAGTTAGGGTTTTTTTTTTTTGATGTTAATATAAATTAGATATAGCTATAAAATAGCTGGATTTATAGATTTTTGTTAAATATACATGTAAAATAGCATATATACAACGGTATTTTGATGTAATGTACATATAAAAATCTTCAAAATTCTTTTTCTGGTGTAATCGCTATCTATAAAATAGCCGTCGCTATTTGTCGCTATCCGCTACGTAGCCTATAGGTGCCTTGTCGCTATTTGTCGCTATTCGCTATCGACAACTATGGACACATCTTACTTTATAAATGTTATTTATTTGGATAATGAATGTAGAACTTACATCACCTACATTTATATCTTTGTGCAAAAGGATATGGAAGTATGAAACTTACATGTAGCTTTACAGTGGTAACACAGAATAACTCATGTTCATGTTCACTTTCTTGGCAAGTCAACCATGGTGCCATTATTATGCATGGAAATTTTGAAACTTTAGATAATATTAAAAATAACGGCAATAACTCAAATTGCCATAACTGACAGTATATTATATTTTAATCCATGGACACAGAAAAAAGAATAAGTTTTTACTTTTTTATCCCTCAATTATGACTTATGTACCGATTTGTTTCCAAGGTAAATCATGATTAAGAAATAAATAAAAAAATTTCCAAGTTCCAGATTGCAAGTAATTGCTAAGCCCAGGGACATAAAATGTAATTAACACCAAAAAATAACATCATTGTCATCTGAAAATGCATACCTTCTTCCTGCAACTAAGATCCAAGATAAGCCTTTGTTTTCCAACAAGGTGAACAAGTTCTTTGAGCCTCTCGTGGTCCATTTGTCCATTGTTGAATACATACTGCCGTAATACGAAAGGGTATATCAGTAAACAGCAAATACAGTTGCCAAACACGAGCAGCTTGAGTAACAGATCAGTTAGGGTCAACTAAAACATTAAACATGATTATGAATACAAAGACACTAACATTTGCATAACAAGGTATATTTTTCTAAATTCAAAAATAACTTCGGCCATTTTAGGCATTCACACGTCAAACGACTTTTGACCTTGTACAACTCACTTGATGTGTTCCGTTTGGGCTAATCCTCTACACTTCACCCGCTATCAATAACATATATCCAATACAAATTGACCCACTTTTGTATAAATGGGTTGAAATTACGACCTACAGAGACCACTAAAAGAATCTAAACTAGTGTCTCCTTACCAAACCAACAAAAAACATTCATCTAGATTAATAAAGCAATGTTTTGTAATTCCAGACTGGCCGGTCCGGTTCACCCTATCAGACCGGTGTTAAGTCGAACCGAACAGTTGGACCATGAACCGCCGTGGTCGAACCGGATTTTTAGGTGTTGAACGGATTTTGAATATTTTTTTTTTTCATTTTTACCCTATTTATTTTAATAGTAAATACAGCATAACCCGGTTCTTACATCCGATCTGACCAGTGGACCGGTAAAGAGACCGGTTCGACGTCCGGTCTAGTCCTGAAAACATTGGATTGAAAAAAGGATAAAAAGAGAAACATACTGAAGTGACGATGACATGGCTAGCTCCTTCTTCTATGTAACTCAAAGCATTTTGTGAATTAATACCACCTCCGACTTGAAGACCACCTAAATGCAATATACGGTTCTCGCGTTATTATCAACCATCAAGAATCCACTTGAATAGAAGTTCCATCGACTATATTACCTTAGTTTAAAAAACATATTTTTAAAAACCCCATATTTGTTTGTGAACGTTATAAATACGAAAAATAATAACCATCCTACCTGGATAAGCATGTAGGGCCCCAATGGCTGCTTCATTACTCAAAGGATCGGCTCCCAACATGATCACATGACCACCTTTAAGACCATCTTCTTTATAAAGAGTTGCATATTCAGCAGCTGATTTATCAGATTCAAAGTTCGTAACAAGGGTCGAATCATTTCCCTTCGTATCTGAAAGCGTAGACCCAACAATCTGCTTTACTTTCCCCTGATAACACATAAAAATGATTCCTATGTCAGAAAATTTAATAAACACGTTGAAATAGCCGCATTCAAAACAAACGTATCGAAGCGTAGAATGTACAGACCTTGTGTATGTCAATGCAAGGGCGAAACTTTACTCCGCACCTGATAGATAACGATTGAGATCCTGTCATAGGAATATATATCAGTTTAACCATTGAACATATGCATTCAAAAAATTGGGACATCACATAGCCATGAACGGAAAATGCTTACACATACAATGTAAGAATAAGTGTAGTAACACACGTACTTGAGGCCTGTGAAGGTGCAGCTACAAACTTCTGCTTTCTGGTGGAACTGAATATAGATGGGTTTGGAATCCTATTAAAGGAATCGAGTCTCAACTGTGTTGAATTAACGTCAAGGTTCCTAATTTCCATTGTCTCCAAAAATTGATTTGACTAACTCTACAACAATGCAAAAATTAAAAACGGCAACTTGTTTCAGTTTAACTCATTCCTACTAGTTTATCTCAGTCTTGCAAAATATTCTTAGAATACATTCGAGTAAAAGAAAAAAAAATACAGAGAGAGCACATTTTTCTTGTCTCAAACTTGCAAAATACAGGGGTGGTTCGTCTGTGTAAGAAATAAGCGGCCGGTTAGGGCCCTCAATTTTCTTGCTTATGTACTAAAACCGCACATCATATTTCGATAATTTGAATACGATTCTGCAATTTTTGGTCGTGTCAACATATTACAAAGTTTTGGGATCAGGTGCTATTTACCAATTTTTATTTATTTATATATTTTTTTGCGTTTCACAAGATGGATATCAAAAGGTGATTTAGAGTTGAATTCCGTTTAATTTTCAATTTGGGCAAGGAGAGTAAAGTATCAAAATAGGTTTCAGGATTTTCTTTTCACTAAAACTCACTCCAACTCTAATATGTATGATTGTGTGCATAAGACTGGTGGGTGTGGTTCCCCTTCCCCCACATCCACATCACCACCTTCTTCTTCTTCCTCCATCCATCCCCGTCCAATCATATCAAGAGAGAGAGAGAGAGAATCAAGAGAGAGATAGAGTTTGGGGGAAAATTCCCTGTGCACACCAAAGCTGGTACCCCCGGGGGGGGGGGGGGGGGGTTGTTTCTGCACCGGCTACCCGGTGGCCTTGCCGAACCCATACCGGACGGTCTATGTGCATTTTAGAAACGGTATAAAAAAACGTGTCATCATATTTCCACCTTTTAGGATCTTAAGGAAAAAAAAACATATTTATTTATTTTTTTACGAAAAGAACCCTAATTTTCGAGTAGGCTTTAGATCCCTAAAAAGATTGAGCCGGCCTTGATGATTAAGAATCATTCTTTGCATAATCATGCTATATATCTACAAATGACTGGCAACTCAACAAATCTATAAATAATTGGTAAGCCAACAAACTTATACACATAATTATGAATTATGTTCTTCATGACCTACAATCAATATACAACATATACATTTACTTCTCAAGAAAATCATAATAAAGTGCAAGTACAAACCATTACTGAAGCATGCAGAAAATCAAATCAGACCTAAAACCTTGAAATTCAACAAATCAATACACAACATATAAATGCATTTCATGTTAAAGTGCAATCTCAAACCATTATTGGAGCATGAACATAAAGAAATCAGACCTAAAACCTCACACCTCGACATATAAGAGAAATGGTAAAGAAATAATAAACATAGGTTTAAAATTCAATTGAAACCTGTTGTGAGCGGTGGTGTAGTGGCGGCGCGAGTACAGCCGTACAGAACGCCGGTGCGGTGGTTTCGGTGTGGTGGTGCACGGCGGATGACGGAGTGGTGGATTCCAGTTCCAGTTCGACTGAGAAGGGGGTCTTGGCTCGTTAAAATTCTTTGGGTTTGGAATTGGGCCTGGGCTTGCACGGACGGGGTCATGAAAACAGGTTGGGAACTAGACTAGAGGTGCACAAAATGGGTTTTTTCAATACCTAGTTCTGGTTATGGAACCGGTTCCGAGTATGGTCGGGTATCACTTATACCAAGTATTGAAATAATCGGTTCTGGTTCCTAGCATAAAACCCATACCCGCCAATGGCGAAGCTTGAAAATTTCCACCGGGGGGTCAGAAGTCACCGGACCTAAAAGTATATACCAAAAAAAAATATTTTTTATAAAACCGGGTGGTCGAAAACGTATATACCTAAAAAAGTATATACGAAACGTACATACATAACACTAATGAGCGAAAAATTCGGGGGGTCGGGCACCCCTCCGGCCCCTTCATAGCTGAGCCACCGATACCCGCTATACCCGGTTCTGGGTCAGGTATGAAACCGGTTCTTCAAAAACCGGGCATTTCGAGGATTGAAGAAAACCCGGTCTGGGTACCGAAAAGACAATTCCGGGGTATGCTCAATTCGAAGTGTTGGACGAATTTCCACCACCGTTGTATGTTCATACAACACTTTTTTTTTTTATGGATAATGCACTTATACACACCCAACTACCACTTATTTGTCTCTTGTTCTCTTAAGATCTAGCAATTCATGGCTAAACTCCTATGAATCTCATATGGCTAAACTTTAGTTTTATGTTGCAAAAGAAGTACTCCAAGAGTTACCCGATTCCTTCATCAATTCCGAGAAAAATCTGATAACCCACCCGTCCGTGGACACAACGGTGAAATTACCAGTATAATCGGTTTGAGTCAATAATCAAACCTAGGTTTTTGCACTAAGAGCATTCACATCTATTCCACCATATTTTCACCCTAAATTACACTAAAAAACACTACATTTTATCTCTCATTTTTAATTAAATAATATTTTTTATACCTTGATCATTATCTTTTCTCTCTCTTCCATTCACAACCACCTTCAAAATATATTAAAAAATTATAGGAGGTGAACAATGTTCCCCTAAATATATAGATGAACAGTAACAGTTTTTCTATCCTCCACTCACAACAACTTTATATACTTTTTATACTTTAAAAACACCACACACGAGATTTGATTCCATGGATGTGAATACTCTAAATAAGTATTAGACCATCCGTAGTGGGGCGTGATTTTTAAAAAAAATTGAAAAATAACGCCCCAAAACGCCCCCAATACCATTACATAGGGCGTTACTTTTTAAAATTTTTGAAAAAAATTGTTCCAGGCGTTTTATTTAAAACGCTCAACATACAAATTGATAGTGGAAGAGGGGTTTGAAGTGGCCAATGGGAGTGGAGGATTTGTCTGACAACATGGTTGAGAACCCCATGCAAGTTTGACTACCCAATCAAAATTCCTTCTGTTTGCTTTTCTTTTTTCTTTTTTTTTTTTTAATGATTGAAAGGGGCATTATCAGGCATTATTCCCACTACGCCACTTTTGCTATAATGCCCCATCGCTGACTAGGACGCCACGTGTCGGATAATGCCCCATGGTAGGGGCATTATAACACATTACCACTACACATGGTCTTAAGCCTGCATCTAAAGAAATGCAAAACTTCCACTTGAGCTGTAGATCATCTAGAGTTGCAATTTAAAGAAACACATTTTGGTGATTTTGAAAACGAAAATACAAGCAAAAATCACACGGTGGTTAAACATGATGACGTGGCAAGCAAGCATCCTCAATCAAAAAGACGGTTTCTCTACTTCCAAAATCAAGCCCTTCCTTCACCTGGTTTCTTGATCACCACACAATCAAAATTTCATGAAACAAAAACAACAAAATTCATCACTCTTCTTCTCCATCATGAAACTACCTATATACATAGGCCTCTTCCTCTACATCCGACACCAAGGTGGTGTTTGGGGTTCCTTATTTTGCCCCAACTTCTCACTTATTGACTTTTGAGAAGTGAAAAGGAAACCCAAACACTCTCAAATAAGGACTTTTGTGTCTTCAAATGGCTTTGAGAAGGAGAAACTGAGAAGTAAGAAATTCTTACTTCTCACTTATGACTTCTCAAGAAGTGATAAGTGACAAGTTAAAAGGAATCCCAAACACCCCCCAATTCACCAAACCAAAACCAGATAACAATAATAATAAACATCAATAACAAAATTCAACAACAACAATGGCAACAGCATCATCTTCCTCTGTAAATCACATGCTCCACCCTCTTCAACATCGCACTTTACTTGTTCCTAAACTTCCCAATGTTTTCAAGTATCCGAAGTTCCAATCTACTTTTCAGTACTCTTCTTCAAGAGTTCCACCGCTTTCTGCCCTTGTTGCGACTGAATCGGTAATTTGTTTCTTGTTGGCATTAACACAAACAGTTGGTGTTCGTTACAAAATAATGTTTGTAGTTTGTTTGTTGATTTTAGGGTATTGAAGTCCCCGAATATTTTGTGTTTTGTGGATGTTGTGCAGTCTGCAACTGAAATGAATAGAAATTGAAATTTTGATTGATTTAGGGGCATGGGCGGACCTAGTAAGAAGCCAGGGTGGGCGGGCGCACCCCCTGAAAAAAAAAATTTAGTGTATTTTATAAGGTAAAATTCTCCCCGCACCCCTTGAAAATTTGGTTAAACCCCTTATCCGCACCCCTTGAACCCTTGAAAATTTGGTTAAACCCCTTATCCGCACCCCATGAAAATTTTTTCTGGGTCCGCCACTGTTTAGGGGTTTGATTGGATTGCTATGGGTTCATTATAGGTTTTTTTTTTTTTTTTTTGTAAATTATGCTTAATTTAGGGTTTTAATTGAATTATTATTATTATGTGTTCATTGTATATATTGGTTCAGTAGGGTTGTGGGTTTTTTTTTTTTTTTTTTTTTTTTTTTGTGGTAGTTATGCTTAATTTAGGGTTCTGATACGAATAGGGCAAAGAAAAAGCATCTGTGCAGTGTGCATGTTACCTGATTCAGCTCAAACAAGGGTTATACTGAACCAATCATTCATTCTAATTGGTGTTCTAAACAAGTTATGTTCATGTGTTAATCCATTCCAATATGTTTGTTTGATGGAGGTGAATCAAATCAAAGTCGTTACCTACTCTCGTCAATCGATGGAAGTCAGTTAGACCGCGGGGTGTGGGCGTGGGAACCAAACCAACGCCGCTTTAGCCACACCGGGCCATCTTGGGTAGCGGCGTTGGGCCTCTGGCGTGGCTATGAAGCCTGGCGTGGGGCGGGTTGGGGAGCTGATGTGGATGGCTGTGATTGGCTGAGTTCATGTGACCGTTGGGCTAGCCGTTGGCCAACGACTATTTTATAAAAAAAAAAAATCTTTAACTTTTATTCTATATAAATCAATCAATTCTTACTAAATTTTACTATCCAAATATTCAAAACCACCTCCCATCACCCAACGTTGAAGTTGAAGATGAAGATGATTGATTTTTTTTTTTTTTTTTTTTTTGTGATGTAATGTATTTTTTTTGTTGTAGTTATTTAATATTAATTAAATAGGTGTCTTTAAAATTACTATATTAAATTCTATGATTAAAAAAAATAGCTGCCATATGCATAGTCACATAATTCGCTCAAAAAGAAGCGAATTTCGTTTTGGTACGTTTCGTACCATACGGAATTTGTATGCGTATAATACGATGCCAATTCGCGTATCATATTCTTCAATTCAGCGCATCATGTTCATCAATTCAGCGAATTTCCTTTACCAATTCAGCGAATTTCTTTTATGTACAAAGATGTGAAATTAAAGTTTTATGCTCAAGAATGGTGACGAAGATGAAAAAATTAAACCTTACCTGTGATGATGAACCCTAGTGAAAATGGAGGAGACGATGGAGATGGAGGCTGTAGATAATATGACGGCTGCGTTTCTTTAATCTATTTTAACCTAAACCTCTTTTATTTACATATTTCATCCTTTATGTTTGTGTTATTATAATTTTTAACCTAAAGCTTTTTTTATTAAGTTACATATTTCATCCTTAGACCTCAATACTTTTACTTTTTTTCAACTTTAACCTAAAACGTTTTTTAATTGTTTACTTTTTTTTCTTATTTCATTAAGAAATGTGTATACCGAACCAGACGGAATGGTACACCGAACCGAATCGTACCGGATCATACCGAAATGAACCTACCCCCCTCCGAACCGAATTCATCCCAACTAGCGAATCGCGAACCCGAACCGCATACCCGAACCGGAGCGAACCCCGAATTATGTGACTACGGCCATATGTCACCCACGCCCCCTCCACACCCCACTTTTTTTGGGGTGGCCTGGTGGAGCCCATCTCCGCCACATGTCAACCCAAGCCCCACACCCAGTGGTCTTAGTTGCAGTTGGATTTGTGATGAAGAGGATACAGACACATTTCATTGGAATGTTTAGATTCCAACATACTAGTGAAGGAAAGTAAATTCCATTGATTGAAGACCAAACACAATTTCGTATGGAGTGTTTTTCGGTTCCAAATCTAGTGAATTTCTGAACCAAACGGGACCTACGTTTGAAGTTCAATTCTGAACGTCAAAAGCAGATTCTTTTGGGAACTTAGAGAGTAGGAGTTTCTTGATTCTGAAACTTGGCCCACATGTGTCGGATTATGCGAGTCTCATTTCTTAAGTGTCCTCCTTCCTATGATCATGCATCATTAGTGATATTGCCAAGTTTTTTTTTTCAACTCTCCTCTTTCTTGCTTTCATTCTTTTTTGACCAAAAGTGCATCTTTTGTCTTGCATATAGTTCTATAAGATCTAGATTTTATATAATATTACCACTAAATCAGTGTCTCCATATTTGTTTGATTGGGTTCATGACAAATTCTTGACTACATCTTAAGCCATTTTCTGTATGTACCTCAAAACTCACATTACAGCCACCCTGTACCTTGTTCACCTGCTTTTTCTTCATGAAACATTTGAGTTCGCACTTCGCAGTCAATTATGCCATTTTCTAATTCAAAGTTGACATATATATTTTTTTAAAATAAAAATTAGAAAACATGTATGGGAGTGACTTCTGTATTTGGCTTTGTCATTTTTACCCTGTTGATATCAATAATTCTGTCGTCAATATTGCATCTTGATGGTGACTTATTAAACCTCAAAAGTCGTAATACGTGTATCCATTTTTGGAGACCTTCAATTTGCTGGAAATTTCCAATACAGATTTTTTTTTTTTTTTTTTTTTCTGATGTTGCTAATATTACCATCCCAATGGGAGGTGCTCAAACCATTACAATGAACTGCTCTAGTAACATAAAGTCATAAACCTCTCTGTTACTTTATTTTTCAACTGCAATATATGTTTTAATTCTATTGGTTAATGATTACTAATCTCAAATTCGGGTTACTACTTAGTATTTATAAATTACTTCCTAATTGCAGGAGACAATCACTCAGCCCCAAGATTCAGGGGAAGTTGACTTGTTTGCATGTCCTGTTTGTTTCGAACCACTTATAAGAAAAGGTCCTGCTGGTTTCAATTTGTAAGTTAAATATTTTCTTCTTAATTTGGTGATGATACTGCATAGAGGTCGCAAATGGGCAGGTCTAGCAAATTTATGAATTATTTGTGTGGTACATGATAAAAAGTAGATGTTATTTCAGTAATATTATATTTTGAACAAAATGATTTAAGAGGTTTTATGCCATAAAAATACACTATGGATGACTTTTCCTTTAAAGCTAGTTCTTTTTATTTTACATGTTTGACCATTGTAAATAAATCAGAACCGATCGACCCATTTATAAGTAAGCCGGTCAAAAATGCCTCATCTCATCTTAAACGTGATCAAGTCTAGTTTTTTCATGGGAAATCTTGAAACTTGCAGGCCAGCAATCTACCGTTCAGGTTTTAAGTGTATAAAGTGCAACAAATCATATTCAAGCAAAAACGTGTATCTTGATCTTACTCTAATTGCTGGCGCAAAAGAATATGTTGAAGCTCAACCATCTCGGACTGAGTTATTTCGGTAATCACTTGAGTGTTATGTGGATATTATTATATAACATCTTGTCATTCTTGTGAGTTATAAATTTTCTCTTTGTAACCACTCTAAGGTCTAAGCTAACGTTTGTTTTGTATATTCATCAGGAGCCCACTTGTTTCATTTTTGTATGAACGTGGATGGCGTCAAAATTTCAGAACTAGAGGTTTTCCTGGTCCAGATGAGGAGGTTATTTTCTTTCCTATTATCCTTATTATGATTTTTTTCTTTTTATTTTATTAATCTAATTGTTTGGCTTCCTCCATCACTTGAAAATTGCTAACCTTTTAGATCAAATTTTATATTTACCAATTTGTTATTGGCATAAAGAGTTAAATGCCAAAATCGTCCCTGAGGTTTGGGCAGATTTGCCACATCCATCCAAAAAAAGTTTTGCAACTGGACCCTTTAGGTTTGTGTTTTGTTGCTAGTTCCATCCAATTTGCTAACTTCATTTGTTCTTCTGTTAAGTGAGGGGTATTTTTGTCTTTTTACCGTCACCTATTTATAAATAATCTTAATAATTATTTATTTTTATGTAAAAAAGAGAATAAAAATATTAAAAAAACAAAAAATTGGTAAACTGTCCAAACTGTCCTCGGGTTAACGTTAATTTTAATGGAGTTAGTGAATTGGATGATGGAACTGGCAACAAAACGCAAACATGAAGGGTCCAGTTGCAAAAAACAAAAAATAAAAAAATTGGATGGATGTGGCAAATCTGCTCAAATCTCAGGGACAATTTTGGCATTTTACTCTTGTTATAAATAAAGGAGATAGTCTTGACCTATTTACTTATGAATGGGTTGATTCAGGTTATGTCTTATCTCAGCCGGGTCAAACGGACAAAATCGAAAAGTTTCTATTAACGGAAGCGTGTCAAAACATGTCTAAATCTCCGAAACTGTATTTTTAATGCATACAACCTTCTCTAGAAAAATAATAATCTTATTGAAATAATACTTTTTTCTTGGTCCTGCAGTTCAACATGGCTCAAGAGTACTTCAAGCCAGTAGAAGGTGGAATTTTAGTAGATGTTAGTTGTGGAAGTGGTTTGTTTTCCCGCAAGTTCGCAAAATCCGGGACCTACTCAAAAGTCATAGCTCTTGATTTTTCTGAAAATATGCTCCGTCAAACTTATGATTTTATGAAAGCGGATGACACAATTTTAAACTCGTACGTTCTATTCCCACCTTTCTTTTATATGATTTTCATCCCGGTTAACTTACGTTATTCAAAATTACAGCAATCTTGCGCTTGTAAGGGCAGATGTTTCCAGGCTTCCGTTCCCGTCGGGTTCGATTGATGCGATTCATGCTGGTGCGGCTTTGCATTGTTGGCCATCTCCTTCTAATGCAGTATGTTATCTTTTTCCTTTTAGGGTCAAATTTATTAGTTTTTAATTAATATTTATATGCGTTTTTATTTACAAATCCTACAACGTGAAATAATCTGATTTTGTGTTGTTATGTCTAAAGCTTTAATAAACAAGTTGTGTTCATGTTGACCTGTTTAACCTATTTAGTTAAATGGGCCGTGTTTGGGTTGACATGTTTAACCTGTACAATTTAACACGTTGACCCATCAACGTTTATTAAACGGTTGATCCGCCAAACCGATTACGATCCGGTAAACCCGTTTATTACAACCCTCCTCCTTGTCCAACACGTTAGAACTTGATTATAGCCCGTTTACTAGGGGTGTGAATTTCTGGCATGATATGAAAACACGACATGAACCTAACATTAAATTCGCGGGTTTGGGTTTAGTCTAAACGGGTTCAGGTCAGTTTCAGGTTGAACCTGTTTGGCTAAACGGATGGGGTTCGTGACCCGTTTAACCCATTTGTATTATATTATATATTTTACAATATGTTTATGTCGTAATATAAATTGGTGCGTGTTTTATGCCATAATTATAACTTAAAAAAAAGAAATTGACATAAGATTTTATAATTAAAATGTCATTGTATTATATACATTTTTTTTTTTTTGTGGTAAAACTTTAAATTTAATATATTAATTTGTGAAAAAAATTAAAAAATAGAAAATTTTGGGTTGAACAGGTCGTGTTAGGGTCAACCTGGGAATATTCGGGTTGTGTTCGGGTCAACCTGCGAATTTTCGGGTCGTGTCCGGGTTCATATATATGACAGGATTTTGGGGTTCGGGCTCGTCTAAAATTTTCGAGCTCAGGTCGGGGCCAACTCGCGAACCCGACTGTTTAGCACCCCTACCGTTCACAACCCATCCCACCGTTCACAAGTCACAACCCATCCCACCATTTGACTTGTTTAGATAAATGGGTCGTGTTCGGGTTCCATGATTTTAAGTGTGCCCCGGTTAGGGTTGACATCTTTTAATTTTACTTGTTATAAAAGTGCAACATAATCATCATATGATAATTTTCACATTTTCATCTTGGTTTTCTTGGAATGTACAACTAGTCCAATTTTCCTTGAAACTTTTTCTGTTTTTGAATTCAGGATTTAGTTGCTTTTTTCATTTATAGATTGCAGAAATTAATCGTGTATTGCGAAGTGGTGGTGTGTTCGTTGGTACAACATTCCTACGATCGACTTCATCAACTCCTGCTATACTAAGGCCATTTGATCGGGTAAATGATTAGTTCTTTTTACCTCTATACAATTATTTTCTTTAATCAGTAGCTTCTAAAAGTATTTGGATTTCATTCAGTTACATGATTTTCCTCCATTTTTACATTTTGAGGGCCCCACCCCTGTTTCCCGCCATATTAAATGCTTGTGATCCATAGTTACGTTACGTTTAGGAGGTTTTATGCATCAAAAATACGTTTTTAGTGATTTTCAATTTGTTTGACCCTTCAAACCCTTTTGACAAGTTTCAATTAAGTTTAGGACTTTAGGGGAAAGTAATAAGAATTGACTAATTATACATTTTATTTGTCTTTAATTTTGTATGTTTAGTCAGATGTTTGTTTCATGTTGACATTTTTGTAATTTTATATGCAATTGGTATTGTTTTAGCAGAGGATTGCTGGGAATTATAACTACTTAATAGAAGAAGAGATTGAAGACTTGGTCAAATCATGTGGTTTCACAAATTACACACGCAAAGTTCAGCAAGCTTTCATCATGTTTTCTGCACAAAAGCCTTGAATATTTGCTTAAGCTGATTCTTTGTAAGTAATAAGTATTCCACAAAGAAAAACTGAGAAGTCAGTTTATGTATCTAGAAGGTGAGCATGTTATTTCTAATTTTTTTTGACATTTTTAAAAACTACATTTGTTAAGAAAATATTTCCAAACTATAAATAAGCATCATTTCGGTGTTTTATGGAGCTGTACTCCAAGCATGGGGAGTGTTTTAAAAAAAGAAAGTTGATTTTTCATTTCTAATCCAAAAATTTTCATCCTTTGCATTTTAACCCTTGATTTTTTTTTTACTTTTAACCCAAAGTTTTTCATCTTTTGCAATTTAACTTCAATACTTTTCATCTTTTGCAAGTTTTTCGTTTTACGTTTCTTAATAAATTTTGCAAGTTAACACGCCGCAACGTGCGTGTGAGGTTCAACGATATTTCCCTACTTGACAGGTTCGTCGCAACGTTCGGGTTCTTTATTTTATTGTTTTACATTTCAGTCTAATATATTCGCATTAACATGCATCAACGGATGTGCGTGGTTCAACGATTTTACGTCTATTTTTCGTTTGATGTTATTTTTACCTTTTTATTTATTTTGTTTTTACGAATTTTTCCGGTGTTGGTGATTGCTGACAGTGGTTCAACATTAGTGCTACTTGGCACGGTTTACGCCCCCTGTCGCAATGCGCGCGCCCAGAGGGGGGGGGGGGGGTAATGCTAGTTTTTCTTATGAGGAACATATAGTTTGCAAAACAAAGTAAAGAGTTTTAGATCCGATCTCAAATATTTAGACCTAAAAGTTTTAATTTGCTAAGAGATTGAATCAAGTATCATGAGTATAATTGTTTAAACAGTATGAAAAACCAACTTTGCATACAACAATAAAGCTCTCCACGACAAATGCTATGAAATAACCAGTGGCGAAGCTTGAAAATTTCCACCGGGGGTCAAAAGGTACTGGACCTAAAAAAAATTTTCTATCGCGTTGTTTCGAGGTGATATGTTCGGGTCGGACGTCGGTAGGGGTGCAAACGAGCCGAGCTCCTCGCGAGCTACTCGAGCTCGGCTAGAAAAAAAACTCGAACGAGCCGAGTTTATACGAGCTCGAGCCCGAGCTTAAAAACAAGCTCATTTAGTAAACGAGCCCGAGCCCGAGCTTCGCTTATCGAGCTCGAGCCGGCTCGCGAGCCTAAGCGAGCTTTCTGTTTATATATTTTTATTAATATATTAAACATATATTTAAATTAATATTAATTACTATTTATATAAATATAAAAAATAACTAAATTATATGTATAATAATAATAATTATAATTAATATAAATTAATTAATAAATACTAAACTAGTCGAGCTCGAGCCGAGCTCGAGCTTGAAAAATTACTTTCGAGCCGAGCACGAGCTTTAGAAATAGAGTTAATTACATAGTTAGTCCCTGTGGTTTGCACAAATTACATACTTAGGTACTAATAGTTTAAAATCACATTCTAGGGTATTAACTTTTCATTTTGTAACGTTTGAAGGTATTAACGATATTTGTAGGTTTAAAATCACATTCTATTAGTACCTAAGTATGTTATTTTGTGCAAACCACAGGGACATAGAAAAATCACATTCTATTAGTACCTAAGTATGTTATTTTGTGCAAACCACAGGGACTACCTATGTTAATACCCTAAAAGTTAATACCTCCAAACGTTTCAAAATGAAAAGTTAATACCCTAGAAGGTGATTTTAAACTATTAGTACACAAGTATGTTATTTTGTGAAAACCACAGGGACTAACTATGTAATTAACTCTTAGAAATAAAACTCGAGCCGAGCTCAAGCTCGGCTCGGCTCGTTTGCACCCCTAGACGTCGGTGATTCGATTCGGGTCGGGTCAAACATTAATATCAAATAAAAAACGTTCTCAAACATTAAAACGTAAACATTGTTTAACAAACAAATGAACAAAGACACTAAAACATTAAAAAGGAGAGAGGAATGTGGGTACCCGGTTCTCCTGGATGAAGAATTATAGTTTTGCCCTTCTTCCTTTAAGAGTTTTGAATTCTACAATTATGGACTCTGAATCAAAGTTCACAGCAATCTCCTTTTCTATGTAAATTATCATACTGTTTGCTAGATACTGATCTGACATCTTATTGCGAAGGTGATTCTTAAATATTTTCATTGCAGATGTTTAATCTCATTGTTTCCATCAACAATTCCCTCTACTTGTTCTTCATTCTTTCTTTTGAAAAAAAGAATTTATTCTTTTATACTTCCCCATAGCATAATCAAATAACACAACAAGTTAACAAATCACCCTAAATTTCAAACTCCAATTTCTATATAAATCAAATCACAATAAGATTAAAAAAATAAAATTAGACATAATTACAGAAAGATTCAACAAGTTTAGGGCAAAAATTCGGAACAATTTCACCCCTAATTTTAACCTAAATCACATAAATTGCAGCCCTAAGTTAAAACTAAAGATAAAAAACACATACATTTAACCTTATGAAGATTGAAGAAGTCGAACAAGAAAGATTCAACAAGCTGCAGCCGGTTCTGGTCGAACAAGAAAGATTCAACAAGCAGAAGCTGCAGTCGAACAACAACTGAAGAAGACCAGGCGACCAAGAAAGCAGTGATCCCCCCCCCCCCCCATGTTCTGTTCTGGTCGTAGTCCCAGGTAAACGAATTTGGGGTTTTTTTTATAGGGTGGGCTTTTATTTGGGCTATATAATATTACATTATTCCAAATATAATGATTTAGGCTATATAATATTTGGTCTAATTAAATATTTTATTTGGCTATATAAATAAAAAGAATTTAAAACCGGGGGGGTCGAAAACGTATATACCTACAAAATTCAATACGAAACGTACATATATAACACTATTGACCGAAAAGTTCGGGGGGTCGGACGCCCCTCCCCGCCCTTGGAAATGACAATGTATGCGTTGTCAATGAAACCTTGTGCCAATTACCCAAATGATCAGTGTCGTGTCAAAGTGTATATGTTTAATTTCCAATGTTTAGACCACGGGGTGTGGGGCGTTGGTTGGGGCGGGGGTTGCCAAGCAACGCTGGCTAAACCATACCGGGCCAGCGTTGCCCCGCTGGCGTGGGGGGGGGGGAGGGGAGATGGTTGGCTTGGATTGGATTGGCTTGTGAGAGATGACCGTTTGCTCTAGTTGTTGGGGATGGCGGTTTTAAGTAAAAATCAAATTTTAAAAAAAAAAATTCACAATTTTTTTTACCTATAAATACCCATCCCAAACTTCATTTTTTCCACATTTATCTTCTTTAGGGCTGCAAACGAATCGAACGAACATGAACAAAACCTTGTTCGTGTTCGTTTGTTAAGAAATATATGTGTTCGCGAACCATTCACGAACACTTATTGAACGAAATTTTATGTTCGTGTTCGTTTGTTAAGGAAATGAACTTATTCGTGTTCGTTTGTGTTTGTTAATTTTAGGTGAAGAAACACTGACCTTATAGGTAAGCTCCGGCTAGGACTTCAAATCTTTGGCAATCCGAACAGCTAACTGCAAAACTAAACACCGTTAGGACTCGTTACAGGAATGGGGTTATTCATGTAACCACCCTTCGGCGTGAGAATAAGTCTCGGTTTGGGAGAAAGAAAGTATGAATGTAGAGAGAGAGAGTAAACGAGAACAAGATGATCCATACATTTGATGTTTACCTCTATTTACAGTTTACCATTAGGGTTTCCCTTAACTTAGGATGGGCTCCGATAAGTTAAGGATTTGAATGATCTTCCCAAAAGGTTGGGGATTTGGTTACGTGGTTTATCCATGTAGAATGGAACATTCTAGAATAAACATGTGTAATTAAATATTTGTAATAAAATAATAGGTGATGACCGGGTTGGGTTAACCGATCCAGGTCATACCTCGTCATGTCCCCCCAGTCCGAAGTTATGAAGTGAAATTCATGAAATCGGACTAAAAAGGAAAGAATCAGAATTCCCCCTTTGAGTATTAGTTTCTCGAGTGGGGTACCGTTACTTTTTTGAAAAATGACGGCGATGGGAAAAGATGTGACAGTTAAATCATCATTAGGATGACAGTTATACCTCCCCTATCTTGACACGCGTTCCCATCTGTTTGCCTTTTCGAATTCGAAAGGTTGTAATCCCTTATAAATAGGTTCCCCGTTTAGGGTTTGGGATTACATTTCTGCCTTTGTTCACAACCACTTTCTTCTTTATCTTCCTAATTCCAAAAATGGCTTCCAAGACCGGCGAATCCTCTTCTTTAGCCTGTAGGTCCCCTATTCGTATGTGGATCTTTCACAGAATTGTCTTTCCAATCAAGAGTGCGGAATCCTCTTGATCAGAATATCACAGAAACAAGTAGAAGAACAGAAAACAGCAATTCACTTTCAAACCGGGTTTCTATTGATTATCGATTACAAGAATTACAATCAATCAAACCCTAACCAACTCTCAATTTCGTCCAAGTCTAAAGTCTCTCACGAAATTGCTCTTACACCCTGTTTTTGGCTGATTACCCTAAACCCTAAAGCCTAACCTTGTTTATATAACACAAGGTTTGCTACTTGGGCCAAGGTTAAACATCATGGACTGCGAATTGGACAAGCCCAATTCGCCCCCCATCACCCTAATTGGGTTTTGTTTAGCCCAAACTCTATTATCTCACTAATACAAAGCTAAACCCGCTAACTGTTTATCGTTTAACTAATTACAAGATATCCAAAGACCAAATCTAAGCTGTTGTCACAAACATGCACCAACATAGCCCAAGCAAGTTCTGATGCCCTATATGTCAAATGGGGGCTTGTTTCGTTCAACAATCTTATTTAAGATTACGATATTAGAGCAGAGTGGAATCCGGTACTGCCGTCAAAGACAGACACGGTAATTCCGTTGAAGAAGGGTAAAATCACTCTGTTTAGTGATTTTTTGCAAATTTTTCAACTTCTGATTGCCGATCACCAAGTTTTGTAAGTTGGTTCTTGACCATTATCCCATCCACATTTCCCAACTGCATCCGTTAGGGTTGGTTAAACTCCGACAGTTTGAATTTGCTTGCATAGCCCTGGGTCACATTCCTGAACTCACCGTTTTTAGAGCTTTTTTCGTTCTCGTATGGAAATCCCCCTTTTTCACCTTTGACCGGAGGGACACCGATGTGTCTTGTTTGAGGGACATCCCTGCCAGTTCTAAGGATAAGGATAAGGATTGGAAGAAAAAGTTCTTCTATATCGATGCCGGTGTTATTCCCGGAGAAATGCAGTGGAGGGAGATGGGACCCAAGGTTAAGGTTAAAGACGACGGTCCCCCAAAAGAAGCTTATGTTGGAAACGCTATTTTTAATAGATTGTGTGAATGCCCCTCCGAGTGCACGGTGATCCCGTAGGGAGCCTTGGTGATGGCGGGAATGAGCCTGCTATGGCGTGATATCAGTTTGTATCCGTCCTTCCAGAGGGATGATGAAGGTATGTGGCAGTTTTGCCTTAAATTTACTTTGTTGATTGTATCTGCATTAACTTGTGTGAATGTTAAACAGGTAAATGGAGTCTATTTGATTTTGTGGATCCTACTCGGAACGCTGCTTTGAAGTCCGCGGACCGCGCGATTGGGGCACAAGAACCTGATGTGCTAAAGATCCACCTTGAGCAGTTCTTATTGCCTGGTGTGCTGGCGGATCCTGCTGCTTATATTTCCAAGCCTCCCCCCAGCGGGGGGAGTAGTGTTTCTGCTGCAGAGGTGAAAAAACCAATCCGGGTGAAAGTTACCGGGAGGAAGTATATGGCCGCGGGGGCAGCTACTTCCGCTGTTGCGGTTGGCGTTTCTGTGCCCGCTGGGAATGTTACTGTTACATCTGCTGCTGTTGAGTTGGTGAGTCCAACTCGCGTGTCTAAAAAACGCAAAATCATTCCCCCCCTGACTGCTTATAAAGCTATCCAAGCCACCTATGCCATGCCCACTGGTGAGTAGCTTTGTTTGTGAGTGTTAGTGTGGACTTTGTATTTCATGTTGCTGAACCGTCTGATTTAACACAGGTTCTACTACTGGGGTTCAAGTTGAGGGTGTGTTCTCTGCCACTTTGACATCTGTGGGAGTTATACCTTCCGCTGCTAGCGGACCAAGCCTTTCGGAGCTTATATCACAGGCAAGTGCTGCCGCTGCTGTCAGTTGCTCTATGCCGCCTCCTATGCCCACACCTGCTGTGGCTGTGACAACCAGTCCGGGTTCTACGCCGCTGCCTTCTAGTGTCACCCCCACATCCTTGTTTGACTCTCCATTTAGCATTTTTTCTGCCACCGAGAAGGAGAAGCCTACAGTGTCCGCTGCTCACGAGGCAACCAGTGCCAGGGATACCGCCATTAGTGATGCTGGGGGATCAAGCAACGGAATTGCTGATGATGGGGCCCGTTTGGGCGATGATATTTATTTGCCTACCATTAATTGGGATCCCAACGTGAAGTATAAGCGCTACCAGCCCAAGTGGAAAATAGCGGAGTCTTCGAGATTGATCTTTCCTCCAGTGATTCAACATTGGTTTGAGCGGGCATACCCCCCGGCTGAGTCAGCCTATGTTGAGGGGTTAAACAATGAAAACTTGATGAATTCCAGTATGGTAGACTCCATTAGTCAGCCCCGGAGGTTAGCAGAAATCCGACGCCGGTGGATGCATGATAACAATGAGCTTCATCAGGCGCGGGCTGCTATTCAGGAACTGAAGGATGAAAAATACCGATTGGAAAGTCAACTACAAGCCGCTGGTCTGAGGGAGAGCAGGTATGTTTCTGAGAAAAACAAGGCAGAGGATGACTTAAAGCGTGTGACTGCCAACTGTGCCAAGGAGCAGATATTGTGGGCCCGCGATATTGTGGAAAAAGACCGGCTCCTTGCTCATGCTAAGAATGTTCAGGAGGAGCTGGAATGTAAAGCTGTTACTGAAGCTCAAAAGGTGAGATCTGAGATGTCTACTAAAATGGAAAAGTTCCGTATTGACACTGATTTCGTCTCTCAGGTTCAGGAGCGGTACCAAGCTCTAACTATGGAGTTAGAGTCTTCCAACGCCAAGGCTCAAGCCAAACAGGTTGAGTTGGAGGAACGGGAGGCCCGGCTTAGGGAGGTTCAGCAACAGTGCGATTCCCTTGTCTCCGAGAAGAACAAACTGGTTGAGTCTTCCGCCGCTCATCAGGCACGCCTTAACGAGGTAGAAAGTGCATTGGAACAGTCAAACGCTGAGGTTGATAGCTTTACCAGCCAACTGGCTGGGTTACGAGGTGACAAGAATTGGTTAATAACCAATGGCCTGGTTGGGGCGTTTGAGTACCTTCGCCAATCAGAGTCCTTCACGGCTTTGTTGGATCGTCTTTCTGCTGCAGCTTATCAATCGGGTCACAATGATGGCATTTACCATGGTTACTTTGAATGTCAGCAGTCAGATAAGATCACTCCCGCGTTTCACACAAAAAGAGGCAAACTGCAGGGAGACATGGCGGATTCTCTTGAGGCAGCTTGTAATGATCCATTGCCCGCGTACGCGGATCTGACGAACAAAGTGGCTGAAAACGGCGTGGATTCTTTACGCCTGATGTAGGACCCGGCCGAGGAGTCGGAGGAGGCATGAGTGTTTTATTTTGTTTGTTATGTACACTATTCCTTAGATATTTTGTATAAACACTGTTTTGCTTGGGTTATGTGCAAATACTTGATTTTCTGTCAGACATTTAATGCTAATATCATGATAAATGACGCCGTCGTTTGCCTGAGTGTGGCGATTTGACGTGCAATGATGACTTTTTATTAATTATGCTATCGTCATCACTGTCTGACCCCTTAGACATGTATAAATTAAGTCATGTTTTTCCAAATCTGGTAATTGAAAACATGGGCCGGAAATGCCATAAGCAGAAAATTTCCTATGTTCTCCGACGTTTGGATGCAGCTGATGGCCTGGTTCATCTTCAAGTTCCGGTAACGGAGGAGATGATTAGTGGTGTGGAGATAAAATCCGGCGATACTGTGCCCCGGGTTGACCGGTCTTGCAAGAGTATCGGAAGTGAGGACCCTTCAACAGCCGAAATAGGTGGGGTTCCTCTGTCAGCTGATCTTCTGATGGAAGCTTTTCCTCCTGATTATGTTCAACGCTGTAGACTGGTGTATGAACGACGCCGTAGTGGCCGTCGTTGTACAGGCTTAGTTGATGATCGGAGGGTGCTGACTTTTCCGGTAGATGAGGTTAATGTCGATGACCTGATCGTCGATCCTCATCCTTTGGAAGATTATGGTGAAGCATTGTACACCCTTGCAGAGGTGAGGGCAATGTTCCCCGATGATTAGATATTTATAACATGTTCGTTTTTTGGTTCCCATATGTTGGTGTTTAACAACAGAGACAAGTACTTGGTTTTTATAAGATAGTTGTATGTATTTATTACCAAAATACCTATCTTCTTTTTTAGTGGTTAATGTATCTATTACCAAGATACCCACTGTTAGCGCTGTATATTTTGGATCCTTTTGACTTATATATGAAAAATATTTCGTGTCAAGGATGTTTTTTTACCGTTTTGTGAAGCTTAAATGCGATAGTAATTTTTTGTACTGAAAGTGCAGTATGAATGTGATGGTAGTTTGTATCGTGCATGTAAGTAATGAGAGAGAATAAAAAAGAAAGACCTTTTATTAACTCAATACTTAAAGAAAAGAGACATCGTTAAAGATGAATTACACTTGTAAAAGAAAAAAGAAAAAATAACCAAACCCGCCGTTAGGGGCGAGGATTTACATGTAACATTTTTTCAATTGAGCGGCGTTCCAGCTACGTCGAACCGCAGTGCCATCTAGCCTGGATAGGCGGTAAGCCCATTTGCCTAAATCTTCTTGGATGATATAGGGACTTTCCCAGTTGGGTCCCAGTTTGCCGGAGGGCTCCGTTCTACTGGCCTCGTTATCACGCATGACGTACTCGCCTTCCTTGAAAGTATGCTGAGCCACACGCTGGTTGTAGTACTTTTCTAAAGTTTTCTTCTACTTTGCTTCGCTGATGGCGGCTGCCTCGCGCCGTTCTTCCAGCAGGTCTAGGCCTTCCCTTAGGAGCCTGTCATTGTCATCATCAGTTGTAAGGCGCCTTAGCGAGGGTAATCCAACTTCCGCGGGTATCATTGCTTCCGCGCCATAGGTTAGGCTGAAGGGGGTTTCATTGTTGTTTGTCTTGGGCATGGTTCGATGTACCCAATGGACATTTGGCAGTTCTTCCACCCAAGAGCTTCCTTCATAACCTAACCTTCTTTTTATTCCATCAAGCAAACTCTTATTTGCCCGTTCCACTTGGCCGTTTCCCTGGGGATGTGCTACCGATGTAAAGATTTGTTGAATCTGAAGCTCTGAACACTAATCTTGTAGGACCCTGTCTGTGAATTGCGTTCCATTATCTCTCACCTGGTATAGCGGCAGTCCAAATCGGCACACTATGTATTCCCACAGGAATTTCTTTTCGTTTTCAGCAGTGATTTTAGCCAAGGGTTTGGCTTCAACCTACTTGGTGAAATAGTCGATTGCCACTATTAGGTACTTTAGTTTCCTGGGGCCAGCGGGAATGGCCCCACGATATCGACCGCCCACTTTTGAAAGGGTCAGGCCGCCGTGACGGGGATTAAATTATTCTTGCGGCGGAGCGTTTGAGGAGCAAATTTTTGACAACTACGACACTTTCCGAGTTCATCTACCGCGTCTTCTGCATCTCGGGCCAATAGTACCCGACGTTCTGAATTTTGGCGACAACTGCGCAGTGTCCGGTGTTAATACCACATATGTCAGCGTGTATTTCTTGGATTAGGTATTTTGCTTTCGCTGGGGATACACACCGCAGCAGTGGTCCCAAGTATGACTTCCTGTATAGGACGCCGTTGTTCACTTTATATTGCAACGCCTTAGTTTGTATTTTTTGAGCTTCACCTCAGGCAGGGGGTAATTCCCCCTTTGTGAGGAATTTTAGAATTGGAGTATACTAACAAGGTTCTTCCGCTGTGACGGCGGACACTTCCCTGGGTTCAATGGAAGGTGCTTGTAATGTTTCTATCTTTACTTCTTTTTCCATACCAGAGGTGGCGAGCTTGCTCAGGGCATCAACTATTTGGTTTTTTCCTCGATGAACGTGATTAAGCGTGACGCTGTCAAAGGAAGCTATGAGTTCCTTGGTCTTAGCCAAATATTTTGCCATCGTTTCATCCTTGGCTTCATAGGTTTCGTTCACCTGATTATTGACTAGCAAAGAGTCAACGTATGCGTCGACCTTTGTTGCTCCCATAGACTGGGCCATCCTCAGGCCCGCGAGTAGCATTTCAGATTCTGCTTCGTTGTTGGAGCATTCAAAGTCAAAACATCATGGCGTACATTAGCCTTATTGCATCTGGGCTTATTAGCATGAGGCCCGCTCCAGATCCTTTTCCGCTGGAAGATCCGTCGGTGTATAATTTCCAGGTTTGCCTGGCTGTGCTCGATTCTGATATGTCTTGAACCGCAGGATCTTTTATCACTTCTCCGTCGGGAATCTCAACCAATAAGTCGGCGATCACTTGCCCCTTAATTGTTGTTCGCTTTCGATATTCAATATCTAGGGCTCCCAATTCAATTGCCCACTTGGACAATCTTCCTGAGATTTCTGGCTTGTGTAAAATTTGCTGTAGCGGGTAATTTGTTAAGACTTGTACGCGGTGCCTTTGGAAATATCTTCTGAGACGCCGGGTAGCGTGGACTAGTGCCAGTACCAACTTTTCAAGCGTTAGATACCGCGTTTCTGGTCCTGCTAGGATTCGGCTGACGTAGTATATGGGTGTTTGTTTTACATCCCTTTCTACCATGAGTACCGCGCTTTCCGCATTGTGAGCTGCCGCCAGGTACATTTTTAAGAGTTCTTCTGGGTATGGCGCTGTCAACATGGGTAATTTTTCAATGAACTGCTCATGTCTTGTAAGGCCTCTTCTGCTTCACTGGTCCACTTGAAGTTTTTCTTGTTAAGGAAATCTTTCATCGTCTTTATGAATGACAAAGATCTCTCGGCGTGTCTTGCCAAGAATCTGTTTATGGCCACTAGACGCCCATTTAATGTTTGTGCCTCTTTTAAAGTCCTGGGGGAGGGCATTCGCGCTATGGCGGCTACCTTTTCCGGGTTAGCTTTAAAACCATCCCGGGTGACCACCACCCCAAGAACTTGCCTTCTTCTACCCCGAATGAACATTTCTTGGGGTTGAGCTTGATGTTGTATTCTCTCAGCTTTTGGAAGGTTTCTTCGATGTCTTCGAGCATTTGCTTTTCCTCTCTGCTCTTGATTACTAAATCGTCGACATATACTTCCAAGTTTCTGCCGATTTGTTTTTCGAAAGCCTTGTCCATGAGCCGCTGGTAAGTGGCTCCAGCGTTTCGTAGACCAAAAGGCATTTTGGTATAGCAGAAGATGCCCACATCGGTGTGAAACACCGTTTTTTCTTCGTCTTCTTTAGACATTTTGATCTGATGGTAACCTTTATAGGCGTCTAAGAAACACTTGTACATATAAGGGACCAGAGAGTCAACCTTGAAATCCATTTCAGGCAGCGGATAAGCATCTTTAAGGCATGCCTTGTTAAAGTCTTTTAAGTCGATGCACATCCGCCATGTGCCATCTGGTTTCTTAACCATCACAGGGTTTGATACCCATGTGTCATACTTTGTTTCTATAAGGATTCCGGCTTCAACCAGCTTTCGTACTTCTTTGACTACCGCCGCTTTTTGATCAGGAGCCATGCTATGTTTACCCTGTGCAACTGGTTTAATACCCAGGAGTGTTGCTAACTTGTGCTCTGCCTTATCCCGGGGTATCCCAGTCATGTCAGAGTGTTCAAAAGCAAATATATCGGCATTCCTCCTCAGCAACTGTTTTAGGTTGTTTTTAACCTCAGGAGAAAGGCTATCTCCTATTGTCACTGTTTGCTCAGGATGGCGTGTGCTTAAAACCCACCTTTCCGGGCCAATGGTGCCGGTAGGTCCTTGATGGCACCTCTTTGTATCCAAAACTTCTCCCAGCTTATCCCGGCATACCGTTGCAATTCCCCGCGGGGTGGGAAACTTCATGAACCCACGCGCCGTAGAAACTACAACGTCAAGTTTTCTCAGGGTAAACCTTCCAATGATTACGTTGTGGTAAGACTCCGCGCGTACCACAAGAAATGTGAGGAGTATAGTTCTTTCCCGGGGGGTCTGTCCGAATGTAACTGGGAAAGTAATTTGGCCGATTGTATCAACCTTTTCTCCGGTGAACCCTTTAATAGAGGCGTGTACTGACTCGAGCAATTTTCTGTCTTCTGGTTGCATTCTGTTAAAAACAGTGCTCATAGATGATGTCTTCAGAACTTCCGGTGTCTACCAGGATTTTTCTCATATTATAGTCGCCTACCGCGACGGATATGATCAGGGGATCAATGTTGAGGTGTAAATCCTCTATGCGTGGTTCGATTGTCATGGTTGCCAGTATCCAGGGTTCGAGTGTTGAGAAACTCCGTTTTGCTCCCTTTCCCTTGTCGGCGTATACCATATTCAGCTTCCGCTGTCTTTTACCTGCCCCTTTGTCAGCTTCCTCTTTGTTGGGTGGCGGGCCTTGCTTAATATCTCGAACCAAGTGAGCCAACTTACCCGCCTTTACAAAATATTCGATTTGCTTCTTCATCTGATAGCAATCGTTGGTATCATGGCCGCTCCCCTTGTGATATTCACAGTATTTACTGGTGTCTTTGTTAGGAGCCTCCTTCAACGGCTTGGGAGGACTGAATTTGAGGTTTTCAGAGGCCAGTATTTCTGCTGGCGTTTTACTTAGATTAGGATAATCAGACCGCAACTTAGAGGAGGATTCGTTTCTTGAATGTGAACTCCTGGATCTATCATACCGCGAGTCTGACCTGTAACTTTTTTGGTACCTGTCTCCTCTACCCTTGCCCTTAGAGCTCCGCTGCTCTCTATTATCTTGATTTTTCTGGGCTTCCTTCTTCCTGTTAGCCGCGTGACTGGCTGCTACAGTTTTTTCTTGTGTAACATACACCTTGGCTATCCTCAAGATCTCTTCTATGGTGGAGGGCACGCCGTCCCTTCCATAGAGTGTCCTTAGCAGCTCATCATCGTTTACCCCTTGTAGAAAAGCGCCGCAAGCCAGATAATTTGTGGCACCTAGGATCGCCAGGCTCTCTTTGTTAAATCTGACGATAAAACTTTCTACTGTTTCGTTGTCTCGACGACGATTGTGAAGGAATTCGTTTTGATCCTTTGTGTGTCTTCTCTGTTGGCTAAATTGTAATGCGAATTTAGCTTCTAAGTCTTCAAAGCTGTCGATTTCTCCAATTGGTAGACTGTCCCACCACACTCGTGCTGCCCCTACCAGCGTTTAGACAAAAATTTTGCACCAAAGGGGCATAGGCCAGCAGGCTACTTCCCCGACACTTTTGAACAGGTTGAGATGGTTATCAGGGTCACCTAGACCATCGTACTTACCCACTGTCTGAGGCATCTTGGGTTTTTCCTTGATTGGGGCTTCAGTTATTCTCCTTGTGAACTTGGACTTGAAAGTGGCGTCCACAGGTTTTTAAGGTCTGGTGAGGTCGTCATCTTCAATGTTAATGGGTTGTACTAGAGGGGTTACTCCGCCCTGGCTAGTTCCCTGGGTGATAGGAGGTTGAGCCGAGGTGATATTCAGTGTAGAGCTGGGGCCCCCGTTTGGAGAAAAACGAGGCCTAGATGCGTTTCCTCTATCATAAACAGGTTCCGCTGTAGGTGGGGGTTGACTATAAGCCGGCTGTGATGTTGGAAAAGTCCACCAAGGTGGCATATAGGCCGCGTATGGCGACTGCTGAGCATAGCTTTGTGCCGCCATCTGTGGAGTATATGTTTGAGTATTGTACGGGGGTAAATACCCGTATGGGGGTGCATAGTACTAACCTGGGAAGTAAGCTTGATTCCCCGGCATGACCGGGGCATTCATGACCCCTGGAGGCATGATGACTGGCTGGTGTGGCGGCGTGGACAATGCCGCCGTTAATGCTGCTGAGTATAAAGGCGGCATGGCGTATGTAGCCGAAGGCTGATAGTATTGAGCCATGCTCATCTGCGGTGTAGTAATACTTGGGCTTACGGATGTGATAACAGGCATAGCGATATGACGTATAGTCTATGCACTCATGATTGATGCTGGGGTGGAGACGTTGGTGTCCATTGTGGTTGGTACCACTGGTCGCACCTGCCATGAGGCGTATGAAAAAGGATCTGCTTCTGTCGTCTCAGAAGGGACAGCAGAGGTGCCTACAAACCCTGGTGGTGGTGCTTCTGCTTCAAATTCCAAGTCGAGAGACCTTGTCACAGCTGGTGAAGCTGGCATGGTGGTGACAGGACTCGTTTCCAGCAACGGGTTGCTGGTTATCATTGCCTGACTTGGTGTTACTGTCGTGTTCTGATCGCTTGCCATTGGGTTTAATCTTGCTGTTGTTACCGAAAGGTCCCACGGATGGTGCCAATGAAGAAACACTGCCCTTATGGGTAAGCTCCGGCTAGGACTTCAACTCTTTGGCGATCCGAACATCTAACTGCAAAACCAAACACCGTTAGGACTCGTTACAGGAATGGGGTTATTCCTGTAACAAACCTCCGGCGTGAGAATAAGTCTCGGTTTGGGAGAAAGAAAGTATGAATGTAGAGAGAGAGAGAGAGAGAGAGTAAACGAGAACAAGATGATCCATACCTTTGATGTTTACCTCTATTTATAGTTTACCATTAGGCTTTCCCTTAAGTTAGGATGGGCTCCGATAAGTTAGGGATTTGCATGATCTTCCCAAAAGGTTGGGGATTTGGTTACGTGGTTTATCCATGCAGAATGGAACATTCTAGAATAAACATGTGTAATTAAATATTTGTAATAAAATAATAGGTGATGACCGGGTCGGGTTAACCGATCCGGGTCATACCTCGTCATTAGGCAACAAACAAAAAACGAACGTTGACAACACAGATGAGCACAAACTAATGTTCATGAACACAAATGGAAACAAACGAACACAAACAATCGTTCATGAACAGAATATATAATAAACTGACACTTATTTGATATTTAATTTGTCGGAATTATGAAGTATTTAAATAAATATAAAAACTAAAAACACTAATGAACTATCGAAGACAAACGAACACATTACCGAACATAAATGAACAAACACATTACCAAACATAAATGAACGAACACGACATCTGTTCATGTTTGTGCATTTAACTAAACGAATGAAATTTCTTGTTCGTGTTGGTTTGATTAATAAACGAACGAACACAAATGAACTTCCCGCCGAACGGTTCACAAACTGTTCACCGAACGTTTGGTTTGTTTGCAGCCCTAATCTTCTTCAACCAAAACCAAAAACAAATAACTAATCTTCAACCAAACCCACACCAAAAAACTGAACATGGTGCATTGGACAGAGCAGGAGGAAATCGCACTTGTGACGATTGTCGATGCACGATGTACTCTACAACGCGGTCAAACCGTGTATTGGGGACGAGCGTTTCAGCAATACCAACAACACGTTGGGAATGTGCGTCACAATTTAAACGCGTGCAAACGCAAGTGGCGTGAGCTCAAACCAAAGTTGGATCAGTTTAAAGTTTGCTTCGACCGTGTCCCTGCGGGCGACTTGACCCACGACGATCGAGTGGAGATTACGAATATCGAGTATAGGCACGATGGGAATTCGGATTTTAAGTGGGTTCCCCAATTTAATATTGTCACACCCCGATATTTCCACATATTACCGGTGGGCCCGGCGGGGAGTATCGTGACGTAGTTGATATCATCATAGTCAATATACACAATATAATAGCACAACGTAAGGCTTGGTGAATAAACTATTACAAACCATAATGTCTGAGTGTTCGACGAAAGAATATGCAAACTGGAATGTAATAAGATCCACAGGCGGATCATGAAAATACAAAGAAACAAAATAACAGACTTCAGGTATCTTAGGGATTTGCAAGATCCTCTTATTCGACACCTAATAGCTCCAACCTATTTACGAGATGTACCTGTATATCAGTCTTTAGAAAAATACGTCAGTTTACACTGGTAAATACAATTAACTGACTCTTTTGAAAACATTATGAAAATTGATTTAAGTGCACATGGCACAAATCATTTATAACTTGGGACAATTTTTTAAAGATAATCTTGTATACAGATTTACATGTTTGTCATACAATTGGGGCCGGTTGGAAGCCGGTTGATGTGCACAAAATGCAACATATAAATTACATCAATTGTGGCATAAAACTAACCTTTTTTTAGTACTAATGTTGGAAAAAGAGTGCTTTTGTCTTCCTTTTGTATTTTCAGGATTAAATGAGCTCAAATGAACAAAAGAAGCAAAAAGGCAGCTAAATCTAACATAAATACAAGAAAAGGAACAAACGTGGCACGCCCGACCTCCCCGACAGCATCTTCCCAAGCAAAACAAGAGAACAGAAGGCTGAACACGCCCCGTGCTCAGTGAACACGGGGGCGTGCCCAAGTGCCAGCATAAAAGACAAAGCTATAGAAGCTTCTATCACCCACCATGGGGCCGTGCTCAGCGGACACGGGGCCGTCGTCAACTATAATATTCGCAGAATCCAGGCAAATCTTGATAGTACAGATATGCTTCTGCACACGGGGGCGTGCCCAGCGGACACGGGGGCGTGGTCAACTAATGCAGACAAACTGTAATTAATGAAGACAGAGAAGAGGATGGACACGGGGCCATGCCCAATGGACACGGGGCCGTGCCCGAGCTACTGTTCAGGCTATAAATAGGGGTGCTTGGCTCATTTGCAAACCATCCCTTGGCATACCACCTCTCTCACACTTCACCCACCACCCACCACCATCACAACACCATCATCCACCACCATCATCCATTGTCCATCATAGACTGTGTGAGTCATCTCGGGATCCAAGATTGATCGTAAGAGTTCTTGACAATCAAAGGCCATGTTTGCCTAAGTCTCTTACATCACTTGGTGAAGATAAGTGTCTAGTGTAATACTTTTTATTTTTAATCTTTTCGCACTTTTTACTTGGTTATGTATTAATGACTTTAATAACTAGGTTCTTATGTTGAAGGTGATTCTTCCTTATCGTTTGTCCGTGGTGTCTTGGCATTATTTTACTGTCTATATAAAATAAAAGATTTTCACCATTCATATCTCCACGGTCTATATGGAGATATGTTGGCTACTTGGTCGGGGGTTAAGGGAACGGTTTGGTAAGAGTCTTGCCTTGTTCAGTGTATAGATCCTGCAAGGACCTGGGTCAAATTTAGTAGGACCTCCTTCAATACCCACCGGTATTGGAAGGTAGGGGTCCAAACTCTTTGATCCCCTCATATGTAAGCTACTATTAATACTTTAATCCGGCTACTTAGGACTGTATCCCTGCTGACTCAGACTACTTAGCTGAGGGTAACGTCACCTCCAAAAGAGGGGCCTACCATAATATGCATTAATAACTTAATTAATTATCTTTCAATAATCCGACCCTTTAGGATTGTATCCTTGCTGACTCAAACTACTTGGTTGAGGGTAACGTCACCCTCAAAAAAGGGGCCTACTACAATAACTAAGATAATCTCTTAAAAAGTGCAAAAGTGCGGAAATAATCAAAGGTTACACTATACACGAGTCGGAGCCAAGTGATTCATCTTGTCTATCTGTTTTTACTTTTATTTTATTTTTCAGCATTTTAGTTAGTTTTTATTTTTCTTATTTAAAACCTTTTTCTAACTTTTGATTTGATTAGACGTTGAGGATAAACCGGTACTAAAAGCTCTTGTGTCCTTGGACGACCTCGGTATCTTGCCAACACTATACTACGCTCACGATGGGTGCACTTGCCCATATGTGTGTTTGGTGTTAGTAAAATATCGTGTTTTATAAATTTAAAACTTGACTAACGTGTAAAAAGGGCTTAAAATATACTTAATTCCATATAACACACGACACGCATCACCGGTCGTGATTAACCGACTCACCACTTATAGAACCCACAAAGGAGTTATCCCCAACATGTGGGTTTATATTTTAGCATTTGCATCTGTCAGGTGTATGCCTACACCCCGTGCATAAGTCGTGGCCATTTTCAAATGAAATGAGCCGAGGATATCCAGGACACGGTCGAATTAACCCCCAATGTTTACGTTATCAAACAAGACAGATTAAAACGGGTTATGTAAATTTATTAATCACAATCCGATTAAATGATTTCATACCCGACCAAGTGGTATTATTATAATACCATATCCCAAGCCCGTATAGGGAAAATAAGTTAAAAGTATTTACCTGAGCTCGAAGGTGAAGTAACTCAGCCGTAAATCCTAAAGCTGTATAATGGTACCTTCTACTGGATGCTACTTAATCTGTATAGAAGGTTTAATAACCTATTAGGGTGCTAACGGGCCTTTAGTTAAGTTAAAGACTTAGACCGGCTAGCTAGAAAGAAACCTTACGGTTCTAATCGCTAGATTAAGCGGAGACCGGAATAGAATGTGTCTTAGACCCGACAAGCTTGGATACTTGTATAATATGGGTAAACTAATCACATTCTGGAATTTGAGGATTTAATGATAAGGTTAAACCCGTTTCGGCTATTATACGTAAACTAGTCACATAACCGATCTGAACGCGTAAACGCGTAACGGGTAACCAAATGAATTATATACAGGTCTTAATTGTTATTATGCTTAAAATATGTTAATACATCAGTAGGATGTTAACATATATGCCCAAAAAGTAATTTAAACCAATTTAAGTCCCGAAAGGGCATTTTGGTAATTTTATTACTTATAAAAGAGATTTTATAATAAACTGAAGTTCTGGTCTTTTGAAATCAGTAAAAATATTTAATTTAATAAGTTACATCAGTAGGGTATTGCCCATATGTGAAATTTATCCTTTATAACCAATTTATGCACCGAAGGGGCATTTTGGTAATTTCACATAAGCTTTAAAGGTCAAAATTAGAATTCTGAGTTTAAAACTTTGACTTACTGTTTAATTACATAAATTAACTTAAAACATCAATAGGTAATAAGTTTTATGTGCCAAAAAATAGTTTTAACTTATACTATGCGCTTAAAATGCGTAAAAGTCGGTTTTAAGCGATTTTCAGGTTAAAATAGGAAATCTGAGTTGTTGATCAGTTTGTAAAGTTCAAAATATTTTATTTATCATATAAATCAGTAGCAAAAATTTTGGTATCAAAATGTTATGTAAAACTCATTTTATTCAAGAAAAGGGTATAACCGACATTTACCGAATTAAAGCTAGAACCCTATGATATGATCAGTTTAAAAATAATTAAAAATCTTCAAAAATATCAAAATATTATATTACATTAGTGGGTAAAAATTTTGGTGTCAAAAATTGGGTTTAGATAGGCTTTATGCTAATTACGCCGTTTAATTAATAAAAAGCTTTCTAATTACGCTATTGAGCATAACTCCTAATCTAGACCTCAAACTGATGTCAAATTTTTAGGACAAGTTTATAAATCAGTAACAAAGGTTTTTGTCATCTCACATTTCTAAAAATCTCATTTGTGTGTCAAAAGGGCGTTTATGACATTTATAAGCATATTAACGATCAAGAGCATATAATTCAAACCACTAAGAACCATGCACTATAACTCTAGAGGGTTATACTACTGAGTAATGTGGTCCTAATAGAAGCTTAAAACATGGGAGAATTAAGCTTGAACGGGTCAGAACTAAAAGTCAAAGCAAAAGTCAAGCTTTTGCGACTTTCGGTTATAAACTGACCTTAGACTGATAATTGTCGGGTTAGGATTGATAAAACATGTTTTAATATTAATTACTAAGTCATTAGAATGTTAAAATATAATTTAGAACCTCTGGTTTATTAATTTTATTTATTTTTAAACTTTTTGTCCAGTTTGACTTTTTGTCAAACTAGTTTGACCCGACAATTAACAAGTCAAACGAGATAATTAGGAAGTGCCCTTTTAAGAGTTAATCACCTACCTTAATATGGTTCCATAACCACTTTTGTTTCGGTCAGTGGCTGGACCATATGAGATTAAACCGAAAGTCAAACCTTAATTACGATATGTTTGACTTTTCGGTAATTAAGCTATAAAAACGACTAAGCAAGTAATAAGACTCTTACTAATGGTCCTTGCTATCTTTTCTACACTTCCAAATCTTCTCCTAATCCTTGCATGCTCCAGAAGTGAGTTCCTTAGAAGTTGTTGCAACTTGTGTGCATAAGAACACTACACTTATGCTCCTTATATACAAAATCCCAAGTGTTTGGATCAATTGTAGGTGTAATGGGAGGCCCTAGGATCACCCCAGGTGTCCTAGTGGTTTATTATGACCGACTTACAACCCATAGAATCGTTACAAATGAGGTTAAGGCGGTGCAACTGATCAAACCTGCACCTGTCCTAAGAATTCTGCGCTGGGCACTTTTAGGCGGCCCGCGTAAGATCTTAAAGGATCTTACGCGGCTCGCGTAGACCTGTTTAACAGGTTAAAACACTTTAAAACTTGACAGCTTTAGTCCCTGGTCCATTTAAACCCTATTTAACCTCATTTTGACATGTAAGGCCCTTGTAGTTAGTTTATTGAGGCTCAAGGATGTATGAATAAACTTCGTTAGGCTCGGTTCCGTTAAATATCACTATAAATGCAAGTTTCTTCAAGTTGACACTTATAGCCCAAAGTCTTGAAAACATGCTTAACGATCTCGAAACCACGTGAAATTTATACCACTTATTCTTGAGAGTATATTTGAATATTTCGAAGCCTCGGATTCGTTAAAAGGTCACTCAGAGGTCAAAATTAACATGTTGACACGTTTAATCCTCGTAGTTTTATAATCTTTCGATTATTTTCACAAACGGCTTCTTATATCCAATAAATCTCTCGTTTAAGAATATATTCATCATGTATGGTCATTCAGAGGCTCAAGTTTGGCATGTTGACACTTTTAGTCCCTCCGGAGACATAATTTCACTGTTTGTCAACTTTAGTCCTTCAAACTCAATCTTTCACATATCCTGGGTTTAGGACACGTGTCTATACATAATTGGACACGTTTTTATGTGGTGTTACATCCTCACCCCCTTAAAAGAAATCTTGACCCCGAGATTTACTGGAATAAGTGAGGGTACTTCTGTCGCATAGTGGACTCAACTTCCCACGTATATTCAGGACCGCTACGGGCATCCCATTTAACCTTTACTATAGGCACATGCTTCCTTCGGAGCTTTTTAACCTGACGATCCTCTATCGATATAGGTCTTTCAACAAATCTTAGGCTTTCATCAATCTGTACGTCTTTATGAGACATGGCTAGCGATTCATCAGCTAGACACTTCTTGAGATTACAGATGTGGAACACATTATGGATTCCACTCAGCTCCTCAGGCAAGTTTAGCTTATAAGCTACACTGCCGACACATTCAATAATCTCGAATGGTCCTATATATCTAGGGCTTAGCTTGCCCTTCTTACCAAAACGCATCACACCTTTCCAGGGTGATACTTTCAGTAAGACTTTGTCACCAACCTCAATCTTTAGAGGTTTTCGCCTCTTGTCAGCATAACTTTTCTGCCTATCCCTGGCAGCTTTCAGGCGATCACGAATCTGGACAATCTTGTCCGTCGTTTCAAGGACTATATCAAGCCCTGATAGCTGAGCTTCTCCCACTTCCGCCCAACAAACAGGCGTTCTGCATTTCCTACCATATAATGCCTCAAAAGGCGCAGCCTGAATGCTTGTATGGTAGCTATTATTATAGGAGAACTCGATCAAGGGTAGGTGGTCATCCCAACTACCACCTAAATCAATAACACATGCACGAAGCATGTCTTCCAACATTTGAATCGTACGCTCACTCTGCCCATTTGTCTGAGGATGGTAAGCAGTACTAAAGTTCAAACGAGTGCCTAAAGATTGTTGGAAACTTTTCCAAAAGTGAGAGGTGTATCTAGTATCTCTATCAGAGATAATAGACACCGGCACTCCGTGGAGAGATACAATCTTATCCACGTAAAGCTGAGCTAGCTTGTCAGAGCTATGAGTTTCTTTAATGGGTAAGAAGTGTGCTGACTTAGTCAGTCTATCAACTATGACCCATATGGTATCATTTCCATGCCTTGTTTTAGGTAACTTAGTTATAAAGTCCATAGTTACCATTTCCCACTTCCATGTGGGAAGTTCTGGCTGCTGAAGCAGACCCGATGGCTTTTGATGTTCAGCTTTAATCTGAGCACAAGTCAGGCACTTAGCTACATGTGTGGCAATAGATTTCTTCAAACCTATCCACCAGTAATTAGCCTTCAAATCTTGATACATTTTGTCACCTCCAGGGTGAACTGAATATTTGGAATTGTGAGCTTCCTGGAGGATTATATCTCGAAGTCCTCCATGAATGGGAACCCAAATTCTTCCATTTAGTCCGAGGATTCCATCCTTACCTGGTGTTAACTGTTCAGCAGTAACACCCAACTTTTTATTTGGAAGGTTAGCTTCCAAAACAGCATCTTTCTGTGCAGCTAACAGCCTTTCATTCAGGCTATTCTTCAATTCAATGCTCTTAGCATTAATTCTGATAGGTTTGACTCTTTCCTTTCGGCTTAGAGCATCTGCGACCACATTCGCTTTACCAGGATGGTAGCGAATTTCACAATCGTAGTCATTTAACGTTTCCATCCAGCGGCGCTGTCTCATATTGAGTTCTTTTTTATTGAACAAGTGTTGGAGACTTTTGTGATCCGAATAGATCACACATTTAGTTCCATACAAATAATGTCTCCACAACTTGAGTGCAAATACAACGGCACCCAATTCTAAATCGTGGGTGGTGTAATTCTTCTCATGCACTTTTAGTTGTCGTGATGCATAGGCAATTACCTTGCCTTTTTGCATAAGTACACAACCCATACCGGTGTGTGACGCATCACAATATACGACAAACTCTTCGATTCCATCAGGTAGTGTTAGTACTGGAGTATTACTCAACTTTTGCTTAAGAATCTCAAAGGATTCTTGTTGTTTTGGACCCCAATCAAATTTTACATTCTTACGGGTCAAAGAAGTCAATGGTGCGGCTATCCTTGAGAAGTTTTCAATGAATCTTCTATAGTAACCTGCCAAACCCAGAAAGCTATGAATTTCGGTTGGAGTCTTGGGTGCTTACCAATTCATTACGGCTTCTACCTTAGCGGGATCTACTTGGATACCACGCTCACTAACAACGTGTCCAAGAAATTGGACTTCACGAAGCCAGAACTCACACTTGGAGAATTTAGCATATAACTTCTCTTGTTGGAGTAATCCCAAGATGCATCGAAGGTGCTTCTCATGGTCGTCTTGATTACGAGAGTAGATAAGTATGTCATCTATGAAGACGATGACAAACTTATCTAAGTATGGTTTGCAGACTCTATTCATGAGGTCCATGAATGCTGCTGGTGCATTAGTGAGCCCAAAAGGCATCACTAAGAACTCATAATGTCCATATCTCGTTCTGAATGCCGTCTTAGGCACATAATCAGTCCTAACTTTGAGTTGATGATACCCAGATCTCAAATCAATCTTCGAGAAGAAGCTCGCTCCTTGGAGCTGATCAAATAAGTCGTCGATCCTGGGTAAGGGATAACGATTCTTGATCGTTACTTTATTCAGCTCACGATAATCAATGCATAAGCTCATTGATCCATCCTTCTTTTTCACAAATAGTATTGGAGCTCCCCATGGCGAAGAGCTAGGTTGTATAAAACCCTTTTCCAGTAAGTCATCTAATTGAGTCCTGATCTCTTTCATTTCAGTAGGTGCTAGGCGATAAGGAGATCGTACAATAGGTGCAGCACCTGGTAGAATGTCTATCCTGAACTCTACTTGCCTCTCAGGAGGTAATCCAGGTAACTCGTCAGGAAAGACATCGGGATACTCAGAGATGATTGGGATGTCTTCAATCTTAGGCTTTGGATCATTCACAGTCACTTGTGCCATGTAGATGACACATCCGCTCTTTAAACACTGCGATACCTTGAGAATAGACACATTGCTGTGCAATCCATATTGTGTATCTCCTTGAATGGTGAAGGATTCACCAGAAGGGGTTTTGATAATAACTAGCTTTTTATCACAGGCAATTTGGGCTTGGTTATGCGACAACCAATCCATGCCAAAAACTATATCAAACCCAACCAATTTCATTGGCAAGAGGGATAGCAGGATAGAATGATTCTTGATGGATATAAAGCATCCATCAATAAGAGTTGAAGCTGTTTCTAAGGTACCATCGGCAAGCTCTACCTCATATTTTATGTCTAGAGTCTTAATAGGCAAATTCAGTGACTTACAAAACTTATGGTCTACAAAAGACTTATCAGCACCTGAATCAAATAAGACTCTAGCATAATTATTGTTAATGAGGAAGGTACCTGTTATGACGTTCTCGTCGTTCACCACTTCCCTAGCATTCATTTGGAAAACCCTTGCATTGGTTTTCTTTGCCTCCTCGGGCTTCTTAGCATTCTTGGGGCTATTGGTCTTGATGTGCCCCTTTTCATTGCAACCGTAACAGGTTGCATCCTTATTGTTCCGACACTCTACAGATTTGTGCCCTTTCTTTTTGCAGATCCCACACGGTTTGGCTTGTGGGTCCTGGTTGCACTTTCCAAAGTGCCTTTTATTGCAGGTTCTGCATCTGGGCTTATCACCTGACTGCCCCTTCTTGAAATTAAAGTTTCCTTTATTCTTCTTGTTTGATAGAGGAGACTTGTCTTCCTCCCTCTTCCTCTTCCCATCATCGGTAGCTTTCTTTGCCCTACTCCTCACGACATCCAGAGTGAGGGACAAAGATAGATCCACAGCAGATCTATATGTGGCTGGCTTAGAAGCCTTAACATTCCCTTTCACTTCAGGGGCCAAACCATCGATGAAACGCGCAATGTGTTTGGGTTCAGGGGTAACTAAGTATGGTACAAGCCTTGACATCGAGTTGAAGCTAGTTACATAGGATCTACAATCCAGGTCCTTCATTACCAGGGTAAGGAAATCAGTCTCTATCCTTTCAACCTTATGTTGAGGACAATAAGTGTCCTTCACCAAATCAACAAACTTGTTCCATGAAAGGTTGTACAAATGAACCTTTCCAGTGGCTTGCACTAATGCTTTCCACCATGTAAGGGCATCGCCCTTGAAAGATTGAGACACAAACTTCACTATATCTTCTTTAGCACATCCGCTGATGTCTATCACAGTCTCCATTTCATCTAACCATTTCATACAGTCTATCGCTCCCTTTTCTCCTGTGAAATCCCTCGGTTTACAGGAGACAAAGTATTTATAGTTACAACCCTTGGTGTACCGGGGAGTCGGTTCGAGGACAACTTGCCTCTAAGGTTCACTTCTTTGATTAGACGAGTGTTATGACTCACTCTTTTTCTGTGTATGAGAATGGGAATAGGACTTTGAATGAGTTTTGGACCGAACATTACTCGGATCCTTAAACTTATCATCCACATCCTGAGCTACTGCTGTGGTTATCATTGCTTGCAATTCAGCAGCAGTGATATTGATCCTGGTATTGTTTCCTTCTGCGAGATGACTGTTTGCTTCATCCGAGCCAGCCATTTTTCGTATACTATATCAAACAATAATGATATATTTAAATTATATAATGAATCATCGCATTGATGATTAGATGGTCATGGTATTATTAAGCCGTATAGACCATTTAAAATAAAAATTAATTAAATCATGATTTGCCTAGGTTACAACAGAACCATAATAAGCAATTAATAGGATATAATCCTTGACATTTATTAGACAGGGGATATGAATCACAACTGTCCATGTCACTAAAGACATTTTTGTATAGCACAAGGATTGTCTCGAAGGACATTTAGATGGCACAAAAGCCTTGTCACAAGGACAATTATAGTCATTGATCTCTTGGATCAGTGATCACTTTTTAAGGATCGAACAAAGTTCATCGCCTTTCTGACAAGAAGTTTATAAATAAAACTTTCATTGTCTTTATTACACCTTTGCTCATAAGCATGCATCTCAAAATGGATGTTTTGGTGTTCACACCATATTGATGTTTATTAGCCATGATTCACATTGATCATATAGGCTATATATAAGTGACTTGGAATGATTCAAGTACATTTGGAAGCTTGTGTGGTTTATCGTACCGCACAACCAGGAATGTTAACATATTTCCAGATGTTAACAGAGAGTTATTATCTTAAAAAGGTTATACCATCATAGCCGTTTATTAATTTGGCTAGGTTATACCTCTAAGAAAATTTCTTTGGCAGATCGATCAAATTTGAAATGATATAGCATGATGTAATAAAATACATATTTAAAATCGAAAATAACTTCATTAAATCATGAAACTTAGTACAACGATGCCCTAAACGAGACTTGAAAACAACACACTACCCACGCAGGGGCTACAGAAATAAAAGTAAGTCCACGCAGGGACTTGGTACTGAAAACAAAGAAAATGTCCTCACAGGGACTTGATTAAAGACAATACAAGATAAATTAAACAACTTCCTACTTCTTCTTGCCTTTAATAAGGTTCGTAAGGCCTTTGAGAAAACCATTGTGTTTCTTCTTAGTTTCATTGGCTTCACGCTCAACCCGGTCTAACCTCTGTAAAATCTCCTGAGTTTGTTCTTGTTGGTGAGGAGGAGGTTGCTGGTAAGGTGGGTATTGGTATCCCTGCACCGAATATCCAGTTGGGTAAACTGGAGGGTAAGAAGAAGGATAAAGTGCATTGTACTGAGCAGCTGTAAAGTATGGATCATGGTTTCCATAATCCGATGGGTATCCAGACGGATTATACCCAGATGAACCTGGGTATGTCGGGATCGGGTTGTCGAAACCCAATGGCGGCTGCAGTGGTGCATGAGAAACTGGCGGAGGGTTGATTTCCAGCACCATGTGTGAAGGTCCACCCACTTGGGGGTCCTCTGGAATAGGAGGGTAAGAACTTGAACCATGAGGGGATGCGAACCGTGGTCCCCCACGTACAGACATTCGAGCATTTCTCCTTCGCCTTGGTGGCTCGGGAGGCTGTTGAGGTGGTTCCTCAACTGGTAAAGGTGGTGGGGTAACAACTTGAAGCTGTGGTTCAACCAAAGGAGGTTGAGCAGGAGAGTTGTGGTATGAAGGGGTAAAGAACCAATCATACTGAGCCATCCTCTCAGCATACGAATTAGGCCCTCGGTACGGCGATCCTTGATATGGTGAACCACTCGAGATGCTAATAGGGTGGCCCGGTGTTCCGGTTTGCATTTCAGGGTCTGGGTCGTCGTCCATTTCCATTTTCTGAGAGAAATGATCTTCAGGTCCTAGAGGATTGAAACCCAAAAAGTCGTTGACGTATTCATTTGGATTAAACTGAGCTGGAGAGTAGGTAGAATCCGAGTGATGAAAAGGATGGGAGTGAAAGGAGTGGTGAGATTGGCTCGAGTGATGTGATCCCTGTGAATGATGGGAATGTTGAGGTTCAACAGGAATGGTTAACCCAAAGTATGGAGGGTCGGATGGTGAGGATCCAAGTGAGACAGAATGCCTTGCTGGCTCGAAGCTATGACTCCACTAGTCCCGTGAGTCGGAGCCATAGAATGAATCGGATGGGGTACGTCGGTGGGAGGGTCCCGCGTGGCCTGATGGCCCTCCTCGCATTGGTCCTTTTCCTTTGCCTCTCACTCATGGCGGCATTTTCCAATTGGTAACCTGTCAAAAACAAGTAGATATAATATAAACAGTAAAAGGAAAGTTAAGAATAAATCCTAGGTCATTAGCCTAGACTCGGAAGTCTAAGGAATATGCTTATTGTGTCATTGAGATTAAACTCAAAAGGTTAGTGTTTAATTCACTCAATGTTGGCTCTGATACCAACCTGTCACACCCTGATATTTCCACATATTACCGGTGGGCCCGGCGGGGAGTATCGTGACGTAGTTGATATCATCATAGTCAATATACACAATATAATAGCACAGCGGAAGGCTTGGTGAATAAACTATTACAAACCATAATGTCTGAGTGTTCGACGAAAGAATATATAGACTGGAATGTAATAAGATCCACAGGCGGATCATGAAAATACAAAGAAACAATATAACAGACTTCAGGTATCTTAGGGATTTGTAAGATCCTCTTATTCGACACCTAATAGCTCCAGTCTATTTACGAGAGGTACCTGTATATCAGTCTTTAGAAAAATACGTCAGTTTACACTGGTAAATACAATTAACTGACTCTTTTGAAAACATTATGAAAATTGATTTAAGTGCACATGGCACAAATCATTTATAACTTGGGACAATTATTTAAAGATAATCTTGTATACAGATTTACATGTTTGTCATACAATTGGGGCCGGTTGGAAGCCGGTCGTGATTAACTGACTCACCACTTATAGAACCCACAAAGGAGTTATCCCCAACATGTGGGTTTATATTTTAGCATTTGCATCTGTCAGGTGTATGCCTACACCCCGTGCATAGGTCGTGGCCATTTTCAAATGAAATGAGCCGAGGATATCCAGGACACGGTCGAATTAACCCCCAATGTTTATGTTATCAAACAAGACAGATTAAAACGGGTTATGTAAATTTATTAATGAAACGCCCAAATTTCACATTCCAAAATGTAATATTATCATACTATTATTTAACAAAATTCGGGCATGACCCGCTCGTATTATGAACAATTCCCTGTAAGACTAACTTGTAATAACTTAAAATACGACACAGCGGAAAATATGAGCCCAAAATTTCATTCTTTATTAGACATAATACTTACAGGAAAGTTCAAATACAAAATTTCATACACTCATTAAAAAGGATTTACCACGTTCCATTATATTAATACTTCAAGACCCATATTTGTCAAACTATGTGACCGATCCTTCCCGTACAATCCTTACTCTTGACCCGATCTTCAATCCTCTTATCCTTCATAATAATATTATGTCCTCCCAACCTGCATTCAACACATACATAAACATCATTAAGATTTGGTGACGTCCTTCTTAAATTAAATATATGCAATCAAATAACCACTCCATATTCCTTCTTCTCATGCCAGTCTCTTAGAATAAGCTTTCCTGTATAATAATGCATTCTCATTTCATACTTAAGTTCCCGGTTTAGTAACTTAACACTCAAACATATACACATATCCCATCCATTCGTAAGCAATAATTCCCACTTCGTACACAGACGCAATCATACATATAAGTTAAACACGTACTTCACTACATGAATATGTACTCATAAACAATTGTACAAACTATACAAACATACACGCTACATAAGACATTCCAAAAGGGTTTGCTAAGACACCCTAAATATAAGCTTCCCAATGAAAAAATCATGTACGTAAGAGGCTACATGCATTCTTTCTTCTATTCATAATTACCTAACAGTTCCGACTAACAGAAGGTAATTATTTTTCCTAACGGAATACATATAGACGTTTACAATTGTAACCAGGTGGTTAAGCCTTACAATTCTCAAAAACATAAGAGGGATTAGTCATACGTAACTTAAAACGTGTTTAAACGAATTCGTTATACGGCCTGCCTACTGTTTACGGGCCTCAAACATGATTCTGATGCAGGGGAGGCCGGAAATTACGGTCTGGGCCGTAATTTACGGCACCTGAATCTTTGTTTCGTCCGTTTACGCTAAAACGTGCGTAACTTTCAAACCGTTTAACCGTTTAACCTCCCGTTTCTTCCCACGTGACCGTAAATTCATCCTCTATCATATGAACTCAAAATATAACACCCGAACTAAGGAAATTCTTAACTTATATGCTTTCGGCTTAATATTCATTTATGAATTATTCGACCCGTTTATGTTTTTATAAAAAAAAACTCATATGTTTATACTCCAAACTCACATGACATTAAACTATAACACTTTTACATTATCCGGAGTTCCGTACATGGGGTTTATGAACCCGATTCCCAGTATGCGTTAAACTCATTCATTTCAATCAATTATACGTAAGTGAACTTCATTAGTAAAACTTCCTTATTTTGACCCGTTGGTCTACATAGCGAAAACCTTCGCTTCTAAATAACCAAATCTTAATAGGCTTCGATTACCATGCTCAAGTAACTAGCACATAACTTTGCTTAAATAAACTAAGAAGTGATTCGGAAATCACTTACTTAATACTACTTACTTGATATCATCAACAATAACGCATTTCAACATAACTTCTAACAATTATCATACAATTAATCTCTGTTACTACTAAAGAAGGAGTCCGGGAGTTTACTTACCTTACGCATCCATATCCGCTCTCGTTTCCTCTTGTCCTTATGACCCGTAAGCCCTTTATGCTTCCATCCATCTTGACATGATCCCTATACTTTCATTGCGTTGCATCCACATTCTTGTTAGCATATAAAATTATACATATGAATGATCATGTCAAATTATATTTCACATTCGGCTTCGTTTTAACTTTACTCGTCAATTTCCAACAACTCAAAGTACAACTAGAGTCGCATATTTTCATTCCACATAATTCTTCATGTCGTCACATATAGCACATATTGATAAAACATGTACTTAATGAGATCTAATTTCACACATCCACAACTTTATAGTCGTTTACACTACGGACATCGTTTACATTTCATACTCACATAGTATCACATTTAAAATCACAAGATCATATATGCACGCATCTTAAACAATTTCCTTACATACTATTCATCTCATAATTTCACAACTAATAACATCATTCAAAATCACTATCCTTGAATCCGACATCATTCTTACTAGCAACCCACATTCTTGTTCTCTTAAGCATTTCATCGAACACTTGGCGGGTTTCGCATTTAAAGCATAATGTACAAATATTCTCATGTTCATCTTCCTAATTCTTGTGCTCACTTGCCATTAACATCTAAATAAAAATCGCATAACTTCACACCATACTAAATCTAACTAACAAAAACCAATAACATAAATCATAACACATCCGAATTTGCATAAGATTTGACATGGGTAGTATACCCATGTCGCCACCCTACCTATAGCAAATGGGTTTTCCCCCAATCTTCATCATAATCAAAATTAAACATACTTTGGCATCTACACATTCATTATAACTAACATTCATGCTTAAATCTTACACTATAATCACAGATTACACAAAACCCACTTGATCAAACATCATTAAAATACCAAATTCGACTTACATGATGGTAGAAACACTTAAGTGATCGACATTCCTGGTTCATGCATTCGATTAGCCCTTCAAGCCTCCTTCAATTTGATGGATTTTGGTGATCTAGGGTTTTACCCCCTTTTCCCTTCTCTCCTGGTCGAACATCGACCCACACACACACACTGAGTGTGTATTTTTGGGGTTTTAATTTTTATTTTAAATAAACATAAACTTTCCTCCTTTTTGATAACCTTGGCCCCTCTAGTTGTTACTTGATCACAAATGTAGCAATTTCCTTCCCTTGATTGTTTTCTTAAACATTTAACCAAGTTTAATAACTTAGTTATTATATTTATTTAATTAAACATGGTACCATTCTAACGAATTTTAAAATTCGCGTTTTGGGATGTTACAATTAATCACAATCCGATTAAATGATTTCATACCCGACCAAGTGGTATTATTATAATATCATATCCCAAGCCTGTATAGGGAAAATAAGTTAAAAGTATTTACCTGAGCTCGAAGGTGAAGTAACTCAGCCGTAAATCCTAAAGCTGTATAATGGTACCTTCTACTGGATGCTACTTAATCTGTATAGAAGGTTTAATAACCTATTAGGGTGCTAACGGGCCTTTAGTTAAGTCAAAGACTTAGGCCGGCTAGCTAGAAAGAAACCTTACGGTTCTAATCGCTAGATTAAGCGGAGACCGGAATAGAATGTGTCTTAGACCCGACAAGCTTGGATACTTGTATAATATGGGTAAACTAATCACATTCTGGAATTTGAGGATTTAATGATAAGGTTAAACCCGTTTCGGCTATTATACGTAAACTAGTCACATAACCGATCCGAACGCGTAAACGCGTAACGGGTAACCAAATGAATTATATACAGGTCTTAATTGTTATTATGCTTAAAATATGTTAATACATCAGTAGGATGTTAACATATATGCCCAAAAAGTAATTTAAACCAATTTAAGTCCCGAAAGGGCATTTTGGTAATTTTATTACTTATAAAAGAGATTTTATAATAAACTGAAGTTCTGGTCTTTTGAAATCAGTAAAAATATTTAATTTAATAAGTTACATCAGTAGGGTATTGCCCATATGTGAAATTTATCCTTTATAACCAATTTATGCACCGAAGGGGCATTTTGGTAATTTCACATAAGCTTTAAAGGTCAAAATTAGAATTCTGAGTTTAAAACTTTGACTTACTGTTTAATTACATAAATTAACTTAAAACATCAGTAGGTAATAAGTTTTATGTGCCAAAAAATAGTTTTAACTTATACTATGCGCTTAAAACGCATAAAAGTCGGTTTTAAGCGATTTTCAGGTTAAAATAGGAAATCTGAGTTTTTGATCAGTTTGTAAAGTTCAAAATATTTTATTTATCATATAAAATCAGTAGCAAAAAGCTTGGTATCAAAATGTTATGTAAAACTCATTTTATTCAAGAAAAGGGTATAACCGACATTTACCGAATTAAAGCTAGAACCCTATGATATGATCAGTTTAAAAATAATTAAAAATCTCAAAATATTATATTACATTAGTGGGTAAAAATTTTGGTGTCAAAAATTGGGTTTAGATAGGCTTTATGCTAATTACGCCGTTTAATTAATAAAAAGCTTTCTAATTGCGCTATTGAGCATAACTCCTAATCTAGACCTCCAACTGATGCCAAATTTTTAGGACAAGTTTATAAATCAGTAACAAAGGTTTTTTTCCTCTCACATTTCTAAAAATCTCATTTGTGTGTCAAAAGGGCGTTTATGGCATTTATAAGCATATTAACGATCAAGAGCATATAATTCAAACCACTAAGAACCATGCACTATAACTCCAGAGGCTTATACTACTGAGCAATGTGGTCCTAATAGAAGCTTAAAACATGGGAGAATTAAGCTTGAACAGGTCAGAACTAAAAGTCAAAGCAAAAGTCAAGCTTTTGCGACTTTCGGTTATAAACTGACCTTAGACTAATAATTGTCGGGTTAGTATTGATAAAACATGTTTTAATATTAATTACTAAGTCATTAGAATGTTAAAATATAATTTAGAACCTCTGGTTTATTAATTTTATTTATTTTTAAACTTTCTGTCCAGTTTGACTTTTTGTCAAACTAGTTTGATCCGACAATTAACTAGTCAAACGAGATAATTAGGAAGTGCCCTTTTAAGGGTTAATCACCTACCTTAATATGGTTCCATAACCACTTTTGTTTCGGTCAGTGGCTGGACCATATGAGATTAAACCGAAAATTCAAACCTTAATTACGATATGTTTGACTTTTCGGTAATTAAGCTAATAAAAACGACTAAGCAAGTAATAAGACTCTTACTAATGGTCTTTGCTATCTTTTCTACACTTCCAAATCTTCTCCTAATCCTTGCAAGCTCCAGAAGTGAGTTCCTTAGAAGTTGTTGCAACTTGTGTGCATAAGAACACTACACTTATGCTCCTTATATACAAAATCCCAAGTGTTTGGATCAATTGCAGGTGTAATGGGAGGCCCTAGGATCACCCCAGGTGTCCTAGTGGTTTATTATGACCGACTTACAGCCCATAGAATCGTTACAAATGAGGTTAAGGCGCTGCAACTGATCAAACCTGCACCTGTCCTAAGAATTCTGCGCTGGGCACTTTTAGGCGGCCCGCGTAAGATCTTAAATGATCTTACGCGGCCCGCGTAGACCTGTTTAACAGGTTAAAACACTTTAAAACTTGGCAGCTTTAGTCCCTAGTCCATTTAAACCCTATTTAACCTCCTTTTTGACATGTAAGGCCCTTGTAGTTAGTTTATTGAGGCTCAAGGATGTATGAATAAACTTCGTTAGGCTCGGTTCCGTTAAATATCACTATAAATGCAAGTTTCTTCAAGTTGATACTTATAGCCCAAAGTCTTGAAAACATGCTTAACGATCTCGAAACCACGTGAAATTTATACCACTTATTCTTGAGAGTATATTTGAATATTTCGAAGCCTCGGATTCGTTAAAAGGTCACTCAAAGGTCAAAATTGACATGTTGACACGTTTAACCCTCGCAGTTTTATAATCTTCCGATTATTTTCACAAACGGCTTCTTATATCCAATAAATCTCTCGTTTAAGAATATATTCATCATGTATGGTCATTCAGAGGCTCAAGTTTGGCATGTTGATACTTTTAGTCCCTCCGGACACATAATTTCACTGTTTGTCAACTTTAGTCCTTCAAACTCAATCTTTCACATATCCTGGGTTTAGGACACGTGTCTATACATAATTGGACACGTTTTTACGTGGTGTTACAAATATTTACCGAACTTTGTGATTTTTTTCTTTTTTTTAGGATTTAGTAACTACTTTTTTTAAACTTTTAGGATTTAACAAGTAGGTTTTTTTTTTAAATGTTTTAGGATTTTTCAACATTAATATAAGTTTGTGATTTATTATATAAATTCAACTATATAAAAAAAAATCCACATGTCACCCCACGCCGGCCTGGCCACGCCGCTTCCACACCCCACTTTTTTTTAGGTGGTCTGGTGGAGCCCACACTCGCCACGTGTCAAGCAATGCCCCCAACCCAACCCCCCACCCCGCGGTCTAATAAAAACATGTTGGAAGATATCTTCTTGCAGAAGATTCTTTTTAAAACCGTTTTTGTTTTATCCTTTCATATTATTAATATTGGATTTTAATAATCCAAACTATTCACTGTTGCCCTCCAACAGTCTCAACTTCAAAAATAATAACTGACAGTCCTAACTATTAACATACTGGCCTCCAATGGACCTTGACTAACAGAACCCTAACGCAGTTAGTCTTCGGTCACCGGAAAACTCTTTTTTGGCTGGAAAACTCAACATTTTCGTCCCAAACCTCTTTGTAACCTTATTACGACCCTTTAGGAGCCTTTTTTATTTTTTTTTTCTAGTAAAAGCCCCAATTATTGAGATCGCCGGATAACTCCTTTTTCGCCGAAAAATCAACATTTTTGTCTCAAACCTCTTTGTAACCTTAGATTGGACCTTTAGAAACCTTTTTTTTGTTTTCCAAAAACGTTTTTCCGGCGACTGAGACTAACGACGTTAAGGTTCTGTTATTGGAGGCCAATATGTAAATAGTTAGGAGCGTCAGTGGTTATTTTTGAAGTTGAGATCGTTGGCCGCCAACGACGAATAGTTAGGATTATTAAAATCCAATATTCCCAAACCATTCTTATATACCTTATAAAAACAAATGACCGATCATACCATCCCCAAACTTTGTCAAAACTCACTTTCAACCTATTAAGTTTGGGAAATGTCATTTTCACACGAAACTTTCTATGAATTTTGTAAAATATCACCGACCCCCTCGAGAGTATGTATAATATGATTTTTCCTTAATAACTTTCGGTCGTTAACTTAAAAATAAAACTAATTCGTTGCATGCTTATTTTTATGCACGAGTTCGTATAAATTCGAGTTGGTCTACGTTTCAACGTAAATTTTGTTTGGAAACAAGTCGGGTCAAATATAATATGTTTTCATGCTTTCTTTTTATATACGTTTATCTGTCTTAAAAACCAAAATCGGTGGCCTTTGCCATTGACCAAAACGACCCCTACACTATTAAAGTTGACGCTTCCCCTACACGTTCTAAAAATTTTATAAAACTTCATTTTCACACCCTTGAGTTTCTAACGTTTCAAGTTTACCCCTGTATTTTCATTCTTTAACTTAAAAAAACACTATTTTCTCATGTGCTTTAATGTACGTGTCTCTATAAATTAACGTTTTGACGTATTTTTTTTTCGAAAACGGGCCAAGTCAAATATAATACGTTTTCATGCTTATTTTATGTAAGTTTTCAGTTGATCTACCTATTGATGTAAATTTTGTTCGGAAACGAGTCGGGTCAAATATAATAAGTTTTCATTCGATGGTATAAATTCGAGTTACTATACGTTTAGACTTCGTTAAGTCTTGATGCAAAGGAAATTCGGAAACGAGTCGGGTCAAATATAATAAGTTTTCATCGATGGTATAAATTTGAGTTACTATACGTTTAGACTTCGTTAAGTCTTGATGCAAAGGAAAAGGGTGGTGTAGCTGTTAGGTGAAACCCCACTAAACGAACCAACCTGAGTTCAATCCTGTTTCATTTATATGGTATAAATTCTATTTACTTTTCGATCCAACCACAATGCTTTTATAGGTTACATTAAATTAGATTGAATACATCAAACACGCGTTTTTATATGGTTAACGCAACATGTAACATTTAGACTAATCCACTCGATGTTTGCATGACGCCCGCGGGCCATATTAATAGTTTAGTAGTTTTATAACATATACCAAGTTCAATAAAATAATCTCTTAACGTATTGATTTTAAATGTTTTTAAAACTCTTTTAATTTTACAAACCTTGTTTTTAGAAAAATCATTTAAACTTTTGCATTCTTATTCCACTAGTTATCGCGCATGCATCTCACGTCGTACAAAGAAACTTTACAAAAGTTCATTTTCAACTTTTTTTTTTGAGTTTCTAGCGTTTCAAGTTAACCCCTGTATTTTCATTCTTTAACTTAAAAAACATTATTTTCTCACGTGCTTTAATGTATGTGTCTCTATAAATTAAAGTTTTGACGTAATTTTTCCAGAAACGGGTCAGGTCAAGTATAATACGTTTTCATGCTTATTTTTATGTAAGTTTTCAGTTGGTCTACGTCTTGACGTAAATTTTGTTCAAAAACGAGTCAGATCAAATATAATACGTTTTCATTCGATGGTATAAATTCGAGTTTTTGTACAAAACATATTGAATAGTGAATCTATGAGGGGGAGTATTTTTGCATAATAATATATGGATAATTTTCACTAAACTAACTTTTTATAAACCTTAAATTATATTATAAAACTATAGCTTGGTATATAGAAGGTGTTTTATAAGTTTTATAAAAATAAAATAATTTTTAAATGATTATAAGCTTAATTTACAACACACGACACTTGTCACTAAATTGATTTTTCTTAAAAACCTAAATTCAGTTGTTGACTTGATAACTGAAATTCAGTTTATTTGTTGCTTAATTATTTTAAATCATGTTTAGCTTTTGGCATGGTTGAAAGGCGATAGACTATACATTGTCTATCCACATTTTTTTTCCTTTTAAGTACTTCTAACTTTGATCTTTGTTGAGTTGACTAGTCTAAGACATGTCAAATTATTTTGTCCCATTTTCTTGATTGAGTTATTTTGCTTGTTTAGTAGGATTGTGGATCAACTTGATGATTATCTAAATATGTAGGATACTAGCACAAAAATAATGTATCTCATATTTATATTGTGAAATTAAGTAATGGAAAATTTATCATTGGTACATCTTAAATATTGAAACCGTAACAACTACAAGACTAAAAGTCAAATTTTATAACTTTTGAAATACATTCCTTATTATTTTATATAACTATTTGAATTATATTTGTTCTTGTAAAAGGTTATAAAACAAACCTTGGTTTCCTTCTATCATTTACTCTAGTAAAAAACTTCCTTGTTGGAAGTCAAACTTATATGATAAACTCTTTGGGGTCAAACCGTCAAACCTAGTACCTTTCCATCCATGCAAGCAATTGAAAGATCTTTGTTCTAATTATAGAACTTTATAAAAGGACATAACTAAGCTCAATAGGCAATTTGTGTTCTGATAAAGAAAATAAAGACTTTCTGTGGAACAAAACTTTATAAAAGTTAAAAGAGGGGGTGGGTGGTTTTTGATAAATTTTGGGCATAGGGTAAAGAGCAAAGAAGAGCAAAGTCACATGATTTTGAAGTGTGGTGGCTTAAAATAGAAGATGGATGAATAATGAATTTAGATAAATGAATCAAACCCCATGTGGAGGTGAGTACTTTAAACCAAAGTTACACAAAAGGAAAGAAACTAATCCAATGTGTAAATTATTAAAAAATGTTTAATATAGGAATAACACACAAAAAAACTCAAGAATGAAATTATAATTTTATAAAACAATTCATATGTAAAACAACAAAGTTACATGTACTAACAATTTCAACCTATGAGTAATAACTAGGGGTGCAAACGAGCCGAGCTACTCGAGCTCGGCTCGAAAAAAAGCTCGAACGAGCCGAGCTTAAACGAGCTCGAGCCCGAGCCTAAAAAACAAGCTCGTTTAGTAAACGAGCCCGAGCCTGAGCTTCGCTTATCGAGCTCGAGCCGACTCGTGAGCCTAAACGAGCTTTCTGTTTATATATTTTTTTATTAATATATTAAACATATATTTATATAATAATTACCATTTATATAAATATAAAAAATAACTTAATTATATGTATAATAATAATTATAATTAATATAAATTAATTAATAAATACTAAACGAGTCGAGCCCGAGCCGAGCTTGAAAATATACCTTCGAGCCGAGCTCAAGCTTTAGAAATAAAGCTCGAATCGAGCCGAGCTCGAGCTTTCATATGTTAAACGAGCTCGAGCTCTAGCCTGGTCGAGCTCAGGCTCGGCTCGTTTGCACCCCTAGTAATAACCCATTCATTTATTTAAGAGTTAAATGTAATTTTAGTCCCTGTGATTTGGGCTCTTTTACCAGTTTAGTTCAAATGTTTCATTTTTCGCCTCTGGGTCCAAAAAGATTTCACCGTTGCCATTTTAGTCCACTGGGTTAACTTCATCCATTTTTTTGTTAACGAGAAGGGCAATTCGGCCATTTTATATGTAATTCGGTTAACTAGAAGGACAATTCGGCCATATAAAATGACTGAATTGCCCCTCTTGTTAACAGAAATAATGAATGAAGTTAACCAAGTGGACTAAATGGCAATGGTGAAACCTTTTTGGGCCTACAGGCGAAAAATTAACATTTGGACTAAACTGCCAAAATGACGCAAACCACAGGGACTAAATTGGCATTTAAATCTCTATTTAATTATAACAATTTCAATCTAATGTGTAAATTATTAAAAAATGTTTAATTATAGGAATAACAATTGCAATCTAATGTGTAAATTATTAAAAAAAATGTTTAATTAAAGGAACAACACACAAAAAAACTCTAGAATGCTATTATAATTTTATAAAATAATTCATATGTAAAACAACAAAGTTACATGTACCAACAATTTCAACCTATGAATAATAACCCATTCATTTATTTTCTGTCACATTTTCTACAACATATATACATTTGATGTAGAGATGAATAACAAAAGTTAAATTGGCTTGGCTGATTAGTGTCCTTGTTAGTATTATATTTTTCAGACAACTTTTAATAATGCAATTGTTCTTATAAGACGGTGGAATATAAAACTTATAGTGCCTTTTGAAGAACTATAAACTTTTTGAAGAAAAAAAAAGTAGGTTAAAAAATGAAGGGTGCAGAGTGCACTTTCAAAATCCAGGGTTGAGTTGTGAGTCATGAGTGATAGATCTCCCCTCGTGCGGCTCAAACGCTGACCATTCTGTTTGTTCTCACTTCTTTTTCTGAACGTTATTTTTTATTTATAAATGATTAATGTCACATAATTTGAGCGAGTCGTGTTTGATAGATTAAACTGCCAAAATGGCTCATGAGTTTTGTTCACTTTTAACACTTTAGTTCAAAACTCAAACATTTTAAATTTAGATCCTTATGTTTCAGTTTTGTTTTGTTACAAAGGAGTTCAAGTCACAAGTTGGTGAACTTGAGGGATCAATGTTGACAAGTTTGTCATAATTGGTTAAGTTTCATAATTACATTATAATAATATTTGGTAATGTCTTGGTCACCAAGTTATGGTAAGCCTATATAAACCGAGGTAGAGTTAGACATTATTAAGAGTCTAAGACAAAAGATAAACTTAGTTATGGTTTATGACTTATTGTAATCAAATTTTTGAGTTATATTTTCTTGGTTATAATAAAGGTTCTTGGAGAGTTATTCCATTCGTTCTTGTTCTTATGTTTGATTATTCGATTGGGACTTGAATTGGAATCAGAGCTAAGTTAAATCGTCGATATCAAACAGGTACTCGGGTTCTTAATCAGCGGCTAAGGAGTTTAACGGGTCGGCGATTAGGAAGGTCGAGGCCGGCGGTACTAATTCGTCGGAGCACCGGCGTGGTACCGTTAAGGCGGCGGGCGACGAGTAGGTTGTTCGTGTGACGGCAACTCGGAAACAAGTTGGTTTCTGATCGAGGTGGTCAACAGTGGATTTGGTGTTTTTACGAGAGGACTTGCGCGAAAACCAGTTCGTGGTTAAGTACCAAAATTCAATAGTGAACCAACCGAAGGAAAAAAGTAAAAGAAGAACAATATTCGATTGTTTTTTGTTGTCTTCGATGACACACCCCTTTCAAAGGCGGAAACACATGAGGTGTGATCTGAAAGGTTCTCATTGCATACGATAAGTAAACATACAACATGAATATAAAACAACTCTAAATCGCCATTCATGGTTTAACAATTCATACAAAAGTTAAGTTAAAAGTTTACATCACAACATAAGATAATTGTTTGAAAAGTTTACAACTTCATTTAAAAAACAAAGATCAATGTTTTGTTCGCTAGATCTCCACAAGGAGGCGGGATATAACAAACAAATCCTACAAAAGTGGCAACGGAGCATCGATATATAATAACTTGAAACATAAACGACATCCTTGAGCAAATAGACCGCGCGTACATCCACTTAGTTCCCTGAAATACATGTAAGTTTTGAAAATCGTCAACAAAAGTTGGTGTGAATTCATGCAGTTTTTGTATAGAGTGTTTGAATATACTTGTATGAAAAACATGGTACGTAATTTGTAAAATGTATTCGTATATGTGTTCTGTAAATGTAAGGAATACGAGATCGCTAATGGTTTGCAAGGCCACTCACATATGTCACGACATAGGAAGCATCCAAACCTAGGCATTTTTGTCGAGATCGACTGAGACACAAAAGCACTCTTTGGTAGAAGTAGGCCAAGAGTGAGGTTGCCTGAAGCTGAAACCCATTAGATCTAACCTTCCGCTCCCCGGTCTAGATGTATACGTCGATTAATGGTGCTTATGTTTACCCTATTCGTCACATGATCTATGTGTCATTCCTTAGTTTTGTTTCTACATACCATTGTACATGTATTTTCCCAAAGTTTAGAAAACAAATAAAAGTTTAAAAGTGGGGACATGAACTCACTGTTTTGCGTATCCTGCGTCGTAAACTTCACCGGGCTTGTCTTGTAGGCGTCGTAACCTATATGTGTTCTATGTACGTTAATCACTAGACTTGTAATTCACTAAGTACAAGTCACCATCTTAAGTTAAGTATTTGTTTTGTGTAAGTTCATCATTTGTGAGGGTCATGCCCTTGTTTGTCGAGTCTCGCCCGTTCGTTGCGTTATTGTAATTTGAGTTTGTATTGTTCACTTGTAAATATATATTTTACTTCGAAAAATATATATTTATTTGTTTATGTAGGTTTTGACAAACGATAAATGTTAAAAATAATCTATATTTTTAACTTATCCAAAATATGTTACTTATATTATTTCCCAAAAATAAATATAAGTATTTGTTAAATAATATTTTCAATATTATTTTTGTGTAAGTATACTTAGGGAAGTATACTTGTATTTTATGTAAATACTTGTGTATTTCACATTATTTGTCAAAAATCAATCCTTTGATTTTTAATACTTTCCGTATTTATGTTTCTTAAAAATAATATATTTTTTAGGTTTGTGTGAAATATATATATTTTGTTTTGCTAGTTAAATGTATATATTTATTTTTGTCATTTACCTGATTTTTGTATAATTCTCACTACTTGCTAGCATGGTTGCAAAAGTCGCTAAGCGCTCCCTAGTCGGTCGACCGGGGAGTTGAGAGTACTCGGTCTACGCGGAGAGTACTCGGGGAGTACTCGGACATGTTAAATTATAAAGAAATTACTCTTTGGAGATTAAATATATGTCAAATAACACAAATTTACTAATATTTATAACAAAATACGTGAAAATGATATTCATTCTTTAATATGATAGGCATAGAAATTATGTTATATTATTATTTAAGTCAAACTAGGCCCGAGTTGACCTACTAGATCCAATTCTGGCCGAGGTTTACCGCGTTTGACCGACTCCGAGTAATTAGGCGGAGTCAAAGAAAGTCGCCTCGGCAGCCTGCCTTGTAGCGACTACTCAGGGAGTACTCGGCCTTGGAAACCTTGTTTTACAACCATACTACTTGGTAATAATTATGTATTGGTACAAGTCCATATTGTTTTTACTTTAATCTCAAAACTTTTCATCTTTTGCAGTTTTACTTTAAACTTTGGTTCTCTATACCTTTCATTTGTCGCAAAATTTTTGTTTAACGTTCCGTTCTAAATTTTGCGAGTTAACACGATGCAACGTACGTGTGTGGTTAAACGTTTTTACGTTCGTCTATTTTTTCCAGTTTGACAGGTTCATCGTAACGCGCAGATCCTAGATAGACTTAGTTATTCTTTTATATGTTTTACGTTTTGATTTAGTTTCTCCGCATTAACACACCGCAACTTCAGTGTTGGTGGTCGCTGACAGTAGTGTGACATTGGTATTCGTCCCCGCCGTAACGCATGGGTGCTTAATACTAGTTAGATAATAATAGGTAAAGTATAGCCCAAATGAAGACTTATAAATCTTGAGTTATTATATTATAATAACTAGTGGGATTCCCTGCACAGTGCGACAAACATTTAATCAATATTGGTTCGCTTCGTTACAGTGACAGTATGAAATCATTACTCAGCATAGCAACTAAAAAAGATATGTCCAAGAGGATATCAACACTTATTTTACATCGATCGAAAACCATAAAACAAATACATTATATTTGTGGCACTCGACTTTAAATAAAACTTTGATCGGAAAAGAATAAAAATAAGCATGCCACAACGAAAAAAAATGTGCCTAAAAGGATATCGACACTTGTTTTACAATGATCAAAAACCATAAAAACAAATACCGGTATTGGTATCAATGTTATTCAGCTATAATTGTTTCAGATTGTCATGGTAAAGAATAAGAAAATCAATTAAATTTAATCTGTCTGATTTTAAACAAAATTTGGATCGAAACATAGATAAAATAAGCAAGTCGCAACGATATATTTGAAACTTTACGAAACAATTCATTATGTTATTAAAATAACGAAAATGGTAAACAGTGTTACTTTATATAGAAAATAAAAAATGTGAGACATCTTTAATGAGAAGTACGTTTGTATTTTAATCACTTGTACATTACTATTCACAACTCGATCTTAAGTAAATTTATATCTAAGGCAAATAAAAATAAACACCTCGCAACGACTTATCCTTGAAATTTATAAACCATCATAGTTTAAAATCTATAAAGAAAAACAAAATATGTTACTAAGTAATATACATAGTAAAAAAAAGGAAGATAAAAACCTAAAGGGCCATATGTGCATACAATAAAAACCTAAAGAACCATATGTGTATATAGGGGAAGGATCCACTAAAAAGTGGATTTTGCCCAAGTAGCCTAAAAGGATTGTGATAATGACATGTGATACTCATTATAAGAAGGAATGACATTTTTGTACTAAAACATTTTGATCCTTAGACTATCTCCAATGGGCCCTAGGAGATCATGCCCTTGGATGCCCTTAGAGATCTTTACCATTGGAGTTCATTCATCATAGCATGCCTTTAGGTGAGATGCTCTTCCACAAGAGCATGTGTTTGCCTCGGTTCATGCAATAAGGTGGGCCCAAAGTAAGAAAAAGAAATGTTTTATTTAAATATTGTCTGTAATGAATAGGTGATGATGTGGAAATTAAGAAGGGTAAGGATATTTGTAGGGTTGGAGATGAAATTGAGGTTTTTAAAGATTTGTAAGGATATTACGTGGCAGATGATGTGACAGCTAAGGATGCCTAAGGGCACATTTAGCATTGGAGATAGTCTTATAATTATAAGTACATGTGGCACCCCTTTTGTTTTCTAAAACCGATAAAAAAATTCAGTACAAAAAATCTAGCATAAAAAATCCAGTAAAAAATATAGCACAAAAAATCTAGTACAAAAAATATAGCACAAAAAAATCAGCACAAAAAATCTAGTACAAAAAATCCAACATAAAAAATTCAGAAAAAAATTAATACAAAAAAATTCAACACAAAAATTTTAGCACAAAAATGTAGTACAAAAATACAGCACAAAAAATGTTATGCAACATAGAAATACAACATATTTTTGTTTGTTTTTTAGTTATAGCAATATGGTACTCAAATTAAAGATAAAAAGAAATTCGATTTTATGGTGAATTTTTTTATGAAAAAATAATGTCATATAAAAAAATTATGAACGTATAAAAAATGGGGTTGGAATATGCACGTGTCATACATGTGGAGAAAGAAAGTCAATAAATAGGATTTTCCTAAGATACAGTTACACTCCTTTTTTTTCCTATGTATATGTACCTAATATTTATTAGAATTAGTAATTATATATATATTATATATATATTGTTATCGAACGATCATGAATAGTAACTTTATTTTTATAATAATATATAGTAACTTTATTTTTATAATAATATATAGCTTTTTAATAATTTATTATTTAATATTGTCTTAGTTTATTATTATATTATATATATATATATATATTGTTATCGAACGATCATGAATAGTAACTTTATTTTTATAATAATATATAGCTTTTTAATATTTTATTATTTAATATTGTCTTAGTTTATTATTATATTTACTTTTAAGTTTTAACATATTTTTTTATTTTTCTACTTTTTTAAACCATATTTTTTATTAATTATTTTTTGTTTTTAATAATTCTTTTTTATTTTTTTAAATCATATTTCCTTTATCATATAATTTGAAATTTTTTTCTAATAACTTAAGTTCTTTAATTTTTTTTTTAAAAACTTAAGTACGTGATTGTATTTAATTTTTTTATTCTCAACATTCCAAATTTTATTAAAATGAAGTTGTATTCAAAATTGACTATTTATTTGATGTCGTAAAACGGCATGATGATAAATTAAATCGATTCTAACGGTTTGACTTTCTAAACTGCTTGCGTCATTTTCAAATAACGTTTGTTTTACATTATCATTACTTTGTTTCGCCGCAACGCGCGACATCAACAAATAATTTATAAATTAAAGGGATGACTGGAAGATAAAAACAAGTTGAAATGTTGTAGAACATGGAAAGGGAAGAATAATTTGATCAGCCCAAGATATTATTAAGATGGTTTAATATCGGGTCAGGTGGGACAAATTGTATGAATGAATAGAGCCAGCACCACTCAGGCCATTGGATCCCTTGCACGTGACTTACCTTCCAGAGATGAGTCATGTAACTTACAACCTCACGTGAGTTGCGACTTTTAAACCTTTTTACCGTCTATTTATCAACGTATCATTAACTTTATCAATAAAAAGATGAAACAAAGACCAAAAAAATACTTGTACTTAAATAGATGATATACAATGAAGTCATATTTACAAACACTAAGTTTTTAATAAATTTATTAACTTTAACAAGGTTAGAATCTTGTGTATTATACTGGTTGAATATATGATAAATTCTGAAAAAGAAAATAAAAATTGTTTATAATTATGCAACTTATACTCATAATTATGCGATCTATTTTAATAATTACGCAAGCTATGTTATAATTACGCACATCCATATTTGCACAACTTATACTTATATGATAATAACAAAACCTGTTTATAATTACGTATATACATAATTAAGAATGATATACGCACAACACGTAGACTTAAAAAAAGGTCGATGTTTAAGTATAACAAGGCTGTACTCAAGTTAAAGTGAATAAAATGCTCGATTTTATGGTGATTTTTTTTAAATAATGTCAAACATAGCATCAATAATTGCAAAAGAAACTTAAAAGATATCATAATAAAGGATGAGAATCAATATGGTGTTAACACGTGACAACTTTTGAAATAATTGATTATAACACAGAGTTATTAATTTTCTTTTTTTAAAGATAAGAATGACTATTAAAACGATAAACTACAAAATGCAAAAATGAAAACATTATTTAAGATGTAACAAATTATATATTTATATACTCTTAAAGTGAAATGTCGGTGACCTCACCAAAAGACATGTCTGCCCCTCATTTGTCTTATTCCTTTCTCTTTTATCTACCTTCTCTTCCAGATCATTCATTTTCTTCCTCTGCTAAGTCCAACCCTTCATCCCACCGAATTCATCATCATCATCATCATCTTCTTCTTCTGCAGTTACTCGCCACCCTCCTCCGCTCCAATCTCCACCGCACTCCGTCCAGTTGGAAGACCGGCCGACCACCTCCTTTGTGGCGATGCACGGCGGCTGTGGAAGAAGGACGACGGGCGGAGATCAATTCGAGTTCTTTGGGATGAACGATTGATCTTCAGAGTTCAGTCAAGTAGTGAACAGAACAGTTTTCGTTGTCTCCATCTGTGAGTCTATTTTTTAACAAAACTGACAACTTATTTGACTTTTTTTTATCAGAATTTGAGATTTTATGTTTATTGTTATCAACTAGGAATGATAATTTGCACGATGATTATTGTAATAACATGTGTTTTGGGGATAAATTGACAAGAAAATGAGGTTACTACATTGGATTTAATTTGTGCATACCAATTGTTCGATGAAATGCCTCTGTGAGTATTTGAGGTGATTTTGGTACTTGTAGTTGCCATCCTCCGTTACTCTTACATGTTGATAAATAATACAACATTTGTTACAGTTAGGCAAATCGTAAACAGTACTTAAATGCTTTTTTGTGATAATGAATTTGAACACAAGGCTAAGGACTCTGAGACTAACAATTAAACGGCAAAGAGACCAGCACTTTCTTAATAAACTGCAAATTTCCAACCAACAATAAGATATCAATTATAAATCCTGTATACTTTCGACTTCCCATACGAAAGCTGAATATTGTTTGACCTTAAAAGTCAAAGAACAGTTTTATGGAATGGTAAAAGTAGCATCAGAAGTGGCGTTTTTAGCCCATCCACCTAGAATTGGTTGATTTGGGATGTGTTTTATCTCCAACATCTGAACAGAATCATCCGTCACCAAAGCGTCCAAAGGTCCGAAAATGCTATATATTTTGCTTTAATTTATTCAATTTCATGTTTATTGATTCGTTATTGGATTGATTTCGGTTTTTAGCTCGAAAATGGAGGTGAATCGGAGAAATCGACGGCGGAGGAGCGGTTACAGCCGGCGGCTGAGGAGAATTCGAAGGAATTGAGCTCGCCGACGGCGACGGATCTGCCGGAGAATGCCGATGTGAGCTGCCTAAAAGTAGTTATATATCATTTCATGCTTCTGTTTGTCATTTTTAACTTTATATACTTTTTTAAAACTCATCATTTGTCATTTTTACCTAAAAGTAGTTATATATCATTTCATGCTTCTGTTTGTTTCATCATGGCTGGTAAATATGTAATTCAGGCCTGGCATTCTTTCAAGAGTAGACCCCCAGACCTAGATCACACATATTCTATGAAAGTGGCTTCTAACAAACAATGACAAGACAGGAAGCAGCTCTAAGCCTTGGTGTTAGGTAACCTTGATTAACGCCGTATAAATCACATACTTTAATATGTTAAATGTTTCACAGCATTAGAGCTTTGAAGTCTGATCACTTAGGCTACTTATTAGGAACATTTTCAGTATGTGGTGTTTGACAGAGAGAGCCCAGCAGCAGGCAAGGTTAATCTGTTTCTGATGACAAACAGTCCAAATGGTAATATATACCCAACTTTTAGTTTGAGTGTTAATTAATAGAAGAACGTAATGGAAATGTGAACACTGGATTGACCGCAGAAACAATTTTAAAGCATCTCAAGCGGAAACGATATGTGGTTGAAACGGGTCAGCTCTATGTTGAACGTTGCTGCGTATGTCAGGTAATCCAGATTCGAAGCTGTAAGCCTGTAATAATTAAATAATTAATTGTTTAAGAATAATACCAAACACCTCATGCATGATCTTAACTATAGAGCGAGCTAAATTGAAGACATATTTAAGATATTTTAGCACTATGAATATGTTTTAATTGTTTATTAGAAAGTGTGAATTTGTTTGATCAGTTAGTGAAGTTAGTGATAAAGTTTGTTGGTGTTGAAATCAGGTTAAGTTGGTAGGGATGCTGATGAACAAGGCTTAGACGGTTGTTGATGTTTCTTTTGTGCTTGATGATGATGCCGGTCGCATTGATTGCAACAGATGATATGGAAGTTGTTTCGCGTTTATGTTTCTTTTCGGTTATGTGGTTTTAGAATCAGCTTGCAAAGCTAGGATGGGATCGCAGGTGTCACTTCAAGGTATTTTTTGGTTTATTTGACGTGATGTCGCCGCCGCAACGCAGGCAAAAATCTAGTATATATATGAATCACAAATGTTGGTGACATTTGCTTTATTTACCCCATCTTTTAGTACATTTGCTCTTTTTACTCTCATATTTTTTTAAAAAATTTTTGATATTTGCTTTTTTTTACCCCCAATAGTTTTGTACACTTGCTTTTTGTATCCCCACACATTTTTAATTTACATGTCTTTTCCCTCACACCCCCCTCAACTTTTAAACATTTCATTTGTAATTACCCTCAAGTTTTAATTACACCATCACACCCTCCAGTTTTAAACTTTGTTTTTTTACCCGTTGCATTAATACTTCATTTTTAACGCCACCACCCTCTCATGATTAAACCAACGCTTATATGGGTTACATTGAGTTTAATCGGATACGTTGAAACGTGTGTTTTCATATGGTTAAGGCATAACATAATGGTTGGACTAATCCATACGATGTTTGTAATGTACCCGCGCCGCAACACGCGCAGGCCTTGTTACTGGTATATAAAATTGATCTCTTAACTATATGCTCTCACAAGCCCCATGCAACCCACTAACCTGGATCTCTTATCCCCTAAGCAACCTCAGCCCTAACCAACATTCCCAAGCACACCAACACCTTGAGCTTTAATAATTCATGTCCTCACCGTTAGCCCTTCTTGTCTAGTATGTTTCCTTGCAAGATCAAAGCCCCCTTAATTTCTTTCGATTTGATGCACCTTATAACTAACTGCCCATGACACCAAGCCCTTAAGAGAAGTTGTTGAGAAAACAATGATTAAATCCCAAATGATTACCTCTTTTGATAAAATTTTGAATTTATTACCTGTATTAATGATTGTTGATTAAGGATGTGCATATACCGCATGCATATCACTTAACACTTAATGATTCACAAAGCACAACGATCACCACATAAAAGAATAACGAAGTTAAAGGATGAAAGTATACAATGTGAAGATTCAGGTGTATAGTTTTCAAGCATGGAATATCAACTACAAGATGCAATGATTAACCATTAAAGCTTAATTGATCTGATAAAGTAACTAGGGATTAGAGATATAATTATAAAGGATTAATAATCAAATAAGAATCTATAATCACAGCTAGTAAATTCCAAAGTCCCAAAAATAATGGTATGGTTAAAATGCAATTGAAAAGACTATGAAATTCAAATTAGAAATTTGGTCTAGTTGAGATCTTTCATATATGGTATGTCAGAAGAAAATATCTTTTTATAAATGAAAAGAAAACAATCTCACCATACCAAATCATCGCAACCCACTCAAGTACTTCACCATACTTGATAGTGGTTAAAGGGTTTCTTCGAATTCTTAAATATCAGAGTTATATGCGTGGAAAAGATGTTTGAGGCTAAATAGAGTTGTTACACAACTTTTAAGAAGCTTGAAACAAAGACAAGGACAAAATAGGCGATCCACGGTGAATCAATTGACCGTCGGATCGACCATACATTGCTCAGATTTGTTTTCTTCTTCCTTTGTGTTTTGTCTATAAATACAAGCCTTCCTCGTCCTTTTTCACGCACTATTTTGCCCGTAACACTTCTAGACACACATCAATTAATATCTCTCTAGATTAAAAGAACACTATCTTCCCTTTAAATTTACACAATCAATCAATGAGAGATTGAAATCAAAGATCAAGAGTAAAAAGAAGCAGTTGAGCTTCAACTTACACATTCATATTCTTGTATTTGTGAGGTTATTTCTTGTAAAAGTGATATACTTACGAGGGGTCTCACCTTTGTTGGTGATAGTTGTAAAAGACTATCTTGACATAGTGTTATGAGACGATTCACTTGTCATGACATTACGAATGTCTGAAGATGTGTAAAGACATACTATCTTGATATTGTACGTTGAAGAAAGGTGATCACTACCTTGGATTAGTGAGACGTTGTTAGGTGATAACTATGCTGCTTAATGAAACGCCGTACCGATGATCTCTTATGTTTAATAAAAACGTTTAGTGGAGTAAGTATCGATTGGAGAATCGGGCAGAGGACGTAGAGTGGGTTAGTTAACATCCACTTGAAGATCTATAAAGTTGGTTATGTCTTTCTAACCCTAGACTCCTTAAGTTTCTTGCATATTATTATTAACAAACGTAAACCATTCCAAGTTAGTGTTTAATCAAAGAAAAGTTTAAGAAAACCTATTCACCCTCTCCCCTTTAGTTTTCTACAAACTCAATGGCAATCCCAACCTTGATTTTTTACTGTCGCCATACAAAACCCTAGGATCACCTTAGCAGCGATGCACATAGCCCTTGTCTCACCCGAATCCTAGAGGGCCCTCCGCCAAGATCCTGAACCCCTTACTTGTGGTTAAGACCAAACTCATAAGCCCATGAATCTCCCTTCCTACGCCCCTCCATTCTTCCATACTTAACTTTTCTTCTGGGTAAGCCTTGTGATCAGAACACAACTTCGCCAGGCCTCATCTGGCTATTCGGTGGTTAAGGGAGATCATTTTTCACACACGCCATTTGAAATAACAAAAGCTCTGATATCATTTGTTGCAAACAATGGAAACAATTCAAATGGTTCAAGTACACTATGGTTAAACTCAAATGAATTGAACTGAAATATTAAATATCAAGCTTAAAGTTGTATGATGTTTACCAAAATATAGAAAATTAAATAAAAAAATATAAACCTTATATTTATACTCACCCTAGATTGAAAATATAAATACACTAAATAATATTTAATTTAACATTACATAAAAAGGGATAACATGAATAATCTTGGTCTTAATAATTTGGGAATCCAATCCGGAATCAGTTGCAAGTTGGCCCGCTTTCTTTAACCCAACTTGTTTCTAGAAGCCGAAACATACCTAAGCCAATCCTCCGATCTCAGTTATGTTTATATAGACTATTATATTATTATATATATATATACTAGTCTAAGTTCCCGAGTATTACACGGGTGGCTAATAAGAAAAATAACTACTTTATTATACAAATTCAAACTCATTAAAACAAAGTGATCATTATTTACTTTAAAGAGCTTAGCGCATTCAACTAATTATCTAATACTAACCCATTTAGTTTAATGTGGGCATGTGATTAAAATAATAAAGTAACTTATTGTCATGTTAATCAACAGGCAAACCCGTTGTTAAAAGAAGTTCAATGATTGATCAGTAACTACCCTGAATCATCAAAGTTAGAAATCTTTAGTTTAAATACTAACAAACATGGCTTCTTTTGCTTCCTTAAAAACACATTCTTCAAAGAAAAAAGAGAAACACTGCAGAATATCCTGAAATGTACAGATTCAAATATTAACACCTCTTTAGAGACGTTATAAAGCAATCTCACTTGGTTAAATTAGGTTTACATGAAGGGCTAATTACACAAATATAAGTTAATTTCTTGCTGAAATAAGTGGAAATAGAACCATACCTCGAGTGAAGACAAATTTTAGACAACGTTCGCTTTTTGCTCCGTCGCCGTTAAAGAAGATGAAGAAAAGAAAAGACACTCATGGAATACAAACTAACATCAAAAATAAAATATACTACAATTCTACAAACTAACCTAAAATCTCATCTGATAAATGATACCACGCATCCTTAATCGAAAAATCGCCTACATGCTAGTGTCAAAAAACAGACCACTTAACGAAGTAATCCCGAGATTTCAATCAGATGTATGAATTTCTAGTGTTTTAGGTCGATTAACAATGTCAACTGGGGTAAACTGATTTACCTGAAGAGAGTAGAAAATTGCAAAAGCTGCAAGCGTTAGGATTGCTAAATTTCGCTTCCTCATGTTGACACCAAATTTTGTCATGGAGATTTGTCAACTGTAGCATCAAGGCATACGGGGATTTTTGGGTATTGAAAATTACCTATTAATGCAACCCATGTATTAATTACCTACTATCCAACACAAATTTCCAAATTCACTTATGAACGCGTTGAATCAGGTGACATCTTTCTTTAACATGTTGAAACAAATAGAACACCTTAAAAGCAAACGGATAAAATATATCAATGCACAAACCTTCCATATATCAAATTACTTTGAAAATTCATATTTTACACATATTCTAAATATATTCTTGATGTGATATTTGGTAAATTTTTTAGTGAACTTAGTGTTTCGGACCAACCCAACCTGTTTCAACCCGTATAGAGAACTACTATTTTGACCCACTATCCAACCCACCCTATTTGTGACCTAAGAAAAATGTTTACTCTGGCACTTAGATAAAAAGTGTTGGCGTAACTTCCTCGGACCCATAAGCTAGCAAGGGCAAGCATTACGGGCAACTTGGCAGCAGGAACAATTTCCAGGGCTTGATCAAAGTAACTTTTGGCAAGCTAAAGATCCAATGGAAGACCTTGGCCATGTTCATGCATGTATCCTAAGTTAAACATAGCTTGAGCATTGAATTGGGATTTTGCATGAATATAAGCATCTGCTACAGCAAGATCATTCTTGGCCATAATAACATGTATCTAGTCAAAACAACAATTAAAACAACATTAGAGCTTCTCCCAATCAAAAGCGCAATCAAGAACTATTAGATAACATTGTCACCTACCTAAATGATTAATAATAAAGAAAAATATTGAATTATTTTAGAGTGATATCTTTAAATTAAGTAATAGGTTTTGTTGATACAATATTTCCATAAACAATCGTTATTATAATCCAAACAATATGTTCACACGGATTCAGACATATATTAATAACCCTAAAATGTAGTCACGGTATCACACATTTCGACTACTTCCAATTTCATCACTAATTCACTCCTACGTAACAAATGGTTATAATCTATAGAGTACCTCCAGTTCTGAATGTTTACAAATAATGGACAAACAATTTCACACATAATTTTACGGACATAGGTAAAATAAGTCGCAACAAAAGATAACTAAGAAAGTGGCTATGCGGAACACATAAGTAACTACAACAGAACCGGTTAGTAACCTACTTTACAGATTATGGAATAGCTACCACTGTATCACAATCCAAGTAACCATAAATTACCATAAAAGTAGGCCAAAACCCCATAAAAGAGAAAGACAATGACCCATCTATATTGTTCTGCAATAAACCCTATAAAAGTCTCTTTGATGAAGATCATGAAACCGTTGTCATCATTACCCCAACCCAACAGATCTTCACCACCAATAATAATTACATCATCAGGGATAATGAATTGAGCACCTAAGGAGACCAACCGAGTATGGCGCCAGAAGAAGTTGAACCAAGTACGGCGCTAGAAGAAGTCGAACAGAGTACGGCCGCCGGAGAATGATTCCATACAAGCACCAACTTACATCCGCCATCTCTTATTTCATCCGAGCACCATCCTAATCCAGCCAAGGGCTTGGCTTCAAATTATTAACTAAAAATATAAACATCACAAATATAGGACATATCCTAGGGTTCAACAATAAAATCAAAAAATTAAAAGCACAAGCCCCTCAATGATACTTAGTCACAAAGTAATGCCCTTTTATGAACAAAAAGTACCCAGTTTTCATACTTTTATGAAATTCAGTGGACCAGGTCATCATACTTAACTGATTTCATGAAATTCACATTTGGATTAATCGAAACATTAACGGAGATACACAAAAGAAAACATTAAAGCAATTCAAAAGTCTTAGTTCACACAAAACTCACATATTTGTTGACTTGATACCTCAAGTTTTGTGACTTCATTCCCCAAAGTAATTGCATAACATCCCATCATTAAACATGAAATCAACATCTATAATAACAAACATAGCATCATAAGACACTAAAAATAAAATTACTTGGAGAAAAACTTAAATCCAGAAACAGTTCACCATTTGCGTAATTTACCATTTTTCCCAATATTGGTAATAAGTGAGTGCATAGTTATCATCCTCAAACAATTCACCATTTGCGTAAATGGAATGACCCATTGTGAAATATCGCCAAAGTTCACTGGAACCCTCCAAAGACGCTGGCTAGGTCTTCGCAAATGACCAAAACAAACCACACAAAGATGTGGAGGCCACACAAATCAAAATTTCTCATTTTGAGTTATATCTTCCCAAGGAAATGTTCTGATGCCTTTTAGGCCTCTATATCAACATAACTAAAAGCTGCAATAAAATAATGAAAAACTTATGCTCTTAAAGAATAGATGTTCATGAAAAAAGATTAATATGATTTCAAGAAAAACTTACTATTTTATATATTTCGAGGATGACACCACATATGTTCAAGAAACATACGTAATTAATATGTATAATAACAATTTCCTTCGATTTCAGTCTATGCATAAGGTTAACATTGATTCTTTTGGCCAGCCATAAAACTCTTATGCGCAAACAAAATTAAACAAATCACTCTAAAACTAAACAAACTCAAACTGGTTTCTAAATAGAGTGGTAAACATGTCAACACTCTTGGCTTATTACGGTTAAACGGTTCTACAAAAATTGAAAAAATTAAACTCAAATCATCCAACAGATCACTAAGAATACATAGTGTTTGTGTCATCTTCATGCGTACAACAACAAAAGAACTAACTCGATTTACTAAAAAATAACTATAGAATCACTCAAACAAAATCAGAAACTAATACAGAGTTATCATATAATAACTTGAAATTTGTGCAAACTGTACATGATCCCTAAATTGAGCAAAACAACCAAACATAATAGTGACCACCAATGCGTTGTTATCTTATAATAACTTGAAATTTGTAATTCAATAGTTGTTAATATAAACTTCATTTGCTAAAGAACATAAAGTAGAATTATAAGCCACATTCAAACAGAACTTACAAACACATATTTTGCTGAGGATTTGAGTAACAAAATGCTAAAATTATTACCTTAACAATTGCAAGGAATCACATTTTCTTCTTTTCGTAGCGCAACCCTGTATGTAACACCAAAATTTATAGACGAAATAAAATTGAAATAAGAATCAAACCAAACCTGATGTTCATGAAGGTCCTCATTCAAAATGTCAGTGTAGACCATGAAAAAGACATCTGCTCTGCAACTTTTTCTTCCCCGAGGTGGCATCTACATCCATAACAATTGCAATAGCAGCTTGCTATAACAATATAGCATTAGTAAATTGGGGAATGATGGTAAACCAACAAAATAAGGACTTTTCAAATGTCAATTCAAAGTTTGAAGCCTTCATAATCTATACTACTTTAAAATACCAAAAGACCACCAAATAACCCAAATATATCCATTAAAAAGCCATAAAATGTCTATAATATCAAAAGCATATGGTAAAATTAAAGATCTTGCGATGATTAATTTGTCGATTGAAGGGAGACGTGAGTCGGGTAGATAATTTGTGAAATTCGGGTTTAATGAAGGTGATTTGGGGGTTTTAAACCGGGGACGCCGACTCCAGTCTCTTTCTTCCAACTGCTTACCTACAAAGATCCATAGTCACCATCGCCAATACTAATCACACTCGATCATCTGAGTTACATCATGATCTGAATTACATCATGAAAGATCAATAAAACTACAAACATATCAAACAAATTTCACAGAATGAAGAGAAATAAATGAAGATTTTCTTTGGATTCCAGATGGTCTTTGAGATTTGAAATCGTGATTGCGATTGAGAAATTAGTTAAAACCCTAAATTGCTTCTTTGAATCATTGATGTTGTTCACATACCTGCTCATTGTAGATAGAAAGATGAAAAAAAATACCCTAAATGATGTAGAAACAGAGATGATCAGAAGAATGAAGATGGCGATGATAGATCCAAGTTTGAAGACGATGTAGAGTGAAGCCAGAGAGAGAAGATCGTGTAATGATTTCAACTAATTGACAGAATTGATTACGTTTCCAAATTGAAGAAGAAAGGCAGTTTCAAAAAATTGAGAGAATTGATTACGTTTCCAAGTTGAAGAAAAGTGTAGGAATGAGGAAACACAATTGCCGGTCAAACACCAATTCTCTGGCCAAAGACCTATGCCACATCATGGTCAAATAGTCAACATTATTTTGCTTTAGTATAAGAGATTGATATATATATATATATATATATATTATTTATGAGTGTTCATGAATAGTGATTTAAAATTTAAAATAATGTATACCTTTTTAATATTGTAATATTTTAATAGTAGTAATTATATTTTCTTGTAGCTTTAACGTTATTTTTCTTTTTTTTTTCTTTTCTAAAACCATATTTATTTATTTTTTAATATTTTTTTAAAACATATTTTTTTATCAATTAATTTGATGTTTCTTTAATAACATATGTTGTTTAATTTTTTTTCTAAAAATTTAAGTACGTAACTAAATCGATTATGACGGTTTGGCTTTCTAAAAAAATACTACATTTTCAAATAACGCCTGTTTTACAGTATCATTTGCTCAATTTCACCGCAAAGCGCGACACGAACAAAACTAGTACGTTTGTAAATGATTAAGCTAGAGGTCATGTTTATTGTTTATATCATATATGCATGGATTGCATATACTTTAATATCTTTTAGCATTCTCACGTTTCTTGCAATATTTAAAATTCTCAAAATAACCCTCTCATATATAGGGGATGGTTATATTGAGAACGCTAAATATTGTGAGAACGAATGAGAAAAGCAATCAAAATCACTTTTTTTTTTAATAAAAACCTCATTATAATTAAAATATAACATTAAAAAAAGAATTTACTCTTTAAATAATTAATCTCTCATTTCAAAATCACTATTAATAAGTTTTTTACACATGTGTAAATACAACAAATTTACACATGTGTAAAAGATTAACTTACACATGTTTAAATTTTCTTTATTTACGAATTCACGTAAATTTAAACGTCTAAATTTAATTTCTAACAATGTATTCGAATAATAATGATAAGTGTAAAAAATTGAATTTGAATTGTTTTTACCAAGTTCTCGCGGTTTTTTAATTCATCATCACCATTTTCCGCAATATTTAGTGTTCTCAACTAAACCCTCCCATACACACATGTGTAAGTTTGTTATTTACACATAGGACTGACATAACGGATCAACCCGATCTGTTAAGACACGAACATGATAAGAAATGAACCCGAAACACGTAAACATGAACACGGCACGAAATCTTATCGTGTCAGATTTTCGAAACACGAACAAGAACATGTTAACAAACATGTTACACGAAACGACCTGTTAAGACACGAAAACATTATCAACGTATCATACGACCTGTTAAAGACACGAACAAGACCTGTTAAGATACGAACATGACCTGTTTAAGCCACGAACACGACCGAATTGAGGAAGCTGTAAACCGAATTGGGAATGGTGGTGTTTGTGAGAGAGATTTAAAAATTAGGGTTTGGATTGTGGAAAAAGAACCGCGTGTGTTAGTGTATAATTCATCCTAGGTCCCACGACTGATGACCCCATGTCCATACCCACATATAATATTTTTGAATTTTTAATTATTAACATGTACTTAACGGGTCTTAACAGGTTAACGGGTTATAACCTGTTTAGACACGAAACATGTTAAGGTCTTATCGTGTCGACCTATTTTAGACACGAAAGATGTTAAGGTCAAACACGAAACATGATAACTTCATGTAGGTTCGTGTCGTGTTATCGTGTTCATGTTATCGTGTTCGTGTCTGAATTGCGAGCCTTATTTACACATGTGTAAATTTGTTGTATGTACGCGTGAAGGGGTATGGTCCCAAATCTCGCACCTGAGCAGTCGCGACTGACCATCGCCTTTATCAAATACTCCTACAAGCAAGAACTTATCCGCGTTCATGCGGGCACGCGCGAACAGGGATACCGAATCCAATCGGCCATGTCACAACCCCCGCCCCCTTATCTGTCCCGGGAACGGGCGGCCGCGAACATTCGTTTGTGGTGGTATCATTTATTAATTTGGCAGCGGAAATTTTCATCAGGACCGTAGTTAGGAAATATTTTATCAGAGTAAAATCACCTTATTTGATATTAATAATCACATGGGTAAAACCCAAGTTTCTTTATTACAACATAGGGTTAAACCCTCTTTTATTGAGTTTAAAACATCGTGTTTTAGATAACTTTTATAGCCACAGTTTTACAAGCCGTCCGTGCTCTCGAGCTGGCTTTTTACTACTTGGCTTTCACATTGTGTTACCTGAAACACGTGTTTAAAAACATTTGTCAGTGGGAAATACTGGTGAGTGAATCCCAGTTTAATCAAGAAACATTTTATCAATTAAAACAGTATTGTGAGCGATCACATTGTTTATGTCTACTCAATTACTCATTCAATACTGTCAATCCTGACTTGTGGGTCATATTACACATTGGCTAACTCTTTGTCCAATGGTAACGTACTGTCATCCCCGACTTACTACTCGCGGTAGTAAATTTTGTATACAAAACCCCAACATACCGGCAGTAATTGAAGAACTACAAAGACTCAATCACCGCTTAATCATATTGTAAAATAATTAAGGTTTTGTAAAACATTCCAAAAAGGTTAACAAAAAGAGGATAAACTCACTTTGCTATCTTAGACTTCGCGTAAGGGTTTCCTGGGAATAATCTATAATTTACACAAATGTACATAGGTTAGTATCATAACCCTTTGAAAATATTAATGATACCCTCTCTGAGACGGTATTCCAACAACTACGTCGGGCAGAACCACGACAGTTGTTACGGAACCCTAAATCAATCGGGCAGCGTATCTGTTACGAAACTGGGGTTATAATACTTACAATGGAGCAGAACCTCGCTAATTAGGGGTATAATACCCGAGTATAATAACTCTAATTCAGAATTTTGAGATTGAGAATGAATTGTGAACGAAATTTGGTTGAACCCGATGGCCTTCTTATATGTTGCTGAAACTGGCTTTGTCGCGGCCCGCGTAACATAGGGGCTGGGCTTACGCGGCCCGCGTTGACTCCAGGTCAACGTATAGCCCATCCTGATCATCACATAGACTCGCCACGATGATGACACGTGTCATCACCGGGCTGCGCCACCTTTTTAGCCTCTCGCGGCCCGTGTAAGGGTTATGGGGTACCTTACGCGGCCCGCCTCAACTTAACTTTTCTTGTTTTTCATTTATTTTTAATGTTATATTGTATTTCGGGCTCGGTTTTCACATACGGGGTGGATTTAAAAACATATAGGGTTATTCTAAATATATTAGGGGTGTCAGAAATATTTTGGAGGGTTGATATATCTTGGTACAACTCTTGGATTATTATATAGTGCACTCACACTAAGTATAGTATCCCAATTCCACTTTATCCCTACGTCACGAGACAGAACCCCAACGAATTTAGGCAGAACCTTGACATACGTTACGGGGCCCTACGTCACTTGGACAGGGTATCAGTGATCAGGGGCTACAATACTTAAAACGGGACAGGGCTTTATTATTATTATTATTATGGGATAATAATAAGAATAATATATGTAGAGATGGAGAGGGGTCGAGAGAAGGGAATGAGTAGTTTGAAAAGCTCACCCCTCCTTGTATATATATATAGTTGAATGTGTAGCTTGAAAGACACGAAAAATTTGATTCCTTTCTTATCTTTGATGAACACGATTCAAAATTTCCTACATATACGTACATTAGAATTTAATGCAAATTTTGATTTCATTTTATATTTGAAATCATGTAGACGTATAGTTAAATTTCAATTGTTTAGATTTTAATATCATTAATATTTTATTATGTAATGTACACTATTCGTAAATTATAATTTATTAGATATAATTATTTTTAATTGTTTTATTATATAGATATTATAATTAATTCAGCTGCTTCACTTATTTACCACTTATAACTTATAAAATATGACTTTTTATAAAATAATGAATATGTTATTAGAACGAGAATAATTTTATTTATATTTTGAACCAAGTTTTATTAAAAACAGAGTATGTTCAAATATAATATATTTTTATAATTTAATTATTAAATGGTTCCTTCGCTTACCCAAAATACCTCATATTTCCATTGGTCAACTTACCCATGATGCATTCTTTTAATAACATAAGTTTTTATATATTTTATATAAATAAAAATATTGGGAATGTTACATCCTCCCCACCTTATTTTAAATCTCGTCCTCGAGATTCCCTGAAATATGAATGAATATTTTTAGTTAGTTTGGTTTCTAGGTATATTATGGTCCTTGTTTTGAACTTTACTTTACTTTGACCAGAACTATTCTCTATGTTTTGAGATTCTTATCTTCTCAAGAATTCTTAATGAAAGTAAAAATTATTAGCGTAAGTGTTTAGATGTGTTGTATTTTCGCACAACTTTTAGTTACAGGCTTCCTAATGCGTTAATAATTGCAAAGGAAATTCTTATACTTTTGAGGGCGTCCCAACTTAAAGAGTTCCTGTCATTCATCTAGTCGCACGAATTACGAGACGGATGATCAAACGAAATAGTGTTTGATATCAAGATTATAGACATATACGAGAGTTTCCTAATAAATCTAAAATTATCTGTGACAAACATGTTCGTGGTTTATTCCTGAATGTCAATCATTATGGTTTTTGAATTTCCTCATAGATATACATATCTATAAAATCATATATTTCACATACTGTAATATACACACCATTCATAAGGTCAATGTATTTAACAGATTCATATTTCTAAAAATAAATCAGATATCAGGTCATGGTACTATTTAGGGAATTCCATTAACATAACATATACCCCATCTCACCCGGTCTTGCCGGAGAGGTAACCCATCTCACCCGGACAAGCTGGAGAGTCTACAGCACCATACCCAGTTTTACCGGAGAGGTAATTATCATAATATTTCCCATAAATAGACTTCTCTCAAATCAGGATTTTGAAAGTACCTCGTTTTATTATGGTTTGCATCAAGAAACAAGGAAATTAGTATTCTCATGATGGATCATATTCTAGAACCGAGTAGTACTAATAAACAAGAAATAACAGTGGCCAAGTGTTATTGCTTATTTATCATACAGGCATTATTCTAGTCATCATCCTCACGGGATACCAATAACCATCACACTTTATCTATGCAAGTAATTGGCTTATCTCAAAGCTTTATACTAAGGCATTTTCCTTAGGTTCAAGTCTAAATACTCTCCTGGGGGTTTACCAGTAATTATCAAAATTCTAACTCTTTTATTTATGCATATATATATAACCTTGGATTCCGTTGCAATGAATATTTTATTGAGACATATGGTATTAAAACATAGTAGGTTTCATGGTTTATACTTATAATAACTTCATGTTTTCATATCCATTACCAATGTTATTTTCTCTTATGTTTATCTTACAGAAGATATTATATTAGGTATACCATTAAGAAATTCTATCAGGTATATGAATATATGTGTATAGAATTTTCAAATCTCTAGTTAATATTAAACTTACATAATATTTACACACATATATATAATACTAAATTATTTTATAAAATTAATACTATACATCCGATGGTACCCATCATCAAGCTTATTTCCATGACTTTATTTTATCCTTTGATAAAAGTAGTATATTGAAATAAACTTCTGTTTAAATTTATTGAACATAATATTTTGAAATTTAAGGATGGATAAATAAAAGATTTAAAGAAATGAATTACTCAAAATATGAACTTTCTGGACTCATGGGAATAAATTTATTTTTAACTAGTGGGTTGAACCATAAAGTATCAAAACTTAACTATCAATTTATTGTATATTATATTATTTATTCAAAGAAGTACTTATGGTAAGTAATACAGAGTTTGACGTTTCTAAAATTGGTTCTAAATATATTTGAGTAATATACATGTATTTAGAATATGTATGTATATCCCATACAATAGTAATAGTAATTTTATTTAAAGATTTACAATATTAAAATTGTAATCTGATTTTTAAATAAAGTTATATAAAAGACAACTGTATTAAATACACAATTGGGTCAATCATATTTATGTGGGGTATCTATTTTAAATTTTAGTTTTGAAAATGAAACAAAAACTAGAATTTTCAGGGAAATTTTAATGTGCCAGGTAAAATAAATAAATAAGTAAATAAATAGAATACTTAAATTATTAATTTAAGTGGAGTAGGAAAAGAGATTTTCATTTTGTAACATCTTTTACTTTTAAAATTATTTATTCTCTTTTATATATACCGATTGTATAAACCATTAGATCCATCTTTTCTTTTCTTTTATAATACACCATAAAGATATATAAAAAAATTTCATTACATAGTTATCCTATAGATATATAACTTTTGGGTATTTATAGATATAGGTCCCAATCAAACTTATGAGTTATTTAAAATCTTATATGGAGTTTTTAAATAAATATATACTTTAGTAATCATGTAGAACATATTTTCTTGATTTAATCATATTCCATTATCCATGAATATTTATTGAGTATCTTAAAATACGGCTTTATCTGTGAATATTATAATATATTAATCATTACATAAATATATATATACATAAAGTTACATCTTTATCCAAGTTATTAGTAAATGACTCATAAAACATATTTGCATGATGCTTTGGTGTATGTAGTTATTTGAAAAATACATGATTGTAAGAACTTGTTATGATCTTCTTTTCATCACAACTTATAATTAAAATATATCTCCTTATACCAAAATAATCTATCTACATCTTATCCCTTTATATAACAAAAATTTATGAACATCAAATTTTCATAACTAATCATTTTTATGACATCGTTAAACATAGTCTATCCAACATATATATATATATCTTTTTTTTATCGTTTTAATATTATAATAATAATGACACTTATTAGTAGTAGTATCATTATTATTATAACTATATTTTCTCTTTCTTCGATTTACACAACCCAAATCTCTAAAAATTTTAAATGATTTTATTTAATCACGAACGCTCATCATATTCATTTAACCATCTATTTTATTACTAAGTATTTTAATAGAAATCTTTAAAAGTAATCCCAACATTAGTTATTTCATAAAACTATGAAAGTATGAAGTATTATGGTCAACTAGTTATAAACCAGAAGGGATAAAATAAAGTGGGAAATTGGTACACCTGGGTTTCAAAACTTGCTTTGGCTCGATCTACTAAAGCAATCTTTTTAAATTTTATTAATTCTTAAAATCCTTTCAGTTAATTTAATAGCTTTGGTTTTATTTATTTAAATATAAATTATTTTGAAATAATATTATTAAAACAACAAAGTTTTAAAGCTTTATACCATATATTTCAATATGTATTTTAAACCAAAGTAAATGATTGGTTTCAAAAGAGAATCATAAACATGACAGCTTTGTTAATAACTAACTTAGTTTGATGCATATTAACAATTGAATGTATTTAAATACATTTTTATAGGTATACAAATGATTACATTTGTACATTTTATATGTCAGATCTAATGATATATATGACAATATTAAAACATGTATTAATAATAAATCGTGTAATTATTTTAACTGATCAATTCCTATTTTTAAATAAAATATTTCATGATTCTTTTAACTATTTTAACGTATACATATTATGATATTATTTGAGTAGGTGGTATTAATTATTACAGACAAATTTCTAGTACAAACATTTGAATACAATCATAAAAATAGATTGATTAAAAACGGCGAGCATTGCAACTTATATATATATATATATATATATATATATATATATATATATATATATTTATTACAAACTACAACTGGAATTAGGGGTGGCAAAATCAACCCATACATTCAACTTTGGGTTAGGATGGGTATTATTTTTGTAGTAGATGGGTTAAGTTGGGTTAACAAGAAATATTAAATGGGTCAAGATGGGTAACTTTAAAAATTAACAAAATAACATGTGGGTCAGGATGGGTTTTCTAGCATCGTTTCATTACTACTCTGCTTTCCATTTGAATCTACCTCACTGGCTCACTGCTTGCGTTCTCTCTCTCTCTCTCTCTCTCTTAATTTCCCCCAAATCTCGTCAAAATGGGAGTGGAGAAACCAAAGCCAATCGGCGGTGTGTGGCCGACGATCAAGCCGTTCGTTAATGGCGGAGCTTCTGGTATGCTTGCTACATGTGTCATCCAGCCTATCAATATGATCAAGGTGTGTTGTCTATCACTTTATCCACTGTAATTTTCGCATTTCTAGTTCTTAATATGAGTTTAGATCTGTTTGTAAGATGTAGATCGGACTCTCGTAGTTGTATTGTTCGATTTGTTCAGCTCATTTGTGATAGAATTGTAGAAACTTGTAGGTGTTAGATCTTATATTAGGTTTTCACTGAACATGGAGTTGAAAAGCGCTGTAGCTCTTATAAAAGGGTTCTGCATGAAAGGCTTGATGAATGAAGCGGATAAGGTGTTTGATAAAATGCTTCAAAGAAAACAAGCACCCACTGAAGTTGTTTATAATGTTCTTATCCATGGCCATTGTAAAGGCGGGAACTTGAGGAAATCTTTTAAGTTATATAAAGAGGTGGTGAGTCATGGATATATGCCGCACACTGCAACGATTATCGCATTAGTAAAAGAACTTGTGAAAGGTGAAATGACTGTTGAGTCGAGTGAAGTTACGAACAAACAATTGTGTGTTGAGAAGATGTAAGGTTACGGATGCTGAGATGGCAAAGGCTCTTGTTGAGATAAACCAAAACAATGGAACATGGATGCAGTGTTTAAGATTCTTTCTGAAAAGGCTAAGGATGGACTTCTTCCAAATAGTGGGAGAACTGCTTATGCTCAATGATCATCATTATTTTGCCATTTTTTGTCATAATTTTTTTGTATTTTAGGGGATTCATCTTGCTTATGTGTGTACATATTACATGTAATGCATTCTAATGTTATAACATATAAATTTTGACTATATAACCATTTGCATGGATGTCCTTGATATATATATGTGTGTTGTGTGTTTGCCACTCAAGTTTTAGTTGTCTTGGTCACTTTCATCTGGTATTGCATTATGTGTGAGTAATTGAATGATCATATTGAGTAGGGTTAATCAACAAGCAATTTTAGTCGAATTGTAGAAACTTGTAGGTGTTAGATCTTATATTAGGTTTTCACTGAATATTTGATGGTACAAGTACGGTTCGGTACGTTACCCGGTACCAAATGAAGTTCATCGTGACGTACAATCCTCAAAAAACACTGAACCTTTTTTTTTATTTTTTTTTTGATTTTTTTTTGATTTTTTTGATTTTTTTAAATTTTTTTGATTTTTTAAATTTTTTTAAATTTTTTTAAATTTTTTTGATTTATTATTTTTTTTTATTTTTTTTAATTTTTTTATTTATATTTTTAGTCTATCATGCCCAAATCCATCTTGACAAAAACCCATCTTGACCTAAACCCATTCTAACCCATTTCTTAATAAACCCATTCCAACCCAAACCCATTCTAACCCATACCCTTCCTAACCCATTACCCAAACCTACCCAACCCACCCATTTTGCCACCCCTAACTGGAATTCAAAATATACTAGTGATTATGCATCCGTAACTTATTTTAGTCTATCTAGGTTATAGGAGTATTAGGCTCAACATGCTTTTATATAAGGTTTATTCTATCTCCTGTCTCTACTAAGTTGTTATCTAATGAGCGAAGTTCCTTTAAAGTTTCTAGCTCATAGGTGGCATGGGTACTGGTACTAGTTTGGCCGTTCAACTATTTAATATAAGTTAGCATTTACTGCTGTAGTGGCTAACATGTGGAGATTTACCCATTGTTCATCTAATTCATTTTCCGTTAGTGAGTTATTGTCTGCTTCCTGAGTTTGTGCATTTATTTCCTGATTGATTATCGCTCCCTTTGGTTGTGACTTCTTTATTTTCTCTCGACTTTTGCTAATAATCCAACTTCTCTTCTTAGTGGTAAATGGTTTCTTAGACTGTGCCTTACGAATAAATATTCCTTCCTTAGTATCTGCTGAGTATCCTGAGGGATTTGGTTGAAATGAGGTTCCCTTATCTTTTGGTGAACTATCTAGTTGACGATAGATGTACGAAATTATTTGCTTACCCATACTGTAGACTAACAAATAGTCAAATAATATAAAACACATAATCACATAAGTTATTTCCTAACACAGAATTAAAATTTAAGTGTCAGCAGAACACTTCTTTGGCTTGAACCAGTGGCTAGGCTCTGATACCACCTTCTGTCACAACCCCCGCCCCCTTATCTGTCCCGGGAACGGGCGGCCGCGAACATTCGTTTGTGGTGGTATCATTTATTAATTTGGCAGTGGAAATTTTCATCAGGACCGTAGTTAGGAAATATTTTATCAGAGTAAAACCACCTTATTTGATATTAATAATCACATGGGTAAAACCCAAGTTTCTTTATTACAACATAGGGTTAAACCCTCTTTTATTGAGTTTAAAACATCGTGTTTTAGATAACTTTTATAGCCACAGTTTTACAAGCCGTCCGTGCTCTCGAGCTGGCTTTTTACTACTTGGCTTTCACATTGTGTTACCTGAAACACGTGTTTAAAAACATTTGTCAGTGGGAAATACTGGTGAGTGAATCCCAGTTTAATCAAGAAAATTTTTATCAATTAAAACAGTATTGAGAGCGATCACATTGTTTATGTCTACTCAATCACTCATTCAATACTGTCAATCCTGACTTGTGGGTCATATTACACATTGGCTAACTCTTTGTCCAATGGTAACGTACTGTCATCCCCGACTTACTACTCGCGGTAGTAAATTTTGTATACAAAACCCCAACATACCGGCAGTAATTGAAGAACTACAAAGACTCAATCACCGCTTAATCATATTGTAAAATAATTAAGGTTTTGTAAAACATTCCAAAAAGGTTAACAAAAAGAGGATAAACTCACTTTGCTATCTTAGACTTCGCGTAAGGGTTTCCTGGGAATAATCTATAATTTACACAAATGTACATAGGTTAGTATCATAACCCTTTGAAAAAATTAATGATACCCTCTCTGAGACGGTATTCCAACAACTACGTCGGGCAGAACCACGACAGTTGTTACGGAACCCTAAATCAATCGGGCAGCGTATCTATTACGAAACTGGGGTTATAATACTTACAACGGAGCAGAACCTCGCTAATTAGGGGTATAATACCCGAGTATAATAACTCTAATTCAAAATTTTGAGATTGAGAATGAATTGTGAACGAAATTTGGTTGAACCCGATGGCCTTCTTATATAGTTGCTGAAACTGGCTTTGTCGTGGCCCGCGTAACATAGGGGCTGGGCTTACGCGGCCCGCGTTGACTCCAGCTCAACGTATAGCCCATCCTGATTATCACATAGACTCGCCACGATGATGACACGTGTCATCACCAGGCTGCGCCACCTTTTTAGCCTCTCGCGGCCCGCGTAAGGGTTATGGGGTACCTTAAGCGGCCCACCTCAACTTAACTTTTCTTGTTTTTCATTTATTTTTAATGTTATATTGTATTTCGGGCTCGGTTTTCACATACGGGGTGGATTTAAAAACATATAGGGGTATTCTAAATATATTAGGGGTGTCAGAAATATTTTGGAGGGTTGATATATCTTGGTACAACTTTTGGATTATTATATAGTGCACTCACACTAAGTATAGTATCCCAATTCCACTTTATCCCTATGTCACGAGACAGAACCCCAACGAATTTAGGCAGAGCCTTGACATACGTCACGGGGCCCTACGTTACTTGGACAGGGTATCAGTGATCAGGGGCTACAATACTTAAAACGGGACAGGGCTTTATTATTATTATGGGATAATAATAAGAATAATATATGTAGAGATGGAGAAGGGTCGAGAGAAGGGAATGAGTAGTTTGAAAAGCTCACCCCTCCTTGTATATATATATAGTTGAATGTGTAGCTTGAAAGACACGAAAAATTTGATTCCTTTCTTATCTTTGATGAACACGTAGACACCATTCAAAATTTCCTACATACACGTACATTAGCATTTAATGCAAATTTTGATTTCATTTTATATTTGAAATCATGTAGACGTATAGTTAAATTTCAATTGTTTAGATTTTAATATCATTAATATTTTATTATGTAATGTACACTATTCGTAAATTATAATTTATTAGATATAATTATTTTTAATTGTTTTGTTATATAGATATTATAATTAATTCAGCTGCTTCACTTATTTACCACTTATAACTTATAAAATATGACTTTTTATAAAATAATGAATATGTTATTAGAACGAGAATAATTTTATTTATATTTTGAACCAAGTTTCATTAAAAACAGAGTAGGTTCAAATATAATATATTTTTATAATTTAATTATTAAATGGTTCCTTCGCTTACCCAAAATACCTCATATTTCCATTGGTCAACTTACCCATGATGTATTCTTTTAATAACATAAGTTTTTATATATTTTATATAAATAAAATTTTTGGGAATGTTACATCCTCTCCACCTTGTTTTAAATCTTGTCCTCGAGATTCCCTGAAATATGGATGAATATTTTTAGTTAGTTTGGTTTCTAGGTATATTATGGTCCTTGTTTTGAATTTCACTTTACTTTGACCAGAACTATTCTCTATGTTTTGAGATTCTTATCTTCTCAAGAATTCTTAATGAAAGTAAAAATTATTAGCGTAAGTGTTTAGATGTGTTGTATTTTCGCACAACTTTTAGTTACAGGCTTCCTAATGCGGTAATAATTGCAAAGGAAATTCTTATACTTTTGAGGGCGTCCCAACTTAAAGAGTTCCTGTCATTCATCTAGTCGCATGAATTACGAGACGGATGATCAAACGAAATAGTGTTTGATATCCAGATTATAGACGTATACGAGAGTTTCCTAATAAATCTAAAATTATCAGTGACACACATGTTCGTGGTTTATTCCTGAATGTCAATCATTATGGTTTTTGAATTTCCTCATAGATATACATATCTATAAAATCATATATTTCACATACTGTAATATACACACCATTCATAAGGTCAATGTATTTAACAGATTCATATTTCTAAAAATAAATCAGATATCAGGTCATGGTACTATTTAGGGAATTCCATTAACATAACATATACCCCATCTCACCCGGACAAGCTGGAGAGTCTACAGCACCATACCCAGTTTTACCGGAGAGGTAATTATCATAATACCTCATATTTCCATTGGTCAACTTACCTATGATGCATTCTTTTAATAACATAAGTTTTTATATATTTTATATAAATAAAAATTTTGGGAATGTTACAGGTCAAGTGATGAGAAGACTAACCTAGTGTACGAAAACGGATGTTACACATAGCGATGCGGCTTGGTATCGCATCCTATGAACATTTTCGTCACAACAAGGAATAAGGTAACAACAATTACCACGTATACGGCGATGCGGCTCGGCACCGCATCCCATAAACATCTTCGTCAAGCTAAGGAACGCGGAAACAACCGCGGTTACCACAGATAGCGATGTGGCCTAGCACCGCATCTTATTGACGACGCAAGTGGGACTGACACCTTAACTAAAGTGGCCAAGACAGCAAATGGCATTTATGACGGCCATTTGTCAGCCCTTACATGACCGACACTGGCATACAGACTAACAACCACAGTGTGACGTGGCATCACCTCCGTGACCGACAAGCCTGACACACCTGCAAAGGGCTGCACGTTGTTAGTCTAGCCACTCAATTACCCTCCTTCACTCCTCGGCTATAAATACCCATCCCGGACCAGGTTTGAGGTATCGCTTATCAAACTCTCTCACTCATACTACTATCACACACTTTGCTCTCAAGCAAATTATTGATTCTCACGCTGGAGAGTGGTAACAAGGAGCACCACCCACCCCATCCTCCTTGTTACGAGTCACAGTGTGTTTTCCTTGTGCAGGAGACAGATCATCGAACGATCCAGCCACCGATCCTCAGAAAGAAGGGATTAACCCTACTTGACCAGACCAGTGAATTAACCTCCCTTGGTTAACCATTGTTTCATCATTGGCGCCCACCTCTACTCTTAGCACTTAGATCCATCCCGCTCTTTTCTTGAAGATCATGTCTGATCGTCAAAATAATGCTACCGGGGAAAACCCCAACCCCGCAAACTTGGTACCTACGGGGAACACCCCCCAGCCCAACCAATCAGCCACATAGGCACATCCGCACAGGGGGGGTACTCCCCCAGTGTTCAACCCAGACTTTTCACAGTACGCTCCTGTACTGCCCCCTGGTATGGACCTCCATACCTGGTATTACCAACAATAGACTGCCCCTCGCAGCAGCCTACAATAAAGCTTGCGCAGAGGCACAAACACCTGGAGGACCCACGCCCGCACCATACACACCTGCGGCTTGTATCTTGCAATACGAGGGTAGGACACCCACAAACCCGGCTTCCCGGGATAGGCGCGAAGAACGCGGCTCCTCCTATTGCAGCATCCATACACTCAGAGAGGACGACTCCACATATGGGTCCCGCTCGAGAGGTCCAGTACGTGATCGATTGGGCCCACATGGTGAAAATCGGCGACAGTCAACAGTCCGCCGTGGGTCCGGCATACATAGCCGTCTGGGGCCGCACCCCCACAACGAGGGGTATGACCGCACCGACCCAGACGACCATATATACTACGGGGACTCTCACTCGGCTAATAGCCGACCAAGAGGGTACAATTACATTCCTCCCACACAATCCCGCACTCTATACGATCGCGTTGCAAAGCGCAATCAAGCCCAACCCTACAGGCCAAAGTCCACGGCCGAAAACTCCAAATTCATATTGGAGATCGCCCAGGCCACACTCACCACAAACAAGCTCCCACTTACGGTGGGTAAATACAATGGCCCGTCAGACCCAGACGACCATATGAATATCTTAACCGGGGCTGGGAGCATGGGTCGTTGGGACGAAGCCAGTTGGTTCCATTTCTTCCCCCAGACCCTCACCGGACTGGCGAGGGCCTGGTTTGATTCTTTGCCAGTAGGATCACTGGCCTCATTTGAACAGTTGCAAGAAAAATTTCTTGCTCATTTTAGCCAACAACGACGTCACAAGCGTGATACCCTCGACGTCATGAACATCTGGCGCGGAGAAAACGAAAGTTCGGACTCTTTCGTTATCTGCTATAACAAAGAATGCCTCGAGATTGGCGGGGTAGCAGACCAAATGGCCCGCAATCATTTCATCCGGGCGGTCAAACACGATGAAATGATCATGACCATCTCAGGCAAGGAGAGCTTACCAGAAAAATGGGACGACGTCATGGCGGCAGTCAATACGTACGCCCAGACCACGCGGTCCCTCAAACCGCACGCTGGCAAAGCGCACCCCCAGGCGGAAGGTCAATCCTCCCTCCAAGACCCCAAGCGCAACAACAAACGTAACTAGGATACATGGAATCGGGGCAACGATTCCAAACCATATGTCCCGCGCGGATATCAGCCCGACGCACGGGCAACGATCAATGCCCAGCATGACCAGTGGGCATCCAAAAAGGAATCTTGGGACCGCAATTGGACCGAGATCAACAAGACGCCAAGAGACGTCCTCCTCACGGACGCACAGTTCTTTTGACCGGCCTAACCAACAAAGTCTAAAAAGGGCCAAGATTTGACCATTTACTGCGAGTATCATAAAGACTCGGGCCATTCTATGAACAATAGCATCAGTCTCCGATTGGAGATTGAGCGAGCCCTAAAAGAGGGGAAGCTACAACACCTGTTGTCAGCTGCGTAGAAACAAACTAAGCGCATTACCCCCCATGACGAGGGCACCTCCACCGGCAAAAAGACCATGTATGTGGCCACCACCCACATGATCCATAGGGGCCGGGGAAGGCCGCGCAAGGCGGAAAGAAGAGGGGATGATGACTGGCAAGACGAACAAGTCGTTTTCCCCCAAAGTCCGAGGCGGACCGCGTGACAGGCGCGCCGTTGTCATCACCGGCTACCTAGCTCATTACTGCACGGAGCGTCTGTTTATCGATCCAGGCAGTACCTCCGATATTATCTATGAGCAATGCTTCAACCAATTCGATCAAGAAGATAATGATCGATTGCAGCCAGTGGACTACCCATTGGTCGGATTCGCGGGGTAAACAGTGTTCCCCCTGGGCCAAATCACATTCCCCGTGCGCCTTACCAACGGTAAGCACACGCGGGTCGAGGAGGTAAACTTCATGGTTTTACCCCACACATCCCGCTACGACGTACTTCTTGGGCGAGAATCTCAAGGCGATTTTAACATGATCACGTCTGTCCCCCACTCTGCTATCGGTTTCCCAACCTAGACGGGGGTCGCGATAATTTGCGCTCACAGAGAAGTAATGTCCACAGACGAACTACGTCCGGCTTAAACGGCAAGGCTGACCCCCAACACCACACCCGAAAAATGGGTACTTAATGCAAGGTACCCTGAACAGACGGTGACATTGGGTCACGCCTTGTCTAACAGCACAAGAGCGCGCCTGAAACAACTTCTCTTCAGAAACCAAGACATCTTCGCATGGACACCCGCCTACATGACAGGTGTCCCACGCGAAGTCGCGCAACATTTCTTGAATACCCTACCGGGTATCAAGCCCGAGATCCAAGGCCAACGCCACCTCGGATCCGCAAAAAACGAGGCGATGAACGAGCAGGTCAAAGAACTGCTCTCCGCAGGCATCCTACGGGAAGTCAAATCCCAGACTTGGTTGCCCAACCCAGTCATGGTAGAAAAACCATCCGGGGGCTGGCGCATGTGCGTTGACTACAAAGATCTTAACAAAGCTTGCCCTAAAGATTGTTACTCACTTCCGGAGATCGACGAGAAAGTCGATAACCCCGCCCCATTCCGATAGAAGTGTTTCCTCTATTGTTACAAAGGCTATCACCAAGTGCAGATGGCAATTGAGGACGAAGACAAAACGGCATTCCGCTCCCCTACCGAAAATTACCGCTACACAAAAATGCCGTTTGGGTTGCACAACGCGGTCGCAACCTATCAAAAACTGATGAACGACACTTTCGGCGATCAAATAAGCAAGAGTGTCGAGATCTACATGGACGACTTAGTCGTCATGAGCATGGAGGAGGATACCATGCTCCAAGATATTGAAAGAACATTCCAAACTCTGCGAGGCGTCAACATGAAACTTAATCCAGGGAAATGCTCGTTTGGAATGGAGGAAGGATAGTTTCTCGGATTCATCGTCACAAAAGATGGATCCAAGGTCAACCCGGAAAAATTCCAGGCGATTGAACGCATGCCATCGCTTTCCACAATAAAGGAGATGCAACGACTAGCCGGCCGGCTAGCCGCGTTAAACAGATTCTTAGCCAACCACGCAGCCAAATCTTACCCCTTTATCAGTACTCCGCGCAACTGCCTAAAAAAGTAATAGTTCCAATGGACCGCAGAGGCAGAGAACGCTTTCCGGGAGATGAAAGAGTGTTTGATCCAACTCCCAACTCTCACTGTACCACGCAAAAAAGAACCACTCACCCATGTACTTGTCCGCCGCAGACAACGCGGTGGGCGCAGTACTCATAGTGGAAAGAAAGGGGGTTCAAACACCAATCTATTATGTCAGCAAAATGCTCAACGATCCAGAGACAAGATACTCCATCATGGAGAAGTTGGTACTCGCACTGGTACATGCCTCCAGACGGCTACGGCGTTACTTCGCGGATCACATCATCACCGTGTTAACCAACAACCGAATCGGGAAAATTCTCTCCAAGCCCGAAATCTCTGGAAGACTTGCCAAATGGTCCATTGAACTGGGCGCGCACACATTGATTTACAAACCACGCCCAGCAATCAAAGGCCAGGTTTTAGCAGACTTAGCCGCGGAAGTACCGGCGAATCGCATCCAAGAATGAGAAGACGAACAAAATCCTACACCTCCGTCGTCCCCATCAGACATCTGGGCACTATACACCGATGGTGCGTCCAACGAGGACGGTGCAGCAAGAGCTTACTTATGCCATCCGCCTCGACTTCAAAAGTACAAATAACGAGGCCAAGTACGAGGCTTTACTAGCAGGGTTATGCTTGGCAGTCAAGCTTGGCGTCCAACATTTGGAAGCACACGTCGACTCATTACTAGTTGCAGGGCAAGTCCACGACGACTATGCCGCGAAAGGGGATATCATAATCCTCTACCTCGAACAAGCCAAACAACAGAAATCACGATTCACCTCCTTCAACATTCGACATATCAATAGGAGTGAAAACAAACCCGCGGATGCACTTTCAAAACTCGCATCCACCAGCTTCCAACATCTGGCAAAGGAAATACGTATTGAGATCCTGCAAAATCCCTCAGTACACCTGCGCCAAGTCAACGTCATCCAATACGGTACAACGTCCTAGATGACACCAATTATAGCATACCTACAATCTGGTATTACCCCCGAGAGAAAAGAAGAGGCACGCAAACTACATTACAAGGCATGCCACTATCAAATGGGGGGCGGTATACTATACCGCAAATCATACCTAAGGCCACTATTACGATGCGTCGACCCTCAAGTTGCCACGTACCTTGTCAGAGAGATACATGAAGGAATATGTGGCATACACGCAGGCCCGCGCATGGTAGTGGCCAAAATCATGAACGCTGGGTATTACTGGCCTGGCATGCACCTGGACGAGGTTAAGATCTTGCGCAAATGTTTCAATTGTCAACGACATGCACCAAAAACAGTGCACCTAAAGAACAACCTGATCCCCGTCACCACCGCATGGCCTTTCCAAAAATGGGCAATCGACGTGGTGGGACCCTTTCCAGACGCACCGGGTGCAGTGAAATTTATCATAGTGTCTATCGACTACTTCACCAAATGGGTAGAAGCAAAACCGCTAGCCTCCACCACCGCTATGATAACAAGGAAGTTTGTCTGGGAACACATCATCTGTCGTTTCGGTCTACCCATGTGCATCGTAACCGATAACGACACCAACTTCGCTGCCGATGATTTCCAAAACTGGTTGAAAGAACTAAACATTGAACACGTCTTCTCCTCAGTGGCACATCCGCAAGGGAATGGCCAAGTTGAAAGCATCAATAAAAGTTTAGTCGAAGGCATAAAGGCACGGTTGGGAACAACCAGACGCGGTTGGGTCGATGAACTCCCAAGTATCCCATGGGCGCATAGGACTAATCCAAAGACAAGCCATGGCGAGACACCCTTAAGCCTAGTCTATGGCTCTGAGGCGGTGATCCCAGCCGAAATTGGTCTCCCTTCACCGAGAATGTTAGCGTCAATAAAATTAACAACGGCGACGAGCACAGGCTTGACTTAGACCTCTTGGAAGAAAGGCGTGAAAACGCAGCAATCAACGAGGCTAAGTACAAAACAAAACTTGAAAAATACTACAACGTGCGCGTTCACATTTGTACATTCAACCCGGGAGATTATGTCCTTCGCGACAATGAGGCTTCTAACGCAGAACGCCCAGGGAAATTGGCCCCTAAATGGGAAGGGCCCTATCTCATCCAAGAGGTTTCGGGCAAGGGTGCATACAAACTGCAATCGTTAGAAGGTAACCCCATCGCAAGAACATGGAACGCACAGCAGCTTCGACGTTGCTATATGTAAGCTGCGTTTTACATTTTCTATGTAACCTACTGGCCCGCAGGCCATTTGTCAATAAACAAACGAACAATTCAATGCAATATTGTTTATCTTTCTATTACAAATGTGTGTTCCACTTTGAGGTATCTACAAAAACAGATTGGCAAAATCTTCATTCATGATACCCATACAAAGTGGCAACCACACACAAATATTGTAATAGGCCAGCAAAGGAAAAACATCGATATGCATTCGGCCAGATGCGTGCACGCGGGTTCCCAAACCCTGAAAACAATTCCTTGGCCCTAACGAGATAAAAACGGGAATTGACTAATACTTACACGACAATGGTGTACAGTATACTCAACCGCGCTTTACAGCCAATAGAGTCTCACAATTAACATACTTGCATATCACCTAGACATGCAAATGGCAAACTATGACTTGGTATTATTTACATGCGCCTGAAACATTGGCCTTAAATAACACTATTTCACCCGCGCTCACACAAAGACAAAGTAAATATTCTTTACTTATACACTTTAAGCCACACATACTTGCATATTACCTAGACATGCAAGTGGCAAACTCTGACTTAATGTTATTTACAAAGGCCTTAAACATTGGCCTTATAAAACACTAACTCACATACGTTCAAAAACAAAAAAAATAAAAACACTTGTACACTTTGAGCCAAAGGATGAATTTTATCTCCAAAAGACTTATACACCTATGAGGTGCATAAGGAACCTTACATGTTTTCTTCCACATTTACATAAAAAAGAAAGCAAAAGAAGGCACGCAGGCCCAACCTAATCTGCTTTTATACCGCTAGTGCCTGCATCATTCTTCCCACCACCAGCGCCTTCATCCTCCTCCGGTAGATCAAACAGCAGCCGCAAACGATCCACATAATCATCCACCTCCAAACATTTCTCAATATCATCAAGGGCAGAAATGGACAGGTTGTTATATGCATCCACCGCTGCGGCATAAGCAGCTTCAGTATCTACACCATGGAACCCCGATCTTTCATCAGTAAATTTGCTATTAAAGAAGGGGTTCCCATTGCTAACGCATTTGTTATAACCAGCCTTGAACCCAGCCTGCCGAGCACGCTCGTTCATCTCATCATCCACAGTTGCGTTCTCAGTCGCGTCAAGTATGGTTTCCACAATCTGAACACATAAGAATACCAAGATTATCAAAGGCAAACATAAAGATAACAAGGATACCAGATACTTACATGCGCGATACCGTGCTCACGCATCCAGGCACGATCCACAGTAACTTGGTTCAAAGAGGTGGTCAACCCATCTCTGACCTCTTCAGCTTGCCTTGCCCGCGCCTCAGCCTCAGTAGCGTGGGCACTCACCTCCTCAAGGATTGTCACTCGACTTTGCACTTCCGCCTATTCACAATTAGAACAGACAAGTATAAGCAACAATCCCTTATACTTACCAAACAAGGAAACAACTCATGTGTAGTCATAGTTCATACCTTGAGTTCCTCCATAGCCTTGTTTAGCTTGGCGCGGTCAGCATCCGCCTCTTCAAGCACCTTGGCAGCACGCGCCTCAGCTTCCTTCAACGCGGTTACACCACGTGTCTCCGCATCTTCAAGCACCTTCAGCCGCGGCCTTTTCCTTCACCAAAGCAGCGTTCGCAGCCTTGAGATTATTCAACTCCTGGTGAACACGGAACAGTTTTTCATTCTCTCTAGTACAAGCTTCCCTCCAACCCTTGCGCTCATCAGAAAGCAATTTTGTAAGAGAATGAACCTGTTTAAGGCCGGCGGATGCGGCCCAAGTCTCAGTCTGCTTCAACTTCTCAAAAGCAGCTTTATCTTTCTTCAACTGCTCCGCACCCTCTCGGGCAGCCTTCAGCATCGCCTCAGCTTCAGCCCGCAGCCGGATATTTTCCTTTTCTCTGCGAGCTAAGACATTATAGTCTTCCATAATCGCATTCGCGATTATGGAACTCCCAACAAGCATGGAAGAAAGCTGATTTATCCGATTTTAGCGAGGTAAGCCGCGGGCCAGAGCAGTCTCAAAAGGGGTACCTAAACCCCCTAGGATCTCCCTGAAAGCAGAGGGATCATTCGAAACATCATCCCCCTGCATAACATTCCAAGGGGGCGGTGGTAGTCCAAACCCCACTCTGCCGAATAAGAGCCGTAATAGAACTCCAATTCACTCTCCCCATGTTGAATTAAAGGTTGATCTTCAACCCCTATGCCCGCAGCACTAGACCCAGAAGCTTTTTCAGGGGACTTTGGTTTCTCACCCCGATTACCACCATCCGCCTGCGGATCAATTAAGTTGTTGGAAGAATCCAACGTATCAACAATGGTTTCACCCGCGGTTTTCTTCGAAGTCTCCTCCCCATGAACAGATGGCGGAGTACCACCACCACTAACCACTTCAATAGAAGGGGTTTCTTCACCCGTCTTCTGGACTTCCACGTCAATTTTTTTCGGGGGAGAAGGAGGGGCGGCAAAAAAGGAGACCGGTGCCTCACGGGGTTCTACAAAAAAAAATAATAATAACAAAGCTATCAGTTACAACTATGGAAACAACACTTGTGTAACATCGTGTCAACTTACCAGTTGTAACCACAGGTTTTGGGTTCAGGATCGCGGTCGCCTGAGTTTTTCTCAACTTAGGAGCTTTTTCACCACAAGCAACACGGGCATCTCATTTCCGTTTCTTCGCATCAACGGGCTCAGCACCCGCTGTCGATCCACCCGCAGCCGCAGAACCACCTGGAACACCCAAACCCTCAAGGGTATCAGACACTACTACGTAATCACCATATCTGCGTAAACGAATACGGGGGATACCTGCTACCTCTGGCACCAAAGGAGGAACAACAACCGCCTCATGCGTCTTCTTTTTTCTACGCTGACGCTTATCACTAAAATTTAGCATAGTCTGTTTGGGAACACCCGCCGCAGCAGGGTCTCCCAGAGCCCCAAGATCCCCTGCGTGTTTTCACCATAAAACAGTCATCAGGGATAAGTTGCTTAAAGCTAATACAGGAAGAATAAATTACTATACCTTTGCCTTCCGGCAGCACCGCATTCAATGCGGCCTGATCAGGCATCCGGAAATTGCCGCTGATGGTGCGGTTCCATCCTTCCACACCCGCAACACAAGTCAATATCTCAACTTTGCCCATGAAGTTAGGGCAAAACATCCTCAACAAAGGAGCCTCCTCTGACAACCCATTTACAAATATCATTAACAAAAATAGGAAAGCAAAATAACCGCACAAATGAAGAGACACTTACCACCGCTCTTCTGCCGCAGCACAGGCCTTGCATTCCTGCTCAGCCTACCAATCATCATCCGCAGCACCCACATTTTCCTGTTATCCAACTTCACCCAACCAATGATACGCAACGTGGGAAACCAATCCACCTTATCTGCTTTGGGGATACTAATGTTCTCCGTTATGATTGTCCCCGTCACGTTCCTAAACTGCAACTTTGCAGTAATCGCAGCAGCCTTAACATAGAAGAATTTCGTCTTCCATTTCGTCATACCCTTCGGGGGGATCATCAACTTGGGAGTATGATCTCGTTGACGAAAAGAAAAGAAACCCAGTGATACAGACAACTGGTAAAACCGTCGGAAATCTCCGACGCTAGGCTCTATACCCAGAGCACGAAACGTATACTCAAAGTTTCGAACTCGGATCATTCCAACGGACACAGTTGGGAAATATGGAGTTTGTAATACTCCAAGACTTCAACCACAAAAACGGTAAAAGGAAGCCGAAGATTACATTCCCCAAAGAAATCGGCAAACATGGTGACCTACCCCACCGGAGCATCACCGGCGGTGTCACCTTCCTGGGAGTACGTAGACCCATACTCTGGAGGCATTTGAATATTCATCAACAACGTCTCAAATGCCGACTTCGTCCATTTCAAAACCGGCAAGTTCTTGTCGAGAGCGTTAACTTCAAGCTCCTCCTCCTCCTCCGCCGCCACCGGCGACGATGGTTCAGTATTTTCAACCATGGTGGACAAAGGGTTAGAAGGTTCTGCCATTGAAAAAAGAAGCTAACACACAAGTACAAGAAACTCAGGAAACTCTCACCGGAAAATCAAACTTTTTGATCAGAGCAGACAAAGAAAATGATGTTCTCTCACCGGAAAATTTTTAAAATTTCGAAAAGTGAGGGGAAACCCTAAACGGTTTCCCTTTTTATACTCATCGCAATTAATGCGATCACAGAAACCGAACATACGTGCTAATTTGGAGCCCATCATGCTTCGCCACGTGTCCAACAACGGTTTCTATGACGGCTATCACGCGCGCGTGGCCGCCCACGCGCCTGACAGAAAGGACTTTTTACACTCCTGCTACAGTGCATTTATTACCTAGGGCAGTGCAAACGTCCTTTCATTTCAGCACATGCCAGCTGAATCTCACCAATTCCACCAACCCACATGTGCGGTCTACCACGTATACAACAAGCAAAAAGAGACGACAACTTCAACCAAAGCGGCATGCGGTTTCTCTGGTATTCTGCACCATAACCCTTACCGCATGTCGTTTTTTACATACCCCTGAAAAAAGAAAAAATATATATTTATACTATATAAAGGGGGAAAACCAACACCTTCATATCTCCACTACCACACGTGGAATATGCAGAGATGACACACACGAGCCTGCACAGGTGTGTTAGATACTCAGAACCAGCAATGTTCTTTGGACTGCGAAAACCGCACCGCAGGAACAACCAAGGCATCATGCCTTACAGCTTCTTCAAATTTCAAATCCCTCGTGTCCGGTTCACAACCACGGAGGGGAAACAAACAGCTTCTCCATAGGGAAAGGATAAGCATGACGAGCAACCGCACATCAGCAACTCTGACTCCTGAACCTTCAAGAGCTACACCTAAGAGTAATACTCTTTTAAAGCGAGTCTTCTGTTACGAACCACAGACACTCATGAGTCACTGCGGCCAAACATAACTACACGAACGGTAGCTACAGAAGAGCCACGACTAAGTCATCACACAAATGACCAAAGCTACTTCAAGGAAAACTGTTTCCTAACTTCCGATGAAGGAAAGTGGCAACAGAACGAATGCGGGTGAGTTTCACCCAGATTCCTAACTACCTGCGGTGATCTCATTGCGCAGCAAACCTGGTGGTAACAAGTCTGCTTATGACTTTGTTTACCTACCAACAGGCCGCATAGAATAAACAATGGTGGGCACTAACATCCCTATGACCATGTTTATTTGCCCATAGTTCAATTAAACTATCCACATTGTTCGACCAAACACGGCCAACAATGACGATAGCTACCTCACATTGTTCCAGAAACGAGGTAACCGCAAAGGACGTGCGGTTACTTGAGAGCTAAACTGGAAGAACACGAATACCCCACATGATAGGGATCATCGTTTCATCTCCAGTTCATAAACATAAAGCGCCAGTAAGGCACTTAACACATTGCATCCGCAACCGCAAAGGTTACAGCCAGAGTTGAGGATACTGACGAGTCCATACTCATCTTCCGTCACCATCTCAAAGGTTGGATCAGCACACCAACAGGTGGCGATCAGGTTTGATGACATCCAAAAGAGGTAGACCATACTACCGGATCAAAGTCATCGGCTGAGAATTCCGCATCAGATGGAACACACTCACCGGTCCGAAAGAGACGTCACACAACTCTACCGGATCTTCGGCTTGATCTACTTGAAGTAGGAGCCTCCGGTCAAGCCTAGAAGCTTCTCCAAACCGATTTCAAAAGTACTCACTCGACCTAATACTCCAGTATTCCTCCCACCTGCAACTTGCATGAGGAAACAACACTGGACTGGGGGGGACTTGATGGGGCATGGTCCCAAATCTCGCACCTGAGCAGTCGCGAGTGACCATCGCCCTTATATAATACTCCCACTAGTAAGAACTTATCCGTGTTCATGCGGGCACGCGCGAATATGGATACTGAATCCAATCGGTCAAGTGATGAGAAGACTTACCTAGTGTACGAAAACGGATGTTACACATAGCGATACGGCTTGGCACCGCATCCTATGAACATTTTTTGTCACGACAAGGAATAAGGTAACAACAATTACCACGTATATGGCGATGCGGCTCGGCACCACATCCCAAAACATTCGCCAAGCAAAGGAACGCGAAAACAACCTCGGTTACCACAGATAGTGATGCGGCCTAGCACCGCATCCTATTGACGACGCAAGTGGGACTGACACCTTGACTAAAGTGGCCAAGAAAGCAAGTGGCACTTATGATGGCCATATGTCAGCCCTTACGTGACCGACACTGGCATACAGACTGACAACGACAGTGGGTCGTGGCATCACCTCCGTGATCGACAAGCCTGACACACCTGCAAAGGGTTGCACGTTGTCAGTCTAGCCACTCAATTACCCTCCTTCACTCCTCGGCTATAAATACCCATCCCGGACCAGGTTTGAGGTATCGCTTATCAAACTCTCTCACTCATACTACTATCACACACTTTGCTCTCAAGCAAATTACTGATTCTCACGCCGGAGAGTGGTAACAAGGAGCACTACCCACCCCATCCTCCTTGTTATGAGTCACGGTGTGTTTTCCTTGTGCAGGAGACAGATCAGCGGACGATCTAGCCACCGATCCTCAGAAAGAAGGGATTAACCCTATTTGACGAGACCAGTGAATTAACCTCCCTTGGTTAACCACTGTTTCATCAACGCGTGTGTACAAATTTTGGTTAAGAGTGATTTTGAGAGGAGAGTTGAATTATTTAAGGAGTTAATTCTTTTTAATAGCCTATTTTAATTATAATAAGGTTTGTATTAAAATGATTTTGATTGGTTTTTTCATTCGTTCTCACGGTTCTCGCAATATATATATATATATATATATACATATATATATAGGGTAAGGTTCATGCGAGAACCACCCTTATTGCGAGAACCGCGAGAACCAATGTGAACACAAAATAAAATCTAAAAAAAAATCAAAAAAGCACTAAAATCTTTTTTTTAATATTTTTTTTAAAAAAAATCGATATATTTCGTTACCATAAAAAAAACTTTTTTTTCGAGTAATAGTTATCCATGCACATGTGCATATGTATCATTACTTCGACAAATTCGGTAATACGTTATCAGGAATAGACAAATGCACTTTAATTTACAATACCATTCGTAATACACTACTTTTTACATTACCAATATTCAAAATGCACATGTGCATCATTAGGTATAACCATGATATAACGTGTTTTGTTACAAAAAGTTTGTGATTTTGAATGGAGAAGTAGGCCCATATACATGTTTTTTTGTTAGTTATATCTAGTGGTTGATGGTTTGGTTATAGTTGTCAATTTATGATGTAATATGTTGATTGGATGGTATAAATGGTGTTTACATACATGTAATAAAGTGAAAATATTGGTAATGGTATTGTATTATGGATGGTAGGAGGTAATGGTATTGTATTATGGATGGTAGGAGATAATGGTAGTGTATTATGGATGGTATGATAGATGAAAGGGAAAGTGTATTCAAAGTAGTGTACCAAAACACCTTATTTCATGTTGATACATATAGATGCACATGTGCATTTCTAATATTGGTAATGTAAAAAGTAGTGTATTACATATGGTAGTGTAAATGAAAGTGCAATTGTCTAATATTTGTAATTAATTACGGAATTTGTCAAAGAAATGACAGAAATGCACATGTGCATGTTTGTGTATTATGGATGGAATGATAGATGAAAGAGAAAGTAGTGTACCAACACACCTTATTTCATGTTGATACATATAGATGCACATGTGCATTTATAATATTGTTAACGTAAAAAGTAGTGTATCACACGTGGTAGTGTAAATGAAAGTGCAATTGTCTAATATTTGTAATGAATTATGGAATTTGTCAAATAAATGATACAAATGTACATGTGCATGGATAACTGTGACTCGATTTTTTTTTTTTTGAATTTTTTTATTGTAAACGGAATATAGCGATTTTTACAAAAAAAAAATAGTAAAAAAAAATTTGGGTGTTTTTTAGATTTTTTTAGGCATTACTGTTTGTGTTCACACTGGTTCTCGCGATTCTCACAATAAAGGGTGGTTCCTAACGGATCCTTCTCCTATATATATATATATATATATAGAGAGAGAGAGAGAGAGAGAGAGAAAGAGACTTAAGTTCCTGTAAAAATGACATTTTTCGTAAGAGGTGTGAGAAGACGTATGAATTGACGTGTAGGTATTATGTTTTGAACTTATGCAAGATGTTTTTGGTTGTTTTATCACGAAAACACCAAACATAACAAATTAAGACACAATGCAATGAATTCTAGGCTTAAAACATCATGCGAAGAACATTAGTTTTAAGTGTTAAGTAGTTTGTTTTAGTTGTTTTTTACATGCCTATAATACATTGCATTGTGTATGAAATTGTTATGTTTGATGTTTTTCTTGTCAAAATAACCCAAAACATTATGTCTAAGTCCAAAACATGATACCTACATGTCAATTCCTATGCCTTCTCACAGTTCTTACGAAAAAAGTCTTTTTTTACAGGAATCTCAACCTATATATATATATATATATAATGTACTTAGGGGAGTGGGGGCGGTCCGTTATGGACTGCCAATTACTCGTTAATGTATCACGAACACCGCCGCCACCACCTTGTTCACGCGTTGAAATGATAACGCGTTGAGATGATAACGCGTTGAGATGATAACGCGTTGAACTTGATGATTTCGACCGTTTTTTTATTCCTTTTTGACCGTATTGTAACGGTAGACTTATTAAAAAAAAACTTTAAACCTTTTATCTATATATATCCCCATTTTTAACCATTTCACACACACCAAAACATAAATACATTTCACACAATTTACATGTTTCTCAAATGGAGTTCCCTACGGATTCGACGTTTCCGATGTCTAGCGATAGCGATACCGAGTCGTCTTCCGACAATGAGACGCTAAAATATTTTGTGTCGGTGTATAACGAACTTGATACTAGTTCGTCCCGCCCAAAGAAGAAGATGGTAGACCGTGATCGTATACGTGCCAACGAAGTGTTAATGAATGATTATTTTTGTGGAGAATCCGCTCTACAATGCCGAAACGTTTAGAGATCGGTTTCGTTTACCCAAAGAATTATTTTTAAAGATTGTTGGAGACATCGAAGCAAGCGATGAATGGTTTCAAGAACGTTACGATGCGAGGGACAAACCAAGTTTCACAACGATACAAAAATGCACGTCCGCCATTTGCCAACTAGCGATAGATAACCCTCCCGATCAATATGATGAATAACTAGCTATGGCGTCCAGAACTTCCCGTGAATGTTTGCAATTTTTTTGCAACGCGGTCATTAAGTTGTATGGTAAAGAGTTTTTACGTAAACCGACGAGCCACGACATCTCACGTATTTACGCCGCACATGAGGCTAGATGGCATTTTCCAGGGATGCTCGGTAGCATCGATTGTACACATATCGAGTGGAAAAATTGTCCAAGAGAGTTGCGAGGGGCGTATGTTAGGGGTGACATCAAAAGACCAACCATTATACTAGAAGCGGTGGCGTCGAATGATTTATGGATTTGGCATTCGTATTTCGGTGTTCCAGGTTCAAACAACGACATCAATGTGTTGCACACGTCGCCGTTGTTTCAAACTGTAACGGATGGTATCGCACCTTCCTCTCCTTTCCTGTCGAGAACCGTTCGGCGGGAAGTTCGTTTATGTTCGTTCGTTTAATAAACGAACGAACATGAACAAGAAATTTCGTTCGATTAGTTAAATGAACGAACATGAACAGAGGTCTCGTTCGTTCGATTGTGTTCGTGAACGTTCGGTAAGGTGTTCGTGAACGTGTTCGTGAACATTCTTTGATTTGCGTTCTTTTATGTTCGTATGTTTGTGTTTTAATTGAAGATATTTGTACTTTCTTTTATTTTATTTGTACTTTTTATATTATTAAACTTTTATTTATTTTATTACCCTAACAATTAAACTAGGAAACCCACTTTTACCTTGTTATGCATCATTTCCCTTTCATTTCTCATTATTTACATTGGCGAATACGATCGACCTGCATTCCACAATAAGGGATTCAAGTTCGAGTGCTACTCTCTTGGCCATCTATCTTTATCCTTCGTCGCGTTCGCCGAATTTATTTGTGTTCGTTTGTGTTCGTGAACCGTTCGCGAACACGCTCATTTCCTTAATGAACGAACACGAACATAAAATCTCGTTCGGTAAGTGTTCATGAACCGTTCGTGAACACATTTATTTCCTTAATGAACGAACACGAACAAAACCTTGTTCGTGTTCGTTCGATTCGTTTACAGCCCTATTAACGGACGATATTACAAACGAGGCTTTTTTCTTGTGGATGGTATCTACCCGTCATGGTCTGTTTTTGTGAAAGTTCCCTCATTTTCTGTCGAGGCTAAAGAAATCGTGTTCAAAAAATTACAAGAATCGGCAAGAAAAGATGTTGAGAGGGCTTTTGGTGTTTTAAAGGGTAGATGGGGTATACTACACCGACCGGTTCGTGCGATGAACAAGAAATCAATACATAGCATAGTATATGCATGTATCATATTGCACAATATGATAATCAAAGAAGACGGACGTGCAATATCTCCGGATTGGGTGCCGAATCCTCCTACACAAGTTCAAGTTCCACAAAATATCCAACAAGAATTGCGTAATGAAGAAACTCACTTTCGGTTGAGATACAATTTAATCGAACTAGTAGGTTCTTTAGGTTTGGAGTTTCATGAGTCGGACGAGGAGTAGAGTTTTTTTAGTATTTTTTTTAAATTGTAGCCTAAAATATTTCTAGTATGTTAAATTGAACTAGTATGTTTTAATTTTAATGAAATTTATAATTTTAGTGTTTTATTGTTAATTTCTAATTTAAAATAAAAAATTAAAAAAATTTGTGAGTGATGAAATTCTATCACTAGTGGTGACCACCGCCACTACAAAATGCTTGTGAGTGATAGAATAGTGGCTGATGACATGGCATGAGTTGATTGAATATTGTGAGTGATAGAATTTTATCACTAGTGACCACTCCCACTCCCCTTAGTTGCACTGAAATATAAATATATATTGTAATAAAATCTTGAAAATTCTACCAAAATATAAAGACATCAAAACGTTTGTAACATAGTGGTATCAATGTGTGTACATAATGGTTTCTTTAAGCAGTTGAGGGTTCTAGTGTTATGATGAACAAAAATGTAGATTTAAAAGTATGATTAGGCTATGCGTGTGTTATATTAGCGGTATCACTCAGCAAGGATGTGAGGTGGCATCGGGAACGCCACGCCACATTCCCATCCTACAAATATCCAGCAAGAGCGGTACCCTACCACCACTGATCATCTGTGAAAAGAAGGATTTGAGGATGATGCGGGGATGGAAGGTGATATGGAGGTCTAGGATGGTGGGGAACACCACGTCGTTACTGCAGTATGATGCGTGGAGCGGGAAACTCTGAGAGTTTAAAGATGGGTCTTAGACCATGTGTAGTCATAAAGCCCTCTAAGGGACGTTATGCGACAGGTGGCGAAAAATGTAAGAGAGGGGTTTTATGGGGCTTTATATCACAAGAGGGTGTAGTGGTAAGGGGGTTACATAACCCCTTCAATTATACATACATGTGTATGTATATATATGTGTGTGAGTGGGGGATAAAGGGCAACAGTTGGATTTTTGAAAATAACACCCCTTCACGCCGCTATCACCTTCGGGGGGACTCGATTTCAAGACCCTATAGCGCCGGCCGTAGTGGTGTGTGACGACGTTATGGGGCGCTATGCCCTCTTTTGCCGTGTTGCACCCCCCTACGGGTGGCCGTTGTATAAAAATGCATTTAAAGATTTGTTAGCTACACGGAACCGTCATATAGACATTGAGTTAGTAAAGGACAAGTGGCGTAGGGCTTCAAACTCCAAGATTAAATCTTGGAAAAAGTTTATAGGGGTTCCTCAAAATTAGCAAGATTTAAGCAAATCTTAATTAAGCTGGTGTCATTATCTTCGTCAATTATGCTAAAACCACTGATTACTCACTTCTACTCCTGCTTGTCTGTTAAAACTTTTTAAATCCCCCTTTAATAATTCAAGCACAGTTTCCATTAGTGTTTTCAGAGTAGTTGTTGAATGTTGTTGCCATGTTTCTACCCCTTCAAACCGGCTTTCCTCCTCTTTGTCTTCTAATATATATTATACATGATTAGATGTATATCGAAATACATATACATACATGCATACACATATTTGTTTATATTTAATATTTAGTTAGATCAAGGTGAAAACACTTATTTTGGCGAGAACCATGAAATAATATAAGCCTTCATTTCACCGTAACAATTTTTTTGGTAATCTTTGCTAAAGTTTAACAAATACAAGATGATGTGAAAATTTCGAAAATCAATTCACTGGCCGGTGAAGGTTCACAAGAACTTTTATTGCAAATTATTTTGTTAACTTCTTTGGGAAAAAGAATAAAAAAACATTGAAGTTTTTATTTATAAAAATAAAAAGTACGGATAAAGTTATCATACAAAGTCTCCGAAAAATACATAATGGATCGCAAAATATAACATAATGTCGAACAAAATATAACAGAATGCCGAGAAATATGGATAGGAGTTGGCCAGAAAGTCCAAATTTCCTAAAAAGTGTAAAAAGTCATAAAACACCATAATGTTAACCATAAAACACACAAAAAACCCACAAATAATATGATGAAGATTACTAAAACATCATGTATGTGGGTTTTGTGTTGTGTTTTAGATGTTAAGACTCTGATTGTGGAATGACAAATATTATTGTGTTTTATGTTGTTTAGCATTGTGTGTTTTATATTCATAGTTCTACGATGGTGTATTTGAAGTTTTTATGGACTATTAGAGTTTGAATATGGTGTTTTAGTAATATTCATTCTATTATTTGTGAGTTTTAGGTGTGTTTTATGCCTGAAATTATTGTGTTTTATGACTTTTTACACTTTTTAGGAAAAACACACTTTCCGTAGGATCCCCACTCGAGAAATATAACACAATGTCTAGGAAAAAAGACACGACACAAATATAAAAAAGACAAAATGCTAAATAAAAAGACACAATAATGTCAACAAACATTCTAAAATCTAAAAGTTTAAAGCGAAAACCTGAAATCTCATATCATAGAGTTCGATGAAACGGTTACAATGACGCTTTAATGAGTTTAATCGGAGTCCATTTGATACACTTCACGACTTCCTCATAAGAATTGATTGAATTTATTATTTTAATAAAACATTTTTAGTAGGTCTTAAATTATATTTATATTTATTACAATGGTAACACATATTCTCTAATTCTACTATTAAAGTGCACATTTTTTGTATACTATATAAATTGAACCGTCACCACTTAAAAACACAAAAATTTTGACCAACACTTTGGTACCACTAACTCAAAGTACTTCTGATATGTGTGTGTAGTATATACATGTGCGAGCAGACGTGTGCGTGAAGAGATGCTTTACATAATCTTAAAGCACAAAGTCGGTGGCTTTTACGCCACCGACCCTCCTTTTTTCATTAAAATACAATGCCACCCCTTCCACTTTTCAATAAAATACAAGGCCACCTCAACATTGAGAAATAATATTACAATATAATAAATCCAACCCCCAACTTTGCAAAATGGCATTTTTAGCCTCTATTTCATTTTACTGGCACCCCTTATACTTTCAAAGTTTACATTTTTAACTCTTTTTCTCTTAGTTTTACGTTTTTTTCCCAAAGTTTCACCACATTGCAATTTTAGTCCCTTGGCTTTACAAACGTCAACGTTTAATCCCTCATGTTTCTAATATTATAGCTTTACCCATGTACCATATATAATATGCGGTTTTAACATGTTATTTCCTTTAATGATTTTCGTTCGCTAATTTCTTTTTGAAGAACTAATTTGTCGTTAATCTCCTTGAATTTCAAAAGTTTCGACTTCACCCTTTTTCGTTCTTTTACTTGAAAAAAAGAATTTAGGTACGAATTTTTATGTACGTGTTGGTATAAATTCGAGTTAATCTACGTTTAGATGTAACTTTTTTTATTGATTTTTGTTTGCCAATTTTTCTTTGAAGAACTAATTTGTCGTTAACCTCTTTGAGTTTCAAAAGTTTCGACTTTGCCCCTTTTGTTCTTTTGCTTGAAAAAAAAATAACTTTTTACGTGCGGATTTTTATGTAGGTATCAGTATAAATTCGAGTTGATTTCTTCTTAGACGAAAACTTATCTTGGGAAATGAGTCAGTGCAAGTATAATACGTTTTTTTTACATACCATACCGAGTGTCATTAAATATAATATATTATGATTCGATGGTATAAATTCGAGTTACTCTGCGTTTCGTGTGTTTTCTACTTTTTAAAGCTATAATAAACCCCTTTTTATTGTTGCGCATCGGTCGCGTTACATAGCATTTGCGCTAATACATTCGATATTTGCAATATATCCGCGCCTATTTACTAGTTTATATAAACTGAGGGCCAGAGGGATTAGGGTGCCACCTAGCCATAATTGCACGACATTTAGAATTGAAATAGGCAAATTAAGAAAAGCCCACCAACCCAATGCGTTTATATTTCTTTTAGTGATAAAAATAAAATGGGTTAGAGGCCGAATAAGAAGAGGAAGGAGAAGTAGATATTGGTGAGCCATTATATGCAATTAAAGAATGGTGATTTAATCTATTAAGGAGACCAAAGTAAGTGGAGTCTTGATTTATGACCAATTATTGAATTCCATGCTTTAATGTGTTCTCCATTAATATGACTAGCGACCTCATAGGGTGGGCGAACATGTCTCACATAACTTTGGTGAAGAAGAAATGTAGGGAGACGATTAGTGCATCCAGATCAATTTTGTAGATTAGGCTATGCGGTATAGTGATAGTCCTTCCTTGGAGGATGATCCGCCACGTAGGATACACGTAAGATCCACGTAGGATGGGTGTGAGGATGGGGCAAAGAGGATGGAGGTATGGAAATGGGGGGATGGACCTAAAATGTATATGTATATGTATATATTATATGTATAGGTGTGTGAGAGAGAGAGCGGCCTTGTTTTTGTCTTCTTATGGAGCGTCCCCGACAGTCTCAAAAGAGACGGATACGACGAAGCTGGGGGGTGTGCGGAAAGGCACCGGACCGGAACGGTAGGGGGACGACCCCCATACCATGTAGTCTTAGCTCCTGTAAAATAAAAAGAGAAGAATATAGGTTACAAAGTCATATATCAAATTTTGTTGTGAAACAACGACCTACTAGCAACGTATAGAGAAGAATGAGAGAATAGAAGATGGATTTCTTATTGATGTAAAATATGGATCACATATGACTCTATTTATAGGCTTACAAGATAAGAGTTAAATACATGAAGAGATGAGAGTTAAGTACATGGAGAGATGGGAGTTAAGTACATGGGGAGTCATAATATAATGATAAACACAAGCGGATAGTCACAAAATAAATAAATATTAATTCATAACACTCCCCTTGACTATCCATTTGATAAAACTATCCACATGATGATATACCATTCTTTAATACGCTTGGTGATGTTGCCTCGTTAAAAACCTTGCTAGGAAAATCCAGTGGGACAAAACCTTAGCTAAGGAAAAAAGAGTGCAGCGCGCATTTTCTCCCCCTGATACTTTTGGGTCAGGTATGTTGCCTCATTAAAAACCATACTAAGAAAACCCAATGGGACAAAACTTAGTCAAGGGAAAAAGAGTGCAACTTGAATAAGTCTCCCCCTCATTTTAACATGTATCCTTTAAGTGACGTGTGTCCATATTCCTTGAAAGTCGAATAAAGCTTTTGTAGCGAATGATTTATCGTTTGATCCCTTAAATTGCTATCCTTTATGTTAAGCAATGTTGTATAATCTTCTAACGAGACTTTAGGTGTCTCCTTTCAAAAATTATCATATGTCCACGACTGTGTTTCGTTACAATCCTGCATCTACAAGACTGAAATATTTCTTTGAACTCATTCCAATGTCTCTTCGCTTGACAAAGGTTATATCATGACAACAAGCTCAAGTGAAAGATATTATAACCATACATAGCTAACAAAACATATTAATGCACTTATGCATTTAACAATGGTACTTCTAGAATGAGAATCTCTACTTTGGTAGGAGATGATAATAGGCATTTCTTATAACAAATGACTTAACAACCTTTAACATACTTTAAGGTTCAACTATGTCCATACTAAAATATCCAAGCATCATCTGTCACACCCTGACTTTTGCGGAAGCGTGATTTGGTGTGACTTGCCTAATATCATTGCATTCAACCATAACAAACAACTATATGATAATACCAAGATGTTCATCCATATATAGTTTTCAAAATAATACAACCGTCATTGTTTAACAACAAACTAAGACTTCAAATTTAGATCTCATGACAACCAAAGCTTAAGGTTCCATACTGGACTTCACAAAAGACACTAATAAAAGTGAGATTTGGAACCATGTATTCTATCAAGAATAAATCACATGACTCAAGCCCTTCAGTACTGGATGACATCTTTTATTAAAAACACAACTTGAAATCTTGAACGCCCGCCAGATCCATAACCACTTTCCTGAAATACATGTAGTTTGAAAACATCAACAAAAGTTGAGCGAGTTCATGTGTTTTGTATGTGTGTGCAAACATCTTTGAAAACATTTGTAAGTATGTACTTTGTAAACTGGTATGAAGCAACAAGGAAACAGATCAATTAATGTGTAGCTAATACATTAATATACGTGACATGGTGCAGGAAGGATCAAACCTAGCAAATTTTGTCTCCGGCAATAAGACATAGTCACCACATGGTCCACTCGGCGGACGCATGGGTGAGGCTCGCTACACCCAAATAAATCTATCACTCATGTCCCTCGGTCCTACTACGAGGATAAATGGTCTTAAGAGTGCACCTACCCATTCACGTGATCTAACAGTATTTTTCCTTAGCTAACCATACCATTTGTAATTGTTTGTAAACATTTAGTAACATGTACTTCACCCCCTAAGTTATAAAACTGAAAACAGTTAAGAGAAAAGGGGGACATGAACTCACAGTTTTGCGTTCTTCGCATTCAATGTAACTCAAAGCTTCTTCTAGTAAGCATGACTACCTACATGCGTACTATGGTCCATTAGACGGGTAGGTCGTGCCTTAACCTTGGTCTTAATTAGTGTCTTGAGTTACGTTAGTTTGTGTCATCAATGTTATTCCAAGTATATAATTATTTGTCAAAATAATAAATATTTTAACTTAAATTATATTTATTACATTTTGGAATATTAGTTAAAATAATATACTTTAACTTAAATACACCCAAGGATGGGTGTATTTGTATTCCTATTCTTATACTTGTATATTTTTGCCATGTATTGGCATCGTATTCCGGAGTGTATTTATACGTACGAGAATACGTATCCTTATTGTGTTTATTAAGTATTCTTACACTTAACTTTTCCGGAATATTATTTTTAATAAAAATTCATCAATATATATTTTCAAAATATACATCTTAAGGAATATTATTTAGAAAAATTATTTATAATTTTTCCTTTGGCAAAAATATTTGTATTTCCATATAAGTCCCAAAAATAATATATTTTCAAGTCTAACTTGAAAATATATTTGAACTTATTTTTCTTCCACAAATAATATATTTCAAGTTTATTTAAGAGAATACATTTTCTCCAAAAATAACGTATTTGATGTTTGTTTGAGAAAATATATATTTTCTTCCAAAAATAATATATCTTCTAATAATTCCAAGAAAAATATATATATTTTTACTTGCCCAAAGATAATACATTCCCTTCTTGTCAAAAATATGAAATATTTTGTAGTAATCATGAAAATCCCATTTTCATTCCCTTGATGTCCAAACTATTATTTACCAAAATATACACATGAATAATATTTCCGGAATATTTTGTGAGTTATATTCCTTTGTTCGGTTTTACTGGTATTTTGGGTATTCTTTGTATATTTATTCCTTGGAATTTTGGTAATATTTTGGATTGTAACTTTTGGTATTTTGATGAGTTATATTATTTCATATCCTAAAATAATATAACTAATAGACAAAGTATTCAAATAATCACACATATGGTGACTTCTAAATATATATTCCCTAAATACATATTTAGTCACTTTTATTTATAAAAACCAACCTCCAATATTTATAATTTTTGTAACAAAAATTATGGCAAAGTTTATGTAAAGATTTATGGTTTGTAATACACTTGTAAATATTTGTTTAGAAATATTTTTCTAAGTATTTAATTTTTAGAAAAATTTCGCCATAGTTTCCCCTAAAAATGGAGGTTTCCATACCTTGAAGGTATATCATTTTCTTTTGTAAAATCAACACAATCAATCCACAACCAACATTAACCGATTTTGCCAAAAACAAGCATAATCTACTACTTCATGAACTTGAATATTTGTAAAAATTTGTAGTAACTTACTAGGGTATTTAGTGAGTCTTGTTACCCTTTGAAATGTGGTTAATTCTTTAAAAACATCATTTTTGAAGAAGATAGATCTTTACAACTTATGATCATATTTTCTAAAAATGTTTCTTCATGGATTTTTCTTGTTACACATATACTTCTACACTTTATTAACCATAAAAAATAAGGTTTGTTTATGTAAGAACCAAGATCAAGTAAATCTTATATTTTTAGCTTGGTTTCTTGAGAAATCATCCATGAAATTTTAGATCTACATGATTAACAACTCACTTTGATCATTATTTTACAAGAAAACCACATATTCTTTCAAGTTCATGCTTCTCATGGGGATGATCCATTAACTTCTATCATGTTCATCCTCTCACCTTGCTAGATTATGTTTTTAATCATGATCTAGCAAGATCATATGATGATCAACATCAAATAGATGTATGAACAACAATCATCAAGCATAATCATCAAGATTTCTTCATATCTTAGCTTATGTTCAAGTTTCTTTCTTGTGATTATTAGTGTTCTTCATAACAATCAACATGTAACATCTTTTAACCACTTAGATATGATGTAAAATAGCAAGATCAAGGTTCTTACCACTAGCACAAGGCTAGGGATGATCAAGAGAAGAAAACAAGTGGATAAAAGAAAATGAACAAGGTCCTTGAACTTCCGTAAGCTCCTAGCTTCTTTATGCACCTTCGATCACCCTTGTATATGCTTGGAATTGGATGAACTTGATTGAAAAATAGTGGGTGTGTGGAAGTGAGTTTCGGCCGAGAGTAGGAGAGGAGGTGGGGAAGGAGTGTGTGTGTGTTGTGAGTTTGTTAAAGAATGAGGAGCTTGGAACTCTTGGTTTCTCTTATAGCATGCCATCACCAATTATCTCATGTGTATTGTGTTTGGTAAAGTTAAAACAAGATCTATTATAATAATCAAACATAATCTTGAGTGGGCCATGCTTGTCTAGCCGATTATAGGTGGGGGGGGGTATGTAGGCTTGGTTGTAACTAGGAAGTTAGATTAAGGTTAGAATTCAAGTATTAGTTAGGGATTTAGTTACTAGATATTTATGTATTGTGTGTTATGATGTTCGGGGACCATAACTAGCTTGGTAATGTTAAAATAGTGCTTCTAATGAAAATTTGGTGTTTCGGGTAATGTCCAGTTGTTCGGTTGGTTACCGGTTCGTTAAGGTGCTAAACTTTGCAGTTTAGTGTGCTTTATGTACCCTTTTATGACAGTTTTGATTCCCGACACTTAGGAAAGCATTCAGGACCATTTAACCATATTTCTGCATGATATTAGAAGCTAGGAGCTTACGGAAGTTCAAGGACCTTTCCGGCACTTAAAGGTGCAGACTTACGTACATGGGGAAAAGCTGCTGAAACATAAGAGTCATGACTAGGCTGCTGGCCTAAAGTACCTTCTCCTGGACGGGGTACAGGGGTGTCCTGTAAGAAAACACTAGGTAAACCATCATGATGAACATCAAACTTCATAGAACGAGAAGGAGCAACATCAGCGGGTGGAGGAGTAAATGGCTCAACAACAGGAGGGTCAACAGGTGCAGGAACTGGGTCAGGTATAAGGGGTGCAATGTCAGGTAAGCCAAAAGGAATATGATCATGATCAGGCAAAGGCTCAGGATCAGCGGGTGCAGCATCGGGCTGATCAACAGGAACAAAATCTAGCTCAAGATCAAGCTCAAAGTCGTGTGGAGGAGATGGTGCAGCTGACATGGCCATATCATCCTCAGAATCAGTGGCATAGCGTCGTAATCCCACTGCCTGCAAGGCGGAAGAAGTCACGGACTCAAAGGAATCTGGGACAGAGTGTAAACTAGAGTCAGAGGAAATCTCAATAACAGAGATCTCAAAAAGTGGAATAGCAACAACGTCCCCATCTAGCTTCCCATCACCATGGGCATCATCAGAAGGACCATCAATAAGCAAATCAATGTCAACATCAATCAAATCGTCAAAAGGCAAATCCTCGAGAGGAATGGCCATTAAAGGATCGGGAGCGAGGATCGGTGCCACGACATGCTCACCATCGGGATGATCGATGATAAGATGATCATGGACTGGGGTGGGAACAACAAAAGGATCTCTAGGAAATTTAAACTATCTCTAGGAAGGCAGTTTTGTGATCCTTACTTTCCTACACACTATACTAGTGTCATACTTTGTTTCTGGCTCATTCTGTGTCTCAACACAATGTCTGTCTATCTACTGAACTCCGTCAGCATTTTTCTAATTTGTCTGATAATTGTGCTAGCCGTGTTTCGTGCATCATTTGAATCAATAAAGTTTACATACAATAATGGTATGTCATTTGCAATATATGATGCACATGTATGTATATGGCAACAATCAGGAAGCAATTCAAATCAGTAATTGTAATTCAACGCAGTCATTAAGCACTAATTACTGTTTAGTAGTTGTACGAATGCATGCAAATTTGACAGTTGTCACATTCTCCCCCTGTTAAGAAAATTTCGTCCTCGAAATTTAATCTACATTAACTCCTTAGGGTTATCTTATGTGTATGGATTATGAATAATACCAAAGTAAATAACCACGAAACCGAATCAGAACTTATTCGAATCAGGTGAATCCAAGGACATATTATCACAATCAGAATTCAACAGTTAAAAGGTATGTGCCTCAGAATTTGACGTCAAAGGATACGAGACATATAGATGTATAATTTAGTGTAACTCAGTTAACAGAGGTTCAACAAAAAGAGGAGTTTCGACCGATAGAATTCCAAGGGATCGTTTATAATAAGCAAATGAGTTGTAGAAACCATAACATCCGCTATATGAACTCAGAATCATCAAGCTCAAAGGTAATAGTATCACGAAAATGATTCGTCAACTTTCGAACAAATAAGTGAATGAAATTAGTGTGTTGACATTATTGAATTGCAAGAATACACCGAATGAAATACAACCGAATCTGGTGTATCGTTGTCCTAACACATAGTTGCATTAAGAGTGTTTAATTGACAAGTCAAACAAAAGTATGTGTTGTTTTGTGTGAAACAGTTGACCATGATTAGCACAAGCTACAAGTTTACACTGACACCATAAGGTGTCATCATGACATAATTCAATAATAGCGGTGACCGAACAAGTTCACCATGTTTGAAATCAAATGAAAGTGTAATGAAGCGAACCTGAAAACTTGATTCAAATGCCATAGTAGGATTTCTCAATTAAATATAGGTCACCAAAGAACTATTGTCTCCGATCGAAGATGAAAAATAATGAATACTGCAGGGCATTCGATCGATAATGAAAGAACCGTTAGGGGGGTATACTGAAATATAAAATGAATTTGTGTACCATTACCTTAGCACACGACTGTGTCAAGACTGCTTTAATTATGATAAAACGGAATGAATTTAGAGCAATCAATAAATAAACAATTAAATCCATGTATGAGGTGCGTAGACGAGTTTGCGCATGCTTCAATTTAGTGAAACATCACCACTCGGTGTCGAAATTAACTGACGGCTTAATGGAGCCGTAAACCAAACAAGTCTACTACAACTCAGGACAAAAGAAACACTCGCAAAAATGAAATTGAACATGATGCTCTCAATACATCATATGATGTCTTGAATTGAATATACGAAATGGACAAGTTCAAGCAATTGAACTTGGTTTCAAAGCAACCGTCAATAAACGTACGTTCGTCAAGGAAATTTTGGCATGGTTACAAGGATAAACCATGTATGTAACTTGAAAGGAAAGAAGTTTCAAGAAAGTGTGTTGACTTGATAACAAAGGAGCCAACAATTACAATAGTGTAGGTCATTCAAATCACGAATCAGTAATTAGATTTAGCAAAATAATATTTGAACCTTGATGAAGCGCTTATTCGAAACGAAACCACATGCATAACAAATGGTGCATGCGTAACATATGAATTTCCAAGAAGTGAAACAATGAGCATTTGCTAAAATGAAGAAGTGATCAAGTGCCGAGACAAGGAGTGTTCTCTTTAATGAAGAGAATTGTCATGGTGCAACTACCATTAAGAGGAATGGAGATGTAACGATCTACTCGTTAGAAGCAAAAGTGGAAATTTCAATGTAAGAATTTCGATTATTTCACCTGTTCGGTTAACTAGAATAGCATATATGACAGCATAATGGTGTTTTCCCGAGTTAATAAACGCGGTTCCTAAGTGACAACCTTTAATGTGTTTTGTCCTACATTCCCGTAGGTCCTAAGTACATGTTTTCTAGGTTCTCAAAGTTTCGTATCCTAAGTAAAGCTATTTTGTGCAACGTGTAGAAAACACCATATTAGTGTATGTTTAAAACAAGTTGTTGACTCACTGTACGTTTGGTATACTTTCTTCCTAAGTTCGCAGCTAATGATACTCGATCAACGATCAATCTTAGGATAGTAGTTGAATCCTTGCAGTTGTTCGAATACATCATTAATCCTTGGCAGGGATACTAATTTCTTAATGGTTAGCTTGTTCAGTTCCTGGTAGTCGATACACGCTCGAAAGCTACCGTTCTTCTTTTTAGTGAACAAAACTGGAGCTCCCCAAGACGAGAAGCTTGGTCTGATAACTCCCTTCTCTAGCAACTCCTAAAGTAGCGCTGACAAGTCTTGCATCTCTGAAGGTGTAAGTCGATAAGGTGCCTTAGCTGCAGGCGCTGCACCTAGAATAAAGTCAATGTGGAATTCGACTTGTTGTTGAGGATGTAATCCCGGCAAGTCTTTGGGGAAGACTTCAGGATATTCCCTTACCATAGGGGATATCTTCGAACTTAGGTTCTTCGGCTTCTCTGTCTACGACATGAGCCAAGAAACAACACATCCTTTACGCAGAAACTCCCGTGCCTTCAAACAACTGATAATCTATAGAGGCGTATCCTGCTTTTCTATATGAATCACGATCGTCTCTTCATTCGCCATCGGGATGCGGATAATCTTCTCGTGGCAAACCATCTCTGCATGGTTACTCCACAGCCAATCCATTCCAACTTCGACGTCGAAGCTTCCTATTTCAGCTGGTAGAAGGTCTGACGAAAACTCACGTTCTCCAAACTCTATATTGCAGCCTCTAATCCCTTCGTTGGCTTCTACTAGCTTCCCATTAGCTAGTTCTTATCGAGTACGGGATATCTAACTTACTTTCTACTAAACCAGGTATATTCTTAAACTCTAGAGATACGAAGCTATAGATGGCACAGGTATCAAATAGCACAGATGCAAAACTTCTGGTTGATAGAGAATGTACCAGTAATCACATATGCCTCACGAGCTCCGATGTTTCACGCTCTCCCACGGTCCTGGTCATTCTTCCGGAAATCCTTCCTAAGGTGCCCCATGTCTCCGCATTCGAAGCAACCTGGGACTTTACCATTATTGTTTCTGCTGTGGTTGTCGTCATCGTTTACTCCTTGTCTGGGATCCTTCGCCCAACAGGCATCCTTGCTGTGTCCTTCTTTTCCGCACTTACCGCACTTGGGCTTCTAACATCGACCTTCATGGTGAAACTTGCACTTATCACATCTTGGCTTAGTTCCCAAGTAAATCTTAACATCGGCCTGATTGTTTTTAGGGCAATATTTTCTGAAATGCCCTTTGTCTCCACAGTTAAAACAACCTTGACCACGTTTTTTATCGTTACTCTTTCTGCCTTGATAGTCGTTGTTGTCGTTGTTTCCTCCGTGATTCCCGCTACCATATTGGCCTCCATTTCCGTGTTCCATACCTTGCCTACAGGTCTCCTTGACATGCCCCACCTTGCCACAGTTTTCACATTTTCCATATCTACATCGCCCGATATGATAACGTAGACAATTGTCGCACTTAGGTAGGATACCCATGTACTCTTGTCCCTTTTTGGCCCTGTTGCTGTTATTCATTCGAGTATCCTTCTGGAAATCAGTGAGCTTTCTTTTATTCTTTCTAGATGACTCCATCTGAGTCTCCTTCTTCTCGTCGGGGGTTAAAAAAATTTCCAGTCTAGCCGCTTCTTTAGTGAGCGCCACACTTAAGTCAACCGCATCGATAGTTGTTGGAGGTTTCGATGCTGATATCAAGCTCAGAACCTGAGACGCCATCCCCCAGATGAGTTGTTAGATTCTCTCAATCTCTGGTTCCATCAAGTATGGGACAACTCGCGCCAAATCATGAAGTCTCTGTGCATATTCCGCCACCTTTGGACCTTCCATCTTTAGTTTCCAGAGTTCAATCTCCAGCTTTTGGATCTCCATCTGGGAACAATACTCCTTACGCGTCAATTCTTTCAACTCATCCCATGTCAAAGCATACGCAACAACCTCGCCCATTATCTGAACCCGAAGGTTCCATCGTGATAGAGCCACATCTTGGAACAATCCAGTAATGTATGTGACTTGTTGCTCTGGAGTATATCCGCTCATTTACAGAACATAATCCATGTTCTCGATCCACTTCATAAAAAATACGGCAGCCCCAGTGTGGTCGAAGTTTAGAGGCTTGCAGTCCAGAAACTGCTTGTAAGTACAGCCTGTACTCAAGCAATATCATCGCAGAAAGCATTAGCAAAGCACATTTGGGAATATCCAAACATATTGTAATGTGTCTTAGGTGACTAAAACATTACCGTTAGGTGGGTTATTCCCTGAGGTATTTCCGCTGTGTCTGTAGCGAAGAACCTCGTGCCGAGCTATGGCTCGTGAGATATGTGCTTGCCATTCTGCCTCGGTCAGCCGAATGATCTCTTGAGGAGACATCTTTTAAGAAGATTGTATGGGTCAGGTCTTATTTGTTCAGGAGAATGTATATAGTTGTCTAGAGGTTGTATGTACATACACATAATAAATTATCATATCAACCAATCAAGCAATAGCATAATCATAACATAAACAAGTAAATGGGAGCATATTTAATGTGAACATAACGAGCAAATACGCTGTTGATTTACATGTTTAATGAGAACATGAGGATTGGGTTTTCATTAATCATTGACCATAAAGTATTGTTACATGTTCTGCAAAGTGTATCATATCAAAATGGAACACAAGGTCACACTACCCTTGTCCAACCAGTCTACAATTCTACAAAAGTCTCACAATCAAAAGGTGGTCTCCCAAAAGGCTTCCCAAGCTCAGCTCGATAATGGTACCTTCATCAAAGGTAATGCATCTGCATAAAAACAAAAACCTACTATACTGATGGCGGAGGATGAGGAGGGAGGAAAATCAAACTGAGAACATGTGCGAGTTCCTCCTCGAGCTTGTGTACATGACGAAGCAAATAACGGACTTGCTGCTCGACGGTGAGGAATCGAGCATCAAACTCTGGGAAAGGAGTAAGAGGAGCAGATGGTCGTGCAAAAGGAGGCGGTGATGAATGAAGGGAATCAGAAGTAGACTGACAAGGACACGGTAAGGGGTGTGGTATCGACTCAAGCTCCAAGACTCTGCGACTCATAACTTCAAATCGAAGCTGAAGCGAATAAAGTAACTCATCATGTGTATAGCCAACAAAATGCGAGGGATGGTAGGGGTCTGAGGTCGGCATGGAATACGGTGGGGACCGTCTGAGTGGCTCATCAAGTGGTGAAGAAGTAAAATGAGCAAAAGGTGCAGACTTAGGTACATGGGGAAAAGCTGCTGAAACATAAGAGTCATGACTAGGCTGCTGGCCTAAAGTACCTTCTCCTGGACGGGGTACAGGGGTGTCCTGTAAGAAAACGCTAGGTAAACCATCATGATGAACATCAAACTTCATAGAACGAGAAGGAGCAACATCAGCGGGTGGAGGAGTAAATGGCTCAACAACAGGAGGGTCAACAGGTGCAGGAACTGGGTCAGGTATAAGGGGTGCAATGTCAGGTAAGCCAAAAGGAATATGATCATGATCAGGCAAAGGCTCAGGATCAGCGGGTGCAGCATCGGGCTGATCAACAGGAACAAAATCTAGCTCAAGATCAAGCTCAAAGTCGTGTGGAAGAGATGGTGCAGCTGACACGGCCATATCATCCTCAGAATCAGTGGCATAGCGTCGTAATCCCACTGCCTGCAAGGCGGAAGAAGTCACGGACTCAAAGGAATCTGGGACAGAGTGTAAACTAGAGTCAGAGGAAATCTCAATAACAGAGATCTCAAAAAGTGGAATAGCAACAACGTCCCCATCTAGCTTCCCATCACCATGGGCATCATCAGAAGGACCATCAATAAGCAAATCAACGTCAACATCAATCAAATCGTCAAAAGGCAAATCCTCGAGAGGAATGGCCATTAAAGGATCGGGAGCGAGGATCGGTGCCACGACATGCTCACCATCGGGATGATCGATGATAAGATGATCATGGACTGGGGTGGGAACAACAAAAGGATCCTCGTCTGGAATGCCATCAGCAAGCGGTAAGTCATCTCCAAGGTCAGGCAACGCGAATGGCTGCAGGTCGTCGTCGCCGTCGGACATCATCTCCGGGTCACTCTCTGAATCTGATGTGAAGATCTCCGGCTCTGGCATAACCTCATCGTCGGAGACTACTGTCATGGGATCATGGTCGTCGGACAATCTGCTACCAGACGACGACATAGTGTCTGTAACAGAACAATCACAACATATGCACATATATTAACTAACATTAAGCATGTAATCAAAGACAATGTATTCATGTATCCTCGTGATTCCTCACGAACCCTTTCTATGCTTCCTAGCCTCCCAGACTAAACCACATAGTTTCCCAGACTAAACCACCTAGTCTCCCAGACTAAACCACCCAATCTCCCAGACTGAACCACATAGTCTCCCAGACTGAACCACCCAGTCTCCCAGACTGAACCACCCAGTCTCCCAGACTAAACCACCCAGTCTCCCAGACTGAACCACCCAGTCTCCCAGACTAAACCAACTTGTCTCCCAGACTAAACCAACAAAGTAACCGTGCGTTGTGTTTCTTGTCTTTTAATTTTGTAAAAATGTTTGTTCCCTGGATCTGGGCGTTTTGTGTATGCAATGAAAACATGTTGAAAAAAAAAATTTCGTGAGAGCCCTAAGGATTGTAGTCTAGACTCGAGAAGGAATCCTAGTTCGCTACAATCGAAGCTCTGATACCAAACTGTCACACCCTGACTTTTGCGGACGCGTGATTTGGTGTGACTTACTTAATATCATTGCATTAAACCATAACAAACAACTATATGATAATACCAAGATGTTCATCCATATATAGTTTTCAAAATAATACAACCGTCATTGTTTAACAACAAACTAAGACTTCAAATTTAGATCTCATGACAACCAAAGCTTAAAGTTCCATACTGGACTTCACAAAAGACACTAATAAAAGCGAGCTTTGGAACCATGTATTCTATCAAGAATAAATCACATGACTCAAACCCTTCAGTACTGGATGACATCTTTTATTAAAAACACAACTTGAAATCTTGAACGCCCGCCAGATCCATAACCACTTTCCTGAAATACATGTAGTTTGAAAACATCAACAAAAGTTGAGCGAGTTCATGTGTTTTGTATGTGTGCGCAAACATCTTTGAAAACATTTGTAAGCATGTATGTATGTACATTGTAAACTGGTATGAAGCAACAAGGAAACATATCAATTAATGTGTAGCTAATACATTAATATACATAACATGGTGCAGGAAGGCTCAAACCTAGCAAATTTTGTCTCCGGCAATAAGACATAGTCACCACATGGTCCACTCGGTGGACGCATGGGTGGGGCTCGCTACACCCAAATAGATCTATCACTCATGTCCCTCGGTCTACTACGAGGATTAATGGTCTTAAGAGTGCGCCTACCCATTCACGTTATCTAACAGCATTTTTCCTTAGCTAACCATACCATTTGTAATTGTTTGTAAACATTTAGTAACATGTACTTCACCCCCGAAGTTATAAAACTGAAAACAGTTAAGAGAAAAGGGGGACATGAACTCACAGTTTTGCGTTCTTCGCATCCAATGTAACTCAAAGCTACTTCTAGTATACACGACTACCTACATGCGTACTATGGTCCATTAGACGGGTAGGTCGTGCCTTAACCTTGGTCTTAATTAGTGTCTTGAGTTACGTTAGTTTGTGTCATCAATGTTATTCCAAGTATATAATTATTTGTCAAAATAATAAATATTTTAACTTTATATTTATTACATTTTGGAATATTAGTTAAAATAATATACTTTAACTTGACACACTTATGTATTGTATATGTATATCCTTCCCAAGGATGAGTGTATTTGTATTCCTATTCTTATATTTGTATATTTTTGCCATGTATTGGCATCGTATTCCGGAGTGTATTTATACGTACGCGAATACGTATCCTTATTGTGTTTATTAAGTATTCTTACACTTAACTTTTCTGGAATATTATTTTTAATAAAAAATCATCAATATATATTTTCAAAATATACATCTTAAGGAATATTATTTAGAAAAATTATTTATAATTTTTCCTTTGGAAAAAAATATTTGTATTTCCATATAAGTCCCAAAAATAATATATTTTCAAGTCTAACTTGAAAATATATGTGAACTTATTTTTCTTCCACAAATAATATATTTCAAGTTTATTTAAGAGAATACATTTTCTCCAAAAATAACGTATTTGATGTTTGTTTGAGAAAATATATATTTTCTTCCAAAAATAATATATCTTCTAATAATTCCAAGAAAAAATATATATTTTTACTTGCCCAAAGATAATACATTCCCTTCTTGTCAAAAATATGAAATATTATGTAGTAATCATGAAAATCTCATTTTCATTCCCTTGATGTCCAAAATATTATTTACCAAAATATACACATGAATAATATTTCTGGAATATTTTGTGAGTTATATTCATTTGTTCGGTTTTACCGGTACTTTGGGTATTCTTTGTATATTTATTCCTTGGAATTTTGATAATATTTTGGATTGTAACTTATGGTATTTTGATGAGTTATATTATTTCATGTCCTAAAATAATATAACTAATACACAAAGTATTCAAATAATCACACACATGGTGACTTCTAAATATATATTCCCTAAATACATATTTAGTCACTTTTATTTCTAAAAACCAACCTCCAATATTTATAATTTTTGTAACAAAAATTATGGCAAAGTTTATGTAAAGATTTATGATTTGAAATACACTTGTAAATATTTGTTTAGAAATATTTTTCTAAGTGTTTAATTTTTAGAAAAATTTCACCATAGTTTCCCCTAAAAATGGAGGTTTCCATACCTTGAAGGTATATCATTTTCTTTTGTAAAATCAACACAATCAATCCACAACCAACATTAACCAATCTATTCCTACCGATATTGCCAAAAACAAGCATAATCTACTACTTCATGAACTTGAATATTTGTAAAAATTTGTAGTAACTTACTAGGGTATTTAGTGAGTCTTGTTACCCTTTGAAATGTGGTTAATTCTTTAAAAACATCATTTTTGAAGAAGATAGATCTTTACAACTTATGATCATATTTTCTAAAAATGTTTCTTCATGGATTTTTCTTGTTACACATATACTTCTACACTTTATTAACCACCAAAAATAAGGTTTGTTTATGTAAGAATCAACATCAAGTAAATCTTATATTTTTAGCTTGGTTTCTCGAGAAATCATCCATGAAATTTTAGATCTACATGACTAACAACTCACTTTGATCATTATTTTACTAGAAAACCACATATTCTTTCAAGTTCATGCTTCTCATGAGGATGATCCATTAACTTCTATCATGTTCATCCTCTCACCTTGCTAGATTATGTTTTTAATCATGATCTAGCAAGATCATATGATGATCAACATCAAATACATGTATGAACAATAATCATCAAGCATAACAACTCATAATCATCAAGATTTCTTCATATCTTAGCTTATGTTCAAGTTTCTTTATTGTGATTATTAGTGTTCTTCATAACAATCAACATGTAACATCTTTTAACCACTTAGATATGATGTAAAATAGCAAGATCAAGGTTCTTACCACTAGCACAAGGCTAGGGATGATCAAGAGAAGAAAACAAGTGGATAAAAGAAAATGAACAAGGTCCTTGAACTTCCGTAAGCTCCTAGCTTCTTTATGCACCTTCGATCACCCTTGTATATGCTTGGAATTGGATGAACTTGATTAAAAAATAGTGGGTGTGTGGGAGTGAGTTTCGGCCGAGAGTAGGAGAGGAGGTGGGGAAGGAGTGTGTGTGTTGTGAGTTTGTGAAAGAATGAGGAGCTTGGAACTCTTGGTTTCTCTTATAGCATGCCATCACCAATTATCTCATGTGTATTGTGTTTGGTAAAGTTAAAACAAGATCTATTATAATAATCAAACATAATCTTGAGTGGGCCATGCTTGTCTAGCCGATTATAGGTGGGGGTATGTAGGCTAGGTTGTAACTAGGAAGTTAGATTAAGGTTAGAATTCAAGTATTAGTTAGGGATTTAGTTACTAGATATTTATGTAGTGTGTGTTATGATGTTCGGGGATCATAACTAGCTTTGTAATGTTAAAATAGTGCTTCTAGTGAAAATTTGGTGTTTCGGGTAATGTCCGATTGTTAGGTTGGTTACCGGTTCGTTAAGGTACTAAACTTTACAGTTTAGTGTGCTTTATGTACCTTTTTATGACAGTTTTGATTCCCGACACTTAGGAAAGCATTCAGGACCATTTAACCATATTTCTGCATGATATTAGAGGGTTTAAATGCTGAATTTCCTGATTTTCTGCTGAATTTTGCAGTTTATGCGAGTTTTAGGAACTTTCCGGCACTTAAACTATCTCTAGGAAGGCAGTTTTGTGATCCTTACTTTCCTACACACTATACCAGTGTCATACTTTGTTTCTGGCTCATTCTGTGTCTCAACACAATGTCTGTCTATCTACTGAACTCTGTCAGCATTTTTCTAATTTGTCTGATAATTGTGCTAGCCGTGTTTCGTGCATCATTTGAATCAATAGAGTGTGCATACAATAATGGTTTGTCATTTGCAATATATGATGCACATGTATGTATATGGCAACAATCAGGAAGCAATTCAAATCATTAATTGTAATTCAACACAGTCATTAAGCACTAATTACTGTTTAGTAGTTGTACGGATGCATGCAAATTTGACAGTTGTCACATCATCTTCTTGATGTACTTGACGGATTAGTAAAATATAATTACATATCTACTCGAACTGCAGTTCGAGTAATAATTAAACCGTGCCAAGGTCATTCATAAATTCTCCCTCTAAAAGCTCGACAATTTCTCTCAATGATGCCTAGACATCATTACTGTAAATTGTGATTATAGTGAACTTTTAAAAGTAGAATGTTCATAGAACATAGCTAGTTTAATCAAACTTATATCCCTCTTTATGCGAATATCTCGAGTTGTACAACACTCATTTTAGCTATTTAGTCCATACGTATTTTGTCAATTTCATATAATACGTTCTTGAGGTTTTGACATCATTAATGCTTCTAGCATTATCAATCCAAGAAGGAATTTATTCCATCTTATCCAAATATGCATGTGCTTTCACTCTTTTGAAGTTTTGCTACATAAATTTGCTCATTTAACACATAGATATCTATATCATATGCAAAATGTCATGAACCCTTGCTTTTACCTCCAAAATCCATATTGTACCATGCTTGTACACTATTTATTGAGATATCTGAATCACCGGGTACAAGTTTTCTATGTATGTTTCTTGGTGCATAAGTATTACATCGTTAAGATATGTCAATTAACCTTTTAAGCACTCAATTGCTTTAGAAACTCATCAGGAGTTCCAATTATATCCAACATGTAAAAAATCATAACCTATTCGAAATCCGAATATGTATACAATGATCACATTGTTCTCGAGAACTTACTTTACATGACCTACATAATTTAATCCTTTGGGACTTTCATGTAAACTCTCAGTATCAAATGATACATAACATTCATAAGACGAATATCAATTCTCTCTTTATATTACCAGACTAATAAAATACTGGAAAGTCAATACATCCACCACTGGAGAAAACGTCTCCTCATAATCAATCATAGGTCTTTGCGAAAATTATTGCGCCACCAATTTTTCCTTATATCACTCAATTTTATTTTCACATACTTCTCATAAAAGACCCATTTATGTCCAATATATTTTACAACCTCAGTTGTATGTATTGTTGGTCCAGATACTTTCCATGTCATTAGAGAATTCATCTTTGCCTTATTTGCCTCTTTCCATTTTTGGCCAATCATTTCTTAATATTCATTCATAGGCAGATCTTAAATCTTGATCCTAATCATTTTAAGCGCTACATTATATACAAAAGTATAACGACGTTGATTTTTTTCGATTCCATACATATCTTAGACATGATACAACTTATCGAGATCTCTTTATTTTCAGGTACCTGAGGTTCTTCTTGAACCATCATGTCTATTGTCTCTTCAGGAGATCTTATTACTATAACATCGACTTGACCATCTTAATTACTTGCTCCAATTTGTTGAGGAATTTTATTATTGGAATCAACTAGTCTGCCACGCTTTAGGCGTGCAATAGACTCATTACAAAAATATGTGGTTGTCCTTGGGACACAAATATAACTAGAGCATAAGTAGTTGATTATGTGACTTACCTAGTCACTCTATTTAGGTCAGTGAACTTGTCTGGTAATTTGTTCTTTAATATTGGTAAATGAATTATAATTTGAACTTCTAGTTCATAGTTTATAGTCTGAGGATCAAGATGACATGATAATTCATTTCACTTTTCACTTTCCAACTGCTTGTTATCTCCCCCTAATGTTGGGAACATTCATTCATTAAAGTGAAAACCAATGGGCCATAAACGAATTTCTCACTAATGGCTTTAAGTATTTAATCATAAACGATTATTTATACCCAACATATTCTCAAACTTTTTAGAAGTCCCATCTTTGTGCAGTGTGGTGGATGAGTTTCAATATATGTTGCACAACCAAAATCTTTGATGAGACATCTTTGGTTCCTGACCAAAAAACCAATTGTATGGGGAGAACTATAACTTATTGGCTTGATGTGAATTGATGGTACTAAATATAAAATTACATGCACCTAAATGAACTTTTGCTCCTCTCATGATTATTGGCTTTGTAACCAATAGTAGACGTTTAGTGATCACAATAAAACTTATTCCAATGATTGTTAATAACTTGGGAATCAAATTCACTATTATCAAATAAATATACTAATCTGGATTAATATGCTTGTTATCACATTAGCTAAGCCACAATCACACAAGCTTCAGGTTGTGGATTTAATAACCATTTAGACGATGCATCGATTAAAAAAAAAACGAAATGGTATCATGTTGGGATATGCATATCCTTTAATCGATTCCAGAATATTTAGGTATACAGACCCTCGTTTATTTTTGCAAATATATAATTTCCCTTGAGAGCAAACATTACATGCTAATTATTATGTTGAAGAATCTTCTAGTTCTTCATTATGTTTCACATCATCATTGACTTGGTGTGGTCTAACCAGTCATGCCAATTAAGTAAATAATTATGATACATAAACTTATAGTTTACGATCGTATGTGTAGTAGTTGCATTATGCAAGAGAACGTGTTATCATTGCAAACTATTGTGTTATATAACCTTTATCCTTTTTCACATTTTGTTCTCGTATAATCACTACCATAATTTGCCACTTATAGTGGTTAATCTCATTATGACCATTATTACAATTCTGAACTTGGCTATCATATCATTCTGATATGGTCAATCTCATTATCAACTTGGCTATCATAACACTTCTGATGACCGATCTCATTATTATTATGATCGTCAATACAAATTTCTCAATTATGTCCATGATCACGATATTTTCAATGATTGTTGTATAATCACATTCAATTCAGGGAATGAAGTAGAACCAGAACAAGTCTTATAGCTTTTCATTCTTCATCGGAGGTTTTATGGATCATACATGTTTTAGTTGCACTCGTGTTTGTTTAATACACGACATAAAATATGAGAGAACCGTATCTTATTATTTCAAACATTCATGTTACACATGTTTCATATATTATGTTCTTGTATAATCACTTCCTTAGTGAGTCACTTCTTGTGGTTGATTTCAATATTAACATGGTTGATCTCACTATCAATATAGGATCATTACAGTTTTCCCATTTACCATGATCATGACCTTTATAACGATCATTGTATAATCACCACATGGTTAATCTCATTATTCACATGAGCATAATAACAAACTTTCATGGTGGCATCATTTTAATTTCCTTTGGGTCATGATCGTGACCTTTACACTGATCATCATCATATTCACTTTAAGCAATAGGATAGAATCTGAAAACATTCATGAATTCTCATTCTTTGTTCAGTCACATGAGTATGAAATCATTTTAAACTCATACTTTGTTAATGGTATCGCTACTTCATGAGCATATCTCAGGTGTGACAAATGAACATCTTTTATCCAGTTTTTCATTAAAGACAATCTTCTTTTCATATATTATAATTTGAGAAATCGTTACATGACCAAGTCATGTAGTATTATCGGTCTATAAATCTTATGACCTTTTATAAATTAATAATCAGATTCAGAGAGTATGACAATTCTGATGTCACATTTAAGCATATTTATACTTCTTTTTATGATAGCATATAAACCACAAATTTGGTTTTGTTGTTTTATTCAACAATATTTACATGATAGCATATAAAATCAAGGTATAATGTAGAGTCAATTTACATAATACACTACGTTATAACATATCGTAGTAGAAAACAAGTTATAGAAAAACTTTATAAAATAAGATATATATCTTTTCATCACTTGCAATAAAATGTATGTAATTTATGCATAAATATAACATGATATAGCCAATCATAGGTATATCATATATACACATATTTGTCACTATAGTTTAAAACATAAACAAATGTCACTATCAACTTTCTCGATCATATAATAACATATGAATCTTTATTACATGTAAATGAGCTTTCTTATACTAGTAAATTTTGTTGCTCAAGAAAATATAACAGGCATCTTGAGAATTTTAGTGTCATGTTAATTATCAAGTTTTATCATATCAACAATGGATGAGAAAAGAGGAAATAAAATTAAAACAATTAATGGTTTTCATACCAGATCAACAATTTTTTTCTTTTATCTCTTTCGCCAACGTTGATACGACATGGAGTCTTGTGTTGATACAATCCAACTTCAAAAGCAATTCGTGCTGATAACGTGCTGTGAAACAACGACCTACTAGCAATGTATAGAGAAGAATGAGAGAATGGAAGATGAATTTCTTATTGATGTAAAATATGGATCACATATGCCTCTATTTATATGCTTACAAGATAAGAGTTAAGTACATGAAGAGATGAGAGTTAAGTACATGGGGAGTCATAATATAATAATAAACACAAGCGGATAGTCACACAATAAATAAATATTAATTCATAACAAATTTAATTGTATTTGCATGTACGTGATTTAGGTGAAATTATCAAATTTAATTTTAGGGTCCATTTTTTCTATAAAATTGATCGTATGGAAAAGTTAGATTTAAACAATGATACCACTCCAATACAAAAACATAAGTATCCTTCACAGTTCACACGAGTTTAATCATCAAAGATGTATCTTTAAACCATCCCTTACCGAAGATGTATCTTTTTGTTCAACTGTTTTATTTTTTCGTTAGTCATTCTTGTGCGGATATAGTGACGTGTTTATGTGGCAAAACTTGAATAATCTAGACACGATAGATATCAAGAAATGTAGGTTTAAATCATTTTTGCGTTAAAATAGTAACAATCAAACTCTAAGTCACACCGCAAAAGTGAGGGTTTCAATTTGTTGGATGTCGATCCATAATAATCTAACAAAATACATGTCGTAGTTTACCATCGGCTGATTGATAGATTTTTATTGAGGAATACGGATGTAGAGAATTACTAACAACTATGCTACTGTCTGAATTGTAAAATAAAAACTCTTATGCATTGTAAGAACTTATAGATTTTTTCAAAAACAATATATTAAAAATAAAAATTAACTTTTCCAAAAAAAATAAATAATAATAAAATTTAAAAATAGTTTCTGTTGATTTACACTAGCGTAAGAAAACCATTATTGTGGGTGTAAATGCTAATGTCAGCAGCTTCTTACGGTTGTGTAAAAATGCTTAAAACAACGCTCAGAAACTTTTTTATAAGTGTGTTTGTAACATGTTCATCTATGTTTATGCAAAAACTGATCGCATAACTTGCACGAGAAGTAGAAATTCTTTAAGTTCTCACAACTCAGAGTGGCTTTCACTTGTTCTGATCTGTCATATATATATATATATAGGAGAAGGATCCGTTATGAACAACCTTTATTACGAGAACCACGAGAATCAGTGTGAACACAACCAAAAAACCTAAAAAACACATTTTTTTTTATTAAATCGCTACTTTTCATTAATAAAAAAATTAAATTTTTTTTTGATATTAAAAGTAGCGATTTTAATAAAATAAATTAAAAAAATTGTGTGTTTTTTAGATTTTTAAAGGTTTTTTTGAGGGTTTAGATTTATGCTTTAATTTTTAGCATTTAGCATTTAGCTTGGGGTTAGCTTTTTTTTTTTTTTTTTTTTGGGGGGGGGGGGGGGGGGTTTAGGTTTTTAGGGGGTTTAGCTTTTAGCATTTAGCTTGTGGGGGGGGGGGGTTAGGTAATTTTTTTTTAGGTTTTTTTTGTGGTGTAGTGGGTTTATTTTGTTTTGTTTAAATTGGTTCTCGCGGTTCACGTAATAAATGTGGTTCTCGCATGAACCCTACCATATATATGTAGTGTTGAAGTCTTTCTACAAAGTGTTTTTTTGTTTACAAAGTCTTTTTTTTTAAAAGAAATTTTCATTAACCAACACGGCAAACCTCAAACCGAGGCGGCACCAAACACAAACATAAACACAACTACATAATTACAAATTTACATCAATCAACCCACAAAACCCTCATCCTTTTCGCTCTACTATTTAACCATAAAAAACCTACGGACTTTATCTCACTAAGAATACTACCGACATTAACCTGCTTGTTATTAAACTTCGCATCATTCCTAGCTCTCCACAGGCTCCAACTCGCGATTCTAATGACGCCTTTAACCACCTCTTTTTCCCCCACTTAAACCACAAAAATCATGCACTTTCAAAAGATCTTTCACAGAGAACACAAGAAAATTAGGGATTGAGCACCATATACTAACTTGTTGCCACAACACCGCTGCAACATAACAAGCAGTAAAGACATGCTCCGCTGATTCCTCTTCATCGCCACATAAAATACACCTTGAATCAATCACCGGGATATTACGTTTAATTAAAGCCTCCATCGTAGCCAATTTGTTTAAAGCAAGCCTCCAAACAAAAACATTACATTTAATTGGAAGCCACTTACACCACTCCGGCACATCCAAAGATTCTTGAATCAGCCCCGTTATCGATAAACTTTTTAACTCCACCCAAAGTAAAGTCTTTGTCCGTAGCCCTATTCCAAACCCAAGAATCCCTGTCCCTATTTAGCACACAGCCAAGAAGCAAGCTGCACATGCTGATCAACTCATTTACTTCCACTTCCGAGGCCACCGGTCTTCGCCAACTCCATGAGAATCTCGGTCCGACGTTACCAGCCATCACCCTATCACACACTTTACATCTTTTATTCTCCTCCAAAGCAAATAATAGAGGGAACTTACTTCTTAACGTATCATTATCACACCACGGATCCAGCCAGAAATCCACGTCCTCGCCATTCCCGACTTTACCTTTAAAAAAATCCTAAGAGGAACCTCATCGACCTTAGTTCTCCCAAGTAAGCTAGCAATACTATTCCACACCCCTCCAAGCGACTTCAAAGACGGAAACATATCCCAGTTCAACCTTGAAAAATGAATAGCATCGATCACTTTAACCCACAAGTTGTTCTTATTGGTCTTAAACCGCCATCCCCATTTGGATAAGAGAGCCACATTGATGTTCTTAAGCTTGCTTAATCCCAACCCACCACGATCTTTTGATCTCGCCACCCGGTTCCAAGCCACCCAGTGGACCTTGCCTCTACCTTCAATACCACCCCAAAGAAATTTTCTAATCTTCGCTTCTAAATCATTAAGAACTTGCACCGGAGCCTTATAAAGAGAAAAATAGTAGTTAGGAAGACTTTCCAAAGCAGATTTAATTAGCATAATTCTACCCCCAATCGAAAACGTATTTGCGTTCCATTTAGACAATCTAGCATCAAAAATATCATAAATCGGCCTCCAATTCGCAACCTTATTCATGTTCGCACCAACCCACAACCCGAGGTATTTGAAAGGAAATTTATCAATTTAACACCATATATTCCCCGCCATCTCCGACAACTCCGAGTTACCCACTTCAATACCATACAAGCTAGACTTATCAAAATTGATCTTTAAACCCGAGCACAAGTGAAAAATCCGTAGCACACGAACCACATTTTCAACATTTTCATTAGACCACTCTCCTAATAATATAGCATCGTCTGCATATAAAAGATGAGAAACCATCGGACCGTCTCTAGGCGTTTGTATCCCTGATATATGTGACACCTGTGTCACTGTGACCATCAAACGAATAGCAAACCAATGAAATATTGTATTTCATACTTGGTATTGGTATAAATATGTGTATCTTTTGCACATATCAATTCTTGTTCGATTACAAGCTTTAAATCGCTTTCTGGAGAGTTATACGCAAACTGGTGCGTAAACGTAATCAGTTTAATGCGAAAAATACTCCGGAACATCAACATATGCTTAACATACTTTAAATAACCTTTACATAACTTATAAATAAGTTTTGAAGGCTTTGGTATGGCAAAATCAAGTTAATTCGCTTACAGGGACTAAATTTGAGAAACTGTGAAAGTATGCCAATTTGAACTGTAACAGACATTCTGGAACATTACCATAAGCTAAACATACCATAAATATCCTTTACATAGCTTAGAAATAGGCTTTGAGGGGTTCGGTGTGCTAAAATAAACTTTTGGGTCATTTAGGGACTAAAAGCGTCAAAAAGTGCACAAGTTTGCATTTTCGCGCATAACTTACATTCTGAATACATCCGGACATCCAAAAATTTATGTAATCATTAAAATATTTTATTTTAGTGATTGGCATGAGAAAAATCCATTCGTCGTGCAATTTGGACCGTTTTTGCGTCCGTTACGGCTTCCATCGTAATTAACCGAACAACGCAACCGTACGACCAAACGAACCGAAATCCGAGATACTTTTGAGCATGTTTTGAGTTCCCTATACTTTAACTTTATTTTAGAGCCTTGAAATGGGGTTAACGGGGCTTAAAAGTGCAAAAAAAAATCAAGTTTTACAAGTGCAATGACCATTTTTGAAATTTCTGACCAGATTCAATGAACCTAGTCCATTTTGAAGTGTTGATGGTTTTAACCCATGGTTTTGCAAAACCATGGGCTGGTATTCAATGAACCTAGTCCATTATTAGGGGCTCCCATGGTTTTAGAAAACCATGGGCACACATGTAAGGTCCAGATCAAAGCTCAGTTTTCGATGAACGATCTTAACGGTTCTTGAATTCCTATAAATACCCACCCTCACTTCCTCCCAAAGCACACTTGAATCTGATTTTGGCTCTCTAAGTTGATGTTTATGCTTCATACCTGAGAGTAAATCGGATCAAGAGATTGCGGGGACCTTCTGTAAGTATTCTTTCGTTCTTTTCATTTGTTTTTGTCGTTAAAGTCAAACTGCGTTTGACTTTCTGCTTTGACCAGTTTATGGTCAACACGAAGTTCGTTTGAACTTCATAACGTGAGCATAATCACGATGGTTATAGTCCCTAGTGACTATACCTACTGATTACCACGTTATCTAGGCTCAGTGACGAGTCGTAGTTTCGGCCAAAATGCATAATATTGCGTATTTTGTAACCAAACTACTATTGGGTATCAAAACCGTTTGTTTTGATACCAAACCTGTTTTTTAACTTAGTTAAGCATGTTTTAACATGCTTAGCTCGTCACTTTTAGTTTAGTGCTTATTTAGGGTCGTAAGGTAAGCGATCTAAACAATCGCTTATACTTTCGAACCCGACCCATTTGGTCGATCTTTAGGATCCGACCAAATACATTAGGTGACCATAGTTATATAGGGAATAACCTTCCGAGGTTATACCTTATGGTCACGACGTTTAGTTAGTTGTATGATAGGTAGTTTATATGCCTTAGGTAAATTACCAAAGTGCCCTTTTTACGCCAAAATTCATATTAAGCATATGTAACATAACATTTAACATCTAAACTGATTTGGCAACAATATTAGACATGTTAAGGCATATTTTACTTGTCATAGGACTAGTTAAGCGGTCCGAACGCGTTTTACGTGAACGACGTGTTAAAGTAGCATAAGCTACCTAAACGGGTCGTAATGGGTCGTAAGCACTTAGGTTAGGTTTCATTTTAGTATGTAGGCTTTGTTAAACCATATTACATGAGTTCCCACACTCATTTGGTTTACGAACCCTCATTCTATCCGATCCTCCGATTTAGGTCCGGTTTATTAACATAGTTACCTATATTAGGTGCCGTTTGATTTCCGTGATCTCTAGCATTGTTTGGTTGTTACGCAAGGACTTCTAGGCAATCTCAAGTGAATACATAGACCCCTCTTTTATTGTTTTCAAACTGTTTTGGGGTGAAACACATGTGCCTACTTGTTACTTTCGTGCTTTCCATGTTTTCACATCATATACTTGCTATGTTCATTAGTACATATATAGTACATGATTTACATTACATTAGTTGCATATGTTTACTAAACATATGGACACATTGATTTACATTACCTTGTTTTGCTATGTATGTTTACTCAGCATGCTAGCACATTGTTTTTACATTACATTTTGTTGCATATGCTCATCCAGCATATGAACACATTATATTACATTTTGAACCGTTGTAACCATTTGACTATGTGAACCGTTATAACCATTTGATTATGTGAACCGTTTGTAACTGCTGAACCGTGTGAACCGTATTTGACCATACATAAACATTTCTACAATTGTTAAACATTACATTTTGGTGGTTGTTTGGGTAAGTGATTTAAGTAACGAGGTGACGTGTAATACGATAAAAACATGGTGGATACGCAGCTGGTACTTCCTATGTATAAGTGCTTTTATGGTATTACATATCGTAGTGTTATTTAAACCATTTCAGTTTAGACATATTACATATACAATACAATCTTCACATAAACATCGTTTTACTAATAACTTAACTTATACAAACTCATTTTACATGATTATTTACTTAACCATACATTATTCCTTTATACATATATATCATTTGGTTTATTTATCACTTTTCAAATGATTTATGAAAGGAACCACTCAACAAGATTCATGGCTACTTTTATTAAACAGTTTCTTTAAACGCAAGTCATGAATCCTATTTTCACAAAACCTATGTATCTCACAGGCATTTTTATGCTGACGTACCTATTTTCACATGTGTTTTCAGGAGCTGTTGCATAGGATGTTCGAGACACACTTAGGCGGACCTGTGCCTTAGTGACTTAAAACAAAGCAAGAACTAGTTGATTTATGTTATATACTCTTTGTTTCTTGTTTAAGACAATGTAACTCTCTTGTTTGATAAATAAAACGTAACTTTAATATCCATGGTTGTGAAACAATTAATTCTGTTACAACACTCCCCGACGTTTCCGCCACATTTTGTTGTTTTACGTGGTCGGGGTGTGACAATATCACCCCTGAATTTTTGGTTTATCAATCATCACTGAAAGCGCCTCCATAACTAAAATAAACAAAAAGGGAGAGATGGGATCACCCTGTCTGATGCCTTTCGAACACTGGAATTCGAAAGTTGGCGAACCATTCAGCAACACAGACGATTTCGCCGACTGAATAATACCTCTAATCCACGAGCACCGTTTTTTCAGAAATCCCATATGCCCCATAACCAAGATTAAAAAAATCCAATTTACATTATCATACGCGTTCTCAAAATCGATTTTAAGGAAAAACGCCTTCTTTTTCCTCTTTTTGCACCAATTATATAACTCGTTAACCATTAAAGGGCCGTCAAGAATGTAATTACCTTTCAAGAAAGCCGATTGAGACTCAGACACCACCGTTCCAATAACACGTTTCAACCGATTCGCAAGGACCTTCGACACCAACTTACTAATCACCCCGATCAAGCTAATCGGCCTATAATTATTTAGATCAACAGGATCCTTAATTTTAGGAATCAAAGTAATAAACGACGAGCTACATCCCACATTAAAAACCCCGTTCTCGTGGAAACTATCCATAACCTCCTTAAAATCATTTTGAAACAAATGCCAAAAAGTTTTCATAAACTTTATGTTAAATCCATCCGGACCGGGGGCCTTGTCGTCACCACACTCCTTCAAAGCTTCCTTAATTTCAACTAAAGAAAATGATTCCACTAACCACACTTTGTCTTCCTCTTTTAACTGGCAAAAACCATCTCCCGTCACCAAAGGCCTTACTGGATGTTCTTCAGTAAATCGCCTCCGAAAAAAAGATAATACTTCTCTCTTTAAATACGTCGGCTTAGTAACCCAATTACCTTCTATAAACAATCCTTGAATTTGATTTTTAGCTTTTCTGAAATTAACGTACATATGAAAGAATTTGGAGTTCTCATCCCCATCCAACGCCCACTTCGTTCTAGACCTTTGTTTCAAATCTAAACCTTTTTTCCTCTCGATATCCATAATGGATTTTTTATTTTCCGCCAACGACCACTCTTCGTCCTCTGTCAGACTCATACTTTCCATCAACCCTTCAAGAATTTCAATTTCGCTCAACGCCCGATTAACTTCCTCCCTTTCTTTCACCACCATCTGATCTCTCCACTCTTTAATCCTTCATTTGCGATGGCATCTTCCACCAACCTGCTATGATTTCCTAGCTCCACTCCCATCAGATTAGCGATTCTGACTGTAGCATTGACTTCCTCCTGGCAACTATTCATCCTCGATCTTGAACTTGATGGCAATAAATCCTCCACTGGCTTCTACAACGACTCACTCCGAGAAGCTACGCCAGCACCTGGATCCTCCTCCAAACCCCTTTTTTCAGATCGATAGAAGTTTCACAAAAATATTTCCTTGAGGAGTTCCCACTGTTGTCCTCCCTATCATCACTGTAGTCTCCAACAATTGGGTTTTGGCCCAATGTAAAAACACCAAAATCCTCATCGGTCAAATTAGCTCTAAGTCTCTACCTGGGCCAGGCCTCACCTTCTGGGCTAATAACAACAGGTTTTTTTTTATGATTATCCTTAAATAAATTAAAGGGCTTCTTTTTAAAAGTCTTAGCAGGCTTATCGATAACCCCACTGTCGCCACCTTGTCCCCTAGAAAGTTGGGATGTGACATCCTCAGCAATTAATTCCTCCTCATTATTAACCACCTTCTCGAAAACCGAGTCCCCATGCATCCCTCCGTTATCATCCGCCTTTTCGTTATCCTGATCTTTCGTATCCTCCGACGATATCATGTCATCGGCCCCCTCACCTTCTCCGGTAACCAGTTCTGGCCACTCCTCGTCGAACAAACAATCCGGGACCCAATCATCTAGCTCTTCCATCACCCAAACTCTAAATCTTTTATTCTTCCACCTTAGGGTAACCGAGTCAGCGATTCTTGCACATTTGGCGAGAGTTGCGACCCTTTCACAACTTTTCCGAACAATGAGGCAATATTGTCAAACACCTTATTTTCGGCCAAATTCAGAGTCATGCCGTGAAACTTTAACCAGGCAATCCTTTCGTACGCCATGCTCTGACCCGACCAAAGGTCTAGCGATTCAAACCACTCCTTCCAAATACTGAAGTTTAATAGAAACTTCGACGCCTCAATCTCGTCTTCAAACGCAATTAATAAATTAAAGCCCCCCAGATAATATAGCTTAAACCCACGAACACCCGCCGCCCTAAGGTTATCCTTCAGCCTAATCAGAGAGCCGAAGTCTTTAGCCCTGCCGACCACCGATCTTCCTTGTAAGTCGAAAAACACACTTGTTTCCTCGTGAACAATAACCTCCTTTTCAGTTTCCACCACATCCTCCTCTCTCCTCTTAGTATCCACGTTGTTATTCATATGCACAGAACTGTAGGAACATCCATTTCTCAAAAACGCATCTTTCCGAAACAAATTTGCCTCTTCATCCTTCTGAATCCCAGGCTTGCCGGTGCCTAAAGGAACCCGTCTCTCCTCCGTCACCCCGTTTTCCTTCGCAAACCTCGCACAATTGATCTTAAGCTTGCAACCCCCAAGCTTGATACCCTGCAGCCCCCTTTCCATCTCTTTCCAGTCGTGGACTCCTTTAAAGCTAACGAAAGCAAATTTGAGACCCTCTTTACTTTTCTTCCTCGCGATATAAGAGCCTGCTATTTCACCATACTTACTTAGAATGGAGGCCAAATCCCACGGTCTGCAACCGTCTGGGATATTGGTCACATAAAACTTAGTGACTCTAGCCTCCATAACCGAAAGACCAAAAGAAGAAGACAAACCGACCAACACCGACAATCCCAAGCAGCGAATGGACAGATCCGAAAAACTAATTAGGAAGAAAGGTTATATCTAGATCCGCTACCAATAAGCGAGTCGATTAAACCTCGCTCACTAATCCGTTCCCTTCATCATCGTCGAGCTAACCCAGGTTCCGGCGGGTCTAGAAAGAAAAGAGAGAATTTGATAAGTTATATTAATGGTTGAGCTTAAATGAGTGACATTATTGTAATACATGTGTTATAATTATTGACTAATTTATTGGATTAAAGACATAAAGGTAAATTCAGCGTGTCTTAATTTGAAGAAACCCACATGCAAGTTCCTCTCGTCTTTTTTAAACGTTAATAACTTTTTTATAAGTAATTTGTTTTTAAAAAAGTTACATCATTACCGTTTTTTATCTTTAATATGGCTATTGCTATATATAGGAGAAGGATTCGTTAGGAACCACTCTTTATTGCGAGAACCGTGAGAACCAGTGTGAACACAACCAAAAATACATAAAAAATCTAAAAAGCACACAATTTTTTTTAATAATTTTTTGATAAAAATCGCTAGTTTTAGCTAATAATTTTTTAAAAAAAGTTAAATTTCTTTTGATACTAAAAGTAATGATTTTTATTAAAAAGAATTTTGTGTGTGTTTTAAATTTAAAATTTTTGCTTCATTGTAGTAAACATTGATCCTCTCCAACTGTAGATCGGTGTCGCCTTGGTGCCTGCCGGTGGAATCGATGCCGTGTTCGGTGCAAATAACCTCCCAGAACTTGCCACCGATCTGGTTGCCGCATTGGCCTCCTTGAATGTGAAGAATCTCACGCATGTTTTTTTGTTAGGGTTTGAGTGAGAGTGAAAAAGTAAAGTTGGTGGTGGGGCGAGGTGAGCGAGTTTTGTTGTGGACTGGAGGTGTTTCGTGGTGGAGGTATGGTGGTGGCAGGTGTTTTGTGGTGATGGTGCTTGTTTGAGAAGATAGAGAGAGGACTTGGGTACAGAGAGAGATATATCGGAGAAAAAGAAGTGGGGGTGGAACCCACATAGATATTTGTTTTAATTAAGGTATTTTCTATTTGTTGTTTTTTTAATAAGTAATGGTAATTTGATAATTTAATACAAACTTAACTAGATAACTTAACTTAGGTTAGTGATAAGGACCACATAGATGCAAAAATTACAAACATTGGGACCAAGTGTTTAATTATTAAACCACTGGAATAAAGTCTACAATATTTACAACAACATGAACCAACCAGACATTTAACTCTATTAGACCATGGGGTATGGTGAGGATAGTCCCCAAAGGGACTATCCGTCACATAGGCGCCACATAAGCATAAGTGGAGGACCATCCCCTTGGGGACTATCCAAGGGTGTGGTGGATGGTCCTTCCCCATTTTGTTATTATTATTTTTTTGCCATATTAATTAAAACAAAGTAAATAAAAATAAAAAAGTTACATTTAAATAAAAACCTAAAGTTACATTTAAATAAAAATCCTAAAGCTACATTAAAAAAACCTAAAGTAACATTAAAAAAAACCCAAAGTTACATTAAAAAAAGCCTAAAGTTACAAAAAAATAAATAAAAAAACTACGCATTGTTTTCTCCGAGACTCCAAATGTGATCGATCAAGTCCGATTGAAGATTGGCATGTGTGAAATCGTTATGTAACGAGAACCTGTTTAAATCTTGTTGTTCTCCGCTAACCAGAACATTATTCTGCTCCACCGCATTCTCGTCATACTCACAAATTGCATGTCCTTCGTCTTCGAGGATCATGTTATGCAGCAGAATACAAGCATACATACAGTATCGCAACGTTTTGGGTGTAAAAGCGCGTGTTGGGTTATCAATAATATGTCATATTTGTTGGAGAACCCCAAAACACCGTTCAATATCTTTTCTAGCCGCTTCTTGAAACTTGGCAAATTTCTTTCTTTTTTCATCTAGAGGATGCCTGACTCTTTTAACAATTGTAGAGTATTGTGGGTATATTCCATCGGCAAGATAATACCCGCGTCTGTACTCCACTCCCGAAACCGTAAACCTCGTATCAGGACCGATCCCTTTTATAACATCGTCAAAAACCTCAGAATTTTGTAGAACGTTGATGTCGTTATTCGAACCAGGAATCCCAAAGAAAGCATGCCAAATCCATAGGTCTTGAGATGCAACAGCTTCTAGAATTATTGTTGGATGTCCCTGATCGCCTCGCGTATACATTCCTTGCCAAGCGGTAGGACAATTCCGCCATGGCCAATGCATGCAATCAATGCTCCCGAGCATGCCTGGAAAACCGTGCCTTGCTTTGTGACACCTGGGTCACTGTGACCATCAAACAAATACCAAACCAATGAAATATTGTATTTCATACTTGGGATTTGTATAAATATGTGTATCATTTGCACATATCAATTTTTGTTCAATTCCAAATTCTAAATCGCTTTCTGGAAGGTTATACGCGCACCGATGTGTAAATATAACCAGTTTAATGCAACAAACACTCTGGAATAGTGACATAAGCTTAACATACCTTAAATAACCCTTACATAACTTAGAAATAAGTTTTGGAAGGTTTGGTATGCCGAAATCAAGTCTATTCGCTTACAGGGACTAAATTTGACAAACTGCGAAAGTATACCAATTTGAACTGTAACAGACATTCTGGAACATGACCATAAGTTAAACATACCACAAATATCCTTTACATAGCTTAGAAATAGGATTTGAGGGGTTCGGTATGCTAAAATAAACTTTTGGTTCATTCAGGGACTAAAAGCATCAAAAAGTGCACAAGTTTGCACTTTCGCGCATATCTTACGTTCTGAATACATCCGGACATCCAAAAATTTATGTAAGCACTAAAATATTTTATTTTAGTGTTTGGTATAAGAAAAATCCATTCGTCGCGTCATTTGGATCGTTTTTCGCGCTTATGCGCATTCCGTCGTAATTAAGCGATCATCGCGATCGTACGACCAAACGAACCAACATCCGGCATATTTTTGAGCATGTTTCATGTCCACAATGTTTAGGAATCATTTTAGGGCCTTAAAGTTGGCTTTACGGGCCTTAGAAGTGTCGGAAATGGCCTTAAACACCAACAGGGACCTAAACTGTCAATTCGGCAAAGTTGGTTCTGATCTGACAAGGCCAGGCGGCCCGCGTAAGTTTAGTGACTCCCTTTACGTGGCCCGCGTCAGGCTCCCAGATCAGATAAGATCAGTTAATCAGCAGATTACAGCTGTTAAACTCCCATCCACACACTCACACTTGCCCTTTCAGCTCATGAGGGGCCATTTTTAGTTACCATAACTTTCCAACAAGTGTACGCCTTAGATTCGATCATGGTTTCTAAGAAACGATCCTAACGGTTCGGGAAATACTATAAATACCGACATCCCCCAACTTCAAAACCCACTAGAATCTGATTTGAGAACCTCTAAGTTGAAACCTTTGTTTCATACCTGAGCTACTTGAATCAAGATTAGCATTCGGGGACCCTTCGTAAGTATTCCTTCGTTCGTTTATTGCTTTTCGAGTCCGAAAGTCAAACTTTGTTTGACTTTCTGCGTTGACCAGTTTATGGTCAATGCGAAGTTCGTTGGAACTTCGCAACGTGATTGTAATCACGATGGTTATAGTCCTTTGTGACTATGCCTACTGATTACCACGTTGTCTAAGGTCGTAAGGGTAAGCGATCTGATAAATCGCTTATACCTTCGAACCCGACCCATTTGGTCGATCATTAGGATCCGACCAAATACATTAGGTGACCATAGTAGGTAGGGAATAACCTTCCGAGGTTATACCTTATGGTCACTTCGTTAAGTAGTTGTATGATAGGTAGTTTATATGCCTTAGGTAAATTACCAAAATACCCTTTTCATGTGTAATTGGTAATTAAGCATATGTAACCTAAACTTTAGTCACTTAACTGATTTTGTAACATAATTAAACATGTTAAGGCATATTCTACTTGTCATAGGACTAGTTAGGCGGTCCGAACGCGTTTCACGAGAACGACGCGTTAAAGTAGCATAAGCTACCTAAACGGGTCGTAATGGGTCGTAAGCACTTATGTTAGGTTTCATTTAGTATGTAGGCTTTGTTAAACCATATTACACGAGTCTCCATACTCGTTTGGTTTACGAACCCTCGTTCTATCTAAATCCTCCGATCTAGGTCCGGTTTATTAACATAGTTACCTATATTAGGTGCCGTTTGATTCCGAGACCTCTAGCATTGCTTGGTGGTTATCCTAGGACTTCTGAGCAATCTCAAGTGAGTACATAGACCCCTCTTTTACTGTTTTCCAAACTGTTTTGGGGTGAAACACATGTGCCTACTTGTTACTTTCATGCTTTCCTGTTTTCACATCATATACTTGCTATGTTAATTAGTACATTTATAGTACATGATTTCATTGTGTTTTATGCTATGTATGCCCATTGTATGCGTACTTAGTACATTATTTTACATTACATTTTATGCTATGTATCCCCATTGTGTGCGTACTTAGTACATTATTTTACATTACATTTTATGCTATGTATGCCCATTGTGTGCGTACTTAGTACATTACTTTACATTACATTTTATGCTATGTATGCCCATTGTGTGCGTACTTAGTACATTATTTTACATTACATTCTATGCTATGTATGCCCATTGTGTGCATACTTAGTACATTTATTATTCATCACATGCTTACATTTTGATATGATATTTGGTTTGTTTTGATGGATCAATATACATTCATTAACACCGATCACGCCGTTCGTTAGTAGGTAGTGGTACCATAGGAATTGACAACTCCCGTTCCTGAAATCCTGGGTTTGTTTGGATTGGAAGGAATGACCGAATTCGATACACATAACTTAGATAAACCTTTAATTTGTTTAAGGGTTTATCGCCACAGTCTCAAGGCTTGGATGTATGCATTCTCACAATACCGCATAGATGTTTATATCAGTATAGCATGCATTTGTTCCACAAAACATAGCTTTGATTTAAACCATGTTTTACTTCAATACTTTGTTTTTGTGCATATGGTCTAGTTGATATATTTCACTAGCCATACATATCATTTTGGTTACACATTACATGATTTACATTTGACACATGAACATTATTGACATCGGTTATACATTACATGACTTACATCTTGACATAAATATTTTGACATATTATTCAATACGTTTGGCAATTGGTTTAAACATAGACATCTTACATTTCTAGTTTGGTTTGAGTAAGTGATTTAAGTAACGAGGCGTGTGTGATATGATACAAGCATGGTGGATACGCCGCTGGTACTTCCTATATATAAGTGATTGTATGGTATTACATATCGTAGCGTTATTTGAATCATTTCAATTTGGACATATAACATTTTATACAAATAACATACTTTTCACAATACATTGTTTTACAAACAACTTAATTTATACAAACTCATTTCCCATGGTTATTCACTTAACCATGTATTATTCTTTTATACATATATATCATTTGGTTTATTTATCACTTTTCAAATGATTTACAAGACAAAGCAAATTACAAGGTTCATGACTAAACATTTTCTTAAACATAAGTCATGAATTCTATTTTCACAAAACCTATGTATCTCACAGGCATTTTTATGCTGACGTACCTATTTTCACATGTGTTTCAGGATTTGATGCATAGGATTTATCAAGATACACTTAGGCGTACTTGGGCCTTAGCGACAATAAAAGATGCAAGACTAGTTATTTATGTTCTGTTTATCTGTTTGTCAAGACATTGTAACTCTTTTATTCAATAAAACAATATTTCAATTTCCATGTGTTATGAAACAATGATTCTGTTACTACACTCCCCGGCGTTCTCCGCCACGTTTTGTTGTTTTGCGTGGTCGGGGTGTGACAGAAAAGTTGGTATCAGAGCTCATGGTTATAGGGAATTAGGTTATTAGTAATGCTTTGACCTATTCTATAACCTTCCTAGGACCCTAACGCGAGTTTACTTGCATTTAGTCATAAAACAATACTGTCACCTATCCTTAGGCGACAACCACAACAAGAACATAAATTTCAAAACCGCTTTGAAAACTAATCATCTGTTCTAGGATGATTGATTACTAGGTTTTGAACCCTCTATTGTAAGGTTTTGAACCCTTTATTGTAAGGTTTTGAACCCTCTGTTATAAGGTTTTGAACCCTCTAAGTTTTCAAATCTCGTCCAAGTTTGGGTCGTATAATGTGAACACGTGCAAACTGGAAGAGTGAATGCCTGTACCCTGAGTTTTCTGTCGAAGGCTAGAGTGTTCGTACAAATCCGCAGTATCGGACCAGTCACTCTTACCTGGGAACTCTTGGGGTGAGTGTTCACTTATAGGCGAGCATGTCTTCAGTGATACATTAATATAACCCGTTTACTTTGATTTGTCACCGTCTCATTTGTTTGCCTTAGGTAACAAACAAATGATCGCAATTTTTATGCATTGCCATCCTGTTTTGATTGTCTGATAACCTTTCACTTGTTTCTTCCTATGTCTTTCATTTTCTTCTAGAATGTCTCTTCCTCTCAGCAACGGTCAAATGTCCGAGCAAACGGCCAAATTTGCCCAGCAAATAGGCGAAGTGATTCTGAAGACTGTGGAATTAGGCATTGCCATGTCTCGTCTCCACAATGAAGCCACTCAAGAGTCACCGAAGGAAGCAGAAGTCAAGCCAGCACCACCAGCCAAGAAACCAACCGGGGAATCAAAGACCATGGATGAACGATCCCCTAAGAAGTCAAAGAAGCGAAAGGCTTCTCAGAACTTCGCCATGGTCGCTCACAATGGTCAAGCCATCCCCAACCAACCAGCTCAACCCCCTGCTAGGAAGCCATACAATGGAACTGCACCCTTGTGCAACCAATGTAACCTTCATCATCATGCTAGTGTGAAGTGTCGCGAATGCCAAATTTGTGGACTTAAAGGTCATACAGCAAAAGTTTGCCGAGCAGCAGTAGTACCAAATCAAACAGGACCCATCCGCGTGGCAACACCACCTGCTAAGAAGCAATACAAGGGAACGGCACCAATATGCGACAAATGTAATGGGCATCACCAAGCTCACTTACAGTGTCGTCTTTGTGTATCATGTGGGCGAATTGGTCACCTGGCAAGTGCTTGTCGATGTAACCTGAACCAAGGTGGTCCAAATCAACCACAAGCCAATCCTGCTCAAGCTCGCTTTCAGCCTGGATCGTGCTACAACTGTGGCAAGATGGGTCATTTCATGAATAAATGCCCGAAGCTTGCTAAGGCAAATCCAACCCACGGATGAGCAGTTGGCTGATTAGAAGATGTTGTTGTCTTATGCTTTTGTTTCTTCTATTTTCTGTAATGAGAAACAATCTGTTTTGATTATAAATAAATTGTTGTTCACAATTCTGATATACAAGTGTAGTTACATGAGTAAATGGAAATTCTCTATGATACCTGTATTAAGGAACTATGTTCCTTACAAACTACTCTTGTGATTCTCTCTTTCAAATGATCGCTCTTGATTCCCTCGAAAATTTTAAGTACTCGTTTCACTCTAAGAAACAAAGTACAGAAAATAAAGTGACATTATGAGAAATCATGCTTCTGCACATCTGTGCCTTTGAATCCTTGGTTGGATAACTAAGGGTATTTTCAAATCTCATACCCATTACGTTTTGATTTTTCAACATACACAGTACAAGTATTTCAAAAACAATCCTCATGACCTCAAAACATTTCATATAGTTGAAAACAATTTTTTTAAAAAATGCATTGTCTATGTTATTTCAAAAACATTGGCTATGCTTTCAAAAGCAACCTTCATAATTTCAAAATGTTTCATATAGTCTGAAAACAATATTAACACAGTACATTTTCTTATCAAGTGCATGATTTCGAAAAGCATCATTCATGTTTTCAAAAACCTTATACAAAATTTCAAAATTCATCTCGCATAATTTTAAAACATTTTTATAAATATACTTACCTAGTACACCTACTTTATGATTTCAAATGTATTATATATAAGGTTTCAAAAGCATTGAACACATTTTTTTTAAGAACCCCATGCATAGTTTTCAAAAATATTTTCTTCATACATTGACTTAACTTTCAAATTTCTCTTTATATGTCGCCTTGACATATCTAGCATCTCAACTCCATAAGCATTTTTACTTCATGTTTTGACTTAAGCACATCCAGTGCAAGATTTCAAAACATCTTCAACTTCTAAAATCCATATGGGATTTTTTTTTATCTTCACATTTAGACCCTTGTGGATGATTAACATTCAAATCAGAGTCCTTAATTGGATTCCTTATGTACCTAAATTTGAACATTTCGGTTCCTTATAATCGAAATCGAATTTTTCTTTTAAAAATCTTTCTATCTTTATAGTTAGATTCTTGATAATGTTTAAAGTACCAAATGAAATCCACGAGATGGATTCCTAGTGTGCTTTAAATACATGTGCTCTGTTAGCAGAACAAATTTCTAGTTAAACAATTATGTGATTATGTGTTTATATATTTTGTGTTTTCTTTTATGCATTTTTGTGTTTTTGTATACTCTGGATATTCGTTATCCAAATCCTCGCAGAATCTTTCATATCTTCATATGAGGGATTCGTAGCAGGATATTCAAAAGGTACTACCTTAAATCCTTAATGGGCTTCTATGTAATAGTTAAGACCCTTGGATTATATAGTACCGCTCCATGATTCATAAGAGACCCTTTTAGTGGTCTAGTCAAAAAGATTGATTCACAATTTGGTTAAAGAACGACATCTAGTGATGTAGCTGAACAGACTCCTTGATAGTCTATTTAGATCATTTATTGATTTAATTAAAAAAGGAGCCTATGGTGGTCTAGTCACACTCATCACAGGATTGTTCATTTGGTTTTACCCTACACATTATAAAATAGACTGTGTGAACTATGCAAGGAATTGTCTAATTATGGACGCGTACATAATTATGAAATTTAGTGCACAGAAACCCAGTAAGAATTATTATGTGTAAGAACCGATAGCGACAACAATAACAAAATGAGAACGATGTAATGGAGGTACGGTGGACGCACCAATGACGCTTCATATACTTGTATATAAGTATCCCTCTTACATTGCAATCATGATGTTATTAAAGTTACTAGAAGTTCAGAACCCTAACCAATGTTGCTCGATCTTTTCAACTTCATGTTTCAAGCTCTCACAAGTTTCCTCTAAATAAATTTCGGGACGAAATTTCCTAAAGTAGGGGAGACTGTGACACCTGGGTCACTGCGACCATCAAAAAAATACCAAACCAATGAAATATTTCATTTCATACTTGGGATTTGTATAAATATGTGTATCATTTGCACATATCAATTTTTGTTCAATTCCAAACTCTAAATCACTTTCTGGAAGGTTATATGCGCACCGATGTGTAAATATAACCAGTTTAATGCAACAAACACTCTGGAATAGTGACATAAGCTTAACATACCTTAAATAATCCTTACATAACTTAGAAATAAGTTTTGGAAGGTTTGGTATGCCGAAATCAAGTCTATTCGCTTACAGGGACTAAATTTGACAAACTGCGAAAGTATGCCAATTTGAACTGTAACAGACATTCTGGAACATGACCATAAGTTAAACATACCACAAATATCCTTTACATAGCTTAGAAATAGGATTTGAGGGGTTCGGTATGCTAAAATAAACTTTTGGGTCATTCAGGGACTAAAAGCGTCAAAAAGTGCACAAGTTTGCACTTTCGCGCATATCTTACGTTCTGAATACATCCGGACATCCAAAAATTTATGTAAGCACTAAAATATTTTATTTTAGTGTTTGGCATAAGAAAAATCCATTCGTCGCGTCATTTGGATCGTTTTTCGCGCTTATGCGCATTCCGTCGTAATTAAGCGATCATCGCGATCGTACGACCAAACGAACCAACATCCGGCATATTTTTTAGCATTTTTCATGTCCACAATGTTTAGGCATCATTTTAGGGCCTTAAAGTTGGCTTTACGGGCCTTAGAAGTGTCGGAAATGGCCTTAAACACCAACAGGGACCTAAACTGTCAATTCGGCAAAGTTGGTTCAGATCAGACAAGGCCAGGCAGCCCGCGTAAGTTTAGTGACTCCCTTTACGCGGCCCGTGTCAGGCTCCCAGATCAGATAAGATCAATTAATCAGCAGATTACAGCTGTTAAACTCCCATCCACACACTCACACTTGCCCTTTCAGCTCATGAGGGGCCATTTTTAGTTACCACAACTTTCCAACAAGTGTACGCCTTGGATTCGATCACAGTTTCCAAGAAACGATCCTAACGGTTCGGGAAATCCTATAAATACCCACATCCCCCAACTTCAAAACCCACTAGAATCTGATTTGAGAAGCTCTAAGTTGAAACCTTTGTTTCATACCTGAGCTACTTGAATCAAGATTAGCATTCGGGGACCCTTCGTAAGTATTCCTTCGTTCTTTTATTGCTTTTCGAGTCCGAAAGTCAAACAAAGTTTGACTTTCTGCGTTGACCAGTTTATGGTCAATGCGAAGTTCGTTGGAACTTCGCAACGTGATTGTAATCACGATGGTTATAGTCCTTTGTGACTATGCCTACTGATTACCACGTTGTCTAGGGTCGTAAGGGTAAGCGATCTGATAAATCGCTTATACCTTCGAACCCGACCCATTTGGTCGATCATTAGGATCCGACCAAATACATTAGGTGACCATAGTAGGTAGGGAATAACCTTCCGAGGTTATACCTTATGGTCGCTTCGTTAAGTAGTTGTATGATAGGTAGTTTATATGCCTTAGGTAAATTACCAAAATACCCTTTTCATGTGTAATTGGTAATTAAGCATATGTAACCTAAACTTTCGTTACTTAACTGATTTTGTAACATAATTAAACATGTTAAGGCATATTCTACTTGTCATAGGACTAGTTAGGCGGTCCGAACGCGTTTCACGCGAACGACGCGTTAAAGTAGCATAAGCTACCTAAACGGGTCGTAAGCACTTATGTTAGGTTTCATTTAGTATGTAGGCTTTGTTAAACCATATTACACGAGTCTCCATACTCGTTTGGTTTACGAACCCTCGTTCTATCTAAATCCTCCGATCTAGGTCCGGTTTATTAACATAGTTACCTATATTAGGTGCCGTTTGATTCCGAGACCTCTAGCATTGCTTGGTGGTTATCCTAGGACTTCTGAGCAATCTCAAGTGAGTACATAGACCCCTCTTTTACTGTTTTCCAAACTGTTTTGGGGTGAAACACATGTACCTACTTGTTACTTTCATGCTTTCCTGTTTTCACATCATATACTTGCTATGTTAATTAGTACATTTATAGTACATGATTTCATTGTGTTTTATGCTATGTATGCCCATTGTGTGCGTACTTAGTACATTATTTTACATTACATTTTATGCTACGTATGCCCATTGTGTGCGTACTTAGTACATTATTTTACATTACATTTTATGCTATGTATGCCCATTGTGTGCGTACTTAGTACATTACTTTACTTTACATTTTATGCTATGTATGCCCATTATGTGCGTACTTAGTACATTATTTTACATTACATTCTATGCTATGTATGCCCATTGTGTGCATACTTAGTACATTTATTATTCATCACATGCTTACATTTTGATATGATATTTGGTTTGTTTTGATGGATCAATATACATTCATTAACACCGATCACGCCGTTCGTTAGTAGGTAGTGGTACCATAGGAATTGACAACTCCCGTTCCTGAAATCCTGGGTTTGTTTGGATTGGAAGGAATGACCGAATTCGATACACATAACTTAGATAAACCTTTAATTTGTTTAAGGGTTTATCGCCACAGTCTCAAGGCTTGGATATATGCATTCTCACAATACCGCATAGATGTTTATATCAGTATAGCATGCATTTGTTCCACAAAACATAGCTTTGATTTAAACCATGTTTTACTTCAATACTTTGTTTTTATGCATATGGTCTAGTTGATATATTTCACTAGCCATACATATCATTTTGGTTACACATTACATGATTTACATTTGACACATGAACATTATTGACATCGGTTATACATTACATGACTTACATCTTGACATAAACATTTTGACATATTATTCAATACGTTTGGCAATTGGTTTAAACATAGACATCTTACATTTCTAGTTTGGTTTGAGTAAGTGATTTAAGTAACGAGGCGTGTGTGATATGATACAAGCATGGTGGATACGCCGCTGGTACTTCCTATATATAAGTGATTGTATGGTATTACATATCGTAGCGTTATTTGAATCATTTCAATTTGGACATATAACATTTTATACAAATAACATACTTTTCACAATACATTGTTTTACAAACAACTTAATTTATACAAACTCATTTCCCATGGTTATTCACTTAACCATGTATTATTCTTTTATACATATATATCATTTGGTTTATTTATCACTTTTCAAATGATTTACAAGACAAAGCAAATTACAAGGTTCATGACTAAACATTTTCTTAAACATAAGTCATGAATTCTATTTTCACAAAACCTATGTATCTCACAGGCATTTTTATGCTGACGTACCTATTTTCACATGTGTTTCAGGATTTGATGGATAGGATTTATCAAGATACACTTAGGCGTACTTGGGCCTTAGCGACAATAAAAGATGCAAGACTAGTTATATATGTTATGTTTCTCTGTTTGTCAAGACATTGTAACTCTTTTATTCAATAAAACAATATTTCAATTTCCATGTGTTATGAAACAATGATTCTGTTACTACACTCCCCGACGTTCTCCGCCACGTTTTGTTGTTTTGCGTGGTCGGGGTGTGACATGCTTGGTGGTGTTGATACAAATTTTGGAAGTCATTGTAATTCGGTTTTCGCAAATATTTTTGGCTATAGAGCCTCACCACAAATTTGCAAAACTTGTATAAACATTCTCTAGCAGTTCTTTCGGACATCCCTAAGTATTTGTCCCAAGCATCGGCTGCCGTCCCATAAGCTAGTTGACGAATCGCCGCAGTGCATTTCTGTAAGGTGGTGAAGCCCATTTTGCCTCTAGCATCGGGTCGCAAGGTGAAAAAACGGGTGATAAGCGGCTAAATCGTCGGCAATACGTAAGAAAAGTCGACGACTCATTCTGAAACGGCGTCTAAAAATAGCCTCCGAGTACAACGGGTCGTCGCAAAGTAATCGGCGAATAATCTTTGGTTAGCACCTACAAGATAAAAAATATATATATACAACTTATAATTAAAAATATAAGACTAAAAACATAAAAATAAAAATATAAGACTAAAAATATAAAAATAAAAATATAAGAATAAAAATATAACTAACTTTCTCGGTCTTGCTCGATGTGTGGGTTCCTGTTTCGTGGTTGTGACGAAACCTCCTCCTCCTCTTCTTCTTCCAAAATTAGTTGTGTCGCCTCTACCACCTTGTTTATAAAATATTTTACGGCTTCCATGGTGTCCGTCGAACCTGATGAAGAGGAAGATGACATGGTATATTTTTTAGAGAAGATTATGTGAGAATATGAGTGAATTTTTGTATAAAAATGGTGTGTAAAGAGAGTTTTTTTTGGAGAAAGTGGGTGAATTTTTGTATAAAAATGGTTAAATGGTGTGGGTATTTATATAGGTTTTAAATTAAATGAATTTGTTTTTGTTTTTTTTTTAAGTAGCCGTTGTAACAGCATGATTGAAGGGGCCCACCATCATTTGGCTCGTCTCCATCGTCGGGGAGAGGCCGCATGCGACGCGACGGGCCATAAGGGGCCGGTGTGGGACGACCCGGGTCGTGGGCGACGGACCGGGGCCGTACCCCATACCCTTTGTTCTTTCAAAGGGGTGCAGTTCGTCTTTTATTTCTCTGTTTCCTAAAGTCAATGATCCGAATGGGTTTCAAGATTTTCGCCCCATCAACCTTATTGGATCTATTAGCAAGGTCATTTCCAAGGTCCTTGCAAATAGACTTAAAGGCGTTATGGGATCGATCATTTCTGAAAATCAATCCGGGTTTCTAAAAGATAGAAACATCATTGACGGGCCGCTAATCATCAATGAAATCATGGCATGGGTTAAAAAGAAAAAGTCTAATGCTCTATTGTTCAAGATAGATTTCGAAAAAGCCTTTGATCATATCAATTGGCTTTTCCTTGATTCCATCCAAGAGCAGATGAATTTCCCTACCAAGTGGCGACGTTGGATAATGGGAGTGTTGTCCTCGGCAAAATCGTCGGTCCTTATAAACGGATCTCCAACTTATGAGTTCTTATTCAAGCGGGGAGTTAGACAAGGCGATCCACTCTCCCCTTTTTTATTTATCATCGGCATGGAAGCTTTGACGTGTATGCTCAACAAGGCGGTGGAATGTGATATTTTTAAGGGGTTCAAGTGCCCAAATGGAGGGCCGGTCATTTCTCACCTGTTTTTTGCTGATGACGCATTGATAATTGGAGACTGGTCACTTGAAAACGTGCTCAACATGTCGAGAATTCTTAGAACTTTTTATGTTGTTTCAGGACTGAAGATAAATTATTCCAAGTCAAATCTAATTGGGCTAGGGGTAAGACAACAAGAAGTGGAAGTCGTTGCTGGTCATATTGGGTGTAACCCATCTTCCCTCCCTTGTACTTATCTGGGCATAACCATCGGTTCTAATATGAATCGGATCAATAGTTGGCGCAAAGTTTTAGAGGTGTTCGACAAGAGACTATCTTTATGGAAAGCCTCGGTCATGTCAGTTGGTGGAAGGCTCACCCTCTTGAAAGCGGTCATGGAGTCTCTACCCACATACTTCTTCTCGCTTTATAAAGCGCCGGTGACAATCATTGCAAAATTAGAAGCCAAAAGACGTGCCTTCTTTTGGGGAGGTAGTGAAGATAAGCACAAAATGAATTGGGTTAGTTGGAATAGAGTTTGCACGCCAAAAGAAGCCGGGGGCTTGGGTTTAACGCCGTTAAGAGATGCAAATATTGCTCTTTTAACTAAGTGGTGGTGGAGATATAAGACTCAAGACAATATGCTGTGGAGGAAAGTGATACAGTCTATGCATCAAAATAGTAGATCATGGCCAATTTTACCTTACTTGAAGAATCAGCCTGGTACATGGAGTAACATAGCTAAACTGGAGAACTATCTCGCGTATACAAATCTGAATCTGGGGAACTTTATCAAAGGAGAGGTGGGAAAAGGAGATAAAATCCGGTTCTGGATAGATCCGTGGATCACGTCAGAACCACTCAAAAACACTTTTCCAAATTTGTTTCTTCTGGAGCAAAATAAAAACTGTCTGGTACAAGAATGTTATGAAAAAAGGGATGGCATTGTAACTTGGAAATGGAGATGGAAAAGGGTCGTTGCGACTATCGAAGAAATGAATGAATTAGCAATATGTTCCGGGTATCTTCAACAGGTGTGTGTGACCGAAAACACAGATATGTGGAAGTGGTTAGGTGACAAAGGCGGCTCCTTCACCGTGGCGTCTATGAAAAGATTGTTGTCCGAAGCGTCAAATCCAGCTGCCCCTTTCGTGATGGAATGGAATAGTTGGGTTCCGGTGAAGTCGAACATTCTGGTTTGGAAAGCTGAGCAAAACAGATTGCCTACGTTAACTACCTTGCAATCTAGGAACATTAACGTCGGTTCAGTCATGTGCAAATTGTGTGGAGAATACGAAGAAACGAGCGACCACATCATGACATCATGCTACTTTGCCACTATTGTCTGGCAAGCCATCTCGAATTGGTGTCGAATTGCTCCGATTTATGCATATTCAGTCCGTGATTTGCTTATGGTTCACAAGGATATCGATGAAGATAAAAGGATCAAGAAAGTCATTCAAGGTATCATAATTACGGGTTGTTGGTGTATTTGGAAAGCAAGAAACGAGGCGATCTTCAACGCAAAAACGTCGTCTATCCCCAATACGGTGGCAGAGATTAAGTCTTTGAGCTACTTATGGATCAAGAATAGATCGTCGTTTAATAATGTAAACCGGCACAATTGGTATATTTTCAGGTTGTAAGTTGGCTTTTGCCGTGTCTAGCTGCTTGCTAGTTTTATGAAATATTGCCGTTCAAAAAAAAGAATTTATTTGATCTTATCAATGTCCGGAAAGTATAAAAAAATAAAATAAATAGCCTTCACATTATAGGCCAATGAACAGCGAGAATTGTGTAATTGTGAATGCATTTGGCCAATTGGCAATACATTCATCATCTTCAAGACCATGCAGTAGCTAGGTTAGCCAATAAAGCTAGCATTTTCACCAACTGAGAGAGACAGAGAGAGAGAAATGGCAGCTATTTCAAGAAGTTTGGCTGGTCTAGGGTTAGATAGCTTTTTGCCAAGGTGATCACTTAAAATAATAAATTTGTATCAAGTTGACTGTAGTTTAATTTTTTAGAATGCATTTTTAGTTAAAATGGACGGAAATAAATGGAGAAAAGAATGAGTGTAAAGAACATAAATTTATTTACTTATTTATATTTTGTGTGGAATCGAAAGAGAAAGGTTAACTAAGGCTCGAGGGTATGAAGAGCCTCATCTTCAAGGGATGGGCCGTCATGTCACCGCCACGTAAGCGGGGCTTGTAGGGGATGGACCTAGGGAGTGGGGGATGAACCCCTTTATATATATATATATGTATGTATAGCTGTGTGTGTGTGAGGAGAGAGAAATTGAGCCCCGTCGAGAACGGCTGGTGGGAGACGCTGGGGACGGGCCGGACCGAGGGGGGCGGTGTGGGGGACCGGCACCGGGCCTAAGCCGGCCCCCATACCGTCTGGTCTAATAAACTAGTAGTTTTACAATGATATTTTTATTTGGTGACATTTAAATATTGGTAGAGTTTAAAAGGTCAATGTTATTTTGGTTTTCTATTATCTTTTAAAGTTTTCTTTGTTTACATTCATTTCGTCCAGAAGTAAACCCGATTCTCTCTCTCTTTTTTTTTTTTTTTTTTTTAACGGCTAAACCCGATTCTCTTCATTTGAGATTTCAAGCATGACATGAAAGATAACACTGATCTAACATAAAATTCAGAGTAAACTGCCATTTTGGTCCTTAAGGTTTGGTCAATTTTGCCACTTTAATCCAAACCTCAAACCTTTTGTATCTGGGTCCCTGTGGTTTCAGTTTTATTGTCATTTTGGTCCAAAAATGAAATGAGATCATATTTATCTTATAAAATCCTGCTATTTTGTCCTTTTCCTCAGGGGCAAAATAGCCATTTTAATTTTTCTTAATTAAAATAATAAAATTAAATAATCAATTTAGGGTAAATTAATTTTTTCGTCATTTATATTTGTATTAGATTGCAACGGATGCCCTTGAACTTTAATAATTACATTCACAATCCTTTATTTGTAAAACTCATTACACTTTATGTCATTTGACATTAACCTGGTTAAAACTTTTAATTAAGTATGGTATGTGATTTGCACATGAGGGTAGACTAGTAATTTTACTATCTTAGGGACTATTTATGTAATTAACTTAAATTTTTAAACCAAAAATTAAAATAAACATCTTTTACTCTTTAATCCTCCATCACAACCAAACCACCACCATCATCATCCGGATCGTGAACCAAAGAAAAAAACATTCAAATTTGTCATGTGTTACATAAATAACTTTAACAAAATCATTTGGAATTAAATCACCACAACCAAGCTTTTCTTCACTTTATCTACATCATACAAATTGAGAACTGATCTTCTTCACTTTATTTACATTACCACCACGAACCATGCTCTACCTCAGTTACAAACAATCCCCAAAGCAACCCACTTTCAAGACCTACGATTTCGAAGCAAACCCTCAAATCTTTAAACCCTCTCTCTCTGGAAAAACATGTAGGCGACGAATCATTTCGATCTAGGGTTTCTAGGGATTTTTTGTACAATAGTACAATATAGTCCTTCACTTTTGGGATTTTTTGCCATTTTCATCCAAACATCTAATTTGCTTTTTTTTTTTTTTTTGCTATCAAACATTTGGATAAAAATGACAAAAAATCCCGTATCTCAGGGACGATTTTGGCAACAAAGTCAGATGTTTGGATGAAAATGGCAAACATACCCAAACCTCAAGGACGATTTTGGCAATTTACTCTTTTGTCTTTAAAAAACTTTACGCGTGTCGTGTTTGTAATTCATAGATTGTTAACTTTAGACATGTCTTTTCATCACATTCTCGGCACCTATGAGGCTAGAAGCCATATTGTTACTTTCATTATAGCTATACAGTTCTATAAACAAACTTTACTTAAGCACACTTTATCAAACTATGTTATACTTTAGAACATAACACTTTACTTTAAAAATTAAGCAAACCACCCCAAAATAGTAATGTAAGAGCATTCACATTCTATCCACCAAATCTTGAGAGAAAGGGTTTTAAATTATAAAAAGTGGTTTAAGTGGTTGTGAGTGAAGAAGAGAGAAAATGTTACTGTTCATCTGTATATTTGGGGGGGGGGGGGGACACTGTTCACCCCCTATAAATTTTTAATATATTTTGGAAGTGGTTGTGAGTAGAGGAGAGAGAAAAGGTAATGATAAAGGTATAAAAAATATTATTTAACTGAAAAGGAGAGAGAAAATATAGTGTTTTTTAATGGAATTTAAGGTGAAAATATAATGGAATGGATGTGAATGCTCTAAAGGGATCTAGAAACTGACGTGTGTTATAGGATATGAATACTATGAACTTCTTGTGTTAACCCTCTTTGAACCCCTATACGATTAAGTCAAATCTGAGTATAGGTTCACAAGTGAAATGAGTTAACTATTAGGAATATTGGATTTTAATAATCTCAACTATTCGCCGCTGGCCGCCAACAGTCTCAACTTCAAAAATAACCACTGCAAGTCCCAACTATTAACATATTGGCCATCAATGGACCCTAACTAACAGAACCCTAACGCCGTTAGTCTCCGGTTGCCGGAAAACCGTTTTTGTCTAGAAAAAGGTTTCTAAAGGTCCGATCTAAGGTTACAAAGAGTTTTGGGACGAAAATGTTGAGTTTTCTTGCCAAAAAGTTGAGTTTTCCGGCGAAAAAGGAGTTTTCCAGCGACTTTAATAATTGGGGATTTTACTAGAAAAAGGTTCCCAAAGGTCCATAATAAGGTTACAAAGAGGTTCGGGACAAAAATGTTATGTTTTTCGGCCAAAAAACGTTTTTCCGGCGACCGGAGACTAACGGCGTTAGGGTTCTGTTAGTCAGAGTCCATTGGAGACCAATATGTTAAAAGTTAGGACTGCCAGTGGTTATTTTTAAAGTTGGGACTGTTGGCGGCCAACGACGAATAGTTGGGATTATTGAAATCCAATATTCCTAACTATTATACTCAACTTTGATGTGAAAAGTAGACTTGCATGGGATCTATTGACTTTTCGTGTGCGCCTAAACAAATGGACAAGATAGCTTTCGCATGGAACCAAATGAAACCTATACCACGTGAAAACCATGCAAGCGAAAAGTACTCTTCGCGCAAAAACTACACTTGCGAATATGATGGATATTACCTGAAAACTCTGCAAGCGAAGGTAACTACTCGTGTGAAAAGCCATGCGAAAACTATACCTTGCGAAAAGTACATGTTCTTTGAAGAAAAACCTAGATTTGAATAATGGTTTATTGTTGTTTATGAAGTCCCCATGTATAACCACATGTAAAAACGTAAGCTATAGTAAGAAAATTCACCTTTGAGCTCAAAAAAATCGAACCCAGCATAAACCCTTCAAAGCAGCTGACATTCACCCCTTTTGTGACACCTTGGTCATTAGATGATGCTGATGACTATCTCATGCTAGCTCTCCTTTGAACTCGTGCATGAAATTTGGTGAATCTTCACCAAAACCCGATTCTTTTTCACACACACACTTTCTCTCTCTAGAATGGATGCTTGGTTTGCAATAATGATGGGTTTAGAGTTTTCTTTTTTCCTATTAGGTGTGTGACAAATTTACCAAATTACCCTTCATGGGCATTTTCCAAGGTTTACTTTCTAAGACCATGCGTAGTCGTTGGAGTGAATAATGCCCACCCTAGGGCGTTTTGTGTCATGTAGCAGCCCAGTCAGCAATGGGGCATTAGACCATGTGTAGTGGTTAAACAAAATAATGCCCCCACCATGGGGCATTATTTGACACGTGGCAGTCCAGTCAGCATGGGGCATTATTCCAAAAGTAGCGTAGTGGGGCATTATTCCAATAACGCCCATGCAATCATTTCACAATTATTATTATTATTTTTTTTAATTTAAAACATAAAAAACTTCATTAATTTAAAATAAAAATTACACTACTTGAAATAAAATAAAAAACCGGGTGTTGCGGTTGGGTTGTGTTCGGGTTCATGGTTCTTGCGGGGACACCAAAGGGGGATCGGTATGGATGCATGTTTGTATAAAATATAAAACAAGTAGGAGAGAAAGTATGAGTTTTTTTTTATAAAAAAGTAGGAGAAAGTGGGTGATATTTATATAGTGGGTAAATTTTGGAATAAAAAAAAAAACAATTGACCATTGGCAACGGTCATGTCTCTCGCCCCTATGCAAATTCAGCGTTTTATTTAAAACGCCAACAACATTTTTTTTCAAAAAAAAAACGCCTAAACACGCCTAGTGTAATGGGGGGGGGGGCGTTTTACGGCGTTTTTTTCAAATTTTTTTTAAAATACCGCCCCACTACGGGTGGTCTTATTGGGCGTTTTTACAAAATGGGTGTAGTGGGATGTGGGGCATTATGTTAAGACCATGTGTAGTGGTTTAACTCAATAATGACCTCACCATGGGGCGTTTTGCGACACGTGGCAGTCCAGTCAGCATGGGGCATTATTGCAAAATGGGTGTAGTGGGGATTGGGGCATTATGTTAAATGAGATGTAAAATAATTAAATAGAACAAAAACCCTTAAAAAAATCTTATTGGATAACAAAAAGGGAGATGAAAGATGATTGGACAAGGAGAAGGGGGCAAGGCGTGGTTTAAAAAACGCTGAATCAAATTTTTTTCAAAAAAAAAAAACGCTAAAAAACGCCCCCATGTAATGGGTTCCGGGCGTTTTTGAGCGTTATTTTTGAATTTTTTTTAAAAAACACCCCACTACGGGGGGTCTAAATGAGATGTAAAATAATTAAATAAAACAAAAACCCTCAAAAAAATCTTATTGGATAACAAAAAGGGAGATGGAAGGTGACTGGACAAGGAGAAGGGGGCAAGGCGTCTTTCAAAAAACGCAAAGGGGGCTTTTTTCTCGAATCACGCTAAATAACGTCACGGTGTAGTGGTTGCCGAGCGTGTTCCGGCGTTTTTGTGGAATTTTTTTTTAAAACAACGCCCCATTACAGGCGGTCTAAGATGAGGTTTAAAGTCCAAATGTGAATTCCTTTATTATTTCCATGCTTTATTTACAAATTTGGGATGTTACACATCTAAACGGGTGGGGATCAATTTCAGGTAAAAGTTGTGAACAAACTTAACTAAAGGGGTTGTGTTTGTGTCAGTTTGACATCGCAGATTGACCCGTTGGATCCATTGATTTAGTTCTTTTTTAATTGTGTATATATACCAATTTAAACTATTTTGTTATTCTTATGTCAAAAGTTCAAAATATGTACATTTGAAATTTGAGAGAATTAAGATGTTGCATGAATTATATTAAGTTTTTTTTCCAGGTTAATTAAGTCATGTTCATGTCAACCCGTAAACATATGTGTCGTTTAAGGGTTCAGGCATGTGACATAATTTATTAGTTCGTTTTTGGATTCAACCCATCAATCGCGAACATGACCCGTAAAACAACCCTAGTCCTTATCAAAGTGACTTTGTAACTATGAGTTAAATGTTTTAATTATACTAACAACACAACACAACACACAATACTTAGATTATGGGTTGTGATTTTTTATTTTGATGAAACTTTTAACAATAGAGGTAACAGAAATTATGTTATTAGTAGTGACACATTGTAACTGTTTTGAAAATATTGTTTTTGTTTTTAAAATTGTAGTTTTATGTGTTCAAGCCACTTCAATTGCGGATGGTGTTTATATCTTTGTTCAAGCCACTTCAATTGCGGAAGTGTATTGTTCTGTTTGTTTGTTTCTGTTTGTTTTGAGGTTGCATATCTTAGATTTTAAGCAAAAATGCGTCTAATTATGATTTTATATATAAACAATGCTTATATTATTTTATATTTAGATTTAAGCAAATGCTTCTAATTATTATTTTATATATAAACAATGCATATATAAAAATATGTATGAATTCATCACGTTAAGTTTCATCAGTAGTTCTGATATTCACTTCTTACTTCTCACATTTCCATATTTGAAAGAAGTATTAATTAATTAAGAGATAAATGTCAAAATCGTCCATAAGATTTGAGTATTTTTGCCACTTTCATCCAAAATTGAAACTTTTGTAACTCAGTTAAAATGTATTGTTAACTCTCATGGACGATTTTAGCAATTCCCAAACCTTAAAGACGATTTTGGCTATTTACCCATTTATTCTCTTATTTTTTATCTGTAATTAAAAAACAATAAAAATAATGATATATATATATATACACACACACTTACCTTATATTTATATAATATCTACACATATTGAATATTTTTAAATATGTATAGGTATCTATTTTATCACATCATTTTCATAAAATAAAATAAATATTTATAAACTTAGCTTATCTATATATTTAATTAAAATTCTTATATATTGGTAAACATAATCATTTACTTACATATATATTAATTTTTTTACATATGTGCAGATATTTGAACTACAAATAACAAAATTTTACCACATGTGTAGTAGTTTAATATTTAATTGGTAGTCAAATTTGGAGAAAATTTTTCCACCAACTCCAAAGTGTAGGTAAAACATATTACCTGTATATATTAAGTGTTATTTATTATTAAAAACCAGTCATCATCCATTACTCACATATGTACCAAAATGTGTAGTGTAGGTAACTATATGTGGGTAAACACTCCCAAATTTTTGTAGTGGTAGGTGCATAAACCTTTCAAAAATTTAATTTCTTTCACGAAATTTTTCACCCACGAGTTCTTAGAATATAGACATAATCCTACTCCAACATTGAGGCGAATCTCAAGGCAGTCCTAAATCAAGCTTATCCACCCAACTTGTGACTAACGTGATATCCTCAGCCTAGATCTGAAGACGCGCCATTGAAAATGAAGAAATTTTGAGAGTATAGAGAGGTTATGAGATAAAATGAGTGTGTGTGTTTATATAGATATGAAATTAAAGAATTTGATTTTTTATAAAGTTATTGTTGTCAAATGGTCAAATTAACTTGGCCTAACGCTTTTCATCGTTAATATCCACTATTGCACTCACGAGACTTAAATGGAGCCTCCAATAGCGCTCGAGGGACAACAGGGAGAGAGCGTTATTGGTTAAACATGGGTGAGGTGGCATGGCAAAAACGCCCCATACCATGCAGCCTAATGGAATACCCCCCCCCCCCTCCCAAAAAAAATTATTAATTAATATATTTTTTCTATATTTTATATGTAATATTTAAACCAAATGGTGGGAGTTGGCTACAAAGTCCATTTTTCCTACAAAGTGTACAAAAGTCATAAAACACTATAATGTCAACCATAAAAACACTCAAAACCCACAAATAACAAAGTCAAGATTACTAAAACGCCATATTTGTGGGTTTTGTGTTGTGTTTTGGATGATAAGACTTTGATTATCGAATGACTAACATTAGTGTGTTTTGTGTTGATTATCATGTTGTGTTTTATATTCATAGTAATACAATGGTGTGTTTGAAGTTTCTACGGACCATTAGGGTTTGGATATTGTGTTTTAGTGAACTTCACTTTGTTGTTTTTGGGTTTTGAGTGTGTTTTATGGTTGAAATTGCAGTGTTCTATGGCTTTATACACTTTGTAGGAAAAATAGACTTTGTAGCCGAACCCCACCCTAAACCAAAAATATATATAACATTAAAAAAGAAGATAACATTTCCATACTATAAATTAGCAACATCTTGACGCTTTAATGAGTGGTACTCTGAGTATGGGGAGCTTTCCAAATAAAATTGACTTTTCACTTCTATCCCAAAGGTTTTTATTTTTTGCATTTTGACCCTTTTGATTCTTTTACTTTTAACCCAAAGCTTTTCATCTTTTGCAATTTAACACCAACACTTTTTTTTTTCAACTTTGATCCCCCATGCTTTTGATCTTTTGCAAATTTTTTATTTTACGTTTCGTTCTAATTTTTGCGAGTAAACACGCTGCAACCAACGTGTGGGGTTCAACCATTTTTCGTTTATTTTTCACTTTGATCCCCCATGCTTTTCATCTTTTGCAAATTTTTTATTTTATGTTTCGTTCTAAATTTTGCGAGTAAACGCGCTGCAACATGCTTGTGGGGTTCAACGATTTTTCGTCTATTTTTCACATTTAACAGGCCGGTAGCAACATGTCTAGTTTTCTTTGTTTAACATATTCATCACAATGCGCGGGATCCTAGATCAACTTAGTTATTATTTTCTATGTTTTATGTTTCAGCCTAATTTATTCACATTAGCACGCCTCAACGAGCATGCGTGGTTCAACGATTTTACGTCTGCTTTTCATCGGTTTTTTCCTTTTTATTTATTTTGGATTTACGAGCTTTTGTGGTGTTGCTGATTACTAGCAGTGGTGTAGCATTGGTGCTACTTGGCACGGTTTACGCCCCACGCTACAACGCGGGGGGTTTAATACTAGTTTAAACTAAATAAAAACATAACATTTAAACTACTAAAAAACAACATTGAAAAAAATATATATATACTACTAAAAAACATAAACATAGACTACTTGTTGAGATATTTTCCTCGAATGCGTTGTTTCTCAAGTTCCATGATTATACAGTTGGCTTTGGATATATGAGAGGGGATGGGCTTCTGGAGGAACTTTAGATCGGTAACCTTTTGCTTATCCATTGCTAATTGGTGCTCTTGTTCCTTTATCGAGAGAATTCGAGCAAGTTTATCGTCTAACTTGGAGAGCTTTGATTCACCCTCGGTATCTGTTGTTGTTGTTGTTGTAGAAGTAGGTTTGCCTTTGGATTTTGTTCTTGCAGTTGCCTTTCTTTTGTCGCTACCAGGTGGACGTTGCAATTCTTGTGGTTCCCCAACCTCGTTGTTGATATCGTTTAAGTCTATATAAGAACGAGCATTTGATCTCCCAACGAACGAGTGCGGCTCAAACTGTCACACCCGCGTTGAATTAGGGTTTTGTCATTTTATAATTTGTATATCACCATTGTTTGTTATTTTAGATCGTTTGTTGATCGTTTTAACATGAATTAGCACAAATGTGTTTATTGGTGATAGTATTATCTACCGAACATACTATAATCGTGCCTAGTCATGCACAACACTAAACTAAGTCTATATGATGATCATAAATAATTGCACATAATTTAATCCTACGGATAATAGCATGGCTAAATGAGGGTTGTCACATAGGCGTGTCTTAAAATAGTCATGGAAAGCTTTGATGATTTGCCAGGTTTGACAGGTGGCACAAGATACCACTTTAGAGATTTTTTAAGCACATCCCATGCTTTTACCATGGAAAATGAGCAAGCGTATGTTACTCTAAATTCATCGTGGGTGATCGTCAAGACGTCCGTGTCGCTTGAACTGCTTGCTCTTTGCGATTGTTCATATGGTGGTTCACAATTTTGTTGAAGTTGCTACATTTCATCCTCATTGACGTCCATTTTCCGGAGAACGAATTATTTGTACTAAACAGTTCACGCTTCACAGCGGCCAAAAAATTTCGCGAATCTGCTTCATAAATAGTGGCGTGTCTTGATCATTGCCAATTTTAACAATTATAGAATTTTAAAACAACAATTTTTAAAAAATTAAATAATTTAAAATATTATTAAATAAACAATTATAAAAGTTTACCAACAATGGGGTCTTAGGATATGTCGACCCACGTTCTTGCCAAGGCTAACTCCTCTTTGCTTGACCACTTTTCGTGTGTTTTTGGAGCACGTGGTCATCTAGTTGCTTTTTTACGATGTCTATTTGAGGATGTAGGTTGGATTTTGGGTATGGTTTGGGTTTAGGGTGGAGACATAGGAGACAAAGGTTGAGACACATATTGAGCAAATAAGGGGTGTGGGTGATGCATGAAATAAGCGGGCATTTGTATGGGTGGGGACATTTATCGACTTTGTGGGGATGGCGTGTCGCATCGCATCGTGGGGAATTTTTAGTAGGTAATGGTAGGCATTCACCTTGGTCGGTATTGATGTTGACGGTCAACGGGTTGTCTTGCGTGGTTGTGTAACGTGGGTGGTTCGGATCAAACACGTTGGATTGTTGTTTAATGGAAACATGATGGAAGTGAGTTGTGAGAGAGGATAGCTGTGTGAAATGAGATAGTGAGACTGGTATGTCGTGTGTAAAATTTATAGGTGGAATGGGTATACATATATTGTAACGCCCTGCGTCCCTGAACTTTCATCAGTTGGCAAGTCTAGTCCCTTTACTTTTGAGACTTAACTATGTTAGACTTTATGATACTTGAATCTTAAGAAACTTTGAATCTAGACTCTTTGATACTTTAAAACTTGACTCTTGATGCTTGATACTTACGAATCTTGATTATTGGTGAAATTTGATACTTGATACTAGATACTTAATACTAGATTCTTGATACTTGATTCTTGATACTATTGAATGAGACTCTTGATACTTATGGAATGAGAAACTTTGACACTTTGATAAACAAGAAACTTGAAACTTTGAGGCTTGAAACTTGAAACATGGAAACTTTTATGTTAGCTATACAATATTGTCATGTAATGATATTACACAATAATACGCAACGCAACTCTAAATCTAACTCGCAAAACGAACCAAAGTCAGAAAACTAGCAAAACGGGTCTCGGCTATCCGAATGGACATCCGATCGGATGACCATCCAATCGGAAGGCCATTCGACCGAACAGCCATCCGATTCAGCCTGCTTGCACCGCCTTTTTCCCTCTACACTATAAATACCCCTGTCACATCACTTGATATGATAGGCTCCTCCGACCAGCAAGCTCTCTGACTTTTTCAAGCACTTTTCTTCTATTTTAAAGCAATTCTAGTAAGTTTTCTTCATGATTCTTGTACAACTTTCATCTTTACACACTTTCTCACAAGATTCTTCATCAAAATCCTACTTTTCACCATGAAATCACTGAGATTTGAGCTCTTGAGGATGACATCATCATGGCTGTTTGTACAATCGGCTATGTGATGTCATTATGTCAAGAATCTAGTCCAAATCTAAGATATTTCTATGCGTATTACTACAAATCTTTACATAATCTAAGCGTTTTCGGGTAAATTCATGCTTTTCTTAACTTATCTACTCAATCATGGTGAAATTTGAATACAAACGGGCTGTAGACTTGTTCTTTAGTCTGGAGTCGGCTTGAAAACAGGTTATCACCGGGGAGATGACCAACTTACGGGTCAGACATGAGACTCTGTCAAAGACAGTCATCCGATCGCACGGGGTGATTCCCATCCGATCAGATAAGCTGAATCTTAACGGTTTTTCCATTATCTTGATACATTACCCGGTCGTCTTCGTTGAACTGAAACTTAGAAATTTTATGAAGGATGCAAAGGAATAAGATCACAACAGTCGAATGACCATCCGATCGAACGGTCATTCGACCGAACGACCTATTTCCCATGGCCTTCAATACTTAAACTATTTGAATCAAGATTTTGAATTATGAAACTTTCACTCGAACAATCATCCGATCGAACGGTCATCCGACCGCATGACCATTCGGTAGAACGACTTGGATTTATACTACAACGAAAACTTTAAAAGTTTGAAGCATATTATAAAACACACCTACTAATCGAATGACCATTCAATCGAATGGTCATCCGTCCGGATGACCATCCGATCGGATGGGAGTCCATTGAATCCAACAGGTCATCCGACCGGATGACCATCCGTCCGGAAGGCCATCCGATCAGGAAACCTGTCCGACACTTTACACAATTCGACATTCTGCTCGACGCTTATCTGTTATACTATAATCAGGCTAACTCCAGCGCTCCCTTCAATCCAATAGTTGGTATTGATACCTAGCACCCACTGTGAGTATACTCAATCCCTTTTTGTTTTAAAAACTTTTGGGATGCAACATATATTCTATAAACTTGACACTTGAAACTTATTTGAAACTTACTCTATCCGCTGTAAACATGAAACTTGATGCTTTTGAGACTTGAGACTTTTTATACTATGTGAACGTTTAATCCTTGTGTGTAGTTCCGCCTTAACAATGGTAGCGCTATAGGGGTAATGCACCTCCCCGTTAGTCTTTGGGGTATTGTTAGGAGGAGACATTTTTGCTTTCCTTGAGTCTTGGGAAAGTGGTTAACGCATTGGAAACTTGGGCTATCACTTGGAATGCGTTTAATAGCATGGTGAACCTTGTTATATGTGTTTATGCTGGATACGAGTTTTTAGAGCGTTTAAACTATTATACTACTACGTACTCAAACTTTTATACTTGCCAACATTTTTGTTGATATATTTTAATACATGTTGTAGGTTGATAGTAGCTGAGGAATCAAGAAACAAGCTAGGATGATGCTTAGAAACTCACCTAGTTAAACTCAAGAAATTGAACACTGTTTTGATCGTTATGTAATTGATATTTTCTGTGGTTTGGTGTTTAGACTATTTATTTTATGAAAATTTATTAATCTATATTGCAACTATTAGTGTTATGGAAACTCTTGAGCAATCTGAACGCTTAGTGCCATGCCCCGATATTTCCGCCATCAGTTGGGGTGTGACAGATTGGTATCAGAGCCATAACTATAGGGAATTAGGAAAAGTAGAAATGCTTTGCCTAGTCTATAGTTCTAGGAAACTTGACTCTTATCTGTTGTTTAAGACTTATGCATTCTACCGTACTTGCTTCCTAGCAACACATTTCCTTTTAAACTTACATGCCTTTCCTAAGGCTGACACAATATACATTTGGATACTTTGAAAACGTTGCTGGTCAGTGTTTGTATTTTGCACGAGATTTACCTTCAAGACAGGAGTGACATCCAAACCTTGAAGGAAATTTCCATATTATATTCTAGTAGGTCTTATCTTTTGATAAGTACCGACACTATTGGGGTACGAAGTTGTCAAGTTAGAGGTGGAACTCACACTTTGATAACTAGTCCCACTCTTTGATTTTCTGTCTCGCCAGAGTCTCGAAATTCCCAATCAATTAAGGACGTGAAATGATCGAAAGGACAAATATCGTAGGCCTAACATCGATGACGTATTTGTCTAAGTAAGTCAAGGTACGTAGCCTCAATTCGAGAGGGGTTCGATATACTTTGGTTAGTCAACGTTCCTCTACCTGGAACAATCCTATGTTTTATGAGCCTATCTTGTACGATATCTCGATTTTCATGTGGTTTTAAACTTGATTCTTTGTTCGTTTGAGACTTTTTACATGAATTGCGCGTGTCCCCGCAATCTAAAACATTGATAATCATAATCTCTCAGAATCGAACTAAATTTATGAAGCTTTATTCATCGTGTTAATCTATGTGGGAATCTTGATTAAACTATGTGAAACATGATGGAACGTGATACTATGTGAAACTACTTGTTTAATCTATGGAGAATGTTGTTATGGATAGCAAAACACTAAACGTAACATGGCATCGAAAGAAGAGACAGAAGTAACATGGATGAAACATGGTGGATACGCCGTTGGTACTTCTTATATATAAGTGTTTCCGACATGTTGCCAACTTTCGTACCACATGCCATGCGAAATTTGGTGTTTTGCAGACTGGTGATGAGAATGTTGAAATGCTAAGTGATGTGTTAAAAATGCAACATATAAATTTCATCAAATGAGGCATAAAACTAACCCTTTTTTAGTACTAATGTTGGAAAAAGTGTGCTTTTGTCTTCCTTTTGTCTTTTCAGGATTAAATGAGCTCAAATTAACAAAAGAAGCAAAAAGACATCAAAATCTAACATAAATACAAGAAAAGGAACAAGACGTGACATGCCCGACCCCACTACAGCATCTTCCCAAGCAAAACAAGAGATCAGAAGACTGAACACGCCCCGTGCCCAGCCAGCACGGGGGCGTGCCCAAGTGTCAGCAGAAAAAACAAAGTGGTAGAAGCTTCTATTGCCCACCACGGGGCCGTGCTCAGCGGACACGGGGCCGTGGTCAACTATAAGATTCGCACAATCCAGCAAATCTACATAGTACAAAGATTCTTCTGCACCACGGGGCCATGCTCAGCGGACACGGGGCCATGGTCAACTATAAGATTCGCACAATCCAGCAAATCTGCATAGTACAAAGATTCTTCTGCACCACGGGGTCGTGCTCAGCGGACACGGGGGCGTGGTCAACTAAAAAGACAAAACTGCATTAAATGAAGAAAGAGAAGGATGTGGACACGGGGCCGTGTCCGAGCTTCTGTTCAGCCTATAAATAGAAGTGCTTGGCTCAAGCTCAAACCATCCCTTGGCACACCACCTCTCTCACACTTCACCCACCACCCACCACCACCATAACACCATCATCCACCACCATCATCCATTGTCCATCGTAGAGTGTGTGAGTCGTCTCGGGATCCAAGATTGATCGTAAGAGTTCTTGACAATCAAGGCCATGTTTGCCTAAGTCTCTTACATCACTTGGTGAAGACAAAGTGTCTAGTGTAATACTTTTTATTTCTAATCTTTTGCACTTTTTACTTGGTTTTGTATTAATGACTTTAATAACTAGTTGCTTATGTTGAAGGTGCTCTTTCCTTATCGTTTGTCCGTGGTGTCTTGAAATTATTTTACTGTCTATATAAAATAAAAGATTTTCACCATTCATATCTCCACGGTCTATATGGAGGTATGTTGGCTACCTGGTCGGGGGTTAAGGGAACGGTTTGGTAAAGGTCTTGCCATTGTTCAGCGTTTAGAGGTCCTGCAATGGACCTGGGTCAAATTTAGTAGGACCTCCTTCAATACTTAACGGTATTAGATGGCGGGGGTCCAAACTCTTTGATCCCCTCATAAGTTAACTACTATTAATACTATAACCCGGCTATTTAGGACTGTATCCCTGCTGACTCAGACTACTTAGTCGAGGGTAACGTCACCTCCAAAAGAGGGGCCTACCATAATTTGCATTAATAACTTAATTAATTATCTTCTAATAATCCACCCTTTTAGGATTGTATCCTTGCTGACTCAAACTATTGGGGTGAGGGTAACGTCACCTTCAAAAGAGGGGCCTACTACAATAACTAAGATAATCTCTTAAAATAGTGCAAAAGTGCGGAAATAATCAAAGGTTACACTAGATACGAGTCGGAACCAAGTGATTCATCTTGTCTATCTGTTTTTACTTTTATTTTTATTTTTCAGCATTTTTAGTTAGTTTTTATTTTTCTTAGTTTAAAACAATTTTTCTAAACTTTTTATTTTGATTAGACGTTGAGGATAAACCGGTACTAAAAGCTCTTGTGTCCTTGGACGACCTCGGTATCTTACCAACACTATACTACGCTCACGATGGGTGCACTTGCCCATATGTGTGTCTAGTGTTAGTAAATATCGTGTTTTATAAATTTAAAACTTGACTAAAAAAGTGTTAAAGGGGCTTAAAATATACACCTAATATATATAACACTCGACTACGCATCAAGTTTTTGGCGCCGTTGCCGGGGACACAAGGATTTTAAGAAAGTTAGGAATCAACGGCCTAATCGTTTTTCTTTTTTTTCATTTTTTTTTAGGATTTTTTCTAATTTTCCAGCTTCTGCAGAACTCAGCACGGGCCGTGCCCGCTGAACACGCCCCGTGCCCAATCATTGGAACTGGCAATCCTGTTTTAAGTCAGACAGTAAGCTGAACACGGGGCCGTGCCCACTCAACACGCCCCCGTGCCCAAGTTTCAGTTACTGAAAACAGAACCGTAAGATCCTGACGGTTGGTAATTTCTGACACAAACATGAGTGATACTGATACTTTTTACTTTCGGCACTCTTATGGTACTATGTGGTGTCAATTATGTGGTGGTAACCATAAAGAATTAGAATGTTTTTTTTCTAAATTATAAACCCCACTATATAGACCCATCATTTCCTAGTATCCTTAAGAGGGGCGAAAGTAAAAATAATCCCTATCTCTCCCTTGAGTGCGCCCAACCGGATTTTCTAGGAGAAATGCTTCTCGATGAATTATTTCAACTAGAAGATCTAATTATTGATTGGTTAGAAGAACTTAGGAAAGATTTCAATAATATTTTCCAAGATGATAACCAAGGAGAAAGGTTGGAACCGCATTCAAACAACTTCATTGTTTCCAATGATACTTCTAACTCTAGTGAGGACTTGAGCGATAGTCGTCCCTGTGTCGATTGTGCCGTGAAGGACTCCCCATCGACTTCGTTCGATGCATACATAGACCTGAGCGATTCGACATACACCTTCTTTAACGAGAGCCCGGGAAAGGGTTGGACTTGTCCACCTACATATAGCCTAGGAATCACCCTCACCGACAACCTCTTGCGTTCTCGTCTCAATCTAAAACAATTTAGGTATCTTAGGCACTTTGGGGTTGTTCCATCCAGTAAGGAACCGCCCGATCCGGAAAAGTTCCTTAAAAATAGACACACTTCATAAAACAGCCTTCCGACACGGGGCCGTGCCCAGGTCAACACGTCCCCGTGTCCACCAAAAGATTCCCTTCTGACTTTTGTCAGAATACGGACAAAACACCGACACAGGGCCGTGTCCAGCACGCTGTCGTTTTCTATAAATGCAGCCAAGAACCCTGCACATTTGGACCATCCAGGGACAGAGATTTGAAAGGATTTTCTGACTTACCATCCTAGGTATGTTCTAAAAGAAGGTTCTTACAAGCATCTTGTCCTTTCCTCTTTTATCTATTGCCTTCTTCTTCATCTTTCTTGCACCAACAACTCCATTAAAGCTTGATATCAAGCTTTGTTGAGATGTTTATTGAATTTTTGTTCAAGGAATCTTGTTAAAAATAAGTTACACAACATTGTTTTAAGTTATTTTTGCTCAAAAAGCTTCATAAGTTAAGAAAATAATTTGAAACCCCCAAGATTCCTTGTTCTAAAAATCTGCAGAAAGTTGAACACGGGGCCGTGCACATTGAGCACGGGGCCGTGTCCGTGGTACTGTTTCATTAAAACAAACTATTTTTGGTATGTTTTGCGTAGAATGTCTAGCCAAAACAGTGGAACCTCTTCTGCGCACTCAAGGAACAGTCGACGGGAAAGGAGGCCATCAATTGAAGCAACTCTCGTAAGATACGTAATGGCGCTACGTGAAGCCCTTGACGAGATAACTTCGGTGGAGGAGGTCCTCATTGACCGTATAAACTATCTCTCGGTGGGGTTGGAAAACAGTTTCCAAGAAATAAACCTCTTGCACCAGAGGTTAAACATTCTGGTAACACCTCCCAAGGAACCAATCCTCCCTCAAGAGGATTGGAACCTAGCACTTGGGATCCAAAATCCTACCCGGTGGGACGACATTCCGGCGGAACCCCCTCTTGAAGAACTCCAAGAAATCCCGGTGGAAGTTGCACCTCCTCAACCCGATGCTCATGAGCCCGCTTTTCTTCTCCCTAGGGAGATCGAAGAATGGCTCGCTGACATTTGAGGAACCCATAACCGGAGGAAGAAGTTGTCAAGCCACTTTTAACCGAAAGATCTATTTTTTTTCGGAAGTTTTGCTAGTAGAATAAATAGTAGGCTAGAACTTCTTGGATTTAGATTTCTTGTGTTTTGTTGACCTAACTATCTAATATTTTAATTTTTAGGACTATTATGTAATTCTCTCTATGATTAATGAATGATGGTTTTAGTTAATTTGGTGTTTGGATGGTGTTGCAATGAATAAAACACACTTGAGATGGCAAAGGATACAAGGGAAACTTGAACCAGCATCCCATGCAGGAAAACAGAACCGTCCGACAAATTTCTTCGTTTACAGTAAGTTCGGCATGGGCCGTGTCCACCCAACACGGCCCCGTGCTGCACAGTCTGCAGAAAAAGACCCAGTTCAGGTAACTGGACACGGGCCGTGTTCACCCAACACGCCCCCGTGTCCAGGCTTCTGTTTCTCTTGTTTCAATTTTGTTACTGGCACTTGAACACGGGGCCGTGCCCGGACAACACGGGGCCGTGTTCAGCGCCCAGTAACACAAAATTTTTGCTTTTTCACACCTTTTACACATTCAATCAACCTAAAAACTTATTTTTGGGACACATTGAGGACAATGTGTAATTTAAGTGTGGGGGGGATGCTAAAACATTGAATCTTGCAAGTCCTAAATACAAGCCTTACACAAAACTCTATTGGAACCGCTAGTCACCCTAAATTTTTTCAAAAATTTTCATTTTTTTTTACTTGTCTAGGTTTAACTCGGGAAATTCAAGTTCTCAAAAAGGTTATATTTTTACAAATTTACAACCGATAGCGTCGTGATAAAAAGAACCAACATAAGAAAATTATGAAAAGGCATGACAAGCTTAGTTAAAATTTAATTATATATACTTGATCACATAAAAACCCATTCCCACAAAAGTGAGTTTTGAGCCTTTATTGAGCAAACACTTACATATCATTAGACTAAATGCTCATTTTTCGTTTCTTGTGTGAATAGCCGCTTGGTTCTTACGACTCTAGAACTTGCCATGACGATACATTCCTGGTCCTTACCAACTAAAACCCGAGTAAGTAAATGATGGAGGCATTAGGACTAACCCTTTTTATTTCTACACCATTATTTTTTTTTTTACCACCTACCCAAAATCCCCCTAGTTAGCCCCTTTGAGCCTAAACCTTTTCATTTCATAACCCAAACCAAACACCCTTTTACCCACCAAAAACCTTTTTATTTTTAACCCTTTGTTTTAGTAACAAGTTCGGTTCTTAGTATGACTATTCAAAAAAAAAAAAAAATTGTTGATGAAGCAAAAGAAAATAACAAACAAGTTCATCAAAAATAACTTTGTTTGAATAATAGCTTCATCAAAATAAAAAGTACAAAAATAGAAAGTCTTACGAAAACCGACACTTGTTACGCTTTTTAGCCCTTTTTCTACTAACCACTAACCACCAACCCAACCACCTAGTGGCAACCGAAACGAAAGTCTCAGGGCTCTGGCTGCAATGCCATTGTTCCTACTGCAAATGCCAACCCTGGGCAATACTACTGTGCCTGCTGCTGCTGCTAACCCTCCTTCTCCGGAGAACAAGAAGTCGTACACTGGGATTCATCCCAAGTGTTCCACTTGCAACTTTCATCATCCTGTTACCTCTGCTTGTCGTCTGTGTACAAATTGCAATCGCTATGGTCACACGACTCCATACTACCGTCAAGCCAACCAAGCCCAGCAAGCACCAGCTCAGGCAGCTCTACCAGCTCTCCCAGCTCCTCCACAAAATCCAAGACCGGTCAACACTGTTCGTGCATGCTACAAGTGTGGAGACACTACTCACCTCCGTAACCAGTGTCCGCAGCTAAACCAGGAGCAACAGCCAGCTGCTCGAGGACGAGCATTCAACATTAATGCAAACCAGGCTCGTAACGACAATGACGTCATTAATGGTACGTTTCTCGTCAATAATCTTTACGCTTCGATACTATTTGATACTGGTGCCGACAGAAGCTTTGTGTCCGTAGAATTTGGATCTTTGTTAAACTATGCACACTCGAAACTACCTAAGTCGTTCTCGGTTGAGATTTGTCGATGGTAAGTCTATACTAGTTGATTCTATTCTCAGTGGTTGTTCCTTGACTCTTAACGACCACGTCTTTACTATCGATCCCATACCCATGCAATTTGGTAGCTTTGATGTCATAATCGGCATGGATTGGTTGCGTAAGAATTATGCCGAGATTGCTTGTCACGAGAAGTACGTTCGTTTACCCCTTCCGTCCGGTGATACCTTACACGTTTATGGAGACTGACCTTCTAGAGGACTGAAGTTGATGTCATGCACTCAAGCGAACAGGTGCTTACGTAAACAGTACTTTGCCTTCTTGGCCCACGTGGTGGAACAAAAGGGTAAGGGAAAGAACATAAGCGATGTTCCAGTAGTGTGTGATTTCCCTGACGTCTTTCCTGAAGATCTTCCTGGTCTTCCTCCTCCTCGGTCTGTTGACTTTCGTGTTGACCTCATCCCTGGTTCGACTCCTGTCACCAAGGCTCCTTACCGACTTGCACCTTCCGAGATGCAAGAACTATCCAGTCAGCTCCAATAACTACTCGACAAGGCTTTATACGTCCAAGTACCTCTCCGTGGGGTGCTCCTGTGCTATTCGTCAAGAAGAAAGATGGTTCGTTTTGTATGTGTATCGACTACCGTGATCTTAACAAGCTCACCATTAAGAATCGTTATCCTCTCCCCCGTATCGATGATCTATTTGACTAACTACAAGGCGCGTCCTGTTTCTCGAAAATCGACCTTCGATCTGGTTATCTTCAGCTCCGTGTTCTCGAAGAAGATATTCCCAAAACTGCATTTCGCACCCGTTATGGGCACTACGAGTTCGTGGTTATGCCTTTTGGCTTGACCAACGCACCCGCTGTGTTCATGGATCTTATGAATTGTGTTTGTAAACCTTATCTAGATCGTTTTGTAATAGTCTTTATTGATGATATACTTACTTATTCGAAAAATACAGCTGATCATGAACGCCATCTACGTCTTATGTTAGAACTTTTACATGGTGAACGCTTGTACGCCAAATTTTCTAAGTGTGAGTTGTGGATCAATGAAGTACAATTTCTAGGGTTGGCGGTGAAGAATTGGAGTACGCCTAAATCTGCATCTGAGATTCGTTCCTTCCTAGGATTGGCGGTTTATTACTGTCGATTCATCTCGGAGTTTTTAAAGATCGTTGTTCCTCTCACTTCGTTGACTCAGAAAGAGAAACTTTTCGCTTGGGGTCCCGAGCAAGAGGAATCCTTTCAAACTCTGAAGACCCTTCTTTGTAATGCTCCTGTTCTCGCTCTCCCTGATGGGAATGATGACTTCGTGGTATATTGCGATGCCTCGAACCGTGGCTTGGGCTGTGTGCTCATGCAGCGGGACAAGGTCATCGCTTATGCCTCCCGCCAACTCAAAATACATGAGAAAAGCTATACTACCCACGACCTTGAGCTTGGCGCAGTTGTATTTGCGTTAAAGATCTGGCGACATTACCTATATGGTACTAAGTGTGTGGTTTTCACTGACCATAAGAGCTTGCAGCATATCTTTAACTAAAAGGAACTTAATATGCGTCAGCGACGATGGGTGGAATAGCTTAACGACTATGGCTGCGAGATTCGCTACCACCCAGGCAAAGCGAATGTCGTGGCCGATGCTCTTAGTCGTAAGACTCATGTTAATACTATCCGTTGCTTTCACATCACTAGTGATCTTCATGCGTGTATCCGTGAAGCTCAGTATTCGTCAGCTAATGAAGGTAATCTAATAGTTGAAGTACGAGGTGCTTCTATTGATGAACTTGAAACTAAGTCTGATGGACTTCAATACTATCTCAATCGTATCTGGGTGCTAGATCATGATAACCATCATGAGCTCATTATGAATGAGGCTCACAAATCTCGATACTATATTCATCCAGGTGCTGAAAAGATGTACCACGACTTGCGTATGACTTATTGGTGGCCTGGTATGAAGAAAGATATCGCTGCGTATGTCTCGAAATGCCTTACTTGCACGAAGGTAAAGGCTGAACATCAACGTCCTTCAGGTCTTCTTGAACAACCCAAGATCCGTGTGTGGAAATGGGATAGCATCGCTATGGACATTATAACTAAACTACCCCGTACACCTACCGGTCAGGATAGTATATGGGTTATCATTAACCGTTTGACTAAATCAGCCCACTTTCTTCCGATTCGTAAGGATTATAAAGTGGAGAAACTTGCTCGAATCTATGCCGATGAGATTATATACCGTCATGGCATACCTCTTCGCATAATCTCTAACCGCGATGGTCGTTTCACTTCCCGTCTTTGGCAAACATTTCAGTCCGTTATGGGTTCTCATTTGAATCTTAGTACGGCTTTCCATCCTCAAACAGATGGAAAGACCTAACGTACTATTCAAACCCTAGAGGATATGCTCCGATCTTGTGTCATCGACTTTGGTGGTAATTGGGATGTACATTTACCATTGATTGAGTTCTCGTACAACAACAACTATCATTCCAGTATTCAGATGGCTCCTTTCAAAGCTTTATATGGTCGCAAGTGCCGATCTCCTCTCAGTTGGCATGAGGTTGGTGACAAGTAACTTACTGGCCCTGAAATCATCCAAGAAACAACGGATAAGATTCTTCAGATCCGTGATAACTTGGTCAAGACTAGGAGCAGACAAAAGAGCTATGCTGATAAAAGGCATAAGCTACTGGAATTTGATGTTGGAGATCGGGTTCTGCTCAAGGTATCTCCCTGGAAGGGGGTGGTTCGCTTTGGTAAGAAGGGAAAGCTCGCTCCTCGCTATGTGGGTCCTTTCACGATACTCGAAAGGATTGGAAAGGTGGCGTACCGACTCAACCTACCACAGGAACTTCACAATGTGCATCCGGTATTCCACGTATATAATCTTCGGAAATGCTTAGCCGACGAGGAACTTCAGATTCCCATCGAAGACTTGCAAATAAATGAGGCTTTACACTTTGTTGAGAAACCGGTCGAAATCATGGATCGAGGTGTCAAGCGATTGAGGCTCAGAAAAATTTCCATAGTCAAGGTTCGATGGGAAGGAAAATGTGGCGCCGAATTCACTTGGGAACTCGAGAGTGAAATGAAGAACAAGTATCCGCAACTCTTTAGGCAGTCTTCCTCTTAGATTTCGGGGACGAAATCTCCTAAAGGCGGGGAGGCTGTAACGCCCTGCATCCCTGAACTTTCATCAATTGGCAAGTCTGGTCCCTTTACTTTTGAGACTTGACTATGTTAGACTTTATGATACTTGAATCTTATGAAACTTTGAATCTAGACTCTTTGATACTTTAAAACTTGACTCTTGATGCTTGATACTTGCGAATCTTGATTCTTGGTGAAACATGATACTTGATACTAGATACTTAATACTTGTGTTGGTGCATACGTCTGTCGACTTCGTCTTGTATCGAGTCTTGTTTGTAATAGATAGATCAGGGCACGTAGTACGAGAAAAATGTCAAAAATAGGTTAGAAGGTAATTTCGCACGAAATTAGCTTTGGTAATTTCGCACGAAATAGCTATTTCGTGTGAAAGTGATTTCACTTGAGCCTGTTCATGCAAAATCAGCTAGCCTATAAATAGGTGCCTTGTGATTTCGTTTGGAGTAGTTCTAGATTTCCGGTTTGAGAGCCGAAGTGTCGACTCGCTGTAAAACTTTGTCAAATCAATCTATAGACAGTTTAATGTGTATATCTAGCTGAATTGGACTTGATACATTTGTTTCCGCCTCTCGTATCGAGCAAAAACTCTTATGATCGACTCGTTCGGGTCAGAAAACGATCCTACATGTGGTATCAGAGCTCAGGAGGAAGAGTTCATACCAATTCAGCTGCAAATTCTGATTTCTACACCTTCTTTTCAAAATTAAACTTGTTTTCACGGTCAAAATGTCTTGAATTTCTCATATTATACGCGCAATAGTGTTTTAACAAACCCTTGAAATTTTCAGACCTAAAATCGGACTAAAACCTGATCAATTTTGACAAAAACAGCTCGAGATGATGACATCATCAGTATTTCGCATGGAATAGCTTCTTGATTTCACATGAAATTACATTTTGTGATTAATTTCGTTTGAAATTGCTGGTAATTTCGCACGAAATCAGATTTCGTTTGAGATATTTCATACGAAATCACTATTTCGTTTTAAAGAGGCTATTTTCGTTTGAAACCAAGTTAGTTTCGCACGAAATTAACTATTTCGTTTGAAAAGTCTGATTTCGTTTGAGTTGGTATTTCGCTTGAAATTGTTTTGCAGGTAATTTCGTTTGAAAGTGTCGGATTTTGAAAAATTTTGCCGAATCATGGAAGAGGAATTTTATAACGCGTTTGCTACAGCCCCGACTACTACTACTGCCATTACTCAGAACATGAATATGGAAAATGAAACTGGAACTTTAAAAAAACCCCCGAAACTAATGAGCATTGAGGAATATTATGGTTGGAAAGATCGATTTGAAAACTGGGTTCAAGCAATTCATTTGAGATCTTAGGAGTGTATTGAGAAAAAAGTATGTGAAACCTCGTACTGATATGGGAGTTATCAAAACTATTTCTGAATTTTCAGACAAAGAAAGAGATATGTATAAAGCAGAAAAGATGATGATCAGTTTACTCCATCAAGCTATTAAAGAAGACATCTTCATTTTGCTCCAACATGATAACACTTAATTGTTCAATTTGGGAAGCACTCCGAAATAAGTTTGAGGGAAGTGAGAAGATGATCAAGAGTAAAAAGTCATTGTTAAAGAAAGAATTTGATTTATTCACAAGTTTGCCGGGAGTAGATACAAAGAAATTGATTGAAAGATATTGCCACTTAGTACGATCAATGTCATTGTTAAACCTCAATAAAGATCGTGAGGAATGGGTTGACAAATTAGCTGATGCTTTACCTCAGAAAGAGTGGGGTACATTTTTGATGATATTAAAGAATACAGGTGAATATGATGGCTTGACAATTTCTCAGTTCATTGAAAAAAATTGAAGGACAAGATCTTGAGCAGCAAAAGATTGCTAGGATGAACAATCCAAGTACACAACAAGATGTTAAGATGTACTTCAAAGGGAGTGTTCAGAATGTAGAAGCAAGTCCAAAAATCCAAACTGCTTTCAGTGCAGGAAACTCATCTGAATCAGTCAATCAAAGTCCTAACAGTAGCAGTGGATTTTCTTCATACCCAAGTGTTAATCCAAAAGAATCAACTTCAAATCATTAGTTTCAAAGCTCAAACAGCAGTAATGATCATGTTTTACTTTGCAACATTGCGTTGCATCTTCAGAAAGGTCAAAATTTCTCTGAAGAGGTTGCTAAAAGCCACATGTCACTACTTGCTACAGTGTTAGAATCATAAGAAGGATTGGTTGCAGGAAGGATCGGAAATCCTATGTTGACAAAGGAGGATTACGATCAGATAGATGCAGAAGAAATGGAACTTATGGATATTAAATGGTGCTTAGCTAGTGTTTTGAGGAGAGCTGAAAAATTTAAAATGATTACAGGAAGAGATGATTTTAGGGATGCTAACGTTTCTACTTTGGGTTTTGATAAATCTAAAGTTACTTGTTTTCGATGCAGGGAGAAAGGACATTTCAAGAGAGAATGTAAAAATCGAGAAGCAAGTGGAGCACAGAATCCGTTTGGAAAAGATGATTACTATCGGAAAGCCATTTATCAACAAGTTGCTCATCAATCGTATCAACAAAAGGAACCACAAACTGCTCATGCTAAAATGATCGAAGATGCAAATAAGAAAGCTTATTATGGCATAATTGATCAAGATGGTGAAAAAGTAGCAGAAGGTTTCAGTTGGGATAAATATATTCCGTCTGATTCAAAAGTAGTAGCTCTCATTGCACAAATAGTTCAAGAGCCAGATTTGATGACTGAATAGATGAAAGTATTTGCAAGTGATGAAAAGAATCAAGATAATGAGTTTGTTTCTTCAGATGATAGTTCAGAAAGTACTCAAGTGTTTGATCAATCATCAACTGATGATAGTGATAATGAGGAAGAAATGCATATTAATATTGCAAAAACTCATTTATCTCCTGAAAGTTTTGAATTTTATTTTGCAGATAGATTGAAGAAGCTGAAGGAGAGATAAGCAGCAAAAGAGCAGAAAAAGGTGAAATGTGAGAGTGTTGTTCAGGAAGAGAAGTCTGAACAAAGTGAAGAAATTAAAGTTGCTGAGAAAGAGATAGAAACTGTAAAGGAAGTTGAAGTTGTTGAGAAGATAGTTGAAGTTGAAAAAATAATTGAAATTGAAAAGATTGTTGAAATCGTCGTCAAACCTTGTCTAAAGTGTTTGGAGTCATGCAAGCAGTGTGAAGAGAAAGATGAAAAGTTGAATGAACAAGACAAGATGAAAGAAAATTTATTGTTCAATCTCAATTATGTGAAAGAATCGTATGATGTTTTGAATAGAACGGTGAATGGTCTACAAAAGACAAATTCTGAAAGAGAAGATGCGTTGACTATGATGAATGCTGTAATGATGACAAAGCAAAAGACGATCAATCATTATATTGAAGAATGTGCAAAGCTGAAGCAGGAGTTGGAGACAGAAAAGATAGAGAATGAAAGAATCAGAAGATTACTGCAAAGTTATTCTAGTTCTGATTATTTGATTGATAGAATTTAACCAACTGTTGCAGGTATGGAAGCCTTTCAAGACAAGAAGACTGAAGAGAAGGATACTGGTAAGAAACAAAGTGCAAATTATAAAAAGTGTCCGCCTCCAATTTGGGAAGGTTATTCTCCCAGAAAACCAAATGAGGAGCAAGTCAAAAAGGCAGTCAACATAAAGTTAAAGTCCGAAACAACCGACGATTTACCAGAAAACAATGATGTCACATTTACATCGTCTGACACTGATCATGAGTCTGAGTTAATAAAGAAAGTGGTCGATCAGGTGTTGGATAAGGATGAAGAGTCAGAGTCAAAGTATGAGTCAGAAAGTTCGAGTTCGTTGGTCAACAATTCAAAACCATCGGTTAAAAGGGTTTACATTAAAGAATTCTTGTTATCAAAATCTAATTTGAATGATGAATCAATCAAAGTGGCATATACTTTGAATGATTCAGACAAATTATATTCTGATGAGGAATTTCCAATAAGAGGTGTTAAAACTGAAATGATAAAAAAAGTTTTCAAACTAACAGAAATTAATATTTCTGAAATAAAAGATGTAAATCTTTCTGTAAAACCTAAAAAGTACACCTCAAGAGTACAACAAAGAGAAAACAAGAAAAAAGGTTACAGTTCTGGTTTTGGTTTTCAAAAGAAACCAAACCATAACGGTAATTATAAAAAGAAAGGTCTAGGTTTTATTCCACCGAAAAATCATAAAAATGAGAAAATTTATAAAACAAAAACTGTATTTGTTTCAGGAACAAGTTCGGAGGAAGAAGAAAAGAGCTCATTCTGGAAGCAATCAAACAAAGAGTTCTTTGCAGAAAAACAAAAGTTTGAAAAGAATGGAGTTTATCAAAGAAAGGAAACAAGAACCTGTTACCGATGTCAAGAAGTTGGACACATTGCTTGGAACTATCCTAAAGCAACTAACATCAAACAGGAAGTTGTTTCTAAACTGAAAGAAAAGATTGTTGAGAAAAATGAACCACCAACTGAAAAATTCAAAGTTTTTAAAAATCCAACATATGAAGTTGGTGAATGTTCGAAAAGATTTTACAAAAAAAGAGTAAATCTTGACAACCAGAAATGGATTGTTAAGAAACCGGATGTGAAATCTGGCGATGAATCTGATTCCACAAAGTCAGAGGAGCCACAAGTTGTTAAAAAGGAAGAAAATTCAGTTCCTCCATTGGATGATGTCAACTTTCCACCATTGAGGACTGAAAATTTTAAACAAAAGGTTGGTAAGGTTGAGATTTCAAATCAATTCTATTCTGAAAAGAAAGAATTTGATGTTGAAAAGGTTTTTAATGGAAATGTTAAAAAGATTTTTGAAATGATGGTTGAGGGAAAGGTTAAAGGGGTTAAAGAGTTTTATGAAACTAAGAAGGAAACTTATAACCCAAGTGAAGTTGAGGAGGAAACATCCAAGTTTGGTCAGGCTTGGATGTCTGTTTTTCATATGTGAAAAGTATGACTTGCCGGAGCTTCCAGGTTGGTAAGTGTGAAGCAGGTATCGGCATCTTTCTTGAGAAATTCACGAAAGAGATTTCGACTTACAAGTGGTAAATCAGGGACATTAAGTTGTACTTGATTTTCTACAAGTGGTATTTGTTGATTGATTTTTAAAACTGTTACATTTTTTAAGTGGTTGATAGAACAAGGTGATGAATTGATCCCCTAACCTACAAGTGGTTTATGAAAATCAACAAAACTAATTTTCCGGGAAAACCATTTGATTAAAACAAACTTAAGTGTTTTGAAATCATAATGGGAAAATAGTTTGTTGTCAGGGGGAGTTCTGATTGTTTATGCCAAGTGGATGGCGATTTGAAGCGATTCGATATCAGTTGTCACGTTACTTGTACAGTTTGTTTTCAAATTTACTTTAAATGATTTTGTATTTTAGGGGGGGTAAGAAATTTCAGAAAATCCAAAAACATTTGAAAATTTTAAATAGCCAAAAACATGATAAAATAAAAAAAAAAATGAGTTTTGTTGTGAATAAGAGGAAATGATAGTACATCAGTGGACTATCACAGCATGCTAAAGAATTGGAAAGTCAAATGTGATAAACGATCTCACTGATGATGTGCCAGTAGGTTTTTACACATTTAGTAGATTGTGTCGAGATATAAACTGTTGATGCAACAAATACAAGACCAACGGTGGTAGCTGGGCTGGTTAGGCAAAAGGGTTGAAGGGTTCAATTTTGCCTAACGCAGGTCGTGGGGTCCCCCCACGTTTGCAAGACGTGGAAGGAGGTTTACTAGCTTATTTTTGTTATTTGCTCAAGATCCTCCTCTGAGCTATGTTCAGATTCGGAAGTGGGAGCAAATAGAATGTGTGTGGTGAGTGTGAAAAGGAGTGACTCGCATGTAAGCAAGCACTCAATATGAATGACCAGAGATTAGAGAATCAGAGCTGGCCAGGAGATGTTTTCTGAAGTAAATGAAGTGTCAATTTATAAGAGAAGACATTTCCCGAAGTAGAATGTATTAGACTAGTAACCTTGCTTGCAGTGGAGGGTTTGCCCTTTCGGGGGTTAAAGCCTTTTGACCCCCGGATAATAGTGTGCATTGTGCAGACCTGCTTTGCTTTTGCGGCTGTGGGTTGGTGAAGCGATCTCCGGATGTGACTGGCCACTGTTTCCGTATTGCTTTTCCCATCTTACAGCTTTTCAACCATTGAACCGTTTAACCATTTGAGCGTTTACACATTTAGTCATTTTATTTAGTCTTGGGCTACCCCCGTCATCAGCCCCCCAAGTCAGAGGTTTTTGGGTGATGAGCTCAAAGACTTCTGACTTTTATGTGCGTATTTTATTTGCCTGAAGGTTTCAAGGGTTCGTTGCTTGAAGGCTTGAAAGGTTGTAGGCGGTTAAAATTTGAATTTTAAATTTCTGACTTTTGATTTGATTGGTGTGTGGCAGTTGATAGGGTGGCGGTTTTGCAGAAGTTACTGTTTGCCATTATTACCCCTATTGTAGGTTTATTTTTGTTTTATATTTCCAAATCTTATCCTTTTTCTTCATAATTTCTCCAAGTTTTCTGCCATTTTCTCCCTCTTCTAAGGTTAGTTCCAGTTTCTTTACATCTTGCATTCTTCATTTTCTGTTTTCAAAAATGGGTGCTCGTAAGGACTTAGCAAAATCTTTTTCCCGGTTAACACAAGAGGAGGTAGATTTATTTTGTATGGAATATGGTATTGATAGAAAGTTTAACCCAACTGCTCCTGCTTGTGATGTTCCTGTTGATAAACCGACCTGTGGTTCGATTGCCCTTTATTGTCGTCATTTTGAGTTCTCGAATCTTCGTTATCCCTTTTCGTTTTTTGTTTTGAACTTGTTGGAGTATTATCGGGTTTCTTTTGGGCAAGTTCATCCGAAGGGGATGGCTAGGGTTTTGCATTTTGAGGTTTTGTGTCGTGCTCTTGGATATGATCCTTCCCTTTTGCTTTTTCGCCGGTTTTTTCGTTTGGCTAAGAATGGCGATTGGTTTACTTTTGAAACATCCAAAGTTGATTCCTGTCTTATTTCGTCCATGGTTACTACGCTTGGGGCTTGGAAGGATCGCTTTTTCTGGGTTTCCGATACTATTCTTCCATTCAAGATGGTGTGGAGGCGGCCGGATGCCGTTCTTAATGATCCGGAGCCCTCCGAATCTGAATTGAATGATGTTTTTCTCAAAGCTATCCGGGAGTGCCCTTCGAGGGTTCGTCCCTTTCCTGAACACTTACTAGTTCTTTTAGGGGTTAGTAAAATCTGGGGGAATGTTGATCGGGATCCGGTTCTTATGAGGAGTGGCATGGGTATGCATTTTTCTTTTTTGCCTTCTTTATGTTTTTCTTAACTTATGACTTATGTGCTGTTGCTTTTTGCAATCATGTCTGCTTTGGATTTTATTAAGAGCGACGATACTTCTGATGTTGTATTTGGGGATGCTCCGTCTGTTCCTGGTGAGAATGTTGTGGTTAGAACTGTTGAGCAAAGGTTTGAGGGCTCGGGTTATGTTAGTGCTGCCAATGTCAAGGGTTTTTCTAAGTCCAATGTTCCCAAGTCTTCAACCCGTCGATCTTCTCGTCGGTTGTTGAAGGCTGGTCCTCAATCCACTTCTACTGAACCAGTGGACTTGAGTGATGATATTGAAGTTTCGGAAGATCAAGGTGGTGAGGCAGGTGCTGAGAAGGATAAAGAATTGGTTGTTCATGGTAAAAAGGTTTCAGGCAAGAAGGTTGTTGTCACCCCTGTTCAGGAATCTTCAAGCAGGGACGTTGAAGGGTTGGATCCGGAAGGGATTTATGTGCCTGCTTGGTCGGTGAAGAATGATGACAGCTTCAAGGATGCTGCTGTCTGTGAGGATGCTCTGAGTCACCTTGCTCCTCCTTCAGTGCACAAGACCATTGCTGGGATGGATGATGACTTAATGTTGTCCCGCATGATTTTGAGTACTTGCAACGTTGCTGCTATGCTTCCTCAAGGCGTTGCCCGTTTTCGTCAAAGAATGCAAGAATATGAGGAATTCTCCAAGAAGAAGGATAAAATGAAATCCTCCATGGCTGGGATGAAAAAGGAGATAGCTAGCTTTGCGGAGAAAGAAGCGGCGTGGGACAAGAAGGTTAGTGATTTGAAGAAGATGCATGAGATTGAGATGGGTGATTTGAAGAAGAGTTTTGAGGCTAACTTGTTGAAGTTGAAAGCTGACCGCGAGACCTTGGCTGTGCAACATAAGGCATTTGCTAAAGAGAAGGATGGGTTGAAGGCTTTGGTTGCTCAGGCTACTGGGGATAACCAATGGCTCATTGAGCAGGGTTTCCATCAAGTGGTTACCTATCTGTTGCACTCCAAAGAGTTTAACTCTGCTCTTGGTGATGTTTATACTAAACTACTCAATTTTGGAAAAAACCAAGGTCTTATTGCAGGTTATAAGCTCCATGAATCTGGTCATCCTTTGGAGAAGTCCCCTTTGTTTCGCCCCGAGGATTCTGATGTTTTCAAAGGCTCCGTTGAGCAAATGGAGAAGCTGTCCTATCCTTTCATCCATCAAGTTTCAGGTTGTTTTGGTAAGCCTCTTGCTGTGTTGCAGGATCTGAAGCCGGAGGGCCTAAATAAGAAGGTCTGTGCTGAAATCTTGGGTTCTCTTTCAAGGAAGAGATCCTATTCGGGGGATAGTGATGATACCCTTTCAGGTCAGCCGGATGTTCCCAAGGATGCAAGCTTGGAGGCTTCAATGGTATGTGGTGATGAAGGTGTAAAGGGTAAAAAGCTGAAGAAAACAAAGAGGGTCAAAGGTGAAGGTTCTGGGATTTCGAAGTCCTCTGCTGATGTTTGATTCGTAGCTTTCTTAGCACTGAAAACAATTTATGTTTTGTAATGTTAACTTGAACAATATTAGGTTTTTAGGAACCCTTAAGGTTCCTGTTTGGTTGTGTTTAAGGTCTGTATGGCCGTTGGGACAATAGTTAAGTTTGTAAGTTATTAGGACTTGCCCTAACTTATGTTTGAAAGTCTTTTAGGGCTTTCCTTTATATGTTATGATGTTCAACTATTTTCCTTGTGTTGTGTTTTTATACTTGTGCCTTTTTTATTAAGGCAGTTTATTTGGCTTTTAACCTTCCAAGCCTTTTGGCTGTTCGTTTGTAGGTTGAAGCCTTTAAGGTTTCGAGATATTACCCGGGTGGCTTGAAGCCTTGAAGGCTTCTTAGTTTTGTGTCCTGACTTGGTTTGTATCTTTGTGATTTTTGTCCAAGTGATTTTGTTCTTTTAGATTTTCCTTGTCTTTTTGTAACTTTGTCTTTGTCGAGTTTGTGCTACCCTTATGTTATTTATGCCTTAAAGGGTTCAGTGCTGCAGACACTTAGCCTTGGGACTTTTAACAAGAAGACATAGCACCTATCCTTTTTGTTATTTCTTTGTTTTTTAGCCTCCTTGTGGACTATATTTTTAAGGCTTAGGGAACATTTGGTGTAGGCTGCTCATACCCGTCTATGAGACAATTTTATTTTTTCTTAACAAGTCTCATGGAGTTGTATTGATTTAGGAACTCACCCCTTATATAGGCTCATTCAACCCTTGAACCTATTGAGCGATGTGGCCTGGGAGCTCATCCCCTTACATGGCCCTTGCCATGGAGTTTTTTGCTAGGTTCTCAACCTGATTTTGGGATAGAAAGACAAGTTTGATAAAACAACTTCATTCATTAAAGCAATACTTGCTTTTTACAAAAAGGTATTCATAATCCTGCTTGAAATACATTTTGATACAAACCAAGCTTTCCCGTTTAAACATGGAACCTTTTCAGGGTTTTGCCGTTCCAATGCCTTGGAAGCCTTTTGCCTTCTGAATCAGCCAGCTTGTAGGATCCACCTTTGTGTGCTTCAAGGATGGTGTATGGGCCCTCCCATTTTGGGCCAAGCTTTCCTTGATTTTCTTTCTTGCTGGCTTCGTTGTTTCTGAGGACCAGGTCCCCTGGCTTGAAACGTTCGTTCTTGACTTTTTTGTTGTAGTAAGCTTCCATTTGTTGCTTGTATTTGGCCTCTTGAATTGCGGCTTGATCTCTTGCTTCCTCTAGGAGTTGTAAATTCAACATGGTCTCTTTTTGGTTTGTTTCGGGATCCATGTTGACAATTATTTGGGTTACAACTCCTATTTCGGCAGGGATCACAGCTTCGGATCCAAATACCAAGCTGTAAGGTGTTTTCTTATGGCTTGTTTTTTCGGTTGTTCTAATTGCCCATAGGACACTAGGCAATTCTTCAAGCCAGTTGCTTTCGTATCTTCCCAATCTTGTCTTGATGCCTTCTACTATGCTTCTATTTGTTCTTTCAACCTGACCGTTTGATTGCGGATAAGCCACTGAGCTAAAAACCTGATCGATTTTGTATTCTTTGCACCAAATGCTGAAAGGCTTCTCAGCAAATTGTCTTCCGTTGTCGGTGACAAGTACTCCCGGCAATCCATAACGGCAAATGATGTTCTCCCAAACGAAGTCAATGACTTGCTTTCCTGTGATCTTAGCAAGTGGTTTGACCTCGGGCCACTTAGTGAAGTAATCTACTGCCACCAGTAAGAATTTCACTCCCCCTTTGCTTGGGGGGAATGGACCAACGATGTCCATCCCCCATTTATGGAATGGCCAGGCCGAGGTTATCGGGACTAAGTCATGCTTGGGAATTTTTGGAATTGGTGCATGAATTTGACAAGCATCACATTTCTTCAATTCTTCGGTTGTATCGCGGTGCATTGATGGCCAGAAATATCCGAGGTTCATGAGCTTTGCAACTACCGACCTAGCTCCAAAGTGAGCTCCACATACACCCTCATGAATTTCTTTGATCAGGTACTTACTTTGCTCGGGACCGACACATCTTAGCAAGGGAGCAAGGTAACCCTTTTTGTAGAGGGTTTCTCCTTGTAGTATGTATTGCCTTGCTTTGATTTCAACCCTTTTAGCTTCCACTTGATCATTGGGTAATTCACCATTTTTGAGGAACTTTTTTATGGGAGTCATCCAGTTTGGATCTTCTTCGGTAACCATGTCTTGAACCTCCAATTCATTAATGGATGGGGCCTTCAACACTTCTACCAGTACCTTCTTGGTAAGGTGGGCGAAAGTAAGAGATGCAAGCTTACTTAGGGCGTCAGCCTTTTTGTTTTGAGATCTGGGGATCTGTTTGATGTTACATGCTTGGAAGGTACTCATCAGTTCCTTGGATTTTTCTCTGTATTTTTTCATGTTGGGCTCTTTAGCTATGTAGCTATTATTCACTTGGCTCGAGACCAGCAACGAATCTGTGAACACTTCAAGCTTTTCAACCTTCATTTCTTTGGCCAGTCTTAGGCCGGCTATTAGTGCTTCGTATTCAGCCTCGTTATTGGTGGTCTGAAAATCAAAACGAAGAGCATATGTGAATTCCAGCCCTTCTGGGTTGATCAAAATTAGCCCAGCCCCTGACCCTTCAACGCTTGAAGCCCCGTCAGTAAAAAGCTTCCAGGCTTCAGGGTTGGAAGGTTCAGTGGTGGTGGTGTTTACTTCAGTGGCTGTTTGGTTTGGGACTTCCACAATGAAATAAGCCAAGACTTGGGCCTTGATAGCTTTTCTTGGGACATAGGTGATGTTATGTTCACCCAGTTCTATGGCCCATTTGGCTAATCGCACCGAGTTTTCAGGTTTTTCAAGCACACTTTTAATAGGTTGGTCGGTGACCACTTGTATGGGGTGTGCTTGGAAATACCTTCGCAGCCTTCTAGCTGTTTGAACTAAGGCTAGGGCAAGTTTTTCAAGGGGAGGGTATTTCGTTTCAGCTAATTTTAAAGTTTTGCTGAAAAAATAAACGGGTACCTGGGCCTTGTCTCGCTCAATGGTGAGGACTGCACTGACGGCCTCGTTCGTAATTGAGAGGTACACCGATATTAGCTCCCCAGTTTTTGGTGCCGCAATATCTGGTAGGGAAGCTAGATGTTGCTTCATTTGGTTGAAAGCTTCTTCAGTCCATTTGAAATCCTTCTTATCTGAGCAGTTCTTAAGCGTTTTGTAGAAGGGCAGAGATCTTTCGGCCAACTTTGAGGTAAAACGCTTCAAGGCTGCAAGCTTCCCGTTCAAGCTTTCAACCTCTTTCTTGGTCTTTGGTGGCTTGGTTTCAAGGACAGCTTTCACCTTGTTTGGGTTGGCTTTGATGCTTTGTTTTCCAACAATGTGACCCAAGAATTTTCCTTCCTCAAATCCAAACGAACATTTTTCAGGATTGAGCTTCATGTTGACTTTTCTGAGGTTCTTGAAAGTTTCTTGAATGTCATCGAGCATTTGATACTCCGTCTTGCTTTTGATTACCAAGTCGTCGACGTATGCCTCCATGTTTTTACCAATTTGGCCTGCAAAGGCTTTGTCAACGAGTCGTTGGTAGGTTGCTCCAGCATTTTTGAGACCAAAAGGCATCTTTTGATAACAAAAGATCCCTCTGTCCGTGTGGAAGGCGGTTTTTTCCTCATCCTCCTTCTTCATGAGGATTTGGTGGTAACCTTTGTATGCATCCAGAAAGCATTTGAACGAGTAACCGGTGAGGGAGTCAACTTTGAGATCAATTTCCGGTAGTGGATAGCAATCCTTAGGACAAGCTTTGTTAAGATCCTTAAAGTCTATGCACATCCTCCAAGAGTTGTCTGGTTTCTTGACCATAACCGGGTTTGCAACCCATGATTGGTACTTGACTTCTTGGAGAATACCGGCTGACACAAGCTTTTCAACCTCTTGGCAGGCTGCTTGACTTCTCTCAGGTGCCAGGCTTCTTTTCTTTTGGACCACCGGCTTTACGTCCGGTGGTATTCTTAACTCATGCTCAGCAATGTTCCGAGGGATCCCGGTCATATCTTCTGGACGCCAAGCGAACACATCGCTGTAATGTGTTAGCAACTTTTCAAGGTACGAGAGGGTCTCTTGAGAAAGGTTTGGATTGACCCTTATTCTTTGCTCGGGGTACTTAGGATTTATGACCAACCTTTGCCTGTCTTCTTCACTATTTGAGCTTTCACCTTCAACTATGTAAGCTTCCTGGGAGGGTTGAAGGGTTGCTATGCCCCTCTCGGTGGGAAATTTGACTGTGCCCTGACCAACAGACACGGCCATGTAAAATGCACACTGCCCTGGTCTTCCAATGATCACGTCATAGCTTGAGGGGATGTTGATAACCACAAAGGTTAGTGGTTGGGTCCTTTCTTTCAAACCTTCGCTGAAACGAACATTAAGTGTCAGTTGCCCTAAAGGCTTGAGGGGTATATCGGCTATACCTTTTATAGAGGTTCCAGAGGGTTGAAGCTTTGAGCGTTCTTCGTTGCTCAAACGGTTGAAGAATTTTTCGAACATGATTTCAGTGGCTGCCCCCGTGTCTATGTATGCCCTACATGTTTGTAACATTCCCACGGTAGCTTCTACCACAAGAGGACTAGAGAGAGGGTCTTTCTCCGTTGGGGGGAAACAGACACACTGAAGCTCCCAAGCCTCCAACCGCTGTCTTTTATGAGGAATCCTTCCACCGAAATCCACCATATTGACTTCCTTACCCTTTCCTTCAGCCATTTTGTCCCGGACTCCCTTCACCAAATGAGCGAGTTCTCCGGACTTAACGGCCTCTTCAATCCTTTTCTTGAGTTGGAAGCAATCGTTGGTGTGGTGGCCTTTCTCTTCGTGAAACTCACAGTATTGGGTGGAGTTCTCGTTTTTCCTGCTTTTTGGGAGAGGTCTAGGAGGCCGGAAGTTTTGTTTGACTTCTTCCGTTGCAAGGATTTCTTGAGGGGTCTTTGTGAGGGGTGTGAAACTTATTCCTTTCTCCCTGCTTGGAGGGTTCCGGCCTTCAGACCTTCGAGGGTCTGAGCCCTTTGACCGCCTGTCATAGGAGTTGAAGTTCCCCCTTTTTCTAGCTGGACTATTGCTTCTCCAGCCGGACCCTCTTTTTCTTTGTTCCTTAATGTCTACTGCCTCCTCTCCCCGGATGTGGGCTTCAGCCCTTTCGAGAGCTTCTTCCAAGGTTTTGGGTAGAGATTTGTTGAAATCTCTTGTGAGGTACTTAGAGGTGATGGCATTCATGAAACCAGCCACTCTCATTTTCTCATCTGCCCCTACATAAGTCAGACCTTCCTTCTTGTATCGCTCAATGAAAGCACGAAGGCTCTTATCATCACGTTGTTTTATCTGAAAGATCACTGTTGCGTCTTTGACATAACGTCTTTGTTGAGAGAAGTTGGCCAAAAAACCCTTGCTAAGGTCGTCAAAGCTTCGAACGCTTTGAGCAGGTAGGTCGTTGACCCAGATTCTGGCGGATCCAACAAGAGTTTGCATGAACATTAGGCAACATTCAGCGTTTGACCATTTCTCTATTCTTGCCGCACCGGTGAAGATCTGAAGATGGTCCTCAGGGTCTTCAGTACCATCATACGTCCTGATGTGGGACGGCATCTTAATCTTTGACTGGAAATCATAATCGGCTATCTGCCTCGAAAAGCACGAGAGATTACTTGGCTTGTATGGTTTAGCCAAGTCTTCTTCAGCCCTCGCATCCACATTATTGCCATTCCCGTTATTTCCTTGAGTGGTTAGCACCTGATTAATAAAGTGTTGCCACGGGAAATTGGCCATCATCTGGGTCATCATGTTTGGCATAAGGTTGAAGCCTTGAAGGCTTCCGGGTACAGCTGAGCAGCTTACTCCAAGGGGAGTGCTCATGACAGCACTTCGTGCCAAAGGGAGCACGGACAGAGCTTGCTCCCATGTGGTTGTTGTGGATGCTGGAAAGCTTGTTGCTGGGGATTGTAGGAGCTGGTCAAGAGTTAGCTCATGTCCCAAAGGAGCACCACTAGTAATTGGTTGGGACGAGAAGAAAGGATGTACCGTGGGATTTGTCATTGTGGACAGATATGGGTGAGGGTTAGGAGTATTGCTGGGACCAGCCTCATTTCTAGTTGTAAAAGGAAGGGGAGGTGGCCCAGGAGACAACGTTGGTTCAGGCTCATCATCATCTAAACGGATCCTCACTCCTTTTTCTCTTTCTTTACTCACATGTTGGTTGAGAAGTGACCTTAACTCGAGGAAATTGTTGGCAACCCCTTCAGGGGTAAGTTCAATACGTGTCGGGGTGTTAGAGACACCGACATTGGGTGAAGGAACTCCGGATCTGGACGGAGTTGGTGTGTTGAAGGTGAGGAACTCGGGTGTGCTCCCCGGAGTTGAAAAAGAAGTTGGTATAGCCACGTGAGCTTGGCTACTACCCGGAGTAGAAGTGTTTGGGATCTGATTTACTTCTCCCGGGGATCCACTTTCAGACATGGTGGTTTTAAGTGAAGAGAGCTACACTACTAGGTCTTTTTTGAGAAGAAATAGCGGCGTAGCCCCACGGTGGGCGCCAACTTGTTGATGCAACAAATACAAGACCAACGGTGGTAGCTGGGCTGGTTAGGCAAAAGGGTTGAAGGGTTCAATTTTGCCTAACGCAGGTCGTGGGGTCCCCCCACGTTTGCAAGACGTGGAAGGAGGTTTACTAGCTTATTTTTGTTATTTGCTCAAGATCCTCCTCTGAGCTATGTTCAGATTCGGAAGTGGGAGCAAATAGAATGTGTGTGGTGAGTGTGAAAAGGAGTGACTCGCATGTAAGCAAGCACTCAATATGAATGACCAGAGATTAGAGAATCAGAGCTGGCCAGGAGATGTTTTCTAAAGTAAATGAAGTGTCAATTTATAAGAGAAGACATTTCCCGAAGTAGAATGTATTAGACTAGTAACCTTGCTTGCAGTGGAGGGTTTGCCCTTTCGGGGGTTAAAGCCTTTTGACCCCCGGATAATAGTGTGCATTGTGCAGACCTGCTTTGCTTTTGCGGCTGTGGGTTGGTGAAGCGATCTCCGGATGTGACTGGCCACTGTTTCCGTATTGCTTTTCCCATCTTACAGCTTTTCAACCATTGAACCGTTTAACCATTTGAGCGTTTACACATTTAGTCATTTTATTTAGTCTTGGGCTACCCCCGTCATCATAAACCTAAATTTCAAACTTACTTATATCGTGGGGAACATCTCTCGGATATATGGGTAACCCCCGAAATCTTGTTTGAAAGGTCCCTCTTTCTGAGATACTAGGTCTTTATACTCAGTGATATATGGGGTATTATCCCGGGACTTATGATTTTGCGGAAGCAATGGCCTAGTCCCTGTATAATACTTTTCGCTTGCTTGAAACATAGCAACCCCCTCAGCATAAAAAATGATGAAACATTGCAAAATGCTAATCATGTGCTGTTGAAGAAAAGATTCTCTAAAGGGAACACACCAAAAGTCGAAGCCATCATCTCTCTGATTTTGCGGAAGCAATAGCCTGAGCTCTCATGGCCCTCGCATTTTAACCCTTTACAGATATCATCTAGGTATACTCACCTGTAAGACTGAATATTGGGATCTGGATACGGGAGTATATTTTGAGGTGGGGCACACGAATAAGTTTAAGTGCTTAAAACATTAATCTCGTATCTCGAAACATTTGAACTTTGTGTGAAAATTTAAATGGATCAGTATACTAACAATCTTAGTGAATTGTTTAGAACTTAAAATGTTTAAAGCTTAACGGTGTTGGTGATTTGTTTCAAAAACTGATATGATCCTCTTACACAAACTCACAAAAATATTGTCTGTAAATATTTCTTTACTGCAATTTCTTTCAAGATAAAAAAAAAAGATTTTCAGTGTGTTTTAGCATAAATTTTTGAAAATTCAAAAAGATTTTCGACAACTGATGTTGAAGAGCTGATTTTCAAAATTCCTAGTGCTAAACATGACGGATATTAAGTAAGGGGGAGTCTGTTTGAAAGAAGAATTAAATTTTGAAAAACGGTATTTCTACAAGTGGTTCATCAGAGTTTAACATTGTTAAATCATTTTGTATGATACTTGCAAATAATGTGGTTGTGTTTACAAGTGGTAAGTAGAGAATAAATTTGTAATATTTTAAAATTGTGAAATTTATTTCTGGGTTAAGAATGTGCAGGAATGGAACATGAAGTAAGCTTGGTCTCGATCTTGAAACATAAAAACCAGATCAAGATCCTAGCACAATTTAAGAAGGAGTCTGAAGATAGTAAAGCCAGATTCAGATCCTGAAGATCATGCAAATTGATGATGATGATGAACTTAAGGAATCAAGAGATCTGATCAAGAGAATTAGAGTGAGATAAGAGCCAGATGGAGATTCTGGAGATGAAGAGAAGACAGAGAGTGAAGATGTTTTACATTGTCAGATACTTTGGAAGAGTTTGAAGAAGACTGATAAAGATTGAAGATTGAAGACTCGACACTGAAGACTCGTCAACATTCGAGGGGGAGTCTGTTAGTGCATACGTCTGTCGACTTCGTCTTGTATCGAGTCTTGTTTGTAATAGATAGATCAGGGCACGTAGTACGAGAAAAATGTCAAAAATAGGTTAGAAGGTAATTTCGCACGAAATTACAGATTGTAATTTTGCACGAAATTAGCTCTGGTAATTTCGCACGAAATAGCTATTTCGTGTGAAAGTGATTTCGCTTGAGTCTGTTCATGCGAAATCAGCTAGCCTATAAATAGGTGCCTTGTGATTTCGTTTGGAGTAGTTCTAGATTTCCAGTTTGAGAGCCGAAGTGCTGCCGAAGTGTCGACTCGCTGTAAAACTTTGTCAAATCAATCTATAGACAGTTTAAAGTGTATATCTAGCTGAATTGGACTTGATACGTTTGTTTCCGCCTCTCGTATCGAGCAAAAACTCTTCTGATCGACTCGTTCGGGTCAGAAAACGATCCTACAACTTGACTCTTGATACTTGATTCTTGATACTATTGAACGAGACTCTTGATACTTATGGAACGAAAAACTTTGACACTTTGATAAACAAGAAACTTGAAACTTTGAGGCTTGAAACTTGAAACACGGAAACTTTTGTGTTAGCTATACAATCTTGTCATGTAATGATATTACACAATAGTACGCAACGCAATTCTAAATCTAATTCGCAAAACGAACCAAAGTCGGAAAACTAGCAAAACGGGTCTCTGCTGTCCGAATGGACATTCGATCGGATGACCAGCCGATCGGAAGGCCATTCGACCGAACAGCCATCCGATCCAGCCTGCTAGCACCGCCCTTTTCCCTCTACACTATAAATACTCCTGTCACATCACTTGATGTGACAGGCTCCTCCAACCAGCACGCTCTCTGACTTTTTCAAGCACTTTTCTTCCATTTTCAAGCGATTCTTGTAAGTTTTCTTCATAATTATTGTACAACTTTCATCTTTACACACTTTCTCACAAGATTCTTCATCAAAATCCTACTTTTCACCATGAAATCACTGAGATTTAAGCTCTTGAGGATGACGTCATCATGGCTGTTTGTACAATCGGCTATGTGATGTCATTCTGTCAAGAATCTAGTCCAAATCTAAGAGATTTCTATGCGTTTTACTACAAATCTTTACATAATCCAAGCGTTTTTGGGTAAATTCATTCTTTTCTTAACTTATCTACTCAAACACGGTGAAATCTGAATACAAACGGGCTGTAGACTTGTTCTTTAGTCTGGAGTCGGCTTGAAAACAGGTTATCACCGTGGAGATGACCAACTTACGGGTCAGACATGAGACTCCGTCAAAGACAGTCATCCGATCGAACAGGGTGATTCCCATCCGATCAGATGAGCTGAACCTTAACGGGTTTTCCGTTGTCTTGATACGTTACCCTATCGTTTCCGTTGAACTGAAACTTAGAAATTTTACGATGGATGCAAAGGAATAAGATCACAATAGTCGAATGACCATCCGATCGGACGGACATCCGATCGAACTGTCATCCGACCAAACGACCTATTTCCCACGACCTTCAATACTTAAACTATTTGAATCAAGATTTTGAACTATGAAACTTTCACTCGAACAGTCATCCGGTCAAACGACTTGGATTTATACTACAACGAAAACTTCAAAAGTTTGAAGCATATTATAAAACACACCTACTGATCGAATGACCATCGGTCGAATGGTCATCCGTCCGGATGACCATCCGATCAGATGGGAGTCCATTAAATCCAACAGGTCATCTGACCGGATAACCATCCGTCCGGATGGCCATCCGATCAGGAAACCTGTCCGAGACTTTGCACAATTCGACATTCTGCTAGAGGCTTATCTCTTATACTATAATCAGGCTAACTCCAGTGCTCCCTTCAATCCAATAGTTGGTGTTGATACCTAGCACCTACTGTGAGTATACTCGATCCCTTTTTGTTTTAAACACTTTTGGGATGCAACATGTATTCTATAAACTTGACACTTAACACTTGAAACTTACTCTATCCGCTGTAAACATGAAACTTGATGCTTTTGAGACTTGAGACTTTTTATGCTATGTGAACGTTTAATCCTTGTGTGTAGTTCTGCCTTAACAATTGTTGCACCTCCCCGTTAGCCTTTGGGGTATTGTTAGGAGGAGACATTTTTGCTTTCCTTGAGTCTTGGGAAAGTGGTTAACGCATTGGAAACTTGGGCTATCACTGGACTGCGTTTAATAGCATGGTGAAACTTGTTATATGTGTTTATGCTGGATACAAGTTTTTGGAGCGTTTAAACTATTATACTACTACGTACTCAAACTTGTACACTCGCCAACATTTTTGTTGATATATTTTAATACATGTTGCAGGTTAATAGTAGCTGAGGAATCAAGAAAAAAGCTATGATGATGCTTAGAAACTCACCTAGTTAAACTCAAGAAATTGAACACTGTTTTGATCGTTATGTAATTGATATTTTCTGTGGTTTGGTGTTTAGCCTATTTATTTTTTGAAAATTTATTAATCTATATTGCAACTATTAGTGTTATGGAAACTTTTGAGCAATCTGAACGTTTAGTGCCGCGCCCCGATGTTTCCGCCATCGGTTGGGGTGTGACATATATAGGTAAAAATGATTTTAAAAAAAAATAATAATTTAGACCATTGTCAAACAATCAAAAAACATGGGACCATCAAAAAAGACCCGTTATCTCCCGTTATTGTCTTGGTGATGGGACAATAATGCCCCCCTAATAGCACACATAAAATGAAAGAGGGGGGGGGGGGGGGCTATTGTGGGTAAAATCATTGAGCTGAAAGGGGCCTAAAGGTATAACTTTTTCTTACATTTACATTGTCGTATAAATACCCAAAAATATAATCTGGTTATTCACATACACACACATATATATATTGTTAAAATATATAGTGATAAATCGCTCGATAAAGATAAAGAAGTTTAATTCTTTCAAGAGTAAAATGCCATTTTCGTCTTGATGTTTGGTTAGTTTTGCGTCTTTCGTTTAAATGTTTGTTTTTTTGCATCTGAATTCAAAAGGTTTGAAATCTTGTCATTTTCTTCCGGCTTGTTAACTTTATTCATTTTTCTCCGTTAAGTTAGGGGTTTTCTGACTTTTTTGTTAACTTAAAGGGGAATTTGGTGTTTTTACATAAAGTGAAAAAACCCGAATTGTTCTTTAAATTAACAAAAAAGACGGAAATAACCCTGACTTAACGGATAAAAATGAATGGAGTAAACGATTCAGATGAAAATGAAAAGATTTCAAACCTTTTGGATATAGATGCGGAAAAACAAACCTTTGGACGGAAGTCACAAACCTGGACAAACCTCATAGACGAAAATGATATTTTACACTTCTTTTAACAAAAAAAAAACCAAGTAATGATATACTAAATAGAGTTAATTACATGATGAAATAAGAGTTTGATCTCTTATGTGTTTGTTAAAATCACGGGCGCAGGATAAGTGGGGGCGGGTCCTCTCCCCCCAATTTTTTCGCTCAGTAGTGTTATATATGTAATTTTCGTATAGAAATTTTTGGGTATATACGTTTTCGCCACCCCCTCCCCCTGTTTTCAAGGGCAAACTTCCCCACTGGTTAAAATCTACACATATAGAAAATTATCACTACATGAAATATTAAATAAAGTTATTTACGTAGAAAGCTTGTTATAAATCAACTTGAAATAACTATTTTACCGCTTTACTAAAAGACAAAAAAACCTATACATCAACGTTCTCATCAGTGGCAAATCTAGTCTAAAAATTCAGAGATATCTAGATCAGGGGTATCATTTATATAAAATAATAAAAAACTTACACTAAGTTGACGAAATTAAGAGATTACTTGTGCTACCCCTGCTTGTACACTACCTCCGCTCTGGTTCTCATCATAGAAATCAAGAAACTTGAATCCCCGTTTTCAAGGTCATTTTATTTTCTACCTTAAATCCTCCATTTCTTAACACTAACACAAAATTGAGTCACGAAGATGGAATGTTGGATCAGTTCTGTTCTAAACATAATGAAAAACATGAAAACATAACTGTCACCGCAGACAGTGCAGTAGAGAATCCAGTGATGGAAGAAGCCATGGAGTTCGACATCTTTGTCAAGGTGATCTGGTTCCTCCTTAGGGTGCTAACTGATGATGGTGATAATGAAACCGAATAAGGGAGTTCGGTTATGGAGAGGGAGGTCGAATTGATGTTATGCTAATTAGGTTATCTGTCTAAGTGTGTAACCTTTTAACCTCTACATAATTCTCCTTATATAAGCACCCAAGAGGAAACCTAATTAGTTAATAAGGGTAATATGGGCCATCAACAATTACCAACTAATTATTTAATAGGTTATTATATATTTTGATCTATATAATGTAAATGATTATAATGGCTACTAGATTAAATTAAAACATATTATATTTAATCTTACATTCTCCCACTTAGCCGAGTAATCATTTACTATGAGTATTAGATAAGCCTGATCAGGAGTTAACACTCATTTTAGCCTTAAACAAGTACTATAGCAGAGAAATACAGCCCTTGAATCATTATGCGACTCAGGACCCCCATTAGTCATACTATAGCCTTAATTTAAAACCTAATCGTCATGATCAAAATACACATAAGCCCTTTGTTTGATTTGTAACTTTATTTGTCTATATGCCATTATATCGGTTGAACATATTCTAAGAGACATACAAAATCAAACTGAGAAAATTTCATTAATCATAAAACATAAGCTAGTACAATATGCTTAAATAAGGTCTTTACTAAATCCCATATTCCGAACATGTTCTTCGTAAACCTTAGGAGGGAGACCTTTAGTCATCGGATCCGCAAGAATATCTTTAGTACTAATATACTCGATACAAAGATTATTTTCCTCAACTCGTTCACGTATGAACAAATATTTTGTATCGAGATATAAACCAGCTCCAGTCGAACTGTCACTGTTTGAGAAACTAATGGCAGCTGAATTATCACAGTAAAGCTTCAATGGTCTAGAAATGGAAATAACGACTTTGAGTCCAGTGATCAGATTTCTAAACAACATTCCATGACAGGTTGCGTTATAAACAGCAATGTACTCTGCCATCATTGTGGAAGTTGTGGTCAACTGTTGTTTATGACTCTTCCATGAGATAGGGCCGCCTGCTAACATAAAGATATAGCCCGAAGTGGATTTCTTGTCATCTTTGCATTTGGAAAAGTCAGAATCAGAATAGCCCACCACTTCTAAATGATCACTTCTTCTATAAGTCTGTTTATAGTCTTTCATCCCTTGTAGATATAGGAGTTGTTGGGATTGAACCCTGCCAGAGGAACAGATAATGAAAGCCAAAACCGGTTCACAACTATGGATTCACAATAAGCAGATGTTTACATTAAGTTCTCCCCTTGACAGTGGTTATCTAATAACTGATATACTTTAAGTACTGCTCAGAAGAACAACTGATGAACCAAACACTGATGAAATGCTAAAGACTGCTAAAGACAAACACTGACGCTCTATCTACTGCTGTCTCTTAAGTACTGCTGAAGACACAAGCACTGCCCATTCAAGGACTGATCACCTTTGAAGAAAGCACTAATGCTCAACATCAGTGCTTAGGCTACAACAGTGGAAAGTGAATCAGTAGTTTACCCATGTTTTGTACTTCATTATCAATCAGTTGTTAGACATCAGTAGTTTGTATAGAACAATGTTTACAGGTTGTTAGGTTGTTAGATGTCACTTTCATGGTGACGTCAGCTGAGATACATCAGTGGTTTGGTTTGCCTATAAATATAACAGTACCCTGTACTGTTATATTTGATTCGTCTTGAGTGAGTTCTTCTCCTCAATTCAATCCTTTCATCTTGTGCAACCAACTACTGGAGTATCAGGCTGAGGGGGAGTTTATTTGTAAACATGGTTGTAATCATTTGATTTACTTTGTAATCTTTTGACTGATGCAATCCATGTGTTTATCAAATCCATTTCTCTTCATGATTGTGTTTACAAAGTTTGTTGTTCATTTCCGCTGCACTTTACATGTTTTCATATTCATTGATTGTTCAATTTACACAAACAAACACAATCATGAGTGCCTCCGATCCCAACAATTGGTATCAGAGCCTGGACAGTCAAATTCGATCTAACAATCAATTTGACATAACAGTTCGGCTCAAAATTCATTGATACTAAGGTTGGTTGTATTTAGTTGAAAAACAGAGTAACGAGTAACAATGCTTAAAACTGCTATTCAAATACTCTGTAGAACAACCAAGATGTCATATGACACACAAATCTCACACAACAAGTGATATCATGCGCAAGTCACTCATAGTTTTCAGATCTGAAAACATGTCTGTTAAACTATGATATTATTTCTTCTTTTTTAAAAATTGATTTCAACTGTTGTTAAGGAATTTGTGATGTTTTGTTTATTAAATGCTAAAGTATGAACCTCAGATTAACAAAAACCTATGTTCATAAAACATTAGTGTTTTTTATAACATAAAATGAGGGAAATTAAAACTTTAGTCATTCAGATCTTATGTGTTGAAAACAAGTTGAGATCCTCAAAAGGACAAAATCAACTTTGTTAAAATACATTCAGAAAATCAGGGATCAACATAGTTCATATCATGTGTAGTGTGAGATTGGTTGAAAAACCTGTGCAAACATGACCAATTCTCTCAAAACATTGCTGCATAATGATATTGGATTAAGGTTTTTCTCAACAAAGACCTCCCAGTAAGTAATTCATTACTTATAAATGGGAAGGGTAAAAAGGGAAGAAGAAAATTCATAAAAACTCAGAAGTGTGTTTATCTCAAAACTTTTGAAGTCAGAAGAAAAGAACATAAACATAAAACACTTAAGAGTCAAAGTTTAGGGTAATAATGGTCATTAAGCAACTGTGTGCATTCATCTGTTCAGGAAAAGGTTCAGGTAAAAATGGTAATTCCGGTGAATGAACTTCAAGAGGAATAGACATATCTTCAAAATCATCACATGGTAACAAGATTTATAACAGGATCTTCAAAACTCATGTGCCCATGTGTCCTCAGGTTTGCAATCAATTGACAAGAAAATGGTACCAAACAGTGGTCAAAATGTATTCAAAATTTCCTACCACTGCTGTCAAACCACTGACCATTTTCATAAACTTGAGAATGATATGATTAGGTATGTCATTGAAAATATACCAGATCCTTTTGATGATGTTCTCAGAAAAGCCTTTAACCATTTTTATACAAAGGATTTTCTCAAATAACCAGGATATATTATTCGTTTTTTTTAAGAATAATATATGTTGAACTTTAGCTTGTTTTTGTTGGCAATAGTTTCATATTCCTGTCAGGATATAGTACCTTATTTTTGTTGGTATTATTGTCCTCTTAAATGGGTCAAAAGGAAATGGTGCATATGTCAAGGTCATGTCTACTCAGGTTTGTTTTAAACACTAATCAAAGGATGATTGCTAAACAGTGCTTAAACTACTGGAGCACTCATGTTTTAATTTGGATATTAAACGAAAATGAGTTGCCTTAGCAAAATTTCTCATCATCTGGGGTACTAAACCACTGTCAGAAATTCGTAAAAGCGTCGAAATGTGAATATCACATGTGGCAAAACCTTGAATGAAAATTTCTTTAAAAGTTGCTGACATAATGGGCTTTCAAATCGTTATCATTATCTCACCCCTAAACACTGTTTTGGTCAAACATCTGCTCTCTAACTACTGTCCACTGCTGAAAGTCAACCACTGTTCTTCCATCTTCATTGTAAGCACTGATATTCAAAATCTGTGTTACAACCACTGATATGCTATCCACTGATAGTAAAAATCACCCACTGTCCTCATTTTTACGGTTGTAACCACTGATACTTGCTTCATCAGTGGTTTCCAAAACAACTGTTCTCCATAATTCATCTCTTCATCATCTGTTGACACGTGGTCAGTTTTTAGCCTTCAGATCTTAATAACCGCTGCCACATCAGCGATCACTTTTTCCCTTAATAAAACCCTGATCAAAACCCCAAACAGGGCTTTACACTGTCGAATTGAATTCCAAAATTCTCTTCTCATAGCAGTTTCCAACCCTTCTTTCCAAAATCATTCTTCGTTCTTCTCCGCAAAAATGACGAAATCAAAATCTAAACCAAAATCAACACCATCTTCCAAAGAGGTCGCTCAAACGGCCGAAGAATCCATCGAGATACCATATAAATCTCCTCATAATTATCTGGGTTTGCTCACAAAACCCACCGATAACCACACCTTCGACTCCATCATTGATACATTATCTGCATCAAAGTACAAAACTTTGTTGACAGCAGATGCTCCCATTTATCTGTAAACCCAGAGAGAGTTTTGGAAAAAGGCGACGCTTGAAAAACAAGATGATAAAATCATAGCCATTAACTCCTCGATACAGGGTAAAGTGATTCAAATCACTCCACAATCAATCTCTGAAGTCTTTAAACTCGACGATCAGAAAGGTAAACCTTCTTTTGATAAATCCGAGTTGAAAAAGGATTTCTTAAAAAGAGGGTATGCAGAACAATCAAGGGTAGATACCTTACAAAAAGGTTACTTCCCTTCTGCACCTAGGTTTTTGTTTCACACACTTTTAAGTTGTGTTTCAAATAAAACAACAGCGTTTAACGAAATACCATTGAAGATTCAATGTCGGGGCTACGCTATTTTAAATAATGAAAATTACAACTATTCCCAGGAGATCTTTAATGACTTGGTAAAAAATGTTGATAGCAAATCATTTTTACTTTTTCCAAGGTTTTTAAGCTATTATTTTAAACAAAAATTTGAAAAAGAAAATGAAAATTTGCTTAAACAAGGTGCTTATTTTCAAATAAAAGGGCTAACAACCGAAACATTCTCAAGAATGATGGCACCTATAAAAACAAAAGCAGAGGTGCCTGAGCAGAATTTAGTAGCTACCACTGCTCCTCAGGCATCTACTGTTGAGCCCACTGCTCCAGGTGATCATAGCAGCACTACCACTGCTTTGAAACCCACACCTGACATCACCAAAAAGACCAAAAGAAAATCTTACAAAAAGCCCACCAAACCCAAGAAAAAGGCAACTCTGGAAGATGAGATCCCAGAGAAACTGCCTGTGACAACACAAATGTCACCATAAACCACTGCTGCTACTTCCTCACAGCAGTTGGTAGAAAGATCTCCACCATTGCATCAAACTCCTCCTGCATCCTCACAAAAGGATCAGGTTGTAAGCACAGGGACCCCACAATATGAAGCTCTGGACCCAATCGGATCCATCTTCCTCAGTCCAGATCCCAAGGACATGTCTCTTTCAACACCCATACCCTCACCAATCATAATGCCACAATCTATAATACCCTTGTTGCATGCAGTTGCTATAGCTCAGACACAAACCAGTTCCTCTCTATCACCTGTCACTGAGAGTATACTCCCACAAGTGACTGGGTCTGATGCTACTACTACTGCTATCCCAGCAACAACTGAGGAGGTTACACCCCCTGAGTTACAAGTAACTCTCGGTGGTAGTTCAAGTGGAGCAGCAACTACAAATGTTGGATCAACAGGTCTACATTTGGACAGTTGTTTCATTAATAAGACTCCCTTGAAGGCAATTTCTTCTATACCACCATCGATAACCACCAGTGTGTTGGTTCCAACCACTGGTATCATCATAGGTTTATCAAGTGCTGAAGAAAGAAGTCCCCAGTACCAAGAACAAGGGGAATCAATGGGTGATTTTTGGGACTCAGTTCCTAAGTCACACATTGATACAACCACTGCTGGTGGGAATTCAGATGATCCTACTAACGTGGGTGATGATTCAAAATATCAGGAATTGACGGGCAGAGTTGAAAAACTTGAAACTTCAGTTGCTGAGATAAAGGATATGGTGCAGCAGCTATTAAAAGCTCAAAAAGCACAAACCACTGCTGTTCCACCTCAAGCACCTGCTCAACCACAAGCACTTGCTGCAAATGAGCTCTAGAATCTCTTTCAACCCTTGTTAGAAAAGCAAAAACAAATGGCTGATCAGCAGCATGAAATGCATGTAAAAATGCTGACAAACATGGTGGAATCTAGATTCAAAGATACTCAAGCAGACATTAAGGCTATAAAGGCCAGCATCCAAAGCACCTCTGGAAAAGCTCCATCTACTATCCTCTTTATGGATAAACCCCTTGCAGATAATGCCAAAAAGGGGGAGAATATCAAGCAGTTGAAGAAAAAGGGAATTGAAGATGGCCTGTATATTGAACCAGAACAAGAAAAACAGACATCTAAATCCTCAAAAGGTCCAAAATCTCAAACAACAAAATCTCAAACTTCCATCCAAACAGCTGATACAGCAGTAGTTACAAAAACTACTGCTAGCCAAACAGCTGCCATCTCTTCAACACACATTACCAAAACAACTGCCCTACCACCATCATCATCATTACCTCCTGTCATAAAACAGAAGACAGCAGATGTTACAACATCTGCTGTAATGACAACAGTGATTGAAACACCAGTTGTTTCAACACCTGTTAGTCAGACACCTTCCATCACTCAAACCACAACCACTGATCCACTCAAGACATCATTAGCCTCTCCTACAATAAAAAGGAGAAGGGGTTTCATTCCTGATGATGATTCACCACCACCATCAAAAACTACCTCACCACCTTCAACCCCTGCTCAAAAGCAGAAGACATCTACTGACACATCAGTAGTTGTAATGACAACAGAGGTTGAAACACCAGTTGTTTCAACAGCTGTTAGTCTACCATCCACCACTGCTCTCATCATTCCTACATCACAACCAAAACCCTCTTCATCCGAAAACAAATCAGCTTTAGCCAGAAGTGTATTACTAACATCAAAATAATAGACTTAGTAAAATTCTACTTAAACGAAGACAAATCAGCTTTGGCCAGAAGTGTAATCATTTAAGCATGTGTGCAAAGTGTTTGTGACAAATTAGCTTTGGCCAGAAATTGAGACAATCACTTTAGTTATGCACTTGTTAAGTATGCCATATATGAAGGAATTAAATCAGCTTTGGCCAAATATTAAGACATTCATGTTTATGATGCACACTTAACATAGCTTTCGTAATACTTGAACGATAAGTAGATGTATCAAATCAGCTTTGGCCAGAAATGGTACATCAGAAGCTCATTCAACTTAAGCTATTTTGGTTTTGTAAAACATTATCTGATTCTGATTAATTAACTAAGTATTTACAAAAACCATTTATTTAATAGCAAACCACCTGTTAGCGCGGATCGAACTTATGCTTTATGAGGTTTCGAGTCGCAACCTCAGTGTCTAAAATAATGAGGTTTCGAGTCGCAACCTCAGTGTCTCGAGTCGTAATCATGGTCTCGACTACTATGCTTTATGAGATCTCGACTCCTTGATGAGGTCTCGAGTCGCAACCATGGTCTCGAGTTATGAAGATTGAAGCCCTTAGTCGAAACCTCAGTGGTCTCGAGTCGAAACCTTATGGTCTCGAGTCGAAATCGTTGTCTCAAGTTGTAAAGATTTAAGGACACTTATGATTTCGAGTCGAGACCTTGTGGTCTCGAGTCGAGATCTTGGTCTCGAGTCAAAACCTGATGGTCTCGAGTCCACTGTTAACAGCTGTTATTGTGATGATAACTGAAATTCGAATTCTTAGGGATTTTGAGATATGGTTTCCTATTCTAATGCTGATTTGATTTTATCAAATATCTCGAAAAATTATAATCTGTTTATCTAATAACAGTTTTCGAAAATCTTTAGAGGACAAAATCAGATCAAAAACAGGAAAACACTCAATAATCCGAATCTTATTCCAAATCATATATGAATTTTCGAATTTTCTAAGAACATATGATGAACCCTAAGAATTAAAACATAAATTCTGGAACCCGAAACCTGAATTTTAATAGTTTCTAAACAGATTTCGGTCATAAACATAACCCAGTTGATTTCGAGTGAACATATAATTAATCTTTTTCCGAAAACAGTGATCTCGAGTGGACCTTTATGACTCGAAACCGGCTGTTAGGTTTATTAAGTTATCAAAATTCCGTTTTCCAGATTTCTATCTCAGAATTGATGGATACGAAAACAGAACTGACTAATCAACATATGCTCTGATACCACATGTTGGATCAGTTCTGTTCTAAACATAATGGAAAACATGAAAAGATACCTGTCACCGCAGACTGTGCAGTAGAGAATCCAGTGATGGAAGAAGCCATGGAGTTCGACATCTTTGTCAAGGTGATCTGGTTCCTCCTTAGGGTGCTGACTGATGATGGTGATAATGAAACCGAATAAGGGAGTTCGGTTATGGAGAGGGAGGTCGAATTGATGTTATGCTAATTAGGTTATCTGTCTAAGTGTGTAACCTTTTAACCTCTACATAATTCTTCTTATATAAGCACCCAAGAGGAAACCTAATTAGTTAATAAGGGTAATATGGTCCATCAACAATTACCAACTAATTATTTAATAGGTTATTATATATTTTGATTTATATAATGTAAATGATTATAATGGCTACTAGATTAAATATTAAAACATAATATATTTAATCTTACATGGAAATCAAATATTGAGAAAAAAACGGAAATGTACATTTTTAATTTATGGCATCTCAATAGTGAAGTGACATAAGGATATAGGTCAAAATTTCTTGAGAACATATGAATTATTAGAATTTCTAATACATCTTTTAAATGAAAAAGTAATGAACTAGATGGTCGTTTAAATATTTTGCATTTTCTACACACCCTTCTAACCGTGTCCAAGATGATCTAGCTATTAGTTTGATTTTACTTATATTATTTTTAAAAAGTTTCAATTGAAAAATATATAAAAATAAAGTACTCTTGATCCAAAATGTCCTTAAATATACAATGTTTAGGCACTTTATCTATATTTTATAGTTTAAATGATCGTTGAAATTTACATGAAAGTTTTTTGTTTATTCAAGAAAATCTATAGGGAAAAGGGAAATGTATCTTTATTTATATACTATTAATTTGAAAAACGTTTGTGCATAATGGGTTTGTACATGATGCTTAATGAGTTTTTTGTGCATAGGTGTGTACTGTGTTGTACATGATGCTTAGTGGTGTTGTATCCCATGTTTTTAGGGTAATTTAAAAAAAAATGATGTTTCACTTTAAACCCAAAACTACTTGATTTTGTAGTTTTAACCCAAAAGTTTTTAGTTTTTCTCATTTAACCTCACAACCTTTTTACTTTCAACTTTGATACCCTATGTTTTCCATATTTTGCAAAATTTTTCGTTTTACGTTTAGATATAAATTTTGTGACCTGACACGGCACAATGTGTGTGTGGGTTCAACGATTTTACGTTTTGTTATATGCTTCGTTCTAAATTTTGTGAGTTAACATGGGGCAACGTACGTGTGTGGTTCAATGTGTTTACGTTGTCTATTTTTTCCCGTTTAATAAGTTCGTCACAACGTGCGAGTCCTAAATCGAGTTAGTTATTATTTTCTATTTTTATATGTCGGTCTAATTTTTCCACGTTAAGACGTCGCAACTTCAATGTTGGGGGTCGTTGGCTATAGTGTGGCATTAGTGCTATTTGTCACGGTTTTACACCCCTGCCGCAACACGGGGAGCTTAATACGATAGGTTATTTATATGGATACAAGTCATGTAACGTAGTAATTATGATACCATTAATTGTATTGAGATTATTTGGTGAATTATTTATTTGTATAAGATAGTAATACAGACTTAACTGGCAAAAACATCTTTAACACATTGTAAATGTGAATCTGATCAACATGTCAATTTCGTTGGCCGCGACGCAACGCGCACGGGTCAATATTCTAGTTATTTTCTTAATATTGAACCATGAGATTATATTCGTCTATTCATTTGAAAACTTCGTGCATAAAACAAAATCCACTAAGTATTCTTTTTTTATCATTTAAGACTTCATGTGATTAAAACTTAAGAGTATATCATCACTTGATGACTGTTTTACACTTTTTTTAAATCAAAATCAACTAGATGTTTAAAAAATTAAGAGTAAAGTTTCATTTTACTCCCTATGGTTTGGTTAAAATATCTATTTTGCTCCAATATCTGTTTTGTCATACATTCAGAGTTTGCTTGTATGGGCTTTGGCCCTTTTGTATTCGGACTTTTGTAGTCCGGACATGTCTCGTATATATACTTTTAGTGAAATGACAAGACGCAGATTTCTTTTGTGGAAAGTTTGTGCCTCAAGAAAACCGTAATCATTACTGTGTGCATTGTCTGGCGGTTATTGTGTGTGACGTCACTCATCATCTTCATCTGAGAATACTCTGTATATTCTCAGATCATTCTCATTCTCCTTGTTCTTGATCCAATATTTTACAGTGGTTGATTGCTAGGTGGATTCCGCACACATAGTGATTGTGTTCATTGAGTGAGATCCTAGGTTAGGTGACCTTTCACTAATTATTATTTTTTATAGAATTATAAAAGTGATTAAAAAAACCTAAAAGCTAAACGTTCTTGAAAAAATCTTTTAGCTTAAAGTAGTTTTCTTAGACCTAAAACTATAAACTAAAAACAAAAACTTAACATAACCAAGAGATCACCTATTTGGTGTCCAATCCGGATCGTTTTCACACTTTTATTTTACCATTTTTTATCTCCCTTGGATTATTAAATGATCTTGGTATCCACGTAAACATATATAACCTTAAATTTATGTGGCCACAAAATGGTTCCTAAGATTCATTGTCTCTTATTAACCATCACTAGTGCTCTAGTGGTGGCCACGGGTATTTAAGTTCTACTTATGGTGGGCCCGGGTGAGTTTTCCCCTCAAGGTCTCAAGTTCGAGTCTTGGTGATAGGGGTTTCTCATTGAGGGGTTTAAATTGGGGATCTATTCTGCGAGGGGGCTCTCTAGCGCGGACCCGGTTAAAACAACGTATGCTAGATCTCCCAACATTCACGAATAATTCACACCTTTTCAAAAAAAGATTCATTGTCTCTTTATTTGTCACACGTACCCTCACCATCAACATTAAAAATTCCTACTTATTTTAATGCAGATACGAGTATGATACTAGTCAAACTTCAAACACCATCTTTATTTATATATTTGCAAATTTAATTTTTTATTTTATGATATATTTATTTGTATATTTACCAGTTTAGTTCCATTCTTTACATACGTCTACTTCAATAAAGCTTGTATACAATATATTAGTTTTACGTTATTAATATGCACATATATTAAAGTTAACTTAAAATAGATGTAAATAGCATAATTAGCTTATGTATATACAAACATAGAGTTAAGATCTCATACAAATTTTGTCCTATTTAAAAACAGTAAGAACATATTTTAAGCGTTGATTAATTGAATTAAGAGCTAAGATTGATTACACATCATGAATTGAGATCATGTACAAACAATGATGACCGTAAGAATGGATATGAGCCATTGATAGTATATTGATTACAAACAAAAACTCTACAATTAATAATTAATACTATCAAGTTAGGGGTATTTTAGTCATTTCTCATTAAATACTAATTTCACCAAGTTTTTTAAACTAAAATAACTTTTATATACTTCGTTATTTTTGAAAAAAAAATTATACCATAAAATCAAGTATTTTTTTATCTTTAATATGAGTACCGTATTGCTATACTTTTTTTATTTATAAAAATGACTTTTAAAAAAGTTACAAAATGATGTTTAATTGTGCTAGTTAAGTAGTTGGAATTTGCTGAAATGAAAAATGTATTGTGTTAATTTTAATTACTTAAGTTCTTATTTTGTTGTGTAATTCTTATGTGTTGCAATTTTTTCCTTTTGTGTTGTTATTGGGAGGCTATATGGAATAAACATGTTTTCTACTAGTTATGTAATAGTATGTGCTATTTACAAAATTAAAAAAAAAACATGAAATTGTAAAAGTGTGTAACAGTATATGTTACTTATAAAATAAAATAAAAATAAAATTGTGCTAATTATGTAATAGTATCTGTTGTTTACAAAATTTAAAAAATAAGAAATTGTGTTGATTACGGTGCTGATTAATGTGTTGATTACAGTGTTATGCTGATTACGGGATGTGCTGACAGTGGTGGTGTGGGATGTTACTGTCGGATGTGCTGATGGTGGTGTTACCATGCTGATTAAGGTGCAGATGTTGACGATGATGCTGATTTCGGTGTTGTTGATAATGCTGATTACAGTGCTGATGATGATGCTGATTTGATGATGATGATGATGTTGAAGAATAAATTAGGATTTTGGGATTTGAATTAATCTTGAATATATTTATGGATAATTTAATTATTGTTTTTAATTAGATATAAATAAAAGGGTATAAGAAGTCTAAAATATCCTTAAATCAACCTTTTAATTGAGGACGCATGTCATTAAACTATTGGTTCTTATGGTTTGTACAAAGATACCTGTTTGTATATGATTCTATACCTACACCTCATTACTAACAATAACTATACTATCTAATGAGATTCAAGGGTGTTTTAGTCATTTTCTCATTTTCCATTAACTACTAATTTCACCCGGTTTTTAAAACTAAAATAACTTTTATATCATTTAGTATTTTATTAAAAAAACAATACCATAAAATCAAGCATTTTTTTTATCTTTAACATGAGTATAATATTGCTATATATTTTTTAAAAATGACATTTTTTGTAAAAAAAAGTTGCGAAATAGTGTTTTATAACTTTGCTAATAAGTATAACCAGCACATATATAAGCAACACATGAATTTCTATAATCAGCACATACCTATATAATTATAACCAGCACAAACCTACACGATTATAACCAGCACATTATTTATATAAGCAACACATGAATTTTATAACCAACACATACTTATATAATCATAACCAACACATATACAAGCAACACATGAATTTGAAACTGCTTCCATAATTTAGGAATTTTTAGAAACCAACTTTAAAATAAAACACAAAAATGTCATTTATACATGAATTAGAGGGATGCCACGTAGCATGCTGTGAATGGTTCTTATTGTTTTTACACAAAATGAAGTTTGTATATGATCCTACCACTACAAACATAAGATAAATGTCCTAACATTCTAACAAGTTTGTCTATTGGTTAGTCACTTGGTTTCTCATCTTGTAGTCCCAAGTTCAACTCCTACTAGCATCACTTTAAAGGACATTGGTGGTGGCAATTAGGGGTGTGCACGGTTCGGCTTGGTTCGGTTTTTGGGTAAAACCAAAACCGTAACCGAAAGTTTGGTTTTTTGTTTTTAAAAACCGTTCGGTTTCGGTTTTTCAGTTTTGGTTTTTTCGGTTTTAGCAACGGTTCGGTTCGATTTTTCGGCTTTTGAAACAAATTATGTAAGATTCAAAAATTAAAAGTATAATTCATAGTTTAAGAATCTTTCTTAAATGTTTACATTTAAGTTAATATATTTAGTCTTTTATATTAATGTTATTCACATAAACCTAACCTTCTAATCTATTATAATGTTTCTCCAAAGTAATTGTTAAGACGTTTTCTTTTATAATATTTTGAAAACCATTTAATGTTTATATTAAACTTTGTTAGTTCTTGTAAACAATGGATAATTTTAATGATAAATAAACATGGTAATGTTCTTATCTAATACTAATAAAAAAAGTATACATAATGCCACATGACATTCTCTACTAAAACAAGAGCCTACTTAATGCCACATGGCATTATCCCCTTCAATTCACTATTATTAATTAATTAATTAATTAATTAATACAAAACAATAAAAAATTCCTTAACAACTTAATACTAATAAATATTTTATTGTATACTTAGATATTGATTATTTACTTTTGACTTATCTAAACTATATAGTTAGTTATGAGTAATAATCCTACTTATAATAAACAATTTCAAATAATGTCAATGTGACAACACCTTCTTATCTTTTAAAAGGATTCTTTTACTATATGTTTAAAAATCTATTAAATAAATTATTATTTTATATTATAATAATAATACAAAAGGTAAAGAATAGGTTAATCTAATATTTGAAAACCGGTTTACTTCCATTCTTTGAAAACACTTTTAATGTTATTAGACCCGTGTAATAAACGATTGATAATTAACAAAGGTCAGTGTTCCAGTGACGTTATATTTTTAGGCTTGCCAAACCATTGATAATTAACAAAGGTCAGTGTTCCAGTGACGTTATCAAAAAATATTGATTGAAATAATAGTTTAAGTAATGGAACTCGACTACAGGTCTTGTCACTAGGTGATCAGGTTATTGAGGCACTCATATTACCCGGAAGTAATACTAGCACTTGAACGTTTATCCCTAGATTTCGTTTAATACCGTCAAATAGAAGGATTCCGTTTATGTTGAAAAGAGAGAGTTTCCTCCCGCCCTATGTTTTTCCATGACGATAAATAAAAGTATAGGACAATTTCTATGTAAAGTTGGTTTGTTTCTAAAAGAATTGGTTTTTACACATGACCAACTCTTGTATCGTCTATGGTAAAAATTCACTTATGTAAATTTATGAAGATTTATGAAGAGGATATAAAATTAAAAAAATTACAAATTTATATCCTTAAACCCGTGTAGTACACGGGTCTAATAATCTAGTTATAAATATTTAACAAATAAGAATAAAATTAATAATTCTTAGTAGCATAGGTAAACACTTAAACAACTTAAACATAAAAATATATAGATTTGGTATACTATTAAAACTTATCGGTCCGGTTCGGTTATTTTCAGTTATTGAAAATGATTATCCGAAAACCGAACCGAAATTTTCGGTTATTAAAATTCGAAAACCGAACCGTCAGTTTTTGTTTCGGTTCGGTTTTTTCGGTCCGGATTTTTTGGTTATTTCGGTTACGGTTCGGTTATTTCGGTTTTCTGCTCACCCCTAGTGGCAATGAAGTTTAGAACTAGGCCTCTTTGGAGGACGCTAGTTCGAAACTGAGCCGAGCCGGGTTTTACCATAGTGGGCCTTCAGGCAGGCGGGTTTTCCCCGGAATTGGTGGCTTGGTGGCTCAGGTATGCATCCAAATCTGACCATTATGGAGAATGGGGTTCATTTGCCCGATTGAGGGCATCTTAGGATGCTTATCTGATGATTTAGTTAGACGTTAAAAAACATAAGATAAATCGATGAGATCATTAACAAGTCAATATTATTTGGGTTATCTACGCACTTTCGGCAAAATGGTGGTGAAAATATAAGGATCAACCGCATAGCCTTTGGGTTCGGGTTATTGACTCTATTCATGGAAATGTAAAATTTGTGCAATTTGTTCCTTTTAAAATAAGTGTGGCTAGAATTTGGAAGGACATTGGGGGAGTTGAAAACGGTTCCTAAGAAGTCTCAAAGGTTGGGGGACGAGGGTAAAAAGCTATTTTGATTGGATGATTGGTTGGATGGCGAACTGTTTTGCTCGTGATATCCAACTTTGTTTTCCTTAGCGAGCAACAGAAAGATGACTGGTTACTAGCTGCGTTAAAAAGATTGGGTCTGAGAATGTTTGGGCGTCGAGTAGGACAAATCAATCGGCTAATCAAACCGAATGGGAGCAACGAAATTTGCTTATGTCAAGACTTCAAAGTATCGGGTTGGGAAATAAGGAAGATAGATGGATTTGGGCGACTAATAAGGTGGATAATTTTCTGGTTGCGACAGTGAGGAATACCCTTGTTAATTTTCTGCAGGACACCTTTTTGTGTCATGTTTGATGGCTAATTCGGTGTGGTGGAGTGTGTTCGTTTGATTAAATTTCCATATCCAGCTGATAGTGGTTTATGTATGGACTTACTTGAAGTTGGTAACGATTGCCAAGGAGCGAAAGACTGGAACAAAGTGGTAAAAACTATAATGATGGCTACGTTGTGGGAAATTTGAAAAGCAAGAAATGAGAAATAAATTTGACAGTCGCCAACTAAACATGTGAAAGATATTGGAGAACATAAAAGAAGTGTCCTTTTTATGGCTTTGAAATAGGTCGAAGTGTCATTATCTCAATTGGGATAGGTGATGTGAGTTTACATTCGAGACCCTCCTTTGTAATCATGTGGGTTTTACAGCTTCTTGTTGGCTTATGTTTTCTATATTTACATAGAAGCTTTGATCATTAAAAAAGTTATGGATGGTTATTATATCGTTGACCAATTGAATTTAAGGGTGATGATCAAATAGGAAGTTTATTTTGGCTAGGAAGGATATGAAGCAATAGGATTATGACATGTGGCAAAATTTAAAATAAAGAGAAGGGTATTTTAGTCAATTTTACCCAATCTTCTCCCTTCTTCTTCTCTTTTTAACTTCAAAACCCACCATCTTCAACCTTTTCTTCACTTTCTATCTCAATAATCACTACATTATAGTGCTATTTTCGTCACCAATCAATGATTCAAACACCCAATCAACGTGTTCTTCAACTTTTTTTGAAAAACCCAGTTTAATTTCATACAATATCTCATTTTTTCCCTGTGATTTTGAAGCGAATCACTCGATTCGTTAGATTCGATCGCTGATAAGTATTTCTAACATTCAAATTTCATTAATCGATGAAGAAATTTGAAGAAATCGGCTTCGATCTATGTAAGAAATTTTAAAATTGCATTTTTACGATCTCGGTTTTTGAATTGAGTCATTGCGTTTTACGATCTTGGCGGGGGTCCGGGGGCAGCGCCCCTAGGAGCAGGGTCCAAGGGGCGGCAGCCCCTAGCTGGGGTCGAAAATTTAATTTTCTGGAAATTGCCTTATTTCATAGACAGTTTTTGATCTCCTACTTCCTGGTTCAGACAATTCATAGACAAAACATACCCTCGGCCATTGCGTTTTAGAAATAAGACATTTTTATGTGTTTTCTTGCCATTGCGTTTTAGAAAAACACATTTTTGAAGTGTTTTTAGTCATTGCATTTTAAGTAAAACACATTTTTATGTGTTTTCAATACATTGCGTTTTAGATAACACACTTTCTTTTGTGTTTTAGGCCATTGCATTTTAGAAATAAGACATTTTTATGTGTTTTTTGGCCATTGCTGTGACAACCCGAGTTTTCAAGGTCCTTCCCGACACGTTGCTTGTTAATTCGTTGCGTTGTAACGGATGCGTGTTTGTTATATGATTATTTGGTCATTAGTTGGTCTTATGATTAATGAATTGAAGTAAGATTTTGTAAACTCATTAACTGTTGATAGACTTAATATTTGCACTCTCACATTTGACGAAACATTGGACACCCCCCCCCCCCCATTGCAAACTTGAACTTGACGAAACATTAGTGTTTCGTCATCACCGTTAGTCAACGAAACTTAGGGAGTTTCGTAGCCCGTGGGTGTTTCGCCAAGATGGGCTTTCGGCCCAGTTGAAGCCCAACATCATCTAAGTCAAATTTGTTATATTTGCTCATTGTACGTAAAACATCAGTTATCAAACCCTAGCACTCTCCTGACAACCGACGACAACCCCTATCTCGACCCAAGCTATCCTTCGATTCCGTCTTGCTTAAGGTTAGCATATGTTGCCCCGAACGTTCTGTTTATCTATTGGTCCTACATGATTATGTGATTTATTGGTGTGTTTGGAACAGTATTCTTATTTACGATTGTATGTGGATGTGAATGGTAGCAAACACCTTTTGATTAGACTGTGGTTAATTGTTTTGATGATCTCTTGTGATTGTAGGGTGTTACTAGAAACTGTAATCTTATGTTGTGATTGATTAGGGTTTGGGTATTTTGTGTTGATCAAATAGATTTGATCCCGTGGAAGGAGAATTCGGTGGCTCGTGTTTATTCTTGATGCACTATATGGATCTGATGATTCGGTTGGCAGTATGTATATATGTTATCTATTGTGCATAATCTTGGTTTGATCTGAATAGAAACTGTCAAATTGTTAATAGTGGCGATCGGTTGATTATGGTTTTCAGTAACATGTTTAGGGTTGTGAAACTTGGAACTGTTATGCTTGCCGACGAATGTCCATTCCCCACGAAACTCATTGGACTTTCGTCACACACACATGGTCGACGAAACTCATTGGATTTTCGTCACACACACATGGTCGACGAAACACCTTGGTGTTTCGCCATCTGAGGTTTCGTCGCCAGTGAATGGTTTATGATAGTCTGAGGTGGGAACTTGAGTTATATGCATGACTTTGTTGATGAATGATTATATTATTATAAATCATATTACTTACGATGATTAACTATGATCAAGGAAACATGAGTTGGTTGCAATGTATAACACACTTAACTGTTAGGCACTATTACGATACATGCATGAGAATTGAGGATTCGAATGATTTATGTAACTACTATGAGCCATTTGGGAATCACTGTGTGAAATGCATACTGTAATTTATATGTAAACCTTGTGAATGTGAACTGACATCGCATACGTGAATACCATAGGCTGTGATTGTTTAAGTGTGAGCAAGTAATTAATCATACCGAGCAAACCAAGGTGAGTTCACTGCCCTTTTTCCAAGCATGCGTCCCGGGGAGGGACATCTGGTAAACGTTCCGGGGAGGAATGCTGTGTTATTGGGATGTTTGTTAATACTCGCATATCTATCAATCAAGTCCCACCTACCGATTGTTGTCGGGGAGGCAACGGGGTATTAGTTAATAGCGCTATTTAGGTTTGGCAACCTCACACCGTACCGGGGAGGTCGGGAGTGAACTAATGATCCTAGTCTTGACCATTGCTTTGATAGAGGCAATGGGGTTTGGGCAAAACAACTTAAGCCATTAGCGGTAAACGAGTTATTACAACATCAAATCATTGAACTGTTTTATACTCATATCTGGTAACTAAACGCGTTAACAAAACTTTGAACTCACCAGCGTTGTCTGACACACTTGTCTGCATGCTTGCAGGTCGTTAGATTCTTGATATGGACTTGCTATCTGGGAGTGCTGGTGTGATCATGGGTCGAGACTCTTGGATACTTGCTTCGTTGATTATGATCACATGTTTTGAAACAATTGAGTTACTGTTTACATTATGCTTCCGCTGAACACTTACTTTGGTTTAACTCATGACTTGGATTTATATTTTGAAATGAATGGAATGTTTTACTTAAATATTATGCGTAGTTCAATGTGATTGGTGGCTTAGATCCTGGTACGTCACACGTCCCACGGTGATTCCGCATGTGGTATTTTGGGGGTGTGACAGTTTGGTATCAGAGCCACTGGTTATAGTGAACTAGGTATTAAAACGTTTTATAAAACCAGACTATAACCGAACAACTTCGAAAATCGACCATGACACTCAGCTCCAGATTGCAAGGTTCGTCCTCTGTTTACTTTATGCATTACTTGTTTAGTAGTCACACGCATAACTTGCATGAAACAACATATTTGATACCTTGATGTGATTAATTGTGTTGCATGTTTTAGTGGAGCTAGAAAGTGTGGCACTACTCTTCGACTTATGTGATTATCGATCTTGTAATGCTCTTCGTTTCATTATTTGAATGTGGGGGGAACTTCTAGCTCAAGTTAAGAGGCACTGAGATGAGCATGCAAATTGCCTTATTATTATGGGTGCACACATAACAATAAAGCGAGGTGCATGTAAGTCCCAGTGAGGCTTAACGAGTGTGAGAAGGGTTCTGCCCTATTGCATGTAAATTTGGTAGTTTGTAGATTTCAACGTTAGACTTGACTTTTACCTTATCTCGATCCTTAAATTTGTTCCTTCTCCTTATATAGAATCATGAGTGGACGAGGTCATGGACGTGGTCACATCGCGATGACCTAAGCTGAGCTAACGAACTCAATCAACACACGTGTGGCTGAGGCTTTGGCAGCCTACCAAGCTGGTACGAAATGTGCCAAATACTCTTTAATCTTGTGTCGCGTACACAACTCTTACCTTTGTGTTGTATTTCCTTTCGTCCATTAGGTCACCATCCGCCTACTTGCACTTTCAAGACATTTATGGATTGTAAGCCACAGACCTTTAGTAGGACTGAGGGGGCTGTGGGGTTGCTTCGATGGTTCGAAAAGGCTGAGTTGGTATTCGCTATGTGTAATTGTCCCGTGGGGGACCGTGTGAAGTATGCTACAGGCACTCTGGAGGATGGTGCCTTAACTTGGTGGAATGCCCATGTGCAAATGTTGGGCATCGAGATGGCTAACGCCACTACTTGGGATGAATTCAAGGAATTAATGCGGGAGGAGTACTGTCCTCGTGATGAGATTCAGAAATTGGAGAATGAGTACTACGATTTGAAGATGGAAGGGTCTGAGATCAAGGCTTACACAAAACGATCTCACGAGCTAGCAATCTTGTGCCTTAACCTGTCTCGACCTGCATCTCGAAGAATTGAGTTGTACCTCAAGGGCGTAGCACTAGCTATAAAGGGGTATGCCACTGCTGCAAACCATAACAATCTGCCCCAGATCATCCGTTTGACACATAAGATTACTGACCAAGAGGTCGAGCGTGGCTCATTGCCGCCTCATAAATCTGCTACTACCTCTGCTGCTACAGCTACCACACCTGCTAGTGATAACAAGCGCAAGTGGAACGATACTAACAAAGAAACCAGTGCAAGTCAATCTCAGAAAAGGCCTGACAACAGCAACAACCGCAGCTTCAGTCAGTCGTCCTCAGTTAACCAAGGCTAGGGCAGCAATCAGAATCAAGGCTCCTACGCTGGTAAGAAGCCAAAGTAAAACAAGTGTGGTTATCATCATCATGGACAGTGTGTCTGGGTTTGCTGTAGATGCGACAAGTTGGGACATGAGGCAAAAGACTGTAGAGTCTCGTACCCAAAGCAACAGAATCAGCAGCAACAGCATCAGCAAAGGCAACAACCCCATCAGAACCAGGGCTTTAAGAAGGGGTGTTTCCAGTGTGGGGATGAAGGCCACATCAAGAGGGATTGCCCTCAGGCCTCAACTAAATCAGAATGCCAACGACAACAACCGCCAGAACAACAACAACCATGCTGGGAACAACAACAACGTCAACAATAGGGGCAATGGTGCTCGTGGAAGGGTATTCACGATCGGTGCTGGTGATGCTAGGAACGACGGCAATGTCATGACTGGTACGTTTTCTGTGAATAATCTTATTGCTTCTGTGTTATTTAATTCCGGTGCCGATTGGAGTTATGTGTCACTATAGTTTAGTCAGCGATTAGGGTTAACTCCAACACCTTTAGAAGTTAAGCATGTAGTAGAATTAGCTGATGGCAAAACGATTGAAGTTTCGCATGTCCTATTTGGGTGTAAACTAGACCTTGTGGGTCAAGTGTTTGATATTAACCTCCTTCCTGTTACCCTCGATAGTTTTGATATAGTGGTTGGTATGGATTGGCTGTCTAAACACCAAGCTGAGATCCTGTGTAAAGAGAAGATTGTACGTATTCCTCTCCCTGGTGGAGAGTCATTATCGGTTCAGGGGCAATGCAGTGGTGCGATGGTTGGTATCATCTCAGCTATGCAAGCGCAGAAATGTCTACGAAAGGGGTATCCTGCCATTCTAGCACTTGTTACTGATACTCCGACTGGAGAAAGAAAGATCGAGGATCTGCCAGTTGTATGCGAATTTGCCGATGTGTTTCCTGAGGAACTTCCTGGTTTACCTCCTCACCGTCAAGTGGAATTTCAAATCGATTTTGCACCAGGAGCGGCTCCAATTGCTCGTGCTCCTTATCGTCTTGCACTTGGAGAGTTGCAAGAGTTATCTAATCAACTTCAAGAACTGTTGGATAGGGGCTTTATCCGACCCAGTTCTTCGCCTTGGGGAGCCCTAGTTTTGTTTGTAAAGAAGAAAGACGGGTCCTTCCGCATGTGTATTGATTATCGTGAACTCAACAAGGTGACGATCAAGAACCGTTATCCATTGCCACGCATCGACGACTTGTTTGACCAGTTGCAAGGGTCAAGTTTTTATTCAAAGATCGACTTAAGATCGGGCTATCACCAGATGAGATTCCGAGAGGAGGATGTTCCTAAAACGGCTTTTCAAACGCGTTATGGGCACTATGAGTTTTTAGTTATGCCGTTTGGGTTGACGAACGAGCCAACGGTTTTCATGGATCTAATGAACCATGTATGCAAACCGTATCTCGACGACTTTGTTATCGTGTTTATCGACGACATTCTAATCTATTCGAAGAGTAAGGAAGATCACGAACGGCACTTACGAATTATTTTAGAACTTCTGAGGAAGGAGCAGCTCTACGCGAAATTCTCTAAGTGTGACTTCTGGATTTGGGAGGTACACTTCCTTGGCCACATTGTGAATGAATTGGGGATACACGTGGATCCTGCAAAGGTTGACGCTGTCAAAAACTGGGCGGCACCAAAGAATCCTTCGGAGTTACGACAATTTCTTGGTCTCGCTGGGTACTATCGGAGATTTATTAAAGACTTCTCGAAGATTGCTCAACCCCTTACCTCGTTAACACAGAAAGGCGTTGTGTACTTATGGGGAAAGAAACAAGAAGAGGCTTTCCAGTTATTAAAACAAAAACTCTGCAGTGCACCGATTTTATCTCTACCTGAAGGTACCGAAGATTTTGTGGTATATCGTGATGCTTCCATTCAGGGTCTTGGTTGCGTGCTGATGCAACGCAACAATATGATAGCTTATGCTTCTCGACAGTTGAAGGTTCATGAGAAGAATTACATGACCCACGACTTGGAGTTAGGGGCCGTGGTGTTCGCGTTGAAAATCTGGAGGCACTACCTGTACGGTACCAAATGCACTATCTACACCGATCACAGGAGCCTTCAGCATATTTTCGACCAGAAGGAATTGAATATGCGACAACGTCGCTGGGTAGAATTATTGAACGACTACGATTGTGCCATCAAGTATCACCCAGGTAAAGCTAACGTTGTACCTGACGCTCTCAGTCGAAAGAAATCGAAGCCCAAACGTGTTCGCGCCTTGCAGCTCACCATTCATTCTAACCTACCTGATCAGATCCGTTCGGCTCAGGCCGAGGCGTTGAAGGAAGAAAACTATGAAGCTGAGTATTTACGGGGTATGGAGAAATGACTCGAGAAGAGATCAGATGGTATTTACTATTTTATGGAGTGGATATGGATTCCGTTGTTTGGTAACCTTAGAGAACTTGTGATGGACGAAGCGCACAAGTCTCGATACTCTGTTCACCTAGGTTCGGATAAGATGTATCAGGACCTCAAAGTCATGTATTGGTGGCCGAAGATGAAAGCTCACATCGCGACTTATGTGAGTAAATGTTTAACCTGCTCGAAAGTTAAAGTGGAATACCAGAAACCGTCTGGATTACTACAACAACCAAAAATACCCATGTGGAAGTTGGAGCAAATCGCAATGGATTTCGTCACAGGGTTGCCGAGAACTCAAAACGGAAACGATACCATTTGGGTGATCGTTGATCGTCTCACAAAAGTCAGCACACTTTCTGGCAATCAAGGAAACAGATAAGTTCTCACAACTAGCTGATGTCTATCTTAAGGAGGTGGTTTCTAGGCACGTGTCACACCCCGACCACGTAGAACACCAAATCGTGGTGGAAACGTCGGGGAGTGTTGTAACAGAATTAATTGTTTCACAACCATGGAAATTAAAGTTACATTTTATTTATCAAACAAGAGAGTTACATTGTCTTAAAACAAGAAACAAAGAGTACATAACATAATTTAACTAGTTCTTGCTTCATTTTAAGTCACTAAGGCACAGGTCCGCCTAAGTGTGTCTCGATCATCCTATGCAACAGTTCCTGAAAACACATGTGAAAATAGGTACGTCAGCATAAAAATGCCTATGAGATACATAGGTTTTGTGAAAATAGGATTCATGACTTGAGTTTAAAGAAACTGTTTAATAAAAAGTAGTCATGAATCTTGTTGAGTGTTTTCTTTCATAAATCATTTGAAAAGTGATAAATAAACCAAATGATATATATGTATAAAAGAATAATGTATGGTTAAGTGAATAACCAAGTAAAATGAGTTTGTATACGTTAAGTTATTTGTAAAACGATGTTCATGTGAAGATGTGTTGTAGATGTAATATGTCTAAACTGAAATGGTTTAAATAACTCTTCGATATGTAATACCATAAAAGCACTTATATATAGGAAGTACCATCGGCGTATCCACCATGTTTTTATCGTATTACACGTCGCCTCGTTATATAAATCACTTACCCAAACAAACCACCAAGATGTAATGTTTAACAATTGTAGAAATGTTTATGTATGGTCAAATATCTATTGTCCAATGTAAATCATGTAATGTGTAAACAATGTTATGTATGGTAAGTAAAATGAGACTACTTAAACCACAAGTAAAAATGTACAAAACAAAGTATTTTGAATAGTCGAAAGTCATGTTTTGCAAAATAACTGCATGCTTTACTGATACAAACACTTATGCGGTAAGTTAAACGTCTACATCCAAGCCTTGAGACTGTAAGATAAGCCTTAGAACAGATCAAAGGTTATCAAAAATGTTTTCGGATTCAGTCATTCCTTACGTCCAAACAAACCCAGGATTTCAGGAATGGGAGTTGTCAAGTCCTATGGTACCACTACTTACTACCGAGCGGCATGATCGGTGTTAATGAATGTATTAGTTTCGTTAAACAACCAAATGTTATACCAAATGTAAACATGTGATATGAAAACAATGTACCCAGTATGCTAAGTGAATATACAAGGTAGAAATGTAACACGATGTGTCCATATGCTGAGTAAACATATGCAACAGAAATGTAATGTAAAACAATGTGTCCATATGCTGAGTAAACATATGCAACAGAAATGTAATGTAAAGCAATGTGCTAACATGCTAAGTGAACATACATAGCATAAACAGAATGGAATCATGTACTATATGTGTACTAATGAATATAATAAGCATATGATATGAAAACATGGAAAGCACGAAAGTAACAAGTAGGCACATGTGTTTCACCCCAAAGCAGTTTGAAAACAGTAAAAGAGGGGACTATGTACTCACTTGAGATTTCCTAGAAGTCCTTGAGTAACAACCAAACAATGCTAGAGATCACGGAAATCAAACGGCACCTAATATAGGTAACTATGTTAATAACCGGACCTAAATCGGAGGATCGGATAGAATGAGGGTTCGTAAACCAAACGAGTATGGAAAATCATGTAATATGGTTTAACAAAGCCTACATACTAAAATGAAACCTAACCTAAGTGCTTACGACCCATCATGACCCGTTTAGGTAGCTTATGCTACTTTAACGCGTCGTTCGCGCAAAACGCGTTCGGAACGCCTAACTAGTCCTATGATGAGTAAAATATGCCTTAACATGTCTAGTATTGTTGCCCAATCAGTTTAGATATCAAAAATTATGTTACATATGCTTAAAATGAATTTTGGCTTAAAAGGGCATTTTGGTAATTTACCTAAGGCATATAAACTACCTATCATACAACTAACTAAACATCGTGACCATAAGGTATAACCTCGGAAGGTTATTCCCTATGCAACTATGGTCCCCTAGTGTGTTTGGTCGGATCCTAATGATCGACCAAATGGATCGACCAGATCGCTTACCTTACGACCCTATATAAGCATTAAAACTATAAGTGACGAGCTAAGCATGTCAAAACATGCTTAACTAAGTTAGAAAAACAGGTTTGGTATCAAAACAAACGGTTTTGATACCTAGAAGTAGTTTGGTTACAAAATACGCAAGAATACGCATTTTGGCCGAAACTACGACTCGTCACGGAGCCTAGATAACGTGGTAATCAGTAGGTATAGTCACAAGGGACTATAACCATCTTGATTACGCTCACGTTGCGAAGTTCAACCGAACTTCGTGTTGACCATAAACTGGTCAACGTAGAAAACGCTAAAAGAACGAAAGAGGACTTACAACGGGTCCAAGAACGGAAGTTTTGATCCGAATATTCTCAGGTATGAAGTGATAAACACATCAACTTAGAGAACAAATTCAGATTCAAAGGTGTGGGTTTTGAGTTGTGAACTTGAGGGGTATTTATAGATTTCTTAGGACCGTTAAGATCGTTCATCGAATAACGTGCTTTGATCTTGTCCGTACATGTGCACCCATGGTTTTACAAAACCATTGGAGCCCCTAGATTAAGCCCATAGTTTCAGAAATACCATTTGCATGTGGGTTATGAGTGTATAACAGCTGTTAAAACTGGTTTTGCTGATCTGGGAGGGCCTCGCGGCCCACGTAAGACATGTGCAAACCTTACGTGCCCCGCCTGGGTGCTCTGATCAGCAACCAACTTTGAAAAATGACAGTTTCAGTCCCTGTTGGTGTTTAAAGCCATTTCCGACATGTTTAAGGCCCGTTAAGCCAACTTTAAGGCCCTAAAATGATGCCTAAACGTTGTGGACATGAAACATGCTCAAAAATATGCTGGATGTTGGTTCGTTGGGTCGTACGATCGCGAGGTTCGCTTAATTACGACGGAATGCGCATAAGCGCGAAAAACGATCCAAATTGCGCGACGAATGGATTTTTCTTATGCCAAACACTAAAATAAAATATTTTAATGCTTACATAAATTTTTGGATGTCCGGATGTATTCAGAATGTAAGTTATGCTCGAAAATGCAAACTTGTGCACTTTTTGACGCTTTTAGTCCCTGAATTACCCAAAAGTTTATTTTAGCACACCGAACCCCTCAAAGCCTATTTTTAAGCTATGTAAAGGATATTTATGGTATGTTTAACTTATGGTCATGTTCCGGAATGTCTGTTCCAGTACGAATCGTCATACTTTCGCAGTTTGTCGAATTTAGTCCCTGTAAGCGATTAAACTTGATTTTGCCATACCAAAGCCTTCAAAACTTATTTATAAGTTATGTAGAGGTTATTTAAGGTATGTTAAGCATATGTTCATGTTCCGAAGTGTTTTTCGTGTTAAACTGATTACGTTTACGCACCAGTTTGCGTATAACTCTCCAGAAAGCGATGTAGAGTTTAAAATTGAATGAAAAATCAAAACATGAAAGATGTTAAATATAAACAAACAAACATTGGGATCAAATAACATTATTTTATTGATAACTGAACTGTTTATAATGATTACAAGCACAAGTGTTACAGTCTCCCCTACTTGTGGAAATTTCGTCCCGAAATTTTTTTAGAGGAAACTTGTGAGAAAAGGTGTGGGTATTTCGCCTTCATTTGATCTTCACGTTCCCAAGTAAATTCTGGTCCACGTTTAGATTCCCAGCGAACTTTGACCAATGGAATGCGCCTGCGTTTGAGCCACTTGACTATACGGTCCATGATTTCCCCTGGTTTTTCAACAAAATGCATCGTGTTATCAACACGAATCTCATCGAGTGGTACGTGGAGGTTCTCATCAGCTAAACACTTCTTGAGATTGGACACGTGAAAGGTTGGATGAACATTTCCAAGTTCAGGAGGTAACTCAAGTCTGTAGGCTACCTTACCGATTCTTTCGACGATCTTGAATGGTCCAACGTATCTAGTTGCAAGTTTTCCTTTCTTTCCAAATCTGATCACACCTTTCCAAGGTGAGACCATAAGTAATACGCGATCACCGACTTGAAATTCCAAAGGCTTGCATCGTTGGTCCGCGTAACTCTTTTGACGGCTTCTAGCTGTCTGAAGGTTATCACGAACTTTCTTAACCTTATCAGTTGTCTCTAAAATGAGGTCAGGTCCAGTAAGCTGAGCCTCACCGATCTCATTCCAACAGACTGGTGAACGACATTTTCGACCATAGAGAGCTTCGAAATGAGCCATGTTGATGCTGGAGTGATAACTGTTGTTGTAGGAGAATTCAATTAATGGAAGATGTGAATCCCAACTACCACCAAAATCGATCACACAAGATCTAAGCATATCCTCCAAAGTCTGGATTGTTCTTTCAGATTGACCATCCGTTTGCGGATGATAAGCTGTGCTCAGATTAAGTTGGGTCCCCATAGAAGATTGCATGGTTCTCCAAAAATGAGAAGTGAAGCGAGCATCTCTGTCAGAAATAATGTTCAAAGGAACACCATGTCGAGATACAATTTCATCCACATAGATTTTAGCCAGCCTTTCAGCAGAAAAATCCTCACGGATTGGCAAGAAATGTGCTGACTTAGTAAGATGGTCAACAACTACCCAGATGGCATCATGACCTTTCTTTGTGCGCGGAAGTTTAGTAATGAGATCCATAGCAATGTTTTCTCATTTCCAAACTGGGATCTCTGGTTGCTCCAATAAACCAGAAGGACGTTGATGTTCAACCTTAACCTTTAGACAAGTAAGGCATTTTGATACATATAAGGCAATGTCTTTCTTCATACCAGGCCATAAATACTGAATACGAAGATCCTTATACATCTTATCTGAGCCAGGATGAATAGAATAACGAGACTTATGGGCTTCATCCATAAGCAAGGTGTGAAGATCATCTTGGCTTGGGACCCACAAACGGTCCATGAAGTAATACGATCCATTGTCCTTCAGTTCAAGATTAGGTGTAATGTGATAGGGTAACTCCTTACCCATCAAACCTTGTGAAACACAAGTGTGTTGAGCCTGAGAGATGCGGGTTTGGATATCAGATCGAGTTTGAATATCAGATTGAACACGAACACAATGAAGCTTGACATGTTCTTTACGACTCAAAGCGTCAGCCACGACGTTCGCCTTACCAGGATGGTAGCGAATTTCGCAATCATAGTCGTTTAGAAGCTCAACCCAATGGCATTGCCTCATGTTGAGTTCTTTCTGATTAAAAATATGCTGAAGACTTTTGTGGTCAGTGAAAACCACACATTTGGTACCATACAGATAGTGTCTCCAGATTTTGAGAGCGAAAACAACTACACCTAACTCAAGATCATGAGTGGTGTAGTTTTTTCTCATGTATCTTCAACTGCCTCGATGCATATGCTATGACTTTGTTCCTTTGCATGAGAACACAGCCAAGACCTAAGTTTGATGCATCACAATATACGACAAAATCATCATTACCCTCAGGCAATGATAGAATAGGCGCATCACAAAGCTTCTGCTTCAAGTTCCGAAAAGCTTCCTCTTGTTTAGTTCCCCAATCAAAGGGTTTGTTCTTCTGAGATAGAGCAGTTAGAGGAACTGCAATTTTCGAGAAATTTTCAATGAAGCGGCGATAATAACCCGCCAGACCAAGAAAAGAACGAACTTCAGTAGGAGTAGTAGGCGTATCCCAATCCTTAATCGCACTGATCTTGGAGGGATCTACATGAATACCTTGTTCGTTGATGATATGCCCCAAAAATTGAACTTCCTTAAGCCAAAATTCACACTTGGAGAACTTGGCGAAAAGTTGTTCTTTCTTCAGGAGTTCCAGAGTGAGACGAAGATGCTGCTCATGATCAGCTTGCGTCTTAGAGTATATCAAGATGTCATCAATGAAAACGATGATGAACTTATCTAAATAAGGTTTGCATACCCTATTCATTAAGTCCATGAAAACAGCAGGAGCATTTGTCAAACCAAACGGCATAACTGTGAACTCATAATGCCCATATCGAGTGCGGAAAGCAGTCTTGGGAACATCTTCTTCATGCACACGAAGTTGATGATACCCAGAACCTAGATCAATATTTGAAAAATAGGAAGCACCTTGTAACTGATCAGAGAGATCATCAATGCGAGGTAGGGGATATCGATTCTTGATGGTAAGCTTGTTAAGCTCATGATAATCGATACACATCCTAAAAGATCCATCCTTCTTCTTGACAAAAAGAACGGGAGCACCCCAAGGTGAAAATCTAGGACGGATAAAACCTTTGTCAGAGAGCTCTTGAAGCTGCTTAGACAACTCTTGCATCTCAGACGGTGCAAGACGATATGGGGATCTGGCAATGGGATTTGCACCAGGTACGAGATCAATACGGAACTCGACTTGGCGTGCTGGGGGTAAACCAGGTAACTCTTCAGGAAATACTTTAGGATAATCCCGAACAACAGGGATATCTTGAATAGACTTACCTTTGCCCTTATCTGCTACAACATGTGCCAAAAAGGCCACATAGTTCTTTCGCAGATACTTTCGAGCTTTAAAACAAGACATGAGTTTGAGACTACCAGCAGGTTTCTCACCATGAACCTGTAGGATCTCACCTGTCGAAAGTGGCACACGAACAATCTTCTCAAAACAAACTCCCTCTGCGTGATGCTTGGCTAACCAATCCATACCCACTATAACGTCGAAGCTTCCAAGTTGCATTGGCGTGAGGTCGATAGGAAAAAGATGGTTGTTAAGGTTCAACTGGCAGTGGCGAAGAACAGAATCAAGAACAACGGGTTCACCACTAGCAACTTCTACTGTTAAGGGTTTTCCTAGTTTCGTTCTAGACACGCGAAGCAATGGCTCAAAAGATAATGACACAAAACTCTTATCGGCATCCGAATCAAAAAGAACAGATGCAGGCTGATTATTAATAAAGAACGTACCGTTGACCACATTATTGTCTGCTTGCGCCTCTTGTGCATTCATGTTGAAGACTCGACCTCGAGCCTGAGCCTGAGCCTGATTCTGATTTGGATTTGCGTTAGCTAGTCTTGGGCACCGGTTTCTGTAGTGGGTCAGATCCCCACAATTGTAGCACGAACCAGGAGGAAAATGAGGTCGTGCAGCCTGAGCTTGTTGCTGCGCAGGAGGCTGTGCAGCTTGCTGAGCTGGGTTTTGAGCTGCCCAATTCTGATTAGCAGGAAGACGACAGGTGGCAGCAAAATGGCCAGATCTTCCACAATTTGTACACTGACGACACTGAATGTGTGGCTGGTGATGACCGTTACATCTGTTGCACAGAGGTGCATTGCCAAGGTATGGTTTCTTGGCAGGTGTTTGCGCGGCCTGATTTGGTGCAGTTTGGTTGGCCTGCGCTATAACAGCGAAGTTTTGGGAAGCCTTGCGCTTCTTAGACTTCCTTGTAGATCCAGCTTCCTTACCTTTCTTATTCTCACCCTTTACAGACAACTGTTTCCCATCCTTGTCACCCTTCTTGTGTAGCTTACCCTTTCGGACTTGCGACTCAGTCAATGTCGCAGCTAACTCGATTGCCTGGCGAACTGTGGTAGGGTTATTTCCAGTGACGATGTCTTGTACGGAGTCAGGTAAGCCATCAATATACCTTTCGATAGCTTTGTCGAGTGAGGTAACCATTGTTGGGCATAACAAACTCAACTCCTCATACCTGTCAGTGTATGCCCGATGCTCACCACCATCTTGCTTCAAATCATCAAATTCCCTTTCTAAAGCCCTCAGTTCATGACGAGGACAGAACTCCTTCATCATAAGAGCCCTAAGCTCAGCCCAAGTCTGTGCTAAAGCAACCTCAGCACCACGGTCTCTCATAACCCCGTTCCACCATGTAAGAGCCCTCTTCAGAAACACACTGGAAGCAAACTCGACCTTGCGATTATCAGGACATTGAACGTGATGAAATGTACTCTCAGTGCTCTCGAACCATTGTAGGAGCCCAGTTGCCCCTTCAGAACCACTAAACTTGAGTGGCTTAGACGAATTGAAACTCTTGAAATTGCATGGAGCATTATTGTTGTTGTTGGCTTGGTTCAGTTGAGCAATAAGATTTGGGAAAGCAGCAGCCATTTGCTGCGCGATGATTTCTGCCAGTTCGGCATTCGCTATCTGATTGTCGCGTCGAGGAGGCATTCTAAAAGAGGAAACATGAAAGGAAACGAGTGAGATGATTGGATGAAAAGAATGAGATGATACAAAAATTGACAAAAGAAAAGATGGTGGTCATTTGTTTGTTACCACAAGGCAAACAAACGACACATTGTGACTAATCAAAGTAATTGGGTCAAAATAATGTATCGCGAAGACATGCTCGCCTATAAGTGAACACTCACCCCAAGAGTTCCCAGGTAAGAGTGACTGGTCCGATTATGTGGATTTGTACGAACACTCTAGCCTTAGACAGAAAACCCAGGGTACACGCATTCACTCTTCCAGTTTGCACGTGTTCACACTATTTAGGACCCAAAACTTTGACGAGATTTTGAAAATCCAAAGGGGTTCAAAACCTTACAACAGAGGGTTCAAAACCTAGTAATCAATCATCCAAGAACAGATGATTAATTTTCAAAGCGGATTCGGAATTGATGTTCTCGTTGTGGTTATCACCTAAGGATAGGTGACGGTTTTTGTTTTAAAAATCTAAACGCAAATCTTCTTACGTTAGGGTCCTAGAAAGTTATAGTCTAGGTCAAAGTATTACTAATAACCTAATTCCCTATAACCATTGGCTCTGATACCAACTTTTCTGTCACACCCCGACCACGTAGAACATCAAATCGTGGCGGAAACGTCGGGGAGTGTTGTAACAGAATTAATTGTTTCACAACCATGGAAATTAAAGTTACGTTTTATTTATCAAACAAGAGAGTTACATTGTCTTAAAACAAGAAACAAAGAGTACATAACATAATTTAACTAGTTCTTGCTTCGTTTTAAGTCACTAAGGCATAGGTCCGCCTAAGTGTGTCTCGATCATCCTATGCAACAGCTCCTGAAAACACATGTGAAAATAGGTACGTCAGCATAAAAATGCATGTGAGATACATAGGTTTTGTGAAAATAGGATTCATGACTTGAGTTTAAAGAAACTGTTTAATAAAAAGTAGTCATGAATCTTGTTGAGTGTTTTCTTTCATAAATCATTTGAAAAGTGATAAATAAACCAAATGATATATATGTATAAAAGAATAATGTATGGTTAAGTGAATAACCAAGTAAAATGAGTTTGTATACGTTAAGTTATTTGTAAAACGATGTTCATGTGAAGATGTGTTGTAGATGTAATATGTCTAAACTGAAATGGTTTAAATAACTCTTCGATATGTAATACCATAAAAGCACTTATATATAGGAAGTACTAGCGGCGTATCCACCATGTTTTTATCGTATTACACGTCGCCTCGTTATATAAATCACTTACCCAAACAAACCACCAAGATGTAATGTTTAACAATTGTAGAAATGTTTATGTGTGGTCAAATATCTATTGTCCAATGTAAATCATGTAATGTGTAAACAATGTTATGTATGGTAAGTAAAATGAGACTACTTAAACCACAAGTAAAAATGTACAAAACAAAGTATTTTGAATAGTCGAAAGTCATGTTTTGCAAAATAACTGCATGCTTTACTGATACAAACACTTATGCGGTAAGTTAAACGTCTACATCCAAGCCTTGAGACTGTAAGATAAGCCTTAGAACAGATCAAAGGTTATCAAAAATGTTTTTGGATTCAGTCATTCCTTACGTCCAAACAAACCCAGGATTTCAGGAATGGGAGTTGTCAAGTCCTATTGTAACACCCCAACCCAGCTAGGGCTGACGTGTCACTCTTACAGATATCAAAACTAAAAACCAATCCATAGCATTAAATAAGAGATCCTAATTACATTTATTACATTACTGAAATAAGAATCTTGACCAGCAACTTCGTAACGCGCCTCACTGAAATCCCAGATCATCCCATATTACCTGTAAAACAAATAGGAAAAAACACAAAAAGAAAAATACGGCTGAGCCAAAAATTGCTCAGTAACGGAGAAATCAACAGTACAAGTAAAGTCATTTCAACGGAAGCAAAACATAACAGAACTAAGACATAACTGAAACGAGATTACCGACACGAGTACTGAAAACAAATGCAGACAAAAGACTAATACAAAAACTGATACACGAACCGATCTGAAACTTTAACGAAAACTAATACGGAAACAAAAGTCAGCCATACACATAACTGATACCGAACCCAACACAAAACTATTTAAGAGACGTATACATCGTTGACCACGATGACTAAAATATGTTATCTTGTATAAACAAACTTATTGAAAACATCGTTTAAATGATCTAGTATCCGTATAACTTGAAAAGTTTCTAACCTATCATTTTTAGTTTTTAAATGAAACGTTTATACAAATCTAAGAAATAATAACTATCGAATATTTTAAACAGCATTTAATAAAGCTATTATTTTTAAAACAAGATACTTGGCAAAAGTATTTTCTTATATTGAGTGTTTAAATTTTATCAAAATAAAATAGTTTATCACATTTTATAGCAATTCAACATTAGACAAAAAGAACTATTTTCTAACTTTGAAAAATTATAATTTAGAAATACAATGAATGTAATAAATTGGATTTCAAATGAAATACTTATAAAAGTTATGTAAACTGACATGGAAAGCCGATACAAAAACAAAACAAAAAAATGTAAGCCTAGACATTTTAAATACCATTAAAAATAATATAATCTTTAAAATAATGGATTGTTGAAGCTATTATATTTAAAATAAACGTTTAGATTCAAAACCATCTCTATTAATTAATCGAATTTCATAAGTTATTATTTAATTAAAATAACTATTTGTATAGCTTTGTGGATTTATATTTAATAACCAAGATAATCTAGATAACTTGATTTTAAATGTAGAATAATTTAATCCATACAAAGTTTCTTAAACCGATCGGAAAAAATGGACACGGAACAAAGATAGATTCAACGAACAATATCGACAGACACCGAATCAAATACTGAAATTGTCGGACACAAACTAAACGTATAACACGGAATCTAAATCCAAACTGAGACTGATACTGATCGAGACAAATCTGATACAAACCGGCACATATACTGAGTCAAAACAGACATAGCTAATACATAACAGTATCGGATACTGAACACAATCAAAAGCATAATTAACCCAATACACAATCGAAAACATAACCAGATGCGCACAAACATACCAGACATATCAGAACAGATACTTAACATATTCACATACAGAAACATATACTAACTTACACGACGACTGTATATCAACAAAATAAGTCGTGTAACACAGAAGCACCCAGAGCCAGAAACAGAAACAGACTGGTACACAGCTAGTTAGTCCATGCACCTATGAGATGGTGAGTGTGGCGTTCACCCCTTATTCCATCTCCAGACAAACAAACTCAAACTCAGAGCTAAGATCGATCTATACGCCTCTAGTGTTCAAGGTGCTACACAAGCACAAGCTAGAGACGCCGTGAACTTTTATTATGCACTGTCACGATAAGTGCCATGCCGTTGACGCCCAAACGACAAGCCAGACATGCTCGGGTGACAGAGTACAAATACTAAGGCCTTGTAAATAATCTACAGGCAAGCAACTGAATATAAAACTAATAGGAACATGCGACCATGATTACAAGTCTGAGGTATGGCATGCTACAACACACTAATAAATGAGCCGACAAATACAATACAACTCAGATGACGCATCACATATCAAACGAAATATAAGTATCAAACCCTGGTAATTAGACTTTAAAACAAGGACAAAAATTCGTGCTAAAGAGTAACGAAAAATAAGATCATCCTACGATAAAAAAAACCCATGAATTCGTACTCCTAAAAGGGATTGGAAATTATACTATGATGAAAAGAAAACAGAATCCGTACTGCGAAGTGACGGATATGATTAAGATAAATACTATAATGAGAACACCAAAGAATCCGTACCTAATAGATTAAAACAAAAACAAAAATCCATAAATCGAGTCGTCCTCAAAAATTATGCACACCTGAACCGATCTGATAAACTGAACATATTAGAGCGACGCCTGTTGTGGGCAAAACCGAAGACGGTCAGGCGGCGGTGGTTAAGTTGCAGCGGTCTCGGGGCGCAAACGTGTTAAACTAGGCGGAGTAATACAACGGCGGAGTGTGATGGCGACGACTGAATAGCGGCTGCGACGGACTCGCGTATGGTCGGTGCAACGGTGGTGTTCATTCAGAACAAAATGGTCACCAAGGAATGTGATGATGTGGTGGTATTCTTCAGGCGGAGCAAGGCTGATACGGTGGTGAGTGGCGGAGGCGGTTCACAGCCGCTGGAGAATGGTGGTGCGACGTGACGGGAAGTTCCATAGGGACAAATTCAGAAGCGATTACAATGGCAATGTTTGAAGGGTTATTTTTAGAGTTTATGCGGAATTCCGAAAGTTAATATGGATGAACAAAATTTTCTCCAATTCTCAAAGATTCTAATCATCATTGACGGTTACGGAAATGAAATGTTTGCGCGAGATCCGAATTACACGGAACTGACAAGGCTATTCAAGATGGTCTTAAAACTTTAATATTTTTTTTATTTTTTATTTTTTTTATTTACACAATGTATAAAAATGAGCCTTTTTGCTTAATTTAAATGTCAATAGACCCTAACTATTACAACTTAGTTAACACGTTGATGTCATTTATTTATTAGTTTGTTAAATCAATATTTAGTATTTTAGGCTTTTCGGATTTCGGGTATTACACCTATGGTACCACTACTTACTACCGAGCGGCATGATCGGTGTTAATGAATGTATTAGTTTCGTTAAACAACCAAATGTTACACCAAATGTAAACATGTGATATGAAAACAATGTACCCAGTATGCTAAGTGAACATACAAGGTAGAAATGTAACACGATGTGTCCATATGCTGAGTAAACGTATGCAACAAAAATGTAATGTAAAACAATGTGTCCATATGCTGAGTAAACATATGCAACAGAAATGTAATGTAATGTAAAGCAATGTGCTAACATGCTAAGTGAACATACATAGCATAAACAGAATGGAATCATGTACTATATGTGTACTAATGAATAATATGAAAACATGGAAAGCACGAAAGTAACAAGTAGGCACATGTGTTTCACCCCAAAACAGTTTGAAAACAGTAAAAGAGGGGACTATGTACTCACTTGAGATTGCCTAGAAGTCCTTGAGTAACAACCAAACAATGCTAGAGATCACGGAAATCAAACGGCACCTAATATAGGTAACTATGTTAATAAACCGGACCTAAATCGGAGGATCGGATAGAATGAGGGTTCGTAAACCAAACGAGTATGGAAACTCACGTAATATGGTTTAACAAAGCCTACATACTAAAATGAAACCTAACCTAAGTGCTTACGACCCATCATGACCCGTTTAGGTAGCTTATGTTACTTTAACGCGTCGTTCGCGTAAAACGCGTTCGGAACGCCTAACTAGTCCTATGATGAGTAAAATATGCCTTAACATGTCTAGTATTGTTTCCCAATCAGTTTAGATATCAAAAATTATGTTACATATGCTTAAAATGAATTTTGGCGTAAAAAGGGCATTTTGGTAATTTACCTAAGGCATATAAACTACCTATCATACAACTAACTAAACGTCGTGACCATAAGGTATAACCTCGGAAGGTTATTCCCTATGCAACTATGGTCACCTAGTGTGTTTGGTCGGATCCTAATGATCGACCAAATGGGTCGGGTTCGAAAATATAAGCGATTGTTTAGATCGCTTACCTTACGACCCTATATAAGCATTAAAACTATAAGTGACGAGCTAAGCATGTCAAAACATGCTTAACTAAGTTAGAAAAACAGGTTTGGTATCAAAACAAACGGTTTTGATACCTAGAAGTAGTTTGGTTACAAAATACGCAAGAATACGCATTTTGGCCGAAACTACGACTCGTCACGGAGCCTAGATAACGTGGTAATCAGTAGGTATAGTCACAAGGGACTATAACCATCGTGATTACGCCCACGTTGCGAAGTTCAACCGAACTTCGTGTTGACCATAAACTGGTCAACGTAGAAAACGCTAAAAGAACGAAAGAGGACTTACAACGGGTCCAAGAACGGAAGTTTTGATCCGAATATTCTCAGGTATGAAGTGATAAACACATCAACTTAGAGAACAAATTCAGATTCAAAGGTGTGGGTTTTGAGTTGTGAACTTGAGGGGTATTTATAGATTTCTTAGGACCGTTAAGATCGTTCGTCGAATAACGTGCTTTGATCTTGTCCGTACATGTGCACCCATGGTTTTACAAAACCATTGGAGCCCCTAGATTAAGCCCATAGTTTCAGAAATACCATTTGCATGTGGGTTATGAGTGTATAACAGCTGTTAAAACTGGTTTTGCTGATCTGGGAGGGCCTCGCGGCCCGCGTAAGACATGTGCAAACCTTACGCGCCCCGCCTGGGTGCTCTGATCAGCAACCAACTTTGAAAAATGACAGTTTCAGTCCCTGTTGGTGTTTAAAGCCATTTCTGACATGTTTAAGGCCCGTTAAGCCAACTTTAAGGCCCTAAAATGATGCCTAAACATTATGGACATGAAACATGCTCAAAAATATGCCGGATGTTGGTTCGTTGGGTCGTACGATCGCGAGGTTCGCTTAATTACGACGGAATGCTCATAAGCGCGAAAAACGATCCAAATTGCGCGACGAATGGATTTTTCTTATGCCAAACACTAAAATAAAATATTTTAATGCTTACATAAATTTTTGGATGTCCGGATGTATTCAGAATGTAAGTTATGCGCGAAAATGCAAACTTGTGCACTTTTTGACGCTTTTAGTCCCTGAATGACCCAAAAGTTTATTTTAGCACACCGAACCCCTCAAACCTATTTTTAAGCTATGTAAAGGATATTTATGGTATGTTTATGTCACACCCCCAAAATCCACCTGCGGAGTACCACCGCTTGGAGGCGTGACTGACCAGGATCCAGCCACCAATTATACTGAGCATTGGTTAATAGTAAGAATGTTCACCAACCACCACAGTTAGTAATCATCATAGTTTGAAGTTTTAAGAGTTTAAGTTCAAATAACAGTTTAAGTAAACAGCGGAAGCATAAACCAAACAGTTTCAAAGCAAAGTTCATAGTTCAAGATTATTTAAAACCCAACACATGGGTTATACGACCACTACACATTCCCAAGCTGCAAGCTCCTGAGTCACTGGGTACCTGCAAAGCATGCAGTAGGGTATCAACAAAAATGTTGGCGAGTTCACGAGTTGTCCAGTTTTTAATTACCAAAAACTTGTTTCACCAGTTAATTTATCCGTTTATACATGCGATGGGGAGCTACCCCATAGGTAAGCGACTAAACTGTTTTACAATACCGAATACTTACTTAACCGTACGTTTCCGCAGTGCCCCGTTTGTCAATGTTCTATCATCATTGACGGTTTGCCAGAGTACATTAGTTCACTCCCGTTCCCAGTAACAAGGGTCGGTGTGAGGCTGGTTACACCTAAATAGCGCTATCAACTAATAACCCGTTCGCCAGGCCCCGGCGACTAATCGGTATTAAATGGTAGGGACTTAAGTGATAGAGTTTCGTTTAGTGTTGCTTGTTGCATTTCCATATAAACAATAATTTAACTAAGAGTCCCATTTAAGGGGAAGAAAGTAGGTTTGTATCCCTTACGAGGGGATAGCGTTGTTTAAGTTTCCGTTTCCCAAAACCACCGGGAACGCATGCTTTAATAGTTGTGAACTCACCTTGGGTTGCTCGGCAGATTAGTTACTTGGTCAAACACGTTTGGTCACCACGTCCTAACATGGTTACCAGTATGGGTCAGGTTGGGTACAAGTAATCACGTTTATCTTACACGTATCTAACACATAGCATGCATGACATATATTCAACCTCTAAGTTATTGGGCCTGTCTAAATTCTTTAACAGCAACAGTTAACACATAGTCCATTTAAACAGTAACACGCATGAACAGTTAATACACTTGGGCCCAATAACGAAAACAAACAACCCAGTCGAGACCAGGTGGTCTTGACTCGAGGACAGGCGGTCTCGAGTCGCAACCAGGAGGTCTCGAGTCATAGACTTCTGGTCTCGAGTAGTGTTGGCATAAGTCGTATCCTCAGAGGTCTCGAATCCAGTCTCGACTCGAGATTACGGGATCTCGAGTCGAGACCTTGATGGTCTCGAGTCGAGACCTTGATGGTCTCGAGTCCCTGAAGTCCGTCTCAAGTTTGTCACTACGTGGCCTCAAGTCGCAATCACCATGGTCTCGAGTTGTAGTTCGGTGGTCTCGAGTCGAGACCGGTCTCGACTTGCACACCTGATGACCGAAACCTTCTAGAACCTGTCCAATTGTACTATCCAATAGGATTGCCATTTCATGAAATTGAGTACTATCCAATTAAATCACACAAACATGTTTTCTTGTCTAAACTTCATTCAAAACGGATCAAAACACACAATTCAAATCTTCATATCATGTTCATAGTGCATTCAAACAGTTCATCCTTTTTAGGGTTTTCTCATTCACCAAACATGACTATTTAAGTCCTAAATCTAGCATGCATTTCACCCAAATCAGGAACATGTATCCATACAATCCATATGTCATGGCAACCCTACATATCATTATCAAAACAATATTTGTCCTATAATTTCTAACATAAGTCGAATTACCATAAGCATCCTATCTACAATTCATTCACCATTCAAATATCTTAGCAATATATTATCATACCAAAGTTTACACACTACCTTTACTATTTAATCATTCAAGCAAGTAACACCATTATGCACATAAACATCTAGTAAGACATCTAAAACACTAACCGGTTGCTACAAGACACCGAGATGAAAGAAGATGATGAAGGCGAGTAGGTTTGTTGTCCGATAGTCTCCGAGTGAAGAGCACAAGCTAATCCGAGAGCTTGGTTTGCTACCCTTGATCCGAGACAAGAGGGGAGGGTGGTGTTGCTAGGGTTTGAGTGTGTGAGAGAGAGAGTGTGGATGAAGTGAGAGAGAGTGTAAAGGAGAGTATGTGAGGGTTTTAGGTTTATATGTAGAAGGTGATGCACCCTAAGTGGGTTTCCGAGTGGGCTAAGGGAGGTTGCGGCCCATCCGGCCCATCTGTCACTGTTTACTCGAGACCGAGTGGTCTCGAGTCGGGTCCTTGTTATGTTGGGCTGGGTAGGTAGGTTGGCAGTCCATAGAGTGCAAGGGAGGGGTCTCGGCTCGGTTCACTAGTAAACACACTACATATTCATCACTATACATTATACGTACACATTATCGACACATAGCACATCAAGATAAGTTACAACTTTCATTTAATATTATGTGCACGCAATACCGAAACAAGAAGGTTGCTCGGGAAAATCCAGAGTGTCACATTATCTCCAAGTTTTAAGAACTTTCGTCCCGAAAGTTAAGGCAGCCACTGTCAAGCTGGTGAGAATGTTTCAACGGGGTGTCACATTATCCCCCCGTTAGTTTGGAATTTCGTCCCGAAATTCGGTTGTAGCTACAGTGCTGGGAGTTTCATTTGGGAACAACTGGGGATACTTGCGTTTCATCTGGTCTTCCCGCTCCCAGGTAAACTCTGGGCCACGGTGCGAGTTCCAACGAACTCGTACGAGAGGTATCTGGCTACGTTTGAGGGCTTTGATCTCTCGATCCGTGACCTCAATCGGTTCCTCAGTAAAGTGTAGCTGTTCGTCAATAGTGAGTTCCTTGAAAGGAATGATGAGTGTTTCATCTGACAGACACTTCTTCAGATTAGACACATGAAAGACGTTGTGTACTGCACTCAGTTCTTTCGGCTGATTCAATCTATAAGCAACCTTACCGATATTTTCGATAATTTCAAATAGTCAAACATGTCGTGGATTTAACTTGCCCCGTTTACCAAAACGAACCACACCCTTCCAGGGTGAGACTTTAAGTAGAAGCCGATCACTGACCTGGAATTTTTGCGGTTTCCTACGCTTATCAGCGTAACTTTTCTGATGGTCACGAGCTGCCGCCATGCGTTGTCTGATCTGGGCGATCCTTTCCGTAGCCTCGACTACAAGTCCCGGGCCGGTAATTTGGCCTTCGCCAACTTCCGCCTGACATAAGGGTGGTCGGCATTTACGACCGTTCAATGCCTCCAAGGGTGCTGTCTGAACGCGGGTGTGGTAACTATTGTTGTAGGAGAACTCCACCAATGGTAAGTGTCGTTCCCGTTCGGAGATCTTGGTAAGCCTGTGACAAAATCCCTAGGGATGCGCTCCCATTACCATTTTGGCAGTTCTGGTTGTTGTAACAAGCCTGACGGTAGGTGGCTATGTTGGCCTTCCTAACAGGCCACCCATACGTAGTCTTGAGATCGTGGTACATCTTATTCGAACCAGGATGTACCGAGTAACGAGGTTTGTGTGCTTCGCCCATCACAAGTTCACGCAGATGTCCATAAAGTGGGACCCATATACGCCCTATCACGTAGTAAGCGCCGTCTTCCTTTTTGTTCTATACGTTTCCTTGATCCTCGTAGGGTCTCAGCCCTGATGTTTTCTTCTTTCAATGCTTCAACCTGAGCATTTCAAATCCGATTAGGGAGGTTCGAGTGGATAGTGAGCTGTAAGGCAAGAACACGCTTAAGTTTGGTTTCCTTCATGTTGAAGGCATCAGCCACCCCATTGGCCTTGCCGGAACGATACTTAACTGCGCATTCATAGTCGTTAAGGAGTCCTACCCATCTGCGTTGCCTCATGTTCAACTCTTTCTGATCCAAGATATGCTGGAGACTCTAATGTCTCCATATCTTGAGTGCAAAGACGACTGCTCTGAGTTCCAAGTCGTGCGTCGTGTAGCTCCTTTCGTGAATCTTAAGTTGTCGAGAAGCATAGGCGATAACTTTCTCGCGTTGCATCAACACGCAATCGAGCCCATGAATAGACGCGTCACAATAAACCACAAAGTCGTCCGTACCTTTAGGTAATGAAGGGATAGGAGCACTACAAAGGTTTTCCTTTAACTTCTGAAAGGCAGACTCTTGAGCATCATTCCACTTGTAAGCAATGCCCTTCTGGGTGAGAGTCGTGAGGGGTAGAGCGATCTTCGGAAATCCCTTGATGAATCTACGATAGTATCCTGCCAATCCCAAGAGTTGGCGGACTTAGGTCGGTGTCTTAGGGGTAGGCCAATTCTTTATAGAGTCGATCTTAGCTGGATCGACGTGAATTTCGTCCTTATTGGCCACGTGCCCAAGGGAATGGACTTCTCTAAGCCAGAAATCACATTTCGAGAATTTGGCGTACAGTTGCTCTTTGCGAAGGAGTTTGAGAATAAGACGCAGGTGTTGCTCATGCTCCTCTTGACTTTTCGAGTAGATCAAGATGTCACCAATAAACACAATCACGAATTTGTCGAGGTAGGGCTTGCACACGCGATTCGTGAGGTCCATGAATACCGCAGGCGTGTTAGTCATTCCAAATGGCATGACGAGGAATTCATAGTGGCCATAACGGGTTCTGAACGCAGTTTTGGAGATGTCTTCGTCACGGACTCTTAGCTGACGATGACCTGATCGCAGGTCAATCTTAGAGTAGTAACTCGATCCTTGCAACTTGGTCGAATAAATCGTCGATACGTGGGAGAGGGTAACGATTCTTAATGGTAACCTTGTTCAGCTCACGATAGTCGATGCACATTCGGAAGGTGCCATCCTTCTTCTTGACAAAGAGCACTGGTGCTCCCCAGGGTGACGATCTAGGATGAATAAATCCTTTATCCAATAGTTCTTGTAGTTGCATAGAGAGTTCCTTCAGTTCTGCGGGGGGGGGGGGGGGGGGCTAGTCGATAAGGCGCTCGAGCTATAGGTGCTGCTCCGGGAGTTAGCTCGATTTGGAATTCGACCTGACGATGAGGAGGGAGTCCAGGTAATTCCTCGGGAAATACCATCGGGGTAGTCACGTACCACTGGAAAATCTTCGACCCTCTTTTCCTTCTCCTGTGTGTTGGTGACAAGTGCAAAAATAGCGGTGTGCCCCTTTCGTAAACACTTCTGGGCTTTTAAGAACGAAATGATGCCTGTGACTTCTCCGCCTTTGTCACCTTGAACGATGAGGGGTTTACCAGATCGACGGGGAATACTAACCATTTTCTCTTGACAGAGAATTTCAGTCTGATGTTTGGGTACCCAATCCATACCAATGACGACGTCGAAGCTTCCGAGAACGATGGGGAAGAGGTCGACAGAAAAGGTCTGACCCGACAAAGGGAGTTTGCAGTTTCTGATAACGTGTGAGGCCTCGATGTCTCTACCATTAGTTAGCTCGACGATATGTTTAGAACTTTAATAACGTAGACGTACGTTTAAGCTTTTTACTGATACATAGGGATACATAACTAGCATCTGCTCCAGAATCAAATAAGATAGAAACATAACGATCATCGAGTAGAAACTTACCCGCTACGACGTTGAGGTCATTCCTCGCTTCTCCAGCTCCAATCACCAAAGCTCTTCCTCTTGCTCCATTTCCAGCATTGTTGGTGTTGTTGTTGTTATCCCCCATACTCTGGTTGTTGTTCTGGTTTAACTGGGGACAATTCTTCTTAATGTGCCCCTCGGCTCCGTACTGGAAACAACCCTTGATGTTCCCATGATGTTGTTGCTGCTGTGGTAGGTTCTGCCTTGCGGGATGAGGGCTCCTACAATCCTTGGCCTCATGCCCCATCTTGTTGCATCGCTGACACTTGTTCTTCGCACAGGGCCCGTTGTGATGTCGGCCACACTTGTTACACTTGGGTAGTTTTCTTTGGTAACCACCCGTTCGCGGGTCAGGGCCCTCGCTCCCAACGACCCTCCTTTGTTGAGCTTGAGGTGGCATAGTGCTGGGACTCCCACTTTGGTAGTCATTCCACTTGCGTTTGCTGAAATCAAAAGCATTAGCTGTAGCAGTTAAACGCCTGGGCAACCTGCCCTCTTCCACCGCTTGGTTTGTGAAATGGTGTGCTAGACGGATGACTTGCTGGATTGTAGGGGGTTTGGTTGCAATCACTGAACCCTGTAATTCTGGGACTAAGCCACTAAGGTAGAGTGCGATTCGCTTGTAGGGAGGCTGCGATAAGTTAGGGCATAAAGCAGCCAAGTCATTGGACCTTTTCGTGTACGCTTCGATCTCCGAGCCAACCATCTTTAACCCATAGTATTCCATTTCTAGCTTCTGCATGTCGTCCTTGTGACAGAATTCTTCCCTGATCAGATCCTTGAAATCACCCCAGGGAGTGGCATTTGCATCTGCCAATCCGAGCATCTGGACTTGCGCGTTCCACCACGAAAACGCTTTTCCTTGAAGCGTGCTAGTGGCGTACTCTACTCGTTTGCTACATGGGCTTTCACCTTCTTCGAACGCAGACTCGATCCTCCTGAACCAATGTAAAAGACCTACTGCTCCTTCTGTGCCATCGAAGGGGTGTGGTTTGCATTCCAAGAACGCCCTGAGGGTGCCAACTCGGGGTTGGGTGTATGTGGGTGGTCCTTCTGAGTCGGTTGCCAAAGCTTCAGCGACCCGAGCGTCTATCAGGGCCGCCAGCTGGCCCCTTGTCAGGGTTATGCTGTCTCCATCGAGTCCGGTCATTATCTTGATGTTCAAAAGACACAGAGTGAGAAAAGGCGTCGTAGTGAAACAAGAATGTGGGGGAGGATTGTGTATACATCTAGCTAGGCACACTAATATGTATATTAGCACATAAACACTTAAACAACAACAAGTAAACATAAGTCCGAGCTATGAGGTCTAATAAGCTGAGTCTTGCCCTTGGAGTGTAGTGTCGTCATGAGTCACGGGTTATAGTTTGGTTTTTCTCAAAAAGACTTCCTTTTTTTTTTAAACCAAGTTCACTATAACCAATGGCTCTGATACCAATCTGTCACACCCCCAAAATCCACCTGCGGAGTACCACCGCTTGGAGGCGTGACTGACCAGGATCCAGCCACCAATTATACTGAGCATTGGTTAATAGTAAGAATGTTCACCAACCACCACAGTTAGTAATCATCATAGTTTGAAGTTTTAAGAGTTTAAGTTCAAATAACAGTTTAAGTAAACAGCGGAAGCATAAACCAAACAGTTTCAAAGCAAAGTTCATAGTTCAAGATTATTTAAAACCCAACACATGGGTTAGACGACCACTACACATTCCCAAGCTGCAAGCTCCTGAGTCACTGGGTACCTGCAAAGCATGCAGTAGGGTATCAACAAAAATGTTGGCGAGTTCACGAGTTGTCCAGTTTTTAATTACCAAAAACTTGTTTCACCAGTTAATTTATCCGTTTATACATGCGATGGGGAGCTACCCCATAGGTAAGCGACTAAACTGTTTTACAATACCGAATACTTACTTAACCGTACGTTTCCGCAGTGCCCCGTTTGTCAATGTTCTATCATCATTGACGGTTTGCCAGAGTACATTAGTTCACTCCCGTTCCCAGTAACAAGGGTCGGTGTGAGGCTGGTTACACCTAAATAGCGCTAACAGCTAATAACCCGTTCGCCAGGCCCCGGCGACTAATCGGTATTAAATGGTAGGGACTTAAGTGATAGAGTTTCGTTTAGTGTTGGTTGTTGCATTTCCGTATAAACAATAATTTAACTAAGAGTCCCATTTAAGGGGAAGAAAGTAGGTTTGTATCCCTTACGAGGGGATAGCGTTGTTTAAGTTTCCGTTTCCCAAAACCACCGGGAACGCATGCTTTAATAGTTGTGAACTCACCTTGGGTTGCTCGGCAGATTAGTTACTTGGTCAAACACGTTTGGTCACCACGTCCTAACATGGTTACCAGTATGGGTCAGGTTGGGTACAAGTAATCACGTTTATCTTACACGTATCTAACACATAGCATGCATGACATATATTCAACCTCTAAGTTATTGGGCCTGTCTAAATTCTTTAACAGCAACAGTTAACACATAGTCCATTTAAACAGTAACACGCATGAACAGTTAATACACTTGGGCCCAATAACGAAAACAAACAACCCAGTCGAGACCAGGTGGTCTCGACTCGAGGACAGGCGGTCTCGAGTCGCAACCAGGAGGTCTCGAGTCATAGACTTCTGGTCTCGAGTAGTGTTGGCATAAGTCGTATCCTCAGAGGTCTCGAATCCAGTCTCGACTCGAGATTACGGGGTCTCGAGTCGAGACCTTGATGGTCTCAAGTCCCTGAAGTCCGTCTCGAGTTTGTCACTACGTGGCCTCGAGTCGCAATCACCATGGTCTCGAGTCTAAACTTCATTCAAAACGGATCAAAACACACAATTCAAATCTTCATATCATGTTCATAGTGCATTCAAACAGTTCATCCTTTTTAGGGTTTTCTCATTCACCAAACATGACTATTTAAGTCCTAAATCTAGCATGCATTTCACCCAAATCAGGAACATGTATCCATACAATCCATATGTCATGACAACCCTACATATCATTATCAAAACAACATTTGTCCTATAATTTCTAACATAAGTCGAATTACCATAAGCATCCTATCTACAATTCATTCACCATTCAAATATCTTAGCAATATATTATCATACCAAAGTTTGCACACTACCTTTACTATTTAATCATTCAAGCAAGTAACACCATTATGCACATAAACATCTAGTAAGACATCTAAAACACTAACCGGTTGCTACAAGACACCAAGATGAAAGAAGATGATGAAGGCGAGTAGGTTTGTTGTCCGATAGTCTCCGAGTGAAGAGCACAAGCTAATCCGAGAGCTTGGTTTGCTACCCTTGATCCGAGACAAGAGGGGAGGGTGGAGTTGCTAGGGTTTGAGTGAGAGAGAGAGAGAGAGAGAGTGTGGATGAAGTGAGAGAGAGTGTAAAGGAGAGTATGTGAGGGTTTTAGGTTTATATGTAGAAGGTGATGCACCCTAAGTGGGTTTCCGAGTAGGCTAAGGGAGGTTGCGGCCCATCCGGCCCATCTGTCACTGTTTACTCGAGACCGAGTGGTCTCGAGTCGGGTCCTTGTTATGTTGGGCTGGGTAGGTAGGTTGGCAGTCCATAGAGTGCAAGGGAGGGGTCTCGGCTCGGCTCACTAGTAAACACACTACATATTCATCACTATACATTATACGTACACATTATCGACACATAGCACATCAAGATAAGTTACAACTTTCATTTAATATTATGTGCACGCAATACCGAAACAAGAAGGTTGCTCGGGAAAATCCAGAGTGTCACATTATCTCCAAGTTTTAAGAACTTTCGTCCCGAAAGTTAAGGCAGCCACTGTCAAGCTGGTGAGAATGTTTCAACGGGGTGTCACATTATCCCCCCGTTAGTTTGGAATTTCGTCCCGAAATTCGGTTGTAGCTACAGTGCTGGGAGTTTCATTTGGGAACAACTGGGGATACTTGCGTTTCATCTGGTCTTCCCGCTCCCAGGTAAACTCTGGGCCACGGCGCGAGTTCCAACGAACTCGTACGAGAGGTATCTGGCTACGTTTGAGGGCTTTGATCTCTCGATCCGTGACCTCAATCGGTTCCTCAGTAAAGTGTAGCTGTTCGTCAATAGTGAGTTCCTTGAAAGGAATGATGAGTGTTTCATCTGACAGACACTTCTTCAGATTAGACACATGAAAGACGTTGTGTACTGCACTCAGTTCTTTCGGCTGATTCAATCTATAAGCAACCTTACCGATATTTTTGATAATTTCAAATAGTCAAACATGTCGTGGATTTAACTTGCCCCGTTTACCAAAACGAACCACACCCTTCCAGGGTGAGACTTTAAGTAGAAGCCGATCACCGACCTGGAATTTTTGCGGTTTCCTACGCTTATCAGCGTAACTTTTCTGATGGTCACGAGCTGCCGCCATGCGTTGTCTGATCTGGGCGATCCTTTCCGTAGCCTCGACTACAAGTCCCGGGCCGGTAATTTGGCCTTCGCCAACTTCCGCCTGACATAAGGGTGGTCGGCATTTACGACCGTTCAATGCCTCCAAGGGTGCTGTCTGAACGCGGGTGTGGAAACTATTGTTGTAGGAGAACTCCACCAATGGTAAGTGTCGTTCCCGTTCGGAGATCTTGGTAAGCCTGTGACAAAATCCCTAGGGATGCGCTCCCATTACCATTTTGGCAGTTCTGGTTGTTGTAACAAGCCTGACGGTAGGTGGCTATGTTGGCCTTCCTAACAGGCCACCCATACATAGTCTTGAGATCGTGGTACATCTTATTCGAACCAGGATGTACCGAGTAACGAGGTTTGTGTGCTTCGTCCATCACAAGTTCACGCAGATGTCCATAAAGTGGGACCCATATACGCCCTGTCACGTAGTAAGCGCCGTCTTCCTTTTTGTTCTATACGTTTCCTTGATCCTCGTAGGGTCTCAGCCCTGATGTTTTCTTCTTTCAATGCTTCAACCTGAGCATTTCAAATCCGATTAGGGAGGTTCGAGTGGATAGTGAGCTGTAAGGAACGAACACGCTTAAGTTTGGTTTCCTTCATGTTGAAGGCATCAGCCACCCCATTGGCCTTGCCGGAACGATACTTAACTGCGCATTCATAGTCGTTAAGGAGTCCTACCCATCTGCGTTGCCTCATGTTCAACTCTTTCTGATCCAAGATATGCTGGAGACTCTAATGTCTCCATATCTTGAGTGCAAAGACGACTGCTCCGAGTTCCAAGTCGTGCGTCGTGTAGCTCCTTTCGTGAATCTTAAGTTGTCGAGAAGCATAGGCGATAACTTTCTCGCGTTGCATCAACACGCAATCGAGCCCATGAATAGACGCGTCACAATAAACCACAAAGTCGTCCGTACCTTTAGGTAATGAAGGGATAGGAGCACTACAAAGGTTTTCCTTTAACTTCTGAAAGGCAGACTCTTGAGCATCATTCCACTTGTAAGCAATGCCCTTCTGGGTGAGAGTCGTGAGGGGTAGAGCGATCTTCGGAAATCCCTTGATGAATCTACGATAGTATCCTGCCAATCCCAAGAGTTGGCGGACTTCGGTCGGTGTCTTAGGGGTAGGCCAATTCTTTATGGAGTCGATCTTAGCTGGATCGACGTGAATTTCGTTCTTATTGGCCACGTGCCCAAGGGAATGGACTTCTCTAAGCCAGAAATCACATTTCGAGAATTTGGCGTACAGTTGCTCTTTGCGAAGGAGTTTGAGAATAAGACGCAGGTGTTGCTCATGCTCCTCTCGACTTTTCGAGTAGATCAAGATGTCACCAATAAACACAATCACGAATTTGTCGAGGTAGGGCTTGCACACGCGATTCGTGAGGTCCATGAATACCGCAGGCGTGTTAGTCATTCCAAATGGCATGACGAGGAATTCATAGTGGCCATAACGGGTTCTGAACGCAGTTTTGGAGATGTCTTCGTCACGGACTCTTAGCTGACGATGACCTGATCGCAGGTCAATCTTAGAGTAGTAACTCGATCCTTGCAACTTGGTCGAATAAATCGTCGATACGTGGGAGAGGGTAACGATTCTTAATGGTAACCTTGTTCAGCTCACGATAGTCGATGCACATTCGGAAGGTGCCATCCTTCTTCTTGACAAAGAGCACTGGTGCTCCCCAGGGTGACGATCTAGGATGAATAAATCCTTTATCCAATAGTTCTTGTAGTTGCATAGAGAGTTCCTTCAGTTCTGCGGGGGGGGGGGGGGCTAGTCGATAAGGCGCTCGAGCTATAGGTGCTGCTCCGGGAGTTAGCTCGATTTGGAATTCGACCTGACGATGAGGAGGGAGTCCAGGTAATTCCTCGGGAAATACCATCGGGGTAGTCACGTACCACTGGAAAATCTTCGACCCTCTTTTCCTTCTCCTGTGTGTTGGTGACAAGTGCAAAAATAGCGGTGTGCCCCTTTCGTAAACACTTTTGGGCTTTTAAGAACGAAATGATGCCTGTGACTTCTCCGCCTTTGTCACCTTGAACGATGAGGGGTTTACCAGATCGACGGGGAATACTAACCATTTTCTCTTGACAGAGAATTTCAGTCTGATGTTTGGGTACCCAATCCATACCAATGACGACGTCGAAGCTTCCGAGAACGATGGGGAAGAGGTCGACAGAAAAGGTCTGACCCGACAAAGGGAGTTTGCAGTTTCTGATAACGTGTGAGGCCTCGATGTCTCTACCATTAGTTAGCTCGACGATATGTTTAGAACTTTAATAACGTAGACGTACGTTTAAGCTTTTTACTGATACATAGGGATACATAACTAGCATCTGCTCCAGAATCAAATAAGATAGAAACATAACGATCATCGAGTAGAAACTTACCCGCTACGACGTTGAGGTCATTCCTCGCTTCTCCAGCTCCAATCACCAAAGCTCTTCCTCTTGCTCCATTTCCAGCATTGTTGGTGTTGTTGTTGTTATCCCCCATACTCTGGTTGTTGTTCTGGTTTAACTGGGGACAATTCTTCTTAATGTGCCCCTCGGCTCCGCACTGGAAACAACCCTTGATGTTCCCATGATGCTGCTGCTGCTGCGGTAGGTTCTGCCTTGCGGGATGAGGGCTCCTACAATCCTTGGCCTCATGCCCCATCTTGTTGCATCGCTGACACTTGTTCTTCGCACAGGGCCCGTTGTGATGTCGGCCACACTTGTTACACTTGGGTAGTTTTCTTTGGTAACCACCCGTTCGCGGGTCAGGGCCCTCGCTCCCAACGACCCTCCTTTGTTGAGCTTGAGGTGGCATAGTGCTGGGACTCCCACTTTGGTAGTCATTCCACTTGCGTTTGCTGAAATCAAAAGCATTAGCTGTAGCAGTTAAACGCCTGGGCAACCTGCCCTCTTCCACCGCTTGGTTTGTGAAATGGTGTGCTAGACGGATGACTTGCTGGATTGTAGGGGGTTTGGTTGCAATCACTGAACCCTGTAATTCTGGGACTAAGCCACTAAGGTAGAGTGCGATTCGCTTGTAGGGAGGCTGCGATAAGTTAGGGCATAAAGCAGCCAAGTCATTGGACCTTTTCGTGTACGCTTCGATCTCCGAGCCAACCATCTTTAACCCATAGTATTCCATTTCTAGCTTCTGCATGTCGTCCTTGTGACAGAATTCTTCCCTGATCAGATACTTGAAATCACCCCAGGGAGTGGCATTTGCATCTGCCAATCCGAGCATCTGGACTTGCGCGTTCCACCACGAAAACGCTTTTCCTTGAAGCGTGCTAGTGGCGTACTCTACTCGTTTGCTACATGGGCTTTCACCTTCTTCGAACGCAGACTCGATCCTCCTGAACCAATGTAAAAGACCTACTGCTCCTTCTGTGCCATCGAAGGGGTGTGGTTTGCATTCCAAGAACGCCCTGAGGGTGCCAACTCGGGGTTGGGTGTATGTGGGTGGTCCTTCTGAGTCGGTTGCCAAAGCTTCAGCGACCCGAGCGTCTATCAGGGCCGCCAGCTGGCCCCTTGTCAGGGTTATGCTGTCTCCATCGAGTCCGGTCATTATCTTGATGTTCAGAAGACACAGAGTGAGAAAAGGCGTCGTAGTGAAACAAGAATGTGGGGGAGGATTGTGTATACATCTAGCTAGGCACACTAATATGTATATTAGCACATAAACACTTAAACAACAACAAGTAAACACAAGTCCGAGCTATGAGGTCTAATAAGCTGAGTCTTGCCCTTGGAGTGTAGTGTCGTCATGAGTCACGGGTTATAGTTTGGTTTTTCTCAAAAAGACTTCCTTTTTTTTAAAACCAAGTTCACTATAACCAATGGCTCTGATACCAATCTGTCACACCCCCAAAATCCACCTGCGGAGTACCACCGCTTGGAGGCGTGACTGACCAGGATCCAGCCACCAATTATACTGAGCATTGGTTAATAGTAAGAATGTTCACCAACCACCACAGTTAGTAATCATCATAGTTTGAAGTTTTAAGAGTTTAAGTTCAAATAACAGTTTAAGTAAACAACGGAAGCATAAACCAAACAGTTTCAAAGCAAAGTTCATAGTTCAAGATTATTTAAAACCCAACACATGGGTTAGACGACCACTACACATTCCCAAGCTGCAAGCTCCTGAGTCACTGGGTACCTGCAAAGCATGCAGTAGGGTATCAACAAAAATGTTGGCGAGTTCACGAGTTGTCCAGTTTTTAATTACCAAAAACTTGTTTCACCAGTTAATTTATCCGTTTATACATGCGATGGGGAGCTACCCCATAGGTAAGCGACTAAACTGTTTTACAATACCGAATACTTACTTAACCGTACGTTTCCGCAGTGCCCCGTTTGTCAATGTTCTATCATCATTGACGGTTTGCCAGAGTACATTAGTTCACTCCCGTTCCCAGTAACAAGGGTCGGTGTGAGGCTGGTTACACCTAAATAGCACTAACAGCTAATAACCCGTTCGCCAGGCCCCGGCGACTAATCGGTATTAAATGGTAGGGACTTAAGTGATAGAGTTTCGTTTAGTGTTGCTTGTTGCATTTCCGTATAAACAATAATTTAACTAAGAGTCCCATTTAAGGGGAAGAAAGTAGGTTTGTATCCCTTACGAGGGGATAGCGTTGTTTAAGTTTCCGTTTCCCAAAACCACCGGGAACGCATGCTTTAATAGTTGTGAACTCACCTTGGGTTGCTCGGCAGATTAGTTACTTGGTCAAACACGTTTGGTCACCACGTCCTAACATGGTTACCAGTATGGGTCAGGTTGGGTACAAGTAATCACGTTTATCTTACACGTATCTAACACATAACATGCATGACATATATTCAACCTCTAAGTTATTGGGCCTGTCTAAATTCTTTAACAGCAACAGTTAACACATAGTCCATTTAAACAGTAACACGCATGAACAGTTAATACACTTGGGCCCAATAACGAAAACAAACAACCCAGTCGAGACCAGGTGGTCTCGACTCGAGGACAGGCGGTCTCGAGTCGCAACCAGGAGGTCTCGAGTCATAGACTTCTGGTCTCGAGTAGTGTTGGCATAAGTCGTATCCTCAGAGGTCTCGAATCCAGTCTCGACTCGAGATTACGGGGTCTCGAGTCGAGACCTTGATGGTCTCGAGTCCCTAAAGTCCGTCTCGAGTTTGTCACTACGTGGCCTCGAGTCGCAATCACCATGGTCTCGAGTCTAAACTTCATTCAAAACAGATCAAAACACACAATTCAAATCTTCATATCATGTTCATAGTGCATTCAAACAGTTCATCCTTTTTAGGGTTTTCTCATTCACCAAACATGACTATTTAAGTCCTAAATCTAGCATGCATTTCACCCAAATCAGGAACATGTATCCATACAATCCATATGTCATGACAACCCTACATATCATTATCAAAACAACATTTGTCCTATAATTTCTAACATAAGTCGAATTACCATAAGCATCCTATCTACAATTCATTCACCATTCAAATATCTTAGCAATATATTATCATACCAAAGTTTACACACTACCTTTACTATTTAATCATTCAAGCAAGTAACACCATTATGCACATAAACATCTAGTAAGACATCTAAAACACTAACCGGTTGCTACAAGACACCGAGATGAAAGAAGATGATGAAGGCGAGTAGGTTTGTTGTCCGATAGTCTCCGAGTGAAGAGCACAAGCTAATCCGAGAGCTTGGTTTGCTACCCTTGATCCGAGACAAGAGGGGAGGGTGGTGTTGCTAGGGTTTGAGTGAGAGAGAGAGAGAGAGAGAGAGAGAGTGGATGAAGTGAGAGAGAGTGTAAAGGAGAGTATGTGAGGGTTTTAGGTTTATATGTAGAAGGTGATGCACCCTAAGTGGGTTTCCGAGTGGGCTAAGGGAGGTTGCGGCCCATCCGGCCCATCTGTCACTGTTTACTCGAGACCGAGTGGTCTCGAGTCGGGTCCTTGTTATGTTGGGCTGGGTAGGTAGGTTGGCAGTCCATAGAGTGCAAGGGAGGGGTCTCGGCTCGGCTCACTAGTAAACACACTACATATTCATCACTATACATTATACGTACACATTATCGACACATAGCACATCAAGATAAGTTACAACTTTCATTTAATATTATGTGCACGCAATACCGAAACAAGAAGGTTGCTCGGGAAAATCCAGAGTGTCACAGTTTAACTTATGGTCATGTTCCGGAATGTCTGTTCCAGTACGAATCATCATACTTTCGCAGTTTGTCGAATTTAGTCCCTGTAAGCGATTAAACTTGATTTTGCCATACCAAAGCCTTCAAAACTTATTTCTAAGTTATGTAGAGGTTATTTAAGGTATGTTAAGCATATGTTCATGTTCCGGAGTGTTTTTCGCGTTAAACTGATTACATTTACGCACCAGTTTGCGTATAACTCTCCAGAAAGCGATGTAGAGTTTAAAATTGAATGAAAAATCAAAACATGAAAGATGTTAAACATAAACAAACAGACACTGGGATCAAATAACATTATTTTATTGATAACTGAACTGTTTACAATGATTACAAGCACAGGTGTCACAGCACGGGGTGCCGATATCTATTATTTCTGACCGTGACCCGCGTTTCATCTCAGATTTGTGGCAGTCGATGCATAAATCATTCGGCTCGCGCCTCGATATGAGCACTGCTTATCACCCATAGACGGATGGTCAAAGTGAACGAACCATCCAGACACTTGAAGACATGTTGCGGGCGTGTGTGATTGATTTTGGCAAGGGTTGGGAGAAACACTTGCCTTTGATAGAGTTTTCTTACAACAATAGCTACCATACCAGTATTCAGGCAGCTCCATTTGAAGCATTATACGGACGAAAGTGTCGTTCACCTCTCTGTTGGGCTGAGGTGGGTGACAGCCAGGTCACAGGCCCTGAACTTGTGTTGGAAACTTCAGAAAAGATTGTTCAGATCAGGAATCGGATGGCAGCAGCGCGCGACGTCAGAAAAGCTACGCTGATAAGCGTAGGAAACCTTTGGAGTTCGCTGTTGGTGATCGTGTTATGTTGAAGGTCTCACCCTGGAAGGTGTAGTGCTTTTCGGGAAACGCGGCAAGCTTAATCCGCGTTATGTCGGGCCCTTCAAAATTCTTGAACGAGTCAGTAAGGTGGCATACAAGCTCGAGTTACCTGCTGAGTTGGGTAACGTCCATGATGTTTTCCATGTTTCACAATTGAAGAAGTGTTTGTCGGATGAAACACTGGTAGTACCGTTTCAGGAGCTCAAAATTGACGACAAGTTGCAGTTTATCGAAGAACCAATTGAAATTATGGACCGGGAAGTTAAGGTTCATAAGCACAGCCGTATTCCGAGCGTGAGAGTTCGTTGGAACTCAAGACGTGGACCGGAGTTCACGTGGGAGTGCGAGGATCAGATGAAGCTCAAGTACCCACATTTATTCCCAGATGACAAGTCCAAGTCTGGCAAATCTAAATCTAATGCAACTAGCGAATTTCGGGACGAAATTCCCATTCAAGTTGGGGATGATGTGGCACCTGAGGAAAATCCACAGTCATCCTGATTTGACACCTTGCCGCTTTCGGAGTACTTATCAAATTTCGGGGCGAAATTTCTTTCAAGTTGGGGATGATGTGACAACCCGAGTTTTCAAGGTCCTTCCCGACACGTTGCTTGTTAATTCGTTGCGTTGTAACGGATGCGCGTTTGTTATATGATTATTTGGTCATTAGTTGGTCTTATGATTAATGAATTGAAGTAAGATTTTGTAAACTCATTAACTGTTGATAGACTTAATATTTGCACTCTCACATTTGAATAATATTGGACACCCCCCCCCCCCCATTACAAACTTGAACTTGACGAAACATTAGTGTTTCGTCATCACCGTTAGTCGACGAAACTTAGGGAGTTTCGTAGCCCATGGATGTTTCGCCAATATGGGCTTTCGGCCCAGTTAAAGCCCAACATCATCTAAGTCAAATCTGTTATATTTGCTCATTGTACGTAAAACATCAGTTATCAAACCCTAGCACTCTCCTGACAACCGACGACAAACCCTATCTCGACCCAAGCTATCCTTCGATTTCGTCTTGCTTAAGGTTAGCATATGTTGCCCCGAACGTTCTGTTTATCTATTGGTCCTACATGATTATGTGATTTATTGGTGTGTTTGGAACAGTATTCTTATTTACGATTGTATGTGGATGTGAATGGTAGCAAACACCTTTTGATTAGACTGTGGTTAATTGTTTTGATGATCTCCTGTGATTGTAGGGTGTTACTAGAAACTGTAATCTTATGTTGTGATTGATTAGGGTTTGGGTATTTTGTGTTGATCAAATAGATTTGATCCTGTGGAAGGAGAATTCGGTGGCTCGTGTTTATTCTTGATGCATTATATGGATCTGATGATTCGGTTGGCAGTATGTATATTATGTTATCTATTGTGCATAATCTTGGTTTGATCTGAATAGAAACTGTCAAATTGTTAATAGTGGCGATCGGTTGATTATGGTTTTCAGTAACATGTTTAGGGTTGTGAAACTTGGAACTGTTATGCTTGCCGACGAATGTCCATTCCGCACGAAACTCATTGGACTTTCGTCACACACACATGGTCGACGAAACTCATTGGACTTTCGTCACACACACATGGTCGACGAAACACCTTGGTGTTTCGCCATCTGAGGTTTCGTCGCCAGTGAATGGTTTATGATAGTCTGAGGTGGGAACTTGAGTTATATGCATGACTTTGTTGATGAATGATTATATTATTATAAATCATATTACTTACGATGATTAACTATGATCAAGGAAACATGAGTTGGTTGCAATGTATAACACACTTAACTGTTAGGCACTATTACGATACATGCATGAGAATTGAGGATTCGAATGATTTATGTAACTACTATGAGCCATTTGGGAATCACTGTGTGAAATGCATACTGTCATTTATATGTAAACCTTGTGAATGTGAACTGACATCGCATACGTGAATACCATAGGCTGTGACTGTTTAAGTGTGAGCAAGTAATTAATCATACCGAGCAAACCAAGGTGAGTTCACTGCTCTTTTTCCAAGCATGCGTCCCGGGGAGGGACATCTGGTAAACGTTCCGGGGAGTAATGCTGTGTTATTGGGATGTTTGTTAATACTCGCATATCTATCAATCAAGTCCCACCTACCGATTGTTGTCGGGGAGGCAACAGGGTATTAGTTAATAGCGCTATTTAGGTTTGGCCACCTCACACCGTACCGGGGAGGTCGGGAGTGAACTAATGATCCCAGTCTTGACCATTGCTTTGATAGAGGCAATGGGGTTTGGGCAAAACAACTTAAGCCATCAGCGGTAAACGAGTTATTACAACATCAAATCATTGAACTGATTTATACTCATATATGGTAACTAAACGTGTTAACAAAACTTTGAACTCACCAGCGTTGTCTGACACACTTGTCTGCATGCTTGCAGGTCGTTAGATTCTTGATATGGACTTGCTATCTGGGAGTGCTGGTGTGATCATGGGTCGAGACTCTTGGATACTTACTTCGTTGATTATGATCACATGTTTTGAAACAATTGAGTTACTGTTTACATTATGCTTCCGCTGAACACTTACTTTGGTTTAACTCATGACTTGGATTTATATTTTGAAATGAATGGAATGTTTTACTTAAATATTATGCGTAGTTCAATGTGATTGGTGGCTTGGATCCTGGTACGTCACACGTCCCACGGTGATTCCGCATGTTGTATTTTGGGGGTGTGACAATTGCGTTTTAGAAAAACACATTTTGAAGTGTTTTTAGTCCATTACGTTTTAGGTAAAACACATTTTTATGTGTTTTCAGTCCATTGCGTTTTAGGTAAAACATATTTTTATGTGTTTTCAATCCATTGCGTTTTAGAAAAAATACATTTTTAAGTGTTTTCTAGCCACTGCATTTTAGAAATAAGACATTTATTTGTGTTTTTGGTGCATTGCGTTTTAGGTAAAACACATTTTTATGTGTTTTCAGTCCATTGCTTTTTAAAAAATACATTTTCTTTTGTATTTTTAGGCTATTGCGTTTTAGAAATAACACATTTGTTTGTGTTTTATGGCCATTGCGTTTTAGAAATAAGACATATTTTGTGTTTTTTGTGCATTGCGTTTTAGAAAAAAGTCTTTTTTTTACTTTTTTTTCCATTGCGTTTTACTCAACTGGGTTTTTTTCCATTGCGTTTTACGCAACTGGGTTTTCAAAAAAAAATTCGAAAATATAGCAATATTATACTCGTTTTAAAGATAAAAAAAACACTCGTTTTTTTTGGTGCAATTTTTATAAAAAAATAACGTCGTATGAAAAAGTTATTAACATTTAAAAGATGGGGGGGGGGGAATTGGAGGAGATAGAAACTATTGTTCTGGATTGACTAGAATGCACTTATACAAACCCACGCGTCTCTTTTTTTCTCTTCAATTTCACTAATTTAATATTATCCCTTGATTAAATCAATTGATGGTAAAGATTACTTTTTAGCCTTTCTAGCCAAAATAAAAAACTTTCTATATATCCTAACCCTTGAATTTAATACGAAATTAAGTACAAATATTTTTTTATATGTTTACTTATTTAAGTTCCTCATGCAAATTATCATAAAAATTTTAAAAAAAATAACTCAGAGATAAATTATCACATTAAAAAAATGTTATTATTAATATCTATTAATAATACAATGGAAATGAACAGTGATTTGGAACGTGGTTTGATCTGATTGACTTATTTGAGAGGTTATCATCCTTTAAGACACGTATCATACCTTTTCATTTTGATGGTATTTTAGATTGAAGGAGACTGAGCGCTCATAGGGTTTTTATGAGATTGGAATGAGGAAAATGAGGTTTAAATGAGTTGCATGTATATTAAGAAGAAAGAAGTTGGATTTCGAATTGAATTTTAGCAGTTAGGATAAGTATTTTGGTGACATTTTCAACTTTCACCCTCAAAAAAATCGTGTATTTTGTATAGGAACTACGTTCACCTTTTATAAAATATAATTACAAAATATATATTAACGAGACTCCCGTTATTCGTAGAAAATATCATAGTACAATACCGGTTGCAGTAACTAAATAAAATGAATATAAAATATAATTATATATACCAATCTTGATTCAAGCCGCATCTCTGGTGGGTCCTTCACGTTCACTTGATAGCATCTTAGACTCGAGTATTCATCGTCTTGAGTCTTGAAAAATACTCCGTGACTGCAACAAAGAGCACACTAAAACGTTGACGATTTTGGTTGAGGCACGTGTTCAACACGCTTCTCTTAAAACAGATTTCACGCCTCTACCAAAGATGACGCGTCTGTCTCCCAGGGTACAACAGCCGAAACAGTCTGTACTGCCGAAGATGACCATACACCCGAGGTTACACCGGATAATTGTAGTGTTTGAACTTATGGAACAAATAAAGATGTGACGGTGGTGAAATCGAATAGAGAAAACATATCTCTCTAAGTACCCAACACATCGGTCTTTAAGTATTTTTTTTTTCTTTCCAATAACTCTCTATATATTCATGTAATTTTCTTGTATCTTCTCTTGTATTTTTCTAGATGTTCTTCCTCTCAAATGAGGCACATAGCTTATTATTATACAAGAGTTGAGAATGAGTGAAAAGTCTCACTTAATTAGAGACTTAATTTGAGACATAAAGACTCTAATTAAAAGACATTAAAACTCTACTTAAGAGTTTAGTCTTTAATTCACCATATGAAGAGTTTACTAATAATTATAATTTCATTAAATTATAATTCACTAAATATCCATTCACCAAATTTCCAAAAATCCCCCACATGAATGGAGATCGTTTTAAACACATAAATTTCTAATGGAACCTCGACAGTTGAGTTTTGCATACGATAGGTGTGTTACCCTTTGAACCTTCGCTCATGATATTCACTTAGCCCACTAGCTCTGAGTAGATCTCGATGTCTTTGAACTCGTTTCAAATAAAACGTTATATTGTTGGATAAGATATGTTTTTTATCCATTTTTATCATTAGTATATTTGTGTTTTTTGTTTTCTTTTAACTGATAATTTTTCCATATATCTTTTTTCTATCATACTATGTTATTTTTGAGTGCACAATGACATGAATAATAAAATTTTACATTTTTTAATAAGAATTTTCAAATAAACTTACTTTTTTTACTTAAAAAAACTTTTATATAAGTCTTCAAATATCACAAAGTTTAATAATGTGTTCATTATAATATTAAGAAAAAGGAAGAATAATAATTATAATTATATATTATATATATATATATTAAAAAACTTGTGAATAGTAACCCCATTTCTCCTCCTTTTTCCGCCGTTTTAATTGTTTTTATAGTTGTTTTTAAAAAAAATATCAAAACACATTTCTCCTTAATTACATCAACAAAATTTATGTATCTATATATATATCAAGCCAAGGAATAAATATATGCCCTTTCTTCTCTTGTGATCCTCCATAAATACGCCCATCCTGTCTCTCTCACACTCCCTCCCTCTCTCCTGCCCACTACTATAGTTCAAGAAAGTTTATGTGATCATGGTATGTCCAAAACACCCTCTTTGCTACTTCAAAATTCTGTATATGCTTAATTCTCATGTAACTTACTCTCTACTTCATGTTTATAAACAATTCCATAATTATTGCATGGTATATAGGGAATCCGAAAGCCTGCTTGGTTAGAAGCACTATACAATCAAAAATTCTTTCAAGCATGCACAATTCATGAGAACTCAAAGAAGAACGAGAAGAATATTTGTTGTTTGGATTGTTGTATAAGCATATGTCCACACTGTGTGCACATTCATCGCTTCCATAGACTTCTACAAGTTCGACGTTATGTATATCATGACGTCGTGCGACTAGAAGATCTAGAAAGACTTATCGACTGCTCAAATGTTCAAGTAAGTTTCAAAATAATAAGGAATTTGATTCAATTCTTTAATTAACTAGTTAATATAATATAATTCATGGTAGAATAATAAGTGTTGATTTGGCTGATAAATGTATCTCATTATCAGGCTTATACCATTAATAGTGCAAAGGTTGTGTTCATCAAGAAGAGACCTCAGAATAGGCAATTCAAAGGCTCAGGGAATTTTTGCACTTCTTGTGATAGAAGCCTTCAAGAGCCGTTTATCCATTGCTCTTTAGGGTGCAAGGTATTTTAATTAATTTGGTTTCCATATTCTTCATATATATTTCTTCAATTCCAAAAACATGTATTGGCTACAGAATTTTGCTACTGGTTACGGAATTTTGCTAAGGAAAAAAAACCGTCACAATTTTGCTACTTAGCTTTGGATTTGACCGTAACAAATACCTATTTTTGTAGCAATGGAATTGGATTTCAAGCTTAATTTTAATCCAAGGATGTGTTTTGTTCAGGATCCAAAATTCAATTTCCATCTTCTTAAACACTAAAAAATATTGAATTTTACTTAAAAAGATTAGTTGTGTAATCTTCTTGTAGATAGATCACCAAAAAATACCTTTTGGTTTTCAAAATTGAATATGATCCTCATAAAGATTAGTGTTACATATGATGACCATAAAGATTAGGGTTCAATTTTTTAAAATTTTTTCTACTTTTTGTTATTTTTTAGCTAATTTTGTTTGTAGGAGATCGTTATACTAGCTCATTTGTTTAACCGAATAAATCATAGAAAATGAAAATGGAAGATGAGAATTATGCAAATAAATTAATTCTTAAATTTCATAAAGAAAACTAATGTTTTTCTTTTATATGTTTAATCTAGCTAGAACCAGAAGACCCAAAATTCCATCTTTAACTTGCAACAAGCTTGAATTATTGATCATAAAAGCGATATCATATATACTCATAATTTGAGTATGTATATGGATATATTAAAATATGTGTGTATGTATATGGTAGTGCATGTATGCATATATCTCTTTTGAGAAAAATAAATTCTGAATTTGTTTTTTTTTTTTTTTTTGAACGGCTTCGATTGTTATAATTAGCATATATTAATTAGAGTGTAATTGGGTTTGAATTTTATTAGGTGGATTTTGTGCTCAACCATTATAGAGACCTCACACCATTCCTAAGGGTATGCGAAACATTACAACTTGGCCCTGATTTCATCCTTCCTAACGATACTTGGGACGATGACATAACAAACGAGACGCCACACTCAACTATCGTGGACTCAGATGACCCGATGAGCTCAGGGTCGGGCTCATTTGGGTCCGAACCTATGAGCATCATGTGCACCGGGTTCGTAAGAAAGAAAAGGAGTGGATTATATAGTTGTGAAAGGTTTTCTAGTAAGGTTCACTCTGAAGAAGACATGGCCACAAGCATGAGTAGAAGAAAGGGAATTCCTCAAAGATCACCAATGTGTTGAGAAATTAGAGTAATTTAATAATACATAACCTCTTTCTTTTTTTGTATTTCTATCGTTTGTTTCTATTTTTTCTAAATATTTTAAGATACTTTTACTCATGCAACCACTCTCTCTTTCTCTCTATGATGTTTTTTATAGGTTAATTAATTACTTGGTCGGGGTGTTTTGTCTTAATGGCATCACGTGATTCCCAATTCCAAGCAATGGTTTTGTACATTTTAGTAAGAATTTAACCCATTATTTTAATTAAATATTATAAATTACATTCACGAATTCAAGGGCTTCATAACCTTTCCATCACTTTGTTATTTTATCACATTATTTTATTCTTAAAATTTTTAACAATTAAAGAAACCTAAAATATGAAGAAAAGTTTGGTGATATATGTAAATAACAATTAAAGAAACCTAAATATGAAGAAAAGTTTGGTGATATGTAAAAAAAATGAAGGAGTTGGTTTGATAGAAAAGATCTGAGCGTAGACAATGTTTTGGAACTCGAGTCTGACCCTACTTTCGAAGTGTTTTGCATCCCAATGTGTTTGATAACCGACTTAATGTGCTTCTTGGATTCCCTTCTTAAATTATTATTATATTTTAATCATAATATTCATGTATATTTTATGAAAATTCAGTAATAATTCGTGTATACGTTTGTATACAAGAGGATGGTAAAAGGAACAAATATAGAAACTAAATTAATTCAACATAGAATTTGAAGTTATTTTAAAGCGTAATTTTCTTGATTATATACTAAACTCGGTGGCTCTAGCCCAGTGGCCAGCAACAATGAAGGTAAGAATTCGGGGCCATTGGCGCCGGTTCGAACCTGAGGAGCGATCGAGTTTTCTATTACAGTGCATTTACTCCGGAGAGTGTCAGCTCTTGCGGAGGGTGCAACTCTTGTCAGTTGGCAGGGGGCTGGAAATTTTCTCGGGGGAAACCAGAGTCAAACTCTGATGCACGCTTTTAGTGGATCCTTCCCCGTAAGATCAAATAAAAAGTTGATTTTGCCTAAATAGGATGAGAAGGAATCTTAACCATTCATTTTTCAAATCAATGGTTAAGATGAAAGTGTAGGAGAAAGGAGGAGTGCAAGGGTATCTTGGGAAAATCCTATTTATGGACTTTCTCTCTCCACATGCAAGGCACATGCATATTCCACCCCGATTTTTTAAACGTTCATAACTTTTTATACGACATTATTTTTTCATAAAAATTTCACCATAAAATCGAGCGTCTTTTTATCTTTAATTTGAGTACCATATTGCTATAGAAAATATGAAGACTAAAAAAACCCACTAAAATGTGTTGTATTTCTATGTTGTATAACATTTTTTTGTGCTGAATTTTTGTACTATATTTTTGTGCTAAATTTTTTGTGCTGGATTTTTTTATCTTAATTTTTTTTCTCAATTTTTTGTGCTGGATTTTTTTGTACTACATTTTTTTGCTGAATTTTTTCGTGCTATATTTTTTTGTACTACATTTTTTTGTGCTATATTTTTTTGTATTACGTTTTTTGTGCTATATTTTTTTTGTACTAGATTTTTTGTGCTAAATTTTTTTGTACTAGATTTATTTTGTTGTATTTTTAAAAAACAAAAGGGGTGCCACATGTCATTTTCACTTCTATTTATAAGGACCAAAATGCCCTTCATTCCTACTTATTAGGAGTGCCATATGTCATCATCACAATCCTTCTTAGGCTACTTAGGCAAAATTCACTTTTTAGTGGATCCTTCCCCTATATATAATTACGTCATATATTAATACCGATTATAACTACGGGTTACATGACATCATAGTCATGTATACATTTTGTTTCTTGTGTCTATTTAATCAATCTAGCTAGAGATAACATTGTACGTGAGTTAGAATACCTTTTCTTCGTGTATTGTCAACAAAACGTATGAAATTCAATAAAGGTGTGGGCAAGAATCATATTGTATATTCTATATTTTTTTTGGAACGGCCAACTAAATCACCGGATAAACATCTTAGGATGCGTTTAATCTAGCAAATCCATCCCCTCCTCCATAACGATCAGAGTTGGGTGCTACCCGACTCACCAAACCACCAGTTCTGAGGAAAACCCGCTGCCCAAAGGCCCACTGCAGTAAAATCCGGTTCGGCTCAGTTTCAAACTGGCGACCTCCAAAGAGGAGTAGTTCTAAACTTCATTGTCACAACCAATGTCATTCAAAGTGATGCTAGTGGGAGTTGAACTTGGGACCTTAAGGAGATAAAACAAGTAATTACCCACTAGACCAACTTGTTAGGACATTCTATACTAATCTGGGTTTTAGTATTCACAATTAGTACTATTTAGACACATTTAAACGCACCAATATATCATTTGGAGTCGGTACTTTATCATTGATGGGTATCTAAGTATATCGGATGTCTTTATAATCACAAGAACAAGCGTTGTGTTATGGTGGGTTCGTAAGATCAATCATGTTAGAGATTCATGGGAAGTCATCAACTTATATATCATAAGTGTTGGATATTTTAGTGTAATCGGGGGATTAACTTGGTAATCAAAGGGAATTATAATATACATCAAACAAGTTAGAAGGTGCAGGGGTGCACGCTCGTTCGGGTTGTTATAATTCCGAGTGTTCGGGCGGAGCCCGAATGGGGGATCCAAGAGGGCATCTCCCCCTTGGTGGGGGTCCGGGGGCAGCGCCCTCCGGAACAGGGTCCAAGGGGCAAAGCCCCTGGTTGGGGTTGAGCTGCAAAATAATTAAATTGCTTTATGAAAAATGCCTTAGAAAAATAATTTATCTGCAATCTAATTATAAAATTTGAATTATAACTGCCAAGAGGCAATTATCTGCAAAATAATCCCCAAATTCGTATCTTCTTCTTTGGTGAAATTATTGGTTCATTCACGAATTTGTAATACACACACTATTGTTCCATATCTCAATCAGAGTTGTATCCGATTGAATTATTCAGGAGAATCACCGGAATAATTTGATATGAGAGTGACTATACGCCTCTCTGATTATTCGTGTTTACAAAATTCTCCAACAATAAGGTCATAGCATGACTTGTGCCACTTTGTACCCGTAAACTTTCATGACAACTAGCAAAAAATGGTGGGGCATACATACCCCCTTTGTTATTCGTATACAAAGGTCTGAGTCTTCTTGCCTTACTAGAAGAACTTAACAATGCATCTATGATGTTTACAAACCTATTAACGCTTTTACAGCTCCAAGATAGCAAAGAAGTATTTTTAACAACTAAACTTTCTCCTCATAACTCTTATACTAAATTACATATTCTAAGGATTGAAACTTGGTCTAGTGGTCAAAAGGTCTAGTGGAGAAACATGTTTGATTCCCGCTTAGGCCATTTTCGAGGGACATCTGAGTGAAGAGACGAATCAGGACTTTAATCCCGGGTTCGAACCTAACAGGGGGCAAGGGTTTACAGATTCCATCCGGTTCCCGCGTATCACGGGGGCACGGTCTCATGGCGGTCGAGAAGTCGACCTTAGACATAGCCCCGAGCGGGTTTAGACGTGAAATTCTTTGTCGTTAAAAGAAAGACAATTCCTTTTGACCACTAGACCAAAGCCTAAATGGAAAGAAGTTATGGAATGGTGGCCAAAGGTCGTCTACAATTGCTTAACAATCCATTCCTACCAACATTCATTTCTTATCGTAGTTCTTGTGCTTATTCGTTAATATGAATTCCAAGTTCTAAATGCCTCTTACCACTACATACTATCAATAAAAACGGGTATTGGCAACTAAACATTGTATTTGCACTCTCTCATCATAGTTTCACATTTTACGTTGTTGTTTGTAGTCATGAATTTCGCCTGTTGCTAGGTCGATAATGTATAGATTTTGTTTTCACTTTTATTAGTTAGTGACTAATGTTAACAATATAATGCAACATTAGTAGATTAGAATATGTGCGTTTTCTAACAGAGAGTGGCGTTGAGAGAGAATGACAAAAAAAAAAAAAGAGGTTCATACTTTTGTCAAAATAGATTGATAGTAATATGCTTACTTCGTGGCTTCTACCACTAAGCTTTCTTTCTTTCTTTGGATAAAGTTTGCAATTTAAAAGGAGGCACTAAGTTAATAAGGGAGGAACAACTTATAGAGGCTACTAAATTAACATAAGGTGTTCATACTTTTGGTCTTCAACTACTTTTGCAACATAAAATGTTGTTATTCCATGCTTAAAAAGTCCTTTAGAGTTGGATTTATAGTCACAAAAAACAAATAGATTATAAAGGAAAAATTAGTTATGTAATTCTCGATAGTCATTGTTTCACCATTATATATTAGAGTTCTCATACTTTGAACAATGGTAAAGAGGAGGGTTTATCACTATATCAACTTTCCTTTTCTTTTATGGTGTCCATCTAATTGTATTTATTGGGTCATTATAAAATTTAATAGACCGGATCTACTAATTTTTTTTAAAAACATTCGGGTCCGGGGACCCCGACCCACTCTATGTGGGTCCGCCCCTGATAGTCGGTACGTGATCATGTTGCACCCTAATTCATGGCTATACGTGATCGTGTTGCACCTTAATTCGTGGTGATATACACAATTTATCTGAGACATGGTTATAATTTCTCTATCTATAACTTATCAAATAATCTTTGTGAGGAGGTTTTACTATTTTTTTTTTTTTGAGTGTTTTGATTGATTAGTCATATTTGTAAACTAATGGGTGGATGCCATGTGGCATCAACTATTGTTTTTATTTTCTTTACCTATATGTACAAGTCTTTAGGCTATGTGTACAAGCTTCTATTGCATATAAATATTTATGTTTTTTCCCTTAAATTATTACTAAAAGTAAAAAAAAAGTTTCCCTTAAAGTATTAGTATAAGTCTCAAATAACCTTATGATTTACTTTTAATAAACCCTCTACTTTCTAAATTTATTTGACTGTTATTGTTGTTATTCTTATTGTCATTATCATTTACTATATTATATAAACTCAAACCCGATCGAGTTGCGAGTTAACATGCCACAACATCTCGTTCAGTTTAATGGTATTTTGTTCGGTTTAACGGTACCGTCTTTTTACATAAGATTTCAGATATCGTCAACGTCTGTGGTATAACGCATGCGTTTACATAGAAAATTTTGGTTTTTTTTAAATAAACTCTTGAATTAACGCGTGAAATTTGTATTTACTTTTAATGGATCCACTGTAACGCTCGAGTCATGAAATAAGTTGTATTTGTTTTTAACGAATTCACCACAACACATGAATCGTGAAATACTAGTGGTTATAATTGTATAAAGCATCGTGAAATATGACACCTCTGATGATTTCTTGTTTTTTTAAATGAAAACTGATTCATGGGTTTAATTGACTTTTCCACTTTTGACCTAAGAAATATAAACTAGCATTGTTATAAAATCAAAGAAAAGTAGTTTTATGCACAAGTAGTTTTATGGGTATTAAGACATCAATCACTAGCAGCACGTATGTAATTGGGAGCGTTATCTTGAAAACGCTAAATATTGCGAGAACCGTGAGAACGAATGGAAAAATCAATCAAAACCAATTTTTTTTAATACAAACCTCATTGTAATTAAAAGACAACATCAAAAAAAGAGTTTACAACATCAAATAATTCATTTATTCTCTAAGAATCACTCTTATTAGATTTTTTGCACATGTATATTGGAATAATAAAGATAAGTGCAAAAAAAAATTTGAATTTGAATTGTTTTTTATCAGATTCTCGTGGTTTTTTCATTCGTTCTCACAATATTTAGTGTTCTCATTTAAACCTTCCCCAATACACACACATATGGGTGAATGATGGAGAGAAAACCCGTTTTAGTTACGAAAACTCAAGAAAACCTTGTGTAACAAACTTTTTTTTAAATTGTGAACAATTTACATAATTGAAAGGCCACCAAATGCAATTACTATGATTTTCTGCCTTAAACCTTCCTTCATGTAATATCATAGTAAAATTTAATTCTCTAGTTGTAACTTGTTACTCGGTCTCACAAACTTCTATATTCTATAGAACTGCTAGTGACGAATAGCAAAGAACTTTCCAACTCGACTAGGGTTGAGAGGAAGAACTTTCAATATAAACATTGATTATCTTTTTTAAACGGCTAGATCACACAATTAGGCCTTTGGCCTTTGATCACCCAGTTTGAACCGGTGTCACAATTTGCTCCCCGCAAGATTCGATCCTGAGACCTTCGGGGCAGGAACCCCACATAAGTAGGTAAACCTTCCCACTTCCCCCGGACCAATTAGTCTGCGGATCATTGGCATAAACATCTATTATTTAAATGATATCATCACCCAATCTATAATTAATTCAAAGGTTATACAAGAACAATTGAATACTTTATAATTGCAACAAGTTTACCAATTTATTCATATCTTGAACTCTCCATTTTGTACATCTCAAAACTTAAATATACTCATAAATGATCCATAAATGTTTAACCTTCTTATATCATAAAGAACTAGATTAGATACATTTACAAAAGTTGAAAATAAACAAATATTCTAATTCACCCACACACTTAAATAAATATAATGCTCGAGTTCTATTGTACTAGCAGTAGTTATTTTATGTCTTGGAGTTTTAAACACAACATGGTGTGACTCAATTTTGGAGAGGTTATATTATTGTTTACACTGGTAATTTTGACTGGTCAACAATGAACAGTGCTTATATATTTAACTTAATGTTAATATACTTATTAAATAAATACACAATTTTATTAGGGTTGGGTTTGTGTGACACCCTCACGTGAATGACTTGTAATAATAGTTAGGTCCGTACAAATGGCTTTTGATGGTTCGCAACCTTTTCAATCCCCTTTTACAAAGTGAGATACTCATTTCTATATATTTACTAAACTAAATGACATACTCATTTTTATACCCAATGTCTTAGGGTGGAAGACTATATACCTAATAACAATTAATTTTTGTTTATATACATTTTTAACTCTTTGTGGTTTGTATAATTTGAGTGCATAGACGACGGGCACTCAAAGAGAGCGAAAATTGTTAAACATGGATGATTAAGAGAGTGTTTGGGATTGAGTTTGGAAATGATTTGTTGACCGATTAACTTTTTCAAAAAGCCGATAAGTCATTTTAAAAAGCCAGGATTTGAGGTTTTTCCAAATGACTTATTGACTTATTGGCTCTAATAAGTTAATAAGCCATTTCCAAACTTAATCCCAAACACTCCCTAAAGAAGATACCTAGTGAAAATATCTTAATGTTGACACCCGATGAAACATGAAGAACATGTTCTTAATCTAGTGCAACTTTATCCAGAGTAAAGGGGAAAAAAAAAAACTTAATTATTGAAGTGATCATAGTTTACTATTTCTCTTAAATTGCTCTAAGGGGAATTATGTGTTGTGTTTTAAGGACACAACAATATCAGCCAAGATTATAGTCCCCAAATACAACTATTCTATAACTAGTCTTTTGGCTGGCTTAATTATGTCACCATTTGCATTGTATGATAAACCTAAAGATATTGGTTTATGTGAATCTTGAAAAATTAGAACCATACTTAAAATATCATGCTTAAAATAACAATTGAACTCACCAAATGGCACAATTTAATGTTATAATAAGAAAAATAAATCAGAAATTAGAATCTTAGAGAATTCCACTAATCGGGCTAATTTATAAGAAGTTTCGCATTTGGGCCTAAAAGTGTGCCCAACAACTCAAACAAGGCTTATTTTCACTATTCAAAATTTATACTTGGTTCAACTGTTCAAGTCGGTTTATGCTCATCTAATCAACAAAAGTTACTAATACCAATGGTATTGAACAGTAGCGGATCTCGAAAATTCTTAGAGGGGCAACGAAATAAAAAAACGTCAAATTTTTCCAAAATTTACACTACCGCCGGAGGGTCAAGGGGTAGCGGGGGCTACCCCTTTGTATTAGCTATATCCGCCGCTGGTTTTGAACACTAACCTTATCATTATTCAACAAAAATAGCGATGCATAAAAAAGGTTTGCAATAAATATAAATAAGAAATGTAGGCAAAGTGAACAGTTTTGGATGGTTACTTAATGAAAGCAATTCCGTTGCTAATTGCAAATGGCCCATTGTGTCTTGCTAGATATAAATCAATATAACTAATAATAACCAATTTAATTTCAGGGTATTAACTAACGTGGTAAAGTGTTGTAGTCCAAAGTAACTCGGGGATAATAATGCGCCTAAACCGTTACATTTCACATTAGACAACTGTAAGTTGTTAGGAGATGGAAAAGGGTTTTTAGACGTGCCTAAACCGTTACATTTCACATTAGGCAAATGTAAGGTGTTAGGAGATGGAAAAGGGTTTTTAGACAATGGTTGGCCTAGGGCAAAATTTTAGACGGTAAATTGAACGATTTGGGTAACGAGTCAAAACATGCTTAGGTCAAAGCTGCTGAAACTACAATGAACTTTTTATGACTTGCTCTTCGAAAAAAACTCGATATACCCCTATGCTTCAATCTACTATTGTGATTATGAAAACAAACTTGAATACATACACCTATGCTTCAATGTCCTTTTGTGGTTTATGAATGCAAATGCGGCTTATTTTGGATAACCCAAAATCTGAATTCTTAGTGCACATTTATATTAAAAAGAGTATTAACTTTTGAGTTTTCCATATTAGAATCCGGATTAGTGTTGATATTGTTAGCAGTGGCGTTGACACGTGTATGAAGATAGTCTAGTATGTTGACGAATTCCTGGTCGATTGTGGCTATTTGCGTGAAGATCGGCCTAGTTGGTGGTGTTTGAGTTGAAGTCAAATACCAACAAATCAGTTAATTAAACAGTGGATAATTATCAAGTTTCCTACTTGAGTTAGAATAGGAATTGTTTGGATAATTATTGTGAGTTTAGTTAAATAGAATCCTAGTTATAGTCTAATGCGAATAGGTTAGATTATATATATCAAATCAGTTTGGTAGGGATTATGTATGAAGTTTTGAGTTAAGTTTCTTCATAATAAACATTGTTTGGGTGTTGGCCATCAATTGTGTGTTTCAATTGTTCACGTATCTGGTACCAATTCGTTTAATTGGTATCAGAGCTTGTATTGTGAACGAATTAGAGGACCTGTGAAGAGTTACTAACCTGCGTACAAGAGGTTATCAACATCAGCGATTGGAAGGAAGCTCAGAATCAGGTTTCCAGAACAGCCGCAGACAACAGCTTTGTGTTTCTGGTCGTTCAACAGAATTGGTAAGCCATTTATCTTAGATCGGACCAGCGATCAGGAATTGAATCACTGTTGCTGATTTAAAAACCTGCTGGAGAAATTATTTAATCAGCGTAGTGATTAAATAAGGTCAGAATTGAGTTTTCTTTAAGCTGCAATTTAGGTCAGAGCTGTGTAAGGGGCTGTGACCATTTAAATACAACTGTGTTCAAGGGGTTGTATTGGTGAAAATTGAATCACCACAGACCTATTTTCGAAAAAAGAAAAGGAACCAGATGGGTGATGCAGCGAAAGAACCAAACCCGTTGTCGTTTCAGTGTCCAATGTTAACGACAACGAATTACACTATTTGGAGTATGCGAATGGAGGTAATTCTGGGCATTCATGGAGTGTGGGAAGTAATTGAACCAGGTTCAACGGATGCTAAAAAGAATAACGTGGTCAAGGCACTTTTGTTCCAGTCAATACCGGAAGACCTGATACTTCAAATCGATAATCTGAAATCAGCTAAAGAGATGTGGGAAGCAATAAAGACTAGGAATTTGGGTGCTGAACGAGTCAAAGAGGCAAAACTTCAAACTTTAATAACCGAGTTCGAAGGTTTGAAGATGAAGGATACTGGCACGATAGACGAGTTCGCTGCAAAACTGTCTGGAATTCCTTCTAAGTCTGCCACGCTTGGGGAAACAATTGAAGAGCGAAAATTGGTCAAGAAATTATTCACTAGTTTGCCAAGGCGGTTTATACATATTGTGGCCTCGCTTGAACAAGTTTTAGACTTGAAGACAGTCGGGTATGAAGATGTGGTTGGTCGACTGAAAGCCTATGAAGAAAGGATTAAAGAAGAAAACGGAACTGAATCGGGTAAGTTAATGCTTTCAAATTCCGAATCTTCTTCTAACCGTAGTCGTGACAGTTACAAGGGTAAAGGATGCGGTTCGGGTTCTTCGAGAGGTCGAGGTCGTGGTCGCGGTCGGGATAACACCCAGGACCGTGGTCAACTGAACTCCTCAAAGAACCATGATGATAAAAACCAAAAAGGCAAGAAAAGAGATCTTTCGGGTATTAAGTGCTACCGGTGTGATAAGTTCGGGCACTTTGTTACTAGGTGCCCCGACCGATTCCGTGATCAAGAGGCGAATCTTAACCAAACTGATGAACAACAAACGAACCAGACAGATGGAACTTTCTTTATGATGAGTCATGTACAAGAAACCGTGTATTTAAATGAAGACAAAGTTGTTCCAGCCAAGTTCGATGCAAGCGAAAGAAACGTTTGGTATTTAGATAATGGCGCGAGTAATCACATGAAAGGAAATCGGGAGTATTTCACTGAGTTAAACGAGCAAATAGTCGGAAGGGTGAGATTTGGAGATGGGTCGTGCGTAAAAATCAAAGGAAAAGGCTCGATTTTGTTCGAAGGTAAAAGTGGCGAACAAAAATTATTGACCGAAGTTTATTATATTCCGGATCTCCGGAGTAACGTGATAAGTCTGGGTCAAGCAACTGAATCAGGATGTGAAGTTCGAATGAAGGATGATTTTTTGACTATGCATGATAGTAGTGGAAGATTGCTAATGAAGGTCACTAGAAACTTAAATCAGCTTTATAAAATTAAACTCAAGGTTGGGAGTCCAGCTTGTCTGCAGGCGAAAATTGATGAAGAGTCTTGGTTGTGGCATGCCCGTCTTGGCCACATAAGTATCGGTTCAGTCAATTTGATGCACAAGCTAGCCGAAGGTGTTCCCATGATAAAGCAACAAAATCAAATGTGCGAGTCTTACTTGGTTGGCAAACAAACGACACATTCATTTCCAAAAAAAGGCGACTTTTCGAGCTTCAGCGAAACTCGAGTTAGTTCATGGCGATCTTTGTGGTCCAATCTCTCCCCCTACTCCGGCAGGTAATATTTATATTTTGGTTCTTATTGATGACTACTCGCGGTATATGTGGTCTTTTCTGCTGAAGAATAAAAGTGACGCACTCGAGTTCATCAAAAGATTCAAAACCAAGATTGAAAAGCAAACCCAAATGACAATTAAGACATTCCATACCGATAGAGGTGGTGAATTTACTTCGCATGAATTTAATCAGTTTTGCAATATAGAAGGAATGGTTCGAATGTTAACGGCTCCGTACGCTCCTCAGCAAAACGGTGTAGTGGAAAGACGAAACCGAACATTGTTAGAGATGGTCCGAAGTATGATGAAGGCTAGAGCTGTTCCAAATTATTTTTGGGGTGAAGCGGTTCGCCATGTAACTTATATCATAAATAGAACTCCCACGCGCGCATTGGTCGGAGTGTGATGCGTAGTCGAGTGTTATATATATTAGGTGTATATTTTAAGCCCCTTTAACACTTTTTAGTCAAGTTTTAAATTTATAAAACACGATATTTACTAACACTAGACACACATATGGGCAACTGCACCCATCGTGAGCGTAGTATAGTGTTGGTAAGATACCGAGGTCGTCCAAGGACACAAGAGCTTTTAGTACCGGTTTATCCTCAACGTCTAATCAAATCAAAAAGTTTAGAAAAATGTTTTAAACTAAGAAAAATAAAAACTAACTAAAAATGCTGAAAAATAAAAATAAAAGAAAAAACAGATAGACAAGATGAATCACTTGGTTCCGACTCGTATCTAGTGTAACCTTTGATTATTTCCGCACTTTTGCACTATTTTAAGAGATTATCTTAGTTATTGTAGTAAGCCCCTCTTTTGAAGGTGACGTTACCCTCACCCCAGTAGTTTGAGTCAGCAAGGATACAATCCTAAAAGGGTGGATTATTGGAAGATAATGAATTAAGTTACTAATGCAATATTATGGTAGGCCCCTCTTTTGGAGGTGACGTTACCCTCGACTAAGTAGTCTGAGTCAGCAGGGATACAGTCCTAAATAGCCGGGTTATAGTATTAATAGTAGTTAACTTATGAGGGGATCAAAGAGTTTGGACCCCCGCCATCCAATACCGTTAAGTATTGAAGGAGGTCCTACTAAATTTGACCCAGGTCCATTGCAGGACCTCTAAACGCTGAACAATGGCAAGACCTTTACCAAACCGTTCCCTTAACCCCCGACCAGGTAGCCAACATACCTCCATATAGACCGTGGAGATATGAATGGTGAAAATCTTTTATTTTATATAGACAGTAAAATAATTTCAAGACACCACGGACAAACGATAAGGAATGATCACCTTCAACATAAGAAACTAGTTATTAAAATCATTAATACAAAACCAAATAAAAAGTGCGAAAAGATTAGAAATAAAAAGTATTACACTAGACACTTTGTCTTCACCAAGTGATGTAAGAGACTTAGGCAAACATGGCCTTGATTGTCAAGAACTCTTACGATCAATCTTGGATCCCGAGACGACTCACACACTCTACGATGGACAATGGATGATGGTGGTGGATGATGGTGTTATGGTGGTGGTGGGTGGTGGGTGAAGTGTGAGAGAGGTGGTGTGCCAAGGGATGGTTTGAGCTTGAGCCAAGCACTCCTATTTATAGGCTGAACAGAAGCTCGGGCACGGCCCCGTGTCCACATCCTCTCTTTCTTCATTTAATGCAGCTTTGTCTTATTAGTTGACCACGCCCCCGTGTCCGCTGAGCACGACCCCGTGTGCAGAAGAATCTTTGTACTATGAAGATTTGCCTAGATTGTGAGAATCTTATAGTTGACCACGGCCCCGTGTCCGCTGAGCACGGCCCCGTGGTGGGCAATAGAAGCTTCTACAACTTTGTCTTTTCTGCTGACACTTGGGCACGCCCCCGTGCTGGCTGAGCACGGGGCGTGTTCAGTCTTCTGTTATCTTGTTTTGCTTGCGAAGATGCTGTCGTGGGGTCGGGCATGTCACGTCTTGTTCCTTTTCTTGTATTTATGTTAGATTTTGATGTCTTTTTGCTTCTTTTGTTAATTTGAGCTCATTTAATCCTGAAAATACAAAAGGAAGACAAAAGCACACTTTTTCCAACATTAGTACTAAAAAAGGGTTAGTTTTATGCCACAATTGATGAAATTTATATGTTGCATTTTGCACACATCAAATACCCCCACACTTGAATCTTTGCTTGTCCTCAAGCAAAACTCTTTAATAAGTGGCTATTACACTCCCAAATGGAATGGGTAGAGAAGAGGGTTTTTGGGCTTGTCGTAGAGTGTCGGGATTTCCAAGATTCTTTATGTAGTTTTATTTTTATTTATTTACAATCCTATTCGTCATGATTTATTTAAAACTTTTCATAAGATAAATTACTTATTTGGGCATAACATGCCTCTTTAAAATTCTATTTATATACAAGTTCACATACCTCACGGGGATTACTCAACACTCGGCCGAAAATGTATTTTTGTGGATCACTCGAGAGCGGCATGGAACTTACTCCTACCATAGGCTTGCCAAGCAATCAATCCTCCTCCTTTTTAACTTATATACCATTGTAAATATCAAGAGGACTTTGTGGGTGAAGGGTTAGGCTTGGGTTAAAGGTAGGTGGTTGGGTTAGTGGTTAGTAGAAAAAGGCGAAAATCGTAACAAGCGTCGGTTTTCGTAAGACTTTTTATTTTTGTAACTTTTATTTTGATGAAGCTATAATTCAAACAAAGTTATTTTTGATGAACTTGTTTGTTTATTTTCTTTTGCTTCATCATCATTTTTTTTTTTTTTTTGATAAGTCATACGAAAAACCGAGCTAGTTACTAAAACAAAGGGTTGAAAATGAAAAAGGTTTTGGTGGGTAAAAGGGTGTTTGTTTGGGTTATGAAACGAAAAGGTTTAGGCTCAAAGGGGCTAACTAGGGGGATTTTGGGTAGGTGGTAAAAAAAATAATGGTGTAGAAATAAAAAGGGTTAGTCCTAATGCCTCTGTCATTTACTTACTCGGGTTTTAGTTGGTAAGGACTGGGAATGTATCGTCATGGCAAGTTCTAGAGTCGTAAGAAACAAGCGGCTATTCACACAAGAAACGAAAAATGAGCATTTAGTTTAATGATATGTAATTGTATGCTCAATAAAGGCTCAAAACTCACTTTTGTGGGAATGTGTTTTTATGTGATCAAGTATATATAATCAAATTTTAACTAAGCTTGTTATGCCTTTTCATAATTTTCTTATGTTGGTTCTTTTTATCACGACGCTATTGGTTGTAAATTCGTAAAAATATAACCTTTTTAGAACTTGAAATTCCCGAGTTAAACCTAGACAAGTAAAAAAATGAAAATTTTTGAAAAAATTTGGGGTGATTAGCGGTTCCAATAGAGTTTTGTGTAAGGCTTGTATTTAGGACTTGCAAGATTCAAGGTTTTAGCATCCCCCCCCCCACACTTAAATTACACATTGTCCTCAATGTGTCCCAAAAATAAGTTTTTAGGTTGATTGAATGTGTAAAAGGTGTGAAAAAACAAAAATTTTGTGTTACTGGGCGCTGAACACGGCCCCGTGTTGTCCGGGCACGGCCCCGTGTGCAAGTGCCAGTAACAAAATTAAATTAAGAGAAACAGAAGCCTGGACACGGGGGCGTGTTGGGTGAACACGGCCCGTGTCCAGTTACCTGAACTGGGTCTTTTTCTGCAGACTGTGCAGCACGGGGCCGTGTTGGGTGGACACGGCCCGTGCCGAGCTTACTGTAAATGAAGAAAATCGCCGGACGGCTCTGTTTTCCTGCATGGGTTGCTGGTTCAAGTTTCCCTTGTATCCTTTGTCATCTCAAGTGTGTTTTATTCCTGAAAATTAAAACTAACTAGAAAACATAAAAATTAATCTAAACTAAACTAAGGATAGTTCCGCGGAATGCCTCCGTGGTGCGCCACGTTTATAAGGGTCCTTGGCTAGACCCAAAGCCTGGTCATATGTTACCCAAGTGGGATGTATTGCATCCCATGTTACACCGTCGAAGAGCGTCATCCAAGCTTGAGTCTATGACCTTCATGTAGTTGACCGGATCTTCGTCTTCTACTCTCTTTCCAACTCCAAACTTTACTTCCTCGTCCCCAAACTTCAATGTTAGAGTTCCGTCATTCATATCAACCACTGCTTGAGCGGTGGCTAGGAATGGCCTCCCAAGGATGAGAGGAACATCGGCGTCTTCTTCCATGTCTAGGATGACAAAGTCGGTTGGGAAAACGAAATTGTCAACTTTGACCAATAGGTTTTCAGCGACACCTTGTGGAAATTTGACGGATCTGTCGGCGAGTTGTATACTCATTTTTCTAGGGCTCGTTGTTCCTAAGCCGAGTCGTTTGAACATTGAGGTGGGCATGAGGTTAATGCTAGCCCCAAGATCGGCTAATGCATTACGAACGGGGGATTCCCCGATCGAGCAAGGAATTGTGAAACTTCCTGGATCAATTTTCTTTTGCGGAAGTTTGTTGAGTACTAAGGCGGAGCATTCTTCGCCTAAGTTAACTAATTGCAGTGATTCAATTTTCCTCTTATGAGTGAGGAAGTCCCTTATAAATTTTGCATATTTAGGCATTTGGGTAAGGATCTCAATAAAAGGAATATTAACGTGCAATTGTTTTATTAAATTTTCGAATTTTACGAATTGCTCATCGGTCTTTTGACGATTTAACCTACCGGGGTATGGAATCGGGGGAGTCTTAGCGGGTTCTTGATTTGGTACAGAAGCTTTCTCCGGTTGGGGTGTGGGTGGAGAATTGGTTGGGCTGGACGGGCTTCTTTTATTTGGCGGTAATGGAGCATCTTCGGGGCCCACGGTCCGGTTTCTCAATGTGATGAGATGTACTTGTGCCTTTGGGTTGGTTTCGGTATTGCTTGGTAACGCGCCTTGCGGTCTCTCGGAGAAATTTTGAGCTAGTTGATTTATTTGTTTTTCAATGTTTTGAATGCTTGCTTGTTGATTTCTAAAATTCGATTCCAATTGTTGAAATCGATCCGAGTTTTTCTTTTCGGTGTCGGAGATGAGGCGAGATACAGTATCTTCAAGCCTTTCTCTTCCACCTTGTTGTTGAGAAAAATTTTGTGGTTGTTGAAAGTTAGTTCGTTGGTTTTGTTGGTTACTACTATTGCCGGGATCTCTCCAACCAAGGTTTGGGTGGTTACGCCATCCTTGGTTGTAGGTACCCGTTGGAGGACCCGACGGCCTAGGTCTGTTATCAATGTAGTTTACCGTTTCTGTTTGTTCATCTAATTCTTTCATATAACTCCAATTTTCATGTGGCCCACCACACCCTTCACAAGCCATGACCGAGGCCGTTTTTGTCATTTCTAGCTTTTTGATTTTCGAAGAGAGGGCCTCGATTTGGGCTTGTAAAGAGGTGCTTTCATCAACCTTATGGGCGCCCGGGGCAATAGATTTATTACCTCCGGGAGTGTGCCATTGAAAATTAGTTTGAGCAATTTCCTCAATTTGATTATATATTTCATTTGGGCGACGATTACCTAAAAGTCCCCCGGAGCTAGAATCAAGTGTTTGTCTTGTGTGTGGCAACAACCCATTGTAGAAAGTGGATACTTGCTGCCACACCGCAGGACCGTGATGAGGACACTTTCTTAGTAGCTCCTTGAACCTTTCCCAAGTTTCATATAAGGATTCCCCATCTTCTTGTGAATATGTATTAATTTCAGTCATTAATTTAGCCGTTTTAGCAGGAGGGAAATACTTATATAGAAACTTTTGGGCTAGTTCATCCCAGGTGTTTACCGAGCCAACTGGGAGGGTGTTAAGCCAAGCCTTAGCCCGGTCTTTTAGTGAAAATGGAAACATCCGAAGGCGAATGACGTCGTTTGATGCTCCATTGATCCGAAAGGTATCACATATTTCCAAGAAATTAGTAATATGTAGATGGGGATCCTCGTCCGCAAGCCCATGGAAGGTTGCGGAGTTTTGAAGCATTTGTATCAAATGCGGCCGAAGTTCGAAGTTGTTGGCTTCGACATTCGGGGCATTGATAGCGGCGCCTAGATTACCTACGGTGGGTCGTAGGTAATCCATGAGGGTACGTTGGTCCGCCATTGGAAGTGGGTCCCCCGAAACTTTCTCTTGATTTTTAGCTTTAAGTCTTTTTTTGAGAAAGCGTTCGGGTTCTTCTAGAGGTTCTTTTATGTCTCTACTAGAACTGGAGCTCATGCACTACGTAGGAAGTTTAAATGTGGCGCCAAGGTTCCAAGTCCTGCGATAAAAACAGAAAAGAATGTTGGTCAGAAGGTTCACCACGGCCCCGTGCTCAACGAACACGGCCCGTGGTCAAGGTTACAGTAATTGTTCTCCGGATCCCTGTTACTGGGAGTTGGACACGGCCCCGTGTTGCACCGACACGGCCCCGTGCTCAGCCCTCTGTAACTCGGAAAATAAAAACTGCCAGTGATAGTGCTGGGCACGGCCCGTGTCCGACCAGGCACGGCCCGTGCTGAGCTCTGCAGAAACAGAAAAACTAAAAAAATCCTAAAAAAAATTAAAAAAAAAACGATTAGGCCGTTGATTCCTCACTTTCTTAAAATCCTTGTGTCCCCGGCAACGACGCCAAAAACTTGATGCGTAGTCGAGTGTTATATATATTAGGTGTATATTTTAAGCCCCTTTAACACTTTTTAGTCAAGTTTTAAATTTATAAAACACGATATTTACTAACACTAGACACACATATGGGCAAGTGCACCCATCGTGAGCGTAGTATAGTGTTGGTAAGATACCGAGGTCGTCCAAGGACACAAGAGCTTTTAGTACCGGTTTATCCTCAACGTCTAATCAAATAAAAAAGTTTAGAAAAATGTTTTAAACTAAGAAAAATAAAAACTAACTAAAAATGCTGAAAAATAAAAATAAAAGAAAAAACAGATAGACAAGATGAATCACTTGGTTCCGACTCGTATCTAGTGTAACCTTTGATTATTTCCGCACTTTTGCACTATTTTAAGAGATTATCTTAGTTATTGTAGTAGGCCCCTCTTTTGAAGGTGACGTTACCCTCACCCTAGTAGTTTGAGTCAGCAAGGATACAATCCTAAAAGGGTGGATTATTGGAAGATAATGAATTAAGTTATTAATGCAATATTATGGTAGGCCCCTCTTTTGGAGGTGACGTTACCCTCGACTAAGTAGTCTGAGTCAGCAGGGATACAGTCCTAAATAGTCGGGTTATAGTATTAATAGTAGTTAACTTATGAGGGGATCAAAGAGTTTGGACCCCCGCCATCCAATACCGTTAAGTATTGAAGGAGGTCCTACTAAATTTGACCCAGGTCCATTGCAGGACCTCTAAACGCTGAACAATAGCAAGACCTTTACCAAACCGTTCCCTTAACCCCCGACCAGGTAGCCAACATACCTCCATATAGACCGTGGAGATATGAATGGTGAAAATCTTTTATTTTATATAGACAGTAAAATAATTTCAAGACACCACGGACAAACGATAAGGAAAGATCACCTTCAACATAAGAAACTAGTTATTAAAATCATTAATACAAAACCAAATAAAAAGTGCGAAAAGATTAGAAATAAAAAGTATTACACTAGACACTTTGTCTTCACCAAGTGATGTAAGAGACTTAGGCAAACATGGCCTTGATTGTCAAGAACTCTTACGATCAATCTTGGATCCCGAGACAACTCACACACTCTACGATGGACAATGGATGATGGTGGTGGATGATGGTGTTATGGTGGTGGTGGGTGGTAGGTGAAGTGTGAGAGAGGTGGTGTGCCAAGGGATGGTTTGAGCTTGAGCCAAGCACTCCTATTTATAGGCTGAACAGAAGCTCGGGCACGGCCCCGTGTCCAGTGGGCACGGCCCCGTGTCCACATCCTCTCTTTCTTCATTTAATGCAGCTTTGTCTTATTAGTTGACCACGCCCCCGTGTCCGCTGAGCACGACCCCGTGTGCAGAAGAATCTTTGTACTATGAAGATTTGCCTAGATTGTGCGAATCTTATAGTTGACCACGGCCCCGTGTCCGCTGAGCACGGCCCCGTGGTGGGCAATATAAGCTTCTACAACTTTGTCTTTTCTGCTGACACTTGGGCACGCCCCCGTGCTGGCTGAGCACGGGGCGTGTTCAGTCTTCTGTTATCTTGTTTTGCTTGGGAAGATGCTGTCGTGGGGTCGGGCATGTCACGTCTTGTTCCTTTTCTTGTATTTATGTTAGATTTTGATGTCTTTTTGCGTCTTTTGTTAATTTGAGCTCATTTAATCCTGAAAATACAAAAGGAAGACAAAAGCACACTTTTTCCAATATTAGTACTAAAAAAGGGTTAGTTTTATGCCACAATTGATGAAATTTATATGTTGCATTTTGCACACATCAGAGTGACACCGTATGAAAGATTTAGGGGCACAAAGCCGAACCTTGAGAATCTAAAAATATTTGGTTGTATAGCGTATGAGCGAATCGTGAACAAACACTTGCAAAAACTAGATGATAGATCAAGACCTCTAGTTCATCTTGGATTGAAACCAGGTTCGGGCGGTTACCGGTTATTTAACCCGCGACAAAATAAAATCATTATAAGCATACATGTTGATTTTAATGAAAAGAAGGGGTGGAACTGGAGTAACACGAAAACTGAGCATGACAATCCAGGTATGTTCACAGTTAACTGGGGACGGGGTGATACTATAGACATGGGTTTTGGGCCAATAGGTGGCGAGTCGAGTCAGTCTACCTCAGGTGAAACTTCTGCTGCGTACAACAGCCCCACGATGAATAGTAGCAGCAGACATGGGTCTGTAATGGGCAGCGAAACAGAGCCCAGTTCAGGCCCAGACCCAAATTCAAATGATCAAGAGTTCCTACAGCCAAACAACGAGATTTCAGCCCAGTTTGACTCTGAAGCTGAAATCCAGAATGAGCAAACCCAAGTTTCGAACCCGGTTAGACGTTCTACTCGTATTTTAGTTTTACCTTCTAAGTTAAAAGATTACGAATTAAATTCAAACAAAACATGTGAAGATTTATTGTTAACTTTTGACGAGGAACCAAGAAATTTTACTGAAGCGAAAACGTAACCGGATTGGGTAAAAGCTATGAAAACTGAAATCGAGTCAATTGAGAAAAATAACACATGGAAGCTAACCTTTCTACCACAAGGCGTAAAACCCATTGGGTTGAAGTGGGTATTTAAGATCAAGAGAAACGCGGATGGTTCGATTAATAAACACAAGGCGCGATTGGTGGCAAAAGGATATGTTCAGCAACCAGGTATTGATTTTGATGAAGTATTCGCGCCAGTGGCTCGACTCGAGACAATACGATTATTGATTGCTCTCGCAGCCGGGAAGGGATGGAAGATTCATCATTTAGATGTAAAAACGGCGTTTCTTCACGGGGATTTAAAGGAAGAAGTGTACGTGTGTCAACCAGAGGGATTCAAAAAACAGGGTGACAACCAGAAAGTGTACAAATTGGCGAAGGCTTTATACGGTCTTAGGTAAGCCCCGAGAGCGTGGAATATAAAGCTTGATGGTATTTTGAAGAATATGGGTTTTCATCGATGCATGCAAGAAAATGCGGTTTATCGAAAAGCGGTTGATACGAATTATTTAATTGTTGCGGTTTATGTTGATGATCTGTTCGTGACAGGAACAAGTGTGGTTTTCATAAATGAGTTCAAGAAAATGATGGCATCACGGTTTGAAATGTCGGATCTTGGTGAGCTAGCTTATTACTTAGGTATCGAAGTTTCTCAAGATAAAGATTGTATTAAAATCAAACAAGAAAGCTACGCCTTGAAGATTCTAAAAGAAGCCGGCATGAAAGAATGTAATCCAACTTTGTGTCCGCTGGAACCGGGACTCAAGTTGTCTAAAGCCGAAGACGAACCGGAAGTGCCAGCGACTGATTTTCGTAAGATTATGGGTTGTCTTCGTTACTTATTACATACACGACCAGATTTGTCCTATTCAGTCGGGGTGGTGAGTCGATACATGCAGAGCCCGAGAGAATCACATGCGATAGCTATTAAGCAAATTCTACGTTATCTTCGAGGAACGGTTTCCTTTGGGATAAAGTACGAGCGAAGCGAAAATCTGAAACTGGTTGGTTACAGTGATAGCAGTCATAACGTGGACAAAGATGATGGATGAAGTACTACCGGTCATGTGTTTTATCTTGGATCTTCACCAATCACGTGGTGTTCGCAGAAGCAAGCTACTGTGGCCCTATCTTCTTGTGAAGCTGAATTTATGGCAGCTACTGCTGCTGCATGTCAAGCAATTTGGCTCCGAGAGTTACTCGTAGAATTGACGGGATGGGTAAAACATAAAGTACCGATTCGGGTCGATAACAAATCAGCAATTGCATTATCGAAGAATCCGGTTTTTCATGGTAGAAGCAAACATATCCACACTCGTTATCACTTTATTCGTGAATGTGTGGAAAACGAACAAGTGGTGGTTGAGTACGTTTCCGGAGACGAGCAGAAAGCAGATCCGTTGACAGATCCGTTGACGAAAGCCTTGGCGAGACTCCGGTTCAAGGAGATGAGACAGTTACTCGGTGTACAAGAATTACCCTATGTGACTCAGAAATTCAGGGGGTGATTATTGGCGAATTCCTGGTCGATTGTGGCTATTTGCGTGAAGATCGGCCTAGTTGGTGGTTTTGAGTTGAAGTCAGATACCAACAAATCAGTAAATTAAACAGTGGATAATTATTAAGTTTCCTACTTGAGTTAGAATAGGAATTGTTTGGATAATTATTGTGAGTTTAGTTAAATAGAATCCTAGTTATAGTCTAATGCGAATAGGTTAGATTATATATATCAATTCAGTTTGGTAGGGATTATGTATGAAGTTTTGAGTTAAGTTTCTTCATAATAAACATTGTTTGGGTGTTGGCCATCAATTGTGTGTTTCAATTGTTCACGTATCTGGTACCAATTCGTTTATAGTACACTATTATACATATAATAGTGTGACTATGTTTATTCATTGCACCTAATTTTAAGGAGTATCATCTTTGTCTACATGGCTGTCATACGGTTTCATTGGACATATACTCGATGTTAGAAAAAGACGCTAGAAAAAGTGAGGCATATGAAAAGTGAGGCATTTGAAATGTTAGAAATAGAGTTCAACCATTTGCACCCAATTAAAATAAAAATAAGCCATTAAATAACTACATTATTATGTTAGAATTTAATTAAATTATTGTTTATTTATAAATAAATTGATATTTTTAACAGGTAAACAAATCATTAAGTAATTTCATTATTATTTTAAAAATTGATTACATAATCATTTACTTCAGTATAAAATAGATATTCTAACTGGTTTTATGCTTTACTAACTGTTTCAAGGAGCAAATTATTAGAATGTCAACTTACAATATGTGATTTAATAAAATATTGTATTTTCATACAAATTAAAATAAAGTAAAAAAAACAGCATTGTTTTGCATACTATTACTAGTCCAAAAATATCGTACACATACACGACAGAGGACTTTAAGGATTACATTTTTTTTGTGGAGATTCTAAATAAACCCTAGCGTGCTCTATTTGGTTTTTCCAACTTTGTATATAAACCATTGAACCAGCCAAACTATTTAAATCGAAGCATGTCTGCCAGTTTGAGATTCAAATAGTTCGGTTTTGATGATTTCAACAGTCTGATTTGGAACATAAAATCGGCTCCATGCGTAGATATGTATTATAATATTATAAACTGATTTTTCATCATTTTTAGAGGTTTTAATACAAACAAATTATTTTGAAAGAAAAAAAAAATAAAAAATCGCCCACCAAATCCAAATCCTAAAATTAGCCGCTCTGGCTGGCCAATGCACCTGGACATTTCAGTTTGGTGTTTCTTGAAAATGTAGTTAGCGGTTCAGCATGGTATTTTTGTCAAAATGCACCAAACCTGACCAAGAACATACTTGTTTTTCTACCAACACTTAAAAACACCTTAAAACAAAGTATTAACTGAATCTTTAAACCGCAAGTTTAAATTGTGTATTTTAATGCTTTAGAATTGTAATAGAAACTTATCTGGCTACTCGCGTTTCAGGGGATAATTTAGACCTTCTAGTATACTATTTAAGACTCCAATAGAGAGTTGGAGTAATTCACAAGAAGGAAAGATAGTTGCCAATCAAAGTAAACATTAGCATCAATACTTAGGACACGTTCGAAAAGGTGCCTCACATTCTAGGGGAAAATGTGATGGACATTGGAGCATGGGTGGCCACCGAATGCTTAGATAGGTAAAAGCGGACAGTGACGTGGATGCTTTCCGGCAGCCAGCCCAGACAGAGCATTAGCTATTCAGATGGTTTTGTCTAGGGATGCATCCGGATTTTCAAAGATAAGTGGAGTAAATATGTAAGGAGAAGAGAAAAGTGAGAGAGAAGTTGATGGTGGTGCTTATCTGGCGATGTCCGGATGAAACACCCCTTAGAGGTTTCATACGGCATATACACCTTTGTAGGATGCTACGTTTCATCATATTATATACTTAATTATTTTCAAGTGCTTTTAAATTAAACGGGATACACAATTACACATTGATAAACACAATAATTATAAAGCTTAAATACATGGAAAAAATATTTAGAGTTAATTACATAGTTAGTCCCTGTGGTTTGCCCAAAGTAACATACTTAGGTATTAATAGTTTAAAATCACATTCTAGGGTATTAACTTTTCATTTTGTAACGCTTGGAGGTATTAACGTTATTTGTAGGTTTAAAATCACATTCTATTAGTACCTAAGTATGTTATTTTGTGCAAACTACAGGGACTAACTATGTTAATACCCTAGAAGTTAATACCTCCAAACGTTACAAAATGAAAAGTTAATACCCTAGAAGGTGATTTTAAACTATTAGTACCTAAGTATGTTATTTTGTGCAAACCACAGGGACTAACTATGTAATTAACTCTAAATATTTTTTTTCCCAAAACACAACCTCTCTAAATGCTAAATACAGAAGAAGAAAAAAATATCAACTATCGTTTCTAAATAAAAGATTATGATATCAGAAAACCACTTGTGCATTTGGTCCGACTTCTAGTTTACTTTTACATGACTTCATTTCGTCACACACAATCTAATTTTTATCCATGATAAAAACTTTTAACTCAATAATCCTAACTCATTATTAGTAACCTCATATTTAAACTGCTACTAGAGTCAACGTGGCTGAGGCGGAGGTAGCCGAAAGGGACACAAAACTCAACATTGAATCATAGTAGACTACGACGTTATGAAATTCGCAAGCTATAAGATAACAAGAAACACAATATCGTTAGGGATTTTTTCTTTACATGTGTTATTTACATAAAATTTATTGTTATATACATGACTATTGACTAATACACATAAAGTACATGTAAGCATTTGAATACAACTTGTGAATATATTTGATTTTGTTCAATGTAACAATAACCTAAAATCAAAGTAGAATATGGTGTGGCAATTTGAACCTTAGTAAATAAAAGGCATTGTCTTAATAGACAACGATTTCATGATCATGACTTATTACTCGACTTGATACAAAAGAAAACCAGTAATTATATTAAAAACATATTTAAACAAAACATAATCAAATCAGATCTTCACATAAGTGTTAATAGAAATATGAAGGTAGTCCAGTCCACTAATAACCGTTTTTTAACAACCATTAGTACATGAAGGTAACTTAGTTACTCATGAAGGTAGTTTAGTCCCTCTGATACATCAAGAGTAATTAATAAATTTTATGAGATATAAACTCATAGATAAGAATCTTCTCGTGAAGTAACAACGAAACTGGCTAGTAAGCATTTCAATTTCGTTGTACACCTCTCCGTAAGCATCATACACCTTTCCAAATCCGCAACTTCCTTGATTTAGATTGATAATTACAATCTAAAAGGACGTTTGCGCTCTTTATATCATGGTGTACGATTCTCTTCTGCCATCACAACACATTTATGAAAGTAGTCTAGTCCGCGTGTGCTCATTGAAGATCTTCCATTGCTGATCTTCGAATCGCCATCAAAGTCATAGATTGCATACCCAATCTCTTCAACAAAGACATATATTTGACTTTGCTGAAACTGATGAACTGATATACATTAAACTGGTTGTCAATCTAGATCTGTATTTAAAATTTGACAATAATAAGAAGTTAGAACAGATGCAAACATGGATCTAAATTCAAACCCAATTAAACCGATCTAATTTCATCATCCATGACTATGTAAGAAAAATAAATACGGATCTGTTATGGGTACGAAAGTAAGGAAGCATAATAATAAAGAAAATACTTACAAGATCGATTGTGCGGCCGTCAACGGTGGTGCAGCTGGTGGCGTTAGCAGCGGCGAGGGTTGACTGGAAGATGAGAGGAAGAGGGTTAAATTTAAAGGTGCGAGGGTTTTGGAAACGAGTATAATAAAGTATTTAAACTTTAAAGTGGTAGGTAGACTGTGGAAATAACCTGGAGCTTCGGACATGGTATCTCGTTTATGAATACTAGGTTAGAACCTTGTGTATTACACGGGTTTAATAAATGTAATTTTAGATACTAAATAAAAAAAACAACATATTTTTATAAACCTCATTTATTACACGTGTTGAGTAAATATATTTTTATACATTAATTTTATATAGCAAATAATAAAAAAATGTTATATCTTTAAAAACTCGATGTATTACACGGGTTTATCTATTATTAAAAAAAATATTTCTAAATCAAAATGGATTTTTTATTATTTTTTAAATTAGGTTAATACTATTTTAAATTTTTGATTTGATTAATAAGTTGTTTAATATAATCTCATAGTTAACAATAATAACATTAACAATAAATAATATGCATGTTTATCTACTGTTAAGTGAAATAGTGTTTTTTAATTAAGACTTTACGATTTGAAGTTTTAGTTTAGATAAGACTTTACTATTTGAAGTTAAGTTTATGCCAATGATTTAGAGTTGATAAGATTTATATTAATTTAATTAATATTTAAGATGAAAATGTTGAGTTTTCCGGCCAAAAAACGTTTTTTCCGGCAACTGGGGATTGACGGCGTTAGGGTTCCGTTAGTCAGGGTCCATTGGAGGCCAATATGTTAAAGTTAGGAATGCCAGTGGTTATTTTTAAAGTTGAGACGGTTAGCGGCCAACGACGAATAGTTGACATTATTAAAATCCAATATTCCATTTTCATAAATTCATAACTTGATCATCACACTTTAGACACATCAAGTTTTTAGCTTCCTTGTTGGATAATAATGAGTTGTAAAAATGATCCTCTTTATTTGTTTCTTCTTTTCAACAAAACCAACACCATAAAATTCATAAAAAAATATTTGATCAAAAGTGTTCTCACTATCGTTTATTTTCTATGGGTTTCTGTTTCTTTTCTTATAAATAATATTTAAGTTTATGCCAATAATTTAGAGTTGATAAGATTTTATATTAATTCAATTAATATTTAATAATTTAAATTTAATAATAATTATCTACGATTAAGGATGGTCTAGAATAATGACAAGTGTCCTTTTATTGGTTTCTTTTATTATATAGTATAGATGAGGTAATTTGATGAATAATTCTTTACTTTTAACTCAACAATTTAGGGTAACCTTTTGAAACAACTTATTAACTTATTAGCTTTTTAAAAATCCATAAACTCCAAAATGATGTTTGGTAATGAGAGTGTATGTAAGCAGTGGCGAAGTATGTAGGAATCCGTTCGTGCAAAAAAAATTATTTTATTAACTTGAATTACAAACTAGAACATAATGAAGCTGGAAAATAAATTACAATTACAACTGAAAAAAGGGAAAATAAGAACATAATTAAAACAAGAAAAACTGTTCTTGGCTGAGGATCGTGTTAGACACAGGTCCCTTAAAACAAATTTTGTGTCTCTCAGAAGAACACGTTTGTTTGCAGGATACAACAGCCCGAAACAGTTGCACTGCCGGTCTTGACTCCAACCCGAAGGTGTACCTTGCTGCTTAAAGAAGATGAAGAATTCAGAGGAATAAGATTGTAAGCTGTGAATTTCGGTGTGTAGAATCTGCTGAAGGAGCCTCCTATTTATACAGCAGGTCTGAACTCGAAACTGAAAAAGAATTAAATGGGAGAATTAAACTGGATTAAACGTCTTCAGTGCACTTTAATTCGTCATTTAATTCTCAGTCAAAAGCATTGACTCGTCAGTTTCAAATGCTGAAATGTAACTGCACTGACATTAACTGCTAAAAGCTTCTGCGCGCGTGCGCCACACTGGCTCAGTTGCATACGCACCTGCGCGCGTGCGCCACGTCACCTGTGAGCCTATACGAGCACGACACAGTCGCGCCGTATTGGCTCACCTTGGTGAGCCGCGCACGTCACATCAGTCCATGCGCCAACGCGCAAGCCAGCTACTCATGAACCACGCGCGGATGTGCCACGTGTACTCGTGCACGGATGCGCATGACTGCCACGTCATGCGACTCGTACTCGTGCGCCTGCATGCCACGTCACCAACCACCTGGTCCTTGCAACCTATGTGCTTCACCACGCGCACCTGGTCCTTGCAACCTATGTGCTTCACCACGCGCAAGTGCAAAGTGCGCCATCAAAGCGTCACATTGCGCCTCCTCGCCCACGCCACGCGCGCGCGCGTGTGCGAGTGCGAGTTAGGGTGCTCCGCACCCTTCGCGAGTACACTTAGTGTGTGCTTCCATGAAACAATAAGGATGGAGAGTTCCCACTTAAATACCCTTTAAGTTTCATCTCTCCTCCTATGTGGGACAAGATGCCACTTTCCCACTTTTTTCAGCATTCAAGTTTCTAATACCAACCTTTGAGCATCGATATATCATTCATTTTAGCTCCGTTTTGGACGTGATTTAGTTCGTTGCAAGCTCTTCCAACATAGAAAACAAACCCACAATTAAATATATAAAACCCGCTCATTTTATTATATTTATTTCTAGTCCAAAATAGGAAAAAATCATTTTCCTATATTTGTGAAAAATGCTATTTTCACAAATTTCCAACAATCCCCCACATGAATAGAAATAGATCTATCAAGTTTCAACGATACACGTTCAACAGTTGAGTATTGCAAGATAGGTAGTTGTAACCTTTGAACCTTCTTTTGTGAAGCATACTTAGCCTCCTAGGGTCTTGTAGACGCGGTGTCTTTGAACAATCCCCCATTTATGTAGGCGACAATATACATTCACACAATACTCTCCCTTGTTGAGTCAAGTCCCCATGGTTGTGTCTGGTTACGGTCATGGAACACTTTCCTGGTTCTGCGAGAGCTCTAGGATTTGCGCCTCCCCACAAATCCATTCGAAGCGACCCCACTTCTCTCTAACATAGGTGATTCCTCTGAATCATTAAAAGCATCATGGTTAATTTTGGATTTCCTCAAAATCCTTAACCTCAACATGCTTAACCTTTCCTTCATGTCACTGATTAGAATGGACTAGGAAGTATACAACTCCCTTTATTGATTTTGGGGCACCCCCCACAGTGACTCCCTTTGGGTTTATGATTAAGTTTGCCTATTGAATCAAGATCTTGGGATCTCCAGTCAACTAGGTTAGGTTTCCCTCATATTCACTTCTTCTATGGGCTTTAGTCCCATTCCTCTTGATGACTTATACACCTAATCTTTGCTTAAGCCTTTTTTTAACGGGTCTGCAATGTTCTCCTTTAACCTAACATAGTCACCTGAGATCAATGTTGTAGAAGGCGCTAGGCGCTAGTCGGGCGGTGAGGTACCGCCTAGGGATTAATCGGGATTAATCAGGATTAATCGGGATTAATCGGAATGGGATTTTTATATGTATTTTTTCAAAATTTTATATATATATATATATACCCAATAATATAAAAATAATACTTCAAAATTCACATAAATACTTCAAGTTTCAGATAGTATGGTTCGATTTTGACCGATTTAGGACCGATTTTGACCGCCTAGGACCGATTTTGACCGATTAATATAGTCCGATTAATCCGATTTTTGACCGCCTAGGACCGCCTAGGTACCGCCTTTGACCGACTTTGACCATGGCCGATTAATTGACCGACTAGCTCATAATTAGGCAGTAAGTGGCCGCCTAGCGCCTAGGCGCCGATTAATCGGCCGCCTAGGCCGATTTCTGCAACCATGCCTGAGATAACACCCGTTGAGATAAGTTGTCGTACCGTGTTGTGTCTACGTCGAATGTGCCTTGATCTGCCATTGTACATCGCGATTTGTGCTCTAACAAGCGCCGATTGATTGTCACAATGTATGCAGATTGCCGTCAACGGCTTTGGCCATCTTGGAATATCTTCCACAAATTGACGTAGCCACTCCGCCTCTTCCCTGCTTTTATTTAAAGCGACGAATTCGGATTCCATCATGGATCTAGCTATAACAGTTTGCTTGGAATACTTCCAAGCTATAGCTGTTCCCGCAAGTGTAAACACATATCCACTTGTCGATCTATGATCTTTTATATCCGATATCCAGTTCGCATTAGTGTATCCTTCGATCACTGCTAGATCACGGGTATAATGCAATCCATAATCTCTCGTTTATCTTATGTATCTAAGCACCCTCGTGATAGCTTTCCAATGTTTCGTGCACGGATTACTGGTGTATCTACTCAGCCTGCTCACAGCATACACTAAGTCGGGTCTAGTACATGTCATTAGATACATGAGCTTACCAATGATCCTTGAGTACTCTAACTGAGCAACACTCTCACCTCTATTCTTCCTTAGGCGTTGGGTATTATTAATTGGAGTTCGAGCTATACTCGTATCGTCCGAATTGAATTTCCCAAGGATCTTGACCACGTAGTGAGATTAACTTAACACTAGACCATTTTGGGTTCTAGTGATTTTTACTCCAAGAATCGCATTCGCGAGACCCATGTCTTTCATGTCAAACCTCGATTTCAACATGTCTTTTGTTGAGTTGATCATGTTATCATCACTCCCAATGAAAAGCATATCATCTACATAAAGACATAAGATTACATAACCTCTTGGTGTGTCTTTAAAATAAACACACTTGTCGCACTCATTTATTTTGAAACCATTGTCAATCATGACATGATCAAAGTTTTGGTGCCACTATTTTGGAGCTTGCTTCAAGCCATACAAAGACTTGACCAATTTACATACTTTGCCCTCGTTTCCTGGGGCGGAAAAACCCTCAGGTTGTTCCATGTAAATTTCTTCTTCTAAATCGCCATTTAGAAATGCGTTCTTTACATCCATTTGGTGAACTTCCAAATTTCTTAGAGCCGCAATTCCAAGAATCAATCTTATAGAGGTTATTCGCGTCACAGGAGAGTAAGTATCAAAGGAGTCTAGACCTTCCTTTTGTCTAAATCCTTTGATTACTAACCTTGCCTTGTATTTATCAATACTTCCGTCGGCTTTCATCTTACTTTTGAATATCCAACGATATCCAAGTGGTTTACAACCAGGTGGAAGATCTACTAACTCCTAAGTATGATTTTGCAACATAGAATCAATTTCATTCTTAATTGCTTCTTGCCATTGAGGTCCTTCTGCGGAGGTAACCGCTTCGCGGTAGGTATTGGGCTCACCCTCAACCATATAGCTCATGAAGTCTGGACCAAAAGATTTTTCAACCCTTTGTCGTTTGCTTCGTCTAAGCTCACCCTCCTTAACCTCGGGTCGTTCATGTGTTTCATCTACCCTTGTAGATGAACTAGGACTGCTTCATATAACCATGTAGATGAAGTTGGACCTGCTTCATCAGCCGATGTTGATGAAGTCGCATGTGTTTTTCCTAACATAGGAAACACGTTCTCAAAATATGAGATAATGTTAGGATTTGCCTCCATGATAGTGTGTTTGTGTACATCGGGATTCTTGGACTCATGTACAAGAAAACGATGTGCACTACTTTGATGTGCATATCCAATGAAAATGCAATCAACAGTTTTGGATCTTATCCTAAGAGCCTTAGGAGGTGGTACAATCACCTTTGCTAGGCACCCCCACACTTTCAAGTATTTGTATGAAGGCTTTCTTTTTCTCCATAACTCATATGGAGTTTCGTCCCTATTTTTCAAAGGAATCTTGTTCAAAAGATAGTTTGCTGAGAGAATGGCATCCCCCCACATTTCTCGGTTCACTCCCGAGCTTATCAATATGGCGTTCATCATTTCTTTCAATGTGCGGTTCTTTCGTTCCGCCACGCCATTTGATTGTGGAGAATAAGGAGGTGTACACTCATGTATAATGTCATTTTTTGCGCATAAATCCGCAAAAGGTGCAACATATTTGTCACACCCCGACCACGTAAAACAACAAAGCGTGGCGGAAACGTCGGGGGGTGTTGTAACAGAATTATCGTTTCATAACCATGGATACACAAAGTGTTTCGTTTTATTGATAATATTAAACATTAACATTGTCTTAACATAGAACAAACAAGTTTTATATCGTCTATCATAGTTATATGTCACTAAGGCCTCGTCCAGATCCTATGTGACGCATACATCCTAGAACGTCAATCAAGCAACAATACCTGAAACATATGTAAAAACAAAGTCAGGAAAGAAATGCTGGCGAGTACATAGGTTTTATAAGAGTATCGGAATCATGGCTTGTTTACTTATATTGCAATACTTCGAAAACCTTGTTTTTAAAAGTGTATAATATTGCAACATGATTAATCAACTCAAATCAAGATGGTTATAATTTATAAAATTTCGTAGCCATGATTCTTAACCCAAAAACTTTTTGTTTTAGAAAACCATCTTGTAAAACATCTCGTATAAACTTGTTAATAAAACTCGTATATTATTTCGAAAACATCGTTGAGTGACATCGTTTCAATATCGTTTACCCAAGTGAACTAAATAACGCCACGGTATGTAATATGTTGAAAACACTTATATATAAGAAGTACCAGCGGCGTATCTACCATGTTTTCACCACATTACACCCGTCCCGTTATCTAAACACTAGCCCAGAAGCCAATCCTTTACCCAAATCGATTAACATCGTTTCCAAATCGTTCCCAAATCGTTTACTCGTTTAGATCGTTTAAATCGTCCTCGTTTTACTTGTGATAACTTATATATGGTCGTCTCGTTAATAACATTCAAACCTTTGTGACTCGTTCATCGTTCAACTCGTTCTTGCATTAACAAACCTCCAAAGGGTAAGTTAACAATCATCAGATTCAGTCGTTACCCACAACACCCACACATAACCATGGGTATAGTGCAATAACGGGATTTGTCATATCTTATGGTACCATAACCTAATACTGGTCGGCTTGATCAATGCTAATTAATGTCGTTCGTTATGTAACTACAACCAACAAGTTCGTTCACATTATCGAAATCGTTAATAGTTTAGTATAAATCGTTCTATTCGTTTTTGAAATCATCGTTTAAACCTCGAAAACATTTCGTAGATATGAATCACCCCAAAACAATTGAAAAGAGTAAAATAGGGGAACTATGTACTCACATGTAGTGCAAGGTATCTTCAATCAATAGTACTTCAACAAACTCGAGTAAACCAGAGAAATCTAGCAGCACCTAGTAATCGAATCACTAGTCAAACAATAGACGCCTAAATCGGAAGATCGGACAGAATGAGGTCTTGTAAACCAAATGAGTGTTGGAACTCATGTGATATGGTTTAACAAAGCCTACATCCTAAATGAAACCTAACCTAAGTGCTTTCGACCCATCGCGACCCATTAAGGTAGCTTACGCTACTTTAACGCGTCGTGCGCGCAAAGCGCGTTCTAGACGTCTAACTAGTCCTATGACAAGTATTATATGCCATTACATGTTTAATTATGTTACATAATCAGTTACGTGTCAAAAGTTTAGGTTACATACGCTTAATTACCAATTATGTATGAAAAAGGTATTTTGGTAATTTACCTAAGGCATATAAACTACTTATCATACAACTACCTAAACTAGGTGACCATAAGGTATAACCTCGGAAGGTTATTCCCTATGCAACTATGGTCGCTAACCATGTTTGGTCGGATCCTAATGATCGACCAAACGGGTCGTGTTCGAAAGTCTAAGCGGTTGTTTAGATCGCTTACCTTTACGACCCTAGACGAGCACAAAACTAAAAGTGACGAGCTAAACATGTTAGAACATGTTTAACAAGGTTTGAAAACAGGTTTGGTATCAAAACAAACGGTTTTGATACCCACAAGTAGTTTGGTTACAAAATACGCAAGAATACGTATTTTGGCCGAAACTACGACTCGTCACTGAGCCTAGATAACGTGGTAATCAGTAGGTATAGTCACAAGGGACTATAACCATCTTGATTACGCTCACGTTATGAAGTTCAAACGAACTTCGTGTTGACCATAAACTGGTCAATGCAGAAAGTCAAACGCAGTTTGACTTTAACGCTAAAACGAATGAAAAGAACGAAAGAACACTTACAAAGGGTCCCCGCAAGCTAATCTTGATCCAAATAGCTCAGGTATGAAGCAAAGGCTTCAACTTAGAGCACTTTAGATCAGATTTTTGTGAGGAAGAAGTGAAATTATGGTGGGTATTTATAGGAAATGGACCACCGTTAGGATCGTTTCTCGTAAACCGTGATTCAATCTCATCCATACACTTGTTGCAACACCATGGTACCTCAAAATGGTCCCCCATACTCAGGAAATGCCATGTGCAAAGGTGTTTGGAGTGCATAACAGCTGCAAACAGGCTGGAAAGAAGCTTCTGATCATCTGGGACATGCTTATGGACCGTAAGCCAAGGTCCTTACGGTTCGTAAGGACCTACTTTCACAGTTTGGCAGTTTTAGTCCCTGCAGCCCCAAAACTTGGTTTTCGATGCATTTTTGACACGTTTAAGCCCCGTTAACCCCATCTCAAAGCTCTAAAATGAAGTTAAAGTATAGGGAACTTAAAATGTGCTCAAAATTATCTCGGATGTCGGTTCGTTTGGTCGTACGGTTGCGTTGTTCGGTTAATTACGACGGGAGTCGTAACGAACGCAAAAACGCTCCAAATTAAGCTACGAATGGATTTTTCTTATGCCAAACACTAAAATAAAATATTTTAATGCTTACATAAATTTTTGGATGTCCGGATGTATTCAGAACGTAAGTTATACGCGAAAATGCAAACTTATGCACTTTTTGACGCTTTTAGTCCCTGAATGACCATAAAGTTTATTTTAGCATACCGAACCCCTCAAAGCCTATTTCTAAGCTATGTAAAGGTTATTTAGGGTATGTTTAACTTATGATCAAGTTCCGGATTGTTCGTTACTATACAAATCGGCATAGTTTCATAGTTTGACACAAATTGTCCCTGCGATCGAACAAACTTGTTTTCGACACACCAAACCATCCAAAACTTATTTCTAAGTTATGTGGAGGTTATTTAAGGTATGTTAAGCCTATTTCACTATTCCGGAGTGTTTGTCGCGTTATACTGACTGCGTTTACACACCAGTTTGCGTATAACCTTCCAGAACGCGATTTAAAGCTTGCAATCAGAATCGAATCGAATTGAAAAATCACCAAACACAAATACAGACATAGAAACACATATAATAACACCAAAGCACATTGTTTTATTAATAATCATCATTGTTTTACATCGTACATCGGTTACAGAACACAGTTGTCACAATATTCACCTCCTCGGTCGCTTCTCACAGCTCTTATCTTCTTTTTAAGTTGATTCTCAACTTCGTTTTTGTACAAGATAAACTTTTCTATTGCTTCGTCTTTACTTTTAAGTAAATACACATAGCAATATTTAGTACAATCATCAATAAACGTAATGGAGTACTTATTTCCTCCATGCGTGGGAACCGCTTTTAAATCACACACGTCGGTATGAATTAAATCAAGGGGTTCGGTTATTCGTTCAATCGATTTAAACAATGATCTCATAAGTTTGGATTCGACACATGTCTCGCATTTTTTATCGGAGTCGATATGGAATGTTGGTATCAAATTTAATTTAATTAAACGTCATAATGAATTAAAATTTACATGTCCTAGTCTACTATGCCAAACATTAGAAGACTCAATCATGTAAGTAGAAGAAGAATTTTCATTCATATTCTTGTTTTGGTTCACAACCATTACTTTCATTTTAAACATTCCATTAAGGGCATAGCCCTTTCCAACAAACATTCCACGTCTAGATAGAACAAAGTTGTCCGATTCAAACACTAGACGAAATCCAAACTTGTTGAGCATCCATCCCGACACGAGATTCTTCCGTATCTCTGGGACATAAAGCACATTGGTCAAAAAATATGCGCCACATTGCAAAGTGCGCCATTAAAGCACCACATTGCGCCTCATCGCGCGCGCGCGTGTTTGAGTGCGAGTTAGGGTGCTCCGCACCCTTCGCGAGTACACTTAGTGTGTGCTTCCATGAAACAATAAGGATGGAGAGTTCCCACTTAAATACCCCTTTAAGTTTCATCTCTCCTCCTATGTGGGACAAGATGCCACTTTCCCACTTTTTTCAGCATTCAAGTTTCAAACACCAAACTTTGAGCATCGATATATCATTTATCTTAGCTTCGTTTTGGACGTGGTTTAGTTCGTTGCGAAGCTCTTCCAACATAGAACACAAACCCACAAATAATATATAAAACCACTCATTTTATTATATTTATTTCTAGTCCAAAATAGAAAAAAAAATCATTTTCCTATATTTGTGAAAAATGTTATTTTCACAAATTTCCAACAAAGTATTGTGGGTGCCCGGGGGTGCACCCGCCCACCCTAATGTTTCGGTTAGAAGTGTATAAGTTTCGATTTTTCGTCCGAAATTTTTAAAATTATATAGAATCGCCCCCCCCCAATTATTTTTCCTAAATTGTATATCCTAAATATTTATAAACTTTGTATATAAATGATGGGTGGTTTTGTAAATATACACTTTGTTTTATTTGGAACTATTATTATTTGACCCGACTTGAATCGAATAGCCAACCTGACCCGAACCAAAACATAACGATAGGAAAAAAAATTTTGGGTCCCATCACTTTACGCCCCTTGAAACTTTTGGTCAAGCTCCACGACTGTATGTAAGGGGAAAAAACCAATAAGTCAATAAGGCACTCCATACTGACTTTTCCAAATAGCCAATAAGTCAATAAGTTGTTTCAAAAAGCTTAGCCAAACATGCCCTTAAGTGGTTTAAAGCATCCACAATGGATCCTTAAAAAAATATGTGTGTGTAACCTCAATATTTATGAGAGTGATTGTAAATTGTTGTGAATAGAGAAGAGAGAAAAAAGAGAAAAAGTTATTGTTTATCAGTGAATTTGGAGGCGATGCCGTTAACCTCTATATTTTTTAATATTTTTTTAAAGCGGGTGTGAGTGTAGGAGATAGAAAAGGTAATGATAAAAGTATAAAAAAATATTATTTAATTTAAAAAAAAGAAAATATAATATTTTTTTAATGTAATTATTATACCGATAGAAAAGCAATTTAAGTGATGAACATGTATGTGGCATACAAACACACATCTTTTTCACACCCTCCCTTTTCCACACCCCTTAGCTTTAGTGTTAAAATATTTAATCCATCAAAATTGTATGTGACATACAAGCACACATCTTCTAATTTATATTACTTTTTTTATTTACAATAAGACTTGAACTCTCGTTAATTGGAAGAGATAATATTTCAACACCTTAATTAGTATTGAAATATTTAACTCATCAAAATTGTATCTTTTGTTGTTAAATACACAGATGAACCTGATGAGAGATTGAAATTGTGAGCATTCTAAGGGTGGATGGGGGCATCCATCACGACTATCACACTCAATCATCATTTGGTATCTCGCTTTTTCATATTTCACTCATCACACTTGTAACACCCATCACATTACAAAATGAATATCACACCCAATCACAATGATGCAGGGCTATCTTCTTATTTGAATTTTAAAAGTTTGTTTTATGTTTTATCTTTTATATTTATGTTTATCTCTAAGGTTGTTAGGGTCTAGTATAAATAGAGGTGTTGGTGAACATTTTAAGTTTAGTTTTTGTTGATTATTGAATAGAAAGAACGTTGTTCTTGAACCCTTTGGTTCGTTTATCAGTCTTTGATTAGTCAATTGTTCTTGAGCCATTTGATTGCACGGGAAACTGCATCAGGTGGTATCAGAGCTTTGGTTTTCAAATGGCTCGACGTGATAGCGATTACTCTCGCGTTCGTAGAATCGCCGACCGAGGCAATGGTAGAGATAGTCTCGATTCATGTGCTCGTGGTGAAGATCGATACCCTACTCGCAGAGTCGCCGATCGAGGCAGCGATAGAGTCTATCTCGACCCATGGGATCTTAAGATCAAGCGACTCCTGCAACGAGTTAGGGATCTCGAGTTACAACACGAGATCATACGACTTAAGCAAAGGATCCTGGATCTTGAGTACTCGTCGTCGTTGAAGGAAACAGAACCGGAAGAACCCGTTAGGGACGAGTTATCCGGGGATGAAGAGCATCCTACCAATGACGACCCTATATGTAATTCTCCTCCCGTATATGATGAATACGAGGACGATGAGTGGTATTCTTGGGCAACTGTTGGTGTTTTAGGTGAAACTGTTGGAGTTCAACAGGACGAGAAGAGTTTGACAGATGACGGGTCCGATTTAGGTACTGTCGTGTGGGATGAAAGTAATTATCATGAGTATGTCCTGGTTTCATCAGGTATGTGTGATTTTTTTCATAAAATTGAGGGTATTAATGATGGATCTCTGGTGATTCCTACGGTGATGACCAGTGGTCAGGCGGTTGAGGATGGGTTTCAAGCAGCGGCTGTGTTTGTTCCTTATGTCACGCCATTTGAGTCGCTAATTCAAATCGGAAGAGATTTGACTATTCATCCTATTAATATGGAATTTAAAAATGGAATAGATAATTAGTTAACTGAAAAATATTCGGTTATTTATGAGGCTAATAATTGTGGTGATTTAAATTTTGCAAAAGTTCTGGTTGATAAAGTTCGTAACCTGAGCAGAGAGCCTGCATGGTTAATTAAAAAGGAAATTTCCAAAGATCAAAGGATTTTAGTGGTCTATTATGAGTTGGCTTTTACTAAGGTGGTATTTGTTTTTTGGCCAGAAGCACTTCTGGCCACTTATGTCTGCGCCGCGCAGACGCGCGCAGAGGTTTGGAGTCCGCAGCTTATTTGTTTTCTCGCAGACCTTTCATTAAAAAAGGTCCGCGAGACCTCTTCACCACACAGACATTCACCCATGTCTTCTTGGCACAGACACAAACCTCTTCTTGGCACAGACCTCTTCTTCCACACCTCCACCCCCACATCCCTGCCACCACCTCCACCACCACATCCCTGCCACCACCGCCACCTGATACATCACCACCACCATCATCATCGGAGAGAGACCGTAGAGAGAGAGGGAAAGATCGTAGAGAGAGAGACCGTAGAGAGAGAGAGAGAAAGAAGAGAGAGAGATCGGTGAGAGAGATACCGTAGAGAGAGAGTGAGAGAGATACCGTAGAGAGAGAGATCAGAGACCATCATCATCGAACAAAACCCCCAAATCGAACCAAAAACCCCAAATCGAACAAAACCCCCAAATTGGAGACGACGAAGGCGGTGGTGGTGGTTGAACGACGAAGGCGATGGTGGTGGTTGAACGACGAAGGCGGTGGTGGTGGTTGCGACGGGGGTGGGTGGTTGTGGTGGTAGATGAAGGCAGACGGGGGTGGGTGGTTGTGGTTGTTCTTGGCGGTAGATGATGGCGGTGGTGTGATGGCGGAGGTGGTGCGGTGGAGGTGGTGCTATGGGCGGTGGTGGTCCGCAGATTGTAGAGAGAGTGTAGAGAGAGAAAGTTGAGGCAGAGAGAAGTGTGTGTTGTGTGTGTGAAAAGTGGTTTTGTAGAAGAAAAAAAAAAACAAACCCTCTTTTCCTTGCAGACTGCAGACATTTGGTCCACCTCTTCTCCTGCAGATGCCTGCAGATGTGGTCCGCAGACCTTTTCTCACAGAAAAAACAAACAGCACCTAAGAATTTATAATGTATGGATGATATTCCACGTAGCCCTCTTATACATATTGGATTTCTAGTGGAGAATCATGCAAGTCACATGGGGGATGCAGAGATCTTGCCAAAATCCACAAATCATCTTAGGCCACAACATATGTTGCATGTGAATAATGGTTCATATGCTTTGAGTCTGGATGGATACGTAAATATATTCATATGGGCATGCAAAATATTAACAAAATGGTACCTATTATTAATGTAAAGGATGGATGGTTGTTATGTGATCAAACTCATGGTGATCGAAATGGGGAAAAAGTTGCTAACATTAATGGCCATTTTATGAAGGAGGTATATGGTCATGCATTGGAGAACACAAATGAAATGACGACTTCTAAAGACAAACAAGTTTCTACGTTGGACACTAGAATTCATTCTGAAACCGTTATCGCACATGCTGTTCATTTTCCTTTGAAGTTTCAACAGAAGAAGAAACGGTCCAATGTTCCATTTTACCCAGGTAGTATAAGTTTAGTGTTGGGAGAGATAACTCGTGAAGTTGATTTGCTTAGGTGGGTCGTGATGATAATAATAAATGGGAATCAGGTTGATGTTCCCTTCGACCCAGGCGGCTTTTCTCTGAAGACAAAACTCGAGGACAAGTTTTTTTCGAAGACGGGGAGTACGATGCAGGAGCATATCAGCATATCTTATATTTTTATTTAAAATTTGAATTCCCTATTTTATCTTTTTCATAGTTATAAATTAGGGTATAGGGTTAATTGTTTATTCAGTTTTTGGTTTATTTATATTTGAAGAACATTGTTCTTGAACCTTTTGGTTCGTTTTTATGTCTTTGATAACTAATTGTTCTTGAGCCATTTGAGTGCACGCGAAACTGCATCAGGTGGTATCAGAGCTTTGGTTTTCAAATGGCTCTACGTGGAGGAAGATGCTTGCTCGATCGTAGATACGCCGATAGAGGCAACGACAGAAGTATGTTCGTTTCACGTGCTCGTGGAGAGGATCGACACCCTACTCGTAGAGTCGCCGACCGAGGCAGCGATGGAATCTATCTAGACCCACAAGATCTTAAGATCAAACGGCTTCGTCAACGAGTCCGAGATCTTGAAGAGATCAAACGGCTTCGCCAACGAGTCCGAGATCTTGAAGAGATCAAACGGCTCCGTCAAAGAGTCCGAGATCTTGAGTTACAACGGGGATGCGCGTTAAGGAAACCGAATCAGGAACCATTGTCCGGGACGATGTTAACGAGGAAGGGGAGTATCCTTTCGACCATCCCCACCCTCGGTTCAACGAGCCGATCTATCAAGAAAGTTTTTCAGAAGACGAACCGAGGTTCGATGTAGACGGGATTCAACCCGATGAAGAGGAATATTTGTGGACGCGACAAGCTGTTAATGGAGTTCCCAATCGAGAGGAAGAAGAAAAGGTAAAAAAAGGTTCATAAATCTTCGAAGGTATCTCCAGGTATGTTTGATGAATTTATGAATGTGTATAGAGTGGCTTCCATGGTTGCCTTTTTTCCCAAACCGTAGGAAACGGGATTTCCATTGGGGAGAGATTTGACTAAAGATCCTATTATTATGGGAATTCAAAATGGACCAAATTTGTCGGTGGTAAAAAACAGCTTAATTGTTTGCGATAAGGATAGGTGATGATTGTGTTTCCATGCATAATTTTAAAATGTTTGAGAATAAGAACGGTGGAAAAAAAGTGGAATTCATAATTTTGATTTGTGCACTAGGCTGACTCATCACATCCATGAGTCACTTGAGATTGAATTAAAAGTGTATGATGGGCCACATAATATTATAGATAATCATATAATTGTGAGTGATACCGATTTTAATTCCCATACAACAAAAAGGGTTGGCCCAAATAGAGTGTTGATTGTTGAAGCCCAACAAATGCCTGTGATGGAAACTAAAATTCAATTTGGGGCCATCCCGTTCATCAGTTATACACATGCTACTCCTTCTTCAATGGGGTTCCAAGTAAACGAGAAACGGTTCAGTGGTCACTTTAACCCTGGTGGTATTGGTCAGGAACCGGATGAGACGACCCGTAAAGTTAGGTTGTTTAGGCGGGTCATGATGATAATAGTGAATGGGAATCGGGTTGATGTTCCCTTCGACCCAAGTGGCTTTGAACCGAAGGCAAAACTCGAGGATGAGTTTTTTTCGAAGAAGGGGATTATGATGCAGGGCTTTCTTCTTATTTGAATTTTAAAAGTTTGTTTTATGTTTTATCTTTTATATTTATGTTTATATCTAAGGTTGTTAGGGTCTAGTATAAATAGAGGTGTTGGTGAACATTTTAAGTTTAGTTTTTGTTGATTATTGAATAGAAAGAACGTTGTTCTTAAACCCTTTGGTTCGTTTATCAGTCTTGATTAGTCAATTGTTCTTGAGCCATTTGAGTGCACGCGAAACCGCATCACATAATTTAATACATCATTCCTTTTATCAATATCAAAGTCAAATCCATACATAAAACACTCTTCCACGACCGTGATAGTCATCATGGCCAAACTCATCACAACCGTGAAAGGGGCACTTGCTGCAGTGTTTCATAGGGCTGTTCACGAGCCGAGCTAGGGTGAAATTCGGGCTAAGCTCGATTGTAAAATGAGCTGGAAATTTAAGCTTGGGCTCTGCTTGGTTTTAAACTGAGCTGGCTCAGCTCGGTTTGGTTTGACTCGATTTTGAAAAGAAAAATTAATACATAGCTCTCAAAATTCAGTAGTCTAAAATATTATTCAATAATTCAAAAGAGCATATCCAAAATAAGCTCAACCTAATACATTACAAGCCAAAATCAAGTTTAACAACACAATTACGTTCTTAATTTCAACGAAATACAGTATAAGTTCATTAGCATGGTAATCAACATTTAAATGTGATATAGATATCAAATTACACTCTTAATCACATGTAAATAATAATAAGTTTTTGTGATATATTATAATGTATATAAAAATAAAATATACTAAAAGTAAAATAATCCGAATTTAGTCGAGCCGAGCTGGTATGCGAGTCAAACTGAGCCAATCCGGCTTGTTACGAGTCGAGCCAAGCTAGACTCACTTTCTAACTGAGCCACATCGGGCGAGCTTTTTCCAAACCAAATTCGAGCGAGCTCCAAGCCGCAAACTTTTTAGACAATCCCAGTGTTTCACATTCATCACACCCGTGATGAGGAGTTTTACAGGGGCGCCCCGACCATCCTAAATAGCTAGTTTTTATGTTTTACAAGCCATAAAACAATAATATCTATTAAGCATGCTATACTTAAAACCATCAACTATAGTTTTTTTTTTTTTTTTTTTCAAAAAGAAAAATTGTTTATGAATTTTAGTCACCAACAAAATACTAGTATAGAAATATAATTTTTCTTGGAAGCTTTAAAAGATACAATAATGTATTTAAAAAAATATTTTTTAGAGTAAAAAAAAAGTCATATGAAGATCAAAGTATTCTTTTTTTTTTTTTTTGAAAAATAAACTTCATTAAAACATACATCCGACCCAAACGGGCAAAATGCCAAACAAACAACAAAGCCGCCGACCCAAACGGGAAAAGGGCAAAAAAATTACATGTATAGGGGATATTTACACAATTCCGCCCATCTAATATACTTACAAGACGATCTATTTTTAACCCAAGCAAAACCTCTTAATTTTATCTCCCCTATGATATCCATCGGACTACTAGTTTTCTGGTTAAAAACAACATCGTTCCTTTGTTTCCATAAGCACCAGCATGCTATCATAGCCAACCCGTAAATTATCTTTTCCGCCTGTTTACCACTCTTGATGAAACTGTGTATTTCTAAAATGTCTTTGTATTCGAAAAAGTATAGAGGTGGGATGTTACACCACACGCTAAAAGCCGACCACACCCTTATGGCCATCGAACAGGCAGTGAACAAGTGCTCCACCGTTTCCTTAAATTCGTCGCAGAAAGGGCACATTACCGAGGATATATCAACATTCCTTCTCCTTAAATTAAATCTCGTTGGAAGCCTATCCAAATTGCCTCACCAGTTTATGATATTACATTTAATTGGCACCCATTTAATTTGGATCTTTTTGTGGATTTCTTGAATGTGTGTGTTAATTCAATCTTGACCCAACCTATATTTGTTTGGTCATCACTTTTGATTTTTCAAATAAGTTATGTGCACTTCGTTGATGTCACAGGTATGCTTTTTACGGATATTTCATTGATTGAGATGCTGGAACACATAAAGAAACATCCACCTATAGGAACGACTGAAAATTTTCCACAGTATGTGAGGGTAAGTTTTCATGTACTTCTTTAATGCTTGGGTGTTGTAAACTTATGTAGAAATACAAGGATCTGAACATTTACTTCTTCCATGTACGACTTTCCTTGGATTGAATTTTGCGTTTTTTTATAGGGGTGTGATAAACATACTTTTGTTACTTTTTTATATTTAGTTATACTATTATTAGTATTAATATCAATATTAATAAATAAATAATCAAGACACTTTATTATAAATACGAAAGTGAAAAAGTTAATCATAAAAAATATATCCTTCAGTTTTCTTAACCAACTTTTTATACTCATCATAAAAAATAAAAAATAAATAAACGATCAAATGCAACAACAAAAAATAGTTAAACCGATTAAAACACAGGGGCCAAAATAGTAATTTACTCTTTCAACAATTTGGTTTTGTTTATAATAGTGAAAACTTATTACTAGTGGTTTCATTCACGGTTTGATCTAAAATCCGTCAAAAGAAATTGTGAAGCCTCAAATAATACACCAAATGATCTAATTAAACACATAATTACTCTAAAATTAATACACCAAATGATCTAATTAAAGAACATCTTCATTTACTAAAAAGACTTTCTTTATGAATTAGGATCATCAAGTACAAAATAAAATCACATTTAAATTTTGAACCACCTATTTTTTTTCCTTTTTACTTTGATTCATAGAGTTTTTTTTTTCTCATTTTTATTAAATATTGTTACTGTTACAATTAGTAATTAATACTATCATGATTTATAAAATTAAAGTTGTGGATAGTTTTTTTTTTTAAAATTAAATTGGTAATTAATGCTTTGGGTAATTAATGTAAGTCATTTTCTCTCTCCTGAAAGTTTGACTTTTGGGTATATTTAACAACACCCTTTTTATAAGCAATTGACATTTCAATTTGGCGAAAAGGAGTTGCAAGTATGCCATCCTTAAGTGTGATTTGCTTAATTTTATTTGTTAGTTCAGAGTTAATCTGTGCGATTTGTGGCTAAAACAAATATCTTGGATATTAAAATCAAGGGAAAGTTGTTTATTATTATATTAAAAGGGTAGTTATGCTAAAAATGAGTACTAACCATCCAAAGGCCCTAGGGGTCATGTTTATCACATTTAAAAACAAAATTGACCTAAGAAACTCAACTTCACTTTGAGTATTAAAATTCTGTAAGTACAAGGTTTGGATATAAAGTTTAAATTTTTTTTTTTTTTAAGATATAACGTTTGTTTTTAAATATATAAATATACATACCCTATAAACAGAAATTACAAACTAATGGCAGGTAGACGAGCAACAAGCTGCGCCGCTACCCCCTTCTGAATGGCAAACCCTACCCTGCTAAACACAAAATTCTGCCCCTTAACATGTGTGGTGTTACTGCTTACCACCTGTTGAACTCGCTTTAGGAATCGCACCACGTCAGGGGCGAGAGCGCCAAATGTATCGAAAGCGAACGGGACGAACACGTGCTGATTCTCGATACAAGCTTTTTCGTGTTTAGCTACTTTGCCCGCCTCTGCCTTGGTTATCGCCTGTCCCACCACAAAACCGTGATCCCTTAGCCCAACGAGGGGGGACACACCTGTCAAATCGACACACGCGTGTTTCCCTCCTTCCCATCCAAAAACAAGAATGTCAGCGGGCCGTAGCGTAGATCTCCCTTCTAATGGATCAGTTAAGAAGTTCACTGGAGCTTCCTTTTTTGCCGAGACCCCTGCTCGCTTAAGGACATCATACAGCACATCGCGAACTAAATCATGACGATACTTAAACCCCGGCAATTCTTTGCAATGTACTGCATGCTCCCCAAAAGAATCCAAGCAACACTTCTGACACACAGGACACGGGTCATCAGCCTGGAAAAGGGGTATCATTAAACGGTACTTGAGGATAGCCCGGTATTCCACCGCTGACATACTCTGCCCTAAACCTTCGGTGGGAACAACAGACAGGAAATCCTGAGCATGGGGGGCTCGCAAACACTCAAACACGGCTCGCTGGCGAGGGGAAAAGACAAACTTCTCTTCAACTGTCTTGACGATTTCTCCATATAAGGCATTCGCCAGAATTTTCTGGGCTTTAGGGGGGGGGGCGGTGTCTTTAATGTAGAAATCGCTAAGATCAAGATCGGGAAGAGAACTATGCAGATTGTCCAACGCACCCTTGTAATCAGGGTCCAACAACTCTCCCCCACATTCGCGAAGGATGTGGTCTTGAAGAACCCAAGATTGGGCCCTTGAAGCCACAAAAGCGTAGGAAGAGGCATCCTCAGCTGAGCAAATCCCAAGCCCCCCAAATCGTGTCGGGAGGGAAGCTAACCTCCATTGTAGGTCCCCGAAAAAGGCACCCCCACAAACAACAATGTCCTCGATCGCATTCCGTAGCCCCTTGTCAAAAACAGAGACGGCTTCCCCGACATAAGAAGGCTGACACGTTCTAAGCCCAAACAGCAGTTTAGCAACCCCCATACACGAGCGAAGCAGGAGGAGTTCGCTCTGAGGGTTCTTAAGGCGTTTGAGGCATCCCATCAGCTCAACCGCACATTTGGCTCTTTTGAGGGCCAACCCGCTAATAAACTGCCCATCTCTACTGACAGCACCGCCCAAGAGTTTCATATCGTGCACCGGCCTACCAATCCCCCGCGGAAATAAACCCGCCTGAGTCTTCACCCCGTCGCATGTAGGCCAAAAAACTTCAGTTTTTTTAAGGTTGAGAAGGAGGCCCAAGGAGGGGCCCTCCACTCTAATGATGTCTAAAGCCTTGGCAACCTGAGTAGCATCTCCAATAATGGTCCCATCATCCAGGTACCATGCGTGAAACAGAAGCTTACAACGATCTCTGATTCGGAGAACAAGAGGGTGTAAAACAAGGGCAAAAAGAAGAGGCCCTAAAGGATCCCCTTGCTGAACCCCCGTGGATGACCAAATAAAATCATTCCCCACGTAAAGCCTAGCTGGTTGCCCGTATAAAAAATCAACCCAAGCAGAGATGGATGGACACATTTTCCTTACCTCATTTAAAAGAGCAGTTCTATCCACAAGGTTAAAGGCATTCGTGAAATCGACGGTAAGCATAGCCAACGACCCGTCTCGGTGGTGCGCATTTAAGAGCCTGTTCGCACTATGAAGAACCGCCTCAGCCCCGTTTGGAACCCCGACCCCAAACTGAAAGTCGCCAAGATATTTGGCCATCTCCTTCCCCACCCCCTTCATCGCTACCTTGGAGACCACTCTCCTCCAGATCGAACCCACTGCAATAGGTCTAATTCCATTATCGGGCTTGAGAAGGGGCGTAAGAGGAGCAGATGCAACAAACTCCGCCAAACTCCTCGGACACCCCCCTCGCAAAAAAAGGTTAACCACAGCTGAAATTGCTCTGAGAAGGCTAACCGCAATCACGGACCCTTCACCACAAAGGGCGTCCAAAAGGTGTTGAGCCCGCAAACCATCTTTCCCACATGACGTCCCTTTCGGGAAGGATTTGATACACCCAAGTACACTGTCAGTCTCCGCTATAAGGTGAGGTTCTGATGGAAGGAAAGCTGGCATGGTCGGAGGGGGCATGCACGGGTGTTTATCCACGAGAGCCTTCATAGTTTTCTTATCATGTGGCACGACCCCAGGTTTTGGTTCGATCACAATTCGCAAGATTATGAGAACGAAATTTATACATTTTCAAGGAGGTAGTGGGAGTGTTAAATCATAGATGATAGATGACACTTTAATATTGTATATCAGGATTATAAGTTTTGACAAAAAAGTGTATTGTTAGTTTTACCAGACCGATCCCAGATAATTGTTGTTTTTACACAAGCCCATTTTGACTCTTTGTTGTTACGAAGTATCTAACATAAGGCTATTAGTTCAGACGTTTCCTGTAATGATCAAAGAATTGCATGTGCTTAATATGGTCAAGCGATCCATCGTTGACTTTGGCTGCTCCTAAATCTGATTCAGATTGCATTATCGGGCGGATTTCTTTTCATATGTATTAGATTCTTGTCGCAAGTTCATATCCGATATTTTGTCACAAAGCTAGGCGGGGGGTATCATGGGGTGTATTTGAGTCGGCGTGCGTGAGTGTTCGGTGTTGTATGACGCAAGACGAGGCGGGGGCATCATGAGGTGTCTTATGGTGAGCCTTAGTTGTAATGTTTAGCTGGATGAATCAGTATCAGCTGCCAGATCAGCATCAATGATATAGCTGGGCTTCAATCAGCTACACCATGGGCTCAAATGTTGTCTCAGTAGGCAATTTTCAGCTTCAACAGCAACTACAACTTATGCAACCATCAAATCCCAGTTTGACACCTTAGCAGAATCTCCAAGATTGCAGGTATCTAAATTTTAGAATTATAAATCCGGCTTGTTATATATCATTTACTCATTTTAAGCATCTCCAAGATTGCAGGTATCTAAATTTTAGAATTATAAATCCGGCTTGTTATATATCATTTACTCATTTTAAGCATGTTTCTGAGACTTTTGTGGTTTTTGTTTTTCATCAGTCTACGTGGGCTGGTAAAGTATCACAAACATCAGCCCCTTTGGTGATCTAACTGTAAAACAACTGATCTAATCCATTAGTTGAACCTTTGATTGGTTTGTAGGGGCGCAGATAGTCAATCTTATATTTACCTTAGTTGGGACGACTTTACTTGCTTTAGGCCTCGCTTTATGGAAAATTTAGTCCTAATGTGGTACTTACTATCTTTGTTAACTTCACTACAACTGATGTTATTTCTCCATTTCTTTTATTGTTTGTAAAGTTTTTATGACATTTTATTTTCTTTATGTCGATACTATGTAATGGTTCTGGGACTTGTATTCCCATATGTGCAATCGCAATTATTTTCAAGGGTTGAGTACATCAGCTTTACAAATAAATTGATGATGTTGATTTGTATAGTGGCATATGAGCAAGACAAGATTGATTGTGTAACCAGTAAAATAGGTTGGGATTGAAACTTGTTCAAAGGTCAAACTTACTTTGATTTTAAAATTTCTTGACATGATTGCATCCATGATTTTTCTTAATTGCAATCGATGAAGAAATACTCGACTATGGCGAGCATGCTTTGCTTTTGCAAGTTTTGTGTCAATATTTTTATGGCATTTAAGACTCTTTGGAATCTCATCTCATACTCGAAGTCAAACTTCTCTATTAACTTGCCTCACATAAAAGTACAAAGGTCAAAAAGAGGATGGAAACAGTTGGTGTTCATTCGCACTTTTATAGTAATTAGTATATCCATTTTTGTTAATTTTTTAATTTATTGGTACATTAACCTTAGTAATTAGTATATCCATTTTTCTGTGTAATATGCTTGCATAATAAAATACCTCAGAAATTTTTAAAGTTAAAAATTAATCTCCTCGACACAAACCTAATATTTACATGACTGAATAACACTCACAAAGAATAGAACATTGGCGGCTTACTAGCTACTCTCTGTGTGTAGATGCTTCATTTTGATAATCCGTAGTTGAGACGTGAGAACATTGACTTTGCGGGTTGGGATTTTGTCTAAGCGGGCTTGGGTTAGTTTTGTATCGATTCCGTGAACACGTTTTGACAAGCAAGTATATTTGTTGGTATAATTTACACCCGACAAAACGGCCGGGTTGGGTGGCGGGTCAAGACGGGTTCGGGTCAAAACGGGTGCGGGTCGGAACAGGTCAATCCAAAAAAAGGGTTGTTTTGGTTCAGGTCGGAACGGGTTTCGGGTCGGGTCATAAATAGCTCCTACATACTTACCTATATGCTTACAGCATATCTATAACATGTAAACACCAATAACTCCTGCATACATACCTAAATCCACACAATTCTGACATAAATTAACAATCAACTAGTAATCTTTTATGTTTATTTAATAACAACAAGCTTGGTTTAAAAAAGCGAGAAGCGCACAAAAGCGATGAGGTCTAAAAAAGATTTTTTTAAAGCGAAGCGCAAAAGCGGTGAGCTTTTCGTACGCAAAGCGATTATAAAATTTATTTTATATATCCCATAAGTGTTTAGCCTCCAATACCTATGATTTAGCTATAATTAAGCTTTATATATGTTTTAAAATGAAAAAAAACATAAATGTACAAGATAAAAAGCCTGCTGTACAACACTTAGAAGCATAGAAACACCCCATGTACAAAAAGCGTGCACCTTAGCCTGCGCCTTAGGTCGATTTTCCCCTAAAAAGCGCGCCTCAGCTGCGCTTCTTGTACACCCTGCCCGCTTTGAAGCGCAAAAGCGATGGAGTTTGCGCCTAGATGCGCTTCGCGCTTAAGCGCGCTTAAGGCGCGCTTTTTAAAACCAAGACAACAAGTGACTTAACATCAAGATCATTAAAGAACAATACTGTTTCACATTAACAAATAATAAATTTCACCGTATGTTAACAGCATACCTATAACATATAAAACCAATAACTTCTGCATATGTATAAATCCACACAATTAGGTCAGAAATTCAGAAACAACTAGCAATTTTCCATGTTTTAAACATCAGCAAGTAATACTTATTAAAATATCATATAATTTCAGGTTCGATAAATTAGAAATTCATGTAATAGTAGGGGGGTCGTTTGCAGCTTGAAGGGGGTCGTTTGCAGCTTGAAGGTGAAGGGGGTCGTTTGCAGCTTGAAGGTGAAGGGGGTCGTTTGCAGCTTGAATCGCAGGAATTCTGTACAGATGAGTGGCTGCTTTCCTAACACGTTTAGCAAACATGAAAGTTTTTATGTCTTTTGTACAAAATGTGTTGTCCAGTTTATCACCGGCCCCGTTCTTGCAAATATAATGCTTATATTCCACGTCGGGGAAGTCCTCCACTCTCTTCATAACGAGTTTGTTTTTGCGAGCCATACCGGTAACCCCCCACTTCGCAAATGGACCCGTAGTTTTGACGGTCAAATCAATTTGACCCTACTCGTTCATGTGGCTAGAAGAACTCTTCATAAAATTATCAATTAATTTCTTGTTCTTCCTGAAAAAAAAAATACAAAATCAAGTTACTTCAAAGTTTGCCAACAAAAATAAAAAATAAAAAATAAAAAATAAAAAATAAAAGCTGTTACCCGATAGTCTCCGGATTCCATTATTTTCCAAACACCCCATAGTCAGGGGTTCAAAACACATTTATGAAAGTAGTCTAGTCTACGCGAAACATAAAGAGTTGTAGTAGTAGCTCATATTGCATTCAAAGCCTCCAATGCCAATCTTTCTATAGGCATCAATGTTAATCTCTTCAAGAAAAAAAAAAAAACTTTGTTTTACTGAAATTGATGATGACACTAACAATAATCCCAAGTCCCACAAAAATAATCCTAATCTTGGTTACAAATCCAGATCTGTAATTAAATTTGACAATAATACGAAGTTGGAACAGATGGAAGCATGTATCTAAAATCAAGCTAAAATAAAGTGATCTAAGTTCATTCTATAGCATTATCCATCACCAGCAAACATAACTATGGAAGAAAAGTAAATACGGCGGTAAAAACCTAGATCTGTGATGGATACAAAGTAAAAAATAAAATGATAAAGAAAAAACTCACTTAAAAGTTTGATCTTGCAGCATTCGCCGGCGGTGCAGTGATCTACGAAGGTGCAGTTGATTGATTGCGGTGGTCTATGGCGGTAGCGGTGGTGACGGCGGCCGAGTGTAGGTAAGAAGATGAGATGAAAAGCGTTATTATGAGTGTGAAAGGGTTTGTAAAATGTGAAAAGGGTTATTATGAGTTTGTAAAATGTAAAAAGTAATACCGTGTGGAGGGGCTTGAAGATGGGGTATTATGCGACACGTAAACAACGCGTCATAATGGGGAGTGGTCTTAAAACGGATGGTGTGGTTGGGGGCGTGGAAATGTGGCTTTTTTTACACGTGTCACACACCTTTTGTATTATTTTATAATTAAATGAGTAAAGTTCTTTTTGAGTCCCTGTTGTTTGTGCATTTTAACCATTTGAATCCAAAAACCAAACTTGTCTTGATTTGAGTCCATGTGGTTTCTAATTTTAAGCATTTGAATCCAAAATGTAAACAACATTCAAATTATAAACATTTGATTTTTGGATTCAAATGGTTAAAATTAAAGAGCACAGGGACTCAAATCAAGACAAGTTTGGTTTTTGGATTCAAATGGTTAAAATACACGAACCACAGGGACTCAAAAAGGACTTTAATTAAAATTATATAAAACCTATTAAAAACTTATAAATATATTACTATTGAAACAAAAACATTACATAAAATAAAAAATACGAAACTAAAAACCACATAATTTAAATAAAAAATCTAATGATTTCCCACGCCGAGTGGAGCTTGAATTCACGGTTGTGCACGTGTCTAAAGTTGATGAGAGCCACTTAAATGATGTCGTCCTCCCCAAGATCACCACCCTCAATCTCCACGGCGGTGGGGATCATCTCGAATCTTTTGCAATCAAGACGAATTGTCCTAAAACGAGATGACGGATAGTCGAGGGTTCGGTTGTTATGACCCGTGTAGGCTTGGAAGTGTTGTCGGATTGTCCTCCAAAAAGGGCCGCTCGAGCGCCTACCCCGCGTGTGGTGGCTCAAAGCTTCCACCCATGACTCGCAAACTGCAATATCCTCTTCTTCGGTCCAAGCCACGGCTGCCATCGTCAGTTTTTTTTGTGAAGTGGAATGGCGTTGAAGTGGAAAAGTTTGTATAAAATGAAGTAGTGGAGTTTGTATAAATTTGGGTGAAGATGTTGGTTGTATTTATAGTGTGAAATTGTAATTTAAAAAAAGGTACATTTAAAAAAAAATTTAAAAGTTAATTGTTGGGGTTAAACGGCTAACATTCACGTCCATTAACCACACGCCACGTTGTCTGCGAAATGTCTTCCACGCCGGTGGAGATTCCCCCGCCCTTTGAATAACGTCGTGGTAAACACTGTGGACGGGATGGTGTGAACGACGTTGAGCAACAACAATGCCATTTTTGAACGCCCACACCGTGTGGTTTAAGTTCTGAGATTCAGATCATGGTGTCACGTTCATGAATATGACGTCACTTGATATAATTGCATTTTCTTAAGTGAACACTTTTAAGTAGAGGTGTATAAACCATTTTTTTCAAACCGGTTCGGTTTTTTTAGTAAAGTACAATTTCAGTCCATGTGGTTTACATCCAATCTCACATACAACTTCCGTTTGAAAAAGCGAGTAATTAAATCCATGTGGTTGTCAATTGAAATAAATCAAGTCCCTTCTTACATTAACTGTTAGTTGACTAGGGTATGGTTATCTTTTTAATTAGAAATGGAAGGGCAATTAAAGATATCCTACAGGTTAGCGACTTGGTGTCTGACATTTTCAAAAGAAGGAAGCCTCTACATGTTGTCGCTCTTGTGTACCTATGGAGTATTTGGCGGATGAGGAATAAAGTTGTGTTTGAACAAGTCCCTATCCCAGTCTGTAAGGTAGTAGAGGAAATAAAAAGTATGAGCTATCAGTGGGTAAAAAATCGATCGAAAGAGGCCAGTCTCACATGGGATAACTGGAAGAGGTTTGAAGTTTTCTAATGTTTCTGTAATCTTTTTTTTTTTTTTTTTTGTTCTGTTCTTTTGTTTTGTTTCATGTTTGGTGAATGTAACTGTGGTACTAGCCTCTAGCTAGGTTGGTGAATAATTTTTTTTTTTGGCCTTTCAAAAAAAAAAAAAAAAATGGAAGGGCAATTTCGATATTTCATCGTCTGTAACCCAATATAACAGATTTGATTTCCCTCCATCTTCTCCAAGTCAAACATCTCAAAACAACCACTCGAAAACCCACACAAACCAACATAACCCACTCTTTATCCCAACAAAAACTTCTGTAACCCGAATCATGTTCCTTTCTGCCGTCGATCAATAAACAACAAACCGCTCCGCAATATTATTTATATTTTCAAAAATAGAGATAACTTGAATATTATCTCAATAATTGGGTTCCAAAGAAGGTTTGCGTCATCGCGTGGCATGCGGTGTACGATAAACTCCCGACCATCTCGGCCCTAAGAAGGCGAAGCATCTCGGTCCAAAATCCGGTTTGCCGTTTTTGCGGTGACTACGAAGAGACGACGGAAAAAGGGCAAACCATTTGGACAGCGATCTCACATTCTCACAGTGGTGCCATATTCCACCAGTCTATGCTTTTCATTTCCATGACCTGCTGCATTTGCACCATAATCTGAGCGGGTAAAAAAAAACGAAGCAAGGCTCTTTATGCGGTTATCCTCACGGCCGACCCTGAGAATTCATGTACCCTGTTCGAGCTCGAAAATTCGTGCCCTTAGACCTTAACGAAATTGGGAATTGGGCCCACTAAAGGTCTAAACCTAATAACAATGGACTAATAACTAATCTAAACCACAAAAATAGTTTTGTAAGTGGACCTATGTTAGTGTTTGTAGGGTATACCCTATTAATTTATTTAGGGAAAATTACCAAAATGTTGGTTGACCAAGAGTGTTTTCAAATTTGTCACCCTCCTGCGTCCTTGGAAGGACTACTCAGCCTCGGAAGCGTCCGTATGTTTTGTTGAAGCGTCCATGTCCTACAAGCTGACACGTGTCCGACATGTTTATGCGTCCTTGAAAGGACCATTCCGGGATGCGTCCTTCAAGCACGGGATGCGTCCTTCAAACACGGGATGCATCCTTGGAGTACGGGATGAGTCGGGCAAGTTTCTAATGCGTCCTTTTCTCTCTCCTATCTCTCTCTCTCTCTCTCTCTTTTCTCGTTCTCTTCTAATTAAAATGGAGAAGATGGAAAAGCATGCTAGCAAGTGACAGAGACTACACACTGTATATTCCTTCCTGGCCTTCTTCCTCCTAAGTCCCCACCATGACGATGACGATGGATTTATATATATATGATATGCACGAGCATCCATTATACATGTACACTCTAATTAATTATCCATTAACACCGTTCCTCCTAATTAATGATCGACCACTGGATGGAGACTCAATCCAACAACAACAACCGTGATCATGTTTCTCGAAAGTACTTCAGTTCGGATTCAAGTAGCAGTGGAGCCACCATGTCTGAAACAACTGAGACTCCCTCAACCTACAGATCCTTACCCAACTCCTTCACCATCTCTCGAGATGCAGTTTCTATCGACAAAAAACGTGAAGGAAAGTTTATGAAGTCGACGAAGCTCAGAGCCATGAAGATCTACGGTGATCTCAAGAAAGTCAAACAGCCCATCTCACCAGGTAGTAAGAGAGAGAGAGAGAGAGAAGAGAGTGAAGTTAAAGAAAACCAGGTTGGTAGAGTTAGGGATGCGTCGGCCAAAAGAAGAGGGAGAGAGGAGAGAGAAAGAGAAAGAGAAGAAAGAGAGGAGAGAGAAAAAGACGCATTGTGATGCGTCTGGGTCCACATGCAAAATGCCACGTGTCAGCTTCTAGGACATGGACGCTTCAACAAAACATACGGACGCTTCCGAGGCTGAGTAGTCCTTCCAAGGACGCAGGAGGGTGACAAATTTGAAAACACTCTTGGTCAACCAACATTTTGGTAATTTTCCCATTTATTTATCTTTACATATACATATAGGAGTTTTTTAAAAAATAACGTGTCTTTCGAAATATCGGGTCCTGGCCGGTGGTCCTCCCCGCACACCTTCAGGGCCGGCCATGCTCACTGTCATTTGGAGCTTGTGGAGAACAAGGAACAATGCAATTGTTAATAAGAAAACTCCTCTTGTTTCGGGTGTGATCGAGGAGTCGAAGACATTGAGTTATCTTTGGGTTAAAAACCGGTCGAAGTCGAGGACCTTATCTTGGGAAACTTGGAAGAAGTTTGATATCAGTATAATTGGTTAAGTTTTTAGTTTTATTTTCTGCTTGTCGGTTGTTTGTTTGGGGTTGTTTGTAAGGGCCAGCTTCTTGCTGGTTGGTGACTTGTTTCGTGATAATATATAAGGTTTTGTTTTTCGTTAAAAAAAATATTATCATTAGCCCAACAATATTATCACTACCGTCCAGTAGCGAAACTTGAAAATTTTCACCGGGGGTTGGAAGTCACTGAACCTAAAAATTCTATATAAGTAATTTTTTTTTATAAAACTGGGGGGTCGAAAACGTATATACCTAAAAAATTCTAGACAAAATTGCAGAAAACAACCTTTATGTATACCCCAAACTGCACTTTATACCTTTCACTATGAAATCCGCCAAAACCAACCTTTACGTTCATGTTTTGTTACACATCACAACCTTTACACCAAACCTAGTAAAAAAAGTCAGTTAAGTTGCCCCAAGTGCGATGCACGTGAGGGCATATATGTCTTTTCCTTTGTTTTTGGTTCCCTTTTAAATGAAAAAACCCTAGCTGTTATCCTCCATCTTTCTTTCTTACTTTCTGTGTTGAAGAAACCCTAGGTTTGCATCAACAACTCGAAAAAATCATTCATGGCGACGATCACTAACTTCTTTAGCCTCATTAGCACTAACCTTCACATCGTTAACATCTAAAGAAGTATTGCTTTGGGTTTGACTTAATCGTTGAACATTAGACATCCCATTTTCCAAATAAACATTAATGAACCGATGACCATCCCTAACAAAAGCAATCAACTTCTCAATATCTTCATCATTACTTAATAATGTAAGTCCATTATCAAGGTCATTCATTGATGGATTAGATAAGTGAACGTAATGAGGCACATCATGGTTATAACCTAGCTTATCCCTAAGCGACTCTAATTGTGCAAACCCAAACCTGTCACTGTCAAGTAAATCAAAGAAATATAGGTCATCATTCTTATACAATCGTCCTGGAGGATCAGTAAAATACCCTCCATGATACAAGTGTATAGTGAACAACGTTGGATAATCACCTACAATGCAAGTTACAAAACATAATCAGTGATCAATAACAACTTAATTTTGACCTAATACACATATTTGGAGTGAAGAAGTATTACTGTATATAAGGTCTAGTGCAAGATCATCATCAGCACCACGTACTTGAATCGGAACAGGATCCATTTCACCTTTGTTATAATCGATTGTGATGAAGATGAGGGTTTACGAATGGGGAATTTGATAAGTCTTATAATTGGGGGTAATCTGATATCAGGTTAGTTGAAGGAAATAAATATAAAGGTTTAAATATAATATTCATTGTAAAAGGGGTCAAAGGAAAAGACATATATGCCCTCACGTGCATCGCACGTGGGGCAACTTAACTGACTTTTTTGACTAGGTTTGGTGTAAAGGTTGTGATGTGTAACAAAACATGAACGTAAAGGTTGGTTTTGGCGGATTTCATAGTGAAAGGTATAAAGTGCAGTTTGGGGTATACATAAAGGTTGTTTTCTGCAATTTTGTCAAAATTCTATACGAAACGTACATACATAACACTTCTGAGCGAAAAGTTCGGGGGGTTGGACGCCCCTTCCAGCCCCTTGAAAGCTGCGCCATTGCTACCGTCGACTCAAAGTTATACTTTCGGATCTTGTAATTTCGCTGATTTAATTTGTATGCACAAATTAGCACTAACTTGAATATTATCGAATTCTTCTTATAGTTCATTTTGATTATGCAAATTCGAACAAAAACACCTGCTGACGTCAATTTCTTCAAATTTCAACCGAATTAACGTCTCATTTGCAGCAAAATCTTCAATTTTATACCACATTATCACACTAAAATTCAAAGTTAGGGAAGAAATTCGACCGCGATGGTGAGTGGTGGTTATGGGCTTCGGAGGTGGAGAGGCGGGTGATGCGACGGTACCACAAGGTGGTTATTGGTGGTGATGGTGAGTGGTGGCTGAGATTGTGGTGCTGGTGGTGGGTTGTGAGTTGCAGAATATAAAGGAGAGATGAGTAATTCGTATTGTAATTTCAGTCCTTAAAGGGCATTTTGGTCTTTTAACCAAAATCCTAACGTTCAATTAACGGACTTTTAAATGAGGGACATGATTAATTCTAATTGACAACAACATGGACTTTATTGTTCGTTTTTTTTTTCTAAATGAGGGTCGAACGTGTGATTGTGTGTAAACCACAGAGACTGAAATTGTACTTTACTCATTTTTTTTTGTTGAGGAAAAACCGGTTTTACCTGTTTTTTTTTTTCTTTTTTTCTTTTTTTCAAACGGTTCAGTTTTAAAACTAGATTCTAGGGTTCAAACCTCAAACTCGTAAAACCAATTTCGGTTCGGTTTATAAACCGGTTTGGGACAAAAATCGGTTTTTACAACCGGTTTGGTTTTAAAACCGGTTTCAAAGTTCGAGAATACGAAGTAGCTACAAACCGTCGCGTCGGTTCGGTTTGAAACCGATTTTTTTAAAAAACCAGTTTTGGTTTCTTTATCCGGTTTCGATTCTAAAACCATTTTTTACGCGTCTACTTTTAAGTGATGAAAAAGTATTTTGTTAATAAAATATTTAATAAAGAATTGTCTTTTATACCTCCATAGCAACACAACTGGTAACAAAAGTATTTTGTTAATAAAATATTTAATAAAGAATTGTATTTTATACCTCCATAGCAACACAACTGGTAACAAATGAAGGTCTTTACTACATGAAATTAAAGTAATAATATTGTAGTAAAGTTTAATATTTGAATATTTGCATCGGCTTTTAAATTGCCCCCTTTGTGTTAACTAATGCTAATAACACGATTAAACCATGTATATAATTATTATACAGACACAAAATCTACTACCAAAAACCTCTGGAATAATGGATTTAGAAACGATAATCTTCTTCTGTTGAATTGTTGCTTCGATTGTACCTTCCCCATTTGCTACCTTTCTGTTGATTGATGCAGTCTTCCAGAAGGCTTGAATTAAATTAGCATCTATCAATGGGTTTTCTCGTAAAGTATGAGCAATCTTGCAAGTGTTCAATCCGACAATCATGGATTTAAATTCAGCGCAAAATTTGTCAGGAGGATCTAATAAATAACCTGCCTGGTTATGTTCATGTATTATATCTAGACCAGGTTGTGCGTCCATAATCTACACAAAACGAGCCAAATGAGACCAAGAAAATGATGAATTTTTATCAGTCAACCCTTTGACTAAGTCAACAAAAGTCAACAGGTCAACAATGGTCAACAGATTGACCATGACTTTGTCAATCCTCAAAAGATTTCGAGAACCTTTGAGTTTTCGAGTTCACTTATATTCTCGAGTTCAAAAGTGTTTTCGAGTTCAATTAAAGGTTCAAAGGTTCACTTTCGAGTTTTCGAGTTCAATATTTTTCGAGGAGTCCAAATGTTCATGACAATCCAAAAGATGCCAGGGTTCATAAGCGATTTCGAGAGTTCAGTTAAGAGATTTCAGGAATCCTGAGTTTCCGATGTCCTTTATCTAAAGAAATTGTTTTCGAAATCCCTAAATTTCAAGTTAAACCCTAATCTTCAAGTTAAACCCTAATCGCCATTAACAGCCCGCGTCATCTGGTTAAGCAATATGCTAAACCTAAACAAAGCACCTAAACACTTATTAAACCCATTTTAACTTGAAATCGATCTTCATGATCAAAAACCTAATGTCATCAACACTATGTTCTCCTGTAATACTCGAAAACTTTCTAGATTAAGATCACTCGTAGCAGATTAATCACCTTTAATAAGAAATTCACTGAATAGACAAAGCAATTTCGAGATTATGTATGTCAATTTGCATAAGATCCTTTTCGAGAAGAAAGAAGATGAAGCAGCAGATGAGAATGGGATGCATTCTATAAATCATCTTTTTATACCAACAATTTACCTTGGGTTGGGCTTGCCGATGGGCCCAGTCCTCTTTAATGATTTCGAAACAAAAGCATGTCTGGCCCATCAAGTTTACGATGGGCCCACTTTCTTAACTTGGGACTTACAAGTGATATTAGAGCCTATATAACCTATTTCTAGGCTCGATTTGATATCAAGATTCAAGGTATTCGTATTTTTATTATTATTTTCGGTGACTAATATCATTTGTGGTGTGATTTACGAAATTCAGATTTTTGAAGATGAAGAAACACCAAGTACAAGGGGCAACATTAGTTTGTTTTGCTATTTTGATCTTCAAAATAGTGTTAGCTAAGAAAAAGTTTTGGGAAATAATCGACAAAGATTTGATCAGATTTTTAAAAATTCAAAAATATTAAATCACTAAAATAACGGGATTTTCTCCATTTATCAAATTGTTACAATTTTCAAAGTTTTAAATTAGCTGGAATAGGTTTTTGAGAAGACATCTAACTTCACAAGAGTTTGCAACAAATTACAAGAGTTTTCAAATTATTCCGTGTTCCATGTTCTCAAGTTTTTTTTGTTCGGTTAGTTCTCGAGTTGCAACAACCACCCTACCATCACCACTGGAGCACAACCATACAAATCAACACTGTTTATTCTGTCAACCATCCACCACTCGTTCATCTCTCGACCACCAATAGGTTCTAAATCCCACCACCACCATCTGAATACGTGGAGTTATCGAAATCAGGAAATAGTTTTTGAAAACCTAGAGTTTTCGAGATCATCCGGTGTTCACAAGTTAAAGTATCCGAGTTCGAGTTGAGATCAGCTGAGTTCTCGAAATCAGTTTTCACTTGTTTTAATCATCTCGAATTCAGGTTTCAAAAACATAAGAGTTTTCGAGTTTAAATTGTATTCTTGAGTTTTCCGTGGTCTCGAGTTTACATCATCTCTCGATGTCATATAGTTCACAAGTTCAGGAGTTTTCGTGTTCGTTTCACTCCGATGTTTCCGCCATCGGTTGGGGTGTGACAGGAAGGCCAGCGCCGGGTATAACGGGTACCTTGGAGGGGAGTAGCTTCACTAGACTCATAGTCCATCTCCTACCCCTCAACCCTTTCATCTCCTTCTTGAATTACCAACCCAGGAATAATGGGTGGTGTCACAGTTTCAACAACAACTTTCTCAGATGTTTCTTCTGGATCCTTCCCCTTAGGATCCGGACGAGAAGGGATGTACGAATGGGTGAATCCCTATACACAACTGGGGGGGGGGGGGCATTGGTGGTGGTATGGAGGAAATATCAGGAGCAACAATCTTGATGCTCAACAAACAGGTCGTGTAGTGTCACACCCCGAGATTTACAGCTCAGCCCGGTGGGCTCGGTGGGGAGTATTGTGACGTAAGATTGGTATTGTCATAGTCAAACATACACATAGTAGCACAGCGGAAGTCTTGGAGTATAAAATATTATTACAAACCCAATTGTTAGAAAATACTAAAAAGACAATTACATTCGAGCTTGCAATATTAAATCCACAGGCGGATCATATTAAAATGTACAAAATGAAGTTTAGCAGACTTTAGGGCATCCTAAGGATTTGCAAGATCCTTCATTGACACCAAGGAGCTTCCAGCCAATTACGTATAGTACCTGTCACTTAGTCTTTTAAAAATACGTTAGTTTACACTGGTAAATACAATTAACTGACTCTTTTGAAGAGTGTTTATAAAATTGGTTTGGATGCACAAGGCATAAAATCTTTTATAACTTGGGACAATTATTTAAAATAATCTTGTATACAGATTTACATGTTTTTCGTACGTTCAGGGCCCGGAATAGAAGAGCCGAATCATGATTAATTAACACACCACTAATATAGTCCACAAGGAGTTATCCTCACGTGTGGTTATATTTTGTATCTTAATTCCCTTTTGGGGGAAAAGAATCCGTATCGTAACTGTCAGGTGTATGCCTACACCCCGTGCTTAGGTCGTGGCCATTTGCATTTAAATGATGCCAAGGATATCCAGGACACGGTCGTTAACCCCTAAATGCTTTGTATCAAACAAGACAGATTAAAATGGGTTCTCTCAATGATTTAACCACTAATCGATTAAATATTCAATACCCGACCAAGCGGTAATAATTTACCGTATCCCAAGCCCGTATAAGAGAAAATAAGTTAAAAGTATTTACCTGAGCTAAAATGTAAATTCTACTCAGCCGTATATTCTATTCAGCAAGTGTAGGTAGCTTTTACTGGGCTCCTAATCTGGAATGAAGGTTTTAATAACCTATTAGATTCCTAACGGGTCTTATTCAAGTTGTAACTTAGACCGGTTAGTTTTAAAGAAAAGTTTACGGTACGAAACGCGAGATTAAGCAATGACCGGATTGGAATGTGATTTAGACCCAACAAGTATGAAGACTTGTATAAAATGGGTAAACTAAATACATTCTGGATTTTGAAATAAATATGATAAGGTTTGACCCGTTTCGGTTAATTTATGCAAACTAGTTACGTAAACCGTACCGAACGCGTATAAGCATAACGGGTAACCGGATGAGTCAAGTACAAGTTCCATAAGTTATTATGTTTAAAATATGTTGTGATATCAGTAGGATATCTTCAATTATGCCCAAAACGAATTTAAAACCAATTTAAGCCCCGTAAGGGTATTTTGGTCATTTTAAAGTTTTTAAAAGAGGTTAAATAGCAAACTGAGGTTCTGGTCTAAAATAATCAATAAAAATAATTATTTTATCATGTTACATCAGTAAAATATCATACATATGTGAAGTTTATCATTTATGGCCAAACTATGCACCGGATGAGCATTTTGGTCATTTCACATATGTTTTAGGGACCAAATTGGAAATCTGAGTTCAAGACTTATACTTACTGTTAAGATATTAGAATTTATTTATGAAATCAGTAAGTATCATGTGTTAGGTGCTAAATATGGTTTTAAACCATACTATGCGCCTAATTCGCATAAAAGTCGATATTTGAGATGTTTATAAAATTATGAGATTTTTATCAGTCTTGAATGCTTAAAATATTCTATTTAATATATAACATCAGTAGGAAAAGGTTTGGCATGTAAATGATGTGTAAAACTCATTTTATTAATGAAAATGGTATTATCGTCAATTACCGAGTTCATGCAAGAACTCTATGTTATGGTCAGTATAAAATTTGACCAAAAATTCCAAAATTTCCTAAAAATTATATTAAATCAGTAGGTAATGAGTTTGGTGCTAAAATTTGGGTTTAAATATGATTTATGCTAAAAATGTCATTTAATTAACAAAAAGTTTCATTTTACGCTATCTTGCATAACTTTAGTTTGAGACCAGAAACTGATGTCAAATTTTGTGGACATACTTCTAATTCAGTAATAAAGCTTTTTGTCCTCTCACATTTTCAAAAATCTCGATTTTTTTAACATAAGGGCATAATGGTAAACTTTTAAGCAAATAACGGAAAATGCAATGTACTATGATTTCTAAGGGACCATGTTGTATAACCTCGGAGGGTTATACTAACATATAATATGGTCACAAAGGAACCCTAAGGCATAACTAAAGTAAGCTAATTCGGGTCAGAACTGAAAGTCAAAGTGAAAGTCTACTTTTGCGACTTTCGGTTGCGAACCGAGCCTAATACTTAGAATTGTCGGGTTGAACATGTCTAAACATGTTCTTATATTATTTACCAAGTTATTTAAGTGATAAAACATGGTTCATAACTTCTACATTATCAGTTTTAATTATTTTATGAAAATCTGACTAGTTTGACTTTTTGACTAGTTACTTTAACCCGACAATTAACTAAGTAAACGTGATAATTAGGAGGTGCCCTTTTGAGGGATTAACACCTACCTAATTACGATCACGTAGCCATATTTGCCTTGAACAATGGTTGGACCGATTTAGGTTAAACCGAAAGTCAAAGCGTTATTACGATAACTTTGACTTTTGGTCTTTAAACACATAAAAACCAAACTAGAGTGGCTAAGACACTTACATCAGGTCCTTGCATGAAAAATTGAACTAAGGTGGGCTCCCTCTTGATCAGGAATCCCAGAGAAATTGTCACACCCCCAAAATACCACCTACGGACAACCCCGCTAGGCGTGTGACGTATCAAAGATGAGCCACTAATCATGTTGAACTCATAACAATTTTTAAATGAATTTACCAATTATGAATAAAACGTATCATAATAAGTTTAATAAAAATTCAACAAGTTCAGCGGAAGCAATAAATAAACCATAGTTTCAAATGTTTCAAGCAAATGTATGAAATCAATAAACCCATCGTGTGTATCAATCAGTACGACCCATGACCACTCTAGCCACTCCAGACAACAAGTTCCAATCCAAGACATCTAACGACCTGCGAGCATGCAACAAGTGTATCAGACAAAGCTGGCGAGTTCATAGTTTGTGAAAACGTTAGTACCAAGTGTTTAGTTCAGTTCATCGATTATAATGTTGATAATAACTCAAGTACCGTACAAGATGGCTACCAGATTGTTTTACCCATCCCCAATGCCCCTATCCAAACATTGGTCATGATTTAAGGTCATTAGTTCACGCCCGTCCTCTCAGGTATGGTGTGAGGTTGCCAAGCCTAATAGCGCTATCAACTAATACCCCGTTACCTCTCAGGTAACTAATTCGGTATATGATGGGACTTAAAGTGATAGGAAAAGAGTGTATTATCAAACATCCCAGTTTTTACCCCATAGACGTATTCCCCTCAGGAATACCCATTTGACTGTCCCACCCACCGGGACGCATGCTCAAGAGGAATGAACTCACCTTAGATTTGCTCGGTATATAATGTAAGATTACTTGTTCCATGTTGGTCAACCAAACCCTAGCGTGGTGACCAATAATAATCAGTTTCACAATCACTTAATTCATACATTCTCTTCACATGCTACGCAAATAGTGTACTAGCATTAAACATGTTACACAAGTTGTATCAGTTAGTCGATGTTGTCCATAACGCACAAAAACATTTAACAGCTCATGTCATTTGACCTATTGCATGTAATAAACACTAGTCATCACTCAACACATTGTAAACATTTACATTATATCATCATTCTTAACACAAGCCCAAGGTTCGGGTGATAGTTTCACGGCCCAACGGCCCATTGACGTATACTTCATTCGAGGGTGTGCGTATGTGGCCCATCTCAAATGGCCCAATTAGGAAGTGTACGGCCTGGTAGCGTGAAAGCCCAAGGGCGCCTAAAACCCAATGGACTGTGCGTTCACAACATTATTTAGTCTGTTCCGGACGTGGCCCAATACACTATGCGGTTCAACTGAATGTGGCCCACTTGCTGCCGGCCCATACTCGAGGGTGTGCAACCAGCTAAATACATGGCCCAGTATTGAGGTAGTCCAGTTTAGTGTGTGTGTGCGGCTCGAATCTTAAAATCAATTTATCAAAGTGTGCGGTTTATTATTAACTACATTTCCACATTTTTCGCAACATCAAATATCACTAAATCAGGTTTCAACTTGGATCAATCAACATAATATCCCTAAGAATCAACTAACAGTTCATGCATTCACCCCTGGTTAATCAAATCGGATCAAGTAATTTATGTTATTCCAACAAATGCATATTACCATTCCATATTCTAGTCGATTTACGATCTCATCATGGAACTGAATAATCCCTATCACAAGCATAATTTCTCATAATACACATGAACTTCTACTTATCATTCAAGTGTTAACTACCAATTAACATGAGATCAATTAAATCGGATCAATCATATAATATCAAAACTAGACATCATCATACAATAACAAAACTAGCATTCATCGTTCTAATCATTTACGAACAACACTCAAACCCGGATTTTATCTCGCATGCATCTCATAACACACATGTATATAATATCGATATCATGATCACTACGCACATAATCAATCAAGAGTCATAATCATGAACAACAAGTTAACATACCGATCAAATAAAAGGACACGAGAGGTAATGCTTCGAAGATAGAAGAGCTCCGAGGGGGGGGGGTCGTCTGCCGTCAGGTTAAGGAAAAGTAGAAGAGAGGTAGTTAGGGTTTTCTTATGTTATCAAATCCTAGTTTACGTATCCCCTAACTCCTTAATATACAATTAAGCAAACCCATAAAATAGTGTGGCTCATGTGTTGCGGACCTATCATAACAGTGGGCCGAAGCCAAACATAAGTGTGGGCCGGGTTGGTTAGGAATTAAAATGATAATTGAAAAGGGTGGGGTGCAACTTAAAGGAGATATGTGTGTGTGTGTCCCAACACCCTTGCGGCCCAAAGATAACCATTAGACCCAATGAGTTGTGTGCGGCCTAAATATACATGCAGCCCAACGTAATAACTACACCCTTAGAGTAGCCCAACTACACACTCAAACATACACGAGCACGTTTACGTATAACAAGTTTAACACAGTCAAGAATATGAATGAAGAATAATGAGAATCAAGATTACGAGAGTAACCTTGGAAGTTCGGGTTGTCACATCATCCCCAACTTGAAAGAAATTTCGTCCCGAAATTTGATAAGTAAACACAGAGAAGTGAAGTGGTAGCTCAAGATTACTACAGGTTTTCCTCAAGTGCCACATCATCCCCAACTTGAAGTGGAATTTCGTCCCGAAATTCACCAGCGATACCATAATTAGCTTGATCAGTAGGGAAGAGTTGAGGATATTTGAGCTTCATTTGATCCTCGCGCTCCCACGTGAACTCTGGTCCACGTCTTGAGTTCCAACGAACCCTTACAATCGGTATTCAACTATGCTTACGAACCTTGACTTCTCGATCCATGATTTTGATAGGATCTTTGACAAACTGCAACTTGTCGTCAATCTTCAGCTCTTGAAACGGCACCACCAGTGTTTCATCAGACAAACACTTCTTCAGTTGCGAAACATGGAAGACATCATGGACATTACCCAACTCAGTAGGTAACTCGAGCTTGTAAGCCACTTTACCAATTCGCTCTAGAATTTTAAATGGTCCAACATAGCGCGGATTAAGCTTGCCGCGCTTCCCAAAGCGTACGACACCCTTCCACGGCGAAACTTTCAACATAACACGATCACCTACAGCGAACTCCAACGGTTTCCTACGCTTGTCAGCATAGCTTTTCTGACGGTCACGCGCTGCCGCCATACAGTTTCTGATCTGAATAATCTTTTCTGAAGTTTCAAGTACAAGTTCAGTACCTGTGATCTGGCTGTCACCCACCTCAGCCCAGCAGAGAGGAGAACGGCACTTTCGTCCGTACAATGCTTCAAATGGAGCTGCATGAATACTAGTGTGGTAGCTATTGTTGTAGGAGAACTCTATCAACGACAAATGTTTCTCCCACCCTTTCCCAAAATCGATCACACATGCACGCAGCATGTCTTCAAGTGTCTGGATGGTTCGTTCGCTCTGCCTATCCATCTGTGGGTGATAAGCAGTACTCATATCGAGACGTGAACCGAATGACTTATGCATCGACTGCCATAAATCGGATATGAAACGCGGGTCTCGATCTGAGATAATAGAGGTTGGCACCCCGTGCCTGGAAACCACTTCTTTAAGATAGACCGCTGCAAGCTTTGAGAACTTATCCGTTTCCTTGATTGCTAGAAAATGCGCTGACTTCGTGAGACGGTCAACGATCACCCAAATGGTATCGTTACCGCTTTGAGTTCTTGGCAAACCGGTGATGAAATCCATAGCAATATGCTCCCATTTCCACATGGGTATCTCTGGTTGCTGGAGTAGGCCTGAGGGTTTCTGGCACTCCACTTTGACTTTAGCACAAGTCAAACACTTACTCACATATGCCGCTATGTGAGCTTCCATCTTCGACCACCAATACATGACTTTCAGATCCTGATACATCTTATCTGAACCCGGGTGAACAGAATATCGAGACTTGTGCGCTTCGTCCATCACAAGCTTTCTAAGATTACCATACAACAGAACCCATATTCGCTCCATAAAGTAGAGAGTACCATGTGATCTCTCTACCAGTCGCTTTTCCATGCCTCGCAAATACTCAGCTTTATAGTTTTCTTCTTTCAATGCTTCGATCTGAGCGGAACGAATCTAATCGGGTAAGTTAGAGTGGATAGTAAGCTATAGAGCGCGAACACGCTCAGGCTTCGTCTCTTTTTGACTAAGGGCGTCAGCTACAACGTTAGCTTTACCTGGGTGATATTTGATGGCGCAATCGTAGTCGTTCAAAAGTTCTATCCAGCGATGCTGTCGCATATTCAATTCCTTCTGGTCAAAAATATGCTGGAGACTCCTATGATCGGTGTAGATAGTGCATTTGGTACCGTACAGATAATGCCTCCATATTTTCAACGTGAAAATCACAGCCCCTAACTCCAAGTCGTGAGTCGTATAATTCTTCTCATGAACCTTCAACTGTCGAGAAGCATATGCTATCACCTTCTCGCGTTGCATTAGCACACAATCGAGACCTTGAATAGAAGCATCATAATAAACCACAAAATCCTCGGTACCTTCAGGTAGAGACAAGATCGGTGCGCTACAGAGTTTCTGTTTCAAGAGTTGGAACGCGTCTTCTTGCTTCGTTCCCCAAGAGTAAACAACACTCTTCTGTGTTAATGAGGTGAGAGGTTGAGCGATCTTTGAGAAATCCTTAATAAACCGACGATAATACCTAGCGAGACCAAGAAATTGTCGCACCTCCGAAGGGTTCTTCGGTGCCGCCCAATTTCTAATAGCATCGATCTTAGCAGGATCCACGTGTATCCCCATTTCGTTAACAGTGTGACCAAGAAAGTGTACTTCCCGAATCCAGAAATCACACTTAGAGAACTTCGCGTAGAGTTGCTCCTTCCTCAGGAGCTCCAAGATAAGACGTAAGTGTCGCTCGTGGTCTTCCTTGCTCTTGGAGTAGATCAAGATGTCGTCGATGAACACAATAACAAAATCGTCGAGATACGGTTTGCACACGCGATTCATGAGATCCATGAAAACCGCTGGTGCGTTAGTCAACCCAAACGGCATAACCAAAAATTCATAGTGGCCATACCGCGTTCGAAAAGCCGTTCTGGGAACATCATCCTCTCAGACTCGCACCTGATTATAGCCCGATCTTAAGTCGATCTTTGAATAAAAACTTGACCCTTGCAACTGGTCAAACAGATCGTCGATACGTGGTAAAGGATAACGGTTCTTGACGGTCACTTTATTGAGTTCACGGTAATCAATACACATTCGAAAGGACCCGTCTTTCTTCTTCACAAACAGAAGTGGGGCTCCCCAAGGCGAAGAACTGGGTCAGATAAAACCTTTATCCAACAGCTCTTGGAGTTGATTCGACAACTCCTGCAATTCTCCTGGCGCAAGACGATAAGGAGCACGAGCAATCGGGGCTGCTCCTGGCATGAGGTCAATCTGAAATTCCACCTGACGATGTGGAGGTAAACCAGGAAGCTCTTTAGGAAACACATCAGGAAACTCACGAACCACTAGAAGGTCTTCGATCCTTCTCTTATCAGGTTGAGGATCAGTAACAAGAGCTAAAATAGCAGGGTAGCCCTTACGCAGACACTTCTAAGCCTTCATAGCTGAGATAATACCAACCATTGCACCACTACGATGACCCTGAACCGACAAAGATTCTCCTCTAGGGACAGAGATACGCACGATTTTCTCTTTACAGAGAATTTCTGCCTGATGCTTTAATAACCAATCCATGCCAACGACCACATCAAAGCTTCCAAGAGTAACGGGGAGTAGGTCAATGTCGAACACTTGACCCAAAAGTTCGAGTTTACACCCAACGAGGACATGTGAAGCTTCAATCGATTTGCCATCAGCTAGTTCTACTACATGTTTGTGTACAAGAGGTGTAGGAAACAATCCTAGCCGACGACTGAACCCCAAAGATACCTAGCTCCAATTGGCACCAGAGTCGAATAAAACAGAAGCAAATAGATTGTTTACTGAAAACGTACCGGTCACCACGTTGCCATAATTCCTAGCTTCCCTAGCACCAATAGTAAATACTCTCCCACGTGCACCGCTCCCACCATTGTTCCCATTGTTGTTATTCCCAGTGTTGTTATTATTTCCCACATTCTGATTCAACTGAGGGCAATCCCGCCTGAAATGACCCTCGTCACCACACTAAAAACAACCCTTGCGATTACCCTGATTCTGCTGAGGTTGTTGCCTATCCTGCTGCTGTGGCTGCTGTTGCTGTGGGGGTTGCTGTTGCTGCTGCTGTCTCGGGAGTGGAGCCCTACAATCTCTAGCCATATGACCCACTTTGTTGCACCTGTGACAGACTCGGGTGCACGGCCCACGATGAAGAAAGTTGCACTTGTTACACTTTGGCTGCTTCCCTGCATAAGAAGCCTGATTCGAATTGCTGCTTTGGTTCTTTTTAACAGAAGATGACTGACTGAAACTGCGATTGCTACCGGTGTCTGGTTTCTTCTGTGACTGTATCGAATTGGACGCCTTGTCCACATCATTCCATTTACGCTTGTTGTCAGTGGCGGGAGTAGTAGCTGTAGCAGTAGTAGCAAAAACACGCGGTGGCAGCGAACCACGCTCCACCTCCTGATCCGTGATCTTGTGGGCTAAACGTATGATTCGAGGCAGGTTGTCAAGATTTGCAGTAGTGACCAAACTCTTGACTGACGGTGCTAACCCCTTGATGTACAATTCGATCCTGTGCGGTGGTGGTCGAGATAAGTTAGGACATATATTCGCGAGCTCATGTGACCTTTTTATATACGCTTCAATTTCAGACCCTTCCATCTTCAAATTGTAATACTCGTTCTCAAGCTTCTGAATCTCATCACGAGGACAGTACTCCTCTCGCATCAACTCCTTGAAATCATCCCAAGTAGTTGCATTAGCCATTTCGATGCCCAACATTTGCACCTGGGCATTCCACCAAGTTAAGGCACCATCCTCCAACGTGCCTGTAGCATACTTCACCCGGTCCCCCACGGGACAGTTACACATAACAAAGACCGATTCTGCCTTCTCAAACCAATGCAGGAGTCCTACAGCTCCTTCAGTCCCACTGAACGTCTTAAACGTGCAAACAGGTGGATTGTTTTGATTCGCAGGTTGACCTAAAAACGAAAGAGAGTACAACACACGGTTAAAATTTAGGTATGCAACACAGGGATAAGGAATAATTGGCACATATCGTACTAGCCTGATAAGCCGCTAGGGCTTCAGCCACACGAGTGTTGATCAGATCGGTTAACTCAGCCTGAGTCATAGCAATGTTGCCACGTCCACCGCCGCGCCCTCCACCACGTCCACCATTACGTCCACTCATGATTCCATATATATAAAAGAAGGGAAAAAAAGTTAAGGTTCAGATTTGAGTGGAAGTCAAACATCAAGACGACTCCTATAAACTACCAAGTTTACATCAGACAACAGAGCGGAACCCCTTTCACACTCGTTAAGCATCACTGGGATTCACATGCACCCCACATTATTATTACGTGTGCACCCATAATTGTTGGAGCTTATGAGATCGTTGATACTTGCACTGGATTAGTTTTGTTATAGTTTGTAGCTTATTTTGAAGTCTAGGGACTAGTTTTGTAATTATATGATAGTGGCAAATCTGACCTAGTGTAGTTAAGACGCCAGCATAATTATAATTATGCTGGCAAGTCAGATCCTATATAATGCCTTGTATTGTTGCCCTAGCCAAGCTTTTGGCCACACTTGATGAATATTAGTGTTGTTTACATTTCAATCTCTACTCTTTGTGCTTAATCAGATTTCCAAGGTGCTTTATTGTTTATTTCATTGTTTGGATTCAATACAACACTTGTTGTATTCATCATACCACTAGCTTCATCTTCATTTCTATGATTCTTCTTAACTTATTCATGGTGCAAACACCTAATCAATAGGTGTTTTGGACTAATACAATCAACCACTGTGATCCGGATTGATATTGGGATCTACAATTTGGTATCAGAGCCTTTGTGCTCTTGATTGTTGTGTTTTTGTTAAGATTTTTCAAAGTTTTGAAGGTTTCTCAAAAGTTTCAAGTTTTTAAAATTTTTGGACTTAAAATGGATTGATTTGGTGTGTTTAATCGATAGGTTGTTGTTAATCAGTGATTAGGGAGTCATTTTGGACATTTTGATGCAAAGAAACATGGTTTTTGAGTGATTAGAGGGTTTTAGCTCGTGTTAAACCCTCTGGTTGGCGTAGATAATCTTGAAGACAACGAAATTATCTTGAATACAGCAAACTTGTTTTTGAATACAGTGAACTAGTTTTTGAATACAATGAACTAAATTTGAAAATCGCATAATTAACAATTTCGCCGATTAAAACACGAGCGAAATTGCTAATTTCCAGCGAAATAGTGTCATTGTCCCTGTAGCGAATTTATCAAAGGCGACTTCGAGAACAGTGATAAAGAACCACAACGTTTTTATCACGGTGTCCGGCGAAATAAGCCAAACTAACGTGTTTGTTCATTGTTCCAGCGGAATTAGCTTTCTTCTCTAGTGCATGACCTTTCCTCGTTCCGGTGAAGATACTTGATCAGCGAAGATTATCGGCGATATTGTCTTGATCCACAAAAACCCAGCCAGATCTCCGGCGAAGTTATCTATTTCACCGGCGAAATTGCTCATCATCAGTCTGTCAGCGAAATTAACCTCTGATCAGCTTTCTCAAGTCAAAAGCAAGTCAAAATGTCGTTGAATCAACTAAGTCCAATTGCTCAAGCTGAACTTGAGACAGGAACCACCACTAGACAACCAAAGTTGAAAGGAGCAGAAGATTTCAGTACTTGGAAGACTCGTATCCAATCGTTCTTCGAGTACACTGACTACAATCTGTGGCTCTCGGTCACCGTTGGACCCCACATTCCAACGGTGGTTCGACGAGATGTGATAGTCGCTAACAACGACTCCACAACCTTCACTGATGAAGACAAGGCCCTAATCCAATGCGACCGTCGGGCACATGCTGCCTTAACCATGGCTCTGTCAACTGATGACTGTAACATGTTTGAAGAACACCGAACTGCAAATGCACTCTAGCATGCTTTGATTGAGTATTACGAGGGAAATGAAGAGCTAATTGAAAGCAGAAGCAATACGACATGTTTTGTGGAGTTCGTGGAGAAAGCCTTTCCGATCATATCAGTCGCTTTCTGAGTATGATGACCAAAATGAAGAAGGCAGGAAATCCTGTCACTAACCGTGCTGCCATAAAGAAGCTGTTGGACTCGCTCCCAAAGGAATGGAGCTTGCAATGCATGATGATCAAGAAGGATTTCCTCAATAATCCAAATCCTGTCACTCTGTCCGACTTAATCAACACTTTGAGAGCTTTTGAAATGGATGTCAACAAACGTGAGATGAACACTGCTGGCTACACCCCAAAGCCCACTCAGACTTCTGATGGACTGAAGAATGTGGCATTCCTTGCTTCAGGAGGCGTCAGTCAACAAGCTTCCGACATGATCTACTTTAACACTTCCGCAAGCGCATCAAAGGCTCCACAACCTAGTGAAAAGACTGTCGTGGTTGGAGATACTCAAGCCTTGAAAGTGTCGACTGAAAACATGGCCCTTTTTAACATGTTTCTGAGTAGCTATGAAGCTTTAATGACAGGAGAGCTCAAGAAGGAGATGTTCACTGCTGAAGACATGTATCAGGTTGATCCAGATGACATGGAGGAGATGGATTTGAAATGGCAGATGGCTATGATCACTCTAAGGTTGAAGAAGTTTCAGGACAAGACTGGGAAGCGTTTAGGTCTTGGAAAAGCTGGTTTTGACAAATCCAAACTGAGATGTTACAACTGCAAGAATCTGGGTCACTTCAAGCGAGATTGCCCCTTGTTGAAGGAAGGAAACATTGAAGCCACTCCTGCTGTAAAACAAATCACTATCGAAGAAAACAAAAACAACGCTACTCCTAACACACCGAAAGCTCTAGTAGTTGAAGATTATGATTGGGGTGAAGAAATTGCTGAAGCCAAGGAACAAGTCAACAAAGCCCTCATGGCAAAGATCTCAAGTGGATCATCATCAAAACAAGTTGAGAAACAGGCTGCTGGAATCCCAAAAGGAGATAACATCGCTGACAAAGGTCTGAAAAGCATTCTCTCCCCCCAGAACCTGAGAAGGACAAGAATTCTGAAGAAGCTGAAAAGCCCAAGGAGCAGGTTCCGAAAGAGTTACCTGATGAGAAGAAAGAAAAGTGAAAAGCCTCTGCATCAGCTATGAAAACTGAATCCTTAAAGGAAAAGGCTAACAAGGATTTGGTAAATAGCATTCCACACGACTTTAAAGTAAAGTTATGCACACAATCATGCGTTGACGTCGTGGCACACTATAAATTCCTCAATCTTGAATTTGAGAGGGAAAAAGACAAAGCTTTAAAATTTAATAAAGAACTTAAACAGAACGAGGCCGCATATCAGAGAAAGTTGAATTCAACTTTAGCTGAAATGCAGACTCTAAAAGAATTTGTCTTTAGAAAAGATTTTATCATCAATGATTTAACAGAGAGACTAGAAAAGTCTTTGAACGAAAAGAATAAATTACAAATTATTATAGACAAATGGAATGTCAGTCAAAAGGCCTTTACTGACATCAAAAACTGCCAATGACCGACGTATGTAAAAGATGGGATCGGGTATAAGGACAGGCAAGGAAATGAAAGAAAGCTTTTCTTTCCACCGCATAGCAAAAACTATGTGCCTATGCCGACTCCTCATCCCGACAATGATCTGATTGATGAAATGTCCTATATCGCTCAAAACAATTCTTTTACAAATGAAACCACCGCTAATGTTGTTGAAAGTAATGCGGATTCATTTGTGTGTAAAGAAGATGTGTGCGATGAGGATGAAGACTGCGGCGGTTCAAAAGTAGGAATAGGTTATTCAGGCGACAGTTATTCGACTGTTAACTGGTTCGCCTGGAACTGTGATAAGCAGAACAATATTCGGGATGAATGTAATAATGGCCATGTGCCTAAATTTAACCTTTTGGATGACTGTAAGGGCCATGTGCCTACATTTAAGACCCGTGATCGTGAACATACTGTGTTTGAATGTCATGATTTAAATTCTGCATTTGTGATGATAAAAATGTGTATGAATCTCCCATATTTGTGCCAGAATTGAAAAAGAATAGTTTTGGAAAATTCCTCACCGAGGAAATTCCAGAATTCATTCCATGTAGAACAGGTACGACAAATTCAGAAAAGGAAGTCACTGAAGATAGCAACAAAGAAGACTCAAGCTTCTCTGCTACAGAAAAGGAAGAAAATACTTAAGAATCCGATGAAAATTCAACAACAGAAGAATAAAGCTCCAAAGATATTTCAAGTTCTGATAAAGATCAAGAATCAGTAAATTCAAATGAAGATCAAACAACAGAAGATCAAAGCTTCGAAGATTCAAGTGACGAGGCAATTAAAAGTCAAAATCCAGAAAATTCAAATGAAAATAAGACAACAGAAGATCAAAGCTCCGAAGAGTCAAGTGATGAAACAAGTGAAGATCAAAACTTAAAAAATTCAAATGAATATCAAACATCAGAAATTACATCAGACTCCGATAATGACGAAGACTGCTTAGAAGATGAGAGCCGAGTTGACAAGAAAATGAAGAAAGCAAAGAGCTCAAGATGCACCGACTCAAAAGAATCTTCAAACAACTCAAGACACTCATCACATACATCATCTTCTAACACCAAACGACCCAGACGTAAACGATGTTTTCGCTGTGGTCACTTCGGACATACAGCGAAACATTGTAAAAACAAGAATTTTTCTAAACCAAAATACAATTTCGTTAAAAATTTCATAGAACAGCTTGACTATCTTAAGAAATCTGTCAAAAATCTGGTTAATTCAACAACCTGTTTTTGGAAACAAAAAGAGGATGTTGTGGGACAAAACCATGATAGATCCAAGGTGAAGCAGATCTGGGTTTCCAAATCAAACTAACCTGTATATATTTATATTTAAGAATAAACTCCAGTAATGGTTTCGGATGCTCATGGAATATATCTGGCACGTCGATAGCGGATGCTCAAGGCACATGACAGGCTTAAAAGAGCTTCTGAAGAATTTTCGTTTTATTGATGGAGATTTCGTGTCATTCGCTGGAGATGAGAAGGGAGGGAAGATCGTTGGAATAGGAGACGTTGTGTCTGAAGCACTTAATTTAGAAAATGTCAACTATGTCCCAGAATTGTGCTACAATCTTACGAGTGTATCACAAGTCTGTGATAAAGCAATATCGGTGCTTTTCAACGATATGGAATGTTTTTTTCTCAAGCCTGAATATGTCGTTCCCGTAGAAATGATCATGCTCACAGCTCCACGACAAAACAACACATACGTGATCAACATGAAAAATGCCAAGACAATCGATAACTTGACGTGTTTGATTTCAAAGGCTTCAGAATCGGAGTCACTGCTTTGGCACAGGCGATTGGGGCATGTAAATTTCCAAAATATGAAAAAACTCTCTAAGTTAAACTTAGTAAGAGGTCTTTCGATAAAAGAATTTCCTTTTTCTGAAAAATGTATAGCATGCGCCCAAGGAAAGCAACACAAGAAATCGCACAAGCCCAAAGCAGTGAATACAATTACTGCGCCTCTTCAATTGATGCATATGGATCTTTTTGGTCTAATTAGTGTCAAGAGTCTCGCTAAAAGTTCCTATTGTTTGGTAATTACAGATGACTTCTCTCGTTTCTCATGGGTTTATTTTCTTGAAGCCAAGAGTGAGACGACTGATATCCTTAAGTCATTCATTCCCTTGATTGAAAACGTGACAAGATTGAAAGTGAAGTCGATCAAAAGTGATAATGGCTCCGAATTGAAGAATCAAACATTCATATCCTTCTATGTAGAAAAGGGAATTCATCTTCAATACAGTGCGGCCAGAACTCCTCAACAAAATGGAGTCACGGAACGAAAGAACAGAACTTTGATCGAAGCCGCGAGAACTATGCTGGTGGATTCAAAGCTTCCAATCATCTTCTGGGCGGAGGCGGTAAGTACAACATGCTATGTTCTAAACAGAGTTCTCATTGTAAAACCTCACGGAAAAACTTCATATGAACTTCTCTTCAAGAGGAAGCCTCTCATTGATTTCTTCAGACCTTTCGGATGTTCTTGCACTCTTCTAAACACTCAAGAGAATCTTATCAAGTTCGAAGCAGTGGGCGATATCTGCTACTTCATGGGATACTCATCTACTCAGAAAGCCTACAGAGTCTACAACAAACGGACCAAGATGGTGATAGAATCTTATTACGTCGACTTCCAAGAAGGAAACTACACTAACACTGGAAGTACTCCCGATTGGTTCTACGATGTGGTTGTGATCTTTAACACCTTTGAGATTCCAGTAGATGTTCCAGAAGCTGAACCTGCAGAAGCTGCTCAAGTTGAGCCTCTGTTTGATTCTTCAGACATTGGTTTAACTCCTTTCACTACCCGTTTTTCTCCATTCTCAGCTGATCCACTCCTCTCCGTGGATGAAGTAAATGGTGACACTTTGCCTGAGAACACCCATCAAAACGGTGCTTCTTCTTCACAGGCAAATATGGATGAACCTGCACAGGAAGATGATCATCCAGTAATCTACGTTGACGAACATTTCACCAATCTTCCTCAGGAAATTGAAACCCACACAAATGCAGGATACAAGACAAATCGAAATCACCCTCTTGAAAACGTCATAGGTGCAGTAGTAGAAGGAGTGCGTACTCGTGGTCAATCATCAAACATCAACAAAGGGCTCTATGCCGCTTTTCTCTCACAATCCGTACCTCATGATATTGAAGAAGCCATTCAAGACTCCAGTTGGGTTCAGGCGATGCAGGAAGAACTATCTCAATTTCGCAAACTCAAAGTTTGGGAACTGGTTGATTTGCCAAATGGAAAGTTTCCAATTGGTACAAAATGGGTATTTCGCAACAAGATGGATGATCTGGGAGTGGTAATAAAAAACAAAGCTAGATTGGTGGTGCAAGGTTTTCTTCAGGAGGAGGGAATTGATTATGAGGAAGTCTTTACTCCAGTTGCAAGATTGGAGGCAATTAGAATATTTTTGGCATACGCATCATACAAGAACTTCAAAGTCTTCCAAATGGACGTAAAGAGCGCTTTTCTGTATGGTAAGGTAAAGGAAGAAGTCTACGTTTGTCAACCTCCAGGCTTCGAAGATCGTCATTTCCCAGGTCGTTACTACAAGTTGGACAAATTGTATGGTCTTCACCAAGCTCCTCGTGCTTGGTACGAGACTTTGTCGACCTATCTTTTGGAATGTGGGTACACTAGAGGAAAGATCGACATGACACTCTTCATGAAGCGAATCAGAGAAGACGTAATGCTCGTACAGATTTATGTGGACGACATCATTTTAGGATCAACAGATGAAAAGCTATGCAAAGAGTTCGAGAATGTAATGAAGGCAAAATTCGAAATGAGCATGATGGGAGAACTCACGTTCTTCTTGGGGTTAGAAGTGAAGCAAAAGGAGGACGGCATTCTTATTCACCAGGCTAAGTACATTCGGGATATTCTCACAAAGTACAACATGAACGACTGTAAAGTTGCAAGCAATCCGTTCGCCTCATAAACCGAGCTTACTCTAGATCCTCAAGGAAAATCAGTGAATAAGTCTTTTTATCGCTCCATGATCGGCTATCTTATGTACTTAATTGCGAGCAGGCCTGATATTATGTGGACTGTCTGTCTGTCTCTGCGCTCGTTTTCAGACAAATCCTAAAGAATCACATGAAATCGCTGTGAAGCGCATCTTCCGCTATCTTAAAGGAACTCAATATGAAAGGCGGAAACAGACGTATTGAGTTCAATTCAGCAAGAATATCACTTTAAACTGTCTTTAGATTGATTTGACAAAGAATTACAGCGAGTAGACACATTGGCAACACTTCGACTCAGTGACCGGAAAGTTCAAGACTGACTCAAACGAAATCAGATCAAGGATATATATAGGCATGTGATTCCGCTTGAACCAGCCTCAAACGAAATTACTTTCAAACGGAATTAGTAATTTCGTTTGAACCTGTCTTGATCATTTCAAGCGGAATTACATCATGTAATTTCATTTGAAATCACATCTCATCCTATATTTGACATTTTTCTCGTATAACATGCCCTGATCTATCTAAATACAAATAAGACTCGATACAAGACGAAGTCGACAGACGCATGCACCAACAGACTCCCCCTCGAATGTTGACGAGTCTTCAGTGTCGAGTCTTCGCATCTTCAGTCTTTATCAGTCCTCTCGACTTCTCCCGAAATATCTAACAATGTAAATAATCCTCATTCTCTTTCTTCTCTTCTTCTCCAGGATTTCGACCTGGCTCTTATCTCACTTATCTTCCCAAAATCTGTGACTGGCTCTTACACACACTTGATCAGATCTCTTGATTCCTTAAGTTCATCAGCATCATCAGCATGCGTGAACTTCAAGATTTTGAACTTGGCTCTTCAATCTTCAGACTCCCCCTTTCAACAAGCTGGGATCGTAGCCTGGCCTACCTGCACAAACTCTACCTCACAATAAATTTCACAATTTTAACATTTGACAAATTTATTCTCTGCTAACCACTTGTAAACACAATCAATAAATGATTTTACAATGTTAATCACTGATGAACCACTTGTGAGACTAACTTCCTTTTTACAAACAATTTTCATTTCAAATATCTCCCAAACCTTGTTCATCCTGTTTAGCACTTGGAATTTTGAAAATCAGCTCTCCAACATCAGTTGTCGAAAATCTTTTTGAATTTTTCAAAATTTATGCTAAAACACACTAAAAATCTTTTTGAAATTTTGAATGTAAATGAAATGCAGAAAAGAAATATTTACAGACAATATATTTTGTGAGTTTGTGTAAGAGGATCATATCAGTTTTTGAGACAAATCACCAACACCGTTAAGCTTTAAACATTTTAGTTCTAAATGATTCACTTAGATTGTCAGTATACTGATCCATTTTAAATTTTCACACAAATTTCAACTGTTTCGAGATACGAGTTAATGTTTTAATCACTTAAATTTATTCATGTTTCCCACCTTAGAATATACTCCCATATCCAGATCCTAATATTCAGTCTTACAGGTGAGTATACCACAGATGATATCTGTAAAGGGTTAAATGCGAGGGCCGTGAGAACTCAGGTCAGAACTTCCGTTCAGCAGAGAGATGACGGCTTCGACTTTTGGTGTGTTCCCTTTAGAGAATCTTTTCTTCAACAGCACATGATTAGCATTTTTCAATGTTTCATCATTTTTTGTACTGAGGGCGATGCTATATTTCAAGCAAGCAGAAAGTATTATACGGGGACTAGGCCATTGCTTCCGCAAAATCAGAAGTCCCGGGATAATACCCCAGATATCACTGAGTATAAAGACCTAGTATCTCAGAAAGAGGGACCTTTCAAACAAGATTTCGGGGGTTACCTATATATCCGAGAGATGTTCCCCACGATATAAGTAAGTTTGAAATTTAGGTTTATATCTCGTCACAATCTACTAAATGTGTAAAAACCTACTGGCACATCATCAGTGAGACCGTTTATCACATTTTAACTTTCCAATTCTTTAGCATGCTGTGATCGTCCACTGATGTACTATCATTTCCTCTTTTCACAACAAAACTCATTTTTGCTTTTATCATGTTTTTGGCTTTTTCAAATTTATCTGTTGGTGCATGCGTCTGTCGACTTCGTCTTGTATCGAGTCTTGTTTGTATTTAGATAGATCAGGGCACGTTATACGAGAAAAATGTCAAATATAGGATGAGATGTGATTTCAAACGAAATTACATGATGTAATTCCGCTTGAAATGATCAAGACAGGTTCAAACGAAATTACTAATTCCGTTTGATAGTAATTTCGTTTGAGGCTGGTTCAAGCGGAATCATCTGCCTATATATAGTTGCTACCTGATTTCGTTTGAGAAAAGTCTTGAACATTCCAGTTGAGAGCCGAAGTGCTGCCGAAGTGTCTACTCACTGTAATTCTTTGTCAAATCAATATAAAGACAGTTTAAAGTTATATTCTTGCTGAATTGAACTCGATACGTCTGTTTTCGCCTTTCGTATTGATAAAAACTCTTCTGAATGACTCGTTCGGGTCTGAAAACGATTCTACAAGTGGTATCAGAGCTCAGGAGGAAGAGTTCTTACCAATTCAGCTGCAATTTCTGTTTTCTACACTTTCTTTTCAAAATTGAACTTGATTTCACGGTTAAAATCGGTTAATTTTCTCACATATTGATCGAAACTGTGTTTTAACAAATCCTTGAAAAAATTGGACCTTAATTCGATCTAAAATTGGTAATAATTGTAATTTCGCTTGAAATTCAGCTCGAGATGATGATGTCAGCAACATTTCATACGGAATTAGACGGTTAATTTCGCTTGAAACCGGTATTTCGCTTGAGAAATTGGTTGATTTCGTTTGAAATCTGTAATTCCGTTTGAGTGATTCCGTTTGAATCTGCTATTCTGCTCCAAACTGTGATTCCGTTTGAAAGTTTCAAACGAGATTAGGTGATTTCGTTTCAAGGTGGTATTTCGCTTGAAATTGTCTTGCTGGTGATTCCGTTTGAAAGAGTAATTCCGCTTCAAAGAGTATTCCGCTTGAAACTTAATTCCGTTTGAAACTGACTGTTTGAGAATTTTTGAAAACTAAATCATGAAAGAGGGACCTTTCAAACAAGATTTCGGGGGTTACCCATATATCCGAGAGATGTTCCCCATGATATAAGTAAGTTTGAAATTTAGGTTTATATCTCGTCACAATCTACTAAATGTGTAAAAACCTACTGGCACATCATCAGTGAGACCGTTTATCACATTTTAACTTTCCAATTCTTTAGCATGCTGTGATCGTCCACTGATGTACTATCATTTCCTCTTTTCACAACAAAACTCATGTTTGCTTTTATCATGTTTTTGGCTTTTTCAAATTTATAAATGTTTTTGGATTTTCTGAAATTTCTTACTCCCCCTAAAATTTAAAATCTTTTAACGAAATTTGAAAACAAACTGTACAAGTAAATTGACAACTGATATCAAATCACTTCATATCGCCATCCACTTGGCATAAACAATCAGAACTCCCCCTCACAACAAACTATTTTCCCATTGTGATTTCAAAACACTTAAGTTTGTTTTAATCAAATGGTTTTTCCGGAAAATTAGTTTTGTTGATTTCATAAAACCACTTGTAGGTTAGGGGTTCAATTCATCACCTTGTTTCTTTTAACCATTTGAAAAATGTAACAGTTTAAATTCAAACATCAAACACCACTTGTAGAAAATCAAGTACAACTTAATGTCCCTGATTTACCACTTGTATGTTTAAACCTTTCTTCAACCATTTGAAGATCGAAATATAACCAGAGTGAATTTCTCAAGAAAGATGCCTATACCTGCTTCACACTTACCAACCTGGAAGCTCCGGCAAGTCATACTTATCACTCATCATAATATGTTCCATCCCAGCCACAAACCTGAGATGTCACATTCTTACCTGGTTTCTTCAATTTTTTCTCATAAAACTCCTTCATCGCTTTTACCTTTCCATCAACCATTTTACCAAATATATGATGCACTTTGGGGTTAAAATTTTTCTCAATATCAAACTCTTTCTTTTCCGAGAAAAATTGATTTGAAATCTCAATTTTACCAACTTTTTGTTTAAAATTTTCAGCCCTCAATGGTGGAAAATTGACATCATCCATTGGCTGTACTGATGTTTCCAGTTTTAGCTCAACTTGTGGCTCCTCAGACTTTGTGGAATCAGATTCATCGCCTGAAAATAGCTCCTCTGATTTTGACGAATCAGAATCATTGCTAGAACTATCATCTGTTTTCTTAATAACCCATTTCTAATTGTCAAGATTTTCTTGTCTCTTATAAAATCTTTTTGAACACTCACCAACCTCAAATTTTGAGTTTTTGAAAACTATAAAAGGTTTGGTTGGTGGTTCATTGTCAACCATCTTTTCTTTCTGTTTAAGAGAAACTCCCTGTTTTGTTTGTATTGCATTTGGACAATTCCTAGCAATATGACCAACTGTTTTGCATTGAAAACAGGTTCTCGTCTCTTTCATCTGAACAACTTCCTTCTTCATTTCTTCTTGTTTCTTCGCAAGGAACTCTTTGTTTGATTGTTTTCAGAATGGACTCTTTTGTTCCTCCTCTGCACTAGTCCCTGAAACAAATACAGTTTTTGGTTTATAAGTTTTTTCATTTTTATAATTTTTCGGTGGAATAAAACCAAGTCCTTTTCTTTTGAAATTACCGTTATGGTTTGGTTTCTTTAGAAAACCAGAACCAGAACTGTAACCTTTTTTCTTGTTTTCTCTTTATTGAACTCTTGAGGTGTACTTTTTAGGTTTTTCAGAAAGATTTACATCTTTTATTTCAGAAAAATTAATTTCGGTTAGTTTGAAAACCTTTTTGATCAATTCAGGTTTAACACCTCTTATTGGAAATTCCTCATCAGAATATAATTTGTTAGAATCATTCAAAGTATAGCTACTTTGATTGATTCGTCATTCAAATTAGACTTTGATAACAAAAATTCTTTATTGTAAACCCGTTTCTCCTTTTTGACTGTTGACTCTGACTTGTCAGACTTTAACTCTGAGTTTGACTCTGACTTTGACTCCTCGATTTCATCGTTATCCAACACCTGATCAACCACTTTCTTTATTAATTCGGACTCATGATCAGTGTCAGACGATGTGAAAGTAACATCAATGTTTTCTGGCAAGTTTTCTGAACACTCAGACTCCCACTGTAAATTGGTTGCCTTTTTGACTCTTTCTGAATTTGGATTTCGTGGAGAATATCCATTTTTAAGTAGGGGTGGACACTTGTTATAACTGGCACTTTGTTTCTTACCAGATGTCTTCACTTCAGTATCCTTTTCAGAGTTCTTGTTTTCAGATATTTCATCTTCATCAAATGCCTTCATGCCTTCAACAGTTGGATAAACCCTGTCAGTAACATAAGAAGTACACGAGTACCTTTTTAACAATCTATTAACTCTTTCTGTTTCAATCCTTTGTGTTTCCAGTTTCTGTTCAAGCACAACACATTTTTCAATGTAACTGTTAACACTTTTCTGCTTTGTCATAAAAGCTCCTTGAAGTGTCTTCATTGCTGTTGCCTGTTCTTCACTTGACTGATTGTATTGATTCATGGCTTTGTTCAAAACATCATAAGATTCTTTCAATCTATTCATGTTATGAATCAATGTACTGTTTTGCTTCTTCACTGCTTCACAATTTTCACATATCACCGGAACTTTTTGAACATCAGCTTCTGCATCCACTTTGAAAATTGAAATGTCTTTGAGCTTTTTCCTTATCACTAGAACTTCTTCATCATCACTGCTGGCATGTTTTTTAACTTTTTTCTTTTTCTTTTTAGCTTTTGCATCATCACTGTCACTTTCTTCCATCATTTTTAAATGTTTTTCCATTCTCTTTGCATAATAATCATTATCATTATCACTGTCATCTTCAACTCGTGCAACAAAAGCTTTGTGATTTGAAGTTTTGTTAGGATCATCATCATCCCAACTGAAATTTGCCCAACTAAACTGTCACACCCCCAAAATCCACCATGCGGAGTACCACCGCTTGGAGGCGTGACGTGACCCGGATCGAGCCACCAATCATATTGAACATCGTAATTAAGTAAATAAGACCAACCACAATACGATTGGTGACCAAAGCTAGTTACCCATGTTTAGTTTAAACAGCGAAAGCATAAAAGTAAATCCAAAAACATAAGTCCACAGTTTATAAGTTAAAGTTCAAAACGCAAGTTTAATAAGTTCATAAGGATTTAAATAATAAGTACGGAACATAACAGTCCGTACACCACAACGACTCCCTCCTCGTGCAAACTCCAAGCGTTTAGCGACCTGTAAGGCATGTAACAATGAGTCAACAACAAAGTTGAGTGAGTTCACGTTTGGTTGTTTAGTTTTAAGTTGTTTCTGAAAAACGTGGTTTGACTTTCGTTGGCTTAATTGCTGTGGGGGTTACCCCGTAGTTGAAAGTATGTTTAACCAGTTCCTTTTTCATTACCCAAACCATAACCGTAATCAGTGGGGGGGGGGCTTTCCCCGTGTGAACTACTAGACGGTATGATATCGACTACTACGCAAATAAGTTGTGCCCTATATCAGCGTCTATCATCACTGATAATCTGCCATAGTCCATTAGTACACGCCCGTCCGACCGGCACGGTGTGAGGTTTGTTAAACCTAATAGCGCTATTAACTAATGACCCGCTCGCCATTGGCCTCGGCGATTAAGTCGATATAAATTGAGGGACTTCATGATAGAGTTTTGTCTAGCTAGTTTTAAGGTTGTTGTCCTACCCAAGGAGGACGAACGTACGTATTCTGCACAAGGAGAATTCGTAGGATTAATAATGGCACCCTACCTATGGAGGATGGCCGTACATATCCTCCCAAGGGGATATGTAGATTTAGTTTTAATTCTTTAACCCATTCCCAAACCACCGGGAATCCCATGCCTTAGAAAGTGTGTGAACTCACCTCGGTTGCTCGGTTTGACTCTCACAAATAGCTAACAATCAAGGTCGGTCAATCACGTCCTAGTATGATTACCAGTTAGTCATTTAGTGGTTTCAAATAGAGTACAAAGTTCCTACACGTATCTATCACATAACATGCATCACTTTAACAGTTTATGCCCATATAAGTTTCCCATCCATTCCCCACTCATAAACAAGCATACGATAATGCACATAACACATATAACACGTTATATCATTCACAGATAACCTACCCAACATTTAGACATGCAAATTACAACTTATGTCATTTCAGCATTAATATTCAAAACCGGGCTGTTTTCGTACATTTTAATAAAATAGTTAACTTATTCCAAAAATTCCCAAATTTTTACAGAATGTCTTAAACATTCAAAATTTTATTGTGTAAAAATATCGGGGTCCAGTTCATTATTAATATTTTATAAAAATTCATTTTCCGGGCTGAACTCAGATTTATCTTTTTCTGACCACAGGCCACGGAATAATTTATTTAAAATTCATCGAGAGTCCGATTTACGAAATTCCAGTGAGAGAATTACAAATACATCGGTGGTCATCTACAGTACAAGTTTCATGATCTAACTCTACACAGAACTCAAGTTATGACAGAAAACAAAATGCGTATTTTCAGCAGAAAAATGCAGCTCTAGCTGCTGTTACGAAATGCCACTTTAAAAATAGTAAACGAAGTCCAAAAATTATGATTCCGGTGCCATTAGAACCGTATTTCATAATACATAAACCTAGATTTCCAACAACAACAATTAAATAATCAAGGAAAGTGGAAGTGTGTCACCCCATAGGGTGACCGTCAAGTAGGGGGGGGGGGGGTAAGGGTTGGGTTGGAATGTTATAGTTATAAATTAGTTGGAATCTAAAGGTTTAGTTAGTTTGTTTAAGTGTATTAATTAATATAATGGGTGTTAGGGTATTTAGGGACCCTAGCTAGCTCAGAAAAGTGTAAACTATGTCTTTGGCAATATTTTTATGTTCCGGGTAAAGTCCGGTTGTTCGGTCCGGTGTTGTTCCGTTAAAGTGCTTAATTAATCCGAAAAGTGTCCTATATATATATTTTTGTAACGTTTTTAATTTGTAACACTCAGGAAGGCATACCGGACTATTTAGAAATTTTTCTGTATACTACTAGCATGTTAACAAGTATATGTAAGTATAACACAGTAATCAGAGAGCAGTTAAATGATTCAGCACAGTCATTAAGCACTTTAATTAACATTAATAGATTGTACAGTTACATGTAATTTGAGGGTTGTCACATTCTCCCCCTGTTAAGAGAATTTCGTCCCCAAATTTAGCGCGTGGTTACTGAGGATGCTAGTTGAGTTGCGTTGGTTTCCTGGTTTTCCTGGGGTGTCACATCATCCCCCCGTTGATTTGGAATTTCGGGACGAAATTCTGCAGTAGCTTCAGCCTCAGTAGTGGTTGCACTTTTCTTAAACAGCTGGGGATACTTGAGTTTCATTTGGTCTTCTCGTTCCCAGGTATACTCTGGGCCACGACGGGAATCCCAACGAACTCGAACGAGAGTTATTCTTGTGCGCTTGAGAATCTTAACATCTCGATCAGTAATCTCTACAGGTTCCTCGACGAATCACAGCTGGTCGTCGATAGTGAGTTCCTTGAGAGGAACTATGAGGGTCTCATCTGACAGACACTTCTTCAGATTTGACACGTGGAATACGTCATGAACTCCGCTGAGTTCTTCAGGTAGATTCAACCTGTAGGCGACTTTGCCAATTTTCTCGATGATTTCGAACGGTCCGACATAGCGCGGATTGAGCTTGCCTCGTTTGCCAAAACGGACTACACCCTTCCAAGGTGAGACTTTGAGTAACACTCGATCTCCAACCTGGAACTCGAGTGGTTTTCTTCCCTTATCAGCATAGCTTTTCTGACGGTCACGAGCTGCCGCCATTCGCTGTCGTATCTGAGCAATTCTCTCGGTGGTATCTACCACAAGTTCTGGGCCAGTGATTTGGCTGTCACCAACTTCTGCCCAACAGAGAGGTGATCGGCATTTACGTCCGTACAATGCCTCGAATGGAGCGGCTTGGATGCTGGTGTGGTAGCTGTTGCTATACGAAAACTCCACCAGCGGGAGGTGCTTTTCCCAGCCATTACCAAAATCGATTACACATGCCTTAAGCATGTCTTCAAGGGTTTGGATGGTGCATTCAAATTGCCCATCCGTCTGTGGGTGATAAGCGGTGCTCATATCTAAACGTGAGCCAAAGGACTTGTGCATTGCTTGCCACAGTTTAGAAGTAAAACGCGCGTCACGATCAGAAATGATGGAGGTTGGCACTCCGTGCCTTGATACCACTTCCTTTAGGTAAATGTCTGCAAGAGTAGAAAACTTATCCGTTTCTTTGATAGCCAGAAAATGTGCAGACTTGGTCAGTCGATCTATGATCACCCAAATGGTATCGTTTCCGCGTTGAGATCTAGGCAGACCAGTAACGAAATCCATGGAAATTTGCTCCCATTTCCATTTCGGGATCTTCGGTTGTTGAAGTAGGCCTGATGGTTTCTGATATTCAGTCTTGACTCTCGCACAAGTCAAACACTTACTAACGTAGGTTGCTATGTGGGCTTTCATGCCAGGCCACCAATACGTAGTCTTGAGGTCGTGGTACATTTTATCCGAACCAGGATGTACCGAATAACGAGACTTGTGCGCTTCATCCATCACAAGTTCGCGTAGGTCTCCATAAAGTGGAATCCAGATGCGTCCGTTAACATAGTAGGCGCCGTCTTCCTTTTGTTCCAGCCGTTGCCTCGATCCTCGTAGGGACTCAGCCCTGATGTTTTCTGTTTCAATGCTTCAACCTGAGCATCGCGAATCTGAGCGGGAAGGTTAGATTGAATGGTAAGCTGTAACGCACGTACACGCTTAGGTATAGTATCCTTTCGACTGAGGGCGTCGGCCACAACATTGGCCTTGCCCGAATGATATTTGATAGCGCATTCATAATCGTTCAAGAGTTCGACCCATCGGTGTTGACGCATGTTTAACTCCTTTTTCTTGAAGATATGCTCGAGACTCCTGTGATCGGTGTAAATGGTGCACTTGGTACCGTACAGGTAATGTCTCCATATCTTAAGTGCGAAAACAACTGCTCCCAGCTCCAAGTCGTGAGTAGCGTAATTTCTTTCATGAACTTTGAGTTGGCGTGATGCGTAGGCAATGACCTTGTCACGTTGCATCAACACGCAACCAAGTCCTTGGATGGAAGCGTCGCAATAAACCACAAAATCATCTGTGCCTTCAGGCAATGAGAGGATAGGCGCGCTACAAAGTTTATCCTTCAAGTGCTGATATGCGGACTCCTGTGCATCACCCCAACGATAGGTGACACCCTTCTGAGTCAGTGAAGTGAGAGGTTGCGCAATCTTTGAGAAATCCTTGATAAACCTTCTGTAATACCCTGCCAAACCCACGAATTGGCGGATTTCTGTTGGTGTGCGGGGTGCAGGCCAGTTCTTGATCGATTCAACCTTAGATGGATCCACATGAATTCCATCCTTGTTTACCACATGGCCTAGAAAGTGGACTTCGCGACGCCAGAAGTCACATTTTGAAAACTTGGCATACAACTGCTCTTTTTGAAGAAGTTCTAGCATAAGTCGTAGATGCTGCTCGTGTTCCTCCTGACTCTTAGAATAGATCAGGATATCATCGATGAACACAATAACGAACTTATCCAGGTAAGGTTTGCATACTCGGTTCATGAGATCCATGAAGACCGCTGGTGCATTCGTCAGCCCGAATGGCATAACCAGAAACTCGTAATGGCCGTAACGAGTTCTGAATGCGGTTTTGGAGACGTCCTCATCTCGGACTCTCAGCTGATGGTATCCCGATCTCAAATCAATCTTGGAGTAATAACTCGACCCTTGCAACTGGTCGAACAAGTCGTCAATACGTGGAAGAGGATAACGATTCTTCACGGTCACCTTGTTAAGTTCGCGATAGTCAATACACATTCTAAAGGTACCGTCTTTCTTCTTTACGAATAATACTGGAGCTCCCCAGGGCGAAGAGCTAGGACGTATGAAACCATTTTCCAAGAGTTCTTGTAATTGCGTAGACAGTTCTTCAAGTTCTGATGGGGTAGACGATAAGGTGCTCGAGCTATGGGCGCTGCTCTAGGAGCTAGCTCGATTTGAAATTCAACTTGATGATGAGGCGGAAGACCAGGTAATTCCTCAGGAAATACCTCGGGAAAGTTACGTACAATAGGGATGTCTTCAATTCTCTTCTCTTTCGTTGATGTGTCAGTAACGAGTGCTAAAATGGCAGTGTGGCCCTTTCGCAAACACTTCTGGGCCTTAAGGAAAGAGATAATGCCTACAACAGCACCACTCTTATCGACATGAATCCCGAGGGGTTCTTCACCAGAACGAGGAATGCGGACGATTTTCTCCTTACAAACAATCTCCGCTTGATGATGAGATAGCCAATCCATCCCGATAACGACGTCGAAACTACCCAGTGTGATAGGAATAAGATCGATAGGGAAAGTCTGACCAGCTAAGACGAGGTTACAACCTTTAACTATGTGTGTGGCTTCAAGACTTTTACCGTTCGCTAGTTCTACAACATGTTTGGTGTTCAGGAGTGTTGGAGTGCGCTTAAGCATTTGGCTAACTTTTAAGGACACATAACTAGTGTCGGCACCCGAATCGAATAAAACAGTAACAAAGAAGTCATCCAGAAGAAACTTACCCATCACAACGTTGGGATCGTTCCTTGCATCACCCTGACCTAGCACGAACACACGTCCCCTGGCACCATTGCCGTTATTGTTACCCCCGTTATTGCCTCCATTGTTGCCTCCATTGTTGTTCCCATTTCCTTGATTGTTGTTGTTCTGATTCTGGTTCAGTTGGGGGTAGTTCCTCTTAAAGTGGCCTTCAGCGCCACACTGAAAGCATCCTTTATTGCCCTGCTGTTGCTGGTGGTTCTGTGGAGCTTGTTGTTGTTGTTGGCGATTTTGATTTGCAGGACGCGGGCTCCTGCAATCCCTAGCTTCATGGCCTAGCTTGTGACATCTCTGACATCGACCTTTGTTGCACTACCCGCTGTGATGCTTGTTGCACCGGTTGCACATGGGGTGGTTTCCTCGGTATCCACCCTGTCCTTGATTACCGGAAGATTGTTGACCAGGACTCTGGTAGTCATCAGTCTTTCACTGCTGAGACTGAACCGAAGCAGAACCCTTACTGGAGTTCCCATCCCATTTTTGCTTGTTGTCGGTAGATGCATCAGAAGTAGCTGTGGCACTGATTCGTTTGGGCAGCCTGTTTTGCTCCACCGCCTGGTCAGTGAGTCGATGGGCCAACTTGATGATTTGCTGTATGGTACCCAGGTTGGCTGAAGTCACGTGACTTTGAATCTCTGGTACAAGGCCCTTGAGATACAGCTCAATTCGTTTGATGGGAGGGTCCACCATGGTAGGGCACAAGATGGCCAGCTCATTTGACCTTTTCGTATACGCCGCAATCTCAGACCCCGTCATCTTCAGATTGTAAAATTCCACTTCTAGCTTATGGATGTCATCCCGACTACAGTACTCCTCCTTGATCAGCTCTTTGAAACCATTCCAGGGGGTGGCATTAGCAACTGCCAGTCCTAGTAGTTGAACCTGCGCCTTCCACCAGGTTAACGCAGCTCCTTCAAGTGTTCCGGTAGCATACTTCACCCTACGATCTTCGGGGCATTCACACATCTCGAAAACAGACTCAAGCTTCTCGAACCAGTGTAGGAGGCCTACCGCTCCTTCAGTGCCACTGAAAGTAGTAGGTCGGCAGTCCATGAAGGTTTTGAACGTGCACATAGGAGGTTGAGCATGTTGACCTCCTGCAGGGTTAGCTGCGAGTGCCTCAGCGACTCGTTCGTTGATCAGAGCCGTCAACTGGGCTTGAGTGAGGTTGATACGTCCTCCGCGTCCGCTCATGATCTTCATAATGAAGCACCGTAAGTGAGAAAAGTGTCGCGAAAGTGCGTAAGTGTGGGACGACAATAGAGAGTAAGCACACAAGGTTCAAATAGCAATTATCACATTATCTATTGCACAGTGAGAACTATCTAACCGACAATATAACATAAGTCATACCACTTATGGTGTCGAGTCTTGCACGTGGAGCGAAGCGTCGTTGTAGATCGTTGAGCACTGTACAAGTTATAGTCTGGTTTTATCAAAAAGCTTTTCCCCTTTTTAAAACCAAGTTCACTATAACCAATGGCTCTGATACCAATCTGTCACACCCCCAAAATCCACCATGCGGAGTACCACCGCTTGGAGGCGTGACGTGACCAGGATCGAGCCACCAATCATATTAAACATCGTAATTTAGTAAATAAGACCAACCACAATACGATTGGTGACCAAAGCTAGTTACCCATGTTTAGTTTAAACAGCGGAAGCATAAAAGTAAATCCAAAAACATAAGTCCACAGTTTATAAGTTAAAGTTCAAAACGCAAGTTTAATAAGTTCATAAGGATTTAAATAATAAGTACGGAACATAACAGTCCGTACACCACAACGACTCCTTCCTCGTGCAAACTCCAAGCGTTTAGCGACCTGTAAGGCATGTAACAACGAGTCAACAACAAAGTTGAGTGAGTTCACGTTTGGTTGTTTAGTTTTAAGTTGTTTCTGAAAAACGTGGTTTGACTTTCGTTGGCTTAATTGCCGTGGGGGTTACCCCGTAGTTGAAAGTATGTTTAACCAGTTCCTTTTTCATTACCCAAACCATATCCGTAATCAGTGGGGGGGGGGGGCTTTCCCCGTGTGAACTACTAGACGGTATGATATCGACTACTACGCAAATAAGTTGTGCCCTATATCAGCGTCTATCATCACTGATAATCTGCCATAGTCCATTAGTACACGCCCGTCCGACCGGCACGGTGTGAGGTTTGTTAAACCTAATAGCGCTATTAACTAATGACCCGCTCGCCATTGGCCTCGGCGATTAAGTCGATATAAATTGAGGGACTTCATGATAGAGTTTTGTCTAGCTAGTTTTAAGGTTGTTGTCCTACCCAAGGTGGACGAACGTACGTATTCTGCACAAGGAGAATTCGTAGGATTAATAATGGCACCCTACCTATGGAGGATGGCCGTACATATCCTCCCAAGGGGATATGTAGATTTAGTTTTAATTCTTTAACCCATTCCCAAACCACCGGGAATCCCATGCCTTAGAAAGTGTGTGAACTCACCTCGGTTGCTCGGTTTGACTCTCACAAATAGCTAACAATCAAGGTCGGTCAATCACGTCCTAGTATGATTACCAGTTAGTCATTTAGTGGTTTCAAATAGAGTACAAAGTTCCTACACGTATCTATCACATAACATGCATCACTTTAACGGTTTATGCCCATATAAGTTTCCCATCCATTCCCCACTCATAAAAAAGCATACGATAATGCACATAACACATATAACACGTTATATCATTCACAGATAACCTACCCAACATTTAGACATGCAAATTACAACTTATGTCATTTCAGCATTAATATTCAAAACCGGGCTGTTTTCGGACATTTTAATAAAATAGTTAACTTATTCCAAAAATTCCCAAATTTTTACAGAATGTCTTAAACATTCCAAATTTTATTGTGTAAGAATATCAGGGTCCAGTTCATTACTAATATTTTATAAAAATTCATTTTCCGGGCTGAACTCAGATTTATCTTTTTCTGACCATAGTCCACGGAATAATTTATTTAAAATTCATCAAGAGTCCGATTTACGAAATTCCAGTGAGAGAATTACAAAAACATCGGTGGTCATCTACAGTACAAGTTTCATGATCTAACCCTACACAGAACTCAAGTTATGATAGAAAACAAAACGCGTATTTTCAGCAGAAAAATGCAGCTCTAGCTGCTGTTACGAAATGGCACTTTAAAAATAGTAAACGAAGTCCAAAAATTATGATTCCGGTGCCATTAGAACCGTATTTCATAATACATAAACCTAGACTTCAGAAAATACATTTTTCGTTAAGTTACGGTCCTGTTATAGCCAACTGAAGTTGGCTGTAATCATTAAACAGCCTACTGTTTTCAGTCTTTAACACTCTAAAGCGCGTTTGATTGATTCCGTTAGCATGTTTAGTGATCACAACAACGTCAAACATCAATATTACAAGTAGATCAGCAAGTAAATCAGTAACATAATCAAGACAACTTCAGTTTATCATCACTTCTTCATGTTTCATCAATATTTCATTACAAGTTAGTTTATATGCAAGACTTTGTTCATGGTTCTTTACTGTTCATGGATTTTCATCATCAAACATCTATTAACCACTTAAATAACATAAAGAATGAACGGATCTAAGTTCTTACCACTAGCTCAAGGCTAGGGAAGTTCGAGTGAAGAAATGTGGTGGTTAATAGCGAATGGAGAAGGTCCTTCCACTTCCGAGAGCACCGAGCTTCGTTGTATGACCCGTGGCACCTTTGAGTGTATGTAAAATGACTTGAATGGAAGTTAATTAATATAATGGGTGTTAGGGTATTCAGGGACCCTAGCTAGCTCAGAAAAGTGTAAACTATGTCTTTGGCAATATTTTTATGTTCCGGGTAAAGTCCGGTTGTTCGGTCCGGTGTTGTTCCGTTAAAGTGCTTAATTAATCCGAAAAGTGTCCTATATATATATTTTTGTAACGTTTTTAATTTTTAACACTCAGGAAGGCATACCGGACTATTTAGAAATTTTTCTGTATATTACTAGCATGTTAACAAGTATATGTAAGTATAACACAGTAATCAGAGAGCAGTTAAATGATTCAGCACAATCATCAAGCACTTTAATTAACATTAATAGATTGTACAGTTACATGTAATTTGAGGGTTGTCACATAAACCCTTCAGGAAGTCTTTCATCATCTAGATTTATCATTTTGTTCATCAAATATGATTTCTTTGATGATTCCTCTTCAATTACCTTCCTGGCATGTGCAGTTTGTGGTTGTTGTTGATGTGGTTGTTGAGCAACTTGATGATAAATTGCTTTCCGATAATAATAATCATTGTTGTTAAACGGATTTTGAACTCCACTTGCTTCACGGTTTTTGCACTCCCTCTTGAAATGTCCTTTTTCCCTGCAACGAAAACAAGTGACTTTAGATTTATCAAAACCTAAAGTAGAAACATTTGCATCACGGAAATCATCTCTTCCTGTAATTTGTTTAAACTTTTCCGCTCTCCTCAAAACACTAGCTAAACACCATTTTATATCCATCAATTCCATCTCCTCAGCATCAATCTGATCATAATCCTCTTTTGTCAACATTGGATTCCCGATCCAACCTGCCACTAAACTCTCATATGACTCTAAAACAGTCACCAACAAAGACATGTGACTTTTTGCAACCTCCTCAGTGTAATTTTGACCATTTTCAAGATCTAATACCATGTTGCACTGTAATTTCTTCCCATTCTTTGTTGTTGAAAAGTTTGGATCATATGATGGATATGAAGAAAATTCAGTTTTGCTATTTGATCCTTTAGAAGATCCTCCAGATGAACTCTTAGCATTAAATGCAATCTCGACCTTTGGTGACATGTTCGTTTTATCACTGATACCTCCTTTGTAATAAAGACCAATATCTTGTTCACCATCAAAATCCTTCATTCTTGATATTTTTCTTTGCTCCATCTCTTGAGCTTCAAGCTTTTCAATGAACTTGTTCAATGTCAGATTGCTAAAATCTTTCTTATTTCTCAACATCATCAGATATGTGCCCCAAGTTTCATGTGGCAAAGCATCAGCTAACTTTTCTACCAACTCTTCATTATCTTTATTGATACTCACTCTCTTCATTTGAACTAATAGATTGCAATATCTTTCGATGATCTGCTTGGTGCTTTCAGTTCTCAAACCACGAAATAAATCGAACTCTTTCTTCAAAAGTGATTTTTTGTTCTTGATCATTTCTTTACTTCCAACAAACTTTGATTTTAATGCTTTCCAGATTGAATATGCACTTCCAGTGTGTTGCAGTAAAACCAAGATATCTTCCTTCACAGCTTGATGTAGTAAACTAATCATCATCTTTTCATTTTTGTATTTCTTTCTATCATCAACACTCAAATCTTTAATAGCAATCTCCTTTTCCTCATCATTCGTCGGTCTAACATACTTTGTTTCAACACATTCCCAAGCATCCAAATAATTTGCTTGCACCCAATTTTCGAATCGTTCCTCCCAACCTTTATACTCCTCAATGTTCATGAGCTTTGGCGGTTTTTGCATAGTGCCCGTTTCATTTTCCATTGTCAAGTTCTGAGTAACACTAGCCGGAGTAGTCGGGGTAGTAGCAAATGCGTTATAAAATTCCTCTTCCATGTTTTGGTTTTCAACAAATTCACAATCAGACTGTTTCAAACGGAATTAAGTTTCAAGCGGAATACTCTTTGAAGCGGAATTACTCTTTCAAACGGAATCACCAGCAAGACAATTTCAAGCGAAATACCACCTTGAAACGAAATCACCTAATCTCGTTTGAAACTTTCAAACGGAATCACAGTTTGGAGCGGAATAGCAGATTCAAACGGAATCACTCAAACAGAATTACAGATTTCAAACGAAATCAACCAATTTCTCAAGCGAAATACCGGTTTCAAGCGAAATTAACTGTCTAATTCCGTATGAAATGCTGCTGACATCATTATCTCGAGCTGAATTTCAAGCGAAATTACAATTATTACCAATTTTAGATCGAATTAAGGTCCAAAACTTTCAAGGATTCGTTAAAACACTGTTGCGCACAATATGTGAGAAATTTAGCCGAATTTAACCGTAAAAAGTTGTTAATTTTGAAAAGAAGGTGTAGAAAAACAGAATTTGCAGATGAATTGGTAAGAACTCTTCCTCCTGAGCTCTGATACCACTTGTAGGATCGTTTTCAAACCCAAACGAGTCAATCAGAAGAGTTTTTCTCAATATGAAAGGCGGAAACAGACGTATTGAGTTCAATTCAGCAAGAATATCACTTTAAACTGTCTTTAGATTGATTTGACAAAGAATTACAGCGAGTAGACACTTCGGCAGCACTTGACTCAGTGACCGGAAAGTTCAAGACTGACTCAAACGAAATCAGATCAAGGATATATATATAGGCATGTGATTCCGCTTGAATCAGCCTCAAACGAAATTACTTTCAAACGGAATTAGTAATTTCGTTTGAATCTGTCTTGATCATTTCAAGCGGAATTACATCATGTAATTTCGTTTGAAATCACATCTCATCCTATATTTGACATTTTTCTCGTATAACATGCCCTGATCTATCTAAATACAAACAAGACTCGATACAAGACGAAGTCAACAGACGCATGCACCAACAAGAATCCCATCCACCACTCAAGAGCAAAGCATATCTAGATTCGTATTCACGCAATTCGAGATGCTTACGAGAAAGGATATATTCAAGTGGTGCCAGTGGATACAACACAGCAACGGGCCGACATATTCACAAAAGCCTTTGATAAAACACGTTTCAACCAGCTGGTAACCTGGTTGGAGATGGTTAATTTCCTTGAATGGAAATGAATCTTGACGTCCAAAATCGTTTGTAAATACTCTATCTTCTGTCCAAAAAAAAAAAAAAAAACGTTTGTGAAAAGTAAAACAAGTATCCTAAAACGTTGCCCAACAAAAAGATTTTCTAAACATTAAAATTTCATTTTCGGGCAATGGACTTTCGAAAATAAAGATTTTAGGGGGAATATTCAAGAAAATCAAAATTAGATGCTTGTTTCTGACTCCTGTTAGAGGAAATGATAGAAAACTGCTAACACTTTCTCATTTCGTGAAAAACAGAAAGAATCGGGGTACCAAGCAACGACGTGTCGGTAGATTCAGCAACACCAACGAGTAAACAACTTTTAGGTGATAAAACATAACATCTACACAAGGATTCTGGCTTTCCTCAGGTATTACGCATCATTGTGGGTAACATGTTGCGGCATATGGCTTAATGGTCTTAAATCTTGCGTTGACAGATTGCCAAAGTCCGAGATTTCGGGTCTTTATATTGGTCTTTCATTCGGGGATATCATAGTTGTTCTTTTACTGCATCCAGATACATGCTGACCTAGACGCTATGATATCTTTTCAAGAAAAGAGCCAAAAATGGCCAAATCCCTAAATTGAAGAAGCTTTCATAGAAAGTCATTCAAATGCGCAAAAATGCACAAATCGTACCAAATCTGGTATCTGTCTCCGCCCTCGGTAGATATTGGTCTCTCTGCTGTACGGAAGTACTGACCTGATCACCAACTATTTATCGTTGAAAAGCGAAAACGAATGAATCCAATATACTCACCTGCTATGAGGAACCTTTGTGCATACCTTGATCGCGGGGGTTTGTCCTGATGTGGTACTCACGGGCGTAATGACTCTATTTTCAATAGCTTGTGTGGGGGCCATAGAAGTCTTGTCAATATTACCAAAAACATGATAAACACGCTCACCGAAGGCTTGTTGAAAGAAGGATGCATGGATTTAAGTGGACAAACATACTGGCAGTTTTTCTTGTGCCTTGATTCGCTAATAATAATAAATAAGGAACTGACAAGTGTTGACAATGTGATCTTCTGTGGGTAAGTCGACAAGCGTCAAAAGAAACAAGAAAATCAGCAAAAATGGAACCTCCCAGAGTTGAAAAACGAAGTTCGGAGTCAAAATGGCCCAAATTTTCTCTAGTTTGTGAATATTTCATAATTTCTACTACTTTAAACAAAAATGGGCACGTTTTTCGAGAAAGTTTGAAATTCACGAGCGTATTTAAAAATTGATTTTGAAAATGGGTTGTGATCATCATTGGCGGTGGAATTAAGATACCAGCGAAATTATTAATTTCGCTGGTTATCCTAAACCGCCTATATATTTCCCTAACCCACCCCATTTTCAAATTTTTCAAACCAACCCTCTTCATCTTCTTCCTTATTATCGGTTCATATAATCTAATCTATTCAAGACTCTCATTATTGAATATTTTCATTATCATTAGTTTGGTCAAGATCATAGGTAACCTATTCGTATTGCTCATCACTTACAGATTTACTTATGTGTAGGTTATGTTAGATTTCTTGAGTTTGGTTTCTTTTTGAAGTTCATGATTTAGGATCTTGAATCAGTAGATTTTAGGTTGTGTTGTGAATGCTTATAACCGGGTTTAACTGTTATTTCAAAATGTTCGATCATGTTAGAACTGTTTGAGATCTAAGTTGAACAAAGTGTGAAATCAGTTAGGGCTTTAGAGGGGTAATCAAGAAAGTTATGATGCCAGCGAATTTATAGATGAATATGGCGAAGATTATGGCGATATTATCATGAATCAGGGAATCTCAAAAGTCTCGAACGCGAGTTTGAGCAACCGGCGAAATAATTTATTTTGCCGGTATGACAACTTAGACTACTGTCTTCGCTGCCCACTCGCATCGAGAACAAACCTCATCTTCGCCGATGATAGTCAGCAAAATTAATCTTCATCTTGTCATGATCAGCGGCGAAGTTAACCTGTTTCCTATTATTGTTGCCGGCGAAATCATCCATGATTCGTTATTTTCGCTGGTGAAAATGCTTGGTCTCAATATTAATCATCAGCGAATTTAATTTGGACCATATCTTCATTGCCGGCGAAAACGTTTTAGACCAATTATTGTTGCCGGTGAAATTGTCCAGTTTTCACTTAAATCAAATAGCGAAGATAACTTTGATCATCAGCGAAAATAACCCTAGATTTATCAGCGATTTTGACTGATTATTTTTGTATATACTCTTATATATGTAAATATTATATCTTAGTTTCATACAAAGTTCTAACTTGGCTCGTTTGTTGTGTCAGAAGCAAGATGGTGAAAAACACTGAGTGGGATAAGACTCTGAAGCATAATCAGCCTATCAAACTTGAGCAAACACCAAAGGATTTTGAAGATGTGGCTTGATGGATACAGTCAAGCAGGATTAACTACGCAGTTCAAACCGAAGTCCCTGTTTATCGTATTCACATTCAAGAGTTTTGGCAAACTGCAAAACCCAAAACGATTAACAAAGCCAGAGGGATTTCTGCAACTGTTAGCAACAAACGAGTAATTGTAACTGAAGAAAGGATACGCACTGTTTTGAAACTGGGAGATGATGCAAAGGATCTGATAAGCTTGAACAAGGATGATATCTTAGATGGCTTCCGTGGTATGGGATACGCGGGAGATTTTAGTCAAAAGAAGGAGATCAAAAGAAACGGTCTTACGAGGGATTAGAGGTTTATCGTTCATGTAATAGCTATGAGTATAGCACATAGTAAAGGTGGATATGACGGCCTGAATTTGGAATGGTCAGGAGCAATGTTGAACTTATGTTTGAACCAAAAGTTTAACATCTCTAGGCTTATCTTCAACTACATGCTCGAGAATACAAGAGGGAATACTTGGGCAATGTATCCCAGATTCATTCAGATGTTAATCAATGATCAATACCCTAAACTGCCACATGATAGAGGCCTCTACACCTTTCATGTTCCCACCAGTCGACAGTATACAAAGATCAAAACAAACGAATGGGTGATGTTACATGACTGGATGTATACTGCAGAAATACTTCCGTTGGTTAAAGCAGCTTATAAAAAGTATAGAGAAGCAATTAAAGAGAAGTAACAAAGAATCGTGCAAGCTAAGGAAGAGGTTGTAGAAGAAGAAGAAGAGCAGCTGAAAAGAAAGAGAAAAGGAAAGCAGGCGGCTGATGAGGAACCTCCAAAGAAGAAGAAATCATCAGAAAATCCCGAAAGACTTATGGGAGCAAGCTTTAGAGCCGCAGATTCAGAAGCACAACATCGGCACATTCAAGATATGCGGGAAATTCATGCAATGGAGGAGAAACAAAAGAGGGAAAAGAAGCTTGCCAGACGAGAAATGTCGGAGTCTGAAAGACCTGTTGTTGTAACGGAAGAAGAAGAAAGTCTGGAACATTTTGTCGATACTTTGCTAGTTGATCCAGAAGAACCTTCAGCAAGCAAATCAACACCTCCTAAGAAAAAGAAAACAGATGAAGAATCCTCGTCGCACCCTCTAGTGAAACCTACAAGGATTTCAAAACATCCTGTCCCACCACAAAGAATCCGACCATTTCAAGAACTATATGATAAGCTCGTCAAAGATATCGGTGCTGGTGCTGCAAAAGAAATATGTATTCTCAAAAACCAAGTGAATGATACAAACATCTTGAGAGAAAAGTTAAAGGATCAACGGAAGAAAAACAAAGAAATGAATGCTTATGTTGCTAAGCAATCAAAGTTCATAAGATTCCAACAGCACGGGATTGAAAAGTTGTACAGAATGATGAAGAAAATCTGTGCCAAAATTGAGATAGAGCCTATGTTCTCTTTTGCGGAAATCTTCGACTTCGAGAAGTTCATGGAAGAAGAAACAAACAGAAAAGCCAAAGAAGCCGAAGTGAAGAAAAGGCGTCTAGAATCCACAGAAAGAGTGACAGCAGGTGATGACAGTGATGAAGAAGGAGTAGACAGGGATGAGATGCCCTCAAGATTCATCGAGTGGGGGTTAGAAGAGGAAGTTGTCTATGAACAAGAGGATGGAGAAACGTTCACTCCTCAGCACCCTGAATGGTTTAGAAAAGAAAGAGAAAAACTTCCTGATTTTTATCAAGTCATCACCGTTGAAAAGACTGAAGCTACTGATAAAATTATTAGTTGGATGTACAGCAATCTCAGAGGGATGTTCGTGGTTAAACGAAGAGGAGGTGTGATTCAATATTTCAAGACAGGGTTTGATCTGTTTTCTCTTCCTAGATGGGATTTGCGGGAACTAGGCAGATTAGACATGCTTAATCCAGAGAGTAGCGGCACAGGTGCTGATTTTGAGCGTATCATCGCAAAGGAATGCAACAAAGGTTTTCCAAATTTCAAGCCACAACGTCCTAGAAGAAGAGTCTCCAAGACCACTATGGATCCAATCACCGGCAAAGGAAAAGTGACGTGGGTTATCAACCCTGCGAAAGTAGTCACTAAAATCAAGCTCCCAGCAGAAGTCCCGGTCTGTCTAAACAACTTCAAGAAGTGGTTCTATGACAGTCATACTGGTGAAGCCGTGATCCGATCAAATGAAAATGAAGATATTAAAATATTGGATCCAATGGATGTCTTCATGTTCGGACTCTCTGATTTAACGGTGTTGAATGCTAATCGAATCAATGTGGGAGCTGGAAATGCAAATCCTAAAGAGGCAATGCTGTTTCAGCGGGCAGTGGAAAGAGCCTGGAAGAGAAAACGAGAAATGCTTGACATCATTGACAAGATCGAGAAAAGAAAGGATGCAGATGCAAAGAAGAAGGAAGAAAGGAAGAAGAAAAAGAATGAGAAAATGAAAGAAAAGTCTGCTTCTACGACAAAAGAGTCCACCACAACTCCTCAAGCAACATCACAACCTCCGGCCTCATCCACATATGAGGCCATTATGGAGGATCCACCATCAACTAGTGAAGCTGTTTTAACCGAAGAAACTCCTGCAACAACGACCGAAGTTCAAGCAACAACACAAGCAACCGTGAGTATAGAAGTCCCTCCAGAGCCAGAAAAGAATGCTACAGACAATCCAGAAGCAACTACTGAAGAATGAAAAACAAGTATGCAACGATCTAGGGGGGATATTGTTGGAGCTTATGAGATCGTTGATACTTGCACTGGATTAGTTTTGTTATAGTTTGTAGCTTATTTTGAAGTCTAGGGACTAGTTTTGTAATTATATGATAGGGGCAAATCTGACCTAGTGTAGTTAAGATGCCAGCATAATTATAATTATGCTGGCAAGTCAGATCCTATATAATGCCTTGTATTGTTGCCCTAGCCAAGCTTTTGGCCACACTTGATGAATATTAGTGTTGTTTACATTTCAATCTCTACTCTTTGTGCTTAATCAGATTTCCAAGGTGCTTTATTGTTTATTTCATTGTTTGGATTCAATACAACACTTGTTGTATTCATCATACCACTAGCTTCATTTTCATTTCTATGATTCTTCTTAACTTATTCATGGTGCAAACACCTAATCAATAGGTGTTTTGGACTAATACAATCAACCACTGTGATCCGGATTGATATTGGGATCTACAATAATGATAGTGCAATTTGCATGTTCATCTCAGCTCCTCCCAACTCATGCTAAAAAGGTTCCTCAAACTTGAGTAACGAGACAAAAGACATCACAAAACATGGGCCATGAAAGTCTAGAGGAATATCGCATTGTGACTCTATCATCCACATAACATAGGCAGGTAACACATGGATTCAGTCTGTAATACTAAGTATGCATTCGCGTGTAATGTCATACATAAGTGTACACTAGATATGCTATGAAATAGTAAACGAGAGACGAACCTTGCAGTTTGGAGCTGAGTGTCATGGTTGATTTCAGAACTGTTCAGTTATAGTCTGGTTTTATAAAAACGTTTTAAAACCAAGTTCACTATAACCAATGGCTCTGATACCAAACTGTCACACCCCCAAAATACCACCTACGGACAACCCCGCTAGGCGTGTGACGTATCAAAGACGAGCCACTAATCATGTTGAACTCATAACAATTTTTAAATGAATTTACCAATTATGAATAAAACGTATCACAATAAGTTTAATAAAAAATCAACAAGTTCAGCGGAAGCAATAAATAAACCATAGTTTCAAATGTTTCAAGCAAATGTATGAAATCAATAAACCCATCGTGTGTATCAATCAGTACGACCCATGACCACTCTAGCCACTCCAGACAGCAAGTTCCAATCCAAGACATCTAACGACCTGCGAGCATGCAACAAGTGTATCAGACAAAGCTGGCGAGTTCATAGTTTGTGAAAACGTTAGTACCAAAGTGTTTAGTTCAGTTCATCGATTATAATGTTGATAATAACTCAAGTACCGTACAAGATGGCTACCAGATTGTTTTGCCCGTCCCCAATGCCCCTATCCAAACATTGGTCATGATTTAAGGTCATTAGTTCACGCCCGTCCTCTCAGGTACGGTGTGAGGTTGCCAAGCCTAATAGCGCTATCAACTAATACCCCGTTACCTCCCAGGTAACTAATTTGGTATATGATAGGACTTAAAGTGATAGGAAAAGAGTGTATTATCAAACATCCCAGTTTTTACCCCATAGACGTATTCTTCTCAGGAATACCCATTTGACTGTCCCACCCACCGGGACGCATGCTCAAGAGGAATGAACTCACCTTAGATTTGCTCGGTATATAATGTAAGATTACTTGTTCCACGTTGGTCAACCAAACCCTAGCGTGGTTACCAATAATAATAAGTTTCACAATCACTTAATTCATACATTCTCTTCACATGCTAAGCAAATAGTGTACTAGCATTAAACATGTTACACAAGTTGTATCAGTTAGTCGATGTTGTCCATAACGCACAAAAACATTTAACAACTCATGTCATTTGACCTATTGCATGTAATAAACACTAGTCATCACTCAACACATTGTAAACATTTACATTATATCATCATTCTTAACACAAGCCCAAGGTTCGGGTGATAGTTTCATGGCCCAACGGCCCATTGACGTATACTTCATTCGAGGGTGTGCGTATGTGGCCCATCTCAAATGGCCCAATTAGGAAGTGTACGGCCTGGTAGCGTGAAAGCCCAAGGGCGCCTAAAACCCAATGGACTGTGCTTTCACAACATTATTTAGTCCGTTCCGGACGTGGCCCAATACACTGTGTGGTTCAACTGAATGAGGCCCACTTGCTGCCGGCCCATACTAGAGGGTGTGCAACCAGCTGAATACACGGCCCAGTATTGAGGTAGTCCAGTTTAGTGTGTGTGTGCGGACCGAATCTTAAAATCAATTTATCAAAGTGTGCGGTTTTTTATTAACTACTTTTCCACATGTTTCGCAACATCAAATATCACTAAATCAGGTTTCAACTTGGATCAATCAACATAATATCCCTAAGAATCAACTAACAGTTCATGCATTCACCCCTGGTTAATCAAATCGGATCAAGTAATTTCTGTTATTCCAACAAATGCATATTACCATTCCATATTCTAGTTGATTTATGATCTCATCATGGAACTGAATAATCCCTATCACAAGCATAATTTCTCATAATACACATGAACTTCTACTTATCATTCAAGTGTTAACTACCAATTAACATGAGATCAATTAAATCGGATCAATCATATAATATCAAAACTAGACATCATCATACAATAACAAAACTAGCATTCATCGTTCTAATCATTTACGAACAACACTCAAACCCGGATTTTATCTCGCATGCATCTCATAACACACATGTCTATAATACCGATATCATGATCACTACGGACATAATCAATCAAGAGTCATAATCATGAACAACAAGTTAACATACCGATCAAATATAAGGACACGAGAGGTAATGCTTCGAAGATAGAAGAGCTCCGAGGGGGGGGGGGTCGTCTGCCGTCAGGTTAAGGAAAAGTAGAAGTGAGGTAGTTAGGGTTTTCTTATGTTATCAAATCCTAGTTTACGTATCCCCTAACTCCTTAATATACAATTAAGCAAACCCATAAAATAGTGTGGCTCATGTGTTGCGGACCTATCATAACAGTGGGCCGAAGCCAAACATAAGTGTGTGCCTGGTTGGTTAGGAATTAAAATGATAATTGAAAAGGGTGGGGTGCAACTTAAAGGAGATGTGTGTGTGTGTCCCAACACCCTTGCGGCCCAAACATAACCATTAGACCCAATGAGTTGTGTGCGGCCCAAATATACATGCAGCCCAACGTAATAACTACACCCTTAGAGTAGCCCAACTACACACTCAAACATACACGAGCACGTTTACGTATAACAAGTTTAACACAGTCAAGAATATGAGCGAAGAATAATGAGAATCAAGATTACGAGACTAACCTTGGAAGTTCGAGTTGTCACAGAAATGCTCAAGAATGCTCAAGCAAGTGAGATGTGAGAGTTTAGAGTGAAGGTGCAAGGATTATGGCTGCCCTAAGGGCCTTTATATAGTGCATGGAGCCTCCTCTAGATCATGCCAAGTGTTTAGGGGCTCTCTAGGATCAATCCAAGTGTAATACCAGATGTTTAAAACCATTAACAAGCTCAAGGTTTCGAATTATGAGTGTTAGAGTGGTTTATTTGGGCTGCAAGGAAGAACCCGCAGCTGTAAGTAAGATTCTATCAAAATGTGGCCATCGCTGCACGCCACAGCAAAAGGGGTAGGCTGTGGCGTCGCGCTACCACCCCCTATCTCAGCAAACAAGTTTTAAACTTGTCACTTTTAGTCCCTGCACCTTTATAAGCTTTATAACTTTCACTTTAGACACAAAGCCCCTTGTAGTTAGTTTGGAGATGATCTAGGGAGTATAACCAAACACCATTAGGTCCGGTTTCATTAAACGATCACCGAAAACACTAGTTTCTCCCCGTTGACGCTTTTAACCCTTTAATTTGTGAACTTTTGTGTTTTAACGTGAAATGGCATAAAAGCCTTTCTAGATCAATAACAAGTATTTCCAAGAGTATGATGGGATATTACGACACTCTAGTTTACTCCAGTTCTCTTAAATAGTCGCTCAAAGGTGTAGTTTCAGAGTTTGACGCTTTTGGTCCCTCTAACGCGCAAATTTGCGCGCATTATCATTCTATTGCGTCAAAGCCCTGTGTTGTCCATGTTAGGCATTCTCGAGAGTATTATCAAACATCACGATGCTTCGGGTTCGTTAAAAGGTCACTCAGAGGTATAATTAAACATGTTGACGTTTTTTTAATCCCTTCGACACACAAACTTTCAAATAATTATGCAAACGGCTCCTCTCGACCAACAAGTGGCTCTTTTGTGAATATGATTACAGCGTAACATCATTCAGAGGCTTATTTTAAGCATGTTGACACTTTTAGTCCTTTTTGTATTCAAAGTTTTCGATTTTTCGCAAAATTAGTCCTTTATAGTCAACGTTTGACTTCATTAGGGTTTAGTACACGTGTCAACACATCATTGGTCGTGATTTTACGAGGTGTTACATGTAGGCTTCAGAGGAGTTGCAGAAAAAACAAGAACTTATATTCACTAAAGAGAAAGAAACGTAAAAGCAGATACACACAAGAGTAACTATTCGAAAGTCATACGTTTTTTCAAAGAGGATGCCTCATATATCTGTTCTAGGAGGTTGCCAGGCTTCTGGGAAAACACCCCAACATCCACATCACTGTTAGAAGGTGCAGTAACGTGACCCATCATCTTCCGTTTCTTCTTAGAGAGCTCCAACGCAGCCTGCTCATCCAACTCTTGCTTCTTATCAGCCAAAATTTTTCATTTTTTCTCCATCATCTGTTCAGGGTTTCTTGATCATCCTTATCAGCGGCAGGTCATTTGGTCCCTGCATCTAAGCCAGACAACGAGTCAGACACCACAACATAGTCTAAGAATTTTGCCTTAGAAGAATGCTTACGAGTCTGCGCGCCGGCTGGTTCCTTACGAGACTTCTTCTTTTCCGGCTCCTTCTCAAGCTCCTTCTCAGTCTCTTTCTGCTCGGGCTACGAAGCAGCAGCAACAACAACAGCAACAATGGGGGAGTAGATACAACAACATCTTCTGGACCGTGAACAGGTCGTTGACGGGGACCTTCACGCGTTGAGCGATGAATAAGTCCGTGACAGGATCCAGTAGACTCCTCACTCGAAAGGAGAATAGTCTCCTCCCGAGTAGGAGACTTAACAACTTCAGTTCTAATCACGGAAGGCGCACCTAGAATAACAGCACCATAAGTGGCCAAACTTTCAGAAGAGGGATGTAAAAAAGTATCCCTAATCCGATCAACCCAAGCCGCCTCCCCTGCAGGTAACAACATCCCCGTCATATCCTCACCAACCTCCGGATCAAAGAAGTTCATCAAGCTATAGCCTACTAGAACAAAAAACGAGTAAGCGACAAAAAAAAGAGAAGAAGAGAACAACAACAAACAAGGAGTACCTTTTGCCTTTATATGCATACACTAGTGCTGCCCTCGGGTCTCGTGGTACCCACAACAAGCTCATCCCTGCAGCAACAAGTGACTTCTCCTCCAGTTGAAATCGGGGTAGGAATCTTTGTGAGGGTTTTATACCACTCCCGATCAGCATAAGAATCAACAAGCACAACCTTCGGCACCCCTTCGTGCTCAGCACGACAGTGCATATCAATGGGAATCACACCCTGACGAATGTAGAAAAACTTATTCTTCCAATCATGGAAACTTTTCGGAGGGTCTCTGCTACAAGGAAGAACGTTGGCAGTACGGGAGTTGAAAGAATAAAACCCAACAGCGTAAGTAACGTAGTAAAAAACGTTGAACATCTCCACCATTGGAACCAACTTCTGGACACGACAAATAAACTTAAAGTGGGTTACCCCAGAGGTGTACAAACCGGTTAACCGGTTATTAAAAAACCGGTTAAAAAAAAAACCGGTTTTTTCACCCAAAATAAAAACCGGTTTTTTTTTATAACCGGTTCCGGTTACTAACCGGTTTTTGAGGTCCAAAACAATAACCGGTATAACCGGTTGGGACCGGTTTTTAACCAGTTTTTCCCAAAAAAACCGGTTTTTTACCGGTTTTAACCGGTTTTTTAATAACCGGTTCGGTTTATAACCGGTTTTTGAAGTCAAGAATAGTAACCGGTATAAAAACCGGCGGTTAAAAAAAACCGGTTAAAAAAAAACCGGTTATAAAAAAACCGGTTAAAAAAAAAACCAGTTTCGGTTTTTTTTCCGGTTTCGGTTCTAAAACCAGTTTTTTTGTACACCTTACCCGAGGCAAGCCCAAAGCATTCACTTGAGAAATATGGATGTCATACTTTGTGAGAATCTCACCAAGAAATTTGAACATTGGTAGACGGAAGTTCCCTTCCCTGAAGAGCGTAGCATATAATGTCATATAGCCAGGAGGGGCGTTCAATGCAGTGTTGCCGGTGGTAGGGTATTGGGCTCCCCATTCGGAAGGAAACTTAAATTTTTGACACAAGTTATGAAATTCTTCATCTTTTCTGTTGATCACCGCACGATTAGGCCTTGGAGGATCTTTAGGCTTCGATTGCCTCTTCTTTGAAGTGCCTGGTTTCGAAGAGGTAGACATATTCGTAAGAATAGCAAAGAAGATCTGAAGAACAAGGGGAAAAATATGAAGAAGAAATTTGAAATTTGAAATAACATTTGAGTAGAAAAGTGTGAGAAGTGGTTTTGATCGCCAAGTATTTATACCCATCGCATTTAATGCGATGGGGAAGCGAATCGTCAGAAGGCAGAGGGGCATGCAAACGGGAGACGCCACGTCAGGAGAGAGAAATTGAAACGCCGCTTGTTTAGGGCGCGTGGTCGCCACGCGCCTGGCACGTACGAAAAAACGTGCCTGACACCTACAAAAGACAACTGTTCCTTCTCCGACAAGACAGCCACCTCAGACGGAGTATCAATTAAACGTCAACTGTCACATCCCACCAAACATAGAAGAAAACAAGAGAGATCTTCTTCTTTAAGAAATCTTAGAGAAAACTCCCATACGTGTGTGTGCCATACGCCACATGCCGTTTTGGCTCAATTTTGAACGCCATTTTTCATGTGCCGTTTTGGCTCAAGTCTGCACGCCATATGCCATGCGCTATTTTGGCTCAGTTTTGCAGACGCCATTTTTCACGCGTCGTCTTGGCTCAACTCTGTACGCCATACGCCACGTGCCGTTTTGGCTCAGTTTTGTACGCCATCTTCACGCGTCGTTTTGGCTCATGTCTGTTCGCCATACGCTATGCACCCTTTTGGCTTAGTTTTTCACGCCATTTTTCACATGCCGTCTTGGCTCAACTCTGTACGCCGTACGCCACGCGCCGTATTGGCTCACTTTTGTACGCCATCTACACGCACTATTTTGGCTCAAATCAGTGCGCCAAACCTACGCGCCTCATCGATTAAGCAAAAACAACCAAATCACCTCCATTTTACTGAGTCCAGAATCCCTCTCAGCTGATAAACTCACTTGAAAGCCACATTGGATTGGGGGGACTTGTAGAGGTATGGTCCCAAATTAGTGCAAACATTGCACGGGGACCACACCACTTTTCCAGCATGGTGTCAACATCACCCGGGTGCATCCAGAAGCTTCTAGAATCTTCTGGAAGGAATCGCCGGTGACAAGGAAGATCCTCCTTCAGACAAAAAGGATGACACGTGGCACCTATGGATGAACGCCAACCACGATTGCAAGATCTTTGGAGGACAGGCCGACAGCCAGTACTAGCGGGCGCCCAGCTGGAACGAGTAAGCGCGCGCCACGTCATCCACTAGACTGGCGAGAGCAGAGGGGACAGAAAGGATATTCGCCTTGGTCGGACAATTGGCACCCACTTGCTAGCTGGCAGGTCTCCTCCTCCTCCTCCTCCTTCATCCTTCGGCTATAAATAGAGGACTCCACCACCTCTAGGTTTAAGGATCCGCTCTCCCACTCTTTTACTCTTAGCACACACTATTTCCTCAGAACAATACTTATTCTCACGTCGGAGTGTGGTCAAAAGGAGAACCCCCCATTCCCCTCCTTGTGGCGAGTCACTGGCAGTAGCGGATCTAGCATAAAAGTTTAGGGATATCCAAAAATTATTTTTTTTGGGATCAAGAATGTCCTTTGTAAAAAAAAAAATTACACTACGTAGACGGAGTTGAAGGGTATTTTTATACTACGGAGAGGGAGTTGAGGGGTAGCCCGGGCTACCCCTCCTTATGTAATGGCTCCGCCCCTGGTCACCGGAGTTCTGTTTTGCAGGAGATTCAATTAACGGCGAGTGGAGAAAGAGATTGAACCTTTAATCCACGAGACAACCAACTGGAATAATATAGTGTTAACCAGTATTTCATCACTTTCCATTTTAGGAGAGCATTAACATCATCCGAAGAACCTGAAACATTCAGAGTACAGAAAGTTGTAAATGTAGCAAGTAAGATGATTGAAAGGGAAAGAGGTGCCATGCTTTGCGCGTACGGATGTCGACAAGTAAGGATCTTAGCCTTAATTTATATTGTTTATTTTCGGCGACTTGCTGTTTGAAGTCTCCTCAACATAATTTCCACGAACATAATTAAATGAATGGAAGACTTACTGTTTTTAGTCTCATCCCGGGGCCAACAGAAAATTGGAGCCAAGTGCCCATTTTTCAAGTAGAACGGTATTGATTGCAATTAAATGAACTATGTAATTCTAAATTAGTACATCCACCTTTTGGCCGCCGCTGCTGTGTTTTCCGACGAAATCGGAAAACAGTTTTCTGGTTTGTTTCGCGTAACCGGTTTGACCGAGAAGTTGTTCTCAGTTTTCGCGTGTTCGGGTTTTAGGAGCTACGGGTTTCGGAGTTGATTCAAGTGTTTATTCTGGTACTCCAGGTTCATGATCGCATCAACTAACGTGAAGTTTGTCTGTTCATGGCAGTGGCGGATCTAGGATTCCGACCAAGCGGTAACGTTTTATAAATAAGCGGTAACGAAATCGAAAAAACGTCAAATTTTTCCAAAATTTACACTAAAAACGTCAAAAATTTTCCGACCAAGCGGTAGCGGAGGCTACCCCTTGTTCCTCTTTACATCCGCCCCTGGTTCATGGTGTGTGTTCTTCGGTTTTCATCACAAAGGTACATATTACTGAATCACCCTATGGTTGTGATAATTGTTTAAACGAATGACAATTGGATCACCGACGTGTGATAATTTAATTGCTGTGGTTGAGTTTTGAAGCCTTTTTCTTAGAAAATATCAAGGACATGATGAGTAACAGGGATGGAGGGAGAGTCGTGGGATTTGAGGAGTCTGAAATTGACTAATCTCTTCATTAGACTAGAACAATATAAACATGTGAATAGCAATCAATAATATTACATGGTTTGTTACAAATATGTTTTTAGAAGTTTATAATTATTTAGATGAGAAGTACAGAACCAAACAACACCCAGACATAGACAACACTGAACGAAATAGAACAACAACCGGAATATGCCAACCCCATTATTTAACGGACAAACTGAAACCATCGACTAAACATAAAGACCAAAAATCAGACATCAACAGATTTTATACTTATTTAATGGATAATCGTCGAAGGAGACTTGTTCTTCTTGTAAGGTCCAGGTACACCGATAGGATGTTTAATTGGAACTGGATTACTCGGTGTAGAAACTGGATCATGCAGTTTAAAGAAAGATTAGTTCAGTGAATCAAGTCATGCATGGCTAATTAAGTGTGCAGAATGATATAGCAATAAAAACCTGGAAGCTTTCTCCGTTGAGTCGGTGCAGACTCCTGGGTCACAGTTGCTGAAACAGTTGAAATCAGCAACATGCAACATAGAACAGTAACAAGTTTGTGTTCCATTATGATAACGGGAGTATTTCTTGTGTTTGGTTTGTTTATTTTCGCCGGTTTGAATGGTATTTATGCTTTACCAAAGATGTTTAAATTTCACGATAACTATTAAATATTTGTCTTTTGTGACACGTAGGACTTGTTTTCCTTACAAAGATATTTAACCGGTTCAAGAACTTCTATTTGAAACCAACTTGTTTTCCTCCCCCCCCCCCCCCCCCCAAAAAAAAAAAAAAAAAAAAAAAATTGTTTTGTCAAAATGAGGTGTAGCGAGTTTAGGTTTTAGGGTATTGGACACTTGTCACTCTATAAATGCTTCTTACACTTCTTACCGTTAGGAGTATTTGTAGAATAACTTAACCCATTAAAATAATATATTTAGAAGTTTGATATTCAACATGGTATTTTAATTATTGCTGATGTATATGATAAAGTCAATTTTAACGAATTATCTTTAATTTTGTGTTCGAGAAAAATAAATAAAGCAATAGCAATAGCTAAGGGTTGACGGATCCCTTTTCCCTCGTCCTTGTGTCACCAAAATCCTTAGTGCATATTGTGGATGCACGGAATGTATGCATCTAGTGATTGTTCGTTTGCAATCGAAGTTAACGACGTTCCTCCGTCGTGTGACTAGAACATGGAGATCCATGTGACATGGACAAGCTAAATGATATGGATGCTATACCAAATCCATGACGGCCATCGCTTGAAGCGAAGACAAAAGATAGGGACATGCCATCGTTTGAAGGAATCCAAACGTTAGAATGATGCTATTGTTTGGTTCATTGTTCTTAAAGGCCACCTTCGTGTCACACCCCGACTTTTGCGGAAGCGTGATTATGTGTGACTTGCTTGATATCATTGCACTCAATCATAACAACAACTATATGATAAAACCAAAGACGGTCATCCATTAAATAAGTTTAAAAACATAACAACATTGTCTGAAACATAGACTTCAAATTCGAGTACAAACCATGCAACTTGTTTTTAGAGTTCACAAGGAATCGACAAAAAACATTAAATAAAACCACGCTTTGAAATATGTGTCTTATCTAGGATAAGACACACTATCCAAGTCCTCAGACATCGGATGACATCTTTTATTCTCAACCTCACTTGAAACATCCAAACGCCCGCCAGATCCACTTTTAATTCCCTGAAATACATGTAGTTTGAAAACATCAACAAAAGTTGAGCGAGTTCATGTGTTTGTTTGTGTGCACGAATAAACATTTGAAATCATTGTAAGTATGTATGTATGTTTGTAAACTCCTGGTATGAAAGCAACAAGGAAAACAGATCATTAATGGTTTGTAAGGCCATTAATATGTGTGACATGATGCAGGAAGGCTCAAACCTAGCAGACTTTGCACCGGGCTTCCGGCTGTAAGACATAGTCATCCCATGGGCCAACCCTGGTCCAACATGGGCGGGGCTCGCTACACCCCAAATAGATCTATCACTCATGTCCCTCGGTCCTACAACGAGGATTAATGGTCTTAAGCGTTATAGCCACCACTCACATGATCTAGCAGTACCATTCCTTAGCTAACCATACCGCATATAAACATTTGTAAACAGTTTATAACATGTACTTCACCCCCGAAGTTATAAAACTGAAAACAGTTAAAAGAAAAGGGGGAACATGAACTCACAGTCTTGTGTTCTTCGTAATCACCGTAACTCAAAGCTCATTCGGATATACACGACTACCTACAACGTACTAAGATCTATTAGACGAGCGGGTCGTGCCTTGACTTAGTATTGATTAGTGTCTTTGAGTTACGTTTCACAGTGTCTTCATTATTATTCCAAGTTATATAATTATTTGTTAAAATAATAAATATTTTAGCTTAAATTATATGTATTAAATTTTGGAATAATAGTTAAAATAATATAATTTAACTTGATACCTTTCAAGTATTTATACATGTATTTCCTTCCCAATGATGGATGTATTTGTATTTGTATTTGTATTTGTATCCTTATACTTGTATATTTTACCATGTATTGGTGTCATATTCCGGTGTGTATTTATACGTACGAAAATACGTATTTTCTTGTAATTATTAAGTATCCTTATACTTAATTTTGTATAAATTTTTCCGGAATAATATCTTTAATAGAAATTCATCAATATATATTTCAATAATATATATTTTAAGAATATTACTAAGAAAAATTATTTATAATTTTTCCCTTGACGAAAATATTTATAAATTTCATACAAGTCTCAAAAACAATATATTTTCAAGTCTAACTTGGAAAATATATAAACTTATTTTTCTCTCAAAAATAATATATTTGATGTTTGTTTGAGAAAATATATATTTATTCCAAAGATAATATACATTCTAATAATTCCAAGAAAACATATATATTTTTGTTCACCAAAAATAATATATTTTCTTATTGTCAAAAATATGATATATACTTGTAATAATTGTGAAAATCATATTTTTATTCTTTTGGTGTCCAAAATATTATTTAGCAAAATATACTCATGAATAATATTTTCGGAATATTTTGTAAGTTATATTCCTTTGTTCGGTTTCATCAATATTTTGGGTAAGATTTGAATATTTATTCCTAGGAATTTTGGTAATATTTTGGGATTGAAATTTTTGGTATTTTGATGAGTTATATTATTTCAAGTTCTAAAATAATATAACTAATACAAATAATATACAAGTAATCACACACATGGTGACATCTAAATATATATTTCCAAAATACATATTTAGTCACTTTTATTTATAAAAACCAACCTCCAATGTTTCTAATTTTTGTAACAAAATTTATGGCAAACTTTATGTAAAAATCAATAGTTTAAAACATACTTGTAAATATTTGTTTAAAGATATTTTTCTAAGTGTTTAATTTTTAGAAAATTTGCCATAGTTTCCCCTAAAAATGGAGGTTTCCATACCTTGAAGGTATATAATTTTCTTTTGTAAATCAACACAATCAATCAACAATCAACAATAAACAATCTATACTTACCAATTTTGCCATAAACAAGCATAATCTACCACTTTATGAACTTGATAATTTCTAAAAATTTGTAGTAACTTACTAGTTTTTTAGTAAGTCTTGTTACCCTTTAAAGTGTGGTTAATTCTTTAAAAACATCATTTTTAAAGAATCTAGATCTTTACAACTTATAATCATATTTTCTAAAAATGTTTCTTCTTAGATTTCTCTTGTTACATAAGTGTTTCTACACTTGTTTAACCACCAAAAATGAGGGTTATTTATTAAGATTAAGTAAAACTTGTATTTTTAACTTGGTTTCTTGAAAAATCATTCTTGAAATATTAGATCTACAAGATTTACATCTTACTTTGATCATCACTTTATAAGAAAACATTATATTCTTTCAAGTTCATATCTTCCATGAAGATGATTCATTAAACTCTAACATGTTCGTCCTATCATCTTGCTAGATTATGTTTTTAATCATGATCTAGCAAGATTATATGATGATCTACATCATTTTCATAAGTAAACAACAATCAACAAGTAAATCAACACATAAACAACATAGTTTCTTTATGATTTAAGCTTATGTTCAAGTTTCATTCTCTTGATTCTTAGTGTTCTTCAAGTTTATCATCATGTATCATCTTTTAACCACTTAGATAAGATGTAAAACAGAAAGATTAGTGTTCTTACCACTAGCTCAAGGCTAGGGATGATCAAGAGAAGAAAAGAGATGGATAAAAGCAAATAGAGAAGGTCCTTGAACTTTCGAATGCTCCTAGCTTCCTTATGCAACCTCTAACACCTTTTTATAAGCTTTGAATCGATTGAAGATGAGTGAATGATGGTGGTCGTGGTGTTGTTGTTGTTTACGGCCGAGAACAAGCAAGGAAGAAGAGAAAGAAGTGGTGTTGAATGTGTAATGAGCTTATGTTCACAAGTTAGTCTTATAAACTCCTAATTCATGTTTTTTCCTTTGTTTCATATGCTTATTAAAGCACCAACAAGATCTATTAGAATATTCAAACAAATCTAAAAGGTGGGGGCCATATTGGCCGTCCCATAGGTGGGGGGGGGGGGATAGTAGACTAGGTTGTAACAAGAAAGTTAGATTAAGGTTAGAATTCAAGTGTTTAGCTAGATATTTAGTTACTAGATATTTATTTAGTGTTTTATGATGTTCGGGGACCATAACTAGCTTGGTAATGTTAAAACAATGCTTCTAGTGAAAATTTGGTGTTTCGGGTAGTGTCCGGTTGGTTACCGGTTCGTTAAGGTGCTAAACTTTGCAGTTTAGTGTGCTTTATGTAACCTTTTGTGACACTTTCGATTCCCGACACTTAGGAAAGCGTTCAGGACCATTTAACTATATTTCTACATGATATAAGTGTTTTAACATGCTGAATTTGCTGATTTTCTGCAAAATTCTGCAGTTTGTGTGAGTTTTAGGCACTTTCTGGCACTTACATTATCTCTAGGAAGGCAATTTTGTGATCCTTACTTTCCTACACACTATACTAGTGTCATACTTGGTTTTTGGCTCATTCTGTGTCTCAATACCTTGTCTGTCTATGTACTGAACTCCGTTAGCATTTTCCTGATTTGACTGATAACTGTGCTAACTGTGTTTCGTGCATCATTTGAAGCACTAAAGTTCTCATGCAATAATAATATGTCATTTTCAATATGTGATGCACATGTAAGTATAAAGCAGTATTCAGAAGGCAATTCAAGTCATTAATTGTAATGCAGCACAGTCATTAAGCACTAATCATGTTTAATAGTTGTACGGATACCTGGAATTTTGACAGTTGTCACATTCTCTCCCTGTTAAGAAAATTTCATCCCGAAATTTTAAGCTTTACTACTAGCAGCAGGGGAGTTGGGGAATAAATGCGCATATTTAGCTTTCATGCGGTCTTCACGCTCCCAAGTAAACTCTGGGCCATGATGCGCGTTCCATCGAACCTTGACGAGTTTAACACTACTCCTCTGAGTCTTGTTAACTTTCCAATCAGTAACCTCAACAGGTTCTTCGGTAAAGTGGAGTGTGTCGTCAATGTGAACTTCGTCAGTAGGAATGACCATTGTCTCTTGAGTTTGACTTTTCTTCAGATTAGATACATGGAATGTATCATGAACACCATTGAGTTCTGCCGGTAGCTCCAACTTGTATGCTACAGATCAATCCTTTCTAAAATTCTAAACGGTCCGATAAATCGTGGGTTTAACTTACCACGCTTCCCAAAGCGTGCCACACCTTTCCAAGGTGACACTTTTAACAAAACCATATCACCTACTTCAAATTCCAAAGGTTTCCTTCTTTGGTCCGCATAGCTCTTCTGTCGATCACGAGCCGCCTTAATGCGCTCTCGGATCTGTATGATCTTCTCAGTCGTTTCTTGGACCAGTTCGGGACCAACCAACTGTCTATCACCTGCATCTGCCCAGCATAATGGTGATCGACACTTGCGTCCGTAGAGAAATGGTGCAGGTTGAATGCTTGTATGGTAGTTGTTGTTATAGGAGAACTCAACCAAAGGTAGGTGAGTGTCCCAACTGCTACCCAAGTCCATTACGCGAGCACGAAGCATATCTTCTAACGTTTGAATCGTTCTCTCACTCTGACCATCCGTCTGTGGATGAAAAGCAGTACTCAGATTCAACTGAGAACCAAATACTTCTTGAAAGGACTGCCAAATCCTTGACACAAATCTTTCGTTTCTATTTGATATAATCGAGATAGACACTCCATGCCGTGCGACTATCTCCCTTAGGTACAGCTCAGCTAGCTTACCTGTGTTATCTTTCTCTCTGATCGGAAAAAAGTGCGCAGACTTCGTCAAACGGTCCACGATTACCCAAATCGTATCATGACCTCTGGGTGTCTAGGGCAGCTTTGTTAAGAAATCCATTGAGATCTGTTCCCATTTCCCCATGGGTATCTCAGGTTGCTGTAGAAGACCTGAAGGCTTCTGATACTCGGCCTTTACCTTGGAACAAGTCAAACACTTTCCCACATAAGTAGCCACATCACCCTTAAGTCTTGGCCACCAATAATAATTCATCAAATCTTGGTACATCTTGTCCGATCCTGGATGGATCGAGCACCTCGATTTATGCGCTTCATCAAAGATAACATCTCTAAGACCACCAAATAGAGGAACCCAAATTTGTCCCATAAAATACAAGGTTCCTTCCTCATTGGGTACCAACTTTTTCTCCATCCCACGGAGATATTCAGCCTTTAGGTTCTCTTTCTTTAGAGCTTCTCTTTGTGCAGCACGAATGCGCAACGAGAGGTCCATCTGTATAATCATTTCCAAAGCCCTAACCCTTATGGGTTTAATCCTCTATTTTCGACTTAAGGCGTCTGCCACCACATTCGCCTTTCCTGGATGATATTTGATTTCGCAATCATAATCATTTAACAGCTCTACCCAACGTCGCTGTCTCATGTTAAGCTCTTTCTGATCGAATATGTGCTATAGGCTCTTGTGATCTGTAAAGATCGTGCATCGGGCACCATATAGGTAATGCCGCCAAATCTTCAAAGCAAACACCACTACGCCTAACTCCAAATCATGTGTGGTGTAATTTTTCTCATGAACCTTCAATTGGCGCGAAGCATAAGCAATAACCTTTTGTCGCGGCATTAGCACACAGCCCAATCCCTGACGCAAGGCATCACAGTATACCACGAAGTCATCGGTGCCTTTGGGTAGGGATAAAATAGGTGCATCGCAAAGCTTATTCTTAAGCAGCTGAAAAGCTTCTTCTTGTTTATCTCCCCATTCATACTTCTTATCCTTTTGAGTAACGGAGGTCAGCAGTTGAGCGATTTTTGAAAAATCCACAATGAATCTGCGATAGTACCCTGGTAAACCTAGAAACTAGCGGATCTCGGTTGGCATCTTCGGAGTTTCCCAATTCTTAATCGCCTCGATCTTGGTGGGATCCACATTCCATCATCATTCACCACGTGACCAAGGAACTGTACCTCACGCAACCAGAACTCGCACTTTGAGAACTTAGCATAGAGCTTCTCCTTCTTCAGCAACTCTAAGATGGCTCTAAGGTGTTGCTCATGGTCTTCCTTCGTCCGTGAATAGATCAAAATATCATCGATAAATACAATCACGAATTTATCGAGATATGGCTTGCAAACTTGGTTCAGCAAATCCATAAACATTGCAGGCGCGTTTGTCAAACCAAACGGCATTACTAGAAACTCATAATGTCCATAACGAGTTCTAAAGGCAGTCTTCGGTATACTCTCTTCTTGAATCCACAGCTGGTGATAACATGATCGAAGATCGATCTTGGAGTGGTAACTCGAACCTTGAAGTTGATCGAATAAATCATCAATCCTCGGCAAAGGATACTGATTCTTGATGGTTAACTTGTTCAACTCTCGGTAGTCGATGCACATACAAAAACTACCGTCCTTCTTCTTGACAAATAGAACTGGAGCTCCCCAAGGCGAGAAGCTTGTTCTAATGAATCCCTTATCCAATAGCTCCTGAAGCTGTTTCGACAATTCTTGCATCTCTGAAGGCGCAAGTCGGTAAGGTGTCTTGGCTATAGGCGCGGTGCCTGGAACCAAGTCAATGTGGAATTCGACTTGTAGTTGGGGCGGTAATCCTGGCAAGTCTTTGGGGAAGACTTCAGGATATTCCCTTACCACAGGGATATCTTCGAGCTTCGGTTATTCGGCTTCTTTATCAACAACGTGAGCTAAGAAGGCAACACATCCTTTCCGCATAAACTTCCGTGCCTTCAAGCAACTGATAATCCGTAGAGGCGTATCATGATTTTCTCCATGCACTACAATCGTCTCTCCATTCGCCATCGGGATACGGATAATCTTCTCATGACATACGATCTCAGCTCGGTTACTCGACAACCAATCCATTCCAACTACTACGACGAAACTTCCCAACTCAACTGGCAGCAGATCAAGCGTAAACTCACGCTCTCCCAGCTCTATTACACAGCCTCTAATCACTTCACTAGCTTCTACTAGCTTTCCATTAGCTAGTTCTATCGAGTACGGAATATTTAACTTACTGGCAACTAACCCAAGTATATCCTTAAATTCTAGGGATACGAAGCTATAGTCGGCACTAGTATCAAATAGCACAGATGCAAAATGTTGATTGATAGGGAACGTACCAGTGACTACGTTCAGATCCTGGCGAGCTTCCCTAGCTCTAATGTTGAAGACTCTTCCTTGGGCTTGATTGTTCCTCGGGCAATCTTGCTTGAAATGCCCTACATCACCACAGCTAAAGCAACCTTGTCCGTTTTCAGTACCACCCTGATTGTTGTTGTTGTTTCCTCTGCGGTTTCCACTTCCAGCTTGGTTTCCGTTTCTGTTTCCGTTTCCATTACCTCCATGGTTATTCATATTCCCATTACCGTTTCCACCACGGTTACCATTGCCATTTCCGTTAGCTATCTGACCACCATTCCCACGACCATTACCAGCCCAGCACGTTTCCTTTGAATGACCATTCTTTCCACAATTTTCACATTTCCTAAACCTACACTAACCTTCATGATGAAACTGGCATATATCATACTGGGCAGGGTGCCCATATATCCCTTCCCCTTGTTCTCAGAACTTGCAGCACCAGTCCTGGCCTCGGCTAGTGGGTTCGCATCTTTACACTTGTTAGTACCACTGTTGTTTCCTTGGGTACCCTTCTTGAAATTTGAGAACTTCCTTTTGTTCTCTCCAGACGACTCAATATGAGTCTCTTTCTTCTTCTCCTCAGAAATTGAAAACTTGCCCAATCTAACGGCTTCTTCAGTCAATGCCACGCTCAAATCGATGGCTTCAGTAATCGTTGGAGGCTTGGAAGTAGTCACCAAGCTCAGTATTTGGGGCGCCAATCCCCAAATGTAACGTTCGACTCGCTTGAACTCCGGTGCTACCATGTAGGGATAACTCGAGACAAATCATGGAATCTTTGCACGTACTCAGCTATCTTAGGACCATCCATCTTAAGATTCCAAAACTCGATTTCCAACTTCTGAATCTCAGCCCTTGAACAGTACTTCTTACGCATCAGTTCTTTCATCTCATCCCACGTCATACCATACGCTGCAGCCTCACCTAGAGTCTGAACCTGAAGGTTCCACCACGATAGAGCTCCATCTAGGAATAGTCCAGAAATGTAAGTGACTTGATGCTCCGGCGCACACTTGTTCATTCGTAGCACAAAATCTGTTTTCTCAGCCCATCTTACGAAAGCTACAACACCTCCAGTACCGTCAAAGTTCAGAGGCTTACAGTCTAGGAACTGCTTGTAAGTACAGCCTATACAAGCAACATCATTCACAGTAAGCATTAGCAAACGCACATGGAAATGTCCAAACGTATTGTAATGTGTCTTGGGTAACTTAAACATTACCGTGAGGTGGGTTATTTCCTAAGGTACCTCCGCTGTGTTCAGAGCGTAAGGCCTCATGTTGTGCGATTGCCTGTGAAATCCGTTCGTGCAATTCTGCATCTGTTGTGGCAACTGAGTGTTCCTTCGAGGAGGCATCTTCTAAAAGAAGATTGTATGGGTCAGGTCTTACTAGTATAATAAGTAGTACGTATATAATAACATTTATCATAGTAAGCAATCAGGTAGTCAACAATATCATAGCATAACAAGTAAACCACAATATGTTTAATGAGAACATGACGATTGAGCTTTCATTAATCATCGACCACAAATATTGCTACATGTTTTACAACTGTATCATATCAAAAATGAACACAGGGTCACACTACCCTTGTCAAATCAGTCTGCCAATCTACAAAAGTCATACAATCACAAGGTGATCTCCAAAAGGCTTCACAAGCTAGGCTCAATAGTGGTGCTCTCATCAAAAGCAAAGCTACCTACATAAAACCAAAAACCGGCTATGCTAATGGTGGTGGAGGAGGAGGTGGAGGAAAGAAAAGAAAGCTGCACACATGCGCAAGCTCCTCCTCAAGCTCATATACATGACACAGCAGATAACTGATCTGCTGGTCGACCGTGAGAAATCGAGCATCAAACTCAGGAAATGGAGTAAGAGGTGCAGGAAGATGTGAAAATGGAGACGGTGATGAACGAGGGGGAACAAAAGCAGGCTGACAAGGACACGGTAAAGGATGCGGTATCATCTCAAGCTCTAAAATCAAGCGACTCATAATCTTGTACTGGAGCTGCAGTGATAAGAGTAACTCATCCCGTGTATATCCAACAAACTGTGAGGGATGGTAAGGATATGAAATCGGCATGGTGTACGGTGGGAACCATCTGAGTGGCTCATCGAGTGGTGAAGTAGTAAAATGAGCAAAAGGTGTTGATTGGGGAATGTGTGGAAAAGCTGCTGAAACATGAGGATCATAGCTAGACAGCTGGCCTGAAGTACCCTCCCCTGGATGGGGTGAGGGTATGTCCTGCAAGAAAACAATAGGGAGATCAACATGGTGAACATCAGACTCCACTGGGTGAAACGGAGCAACATCAGTGGGTGCAGGTGCAAGTGGATGAATGAATGGCTCAATAAAAGGAGGGTCAGCGGGTGCAAGAACTGGATCAGGTATGAGGGGTGCAATGTCAGGTAAGCCAAATGTAATAGGGTCATGGTCAAGCAAAGGCTCAGGATCAGCAGGTGCATCGTTAGGCTGATCAACAGGAACAAAGTCTAACTCAAGATCAAACTCAGGATCGTGTAGAGGGGATGGTGCAGCTGACATGGCTGTATCATCATCAGAATCAGTGGCATAACGTCACAATCCAACTGCCTGCAAGGCGGAAGATGTCACATACTCAAAGGAATCTGAGACAATGTGCAAACTAGAGTCAGAGGAAATCTCGATAACAGGGATCTCAGGAAGTGGACTAGCAACAACGTCCTCATCTAGCTCTTCATCGCCATGGGCATCATCGGGAGGACCATCAACAAACAAATCAAAATCATTATCAAAAGGCCAATCCTCATGAGGGATGACCACTAAAGGAACAGGAGCGAGGATCGGTGCCACAATATGCTCACCATCGGGATGCCTGATGACAAGATGATCGTGGACCGGAATGGGAATAACAAAAGGATCCTCGTCTGGGATACCATCAACAAGTGGTAAGTCGTCTCCAAAATCAGGCAACGTAAATGACTCGAAGTCGTTGTCGTCTTCTGATAGCATATCTGGGTCGCTCTCGGTATCGGAAGTAAAGATCTCTGGCTCTGGGACGATCTCATCGTCAGACACAATAGCTATAGCGTCATCAGTATCGGACAATCCGCTCTCGGATGAAGACATAGTGTCTGCAACAGAACAATCACAACATATGCACATATATTAACCACTAACATTAAGTATGCAAGCAAAGTCAATGTATCATGAAATCATGTATCCTTCCTAGTCTCCCAGACTAAACCACCCAGTCTCCCAGACTAAACCACCTAGTCTCCCAGACTAAACCAACTAGTCTCCCAGACTAAACCACAAAAGTAAACCTTGTAATCGTGTTTCTTGTCTTTCCGTTTGTAAAAAAAATGTTTGTTTCCCTGGATCTGGGCGTTTCGTGTATGCAATGAAAAACATGTTGTAAAAACATTTTCGTAAGAGCCCTAATGATTGTAGTCTTGACTCGAGAAAGAATCCTAGTTCGCTACAATCGAAGCTCTGATACCAAACTGTCACACCCTGACTTTTTCGGAAGCGTGATTATGTGTGACTTGCTTAATATCATTGCACTCAATCGTAACAACAACTATATGATAAAACCAAAGACGGTCATCCATTAAATAAGTTTAAAAACATAACAACATTGTCTGAAACATAGACTTCAAATTCGAGTACAAACCATGCAACTTGTTTTTAGAGTTCACAAGGACTCGAAAAAAGACATTAAATAAAACCAGGCTTTGAAAGATGTGTCTTATCTAGGATAAGACACACTATACAAATCCTCAGACATCGGATGACATCTTTTATTCTCAACCTCACTTGAAACATCCAAACGCCCGCCAGATCCACTTTTAATTCCCTGAAATACATGTAGTTTGAAAACATCAATAAAAGTTGGGCGAGTTCATGTGTTTGTTTGTGTGCACGAATAAACCTTTGAAATCATTGTAAGTATGTATGTATGTATGTTTGTAAACTCCTGGTATAAAAGCAACAAGGAAAACAAATCATTAATGGTTTGCAAGGCCATTAATATGTGTGACGTGATGCAGGAAGGCTCAAACCTAGCAGACTTTGCACCGGGCTTCCGGCTGTAAGACATAGTCATCCCATGGGCCAACCCTGGTCCAACATGGGCGGGGCTCGCTACTCCCAAATAGATCTATCACTCATGTCCCTCGGTCCTACAACGAGGATTAATGGTCTTAAGCGTTATAGCCACCACTCACATGATCTAGCAGTACCCTTCCTTAGCTAACCATACCGCATATAAACGTTTGTAAACAGTTTGTTACATGTACTTCACCCCCGAAGTTATAAAACTGAAAAGTTAAAAGAAAAGGGGGAACAAGAACTCACAGTCTTGCGTTCTTCGTAATCACCGTAACTCAAAGCTCCTTCGGATATACACGACCACCTACAACGTACTACGGTCTATTAGACGAGTGGGTCGTGCCTTGACCTAGTATTGATTAGTATCTTTGAGTTACGTTTCACAGTGTCTTCATTATTATTCCAAGTTATATGATTATTTGTTAAAATAATAAATATTTTAGCTTAAATTATATGTATTAAATTTTGGAATAATAGTTAAAATAATATAATTTAACTTGATACCTTTCAAGTATTTATACATGTATTTCCTTCCCAAGGATGTGCGTATTTGTATTTGTATCCTTATACTTGTATATTTTACCATGTATTGGTGTCGTATTCCGGTGTGTATTTATACGTAAAAAAATACTTATTTTCTTGTAATTATTAAGTATACTTATACTTAATTTTGTATAAATTTTTCCGGAATAATATATTTAATAGAAATTCATCAATATATATTTCCAAAATATATATTTTAAGAATATTACTTAGAAAAATTATTTATAATTTTTCCCTCGACGAAAATACTTATAAATTTCATACAAGTCTCAAAACCAATATATTTTCAAGTCTAACTTGGAAAATATATAAACTTATTTTTCTCCCAAAAATAATATATTTGATGTTTGTTTGAGCAAATATATATTTCTTCCAAAGATAATATACCTTCTAATAATTCCAAGAAAACATATATATTTTTATTCACAAAAAATAATATATTTTCTTCTTGTAAAAAATATGATATATACTTGTAATAATTGTGAAAATCATATTTTTGTTCTTTTGGTGTCCAAAATATTATTTACCAAAATATACTCTTGAATAATATTTCCGGAATATTTTGTAAAATTATATTCCTTTGTTCAGTTTCATCAATATTTTGGGTAAGATTTGTATATTTATTCCTTGGAATTTTGGTAATATTTTGGGATTGAAATTTTTGGTATTTTGATGAGTTATATTATTTCAAGTTCTAAAATAATATAACTAATACAAATAATATACAAGTAATCACACACATGGTGACATCTAAATATATATTTTCTAAATACATATTTAGTCACTTTTATTTATAAAAACCAACCTCCAATGTTTGTAATTTTTGTAAAAAAATTTATGGCAAACTTTATGTAAAAATCCATGGTTTAAAACATACTTGTAAATATTTGTTTAAATATATTTTTCTAAGTTTTTAATTTTTAGAAAAATTTTGCCATAGTTTCCTCTAAAAAAGGAGGTTTCCATACCTTGAAGGTATATAATTTTCTTTTGTAAATAAACACAATCAATCACAATCAACAATAAACAATCTATACTTACCAATTTTGCCATAAACAAGCATAATCTACCACTTCATGAACTTGAAAATTTCTAAAAATTTGTAGTAACTTACTAGTGTATTTAGTAAGTCTTGTTACCCATTAAAGTGTGTTGATACTTTAAAAACATCATTTTTAAAGAATCTAGATCTTTACAACTTATAATAATATTTTCTAAAAATGTTTCTTCTTGGATTTCTCTTGTTACATAAGTGTTTCTACACTTGTTTAACCACAAAAAATGAGGGTTATTTATTTAAGAACCAAGATTAAGTAAAACTTGTATTTTTAACTTGGTTTCTTGGAATATTAGATCTACAAGATTTACATCTTACTTTGATCATCACTTTATAAGAAAACATTATATTCTTTCAAGTTCATGTCTTCCTTGTGGATGATTCATTAAACTCTAACATGTTCATCCTCTCATCTTGCTAGATTATGTTTTTAATCATGATCTAGCAAGATCATATGATGATCTACATCATTTTCATAAGTAAACAACAATCAACAAGTAAATCAACATATAAACAACATAGTTTCTTTATGATTTAAGCTTATGTTCAAGTTTCATTCTCTTGATTCTTTGTGTTCTTCAAGTTTATCATCATGTATCATCTTTTAACCACTTATATAAGATGTAAAATGGAAAGATTAGTGTTCTTACCACTAGCTCAAGGCTAGGAATGATCAAGAGAAGAAAAGAGATGGATAAAAGCAAATAGAGAAGGTCCTTGAACTTTCGAATGCTCCTAGCTTCCTTATGCAACCTCTAACACCTTTGTATAAGCTTGGAATTGATTGAAGATGAGTGAATGATGGTGGTTGTGGGGTTGTTGTTACGGCCGAGAACAAGCAAGGAAGAAGAGAAAGAAGTGGTGTTGAATGTGTAATGAGTTTATGTTCACAAGTTAGTCTTATAAACTCCTAATTCATGTTTTTCCTTTGGTTCATATGCTTATTAAAGCACCAACAAGATCTATTAGAATATTCAAACAAATCCAAAAGGTGGGGGCTATGTTGGCCGTCCCATTGGTGGGGGGGGGGGGGTGGTAGTAGACTAGGTTGTAACAAGAAAGTTAATATTTAGTTACTAAATATTTATTTAGTGTGTTATGATGTTCGGGGACCATAACTAGCTTGGTAATGTTAAAACAATGCTTCTAGTGAAAATTTGGTGTTTCGGGTAGTGTCCGGTTGTTCGGTTGGTTACCGGTTCGTTAAGGTGCTAAACTTTGCAGTTTAGTGTGCTTTATGTAACCTTTTGTGACACTTTCGATTCCCGACACTTAGGAAAGCGTTCAGGACCATTTAACCATATTTCTGCATGATATAAGTGTGTTAACATGTTGTATTTACTGATTTTCTGCAGAATTCTACAGTTTGTGTGAGTTTTAGGCACTTTCCGGCACTTAGATTATCTCTAGGAAGGCAATTTTGTGCTCCTTACTTTCCTACACACTATACTAGTGTCATACTTGGTTTCTGGCTCATTCTGTGTCTCAAGACCTTGTCTGTCTATGTACGGAACTCCGTCAGCATTTTCCTGATTTGACTGATAACTGTGCTAACTGTGTTTCGTGCATCATTTGAAGCACTCATGCAATAATAATATGTTATTTGCAATATATGATGCACATGTAAGTATAAAGCAGTAATCAGAAGGCAATTCAAGTCATTAATTGTAATGCAGCACAGTCATGAAGCACTAATCATGGTTTAATAGTTGTACGGATACTTGGAATATTGACAGTTGTCACACTTCGTTTGGAACATAACACAAGACTAACGTTTGGATTATGCATGCAAGCCATCGTTTGGAATATTGTGAATGCATATGTCTATCGCTTCCGTCAATCACGTGTTTGAACGTCAAAATATATTGTATGGTAGCTAATAGAGTGAACAAGGCTAGGTATTGAAGTGAATGTACTGGACACCATGCGTGGTACATACGCTTAATCTTGCATTGAAGAATATATGTTCACCAAGGAATGTTGGAACCAATCAAACAACATATGATGAATGCAAATGGATAACAGAAGTTCACATGGATGCGGTTGCAATAAAAAACTTTAACATGAACCATAACATGAGACTCTCCATTTTAAGCAAGTTTACTCCTCTTAGATTGCTTTCTGTTGTAGATACTCGTTTTGCTTCAATTGTTGTGATGCTTAAGAGATTCAAACTTGTCAAACGGGGTCTACAAGCTATGGTCATAAGTAATGAATGGGCTTCTTATAGAGAGGATGACACGGTGAAAGCTAACTCTGTTAAAGAGAAGATTTTGGATGACGATTGGTGGGATAAAGTATCATACATTCTTAGTTTTACTGAACTGATATATGATATGATTAGAGTTTGTTACACCGACAAACCATGTCTACATTTGGTGTATGAGATGCGGGATTCAATGAATGAGAAGGTGAAGGCCGAGATCTACAAGAAAGAAAAACTTCCCTTATCTGCTCGTACTATCTTTTATGATGTTGTGCATCAAGTTTTAGTGGCTCGGTGGACGAAGAATAACACTCCTCTATATTGTTTAGCACACTCTTTAAATCCAAGGTATATGATTTAAAATTACATGCTTGGTTTCTATTATGTATTTATATTTTTACTTTTAAATGTTGTAGATATTATAGTGACGCATGGTTACTTGAGGATAGTAAAAGACACCCTCCTCATAGGGATGGAGAAATTTCACAAGAGAGGAAGACTTGTTTTAGGAGATTGTTTCCTAATGATGATGAGCATGATAGGGTCTTGGATGAGTATGCTTTGTTTTCAATGAAGGTTGGTCCTTTTGAAGAGTTAACATGTATTACAAAGATAGATACTATGGAACCCAAGTCATGGTGGGCTAACTTTGGTGCTCAAACCTCTCTTCTCCAAACTTTAGCTTTTAAATTACTTGGACAACCTAGTTCGTCTACATGTGCTAAGCGAAATTGGAGCACCTATGCATTTATCCACTCGCTTAGGAGGAACAGATTGACTACAAGTCATGCTCAAGACTTGGTTTACATCCACAACAATCTTCGGCTTTTGTCTAGGGCCCCTAATGATGGTGTAAATATGTGGGATGTAGGTGGAGATGCTTTTGACTCAATGGAAGATGTAGGTTTTTTTGGAGTTTGCTGATCTTTCCTTAGATGAACCGGAACTTGAAAGCGATTTGCTTGTTAACGTTTGATTAGATTAGGAAGATATGAGATTTTTGAACTTTACATCAAGGGTGAATTGCATATTTGCCCTTAAAAAAACTCTTAATTGCATATTTACCCAAACTTAAATTAAATTTGCATATTTCCCCTTGTCTATTAAAATGACTAAATCACCCTTCTAAAATTAAAAGATCTTAAACGACCGATGATTCAATTTCAGGGTAAGAAGTTTCTACCGGTTGGGGATTACGTTCGTCCATTGACAAATACCTCGTTTTAGTTCCCCAAACAAATCGTCGGCGCATATTCTAACGGTGTACTCTCCTTGCCGCTCCATTTGACGGTGAGTGTTAGCAGATTACTGGGTATTGTCATCAACTTATCTATTTGTTGTTTGGTTTATTCTATCAGATAGTGAAGCTTTGTTTGTATAAACATTCAAACACATATACATCAAGGATATTTGTTATGAATAATATTTGCATGTTGATGCGAATTTACTAATTCCAAAACCGAATTACTTATCAGAATCGTTATAAGGTTAGTATGGATTTCCTGGTTATTACAATTCAACTTTTGAATGGATGTATTTGTTTGAAATGAGATGCAGTGATGCATATTAAAATGAATTGTATTTCCGAAAAGTCACTGATCTACTTGGATTTGATTTTTTTATATCAACCTGATATAGTAGATTGACTATTGAAACATCTACTGATCCCATATGAGTTGGTTCAATCAGGGGCGATACTTTGAGGGGGCTGGGAAGGGCGCCCGACTCCCAGAATTTTTCGGCCAATAGTGTTATATATGTAGTTTTCGTATACAAATTTTTAGATATATATGTTTTCGACCCCCGGTTCTATAGAAATTTTTGGGTATATACGTTTTCGACCCCCATAAAAAAATTTCAAGCTTCGCCACTGGGTTCAATTAGTTTGGGAATGGTTCAACTTAGGTTTAGATTCAAAACTTAACGACTTAGCTGATTGTTTACGTTGCGGAACGTATCAGCAAGTATTGTTACTCTACCTTGTGAAAAAAAAAAACGAAAAAAAAACTTAGTAAAGAGTCAAGAAATGAAAAAACCCACCCAACTAAGAAAACGTAACGAAAAAAACCAAGGAAACTTAACAAATGGATAGATATGCAATTTTACTAAGGTGAACAAAACTAAGGGTAAAACAGTCATTATATGATTTATTTTTAATAAAATAAATTAAAATAGGTAAATTTACAATTTTATTAATTAAGGAAGGAGATATATGCAATTTCAATTTGAGCTTGGGTAAATATGCAGTTGGGAGTTTTTTTTAAGGGGAAATATGCAATTGTCCCTTACATCAATATATAACTATTTTGTGGTTTTGTGTTACATTATCTTTAATATATATTTATTTTTTATATGTTTTTATTCCCGTACCCGTCCCGTCCCCGCTTCTTGGATTTTTTAGTTTTGTCGTTTCCCGTTCCCATCCCCGTTTCCCGTTCCCGTACCCGTCCCAGTGCATCATAGGCAGCAGCAGCAGCGACGGCGTGGCCTGGCGGAGGGCAGCAACAACATTGACGGCGAGCAGGAGGGCAGTGACACTAGCAACGGCGAGGCATAAATAGGGGATCGACGGTGTGTGAAGAGGAGAAGGAGGGGGGCGCGACAGCATGGTAGGGGCGGAGGAGGGTGCTGAGGAGGGAGGAGGTGGCGGCGTGAGGAGGGAGGAGGCGGTTTCTGTGACGAGGGAGGAGGGGGACGGCGTGGAGAGGTGGAGGAGATGGAGAAGGAGAAGATGGAGAAGAGTTTAGGGTTTTGTGTGTTTTTGATATCTGGGGAAAAAAAGAAGACGTATGTAGACATTGATTCAAGTCTGCACCACACAGAGGTCTTGCAGAACTTTTTTAGTGAAAGGTCTTCGAGAAAACAAACAATCTGCAGACTTAAACGTCTGTACGTGGTCTGCGCGGCGCATACATAAGAGGTCCCGAAGCATTTTTTGAAAAAAACAAACAGATCCTGAGTCTCCAAATTTTGACTAAAGTCAAACCTGCCCTTTTATAATCATTTCAAGATTTGGACTTTCGTTTTTAGTGTAGCATAATAATTAGTTTATTTCACAAAACGTCATTTAGATAAGTATGGGCATCATATGTAGAAAACTTCAAGTGGTTATGTATTTTAAAATACCATATTTCTCAAATGATGCCGTGTGTCAGACGAGTATGTACTCAAATTGCATATAGTCGTGCGCTTTGATACACAAATTTCAAATTCCGGTTACAATGGGTGACACGGCTATGTAAACAAACAACACATGGTGTTGACCTACAAATTTCTAGGTTTTGTTCCCATTTCACTAAGATGACTATGTACTAAACATCACAATAGTTATAAATTTACATTTACGCCTAACTAGGTTTTGTTCCCATTTCACTAAGATGACTATGTACTAAACATCACAATAGTTATAAATTTACATTTACGCCTAAAACATATGAATATTTATGATGCATATTATCATGCATTTTCTTATATATGAATGATACGTGCAATTACGACCGGCTCAAGCACAGGGGCGGACCCAAGCCCACCCTAAGGTGGGCGGGCGCACCCCCGGGGAAAAAAAAAATTAGGGCTAAATTCCGTCGAAAATCCCGTCCGCGCCCCTTGGAATTTTTCGTCCGCACCCCTTGGAATTTTCGACCGCACACTTTGAAATTTTTCGTCCGCACCCCTTAGGTAAAAAGTGTTATCAATTTATATTTTAAATTTTTTTTAGTAAACTCTTATTTTTTTTTTTTAAAAAATATACTACCTAAATTATATAACTCTTAATACCTAATCAACTAAACCCAAATACCCATACCTTTACCTACTTATAATTCCTAACTAGCTAGCTTACTAAGTCTAAGCCCATTAACCAAACCCAACAATATTTCAAACTATAATAAAATAATTAAAGCCCAAAATCTTTAGAAACTATCCCACTCTCTCTCTCTTGCGTCCCTGCACTGCCAACGAACAACATCACCCAGCGACAACAGTCCAGTAGCCGGCGACCACCGTAATCAGCCACCATAACACCGTCGTTCGACACCAAATCTAACAGGAATCCGAACACGGGTAAGTTTCTTTGTTATTTTGATGATTTTGGTTGATATTATATGAGAAAAAAAGGGTAATCAAGTTGTTAAATAGGTTTGAAATTTTGTGTGTTTTGACGTTGTTTATGGTTGTTTAGATGATTTTTAGGGTGATTATGTTGTTTATATATTTTTAGGGTGATTACAACTTACGTTATGATTTCTAGGGCTTGAATAGTTGTAAATTAAAATTGAAACATTATGTTATGGAGCGATGAACTTATGTTATATAGAGAAAGAATTGCTTAAGAAATTAGCTTTATATGATGTTTTGGATAGATTTCAAAAAATGAAAACCCGTAGGGCGTCGACGTTTTAATTATGTTTGTAACAAGGTTTGACATGTTTTTGATGATTATATAAATTTAGTTTGATGTTCGTTTGTTTTAGATGACCCGACCCGATACGGACCGATTTTTTTACTTATATACCTAGGGGCCTAAAATTTTTAAAAATGTTCCGCACCCCCATGGAAAAATTCCTGGGTCCGCCACTGCTCAAGCATGCACACAAGATACTGGCGTGGGATGATCACAATCGTTTTATTAAGTCATATTAGTTTTATTAAGGGGTTGGTTGTTTATCTCTTAATGAGTCTCTTAATGGTTTAGCCCTTTTGCTGGTTCAACACTTAATGGTTCAGACTGTTTGTTTGGTGAGGAGATGTCTGAATGGTTTAGACATTTGCCTCCGAATGATTAAACATTATACCGAGTCTGAATGATTAAGACATCTAATATGAATTTATCGGACATTTACCTCTGAATGGTTAAACATTATACTGACTCTTAATAATTCAGACCTCTTACTGTCAACACTAAATCATTCATAAATTGCCAAACAGCCCTAAGTCTAGTTTATTTGACTGAATATAGTTTAAGATAGTGGGTTAGATGGTTTGATCATTATCTAATTTACGAGATAGTGAGTTATTAGTTATCTTTCTTCTTTTTTGTTGAAGCCTATAAGATATGCATATTATCTTTTGTTTAGTTATGAATGAAAAAGATGAACTTAGTCTAACTAGTGAAATTCACCAGCACGTTGCGGCGGAAATTCAGTCGCTATCAGCTCGGTTCATTACGATACGGATAAAGTACCGACACTCGGTATAATAGCCAAAAACAAAAATATAACAACCTAGAAGTATGTTAACACATATTTTACATCGATCGAAAACAATAAAAATGGATATTAGTATCGGTTCCAACAGTACCAATACTGATACTGATGTTGTTTGATCAGAATCATCACTGTACCAATGTTTTTGGACCATATTAGTTTGGTCTGTCGCAACACCAGTATCGCATCGCAGTATCACACCGATACTCACTATAGCTTACCATACAAAAAAAGAAGTTTTTTTTTTTTTTTTTTTTGTGAATACAACTCCTTTTCCACCAAATTTGTACGTAGATAAAAACAAACATGTCATAGTGGTATATTCAGAATTTTATAAAGCGTTACATTACAGAATAATGAAAAGGGTAAACAACGTTAAAAAATAGAAAAAAAAAAACAAAAAGCTTTGATAACATGCATATTACTACTCACCACCCAATATTGAGAGATAAATAAAAACATGCACATCACAACATGCTTGAAATTTTATAAAACGTTGTATCTGGTCCAGTGCTAAGGCATGGTAATGCAAAGCCTTTTAAAACACTTAGGTAATGAGGTCTTGAGTTCAAGTCTCACAAGAAGGAAGAAATTCCCCGATAAAAAAAATAAAATATGCTTAAAAATAATTGTAATATAATAAAAATAATAATTATCATCATCATACTCAGTAAATCCCACCAATAGCAAAGCTACAAAATTTAAACTTAACAAAAAAATAATAAAAATATAAAAACAAAAAATAATAAAAATATAAAACTACATGTGTGATGGAATTTTAATACTATAAGAGATGGAGGATCACTAAGTGTACCAATAAAATATAAGATCCAGGACTTTATGTTAATTATAAGAGTGCTTAGGAATTAAAGCAAAAACCAAGAAAAATATGTGATCATAACCTAAACATAACAAAGTTCATTGTATATAACATGTTATATATATATATATATATATATATATATATATATATATATATATATATATATATATATATATATATATATATATATATATATATATATATATATATATATATAGGATTAGGTTCAAACGTGAACAAATTTCCAAGAGTGAACCGCGTGAACCGATCTGAACCATTGATTCCATATACATTTAACAAGGGTAAGATTGTAACTTTATATAAATATTGAATTTAAATTATTGTCTTATTATTTTACAAATCCTAACATATTTAAATCATCATCAGTTACCAACATTTTCGACATCTACAAAACAATTACTTATTTTAAATATGTTAGGATAATCTTAACTTATTTTAATATTGTCATTGTTTTTGGTCATAGTAGCAAGATTCGAATTATAGTTTTAGTCTTTTTTTGGTTGAACTAGAGTTTTCAGTCATCTTTTTTATTGTGTATAACTCTTAGCTCCGTAGTACACATGTGCACTGCTGTGTTCTATACATTCCAACACGATAGTACACATGTGTATAATACATGGTATAGTACACATGTGACCCGCAACATTGTTGTCTTAGCTCCGTAGTACACATGTGTACTGCTGTGTTCTACTGTTCTATACATTCCAACACGATAGTACACATGTGTATAATACATGGTATATTTACGGGATTTACTCTCTTATTATTGGAAATAATTTTCTTTCCTAGTTTTAAATAAGCAAAATAATATAATTACACTTCTACCCTTTTAATTTTAATAAAACAATAAAATCTAACCTATTAATTACAATCATGCCACCCCTTTAAATAATCAAGATCATATTAATCAGCGGTCAAGATTTGTTTACGCAGTTCACTCTTGGGAGGTTGTTCACGCTGGAACCTTACCCTATATATATATATATATATATAAGGAGGGTTATCTTGAGAACGTTAAATATTGCGAGAACCGTGAGAACCAATGAAAAAACCAATCAAAACCAATTTTCTTTTAATACAAACCTCATTATAATTAAGATAGAACATCAAAAAAAAAAAAAAAAAAAGAATTTACAACATCAAATAATTCATTTCTCATTTCAAAATCACTCTTTTTAGCTTTTTACGAATTCACGTAAATTTTCTTTATTTACGAATTCACGTAAATTTAAAAGTGTAAATTAAATTTCTAACAATGTATTCGAATAATAATAGTAACTGTAGAATTTTTTTTTTGTGAATTTGATTTGTTTTTGACCAAATTCTCGCGGTTTTTTCATTTGTTCTCACGGTCCGTTAGGAAACACCCTTTATTGCGAGAACCGCGAGAATTAATGTGAACACATCCAAAAATACCTAAAAAAATTAAAAAAACACACAATTTTTTTTATATTTTTTATTAAAATCATTTTTTTCGTTAATAAAAAATAAAAAAAAATTGAAATTTTTTATACTAAAAGTAGCGATTTTAATAAATTTTTTTGTGTGTATTTTTTAGATTCTTTAAAGATTATTTTTTTAGGTTTTTTGAGGGTTTAGCTTTATAGTTTAGTTTTTAGCATTTAGTTTGGGTGTGTGGGGAGGGGGGGGGGTTGTTTTTTTTTTTTTAGGTTTTTGGGAGGTTTAGCTTTTAGCATTTAGCTTGCGCGGGGGGAGAGGGGGGGGGTAGGTTTTTTTTAGCTTTTGGTGGTGTAATGGGTTTATTTTGTTGTGTTTATATTGATTCTTGTGGTTCTCGCAATAAAGGTGATTCTCATATAATCTCTACCCTATATATATTATATCCCTCTATATTTATATTGTGATTCTCTCTATTTTCTTTGAACTAATTGATACATGTCAATAAATCATTAATTCTTTCTAACATGATAATTAAAAAAAATCTAAGATGTTACATCTTCACTCTTCTTTTATTTGCTTTCCTATCTATCAATGAAAAGCTTGGTTTTTTTTTACTATTAATAATCTAAACACTAAAATAGATGGGTAAGAGAATTCACATCATTTTCATCTCTTTTACCTTATAATTTTATCAAAATCAACTACATTTTCTCTCTTTCTTTCAATTAAATAATATTTTTATATACTTTAATGATTAACTTTTTTCTTTCCAACACTCGCAACAATTTTTAAAATATATTAAAAAATTATACATGGTGAACAGTAATATAATTTTAGTATTTTTTTTATGATATTTGCTACTGATTTGCGGCTTCTCTTTTCTAATTTAATATTAATTAAATTTTGTATGATATTTGCGACCTAAACTAGGGGGTCACAAATTTTGCGATCGATTGTGTGATCCCCTTTTTAAATTAATTTAGTTAGTTACCTTTTAAATAATTTTTGCGACCCAAACTAGACCGTCACAAATTTTTTATTTTTTTTGCGGCCGCTATATTTTATTTAGTTTTAGTTAATTGACTTTTATGATTGTTTCAACAGCTTTGCGACCATGTCTAGGCAGTTATAATTTCTGCAACCAGAACCCAATCAGTCGCAATTTTGGCAGCCATTTTTTTGGGTCGTAAATTTTGATCGCAAGTGCCTAGTTTTCAAGTAGAACAGTATTGATTGATGCTGTGTTTTCCGGTGAAATCGGAAAACAGTTTTACGGTTTGTTTCGTGTAATCGGTTTGATCGAGAAGTTGTTCTCAGTTTTCAAGTGTTCGGGTATTTCGCATCAACTAACGTGAAGTTTGTCTGTTCATGGTGTGTGTTCTTCGGTTTTCATCACAAAGGTACATATTACTGAATCACCCTATGGTTGTGATAATTGTTTAAACGAATGACAATTGGATCACCGACGTGATAATTTAAGGCTGGAGATATTTGGACACCCATCGCGCCTATTTTCACACCTTTGGTGCCCTAGACGCCTCGTATAGGTCTATACGAGGCGTCTACGCACTGAATTCAAGGGGGTCTGCGAGGGTGTCAGGCACAAAGTTTAAGGAACCCTAGACGCCTCGTACAGAGCTATACGAGGCGTCTAAGATTGGGTTTTTTTTTTTGGCTGAAATGAGGGGTGTTTTGGTGGGTTTTGGTATGGTTTTTGGATAGTTTTTGAAGATGTGTTTTTTATTGAAAATTTTTTTGTTTTTAAAAAAAGTTATGTTTTTTTTGTTTTTTACACTATAAAAAAGTTTTTGTTTTTTAAAAATGAACTATTTTAAAAATCGGCTCTTTAAATATATTATATCGATTAAATATTATAATGTTTTTTACATTTTACTTTTTTAAATATTATTCTTCCGATTAAAATTTTATCTCGTTCAAATATTCAAAACATATTTTGTTTCCGTATTATTTCAATTTAAGACAACAATCATTAAGTAACCGAATAATTGAAAACAAACATAAATATGACATAGATAAGATAACTTTGTACATCCATAACAAAAATATATAAGATAAGTTTGTACATCCATAATAAAAATAAAAACAACAACAGGTCTATGCATCCGAATCCGAATCCGAATCTGGCTGCTGCGGCTGCTGCTGCTGATGTGGTGCTCGAGGTGGTGGGAGCGGTATCGCGGGTAACCCATCTCTCTCGCGTCTATCCTGCAGCTCCCGAACCACCCAACCTATCAAATCGCTGAGCCTGTCAAGCTCTGCTCGTACCTCCGGATGTATCGGCGCAGCTCCTGGGGCATGACCTGGAATAGCGTGACGTGGAAACTGAGGCGCCCCGGCAGGTGGCGGTGGCTGTGGCATCGCTGCACCGTCTACATCCTGCGGAGGCTCCTCCACGGGCACTACATCAGCAGGATCTGCAGGAGGATAAACGGGCTCGAAATGCTCTGGTAGGGCCTCCTCTGTCCATATGCCCCCGTTGCGGTTTTTAAACCGCGGGCCAACTGCGAACCTCCTGATTACCCTCATCCCCCACAGCGACTGCATGCCCATCCGCGTCGGCATGACTGGCGGCGTCCGTAGATGTGGGTCCTCGTGCAGTACGAGGCCAAATGAACGGGCAATGACGGTCACGTACGCCCCGCCATACAAAAATCCGCGCCCCTGTTTGTGATGGGCGGAGGCGTAGTACTGGGCTAGACCGTGTGCTAGCGCGCACGGCCTCCTATACAACAAACAATAAAGGAAAAAAAGATCTGTAGTCGTACACCACTCACGGCTGTAGCCGCGCGCTGAAATCGAAGTAGCGAGCAAATGGTGCAGATACCTGCAGATAGTGTTAGCGAAATACAGAAACAGAGATTAATAAACAATGCACATAATCACAATAATTGCCGTAATAAATGTACGTACCTGTACAGTGGGTCCCTAACAAACGACACCCTCCCCTTCGACTTGTCGTGCTCCCAAGTATTTGGCCCCGCAATCACCTGCCAAAACCCTAGAAGAATGGGTTTGTCAACCACCACTTGCCCCGCTGTGTAAATCTCAGTCTCGATCTCCCCCTGCATGTATAAACCAGAACGCACCGCAAAGTCTGCTAGCGTCATCGTACGCAAAACGCCAGCGAGCCTGAAAGAAATCTCAGGCGGAGGGGGAGCATCTGGGTACGGAAGCGCCACTGGGACCCCAGGAGGGTGAAATGTGAATGACGAAATGAACTCGACAAGCAGCTCCCTGTAGGTCGGCGTGTGCGCCAAATCAAAAAGACGATGCCACGGCGAATCGAGAGGTATAAACCGACGCACTCTATCCGTCTCAGCAAGCTGGTCCATCGCACCCCAGTCGATCGATGCATGCGATCCAATGTACATCCTCCTAAGCTTCTGGCAATGGCGGGCGGCATCGGTGCCGTCGGGAAACTCTAGGTACGGACAACCCTGCAGCGTATCCAGATCCGGCCGCCGTCTCCGTCGTGGACCCTCCTGAACCTGCTGAACCGCCAGTACCGCATCAAGATCTATCTGAATGTCGTCGCCCTCCATAATCAATCTGCAGGTAAATAACGTATACGTATAAAAACAATAATAAATAAATCAGAATAATAATAATAATAATAATAATAATAATACTAATAATAATAATAATAATAATAATACTAATAATAATAATAATAATTAATAATAATACTAATAATAATAATAATAATAATACTAATAATAATAAATATTAAGAAAAAAAAATAATTAATAAATAATACTAATAATAATAATAATTAATAAATAATAATAATAATAATACTAATAATAATAATAACTAATAATTAATAAATAATACTAATAATAATAATTAATAATAATTAATAAATAATACTAATAATAATAATAATTAATAAATAATAATAATAATACTAATAATAATAACTAATAAATAATAATAATAATACTACTAATAATAATAATAACTAATAAATAATAATAATAATACTACTAATAATAATAATTAATAAGAAAAAAAAATAATTAATAAATAATACTAATAATAATAATAATTAATAAATAATTATAATAATAATAATAATAATACTAATAATAATAATAACTAATAAATAATAATAATAATAATAATAATACTAATAATAATAACAATACTAATAATAATAATTAATAAGAAAAAAAAAATTTACAGAGCCTCGTATAGCCCTCGTATAGGGCTATACTCGGCGTCCTGTTCTTCCCCATTCATCTTCAACCTTAAACTCAAGCCCCCAAACCCCACAAAAATCAAATTTCAGGGCAAACCTACGGTCTAAAGGCAAAAACGTGGCAAAAATACTAAACTACGGGGCGAAATACATACCGGTGATGCTTCAAATCTTCGAAAATCCGGTCGAAATACGTATCCGAGGCGTATTCTCCGTATGTGTGTGTGTTTATTGTTTGGGGGCTACAAGCAGCCTCGTATAGACCCCCCAGCCTTATACGAGGCATAGACGCCTCGTATAGGTCTATACGCGTCGTCCCCTCTTTTTATTAAATGACCATTTAGCCCCTGGTATGCCCCCAGTATAGGCTTTATTCAGGGGCAAAATGGTAATTAACCATTCCAAAAAGATATTTCTGGAATGGTTAATTACCATTTTGCCCCTGACTAAACCCTATACTGAGGGCTTTACAGGGGCAAAATGGTAATTTAATAAACCTTTTTTCCAAATTAAAAAACAAAAACTTTAAAAAGTTGCCGCCTTCCAAGACGACACGTATAGCTCTATACGCGGTGTCTGGTTTTTCAAAATTACCTTTAAGCCCCTGTTAAAGGCCTATACTGGGGACTTTCAGGGGCAAAATGGTAATTAACATAAAATATTTTCAAAATTCAAATTTTAATTAAAAGAATTGTTGCCGACACTGTAGACGACTCGTATAGATCTATACGAAGCGTCCTAAATCAAAAAATTCAAATTTTGATTTTCAAATTTTCAAAATTCAAAATTTCAAAAACCCGCTCAAATAGACGTCTCGTATAGATCTATACGAGGCGTCTGTGGATTAGGAAATGACCTTTTAGCCCTTGAAATAAGCCTTGATTGGGGGCATACCAGGGGCAAAATGGTCTTTTGGGCATAATTATACGACGCGTATAGCTCTATACGCGTCGTATATTTTTAATTTTTTTTTAAAAATGATTTTAAACTGTTTTAATTATTGAAAAATGATACAAATTATAAAAAAAAATTATAGAAATTGTAGAAAATTATAGGAATTAATAAAAAAAATACATTCAAATTACAAAAATCATTCTTCCGTATCACTATCGATGTAATTAAGACTGGGGTTTGATCTTGGCGGAGGATTCATTATCGATGTATACCATTCTAGACGTGGCAAGTACATATCTTCCCATTGTTTCGTATGGGCTGTTCGGTGGGTCAACCATAGCCCGTGTGCTGGTGGCATTGGATAATCCCCTTCCAGCTTAACATGTATGAAGTGGTTCTCGTTTACATGTGTAAGCGTTATGAACAATGGTTGTTGATTAGCCGGAGGACTTAGTATCGGGAAGAAAGTGGAACTCGCACCCATGGTTGTCGTTAACAGGTGCACCCCGATACCGTACGTTTGTGCAATAAGAAGTCCTGCATAGGGGAAGTCCATCCAGTGATCCCCCCCACAACCGGACACTGAATCCCAAATTAGGCCCTGACGATGCGTGTAAAAATAACCTTTATCCCATGCTTCAAATATTGGGAACCAGATCGATTTGTTCTGGTCCATTTCTTGAACAAGGTGCCTTCGAATGAGCCCCCATGAACTCTGTTCCATACCTAAGCCCACAGCCACAGACCGAAACCCACAATGACCGTCCGGCATCACATCTCGTATGCACGAGACGTACGGATGGAACACTAGCGGAATGTCATCCTGAAACTGTTCGATGATTCCCACGTACTTGTCCCCAATGATTAACGGAAAACCGTGAGCATCTCGTGTCTCTTTCTTCTTAGAACTCTTTGAACGGCTTAGGCTCGCTTTGGGTTTTTGGGACCTTATAACCGACTGTTGAGAGGCCTGTGACGGAACGTACGAGCTGTGACGAGGTTTGTCGTACTTAGTTTGTCGGGAACCTTCAAAGCACGTGTTTGCATCACCGAATGAGCTTCTCCTCAATTCTTCATCTATACGAGAGGCCTCGTCCAACCTTTGTTGTACCTGCTTTGTTGTTGGTCGGCCACGAGTATTTTGTTGGACAACCGGTGGTTTCTTGGTAGATTTCTTTGGAGTCAACACCGCTTTAATCTTTGAAATCAGGCTTTTTTGCTGAGCTGGGGGGTGCGACTCTAATTGTTGTCTAACAATATTTAGCTCTTCGACCACGTCCACGTCATCGTCTATCAATTTACAACTTTGGAAGTTAAGTTTCCGCCAGAAGACGTCCACGTCTTCGAGTTGAATCGGACGCTCTGCACGGTTAAAAACAACATTGTTTAAGTCACATGATTAACGGAAATATATCACACAAGTGTTGTACGTTTAACAATTATTACCTTCAAGCATGTACTTTTCTATCCTGCAAGCACAGGGCAACCCACAGCTGTGCCACATTTGGCAACCACATGATGAATGAAAGCGCTCCAAGACATCTAGCTTCCTAATTGCCTCGCTCCTCAACAAGTCAAGGGCTGTATGGGAAACTTTACCAAGTAGGTGTTGAAACAACGGGTGTTTGTGGTGGGTCATTGTTTTTTCGATGCTATCTCGAAAAGTCTTCCTTATTTCACCGAACTGTGCCTCAACTATATCATGGACACAACCAACTATACGGTCGAGCGAGCTCCCATCTTCAACGTATCTCTTTAAGTTGGCGTGTTGGCTCTCAACTCTGTTTGTGGTACGATTACCAAAGTTGCGCCTCTTATCAGTCCACGCAAAGACGAACATCTCCTTATAGTCTTTTAGCCAGTTATCGTACACGTATTTGAAGACCCCTAAAATGTAAAAATAATTTAATAAAATTTGCATAGGTGAGTCGTATGTTATTATAAAAACTTACTAGAACGTTTGCACTCCACAAGTCGTTGTCGCATGTTGCGCAAGTGGTACTCGTAGATGAGTATGGATGGAGACTCAATCAATGTCCCCCAGAATGACAAAAATTTCTTCCAGTCTTCGTCTGTGAAGGCACCCTTGCAGTGCTTCATAACATTCTGTTGTATGTGCCACCTGCAAAGAAGCCTGGAGGCGTTTGGAAATACTTTAGCACACGCGCCCATAAGGGCTAGGTCTCTATCGGTTAAAATCACACGTGGCTCCATGCATTCATCCAACATTGACTTGACCCTCTCAAGCACCCACACAAAGTTATCACCCCGTTCTTTACTAACAACGGCATGCGCGATAATAAACGATTTGTTGGTAGGCGTCATACCAACAATCTGGATAAAGGGCATATTGTATATGTTTGTCTTGTACGTCGCATCGATCAGCATGACGTGGGGGAATGCACGCCACATGTCTCTCGAGTACCGATGAAGAAAGAAGATCTCTGTTACGATCTCTGTTCCGGGTTCCTCCCGTGTCTCGTAAATAAAGTCGTTGTTTATCAGCTTGTCTTCTAGTGACTGCATGGGAGTCAATCCTTGTCTTTGTTCGGCTCTAATCTTCGCCACAACGTTTTGAACGTCTTTCAGAACATGAAACCTGTCGGGGTCCTGCTTCCTTATCGTTTGAAATATTTTGCGCGACTCCATGTTTTGAGCTGTCAGCTGCTCGATCAGTTTCATTTCGCTTGGAGTAAACCTTCGCACAAACGCGTGGGCCGATAGGTCCTCACAAAGTTCGTGGTTATGTTCAATTTTTCCGTCTTTAATCTCCCAGGTTTCATACGGGTGGTTTCGCACAGCCAGCAGGTAAAACGGGCAACCGGTTTTTTTGCTTCCGGCTTTTCTAAGTGTTGCTGTAGTCTGGTGCTCACCAGCACGATCACATTCAAGCCATACCCTCCGGATTCTTCCACCGGTTTTCTTTGATCGACGGGTGACAATAACGAAACCATCCGCGTTTGCTATTTCTTGTATCCGATTCTTTAGTTCATCTAAAGAGTTGAAAACCTGTAACATCGACAATAATAATAAATAATTTTAATAAATAAATAAATAATAATAATAATAATAATATTAATAATAATACTAATAATAATACTAATAATAATAATTAAATAATACAAAAATAGTAATTAATACCTGCTTTTTTAAGTACGGACTGTCCTGGATGGGAGGTGTCTCACCACCATATCTACCATATCCACCATAACCACCGTCTCCTCCGTATCCACTGTATCCACCATCTCCTCTGTATCCACCATCTCCTCTGTAACCACCGTCTCTTCCGTATCCACCGTCTCCTCCGTATCCACCGTCTCCTCCGTATCCACCGTCTCCTCCGTATCCACCGTCTCCTCCACCGTCTCCTCCGTATCCACCGTCTCCTCCGTATCCACCGTCTCCTCCGTATTCACACCCGTATCTATAATCCGGATACCCTTGTTGCGTCGGATAACTTGGTTGACAAGCATGGTATGAGTCATCTACAAGGGCTGTTTCATCAACAGGGGGATGATTGTTCAAATCTAGAAACGGTTTGTTTTGTTCTCCTTGTATACTAGACACAACCTCCTCTTGCTCATTAGAATCGGGAACGCAAGACTCCTCCAAAATAAAGAACCCTATCATCATTAGTAAATAATAAACTAAAACAAAAACTAATTAAAACATTTAAGTACCTGTACCGTTACCGGATCGCTTTCGGGCACCCAGTTCTCGCTATAATACTGCCCGAAGACATAGTTGCCGTCCCAGTATGATGACATTTCAACACTTCGGGATGATAAGAACACAAATTAAATGCCGTCCTAGAATGAAAGAAGAAGAAGATGTAGCAGAATGAAAGAAGAAGAAGAACAAGAACAAGCGTAGAGACATAATACATGTCTTAAATGTTGGATGCTCGGGACAAACCATACACTGTATGTTGCACTTTTTCATAAGCCTTAGACGCCTCGTATAGCTCTAGACCCCTCGTATATATTTTTGTCAGCTGTAGAAGACGCCTCGTATAGGTCTATACGAGGCGTCTTAGTGCCTCGTATCCATCCCTCGTACAGACCTAGACTCCCCGTCTGATGTGACTGATTTGACATTGTGCTTTGGTGCAGAGATGGTCGGAAAAGTAACCCTATACGCCTCGTATAGGTCTATACGAGGCGTCCTGAAGGGTGTCAAAATAGGCGTGAAGGTGTGTAAATATGTAGACCCTAATTTAATTGCTGTGGTTGAGTTTTGAAGCCTTTTTCTTAGAAAATATCAAGGACATGATGAGTAACAGGGATGGAGGGAGAGTCGTGGGATTTGAGGAGTCTGAAATTGACTAATCTCTTCATTAGACTAGAACAATATAAACATGTGAATAGCAATCAATAATATTACATGGTTTGTTACAAATATGTTTTTAGAAGTTTATAATTATTTAGATGAGAAGTACAGAACCAAACAACACCCAGACATAGACAACACTGAACGAAATAGAACAACAACCGGAATATGCCAACCCCATTATTTAACGGACAAACTGAAACCATCGACTAAACATAAAGACCAAAAATCAGACATCAACAGATTTTATACTTATTTAATGGATAATCGTCGAAGGAGACTTGTTCTTCTTGTAAGGTCCAGGTACACCGATAGGATGTTTAATTGGAACTGGATTACTCGGTGTAGAAACTGGATCATGCAGTTTAAAGAAAGATTAGTTCAGTGAATCAAGTCATGCATGGCTAATTAAGTGTGCAGAAAGATATAACAATACAAACCTGGAGGCGTATTCGGTTGCCTCAGTGCAGACTCTTGGGTCACAGTTGCTGAAACAGTTGAAATCAACAACATGCAACATAGAACAGTAACAAGTTTGTGTTCCATTATGACAACGGGAGTATTTATTGTGTTTGGTTTGTTTGTTTTCGCCGGTTTGAATGGTATTTATGCTTTACCAAAGATAACTATTAAATATTAGACTTTTGTGTAACGTAGGACTTGTTTCACCATGCAACGATATTTAACCTGTTTTTCTTCAAGAACTTCTATTTAAAACCGACATTTATGTAAAAATGGTACAGATCTAAGAACAACTGATGAACAACAAACAATACAAGAAATAGCGACAAAAACGTGACGAAAATCTTATTTAACCAACCCAAAAGTGATTACCCCCCAGAAACCCTAGATCTCACAACTGTGAGATCTAAACAATACAGAGTACAACGATACAGTGATGATCATCAACTGATGACCAATCCACAAGGAACACGGCAATCTCTCAATGATACAGATGAGAGATTGCAACAAAACTACAACCGTCTTCAACAACTTTAACAAACAAATACAGAGAAAATAAGAAGAGTATGTGTGAAGAATATTGGGGAGTATGACTGAACAATCAGTCAACTATCCTTTTATATCTCCAAACACTGCATGTTACACTTAGACCCCTAGAGAATACTGAAAGATCATTGCAGCCCTTATATGTTTCACATAGCACCCTTGAAACTTCCACAAAGAACCCTGGACTTATTTAATTGCACATAATAAAACCAATTGTATCAGATCATACAATGAATAATATACTGCACCTTTTTCAGCTTAGGACACAATGAATGAACCAAATATTGCAACACCTTTTTTAACATCCCCCTTCATTCATTTGTCCTAAACACATCGACCAACCCCAATTTTTCGCACAAATATTCATGTTGACTTATACTCAAACCTTTTGTAAGAATATCAGCCAATTGACTTTCTGAGTCAACCTTTTCTGTAGTAATAAAACCAATCGACACTTTTTCCCTCAGAAAATACAGGTCAATCTCAAAGTGTTTAGTCCTTTCGTGAAAAAACTAGATTAGCAGCTATTGCAATAGCTGCTGTACTATCACAAAACAATTTAATTGGTAATGTGCAGTCCACTCTTAATTCTTTCAACATATTAACAATCCAGACCAGTTCACAGGTGGCTGAACACATCGCCCTGTATTCAGCCTCCCCCGTGGACCTCGAAACAGTACTCTGTTTCTTACTTTTCCAAGACACCAGATTATTACCAAGAAATACACAGAACCCAGTGACCGATTTTCTGGTCACTAAGCATTTAGCCCAATCCGAATCAACATAACATGTTAATTCAGTAGCACAACCCTTGTTGAACATAAGACCTTTACCTGGGCTAGACTTTAAATACCTTAACAATCTCAAAGCAATTTTAAGATGAACTTCCAGTGGAGAGTGCATAAACTGACTCAAATATTGGACAACATAACTGATATCAGGACGGGTCAAAGACAAGTAAATCAGTTTTCCTATTAGTTTCTGATAGCTAGTAACATCGTTTAAGTTCTCTTTACAAGTACTTGTTCTAGCATTCACTACTTGACTTAATTCAATAGGAGTGTAAACAGGTTTACAAGCTAAGTATCCGAATTCACTTAACAATTCAAGACAGTATTTTCTTTGGTTTAAACAAATTCCAGATTTATCATATATCACTTCTAAACCTAAAAAAATACTTTAATATGCCTAAGTCCTTAATTTGAAACGTATTACTAAGCAAGGTTTTTATTTTATCAATTTCTATTTTATTGTTCCCTGTGACTATTATATCGTCTACATAAACTAATAACACAATGAATACTTCATTTTTAGAATATGTAAACAAAGAATATCACAAACACTTTGAATAAAACCGACACTAAGTAACACTTTTGTAAGCTTTTCATTCCACTTTCTAGGGGCTTGTTTTAAGCCATATAATGATTTAACAAGTTTACATACTTTATTTTCATCTTTATTATAATAACCCTCAGGAAGAGTCATGTAAACATCTCTGAAATAGACCCATACAAAAAAGCGTTATTCACGTCTAATTGAAACAAAGTCCAATCATTTTGGACAGCAAGACTTAAAACACAACGAACAGTGACCATTTTCACGACTGGTGAAAATGTCTCACCAAAATCTACACCTTCCCGCTGGTTATACCCCTTGGCAACCAAGCGAGCTTTGTATCTTTCTATTTCTCCATTGGATTTATACTTTATTTTATAAATCCATTTGCAACCTATTGGCTTTCTCCCTACAGGTAAATCAACAACATCCCAAGTTTTATTCCTAAGTAAAGCCTCCATCTCTTGATTCATAGCTTCTACCCACTTAGGATCAATAACGGCCTCATTAAAACTACGAGGCTTAACAGACTTGTTCAAATTAGACACAAAACATTTATTTTCAAAAGACAAACAAGCATAACTCACATACTTTTGTATCCCATACTTAGCTGTACTATTTAAAACAAAATCATCAAACCTTTTAGGAAAAGATGTAACCCTAGACGACCGTCTAACAGATTGATTATTTCCCTCAGATGGGACAGTCTCAACATTTGAGGTTCCTGTGTCCTCTGCCACGCCAGATCCACCTCTACTACTATCCTCAACCCTAGACTCAATATGTTGAATTTCATCAACACTGCTAGTGGTGGTAGATGTAGAGGGGACTGGCTGCTGATCATCACAAGATACCTCGTGAGAATCAGTATTCCCCTCTTCATCATCGGGAGTGACAGGAACAATGGATGAAGACATGTCAATACTATCAAAAAAATTCAAATGATTCAGATCATTAAACACAGTTTTTTCCTGGTTATTTATTTGTTCAGATTTAAAAGGAAAAACAGTTTCAAAAAACTTTACATCCCTAGAGTGAAACTCCCTTTTTTTTTATCCAAACTCCACAACCTATAACCTTTTTTAACGTTAGAATAACCAATTAAAACACACTTTTCAGCACAAAATGAGAACTTATCAGAATCATCTAAGATAGTACTGAAACATAAACATCCAAAGTTCCTAATATGCATTAAAGAGGGTTTAAAGTTGAACATCAACTCATATGGACTTTTACCTAACAGCACTGATGAAGGCAACCTGTTAATCAGATATACAGCAGTCAAGACACAATCAGACCAAAAACGAAGAGGTAGACCACCCTGAAACATAAGAGCCCTAGCCATGTTTAAGAGATGCCTGTGTTTTCTTTCTACAATGCCATTTTGCTGTGGCGTATAAGCACAAGTAGTTTGATGGATTATACCCTTATTTTTACAAAACACATTCATTTGGTTGTTAACAAACTCAGTTCCGTTATCACTTCTAAACATCTTTATCCTTTTATCAAACTGAGTTAACACTAACTCATAAAAAATTTTGATATTTTCAAATACTTCTGACTTATTTTTCAACAAATAACACCAAACAGACCTCGAGTAGTCATCAACCACAGTTAAAAAATACTTATAACCATCTCTACTTGTGACCTTATACGGACCCCAAACATCTAGGTGAACCAACTCACCAACACATTTAGTTTTATGATCACTTATAGGAAAAGGTTCTCTAACTTGTTTAGACCTATGACAAATATCACACGGATGATTAACAACTTTATTAACACCTAAGACATCTTTTAAAACAGTTAGAACTTGGTTTGCAGGGTGTCCTAACCTACTGTGCCAAAGATTACTATTATTCAAGCTATTAAAACAGAAATTAGCAGAATTACCACTTTTATTAACAAAATACAGACCATTGTCCTGGTTACCAGTCACCAGGACTTTCTTTGACTTCGAATCCTGTAAAGAACAGGTATTCTCATTAAAAACAACAGTGATCTGATTATCTTTTGACAACTTGAAAACAGACAACAAATTAACTCCATAATCAGGAACAAAGAAAACATCATTTAAAATCACCCCATCAGCTAACTTAATATTACCAATTTTAGACACTTTGCCACTAGTCCCATTAGGATGACATACTTTCAAATCAAACTCAGAAACATCAATACTATTAAACATATCTTTGTCAGTATTAACCATGTGTTGATTCGCCCCCGAATCAACAATCCAGTTATAATCAAAACCAAAGTTTATACTACTGGAACAGCAAATAAAACTACCATTAACATCATACACACAATTAGACTTACCCCCCATATTGGAACTCTGAGGATCAGACCCAGTTTTCTCACCCACAAGACTTAAGAGTTTCGCGATCTGCTCAGAAGAAAAAGGAGACATAGAAGAACCAGAAGACAAGTTTGATTTATTGTTAGACGACACGTTCTTCCCAACCTGACCTACCCTTTTTTTAAAACCTGGAGGATATCCTACCAACTCATAACATCTATCAACAGTATGACCTAACATGTTGCAATTAGTGCATTTCAGATTAGGGTTAGGTCCTCTAAATGGTTTTTTCTTAGAGTCATATTGCTGATTAGACTTAGAAACAAATGAAACACTTTGACTTTTGGAACTACCACTAGTGTTTCTATGAGACTCCTCCCTAGATACAATAGAGAAAGCAACTTTGATAGAGGGCAACGGTTCTCTTGTTAATAAGTTTGTTCTTATAGGCTGGTATACATCGTCCAAACCCATAAGAAACTGCATTAGCTTGATAAGAGTTGAAAAATCATTATAATCTTTAGCTGCATTACAAGAACATGTGGGTAACTGAACCATAGCATCAAACTGTTTCCACATGGTATTCTGTTTGTGATAATATTCAGAGACAGTGCTCCCATTTTGAGAGATACAATTGATTTTTTTATATAAATCATAAACAACAGAACCGTCGACCTTATCATAAGTCTCTTTCAAATCTAACCAAACCTCAGACGCAAGTTTAGAAAAAACTTGACCTAAATATAACTCCTCAGAAACAGAATTAAGTAACCAGGTCAACACAACTGAATTGCATCAATCCCATTGACTACTCATAATAGGGTCATTAGTTGATTTTTTACATTTACCATCTATGAAACCAAATTTATTTTTAGCTTCTAGAGCTAATCTCATAGCACTAGACCAGACCCTGTAGTTTTCTGTACCTTTTAATTTTATTCCAACTATAGTCAATGAACTAGAATCACTTGGATGCAAATACAGAGGATCTCCTATATCCAGTTTACTTATTAAGGTTTGTGGAGTTCCTTCACCATCACCCATGATAACAATGCACAAACAAACACAAAAAACAAACAGACAAGAAGAAGCAACCGAATATACAAAACAGAACCACCTAACAAAGGCGAAGCTGAGTCAGGGACCAGATTCCAGGATCGTCACTCAGAGGTGCCTGGACAAGCCTTTACTCAGGAGCCCACACTAAGCCTAGAAGACCTAAGACACAAGACAAGAAAGATAAACACAAACAAGAACCAACACAAAACACAAACAACAAACAAGAATCACAGAAGCTAGCACAATCAGCAAATAAAAAACAGAAGCAACAAGTAATAAGTGCCGGTCCTCACTACCCCGACTTCAACTATCCAACAACAGAAATAAAAAACAGTAAACAGAACGATCTTACAGTGGGTGCAAATCTTCAAAAAAATATCAGATCTGTAGTTTTCAAGAACTACAAAATCTGATACAGAAAACCACCAAGTCCACTTCAGGTTAGTTTGCCCTGAAACTTCAATGGTTTCAGAGACTAACGCAGAAGTCAGATCCGAGAAGACACAGAAGATTCCAAACCCTAAGATTAGGGTTCCGTCCGATAACAACACAAACACCACTCGATACACCAGATCTGAGAAGATCAGTCACTAGATCTACGAAGAAAAGACGTCAAGCACAGTTTCCAAGAACAGAAACCCTAACACAAAATACATAACGATCAGAAATAACGCAGCGGACAACAAGTAACAAACAAATCAGAAGCTATCAAGCTCTGATACCATGTAAAAATGGTACAGATCTAAGAACAACTGATGAACAACAAACAATACAAGAAATAGCGACAAAAACGTGACGAAAATCTTATTTAACCAACCCAAAAGTGATTACCCCCCCAGAAACCCTAGATCTCACAACTATGAGATCTAAACAATACAGAGTACAACAATACAGTGATGATCATCAACTGATGATCAATCCACAAGGAACACGGCAATCTCTCAATGATACAGATGAGAGATTGCAACAAAACTACAACCGTCTTCAACAACTTTAACAAACAAATACGGAGAAAATAAGAAGAGTATGTGTGAAGAATATTGGGGAGTATGACTGAACAATCAGTCAACTATCCTTTTATATCTCCAAACACTGCATGTTACACTTAGACCCCCAGAGAATACTGAAAGATCATTGTAGCCCTTATATGTTTCACATAGCACCCTTGAAACTTCCACAAAGAACCCTGGACTTATTTAACTGCACATAATAAAACCAATTGTATCAGATCACACAATGAATAATATACTGCACCTTTTTCAGCTTAGGACACAATGAATGAACCAAATATTGCAACACCTTTTTTAACAATTTACGTTAAAGAGTCAAAAGGTTCATGTTGATTAAATGCTATATATTAAAATAATATATTTAGAAGTTTGATATTCAACATGATATTTTAATGAATTAAATGCCCGGATAGTCCCTGTGGTTTGGCCTTTTCTCACCTTTAGTCCCAAACTTTCTAAAATTACAGTTATAGTCCCTAACTTTTTCAATTTCGTTCCCGAATAGTCCCTGGCGCGGATGGAGGTTAGTTTTTGGTGTTAAGTGGGTGTGAAATGACTAAAATGCCCTTAATAATAAAAAAATGTTATTAATTATCTCTTTACATATCTAATTAAAAGAAGGGTAAATTACACTTTTCGTCCTTTATGTTTGCATTGAATTGCACTGTATAGCCTTTAACTTCAATAATTACAGTCATTGTAACACCTCGCACGAATCATGTGCAATATAATAAAGACACGTGTTATGAACCTTAAACGTGTTATAAACCCGGATCAAGTTAAAAAGTTATATGGAGAGATTAAAAGTGTCAGCATGTTAATTATTACCTCTGAGTGACCTTTCAACGTTTCCAAACCTTTGTAAGGAATAAATACATTCTCATGAATGTCTAATAAGGATTTCATAAGTATCCTGTTAAACTTTGAAATGAATAATTTAACATTCAAAGAAATGGGATCCTATGTTCAATAACGACAATCTTTCATTCACATGGTTTCTTTCAAAGACTCCAAATTAATGTTAATGCATGGCAACACTTCCAAGAGCATTCAGGCCTGGTCATGTGGTCCCTTTCTGCTGAAAATGACCATAGATTCGAGTTATGAAAGGTTGCATGGTCAAATGTTAAAGTTCTCAAAGTTTTGTCTTCTGATCAGATGCTTACGGACCGCAAAGGGACCACCTTACGGACCGTAAGGTGGCTTAACTGGGCGATAAAATTTGAAAAGCGGTTACGGACCGTAAGGCCTAGGCTTACGATCCGTAAGGACTGTATCTGGGCAGTGAAAATGGACAGCTGCGGGTTGTCTCCTTCTACACCCCTTTTCTCGAAACCAGCTGCTTGTTAACGGTTTTGAAATACCTCTAGACACCTGTATGCATCAGATTTCACCTGAGGGACACCTGCATTGATCCTAGAATCCCCAATTCACTATATATAGAGGCTTTAGTTGAAGTTCCTCAATTGCACAATTGAGTTTTCATTCAAAGCTCACTATCTGAAGTTCCTTGGAGCTCTAGGTGCTAAGGATTCTTGTAAGCATTCTTAGCTTCTTTAGTTAAGTTTTATTAGTTTAATGACCGAAAGTCAAAGCTATCGTAAATAAGCTTTGGCTTGGTGATTAATCACAAATGGTCCAGCCATTAATCGAATTAAAAGTGGCTATGAGTTGGTAATTATGTAGGTAATAAACCCTGAAAAGGGCACCTACTGATTATCACTTTTACTTGGTCAATTGTCGGGTCAAACTTATTAATAAAAAGTCAAACGGGTCAGTTTTTACAAATTAATTCATAACTGGTAATGTAGAGGTTATGGAACATGTTTTAACATTAAAACAACTTGGTAAATAATATAAGAACATATTTAGACATGTTCAACCCGATAATTCTGAGTTTAGGCTCGGTTCGGAATCGAAAGTCGCAAAAGTAGACTTTTTCTTTGACTTTCAGTTCTGACCCGATTTAGCTTAGTTTAGATATACCTTAGGGTTCCTTTAGGACCATATTATAGGTTAGTATAACTCTCTGAGGTTATACAACTTGGTTCCATAGAAATCCTAGTTCATTGCATGTTTCCGTTAAATGCTTAAAAGTTGACCATTATGCCCTTTTGATATTAAAACGAGATTTTTGAAAATTTGAGAGGACAAAAACCTTTATTACTGATATTTAAGTATGTCCTAAAAATTTGACATCAGTTTATGGTTTAAAATGGAAGTTATGCACGATATCGTAAAATGAAAGCTTTTTATTAATTAAACGGCATTTTTGGCATAAAACCTATTTAAACCCAAATTTTGACACCAAAATTTTTACCCACTGATATAATATAATATTTAGGGATTTTTGGAAATTTTTATCAAATTTTATACTGATTATATTATAGGGTTCTAGTGTAAATTCGGTATTGACAAAATTACCCTTTTCTTTGATAAAATGAGTTTTACATAACATTTTGATACCAAACCTTTTCCTACTGATTTCATATGTTAAATAAAATATTTTAAGCTTTAAAAACTGATCAAAATCTCAGATTTCCTTATATTACCCGAGAATAGTCAAATACCGACTGTTAAGCTTTTTAAACGCATAGTTTGGTTTAAAACTATATTTGACACATAAGACTTATTACCTACTGATATTATGATTAAATTTTTATACTTTAACAGTAAGTAAAAGTTTTGAACTCAAATTTCCAAATTTGACCCTTAAAGCATATGTGAAATGACCAAAATGCCCCTTCGGTGCGTAGTTTGGTCATAAAAGATAAATTTCACATATGTATAATATCTTACTGATATAACTTGTTAAAATAAATATTTTTATTGATTATTTTAGACTAGAACCTCATATTACTATTTAACCTCTTTTATAATCTTTAAAATGACCAAAATACCCTTACGGGGCTTAAATTGGTTTTGGACATAATGGAAGATATCCTACTGATATCATAACATATTTTAAGCATATTAACTTGTGGAACCTGTACATGACTCATTTGGCTACCCGTTATGCATATTCGCGTTCGGTACGGTTTATGTAACTAGTTTGCATAAATTAACCGAAACGGGTCAAACCTTATCATTTTTACTTCAAAATCCAGAATGTGTTTAGTGTACCCATTTTATACAAGTCTTCATACTTGTCCGGTCTAAATCACATTCTAATCCGGTCTTCGCTTAATCGTGCGTTTTGAACCATAAACCTTTCATTAAAACTAACCGGTCTAAGTTTAAACTTAAGTAAGACCCGTTAGGAATCTAATAGGTTATTAAAACCTTCGTTCCAGATTTAGGATCCCAGTAAAAGCTATTTGCACTTGCTGATTGTTATACGGCTGAGATTAAAATTATATTTTGCTCAGGTAAATACTTTTATCTTATTTTTCGTTATATGGGCTTGGGATACGGTATTATAATAATACCGCTTGGTCGGGTATGTAGTTATTTAAATCGGATTGTGATTAATACATTTACATAACCCGTTTTAATCTGTTTTGTTTGGTGCAATGCCTTCAGGGGGTTAATGACCATGTCCTGGATATCCTCGGCTCATTTATTAGAAATGGCCACGGCTTAAGCACGTGGTGTAGGCATACACCTGACAGTTGCGTATGTATAAACGATATCTCACTCTCTTGTGGGCCTATACTTGTGGTGTGTCTATTAACCTTTAACCCGGTACTTCTAAACTGGGCTACTGAATGGACGACAAACATGTAAATCTGTATACAAGATTATTTTTAAATAATTGTCCCAAGTTATAAAAGATTTTATGCCTTGTGCATCCAAATCAATTTTTATAAATACTTTTTAAAAGAGTCAGTTAATTGTATTAACCAGTGTAAACTGACATATTTTTCAAAAAGATTAAGTCCAGGTACTAAGCGTAATGGGCTGGAACTCCTGAGTGATTAAATAAAGAGTTTTGCAAGCTTTTATCACTTTAAGTCTGTTGAACATTACTTCTTTTGTTTTGATCCGTCTGGGATCTATCTTACAATCCATTGTGTAATATTTTTTGTTACTTTCAATTCGGTTTGTATAATTAGTTTTACACTTCCGCTGTGCATTTAAACTGTGAATAATTGTTTATGATGATATCATCTACGTCACGATACTCCCCACCGGGCCCACCGGTAATACGTGGAAATATCGTGGTGTGACAGGTTGGTATCAGAGCCAACATTGAGTGAATTAAACACTAGCCTTTTGTGTTTAATCTCAATGACACAGTTGCACATTCCTCGACTTCCGAGTCTAGGCTAATGACTTAGGACTAATCCTAATCTTATTGTTTTCTTTTGTTGGTTTCTTTTGTTTGTTTTGGCAGGAACAAAAGACAATGCCGCCACGATTCAGAGGAAGAGGTGGATGAGGCAAGGCGCCAATAACTGCTCCAAATGACCACGAGGCCGGGCCATCACACCGACGAACTCCTTCAGCAACTTTTAGCTCAAGTCCCCAGGAGGATTGGAGGACTTATCTGGAGCCTGCGAGACGCTCTGTCTCGCTCAGTTCCTCACCATCATACCACGATTCATGCGGGCTCCACCAGAACAACGAGCCCGGCCACTCACACCACTGCTACATCTCGTTGCAGCGATCGGGATCACACCGGGCTTTCCAGGACCCGACACCGTACTTCTAGAGCAGGTTCAATCCGATGAACCAAATTCAAGAACCCGAGGGTCCAAACCGTTTGGGGCCATATGACCACTATCCTGAGACGCATGATATGGAGATGGATGAAGATCCGGATCCGGAGATGCCAACTGGGACGCCGACGCATCCCATCGAGATTTCTAACGGATTATCTTTTCATGGTTCGCCGTACCTGGGCCCAGACTGTGACAACCCGAGATTTCAAGACCCTTCCTTTACACATCACCTACTTTGCAAATCCTGTTTTATATCTTGTTTTACGTTGTATTATTAATATCATTGTAGAATGATATTAACATTAGTGTGTGGTGGTTTAATGTTTAGCATGTAGGACTTTCGTCACAGGCCCTTAGCGACGAAAGATAGGACTATTCGTCACTCCTGAAGCTCGACGAAACATGTCTTTCACCAGGAAAGTGTTTGGCCAAAAAGGGGTTCGGCCCAATCCACTTCGTGGCCCAACTGTTTAATGCTATGTTATATTAAAACCCTTGTAACCGGCGACAACATCAAACCCTAGACCTCTCTAGTCTTTGACGGCAACCACCATCATCATCATTGAAGCGTTCAAGTCTCTCGTTCTAGGCACTACACATCTCGGATTTGATTGATCAACTTGAATATGTAGATAAACATACCGAGCAAACCAAGGTGAGTTCACTGCTCTTTTTCCAAGCATGCGTCTCGGGGAGGGACATCTGGTAAACGTTCCGGGGAGGAATGTCGGGTAATGGGTTTGACTGGAATGTTAAACCTGGGTTATTGGTTAATACACGTATATCTATCACTCAAGTCCCTTCTACCGATTGTTGCTGGGGAGGCAACGGGGTATTAGTTAATAGCGCTATTTAGGTTTGGCACCCTCACACCGTACCGGGAGGACGGTAGTGAACTAATGACCCAAATCTTGACCATTGCTACGATAGAGGCAATGGAGGTCAGAGCAAATAATCTGGAGCCATCGGCGGTAAGCGTGTGATTAACAACATCGAATCTGTGAAACATTTTAATCTGGTAACTGGTAACTAAACGCGTTAACAAAACTTTGAACTCACCAGCGTCATCTGACACATTTGTCTGCATGCTTGCAGGTCTGTAGGGTCATATCATGGAACTTGCTGTCTGGAAGGCTGGAGTGGTCATGGGTCGAGATACATGGAATCGCAACACAAGTCTAATGGTTTACGTATGCGTGGTTTATGAAACATTTAACAAATGAGTTATGCTTCCGCTGTGTACAATACATTATATGTAACGTTTTGTATCACTTTACGATAATGAATGAAAGTTTTATTTAAATATATTTATTAGTTCAATGTGATTGGTGGCTAAGATCCTGGTACGTCACATGCCCCGCGATGTTTCCGCAAGTGGTATTTTGGGGGTGTGACAGTTTGGTATCAGAGCCACTGGTTATAGTGAACTTGGTTTTAAAACGTTTTATAAAACCAGACTATAACCAAACAAGTTCTGAATACGACCATGACACTCAGCTCCAGATTGCAAGGTTCGTCTCTCGTATACTCATTGTACTGTATAACTAGTGAACACTTACATATGATATTGCATGTGATTGTACGTTTAGCACAACAGTATGAATTCATGTACTACTTGCATGTGTTATGTGATTGATAGGGTGGTATTTCCCTAAACATTCATGACTCACGTTTCAAGATGCTCTTTGTTTGCTACATGAGTTTGAGGAACCATTTGATATGAGTTAAGAGGAGCTGAGATGAGCATGCAAATCAAAACATTATTGTGGGTGCACACATAATAATAATGTGGGGTGCATGTGAGTCCCAGTGAGGCTTAACAAGTGAAGAAGGGGTTCTGCTTTGTTATTCGATCAATGAGAAACATAAAAAATTTATAGGAGTCATAGTAGTGATTGTCTCCTACTCGAACGTGATCTTTCCATTTCCCTCTAAAACCTTTCGAATCTCGATGCTATCGAGTATTACCTGAACACCCATCTGAACGCCTAGCAAACTGTGTAGAATGTTAGGTGCTTGTACGAACGTCCCTGAGTTGGATGTTGCAACATCAATGATTGGTATATACCTCTCACACTCCTCTTTGGTTGCTGGAACTCAATGTACTGACGTCTTAGACCCCGAAGTACGATCACTTCTGCAACACTCTGGAAACATACTGTGTATTACTCAATCAACTTGCAAGAACGGTGGACAAGAGAATGAGCGTAGTGCCTTGCCGACCTCAGTATTTGGACAACCCTAATTATTGGCAACTATCACCAGCGAATTGACTTCAATCGAATCCTTAACCCTAGCCAGCGACTTATGGGAGTCAACCTTTACGAATCAACCAGGACATAAGCGATGAAAACTGACTTTGGTGTGGAATGTGTTACCGCCAGCACATTGAGGACGCGACTCGGAGTATGAAAAGGTGGAATCTGTTGGTGAAAGAACGTAGGGCTCCATTTCAAGCAACGACATTAGAGACAACAGTCATGACAACATCAAGGTACTTGTAATCATGGCCTATAGTATGGGAGATGGGGATGCCTACGACATGGATCGGCCGTTGCTAAATCAAAGACGACACACAACCAAGGGAACGACGACGGTACTGGAAATTCTCGTAACAAAAACAATAAACACTGGGAACGATGCTCGCGGAAGGGCATTTAGGATTGGCATGGGCGACGCCAAGATTATATCAGCATGGTGGCCTACACGTTCTTGGTAACGAATCGCTTCGTCTCTGTTCTATTTAACCCTGATACTTCTTGAAACCGAACCTGTTGTGGAATCGGCTGATGACAAGACAAATGGAACCTCATATGTTTGTTGGGATGCAAACTCGACCTCGTGGGACAAGTGTTCGACATCGACCATCCTACTACTATCCTTGATGGTCTTGATGCAGTAGTTAGTGTGGATTGGTTATCCAGAGACCGCGTAGATATATCCTGTGAGGAGAAGATTTTGCGTATCCTTCTCCCTAGTGGAGGATCGTTGTCTGTTCTAAAGCGTCAGAGTGGTGCAAGGGTTAGCGCCATTCCAGCTATGAAGGCCCAGAAGTGTCTACGGTGGGATTACCCCTCTATGTTAGCAACTGTTTCTGATTATAAGGCTAAGGAAAATAGGATCGGGAATCCACCAATTGTTCGTGACTCCTCTCAGTGTGCTATTCGAGGAACTTTCAGGTTTACTTCCACAACTGTTAGTCGGAATCTCAGTGGATCTCACGCCAGAGGCAGCTCTGAGTACTTGTACTCTTGCCGTCTTGCACCAGGAAGGTTGCAAGAATTGTCTAATCAACTACAGGAACTGTTGGACAGGAGTTTGTCGGACCTAGTTTTCGCTTTGGGGAGCCCCAGTTATATCTGTGAAGATAAGCCTTTTTGTATGTGTACTGATTATGGAGAACTCAGAAAGGTGACAGTCAAGAACCGTTTGCTTCGACCATGTAGTAACACCCTGTTGACCAGTTGCGAGGGACAAGCTTCCATTCGGGGATTAATTAACGAACAAGCTATTATCAGATGGAAGTCCAAGGGGAGAATGTTCCTGGAACGGCATACCGAATGCAATACGGCCAGTGCGACTTTGTACACCATAACCACTAAGTTAATCAACACACCAGCAGCTTTATGGACCACATGAATCGACCGTGTTTATCGATGACCTATTGGATCATTTCCACGAGGAAGGAACATCATTGGCGGCACTTGCATCTTATTTTAGAGCTCCTGAGGGAGGAGCCACTCCGTGCGAAGTCTTGTTAAATGTAACTTCTGGATTCGAAAGGTACCTTTGGGTCATGTAATCAACGAAGTGGGAATACACGTGGATCTCGCTAAGACCCATTTCGGTTAAAACTGATCAACACCAAGGATTCCTTCGGGGATGCAGCAATTCCTTGGTTTCGCTAGGTACTATCACAGCTTCATCACAGGATTTTTGAAGATCGCGCAGCCTTAATATCTTTGGCACAGCAGGGTGCTGTGTTTGTGGAAGACAAAACAAGAGGACGTCTTTTCAGCTTCCAAATCCCAGCTCTGCGATGCACTGAGCATCGTCTTTACCCGAGAGTGTGGGTGATCTAGTGGTACACCATAATGGTTAGAATCAGAGTTCCAGTTATACGCCAATGTAACACGAGGAAGTGATGGCTTACGTAGTGGATTCACAAGAAGAATTGCCTGAGTCACAACCTGCGGTGGAAACCGTGGTCTTAGGATTTAGGTTGGAGGCATTACTTGGACGGTACCAAATGTACTACTTAGACCGATCACAAGAGCCTCCCGAGTACTCTGGCTTAGAAATAGCTAAACCAGATAATGGCATCGCTGGATGGGACTTTTGGATGATTCCGACTGTGAAACTTAAACGTGTACGAGCTTTGCAGCTCACCATCGACTCTAGCCTACCCGATCGGATTCGCCCTGATCAAACCGAAGCACTGAAGGAAGAGAATTTTCAAGTTGGGACCATGCGGGGCATGGAGGGGAAACTTTTGGCGAGTTGGACAATATTCGCTACTTCATGGAATGAATACGGATCCCACTATACGGTAACCGTAAGGAACTTGCGTTGAGCAAAGCACACCAGCCTCGATATTCCAGTCGCCTGGGTTCTGATGGGAGATTTTGGGATTTATAAATCTTGTACTGGTGATCGGGCATGAAGACCCACCTAGAAATGTTTGTGATTAATGTTTGACTTGTGGAAAAGTCAAGGTGGAGTATCAGCAATGTTTGGGAACATACTACCACGAATTTTATCACTGGACTACTTGAAACTCAGAATGGAAATAACATCACTTGGGTGCTCATTGATTGTTGCATGTAATCGGTATACTTTCTTGCAAACAAGGAAGATTGTCAAGCCTTCGCATCCTCTGAGTAACTACCTGTGAAGGGCGGTTTTTAGGCACGAGGTGCCAACTTCTGTTACCTCTGATTCTGATCTATACCTGGTTATGACAGGCATTACACAACACTCTTGGCTCACATATAGACATGAGTATTACTCAGCATCATAGGATAAACGGTTAGAGTCAGCGAATCCCTGAAGACATGCTGCGAGCATGTGTGTGAATGACTTAGTAAAAATTTGAAAGGACACCTACCATTCTAGTATTCAGACAGCTCTGGTTGAAGCATTGCATGGACGATAATGCCAATCTCATTGTTGGACTAAGGAGGGTGACAACCTAATCACAGATCCAGGATTTGTACTCGAACCTCTTGGGAAGATTGTTTAGATTGAAAACCGTTTAGCGGCAATACGTGACCGTCAGGGAAGCTAACAAGCTTAGGAAACACTGGGAGTTCGCTGCAGGCGATTGTATCATGTCGAGAGTCTCACCCTGGGATGGTGTGGTAAGCTTGGGAAGCGTGGCTAGTTTAATCTACGTTACGTTGGGCCATCCAAAAACTTCGGAAAGAATCGGTCTGGTGGCTTACAAACTTGGGTTATCCGACGAATTGGGTAACGTACACGGTGTCACTTAAGTTTCGAAACTCAGGAAGTGTTGCCAGATGAAATACTTGTGGTACTTTTACTAGAACCTAAGGCCAGTGACGAATTGCAGTTGTCGAGGAATCTATCGAAAACATGGACCAGGAAGTCAAGGTTAGTGACATAGTCGAATTCCTATCGCGAGGGTTCGATGAAACTCAAAACGTGGACCGGAGTTCATGTTAGAACGTAAAGAGCTAATAAAGCTCTAACATCCTCAGTTGTTAGCATAGTTGAATCAACATTTGCGGTCATTGGAGAATTTTGGGGCGAAATTCCCTTTCAAGTTGGGGATGATGTGGTACCCGCGGAAAATCCACAGTCATCCTGAGTTAACATTTTACTGTTTTAGATTGCTTGTCAAATTTCGGGACGAAATTTCTTTCAAGTTGGGGATGATGTGACAACGCGAGATTTCAAGACCTTTCCTTTACACGTCACCTGCTTTGCAAATCCTGTTTTACATCTTGTTGTACGTTGTATCATTAATATCATTGTAGAATGATATTAACATTAGTGTGTGGTGGTTTAATTTTTAGCATGTAGGACTTTCGTCACAGGCCCTTAGCGACGAAAGATAGGACTATTCGTCACTCCTGAAGCTCAACGAAACATGTCTTTCGCCAGGAAAGTGTTTCGCCAAAAAGGGGTTCGGCCCAATCCACTTCGTGGCCCAGCTGTTTAACGCTATGTTATATTAAAACCCTTGTAACTGGCGAAAACATCAAACCCTAGACCTCTCTAGTCTTTGACGGCAACCACCATCATCATCATTGAAGCGTTCCAGTCTCTCGTTCAAGGCACTATACATCTCGGATTTGATTGATCAACTTGAATACATAGATAAACATACCGAGCAAACCAAGGTGAGTTCACTGCTCTTTTTCCAAGCATACATCCCGGGGAGGGACATCTGGTAAACGTTTTGGGGAGGAATGTCGGGTAATGGGTTTGACTGGAATGTTAAACCTGGGTTGTTGGTTAATACATGTATATCTATCACTCAAGTCCCTTCTACCGATTGTTTCTGGGGAGGCAATGGGGTATTAGTTAATAGCGCTATTTAGGTTTGGCACCCTCACACCGTACCGGGGAGGACGGGAGTGAACTAATGATCCCAATCTTGACCATTGCTACGATAGAGGCAATGGAGGTTAGGGCAAATAATCTGGAGCCATCGGCGGTAAGTGTGTGATTAACAACATCGAATCTGTGAAACATTTTAATCTGGTAACTGATAACTAAATGCGTTAACAAAACTTTGAACTCACCAGCGTCGTCTGACACACTTGTCTACATGCTTGCAGGTCTGTAGGGTCATATCATGGAACTTGCTGTCTGGAAGGCTGGAGTGGTCATGGGTCGAGATACATGGTATCGCAACACAAGTCTAATGGTTTACGTACGCGTGGTTTATGAAACATTTAACAAATGAGTTATGCTTCCGCTGTGTACAATAAATTATATGTAACGTTTTGTGTCACTTTACGATAATGAATGAAAGTTTTATTTAAATATATTTATTAGTTCAATGTGATTGGTGGCTAAGATCCTGGTACGTCACACGCCCCGCGATGTTTCCGCAAGTGGTATTTTGGGGGTGTGAAACAGACAGTTTTGCAGAAAGGTGGGCCACTTACCACTGGGAGTTTACTCCCCCTTTCAACCCACCTCAGCAGTAGCAGGATCCCTCTGAGGATTCGCGTTTTCAGGTGGTCACGCCACTGCCACCGCCACCACCAGAGCAGCAGCCGCCTCCAGAACCACCGAGGCGAAGAAGATCAGGTGCACGGATGTCCGTGCGAGGGGGATTTCACTTCAGCACCCCCAACACTCCAGTGGCAGTCACTACCCGCCACTGTATGAACACCCGCAAATGGGTGGGCCTTCAAACCCAGCTTCAGAAGTCGACTCAGCTCAAGTCGCACCACCACCACCCATGGGTTATGATAACCCAATCCCTTCCTACGCCTGTGCAGCAGCGTATAACCTGTTTGAACATCAAGCATATTCGGGTTACAACTTCTTCAATGCCCCTGCAGTTGACCCGTACCTCGAGGCGGCCAACTACAATGCTCTTCACCCTGAAGGACCGTTCGCCGCTTCATACCAATTTGGGTACTAAGCATATGGGTATCAATACCCGCCACCTCCTCAACCTTCGCATCAACAACTGCCGCAACCGCCACAGATCCAACCACTGCAGCAGCAGGAAATCCTTCAGAGGTTGAACCAAGTGGAACGGGAGGTACTAGAGGAGCGTAGAAGCCGCCGGGGTCTGCTTAAGGGTTTGGCAGACCTGATCAAGGGGAAGAAGAAGAGGGATTATTGAAAATTCCTTATTTATTTTGATTTGTAATTTTTTTTATTTCAATTAAGTCCCCGTGTGGACATTTATTTATGTACTTGGTACCTGCGTGGACTTGTATTGTTATTTTAGCCCCTGCGTGGGCAAGTTATTTATGTAGATGTCCCGTTTAAGGCATCTATGTACTTCTTCAATTTAATGAAATGTTTTAATTTAAAATTTTCATTTGTCATTATATGTAAGAATATATTATATGAAATAATTCAAATTATCATTCCTTTTTATAACTAATCTGCCAATAAATATTGAAAGAAAAGTCTTAAAGGTATACTTAGCCTATATGTCATTTTAGACATGGCCCAGATGGTAAAACCTTTTTAAGATTCAAGTCTTTGTTAACATCTGAAAACATCTTAGCACTCCTAAATGTGATTCGATAAAATCACACAAGTCGTCCTTATATTGGATTTTTCCAATTCCTTTTCTCTATTTAATTAAAACATCCATTAGTGATGAAGTGCCTACGGGCCATAATAATTGTCAAATGAGACAAAAGACAATTGTAGTCTACGACTCCCTGTCAAGAAAAGGTAATGAACTATGTTCAAACCATAAAGCCCCGATCTTACGAGATCAAGGCTTATGAGTTAAAAATGTCCTTGTGACTAGGCCTTTTATGCCACTCTAATATCTTTAATAAGTTTTAACTAGGATAAATTGTAATGAAAACCCTAAATGAATATGACTAACAAAATAACCAATATGGTTTATATTTACCATGGTTAATGAATTGTCACAATGACAATACCATAACAAGACTTCTGAATAAATTATTGTCATCCTTTTTATGTTGCAATCAAGCTACATGGCTGAATCAGAAGAGGTTAACAGTCACCCCAGGGAAAGAAACGACACCACCAAGGTTAACGTGGCTGGTGCAGATCTTCAAGCATTAATAGACAATGCCGTTACTAGGGATCTTGGCAGACAGTTCAAAGAACCAAGTAATACTCGCTCGAGAACTCTATCTGTGGCTCATAGTAAGCCCCCTTCTAAAATGCATGAGTCAAAGAAAGACAAATCTCATCATTCATCGAATCAGATAAGTGTTCCATCCAAGCAAGTTGTGCTTAATCAAGAACCACAAGTTAAGACATGTTCTTACAAGTATTTTGTCTCCTGCAAGCCCAGAGACTTCACAGGGGAGAAAGGAGCCATTGATTGTATGACTTGGCTCGACGAGATGGATACAGTGGTTGATATTAGTGGTTGTGCAGAACAGGACATTGTGAAGTTTGTTTCACAATCTTTTAAAGGTGAAGCTTTAGCTTGGTGGAGATCCCTAATCCAAGCTTCAGGAAAAATCCTGTTATATAACATATCTTAGGATCAGTTTGTTGCGTTAATCAAGGATAATTTCTGTCCCCAGCATGAGGTGGAAAGAATTGCAACTGACTTCTTGACCTTGGTTATGAAGAACTTAGACTGTCAGGCGTATCTTACAAGCTTCAACACCATGTCGCGATTGGTTCCTTATGTGGTCACACCGGAACCAAAACGCATAGCTCGTTTTATTGGAGGTCTAGCTCCAGAAATCAAGGCAAACGTGAAAGCATCCAGACCTACCACCTTTAGGTCAGTGGTGGATCTGTCGTTATCTCTTACTCTCGATGCGGTCAGGTAGAGATCGCTTAAGAATTCTGATGAAGGAAAAAGGAAACGTGAGGATGAGAACTCACGTCGTTCTGATAAGAAACATAAGGGGAACTTAGATCATAAGAAGGGTTCCGGGTTTAAAAAGGATAACCAACAGTCGGGCGAGAAACCCAAATGCAAGACCTGTCAAAAGCACCACTTTGGGAGATGCAGGTTCGAAGCAAAGTCTGAGTCGCAGTCGCAAAAGCCTATTAGATGTAGGATCTACAAGTCCAAAGAGCATAGGACTTTGGAATGCAAGAAGTTGAAGGATGCAACCTGTTATGGTTGCAATGAAAAGGGGCACATTAAGACCAACTGCCCTAAGAATCCAAAGAAGCCTGAAGAGGCTAAGAAGACCAATGCTCGGGTCTTTCAGATGAATGCTCAGGAGGCCATTCAGAACGACAATGTGATAACAGGTACCTTTCTTATCAATGATGTTTATGCTAGAGTGTTGTTTGATTCGGGTGCAGACAAGTCTTTTGTGGACAATAAATTTTGTAAGTTATTAAATCTGCCTGTTAAGACTCTAAGCATAAAGTATGAAGTAGAATTGGCCGATGGTACTATAGAGACTGCCTCAACAGTTCTAGATGGATGTTTTATATCCATTAGGAATCACTCTTTTCCACTATCCTTGCTTCCATTGAAATTGGCAGGATTCGACATAGTGATAGGCATGGATTGGTTATCTCATAACCAAGCCCAGATCGTATGTGATAAGAAGCAAGTGGTTATCAAGACTCCTTATGGTGAACCATTAACATTTCAAGGAGATACTCAGTACGGGTTACCCAAGCAAGTGTCTATGCTTAAGGCATTGAGGTATATGAAGAAAGGTTGTGTCATTTATATGGCACGGGTAACCAATGATGAACCAAAGCCCAAGATTGAAGACATCCCTGTTATTTCTGAATATCCAGAAGTATTCCCTGAAGAACTACCTGGTTTACCCCCAGATAGGCAAGTGGAGTTCAGAATCGATATCATTCCTGGTGCAGCACCAATTGCAAGAGCACCTTATCGGTTGGCACCAACTGAGATGAAAGATTTAAGGACTCAGTTGGATGATTTGTTGGCAAAGGGTTTTATTCGACCTAGCTCGTCCCCTTGAGGACCAGTGATTCTGTTTGTGAAAAAGAAGGATGGCTCGATGCACCTATGCATCGATTATCGCGAGCTGAATAAAGTAATAATCAAGAACAGGTATCCGTTTCCCAGGATCGACGATCTATTCGATCAACTGCAAGGGGCAAGTTATTTCTCCAAGATTGATTTAAGGTTAGGTTACCATCAACTGAAGGTCAGAGATGAAGATGTGCATAAGACTGCATTCAGAACTCGCTATGGTCACTATGAGTTCTTAGTGATGCCTTTCGGGCTCACTAATACACCTGCAGCATTCATGGATCTCATGAATCGTGTTTGCAAGCTGTATTTAGACAAGTTTGTCATTGTCTTCATTGATGACATTCTTATTTATTCAAAGAGTTAAGCCGACCATGAAAGACATCTTCGGTGTATCCTTAAACTTTTACAGCAAGAGAAGCTCTACCCCAAATTTTCAAAATGTGAGTTTTGGCTTCGTGAAGTCCAATTTCTTGGACATGTGGTGAGCGAGCATGGTATCCAGGTGGATCCCGCTAAGATTGAAGTGATTATGAATTGGAAAGAGCCTAAGACTCCTACAGAGATACGCAGCTTCTTGGGTTTAGCAGGATACTATCGACGTTTCATTGAAACTTCTCAAGGATTGCTGCACCTCTAACATCGCTAACTCGCAAGAATGTCAAGTTTGACTGGGGTCCCAAGCAGCAAGAATCCTTTGATATTCTTAAGCAGAAATTAAGCAATGCTCTCGTGTTGACATTGCCAGAAAGAATTGAGGAATTTGTGGTTTATTGTGACGCGTCGCACACAGGTATGGGATGTGTGCTTATGCAGAAGGGCAAGGTTATTGCCTATGCTTTACGTCAATTAAAGGTGCATGAGAAGAATTACACCATCCACGACTTGGAGTTGGGTGCCGTTGTATTTGCACTGAAGCTATGGAGGCATTATCTTTATGGGACTAAGTGCGTGATCTATTCTGATCATAAGAGCCTTTAGCACCTGTTTAACCAGAAGGATCTTAACATGAGACAGCGTCGGTGGATGGAGACACTGAATGATTATGATTGTGAAATCCGATATCATCCAGGCAAAGCGAATGTAGTCGCCGATGCCTTGAGCAGAAAAGAAAGGGTTAAGCCTATTAGAATCAATACCGGAAGCATTGAATTGAAGAACAGCTTGAAGAAAGGTTGTTAGCCGCTCAAAAGGAAGCTTTATTAGAAGCTAACTATCCGAATGAGAAGTTAGGCGTAACTGCTTAACAGTTATCGTATGGCAAGGATGGAATCCTAAGATTGAATGGTCGAATATGGGTTCCAATCTATGGAGGGCTTAGAGATGTGATTCTTCAAGAAGCTCATAGCTCGAAATATTCAGTTCATCCTGGCAGTGATAAGATGTACCAGGATTTAAAGGCAAATTACTGGTGAATAGGTTTGAAGAAATCTATAGCCACTTATGTGGCTAAATATCTGACATGCGCACAAGTTAAAGCAGAGCATCAAAAGTCGTCAGGTGTGCTTCAACAGCCTGAACTTCCCACCTGGAAATGGGAAATGGTAACCATGGATTTTATCACTAAGTTACCTAAGACGAAGCACAGAAATGATACTATTTGGGTTATAGTCGATAGATTGACCAAGTCAGCCCACTCCTTGCCAATTAAAGAAACTCACAGCTCCAATAAGTTAGCTCAGCTGTACGTGCATGAGATTGTATCCCTCCACAGAGTGCCAGTGTCTATTATCTCTGATAGGGATACAAGATACACATCGCATTTTTGGAAAAACTTTCAGCAATCTTTAGGCACTCGATTAAACTTCAGCACTGCTTATCATCCTCAGACGGATGGCCAAAGCGAGCGTACGATACAAACACTCGAGGATATGCTATGAGCTTGTGTTATTGATTTAGGAGGGAGTTGGGATGACCATCTTCCGTTGATTGAATTTTCGTACAATAATAGCTATCATTCGAGTATTCAAGCAGCGCCTTTCGAAGCTTTGTACGGAAGAAAGTGTAGAACGCCAGTTTGCTGGGCAGAAGTTGGAGATGTCCAACTATCAGGACCTGATATAGTCCTGGAGACGACAGACAAGATTGTTCAGATCCGTGATCGTCTCAAAGCTGCCAGGGATAGGCAGAAAAGTAACGCGGACAAAAAGCGTAAACCTCTGAAATTCGAGGTAGGCAACAAGGTATTACTCAAGGTGTCACTCTGGAAAGGGGTGATGCGTTTTGGCAAAAAGGGCAAGCTAAGCCCAAGATACATAGGACCATTCGAGATCATCGAATGTGTCAGAACTGTAGCTTAAAAGTTAAATCTACCAGAAGAGCTTAGTGGAATACATAATGTATTCCACGTCTGCAACTTAAAGAAATGTCTAGTCGATGAGTCGCTAGCAATGTCGCATAAGGACGTGCAGATAGATGAGAGCTTAAAGTTCGTTGAAAAACCTTTGTCGATAGAGGATCGACAGGTTAAGAAACTTAGAGGAAAGCATGTGCCGAGAAATGGGATGCCCGTAGAGGCCCATAATACACGTGGGAGGTTGAATCCACAATGAAACAGAAGTACCCTCATTTATTTCAGTAAATCTCGAGGTCGAGATTTTTTTTAAGGGGGTGAGGATGTAACACCTCGCACGAATCATGTCCAATATAATAAAGACACGTGTCATGAACCTTAAACGTGTTATAAACCCGGATCAAGTTAAAAAGTTATATGGAGGGATTAAAAGTGTCAACATGTTAATTATTACCTCTGAGTGACCTTTTAACGTTTCCAAACCTTTGTAAGGAATAAATACATTCTCATGAATGTCTAATAAGGATTTTAAGTATCCGGTTAAACTTTGAAATGAATAATTTAACATTCAAGGAAATGGGATCCTATGTTCAATAACGACAATCTTTCATTCACATGGTTTCTTTCAAAGACTCCAGATCAATGTTAATGCATGGCAACACTTCCAAGAGCTGTCAGGCCTGATCATGTGGTCCCCTTCTGCTGAAAATGACCATATATTCAAGTTATGAAAGGTTGCATGGTCAAATGTTAAAGTTCTCAAAGTTTTGTCTTCTGATCAGATGCTTACGGACCGCAAAGGGACCACCTTACGAACCGTAAGGTGGCTTAACTGGGCGATAAAATTTGAAAAGCGGTTACGGACCATAAGGACTGTATCTTGGAAGTGAAAATGGACAGCTGCAGGTTGTCTCCTTCTACACCCCTTTTCTCAAAACCAGCTGCTTGTTAACGGTTTTGAAATACCTCTAGACACCTGTATGCATCAGATTTTAACCTAACACCTGCATCGATCCTAGAATCCCCAATTCACTATAATAGAGGCTTTAGTTGAAGTTCCTCACTTGCACAATTGAGTTTTCACTTAAAGCTCACTCACTGAAGTTCCTTGGAGCTCTAAGAAGTTTTCCTCAGTTCAAATTTCGGGCTAAGGATTATTGTAAGCATTCTTAGCTTCTTTAGGTAAGTTTTATTAGTTTAATGACCGAAAGTCAAAGCTATCGTAAATAAGCTTTGACTTGGTGATTAATCACAAACGGTCCAGCCATTAATCGAATTAAAAGTGGCTATGAGTTGGTAACTATGTAGGTAATAAACCCTTAAAAGAACACCTACTGATTATCACTTTTACTTGGTCAATTGTCGGGTCAAACTTATTAATAAAAAAGTCAAACGGGTCAGTTTTTACAAAGTAATTCATAACTGATAATGTAGAGGTTATGGAACATGTTTTAACATTAAAATAACTTGGTAAATAATATAAGAACATATTTAGACATGTTCAACCTGACAATTCTGAGTTTAGGCTCGGTTCGGAACAGAAAGTCGCAAAAGTAGACTTTTGCTTTGACTTTCAGTTCTGACCCGATTTAGCTTAGTTTAGATATGCCTTAGGGTTCCTTTAGGACCATATTTTAGGTTAGTATAACCCTCTGAGGTTATACAACTTGGTTCCATAGAAATCCTAGTTCATTGCATGTTTCCGTTAAATGCTTAAAAGTTGACCATTATGCCCTTTTGATATTAAAACGAGATTTTTGAAAATGTGAGAGGACAAAAACCTTTATTACTGATATTTAAGTATGTCCTAAAAATTTGACATCAGTTTATGGTCTAAAATGGAAGTTATTCACGATATCATAAAATGAAAGCTTTTTATTAATTAAACAGCATTTTTGGCATAAAACGTATTTAAACCCAAATTTTGACACCAAACTTTTTACCCACTGATTTAATATAATATTTAGGGATGTTTGGAAATTTTTATCAAATTTTATACTGATTATATTATAGAGTTCTAGTGTAAATTCGGTATTGACAAAATTACCATTTTCTTTGATAAAATGAGTTTTACATAACATTTTGATACCAAACCTTTTCCTACTGATTTCATATTTTAAATAAAATATTTTAAGCTTTAGAAACTGATCAAAATCTCAGATTTCCTTATATTACCTGAGAATAGTCAAATACCGACTGCTAAGCTTTTTAAACACATAGTTTGGGTTAAAACTCTATTTGACACATAAGACTTATTATCTTCTGATATTGTGATTATATTTTTATAGTTTAACAGTAAGTAAAAGTTTTGAACTCAAATTTCCAAATTTGACCCTTAAAGCATATGTGAAATGACCAAAATGCCCCTTCGGTGCATAGTTTAGTCATAAAAGATAAATTTCACATATGTATAATATCTTACTGATATAACTTGTTAAAATAAATACTTTTACTGATTATTTTAGACCTGAACCTTAGATTACTATTTAACCTCTTTTATAATCTTTAAAATGACCAAAATACCCTTACGGGGCTTAAATTGGTTTTAAATTCGTTTTGGGCATAATGGAAGATATCTTACTGATATCATAACATATTTTAAGCATATTAACTTGTGGAACCTGTACATGACTCATTTGGCTACCCATTATGCATATTCGCGTTCGGTACGGTTTATGTAACTAGTTTGCATAAATTAACCGAAACGGGCCAAACCTTATCATTTTTACTTCAAAATCCAGAATGTGTTTAGTGTACCCATTTTATACAAGTCTTCATACTTGTCGGGTCTAAATCACATTCTAATCCGGTCTTCGCTTAATCATGCGTTTTGAACCGTAAACCTTTCATTAAAACTAACCGGTCTAAGTTTAAACTTAAGTAAGACCCGTTAGGAATCTAATAGGTTATTAAAACCTTCGTTCCAGATTTAGGAGCCCAGTAAAAGCTATTTGCACTTGCTGATTGTTATACGGCTGAGATTAAAATTATATTTTGCTCAGGTAAATACTTTTAACTTATTTTCCGTTATATGAGCTTGGGATACGGTATTATAATAATCCCGCTTGGTGGGGTATGTAGTTATTTAAATCGGATTGTGATTAATACATTTACATAACCCGTTTTAATCTGTTTTGTTTGGTGCAATGCCTTCGGGGGGTTAATGACCATGTCCTGGATATCCTCGGCTCATTTATTAGAAATGGCCACGGCTTAAGCACGGGGTGTAGGCATACACCTGACTGTTGCGTATGTATAAACGGTATCTCACTCTCTTGTGGGCCTATACTTGCGGTGTGTCTATTAACCTTTAACCCGGTACTTCTAACCTGGGCTACTAAATGGACGATAAACATGTAAATCTGTATACAAGATTATTTTTAAATAATTGTCCCAAGTTATTAAAGATTTTATGCCTTGTGCATCCAAATCAATTTTTATAAATACTTTTTAAAAGAGTCAGTTAATTGTATTTACCAGTGTAAACTGACGTATTTTTCAAAAAGATTAAGTACGGGTACTAAAGAGTTTTGCAAGCTTTTGCAAGCTTTTATCACTTTAAGTCTGTTGAACATTACTTCTTTTGTTTTGATCCGCCTGTGGATCCATCTTACAATCCGTTGTGTAATATTTTATGTTACTTTTAATTCGGTTTGTATAATTATTTTAGACTTCCGCTGTGCATTTAAACTGTGAATAATTGTCTATGATGATATCAACTACTCCACGATACTCCCCACCGGTAATACGTGGAAATATCAGGGTGTGACAGTCATAGTCCTTTATTTGGAAAACTCATTACACCCTATGTCCTTTAGCACTAATCTGGTTAAATTTTTCAGTTAAGTTAGACATGTGCCTTGCACATGAGGGCTAGTTGGTAATTTTACTAAACCAAAAAAACAAGGTTCACCACTGCTACTCCAGCCACCATCCGGCCACCACCTTAGCCACCATTCGGCCACCACCATGACGACCACCTAAACGCCTCACTACCAACACCTAAATGCCTCACAACCCATCTCTCTTCCTCCCAAAGACCGCCAACCCACAATAAATCAAACAATCGTTGAACAATAGCACATCAAGCAGGAAAAAAGAAACTTACAAGCTAGCAAATCAAATAGAAAAAAAACTTACAAGCTTGCTGTACACACATATAGAAAATTATAAACAACAAATCCACTAAAACAAGCCCAAGTCACAGACTTTAATAAGAATACCCCCGTTATTTTTAGAACATCAAAAAATCTAGCCCAAAACCGAGCCTGAGCCTTCTCATAGGTGTCCTGAGGCAAAATCGGAACCCCTTTCCAGACTTCATCAATGTAATCCAAGATTACAATAGACTCGGAGATCAGATTTCCGTTGTGTACGAGCACGGGTACCTTCTTATTAACAGGATTGTATTTTATAAGGTCGGCACTCTTGTTTTTCAGATCTTCTTGGATAAATTTGTACTTGCCTTCCTTGATCGAGACTAAAATCTCCGTCGAGACCCTCTACAATGGTGTAATTGACGCGGATTCTGAGACTAGATCTAAAGGTGGAGGCCGCATAATAGGGCTTCTTCACCGGCAGTGGTAATGGCGGTGGTGGGTTGCAGAGAGGTGGGGGTGGGGGTGGTGGCTTCGTCACAAGGGTTTCCTCACCGACAGATCTGGATCGAGGTGGGGGTGGGGGTGTGGCGATCTGTATGGAGACGGTGGTGTGCTGTGCCGGATTTGGATGAAGACTGTGGTGGATCTTGGATGGGGGTGGTGGTGTGTGGCAGATGTGAGTTGTTCTTTTCTATTATTACAGACAATACATAGAGATTAGAGAGAGACAATTTTTATATAGAGAGAAGAGAGAGAGAGAGAGAGATAGAGAGGGCATAGATACCAAAATATATTTATTGCAAAAACATAGTGAAAAGACAAATTTACCCTCATGTGCAAGGCACATGTCTAACTTAACGGAAAATTTTAACTAGGTTAATGATAAAGGACGTAGGGTGTAATGGGTTTTCTAAATAAAAAACTGTGACTGTAATTATTAAAGTTAAATGCTATAAATTGCAATCCAATGCAAACATAAAGGACGAAAAGTGTAATTTACCCTTAAAAGAAAGTGGGCCCCACCATACACCCACCCCAACCCCACTCCCCTTTTCTCTTTCCTTTGCTCTGTCTGCAACCAGAATTATCAAACACAACCAACCACCACCACCACCCAAATACCACCGCAACCACCTCACCTCACCTCCCACCATCATCTTCAACCTCTCTAACCCAAATACCACTGCAGACCACGGGACTCGAACCCGGGTCGGCAGTCTCACAAACACACGGGCAAACCAACTGAGCTCGGAATCCTTATTGTTTAAACCCGGCCCCATTAATCCTTTAAACTCTCGGCCCGAGACACCCAAGCGGCCCACGACCAAAGCCCGGCCAGCCTCTGTGGCCCACCAAGCTAGCCCAACACGCTGAAATGGATCAGACTCGTTTTTAGAGGGATTTTTATGTTTTTTTTTAGTTTTAAACCTTGTTTCAACATTAAAGATCCAACTAAAACCTAACGTAATCATTCCCTATAAATACCAAGCCTCTTCCAAGCCTTTTACACTTTTCTAATCACTCTAAACACTTTCAAATCCTCCCATAATCAGCAGCAAATCTCAAGTTCGAGCAGAAATATCAACCTTCACAAAAGTGAGCATAACTCACTCATTTTTATCCGATTCACTCGATTCTTTTTCCTACTTCTTTGGTTTGAACTTAGCTACGTTTCCATTGGTTTTCCATGGAAAACCAGGCCCTGGAACGTCACCAAAAAGGCTCCAAAGTTGGCTGACTTTTCTGTTTCATCTAAAACTTTGTTAAACTTAGTAAACTTGAGTTAATCTCATCTCAAACCTATGTCCTAATGCTCATAATCAATCGAATGGTTAGTTGGGCTTAAAAAAAAGGCTGAGAAATGTTAAATCAGAGGTTAAAACCTCACAAACATTCTGTTTTGGTTAGGGTTTTACCCACAAGAAGTGTTCAAGCTTGAAGCTTGATGAAGGTGTGATTGTTAGACTAGCTTGGGCTATCTTTCATAAAAATCCACTCACTTCTTGATGTTTTCTCATAGACTAGTTGTTGTTTTTCATTATTCTTGTAGGTTCATAACCCTCATTATTGTTTATAACAACAAGTGAAGTAGTGAATAATAGAGGTACCTAAATGGAAGCTTATTCTTCATACCTCATGTATGAATTCTATGATACTTAGAGGTGCCTAAATGAATACATTGATCTTCTACCTCTTGCTTGACATATATGATATAGTATACTCTATATAATACTTATGTAATATTCAAACAAACCGAACCCTTGATGATCAACAAGTGGACATTGTCAAGTTAGTAAGTATTTCATCTAAGCATCATATGTGATGGATGATTAGTTTCATATAGGTATGTTCATGTTATTTAAATTCCGAAATCCATAATCTTCCGCTATTCCCCAAACTCATACATCTATGTTCCTTTGTGTAGAAGGACAAGGTGCTCTAAACTAAACAACCAACACCACTCGCGGGATTCAAGTAGGAAAGCTTGCAAAAATCGTGAGCATACTCGATCCCTTTTTCCTTTTAATCACTATTTGGGTGCAACATGTATACTATACAAACTACACTTCACTTTGAAACTATTTTAAACAAACTCTATCCATTGTTGAAACATGAAACTATGTGTGATGCTTGTTAATCTCGTATGACATGTAAACTATTTATGTCGATATATGCTCATTAACTTTGCTAGCCTACCTTAACAATTATAGCGCTATAGGATTAACGCACCACCCACGAGACTTGGGGTATTGTTAAGTTAATCATGTTAACCTCCCGCGATACTTTGGGATAGGCAAAATTAAATGCGTTGGAAAATTGGGTTTGAACATATTGTTACACAATCTAGGCATACTAGTAACTCGTATATTATGATTCATGTGGATATGAGCAACTTTTTAGTCTATATTATGATATGTAGACAAACTTGTATGCTCGCCAACTTTTTGTTGATATATTTTAATACATGTTGCAGGTTGATAGTTTGATGATGATGCGATGAAGAACAAAGATTAGGTGGACTTAGATACACACCTAAATTTAGTTTATCTTTTGATGTTATGTTTGTTGAACTATGTTGTATTTCTTTGTAATCTTGTATGACATTTAGTCCATTTATGAAATTTGAATTTTAATTATATTGTCACATAGTGTTATGACGTTTTGGGCAATTTGTTCGTCTCATGCCGATGTTTCCGCCATCGGTTGGGGTGTGATAGATTGGTATCAGTGCCATAACTATAGGAAATTAGGAATAAGTAGGAATGCTTTGCCCTAGTCTATAGTTTTAGGAACTTTGACTCTTATTTGTTGTTTAAAATTTATGCAATCTACCTTACATGCTTCCTAGCAATACTTCTTTTTTGTTAAACTTACATGCCTTTCCTAGGTTAACATGAATACCCTTTTGATTATTTTAAGACACTCGTAACATAAACGAGATGACTTTACCAAAATAGGTGTGAAACCCACAATTTGGTAAATGACTCTCATTCTACCTTAAACTATTTTTGCACGAAATTACACCATTAAGCTAGGAGTGAAATCCACAACTTAATGGTAATTTCCATTTCAACTCTAGTGGACCCTCGTCAGAGTGTCGAAATTATATTTTTACCCGACGAGTACCAACCACATTTAGGGTACGAAATCTTCAAGTTAGGGGTGAAACTCGCATCTTGTCGATTAAGTCCCATTCCTCAATTTTCAATCTCGCCAAAGTCCCGATTGTTTCAATCGATTAGAGACGTGTAGTAACTAGAAGGGTAAGATACCGTTAATCGCTTCTTGATGAGAGTATCTTACCTATAGGCCAAAACACCATTTCTCTAATTCGAAAGGAATTTTGACCCACTTTGGAATAGTCGACGTTTCTCTACCCGAAAGAATCCAATGTTTAATTTGAGCCTCTCTTTTATGTATCTCAATTTATATGAGATTTTATACATGAACGTTCGTTCATTTCAAACTTCTTACTCAATACGCACGTTATCGCAATCAAAAACAATAATAATCCCTCGTGAACAAACTAAATTTATGATGCTTTCATTATTCATGATTATGTTATGGGAAATTCATGTTATGCTATGTGGAATCTATGATTATGCTATAACATGAATATTTTATGATATGTGAAACAATTGAAACCCTTTATGCTATGTGACACCTTATGCTATGTGATTCATTCCATGAAAACGATTTCCCTTAAACAAACATTATGATCAAGTCTCATCTATTCTTTATTTTGAATTCTCTAGATGTCGTCTTCTCATCTCTCCAACTCGACTAAGAAGTCAAAGACCAGCTCTCAAAAGAAGATGATGACATTCATGGCCAATCAGATTGCTCGCATCATTCCTAAGATCATCACTGAGATTCGAACTTCTGATACTACAAACTCCTCTGTCGATTCGGAGGTTGAAGCACGCAAGCCTGTGTCGTTTAACTTCAAGCAATTTTCGTCTTGCAACCCCAAACCATTCACTGGTAACGATGGGGTGACCGCTTTGCTCGAGTGGTTTGATAGTATAGAAGACACGTTCATCAACAGTGAATGCCCTGAAGAGCTCAAAACGCATAGTGCGACTGGGGTATTCCAAGCCCAAGCTCTCGAATGGTGGACAAACGAAAGGAATCTTTGTTCTAACGAAGTTGCTTATGGCTTACCTTGGGAAGAAGTTAGACACTTATGATGGAAGAATTTTGCCCGCCGCATGAGCAACAAAAGTTGGAAGAAGAATTCTAGGCTTTAAAACAAGTTGATGATGATAACCAAGCCTATACTACTCGCTTCAAACAGCTTAGTTTCATTGTTCCCCATCTCGTCATGACCACCGACCGCAAGATAAGGAAATACATCAATGGGTTACCTTCTGGCATGCACAATACGATTGAGGTAGCCAAACTCGACAATATCGAAGCCGTTTACCGTTTGGCCGCTTCCTTGAACAAAAATCGCATTCGCGATAAACAAGCTGCAAAACCTGTTTCATCCAAGCCAGCCAACCAAATTACCCAACAGTCGAGTGGCAATAGGGGAAAGAAGTGAAAGCATCAGAACCCTATTTGCAACGCGATTGTACCAGCTGCAAACCCAAACCCTGTTGCTCCCGTAAACACTCAAAAGTCATACGTCGGAACTCATCCCAAGTGTACCACTTGCAATTATCATCACCCGACCAATGTCAATTGTCGCCACTGTACCATTCGTAACCGTTATGGGCACAATACCACTCATTGTCATAATAATCCACAACCACAAGCCTAACAAGCTCAACCCACTCCTCAAAACGCCAAACCAGTCAGAGCTTGTTTCAATTGTGGTGCCACCAATCATCTTCGTCCTCAATGCCCGCAATGGGACCAGGAGCAACAACAACCTGCTTGAGGTCGAGCTTTCAACATCAATGTGAACAAAGCATGCAACGAAAATGAAGTCGTTAATGGTACATTTCTTGTTAATAACCTTTATGCTTCATTGTTATTTGATACTGGTACGGACAAAAGCTTTGTGTCCATTGAATTTGAACCTTTTTTAAATGTTACACGCTCTAAACTGCCTAAGTCGTTCTCTGTCGAAGTTGCCAATGGAAAATTCATTTTAGTCGATTCCGTTCTTCGTGATTGTCTTCTCACTCTTAACGATCATACCTTCACTATCGACCTTATACCCATGCAATTGGGTAGTTTCGACATCATCGTAGGCGTGGATTGGCTTCGTGAAAACCATGCTGAAATTGCTTGCTACAAGAAATATGTTCGTTTACCTCTTCCATCTGGCGACACTATGCGCATTTATGGAGACCGACCTTCAAAAGGACTAAGGTTAATGTCATGCACACAAGCGAAAAAATATTTACGTAAACCGTACTTAGCCTTTTTAGCCCATATTGTGGAAGAAAAGGGCAAGGGAAAGAGCATAAATGATGTTCCAGTGGTGCGCGACTTCCCTGACGTCTTTCCTGAAGATTTACCTGGTCCTCATCCACCTCGATCTGTCGATTTTCGTATTGAGCTCGTAACTGATTCGACTCTTGTTGCGAAAGCTCCGTACCGTCTTGCACCTTCTGAAATGCAAGAATTATCTAGTCAACTCCAAGAACTCCTCGAGAAGGGATTCATTCGTCCAAGTACCTCACCTTGGGGTGCTCCTGTGCTTTTCGTTAAGAAGAAGGATGGCTTGTTTCGCATGTGCATCGACTATCGTGAGCTTAATAAACTCACAATCAAGAACTGTTATCCTCTTCCACGCATCGATGACCTCTTTAACCAACTTCAAGGCGCTACCTGCTTCTCCAAGATCGATCTTTGATCTGGCTATCACCAGCTTCGTGTTCTCGAAGAGGACATTCCCAAAACCGCATTTTGCTTTCGCTATGGACACTACGAGTTCGTGGTTATGCCTTTTGGTTTGACCAACGCACCCGCTGTGTTCATGGATCTCATGAATCGTGTTTGTAAACCTTATTTGGATCACTTTGTGATCGTATTCATTGATGACATTCTTATTTATTCTAAATCTCAAGCCTTTCACGAGCGTCATCTACGTCTTATACACGAGCTTTTACGTACCGAACGTCTTTACGCGAAGTTTTCCAAATGCGTGTTCTGGATCAAAGAAGTCCAATTCCTTGGGCACGTTGTTAGTATAAAAGGAATCCATATTGATCCTTCCAAAATAGAAGCAGTGAAGAGTTGGACGGCGCCTAGAAACCCCTCTGAAATCTGCTCCTTCTTAGGATTGGCGGGTTATTACCGCCGATTCATCTCGAACTTTTCAAAGATCGCCGTTCCTCTCACTTCACTGACTCAAAAAGATAAACCTTTTGCTTGGGGTCCTGAGCAAGAGGAATCTTTTCAAACCCTCAAGGATTTGCTTTGTAACGCTCCTATTCTCATTCTTCCTAATGGGAACGATGACTTCGTGGTATATTGCGATTCCTCGAATCATGGCCTTGGTTGCGTTCTCATGCAACGAGACAAATTCATCGCTTACGCCACTCGTCAACTCAAAATACATGAGAAAAACTATACTACCCACGACCTCGAGCTTGGCGTAGTTGTTTTTGCGTTAAAGATTTGGCGACACTACTTATATGGTACAAAGTGTGTGGTTTTCACTGACTATAAGAGACTACAACACATCTTTAACCAAAAATAGCTTAATATGCTTCAGCGACGTTGGGTGGAATTACTTAACGACTACGACTGCGAGATTCGCTATCATCCTGGTAAAGCGAATGTCGTGGCCGATGCACTTAGTCGTAAGTCTCATGTTAGTAGTATTCGTTGTTTTCACATTTCTAGCGATCTTCACACATGCATTCGTGAACTCAATATGTGTCAGCCAACGAAGGAACCTTATTCGTCGAAATACGTGGTGCTACTGAAGATCAACTTGTGACTAAATCCGATGGTCTTCAATACTATCGTGATCGCATCTGGGTTCCAGATCGCGACAATCTTCGTGAACTCATCATGAACGAGGCACACAAATCCAAGTACTCGATTCATCCTGGTGCTGATAAGATGTACCACGATTTACGTACATCCTATTGGTGGCCTGGTATGAAGAGAGATATTGCTACGTACGTCTCTAAATGCCTTACCTGTTCGAAAGTCAAAGCCGAGCATCAACGACCTTCTGGTCTACTCGAACAACCTGAAATCCCCGTTTGGAAATGGGATAGCATTGCTATGGATTTCATAACCAAACTTCCTCGTACGCCTTCTGGTCATGATAACATTTGGGTAATTATCCATCGTTTGACCAAGTCCGCTCATTTCCTTCCTATTCTTGAAGATTTCAAGGTTGAACGACTTGGTCGACTCTACACTGACGAAATCATATGTCGTCATGGTATTCCCCTCGACATCATTTCTGATCGTGATGGTCGTTTCACTTCGCGTCTTTGGCAAACCTTTCAATCCGCTATGGGTTCTCATTTGAATCTCAGTACAGCCTTTCATCCTCAAACGGATGGACAGACTGAACGTACTATCCAAACCCTAGAGGACATGCTCCGTTCTTGTGTCATCGACTTTGGTGGTAGTTGGGATGTACATTTACCTTTGATCGAATTCTCGTACAACAACAGCTACCACTCCAGTATTCAAATGGCTCCTTTTGAGGCATTGTATGGTCGCAAATACCGATCTCCTTTAAGCTGGCATGAGATTGGTGACAAACAATTTACTGGTCCTGAGATCATACAAGAAACAACAGATAAGATCCTTCAAATCCGTGATAATCTACTCAAAGCTCGAAGTAGACAAAAGAGCTATGCTGACAAGAGACGCAAACCATTGGAATTTAACGTTGGTAACCATGTTCTACTCAAAGTATCTCCTTGGAAAGGAGTAGTTCGTTTTGGTAAAAAAGGGAAAACTGGCCCCTCACTATGTTGGTCCTTTCAAGAACTTGAAAGGATTGGCAAGGTGGCTTATCGACTCGGTTTACCTCCCGAACTCAACAACGTTCATCCAAAGTTTCATGTCTCGAATCTAAAGAAGTGTCTCGCTGAAGAAGGACTTCAAGTTCCTTTTGAAGATCTCCAAATCAACAACACTTTGCATTTTGGGGAGAAACCCGTCGAGATCATGGACCAAGGTGTCAAGAAACTGAGGCGCAGTCAAATTCCTATCGTCATGGTTCGATGGGAAGGAAAACGTGGCGCTGAATTTACTTGGGAACTCGAAAGCAATATGAAGACCAAGTATCCGCATCTCTTCGTTACTTCTTCCTAAATTTCGGGATGGAATTTCCTAAAGGAGGGGAGACTGTAACGCTCCGCATTTTCGCACTTTCTTATTTTAGCAAGCCATGTTGTACTTTCCATATTTAGACACTCGTACTCTCTTTGTAATCTACTTTCGTTCCATTTGTAATTCGAGACTATTGATCATAATGAAAACGAAGCTATTTTGTGTATTCATATTAGACTTATGTGCAACTGTTAATCAATTTCTCATTTGTACGAAATATTATTCAAGGATTCTTGATTCTATATCTATCGACACTTGATACCTGTTAAACTACATGAAATGATGAGATTCGGATCTTAAATCTCAAAACTCGAAAGCTTCGTGAAATGAATAATTGTTTAAAGATTTTTATTCGTTATAAAGATGGTCATTATTCAAATTATTTAAATTAATTAAATTAATTAATTTTTTATTTAAAAGTGTATTTTTATGAATAATCTAGTTAGTTTCAATAGATTATAAAGTTAGTGAATATAAACTAACTTAGTTAGTATAAAATATAAAGTTAGTTCTTTTAAAACAATAAAACATAGTTAAATAAAGTCCAGGGACTGATTGTGCTAATTGCTGAAAGTTAATGTTTAAAAAAAACAAAAACAAAAAAAAACCAAAAAAAAGAAAAAAAAACTGCAGACCACGAGACTCGAACCCGGGTCGGCAGTCTCACAAACACACGTGCAAACCAACTGAACTGGGACTCCTTATTGTTTAAACCAGGCCCCATTAATACTTTAAACTCTCGGCCCGAGTCACCCAGGCGGCTCGCGACCAAAGCCCAAGCAGCCTCCGCGTCCCGCCAAGCTAGCCCAACACGCTGAAACGGATCGGACTCGTTTTAAGCGGGATTTTTATGTTTTTTTTTTTTTTTTTTTTTTTTTTGAGTTTTAAACCTTGTTTTAACATTACATATCCAACTAAAACCTAACCTAATCATTCCCTATAAATACCAAGCCTCTTCCAAGCCTTTTACACTTTTCTAATCACTCTAAACACTCTCAAATCCTCCCATAATCAGCTGCAAATCTCAAGTTTGAGCAGAAATACCAACCTTCACAAAAGTGGCATAACTCACTCATTTCTTATCTGATTAACTCGATTCTTTTTCCTACTTCTTTGGTTTGACCTTAGCTACGTTTCCATTGGTTTTCCATGGAAACCAGGACCTGGAGCGTCACCAAAAAGGCTCCAAAGTTGACTGACTTTTCTGTTTTCATCTAAAACTTTGTCAAACTTAGTAAACTTGAGTTAATCTCATCTCAAACCTATGTCCTAATGCTCATAATCAATCGAATGGTTAGTAGAGCTTAAAAACAAGGCTGAGAAATGTTAAATCAGAGGTTAAAACCTCACAAACATTCTGTTTTGGTTAGGGTTTTACCCACAAGAAGTGTTCAAGCTTGAAGCTTGATGAAGGTGTGATTGTTAGACTAGCTTGGGCTATCTTTCATAAAAATCTACTCACTTCTTGATGTTTTCTCATAGATTAGTTGTTGTATTTCATTATTCTTGTAGGTTCATGACCCTCCTTGTTGTTCATAACAACAAGTGAAGTGGTGAACAATAGAGGTACCTAAATGGAAGCTTGTTCTTCCTACCTCATGTGTCAATTCTATGATACTTAGAGGTGCCTAAATGAAGACATTGATCTTCTACCTCATGCTTGACATATATGATATAATATACTCTATATAATACTTATGTAATATTCAAACAAACCGAAACCTTGATGATGAACAAGTGGACATTGTCAAGTTAGTAAGTATTTCATCTAAACATCATATGTGATGGATGATTAGTTTCATATAGCTATGTTCATGTTATTTAAATTCCGAAATCCATAATCTTCCGCTATTTCCCAAACTCATACATCTATGTTCCTTTGTGTAGAAGGACAAGGTGCTCTAAACTAAACAACCAACACCACTCACGGGATTCAAGTAGGAAAGCTTGCAAAAACCGTGAGCATACTCGATTCCTTTTTCCTTTTAATCACTATTTGGGTGCAACATGTATACTATACAAACTACACTTCACTTTGAAACTATTTTAAACAAACTCTATCCAATGTTGAAACATGAAACTATGTGTGATGCTTGTTAATCTCGTATGACATGTAAACTATTTATGTTGATATATGCTCATTAACTTTGCTAGCCTACCTTAACAATTACAACACTATAGGATTAACGCACCGCCCACGAGACTTGGGGTATTGTTAAGTTAAACATTTTAACCTCCAGTGATACTTTGGGATAGGCAAAATTAAACGCGTTGGAAACTTGGGTTTGAACATATTGTTACACAATCTAGGCATACTAGTAACTCGCATATTATGATTCATGTGGATATGAGCAATTTTTTAGTCTATATTATGCTATGTAAATAAACTTGTATGCTCGCCAACTTTTTGTTGATATATTTTAATACATGTTGTAGGTTGATAGTCTGATGATGATGTGATGAAGAACAAAGATTAGGTGGACTTAGATACACACCAAAATTTAGTTTATCTTTTGATGTTATGTTTTGTTGAACTATGTTGTATTTCTTTGGAATCTTGTATGACATTTAGTCCATTTATGAAATTTGAATTTAGTCCATTTTGAGCAATTTGTTCGCCTCATCCCGATGTTTTCACCATCGGTTGGGGTGTGACAAGATGGTTAAGCGATATTGAAGGTGTATTTGAATGACTCACTGTGATCCAAGTGATTTTGTGGCTTACGGAACAGGCCAGTTAAGGGGTCAAGTGAAGGATTGGTGGGACAATCTTAAAAAAGGAACAAGGGGTTGAGGCCATGGAGGCCATGTCATAGGAAGAGTTTAAGGTACCTTTCCTTAATCATCATAGCCTTAAAGCCGTGATCAACAAAATTAAAGAAGAATTATATAGTTGAGACAAAAGGGCGAAATGATTGACAAGATCACGGGGACGTTCCTTGACAAATTAAATATTTGTGATGAGTTGGTACAAACGGAGGAGCAGAAGATCTACTACTATTACAACATGTTGAGTGCGGAATATATGGAATTTATGACTCCTTCGAAATACAAAAATCTCACGGAGATCATAAACGTCGCGCGAGAACGCGAGATTGAATTAAGAAAGCGAGTGGGAAACCTTGGATGAAAGAAATGATTATAGAATGGCCCCTTCCTAACCTAAAGACTTAGAGAATCCATTATGCCTTTGTCCCACCTTGATGAAAGAAACAAAAGTGGAGGAGTCACCTACTTTATAAAGGTAAATTAAGCCCTTACGAGAGTTAAATAATTGTGTAACTTACATGCTCGGTTATTTGGCTAAGTAAAGTTTTTAGTTTTAGCCTTTCGGCAAGAGTAAATTATATTTTTTGGTCAAGTGAGGCGTCTCCATTTTTAATTGACTCGAGCTCGACTTAAAGGCTGACTCAAGCCTACTCAGTATGAAGATTGAGTCAAGCTTGAGCTAGTCTTGGCTCGAATCATTATTTTTAAGTGTTGTGTTTCCCCGTCACATCACGCTGGCACCCTTGTATATGTGTGTGTGTATATATATATAAGTAGTTTAGGAGTTACATATGCGTATCTCATGATCTAAATATGGTTTTCTTTTTTTTCTTCTTTTTTTTTTTTTTTTTTTTTTGCAAAGGCTAATAAAATCGAAAAAAGTCCATGTTAAAGGATGAGGGATGGCTTTTTTCAATAGGCGTAGCTTCTTCGGATTTGGCAGAAGAAAATGGAGAAACTTTTCTTATTAAGATAACATGAGTTTGACTATTTGGAAAGGAGAATGGAAAAAGGAAATAAAATAAATCTTGCTCAAAAGTAATTATCTCGAAGTTTTTTTAGCATCTTTTTCATTTTTCTTATGATCCTAACTTATATATGTGGATCTTAAAAGACCCATTTAGTCTAAATAGCCTAAAATATATTTTTGTTTTGGATCAAAATCGGCTCAAAGAATTTCGGTTATATGTACTCATTTCAGCGGTATCGAATCCGGCTTGTCAAACCCTATAACCTAACCCTGACTTTAAATCCTAACGACAAACCCTAAAGCTAATTCGAAAGTTAAATCGTAAACCTAAACCCTTAAAATAAACCCTAGCACAAAACACTAAAACTAAAGGCAAAAGTTAAGTTCTAAAAGCTAAACACTAAATGTTAAACCCCAAAAGTTAAGACGCTAACGTTCGATGAACCGGATCCAACACTACTGAATGAGTTCAATCGAATTTCATTTGAGGTGGTTAACGATAAAATAAAAATGTTTTCTTATCCTTATATATATATATATATAGAGAGAGAGAGAGAGAGGGAGAGTGTGTGTGTGTGTGTGTGAAATACGAGAGTGGTTATCATGCGAAGCGTACGCGAGTAGGAGATTGCGCCATGTGTCATTCCTTAACGTGCATGATTAGGGTAATTAGGTATATATTCATTTGCGATTTATATGATGTTATGCGTGATTATGTGATGGTATGCGTGATTATGTGATGTTATGCATGATTATGTGTTTTCTTCATGCATGATTATGTGATTTTTGGTCCTGCATGATTAGGGTTTGAGTTTTTATAACATGCGTAATTTACTCGCGTATGCTTCACACGTTATGGTTGTACGTTAACCGACCTCTCTCCTTCTCTCTCCCTCTCTCTCGTTATATATATATAGATCAAAATTCTTGCACAAAGTCCAAATCTCGAATGCAATATAGGAAAGAATGTGGAACATTGTTGGTGCATATTTCGTACGCCTGCCACTGTGCAAATAGCTAGATAGAGCGTGTGTTGAAAATTGTATATAATAGGAGAAAGTTGGACAGGTTTTGTAAATGTCAAGGTCTATCCAGACGGATGACCATCCGGTCGGATGGACACATAGTGTGAGTTATCTATAAATAGGGGGTTGGGGCTCCCATTTGGACAAGCTTTTGGTCCCAGAGAGGACATGCTGTCCAACTTGTCTCGTGGTGCTGTAAATGTTTAAAATTTCACTGTCGTATGTTGAAATTCCGGCATTTTTGAAATTCGTGATACTACAACAGTATTCGGGTAGTTTCGACTTCAGATTGTCAGGGGGAATGTGAATCTGATCGTGAGTGTAAGCTTCCAAGATCAAGATGATCCGAGGTATTGATATATGATCGTGGACGAATGCTTCAGAGATCAGAGAGTGATCGTAGGTGAAAGCTTCTGAGATTTAGATTATCCGAGGAGATGAATCTGATTGTGGACGAATGCTTCGGAGATCGGATTAAATTACCAGTTGATTTGTTTTCCAAAGAAGATTTGCTGAGTGTAGAGAATACCGTTTACACGGATCTGTCATGCTTACGGTGCGTTAACGTGGATCACGGTAAACGGGATATCAGATCTTCAGGGGGAATCACGGATTTAAAGTTAACCATTGGGGTATTTGAAGTTTCTATGAATTGCCGGTTGAGTTTTTGTACATTCTTAGATCGAGCAGGCGGAATGCGAAGATCGTGGTGCTTACTTGTGATATCAAAAACTGAGCTCAGATGCGGTTAAAGTTGAAACAGAGGATGCTGCATTGACTAGTTTCAAGTTGGTGATTGTTCGTGAAGGTTGCAGTTTAACTAATCAGAGGAGAGTCGTAAACTGTGCAAAAGACCTGAAGATCCATTCCAGGGGGAATTCGTGCTTTACTCGGTTAAAAGCAAACCCGAATCATCAATCGAGGGGGAATTTGGATTGTCAGATTTCAAGATACCTGATTGAAGTTGCAGAAAAGTTGAAGTTGCAGAATATTCAAACACGGCTCAAGGTTCTCAAAGTTTTAAGACGATTCGATAGTGACATCCGAGGGGGAATCTGTTGGTGCATATTTCGTACGTCTGCCACTGTGCGAATAGCTAGATAGAGCGTGTGTTGAATATTGTATATAATAGGAGAAAGTTGGACAGGTTTTGTAAATGTCAAGGTCCATCCGGACGGATGACCATCCGGTCGGATGGCAATCCGATCGGATGGACACATAGTGTGAGTTGTCTATAACTTGGGGGTTGGGGCTCCCATTTGGACAAGCTTTTGATTCCCAGAGGGGACATGCTGTCCAACTGGTCTCGTAGTGCTGTAAACGTTGAATAATCAATAGAGACCAGATTGAAATTGACTGCTCGGGGTTCTATCTATCTTCTACTCCTTTCTTAGTCGTAATAATCGCACCGAACACGTCGTTTCAGGACCGAAGCTCCGTCAAACTCGCCGGCTCCTGGAATCAGCAAACATTGATCTAACAAATTCCATAGTTCAGATTAAGATTAAGTGGTCGAAAAATCTAGCAATCACGTATATATAGAAGTGGTGAAATGACAAAAAAGAAATATCTACTATTGTTGACTTGTAAACCAACTTCTCGCACAAATTTTAAACGGTTGTAATTTTTCATACGTTAACATTTATATAATAAAATTACACCATAAAAACTAATCTTTTTTCTTTTTAATTCGAGTAATGTATCGCTGTAGGTTTTTTTAATTAAAAACAAGTTTTACATACTACATGATTAAGAGGTCTTTTAATACCTAATTTATTTTATCTTCTGCATTGATTTTATGCTCGTTCATTTTCTGATAATTTTGCCCTCGTTCGTTTGATTTGGACTCAGTTTATCCATTCTAAGTTGTTGTAGAGGAAGGTAGAATTCTAATCTATTAATCTGGTTCAACATGTGATGGAGAAAAGAAAACAGTTTTGAAAGTCGATTTTACCATTATAGTGTTAAAAAACCCTAAAAACCATATTTTACAACCATGAATTTTTTTATCAACAAATGTAACGGCTGAAAATTTAATGTATTCACAGAGAAACGAGATAATCCGCATCCATGGTATAGTAGACATTTCAATTTCTAATTATCACTCATCATCTCTAAAATGTATTCTTTTTATAAAGCAGTCCAAAAGTATTTTCTCATACAACGCTTTTGACCTTAAAAGAGAAGGAACTTGTCATGTATTTTATAAAGTAGTCCAAAAGCATTTTCTCATACAACGCATTTGCTAATTTATTAATTTTAATTATAATTTGGGAAATGACTTTTTGAGTGTGTAATACTTGCTTTTTTATTGAAGAAAAGTATGTGAAATGCACTTGATGAGACTTTGTATAACTTTTCCTTCCCCTCAGCTCGTCAAACACTCCTCTTTGAAGATAAAAAGATGGCCAAAACCATTGAGTGCTAATTTAGCTAGGACTTTTTTTAATTTACTTCACAAAAATAAAGGTGGTTCATAAAGTGAGATTTTTGATGATTTTTTAATATATGAATATTCTAAGGACATTTATTTATTTTTTTACAACACATCAACAATATATTACCTTTCTTTGTTACCAAGCATTTGGTCTGATAAACTGTCTGATGTAGTTCATGGCCATGTGATTGAAGAACAAAATCTCATAACCATTTATGATGGTACCTCTATTTTACATTTTTACATTATAAATTTGCATGTAATTTACAAATCCGACAAAAATGGTAGAATCATTTTCCAACATAGTTACACATATGCTAGTTGCACATTGAAATACACCATTTCAGCTTTGGTCACACGTTCATGAATAGGAGGAAAAGACAATTCCTCAACAAGAGCATTACACCGTTATGATAATTCTAAGGGCTTAAATGAGCATTTACACATTAATGTGAAACTTGTAGGGTTTGTTGAGATTTATATCCTAGTTTTTTAAGAAGAGATGATGCGGCATGAGGCATCCAATGATTTTAGTTACTATTGAAATCTTCTGCTAAGGATCCATTAGTATAAAATAATGTAAACCAAAAATAACAAACACAAGGTGTTTGAAATTGCAACCTTTGATGTGTTTAGTTGATGATTATCAATACAAACTTCTAAATGCATCTACAAACACATTCGGTCTATTACATTAGATTTCTATAAATGCACCAAAAACAAGTCTTTTTTCTCTCTAATCATACAAATATCCTTATCAATAGTTACATTTTATATCATCATTACATTTACAATTTGGAAAAATTACAAGTTTTGTCCTTTATCTATATACCACTTTTCAAACGGTGTCATTTTCAACGAATTTTGACAGATTTGCCCTTTATATGGAATTTTGTTGCAAGTTACGACCTTTGAGCCTAACCCAGTTAAATTTTGTTAAATTATTCTGTTAAATCTTATTACACATGAGTAATTTAGTCTTTTTACTTATTTAAAGGACAAGTTATAATTTATTCTTTAAAACTATTTCAAAGGAATTATATATATATATATATAGGGAGAAGATCATGCGAGAACCACCTCTTATTGCGAGAACCGCGAGAACCAATGTGAACACAACCAAAAATGCCTAAAAATAGCTAAAAATCACACAAAATTTTTTTTTTTTTAATATTTTTTATATAAAAATCGCTACGCCACTAAAAGTAGCGATTTGAGCATAAAAAATATTAATATTTTTTTTAGATTTTTTTAGGTTTTTTGAGGGTTTAGTTTTTAGCATTTTAGCTTGGGGGAGGGGGGGGGGGGGGGGGGGGGTTAGGTTTTTGGGGGGTGGGGGAGGGGGGTTTAGGTTTTTTTTTTTGGGGGGGGGGGGGGGGGGGGTTAGGTTTTTTTTAGGATTTTTTAGCTATTTTAGGTTTGTGTTCACATTGGTTCTCGCGGTTCTCGCAATAAGGGTGGTTCTCGCATGATCTCCTCCCTATATATATATATATATATGTGTGTGTGTGTATAACAAACAAGACATTTATCTCTCCCCCTTCACCTACCACCACTGTCTTCACCACCACCATGTGTTGCTGCCACCACCACCACCGTCTTCACCAACACCACCATATGCCGCCACCACCGTCTTCACCATCCCACCACTGTAAAAACCTTCTGTAGAAGCTGGAGGCCTAAACTCTGCAGTATCAGCCGATAAATCACTGCCTGGCTTCTGAGTCCACTTTTGTTCTTCTTACCACCTATTTACTGAACATTATCAAATTAATCCAGTTACTAACAATGACATCTAAACCACAAAAATTAAATAATCAGGGATCATTTCATCCGGTAGTCAATATGATCTCTTCACTATTAATATAATATTCAACCTAAACAGATAATTGCAGCACATGATTAGTCAATAGCATAGAACCTAAACATCACGACATGTATAACACCGAGCACGGTTCGCTTCAACTCGGTCAATCGAAACGCAATAATTTTCTTACAGTCAATAAATAAACTCTAACAAATACGTTCAATAACAAACAGATAAATAAATAGAAGTGTTGATCGACAAAATATTATAAAATTAATCCAGTAATTACCAACAATTACATCTAACCGCATATATGAAACAATCTTCCCCAAAATATAGTACAAATTAACTCATCCGCTAATCAATAGAGTTGATTGACGAAATGTTATCAAATTAATCCAGTAATTAACAACAGTTAATTATTACGCTAATCGATATGATATCCTAACTGTACAGATAATTGCAGTACAGGATTAGTCAATAGCGTGAAAACTAAATAGCACAATCTGCTTCAATTAGGTCAATAGAAACACGATAATGATCTAAAAGCGAACAGATAGATAGAGCAGGTGTTGATTGATTCAAGAGATAGCTTTTGATGTCGCATGGTGGAGTGGAAATCGGAGATGTTGGAGGTGGTGATGAAGCGATGATGGTGAAGGATCCCGAAGGTTCTAGAAGGAGCGAAGGAAGATGAATAGAGAGTGCGTGTTGAAGTGAAAGCGCAGTGGTATACCGGCATTCATATAGAGCTAACATGGATGGTGAAGACGGTGGTGGCAGCGGCATATGGTGGTATTGGTGAAGACGGTGGTGATGGTGGTGAAGACAGTGGTGGTAGGTGAAGGGAGAGAAGGGGGAGGGGGAGGGGGCCGAGGGGGAAGGGGAGAGATAAATATCTTGTTTGTTATACACACACATATATAATTTTTTTGAAATATTTTTTAATGAATAAATTACAATTTTTGTCCTTTAAATAAGTAAAAAGATTAAATTACCCATGTGTAATAAGATTTAACAGAAAAATTTAACTGGGTTAAGCTCAAAGAAAGTAACTTGCAACAAAATTCCCTATAAAAGGGCAAAACCTGTCAAAATTCGTTGAAAATAACACCGTCTGAATAGTGGTATATAGATAAAGGGCAAAACTTGTTTTTCTTTACATTTTATTTTTAATATTCATACAATTTTTATAATTAATCCATTTTCTGTTGTTGTATTAGTAAAAGTATAAATTAATTAACTAAATATAAACAAATAATAAAACCTACTTAAACCTTTTTCTATTGTTGAATTTCTTATTATTAATTTATTTTTTACTTTCTTACCATTGAGAAGGTTTAGTATGAAATTATACTTTATTTTTTTACTTATATACAAAGAAAAGACAAATAGTTTTTTTATGATTCGATGTTTGTGTGATAAAGGAAACATTTTTTTTTTCTAAACACATATACACCTACAGTTTCTATTATTTTGGAAAAAATTAGAAAACATTTTTTTTATTTAATAGCATGTGGTGTTTGGTATGCAGGCAGGAATGAAAGGCGAAATTGAATGGATCATTACAAGGGAATGAAGAAAAAGGTGTTTGGTTGGTCAATGAAATGGAATCACCCATTCCATAAAGCATTCCATTCACTTAAAATCATTCCATCCGCCCTCATGTTTTTTTTTTCATTACATCCGCTCTTGCACCATTCATCAACAACCCACCACTTGCGCCACCACCCATAACCACCACCACCTATCACTGACGCCATCACCGCCGCCAGCCGCAACCAGCCACCTCCTCCATTGCCACCCCGACAGCCACTGCCGCCGCTGTCACCCACTCGCCACTGTTGCCACGCATCGCCACCACCAACCACCACTGCCGCCAACGCCACTCGCCGCTGCCACCCACCACCACCGTGGACGCCACCACCACTGCCACCAAACACCACTTGCTGCCACCTCCGCCGCCACCAACCACCACCGACGGCGTTGCCGCCTGCCCGCCACTGCCACCCATCGTCATCGCCGCATCGCCACTCGTCGCCACTCACCATTGATTTTATTCCTTCGTATTTCTTGCCTACCAAATAATACACAATAATAATTCATTCCATTCACATGGTAACCAAACAAGACATGAAATGGTAATAAATCATTGCATTATCTCGTTCATTCCATTACCCCATCCATTCCAATACCCCATACAAAACGACGTGCACTTATCTAAATGCCAAGCTCCTCTAATGCAACACTAGCGGTAAGACCCGTATGCAAACACGGGTGGTTTCTTAGAAAACCATGCATAACGCATATTAATACAAAGCATAGATAGGTATATAGATATTGTACCAAAAAGTGTTATCTATTATAGCTAAAAGACAACTATAAACATAGATTATCGGTTAATATATCAGTTACATATAATTATTTCCATTCTCTTATCCAAAAAAGCGCATATCCACCCATTGACAATTTAACTGTTTACCCAAAAAGACAATATAAACTGTTTATAGACATAAGTACATATAAAATATGTCTAACAAAACTTAATAGAATTTGAATACAGCTTAAGGTTAACAAACATTAACTACAAACACACAATCACCTGCCTCAACAACTTTCAGCAAAACTAAATCAAGGAATCAGCACACTTTAGAAATCAGCAGATCTTTATTCTCTCATCAACCTTTCCCGGATTTGCCCTTTGAATTGGAGCTCAAAATCCAAGGAATCAGTATCATCTTCATCCCTATCAAGCTGAAGGTTAAAAAGATCTTGGAGGTCAACTGGATTCAGACCAAGTGCATTCTCCCTTGATATCTTTTCAACACTACCATCATACTTTATCAAAGTCAATTCATGGGTCTGCTTGTCAGACTTCCACTTTAGTATTTTTGGGTCTGATGGGTTTCTTGGGGGAAGTTTTATTTTAGAGGAGTTTGGCGATTGAGGCCTGCTTGCCAACTTTTGAAGTGTTTGAGCAACTTGAGCTTGTAATTGCAACGAAGCATCATCCAATCCATATCGTAACTGATTTCTGATAGACTCTTTTCTGATTCCAGTTTCTCTCTTTTCATCTTCCTCATCCATCAGTTTTTGTCTTTTTCTTTGGTTCAAGGCAGCGATGGATACATCTGCTGATGAGAACAGCTTTTTAGATGTAATGGTCTGCCGACGTCTAACAGTGGTTTCATATTTGTAACTGGCTTTTTAGGAAGGGATGGATCTGTCTTTCTTCGCTCTTCTAGCTTATTGTAAGCTCGATCAATATACTGCCTAGACCATTTTCCAATTTGTCTAGCAGTCCCAAACTTAGTTGCTACAAGTTCTGCCCTCATTCTCTTGTACTTCAACACTTCATCCACTTCAACCTTTTTGTATTGTTTCAAGTTAGGAGCAGATTTTTGCATTTGAGGATCTTTATTCATCTTTTCAATTCTATTAACTTCCTCTTTAAGAGCTTCAAGGGGCCAGTCTTTGAAATTAGACCTGTAGGCTTTGTAGGGCTTGGTATCCATGATAATGTTCAAGAAATCATTCCTTAAACTCTTTTGTAGCTCAGCATTTGGTGACAGATTTGACATATTCTTACTCAGGTCTCTAGCAAATCTTCCAACTTATTGACTTGACTAAGCCAATGTTGCATGCGACCTGATATCTTAATGTCTCCTAGCCCTTTACTCTCTTCTTTTGCCTGACATTCTGCTTGCTTGCCCTTTAGCTTCAGATATTCATCAATATTCTTTGGAGTTTCGAATCCATGAAGAGATGGGAAGGTTCTTTTGGATGGATCATCCTCTGTGTAAAATTGAGTCATTTCATCTTGAACTTCAAGCAGTTCCAGAGGGGAATTTACTGCCAATGGGTTGATTTTTGTTGATGGAGGTGGGATGAATGGTTTAGGTGATGTTTGAATGAATGGAGTAGCTGGTAACGGAATTGGTGCGAGTATATCTTTTTCTTCCTTCTCTTCTTCATGCACCATGAATTTTCTCTTTCTTGTGTAAACAGATTTTGGAGAAGGAGGAGTTTGGGAAGAAAAACGTGCTATGAGTGTAAGGGTTGATTGTGATGGGAATTGAAATTGGGTAGAATCAGTGGATTGACTAACAACTCTTGAAACAACTGGTGTCTCAACCGATGTTGTCTTAACATGTGTTGAAGCATTTGTTGCATCAACAATTGTTTCAGTGGAGGTTGGTAGTGGTGATGAGGATTTTGTATTCTGCTTTTTGACAGGTGGTTTTTCTGGTGAGAGTTTTGTTTTAGGTGTATCAGAATCTGGCTTCTTAGGTTCAGCAGTGGTTTTAAGTTTCGCAACAGTGGTTGGTTTTCTGGTGGTGATATTGGTTTAGGAAATATGACAATAGGAGATTTGTTGTGTTTGTGTAATTTTCTTCTATTTGAGGTTCCAATGTAGAGCACTTCGTCTTCCTCTTTTGTATGCTTCCTCTTCTGCTTTCGTTCAATCTCCTTATCTGTCTGTTTGTTAACAGTATCATCAATTCCTTTTTTCTTACCAGTATCAGATTTTCCAGGAAATTTTGCAGAATTTTGCTTGGCAGGCTTTGGATTTTGTTTTGGTTGATTCCTTGGTGTTGGTTTGCCAAAGTTTTTCATGGAATCCTTTTCCCTCTTTTCAGCATCATCTTCATCGTCTTTTTCTAACACAGGTGCAGGGGTAGTACAAGTTAACTTTGCAATGCATTCTTTTATTCCCTTGATGTCAGCCAGTGTGTCTTTGTATCTTGCTTCAACCATAACTCTAATTAGCTTCATGTGGGAATTAAGTTGAATCTCAGCTAGTTCCCTTTGAGCTGCAAGAATGGGTTGTACCGAATTCCAAAGCTCTTTGCATAACTGCTGATGAGAAGGTAGACTTTTGAAAGCATCCACCAACTGCTTCAATTGATCTTTCATATCAGCAACAGTTGTTTCCAAGTTAGATATCCTCTCCGTCAAATCCTGGTATTTTAATCCATCACCTAACTTAATAGGATCATCTGAATTCCCACCAGAGGTGGTTGTATCTACTTTTGAAAGAGGAGGTATCTCCAAATTTTCATTAGCAGATGCCCCTTGTTCTTGGTTCTGGGGACTTCCATCTGCATCAGTGGTTACCTTAGTGATCTCACCCGTGGTTAACTTGAACTCACCAGTGGATACCTTGATACACACAGCAGTGGTTGCCTTCAAGGGAGTCTGACTGATGAAACTACTGTCCAAATGTAAATCAATGGATTTGACATTTGTAGTAGCTGCTCCACTTGAAATACTATCAAGAATTTGCTGAAATTCAAGAGGTGTAGCCTCCTTAACTGTTTCTGGGTTAGCTAATTGAACAGGTTCAGACATAGCTATTGAAGTTAAACTCTCAGTAAAGTGTTCGTGGGAGGGACTGCTATCAGTCTGAATGTCAATAGCTTGAAGTAGTGTTACAAACTTTTGTGGAATAGAAGATGAAGGGATTGCCGTCGAAAGAGACGTTGCCCCGGGAGAAGGGCTTTTAAGCATTCTCTCCTATGAGGGTATGACATCATATGGTGGTGTCCATGTGAATACAACATGTTCCTTTTGTGAGGAATCATGAGGAGTTTGGTTTATGGGTTGAGATCTTTCCACATGTTGTGAGGAAGTAGCAACAGTGGTTTGTAGTGACATATGTGTTGTCACAGGGTTAACCTCTGGGATCTCATCTTCTAGAGGACCCATTTTGGTGGTTTCGGTGGGCTTTTTGGATTTTGTTTTGGTCTTTTTGGGTTTGTTGGTGGGGGTTTCACAGCAGTGGTTGTAGTGTTGTGATCACCAAGAGCAGTGGGCTCAGCAACAGAGGTTTGAGGAGCAGTTGTGGACTCATCTAAAATTTCCTCATTCCCCTCTGCTTCAGTTTTGGAAACATCTAACTCTTTAGCCATAAGGCGAGTAAAAGTTTCAGATGTTAGACTATTCATTTTAATAGCTTTACCTTTTTCAAAAGCTTTTTGAGAAACATGTTTTTGCAGGTAGTAGCTTAATAGTCTATGAAGCATAAGAAAACCAGCAGTATTCCCCTTTTTAATAGCAGCAGTTTTTCCCTTTTTAATGTTTTTTAAATTTGCAACCAAATCAGCAAACAGTGCCTTGGAGTAGTTAAAATCAATATTTGTCAAAATTGCATACCCCAATGACTGAATTTTCAAGGGTATTTCATTAAAAGAAGTAGTTTTATTTGAGAGATAGATTAAGAGAGTATGGAATAGGAATTTCATTGGTGGTGGAAAATTACCTTTAAACATAGTTGCCTTATTCAACTGTCCATCATATCCCCTCTCAATCAAGTCTGTTTGAATCTCATTTTTTGGGAAAGATGTCTTACCTGCCAAGTCGTTTATCCCAAATGTTGTTGATATGGTACTGGGGGTAATAGCAACCGATTCACCTCTGAGTTTTGAAGTTATACTTACTGCCACATTGTTTTGTTCTTCAATATTCGCATTTGCCCAGAAATCGCAGAGCGTCTCTTGGTAAATGAGTGCGTCGGCGGTAAGAATGACCTTATATTTTGATGATGTGAGAACATCAATCATTGAATGATAGAGAGTATTGTTCTCAGTTTTCTCAAAAATAGCCAGGTAGTTATGCGGATTTTTCATCATCAGAGCCATGATTGGAATTGAAAGTTGCGAGAGGTTCACGAAGAAGTGTTGAAGAAGAAGGTGGAAACCACTCTGATGAATTTTAAATTTGAGACGAAAGTAAAACCTCTGTTTGGGGATGAAACAGGGGTTTATAAAGTGAAAAAGTGAATGCTGATGTGTTAGAAGTTACAAAGATATGATGGCTAACATCTGTCCATGTCAGAACCTCTGCTCTGATAATGGATGACAGTTGTTTAAAAACCACTGTTGGCCAACAACATATGTTAGGCAACAATAGTAACTCAGCAGTCCTTAGATTAAACAGAACCTTTGAGAACAGACAATACCCTTCAGCAGTGTTTGGAAACCACTGTTGGGCAACAACAGATCTTAGGCAACAATAGTAAGTCAGCAGTCCTTAGTCAAACACGGGTTTGGAAAACAGTTGTTTTCAACAGACTTTTAATATAAACAAATAAATTGATATTAAATATCAGCAGCCATTTAATGCAAAACATTTAAAAATTAAATTTTTATGGGAAAACTTTAAAATTAAATATCAAGAAACCGAAAGGACAAATTTTAAACCTCTGCCATAAAAAAATTAAAAAAAAAACCTCTTCATTTTAAAACCAACGATAATCTACATGGCAAACAGAGGCTTCTACCACTTCATCAGACACAAATGTTGTAAACACTGGTAAATCAACAGTCGCTAGGATAAACAACACTTATTAAAATAGACAATACCTTTCAGCAGTGGATGAATTTTAATCCAAACAGAAGTTGATTCAAAACATCAACAAATACTATGAAAACACTGATAATCAGTTTTAAATTGATTTTATATATTAAGACTTATGATTATGATGCAATAATAACCTCAGAAAAACATTGTCGGACAGCCTCTCTGCCTGTCGCATCAGCTTTTCTTATGTCACCGCAATTTTTTGAGCAAAACAGAAGTTTGCCCAACAGTTGTTTTCCACAAACTTTAGGAGTTTTTTCCAATATTTAAAAAATAGCTATGTTTTAAGAATGGAGTTTTCATGTTCTGAAGACATTTTACAAAGATCTGTTGGGCAATAACAGATGTTCAAAACTTCTGTTGTGTTAATGGTTGACAATTCTTTGGAAACTGATGTTGGGAATAACAGATGTTGGCAACAGTAGCAACTCAACAGTCGTTACATAAAACAGAAATTAGGAGAACAGACAATACCTTTAAGCAGTGGATGAATCTTTAGCCAAACAGATGTTTTAAAAACATCTGTTTTCAACAGACTTTTAAAGATTTTTGACAAAGTTTTTAAAATACCTATTTTTTAAGAATGGACTTTTGATATTCTGAAGACATTATAATGTTTTAATCATCAATAGACAATGATTCCAAACAGTTCTTCTCTTTTGGCAAAATTTAATTTTAACAGACCTTTACAATAGCAGTTATCAACTCTAACAATTGTTGATGCACAAATTAGTAAAAATAAAATGTTCTACAAAGATTAATAGAATTAAAATTTACCCATCACATATGACGATAGATCAACACTTACATCGAGTACTGAACAACAAAATTTAGTAATCTAAAGACACTGATTTCAAGCAGTAGTCAACGAAATTTAATAATCTAACAGCAAAAACTAAGAAATTTTAGCTTCAACTCCATTAAGTATTAAACTTCTCTATGTATATCTGTGAGCTTCGCCATGAACTCCAGGTCTCTATCTCCGCACTCTATATTACTAACAACACAAAGGTTACGTACGACACTTGAAGGCATCACCATCAGGTTTCTGGACGCTTGGTCTCTCATAAATAGACCAAGATGCAGTCCATCAAAACACCTCTTCAGCTTTTGAAGAGTAGCCTTATCCTCATATACTTGATCTCAACTTGCTTGATAAATCGATACTTTAAATCATAAGAATCTACATAAGGGTATGATGACATTTTTAACTTGTATATTTCTTCAAGTCTGATGTAAAATAAGGATATTATGGTAGTAAAACGTGATGAAAAACAACTGATCTGACAATCATATTATATAGTGAAATAGCTAACAGCCCAAAGCTCAGACTTAATTTCACCGCACCATTAAACTAATCTTGGAGGCAAAAACGTGTACATTTAATGCAAAACAACAGCCATTTAATGCAAAGCCTTTCAAAAATAAGTTTTCATAGGAAAACTAAAAAGTTAAATATCAAGAAACCAAAAGAACAAAAAAAAAAAAAAAAAAAAAAAAATAGGCTATCATAATTACCATTAACTTCTTCATTTATCATAAAGATGCATTTTAAACACTATAAAAGGCTGATGATTAGGCTGATTGAAGAACTCATATATAAAATCGACATCATCAGTGATAATAAATACAAGAAAACCTGGAACAGCATCGGCGCTTCATGAAGTACTCCACTTTCTGCACTTCAAACTTCAAGAACAGTGCAGAAGAATTTCCCATTGCTCGCTCAGAAAAAACAAAGCTGAAATATATCAACACCTTAAAATAAATATTATCAATCAACAGTTTAAAAGAATCCACAAACCTAAAATAACCCGTAACTGATTGTTTGAATTTTAAACAACTCTGATTAGGCTGAAATATAAAGCGAGAATTAGAATAGATCAGTTCAAAATTTAAGATTCAAAATGACATAAAAAAACATACCCTCAACGATGTTGCAACAATGATGTTGGAAAAATTATGTGAAGTACAAAAAGCTATAATCGCAGATGAACAGACTGAATATGCAAATTCTGCATTCTGTAACAATCTATCTATACTTTCTATAAAAAGAGAAAACCAAGTGACATAAGAAAAGCTAAGGTGAAACGTTGATGTGTGAAACAGAGCTTCAATGAAACAACGATTTTGGAACAATGATATTGAAAGGGTAATGTGTAAACAGAGTCAACAAATGTTCGAACAAGAACTGTAATCGAAGATTAACCGGCTCAATCATGAGAGCTATGCATTTGAGTGAGAGAGATAAATTGAAATTTGAATGTGGAGCCAAGGATTCATATATGTTATTTATAGGGAGCCAGATTCATATGTAGTTTGAATTTTGAATTTGGAGTCAGGATTTTAAATTTTGAATATAGGCAGAAGTTTGAAGCGTTTTTATAAACAGCTGACCTTTTGCATGTGGGCAGATGTTTAAACACTGCCTAAGAACCTACGGACAGACCTTTAAAAGTATAGATGTTGGACAGACCTTTGAAAATTAAAGTGATTTTATATATTAAGGATTATGATACGATAATGACATTAAAAAAAGCCTTGTTGGACAGCCTCTATGGCTGCCACCTCAGCTTTTCTTATGTCACTTGGTTTTCTCCTTTTATAGAAAGTATAGATTTGCAATTGATTTTGCCACGTAGTACAAGTCCATCGTCAAGTGTGATGCACGGAGGAAAGTCAAAGGGTTTATATTTAATTACTACTAATTACCATTTATTATGTTATCAAGGGTCAATATTTATTTCGTACTAAGCCGAAGATTGTGGCTTAATGCTACCCCACCACCTCAGCCTCTTTAGTGCCCAGAGCGCCATCGTCAACACCGACACATTGAAAGGGGGGGGGGGGGCGTCATTGTCCATTCGCCAGCACGTTAACAAGCAATTTTTGAATTGTTCGATGGAGGAATGGTTAACGAGCCATTTCCTTTTCTTTTCTGTTTTTTTTAATGAAAATTTTCAGTTTATATAGTGCTATATTGGAAAGAGAAACTGGTTGTGAAGACATCGAAAGCTTCATAAAGCTTTAATGGAGAAATTAAATTGATGTGAAGGAGATGAAGTCTACAGTTAACAACGAGGAAAACTTTTTATTTTAATATCAAAACTTTTACATTCACCCTTTCAATTGAGTTAAGCTACATATTTAAAAATAAATCCAATTAAAAAAAACAAATTTTAAAACATCAAATTTAGAAAACCAATTTACAAAATCCTATTTAAAAAATTAAATATGTAGCTTAACTCACCAGTTTCGGGGAAACCCACCATTTGTAGGAAGGGGCTTTATACCACACCCACCAGCCTAGTTACCATGGGACATAATTTCCTTTTTTTTTTACAGCCAATGAAAAACAGTGCCCGCCTATCCTTGATATCTCAATGGCAAAAGACGACCTCATAACCGTTGACAACGCTACATGACTCGAGCCCAGCATCACCAGTTTCGGGGAAACCCACCATCGAAAGTCCACTGCGGTAAAACCCGGTTGGATACAACTTGAACTTTAGACCTTAGGCCGCAAACTTAAATATTCACCCCCCCCCCCCCCCCTCCAATGTCAATTGAGTTATAGCTCACTGGCACCATGGGACACTTTGCAGCCATCATATTATCATATCAAGGATTTAGTTTTAGTTAGTACTAATTGCCATTTATTTCATATGTAGCCTTCAATTTATGCAAAGAAGGGTATTCAAGTCGTTTTATGTGATATTTGTGTTCTACAGTAGTTGTTGCCCTCTTTCTTCTCGAATCACTAATTATAAAACTTTGCCCCTACAATACTTTTTCTTAGTTACCAAATTAGTGTTAGATTTTAATTCCAATTTCTTCGTGAACAAAATAGTTGTTTAATATCACAAAAAATATAGAATAGATGGGGTTGGCAGGCCGTAGACGGCTTTTCACAAGTTCTCTGACGGGTCGGTTAGTTTTACATGTTTAAAATGGGTAATTGAATTGTTTTAATTATTGTTCCACATGGAATATTGTTACTTTTGATGGTCTTTAATGATTCTTAGGTAAAAGGTGAAACGGTATCAAAAGATGGAATAAAAAATGAGTGAATGAGCTAGCGAGAAAGTGAAATCAATATAGAAATGTGTTGTTAGGTGTAGGCTACGCCCAGGAAGGCATAGGCTACGCCCTTGCGATTTTAAATTCGAAAGTGTTGAGTTATGTTAGATCCGCTGATGATGAAAGACAAAACTCAAGAGAACCATCTTCCCTGCCTGTTGGAATAAGCTGAAGTACATTCACAGTCCAGAAGTTTCCCCCTTTAAGGCTTCCCAAACAACCACCCAAACTACTGGAATATAACTTTTGCATCAAATAAACATGAAGACAAGTACAATGCGCTGCAATCTAAAAGTGTGGGTCAACAAAGTCAACAAGTCAACACAAGAACAGAAAAACTAGATTACGAAAGTGTTTGAATCCTTCCAGCAGTTTTTGTTGGATCTGAGAGTGTGAACTGTGTGTGTTTTATTAAATAGTAGAACATGATGGAAATTCAATCTAAACAGTTAATACAAACACATCATCAACATGATTGGATTTGCGACTGGTTGCATAATGATTTCATCCAATTCAAATGCTTACAATACAACCAGATAGTACAAAATGTACTCCCCCTCACCAAGTGTTCTCTCTCTTAGTTCTTATGCCTTTTGGCTCTAAGTGTTAATTGTTACATTGAAGGTTAAGAACTGTGACACCTGTGTCTCTACGACCATCAAACGAATACAAAACCAATGAAATATTGTGCTTTATACTTGGGATTTGTATAAATATGTGTATCATTTGCACATATCAATTCTTGTTCAATTTCGAACTTTAAATCGCTTTCTGGAAAGTTATACGCGAACTGATGCGTAAACATAATAAGTTTAATGCGACAAACACTCCGGAACAGTGACATAGGCTTAACATACCTTAAATAACCCTTACATAACTTAGAAATAAGTTTTGGATGGTTTGGTGTGTTGAAAACAAGTTTATTCGATCGCATGGACAATTTGCGTCAAATTGCGAAACTATGCCGATTTGTATAGTAACGAAATTCCGGAACTTGATCATAAGTTAAACATACCCTAAATATCTTTTATAGCCTAGAAATAGGCTTTGAGGGGTTTGGTATGCGAAAATAAACTTTTTGAACAAACAGGGACTAAAAGCGTCAAAAAGTGCATAAGTTTGCATTTTCGCGCATATCTTACGTTATGAACATATCCAGGCATCCAAAATTTTTTGTAATCATTAAAATATTTTATTTTAGTGATTGGATGCAAAAATACCATTCGTCGCGCAATTTGGATCGTTTTCGCGTCCGTTCGAGTTTTCGTCGTAATTAACCAAACAACGCAACCGTACGACCAAACGAACCGACATCCGAGATGTTTTTGAGCATATTTTAAGTTCCCTATACTTTAACTTCATTGTAGAGCCTTGAAATGGGGTTAACGGGGCTCAAATGCATCGAAAATGCATCAAAAACCAAGTTTCAGGCCTGTAGGGACTAAACTTGACATTTTGCCAAACATGCTTAGGAGGGGCGCGTAAGACTCAGTGTGAGTCTACACGGCCCCCGACAGACTTTCAGACAGAAGCATTGAATCTGGTCATTTGAGCTGGTTTTGATGGTTTTGATCACTGATTTGGAATACCATTTAATGGTTTTTGATGTCCCCTTGTATTGTAGACCATGGGCAACACATGTAGGGTCCAGATTAAAGCCCGAATTACGAAAAAACAATCCTAACAGTTCTTGAAATTCTATAAATACCCTCTTGATTTCACTTCATTTCCTCACACATTTGCTCTAATCTGCTCTAAGTTGAAGCCTTAGCTTCATACCTGACTATTTTAGATCAAATCCTTCCTTGCTTGGACCTTTTGTAAGCTTCTTTCATGTTCGTTATTGTTTTTCAAGCATGAAAGTCAAACAGTGTTTGACTTTCTGCTTGGACCATGAATTAGTCAACACTAAGTTCGTTTGAACTGTGCAACGTGAGCGTAATAACGATGGTTATAGTCCCTTGTGACTATACCTACTAATTACCACGTCGATTAGTCGAAGTGACGAGTCAAAGTTTCGGTCAAAATACGTGTTTATGCGTATTTTGCATCGAAGCTATTTTCGGGTATAAAAACTCTTTGTTTTGATATCAAACTTGTTTTCTAACTTAGTTAAACATGTTTTAACATGTTTAACTCGTCACTTTTAGTCTAGTGCTTGTATAGGGTCGTAAGTCAAGCGGTCTTGACAACCGCTTAGACTTTCGAACCCGACCCGTTCGGTCGATCGTTAGGATCCGACCAAGCATGTTTAGTGACCATAGTTGTAAAGGGAATAACCTTCCGAGGTTATACCTTATGGTCACTTAGTTTAATTAGTTGTATGATAGGTAGTTTATATGCCTTAGGTTAATGACCCAAATGCCCTTTTTCATGCATAATTGGTATTTAAGCATATGTAACTTAACTTTTGTCACTTAAACTGATTATGCAACATATTTAAACATATTATGGTATGTAATACTTGTCATAGGACTAGTTAGGCGTCTCGAACGCGCATTCGCGCGAACAACGCATTAACGTAGCATAAGCTACCTTAATGGGTCGTAACGGGTCGTAAGCACTTAGGATAGGTTTCGATTTAGGATGTAGGCTTTGTTAAACCATATCACATGAGTTCCGATACTCATTTGGTTTACAAGACCCCATTCTACCCGATCTCCCGATTTAGGTGTAGATTTATTAACTAGCGATCCGATTACTAGGTGCTACTTGATTTCCTTGGTTTGCCTGAGCTTCGCTAAGTTCATTAGAACGAGGATACTTTGCACTTCAAGTGAGTACATAGTTCCCCTCTTTTACCGTTTTCAAATATTTTGGGGTGATTCATATGTGCCAAATGATTTCGAGTTTTCTAAAACGAATGCTATGGTTTATATTGAACACAACGACTTCAATTATATGAACTATTGAACCACTGGAAGTACGAGAACTATTTGAACCATTCGAACTATTTGATCTATGTGAACTACTTGAACTATTTAAACGATTGGAACTATTTGAACTATTTGAACTATTGAATGATTGGGTTATGGTAAGTGATTAGGTAACGGGGCGGGGTTAATATGCTAAAAGCATGGTGGATACGCTGCTGGTACTTCCTATATATAAGTGCTTTTAACACATTACATATCATTGCGTTATCTAGATCACTTGGGCAAATGTTTTCAAAACGAAGTTACACTACAAGGTTTTTCTAACGATATAAACCATTCGAGTTTTATTACGAAAACGATTTACGATTTGGGTTTACATAAACAAATGTTTTGAGTTAAGATTCATGGCATCGAGGTTTTATAAACTATAACTAATCTGTTTTTACTTGGTTATTCAATTTACAATACAAACATTTTACAAAACTAGGTTTTCTAATATCGATTAACGAAGTTGTGTGAGTTATTTCAACATGTAAACGAGCCATGAATCTGACACTCACACAAAACCTATGTACTCGCCGACATTTTTATGCTGACGTATTCTCACAGATGTTTCAGGTATCATAGTTGATGATGTTTGATGATGATTATGATGCATGCTCACATAGGGATGGACGAGGCCTTAGTGACTTAATAACAATGAAGGATAATATGTTCATGTTTTGTATTTAACTTTCGAGACAATGTAATAAACTTAATTCAATAAAATGAAACTTCAATCCATGTGTTGTGAAACAATGATTCTGTTACAACACTCCCCGACGTTTCCGCCGCGGTTTGTTGTTTTAAAGAGGTCGGGGTGTGACAAGAACAATATATAGGATGGGAGGACTGTTGGTGACGTCACCATGAAAACGACCCTAAACAACCTAATTAATGGTGTAATTGCCAGCGGTTAACAAAATTTTTGCATAGTTACAAAAAGGCACTGTTACATTAGACTACTGCTTTGATATAAAAGAGATAACGGCTGGATTCCTAAACTGCCAAAGGATTCCAACATTTTTAGGAATCCACTACTTCTGGTCTATTGTTGACTTATTGGCTTGGTCTTCTAGTCTTCAGCTTTGACTTTAGTTTACTTAGTTGTTGATTATTTAACCAGCACTTTGACAATCCAACACTTGTATTTCGGTTCTACTATTCTTTGAGGCAGCAGTTCTGTTCCAACATTTTTGGTGGTTGTTTGTGAGGCTTTCTAGGGGGGAAACTTCTGGACTATAATTGTACTTCAACTTATTCCATCAGGCAGGGTAGATGGTCCTATTGGGTTTTGGCTTTCATCATCAGCAGATCTTATATAACCCAACAATCTCCCCTAGATCTGTTGATGCCAAAATCTCTTTTATTCAGCTTGTCTTTTATTTCTTTTATTTGATGAAGTCCTTCGGTCTTTCTCAGATCATACCTTTGATGCCAAGTTCCAGACAAAGAGCTTGATTATCATTAGCATCTGATCGATGTCGTATGGTCGGTCAAAAAAATATAATTAAAGAGTTTCCTAATCACCTTTATTAGTAAAGAGCAAGTAGGGTATTGAATCCGCAAAGAATTAGTGGAAAGTGTTAAAGTTCATTGTTTTGTCTGTAATGATCTAATTCTAAATTTTTGTTGATTGAGAGAGTTATTATAAAAATGAATTTAATTAACGTGGTTATAAACAATTGTGAGAAAATGATCAATATCCAGGTTTTGGGGTTGTGTGGAAAATCAAGTAACCTAATTTCTACTAGTTGGAAATCACATAGACATGATTTGTTAACCTACTTGTTTGATATATAACTAACAAATAATATATTTGATTGTAATGATCCACGCTCAAAACATAAAGATTGATGCAACTGAATAGTAACCTAGTTAATTACCAATCCTAGAGTTCACAAACATTTTCAACTTCAATGGTTAAAGGTTAAAGAATAATGACAACTTAAAATATAATCCCAATTGTTGATGACAAAATCAAATAACTGATGAAAAAGTGTGTATGCGATAATCTAAACATAGTTTAATAAAAACAAATAACCATCAAGATAAACTAATGTAACACCTCGAAAATTTACGTCAAATAATGTATTGACACGTGTCATAAGCTTTGAATATGTGAAAAAGTACTTTAGAGGGACTAAAGTTGACAAACAGTGAAACTATGTGAATATAAGGGTCCAAAGTGTCAACAATGGATAAATAGGCTCTACAATAACCCTACATGGTGTTTATAATCTTAAACGAATAAATCATGGATCATACGAAGAAGAAAATGAAAGAAAGTGAGGAATTACAAACTACAGGGGCTAAATGTGTCAACATGTTGAAAGTATACCTCTGAGTGACCTTTTGGCAAACCCAAAGCTTTGTAATGATAAAATATACTCACTAGAATATGTGATAAAAATTTCATAAAGTTTCGTTATCGTATGAGAAAGTTATGATCAAAACCGTGCACGAAGGGTTAAATGCGTTAACGTTGAAATTCGTGACTTTTCGGGTAAGCACAAAGTTAACCAAGGACCTAACCAAGTTTGTAGATGTCCTAAGGCCCTTAAAAATCAGGTTTGAGGGTCAAGAGTGCAAGAAAAATAGGCAAAACCACGTAACAAAGGACCAGGGACTGAAATGTAAAAGTTGGAAACTTGTTTGGCCTGTTGCGCACATGTACGCGCCCCGCGAGGGGGTCTTCGCGGCCCGCGTATTACCTGCCAGCGCAGAAAGCAGCGCACAGCTGCCTGTTGCAGGTCTAAAACGTCTGTAATCCATTGTTTTCTTAAACCAGAGCCTCACCAATGGTTTTACATGCATAGAGGGGCACCTGGACGGATCTTATAACAAATGTAGACCCTTGTGGCATCATCTAGTGAGATCAAAATTGATATTTAAGAACACCCATTGTTGCAACAATTTCACATTCACTTGCATTCTCAATTCTGGAGCTCTCTGGTCAGCAACAAGGATTCATTAGGCTTCCTAGTCGTGATTAGGACTCTTGTAAGTATTCATAACCCTTTCTAATTCATTTTTAGCTTAGTTATTTAGCTTATAGTCAAACCGTCGTAATTTAAGTTTGACTTCGCGATTAAATGAAATCCGCTCAGTCATTTCTCGAATTGAAAGTACCTATAAGTAGGTATTTATGTGGGTAACAAACCCTTAAAAGGGTACTTTCAGATTCCCACTCTAACTATGTTAATTGTCGAGGCAAAGCTTACTTTAAAAAGTCAACAGAATGTGTATTTTTAAATTTAAGCATAATTAGCAATGTAGGATACATGCAACCTATTTGATCATTAAAATAACTTGGTAACTAATGTAAGAACATGTCCCAACATGTTCAACTCGACAATTTTCAGTTTAAACCCGGATCGGAACCGAAAGTCGCATAATTTGACTTTTGCTTTGACTTTCAGTTCTGACCCGTTTGTGCATGTTAAGATCTGCCTTAGAGCTTATTTTGGACCAGGTTTCATATAAGTATAACTCTATGAGATTATGCAACTTGGTTCAATACTTATCCGATTCATATGCATGTTTCCGATTAATGCTTAAATGTTGACTATTATGCCCTTTTGACTATAAAACGTGATTTTTGAAAAAGTAAAAGAGTAGAAACCTTAGTTACTGATTTATAAACTTGCACCTAAAATTTGACATCAGTTTGAGGTCTAGATTAGGAGTTATGCTCATTAGCGTAATTTGAAAGCTTTATGTTAATTAAATGGCGTAATTAGCGTATAGCCAATTTAAACCCACTTTTTGATATCAAACTTTTTACCCACTGATGTAATATAATATTTTGGGATTTTTGAAGATTTTTATTTAATTTTTGGCTGAGCATAACATAGGTCTCTAAGTTTAATTCGGTTAATACCGATTTTGCCCTTTTTAGCCATAAAATGAGTTTTACAAATCCTTTTGACCCCAAACCTTTTTCTACTGATTTTATTTGTTAAATAAAATATTTTGAGCCTTCTGGAATTACAAAAATATCAGCTTTCCTTTAAAAACCCGGAAATGGCTCCAAATCGCCTTTTTAAGCGTTTTTAACGCATAGTATGTACTAAAACTATATTAAACATATAAAGTTGATACCTACTGATATTTTTAGGATACTTTTATATAATAACAGTAAGTAAAAGTTTTTAAACTCAGACCTCCAGTTTTGACCTTTTTAGCCCTTGTGAAATTACCAAAATACCCCTAAGGTGCATAGTTTGGTTTTAAATGATAAGTTTCACATATAGGTCATACCCTACTGTTATAACATGTTAAATTAAGTGTATTTACTGTATAAATCAGACCTGTAACTCAGATTACAAATAAAACTCTTTTACAATCTTTTAAATGACCAAAATGCCCTTATGAGGCATAGTTTGAGTTTAAATCCAATCCGGGCATAATAGAAGATACCTTACTGATATCACAACATGTTTAAGGCATATTAACTCCGGGAACATGCATATGACTCTTATGGTTACCCGTGACGCCCTTTTCGCGCTCGGTTCGGTTTATGTAACTAGTTTGCATAAATTGACCGAAACGGGTCAAACCTTATCATCTTTGTCTCAAAATCCAGAATGTATTTAGTCTACCCATATTATAAAAGTATTCAAACTTGTTGGGTCTAAATCACATTCTATCCGGTCTTCGCTTAATCGTGCGTTTGAACCGTATCGTCCTTAAAAGCTAACCGGTCTAAGCTTAGGCTTAAATAAAGACCCGTTAGAAATCTAATAGGTTATTATAAACCTTTGTTCCAGAATAGAAGAACATGTAAAAGCTACCTTCACTCGCTAATTGTGATTTATACTTACAAAGGTAAATACTTTTAACTTATTTTCCCTATACGGGCTTGGGGTACGGTATATAAAATACCGCTTGGTCCAGCATTGAATCTTTAATCGAATAGAGGTTAAATCATTGATATGCTACGTTTTGAAATGTTTTGTTTGCTTAAAGCCTTTGGGGGGTTAATGACCATGTCCCGGATATCCTTGGCATCATCTTACGAGATGGCCACGACCTAAGCACGGGGTGTAGGCGTACACCCGTCAGTGCCTAACCAAATAATGTGGTGTGTCTATTAATCTTTAACCCGGTCTACGGATAGGGAAACTGAACACATAAGTAACATGTAATTCACTTACAAGATTATATTCACATAATTATCCCAAGTTATAAAAAATGTTTTGTGCCACGTGCATTCAAATCAATTTTCAACCCTTTTTAAAATGAGTCAGTTAAATTGTATTTACCAGTGTAAACTGACGTATTTTCCAAAAGGTTAAGTGCAGGTACTACTCGTACTAGGCTGGCTGTCTTCTAGCGTCCACAATAAGTCTCGCAAGCTTGGATGTCAATAAAACTGTTGAACAATATCTTCTTTTATTTTGATCCGCCTGTGGATCCGTTTGAACTATTCGTGATATTTAATATTACATTTTATTAAAGTTGAAATGAATCTATCTTTGCTTCCGCTGTGCATTTATATAATTGTGTTGTTTGACTTATGATGATATCAACTACGTCACGATACTCCCCACCGGGCCCACCGGTGACACGTGGAAAATAGGGGTGTGACAGGTTGGTATCAGAGCCAACGTTGAGTGAATTAAACACTAGCCTTTTGTTTTTAATCTCAGTTACACAATTGCACATTTCTCGATTCTCGAGTCTAGACAAAGAACTTAGGAATTATCCAAATTTTTGTCTTATTTCTAACTTTGTCTTATATATATTTCTTGTTGTATCACTTGTTTGTTTTTGACAGATTGACAAAATGCCACCAAGGATGAGGGGAAGAGGCAGAGGAAAAGGGTCATATGTCGCCCCAAATGACCATGAAGCCGGACCTTCGCACCGGCGAACACCATCTGATCCCAACAACCCGGGTCCTCAAGAGCCATGGAGGACCTACATTGAGCCTGCTAGGCGCTCAGTTTCACTGAGTACCTCCCCTTCTATTCCACACTCTTTTAAGCCTCATTCTCAAAATGAGCCCCACAACTCTCACCAATCCTACATACCTCTTCAAGGACATGACTCACCCTTCGGCCACCTATCACCTGTTTTCCAGGGCCAGTTCAACCCTGCCGATTACTTTGGAGAATCAGTGGGTTTTAACCCACTTGGACCTGAAGATCACTTTTCCGGTGGCAACGCGATGGATATAGATGAAGATACCGATCCTTCAATGCCGCCATCCGGAACTCCGAACCACCCCATCGAAATATCGGATGGGTCACCTTTTGTGGGATCACCATATAATGGTCCCGACAGCTACGAGGAGAGATTCCGACAGATTGACTGGGCGTTTACCCCCAGTTACCACAACTCTCCCCTGCACCACCAGCAGCAGCCACAGCAGCAGCAGAATCCTTCTGAGGATTCCCGACTTGTCGCGGTCATTCCGCCACCACAACCACCTCAGCTTCAGCCTCCCTCGCCCCCGAGGCGAAGGAGAACGACCGTGCGAATATCCGCGCGAGGGGGAGTGCGCATCAGCACCCCTCCACTTTCTAGTGGCAGCCAATACTCGCCAGTCCACGAAGAACCAGAGATGGGAGAATCTTCACACCCCGTCTCAGAAGTGAACTCTGCACCAGTTGCGCCACAACCACCACTGGCTTTTGGAGACCCAATCCCTGCTTACACTGGCGCGGCAGCATACAATCCCTTCGAGCAGCCGATCCACATAAATTACAACTTTGCAGAGGATCCTTACTGGGTAGCTGCGAACTCTCTCCAGTCAGGAGGTCCCTATGGAGGTCCCTGGGCTACGGGACACTCGACCTATGGATACCCACCATATGGGTATCAGCAACCGCCGCCTCCTCAACCTCAGCATCTTCAGCAACCACCGCGGACACCGGTGATGTCACCGCCACAATTTCAAGAAATCCTTCAAGGGATAAATGAGGTGCGACAAGAGGTGCGGCATGAGTTGCGGGAAGAACGAAGGCATAACCGGGGGATGTTCAAGAAAATGGTGGATTTGATCAAGGGAAAAAGCAAGAAGGATCACTAAATCCTTTGTTTGTTTGTTTATTTTAGTTGTAATCATGTCCCTGTGAGGACATTTGTTTCTGTACTCTGCCCCTGCGTGGGCATATTTCTCATGTTCTGCCCCTACGTGGGCATGTTTTTCTATTTGACCCCTGCGTGGGTTTGTTTGTTAGTTTGGCCCCTGCGTGGGCATGTTATTTGTGTAAAAGTACCGTTTAGGGCAAACTTGTACTAGTTAATTTTAATTGGAATGGTTAATTCAAGTTTTTCATTTTTAAATTATGTGCATGAACATAGTATATGAATAAATGAAAAATAACGTTTATTATTTTGATTTACCATTTTAATAAAATAATAAGAATCTTAAAAGGTAAAACCTAGCTTGTATGTCATATTAAAGACCTGGCCAATATGGTAAAACCTGTTTAAAAAGATTCAAATCTCTGTTGACATCTGCAAACATGTTAACATTCTTGGCTAATGTGATCCGCAAAATCACACATGTCACCCTTTTAATAAATTATCCAAATTTATATTTTTACATATATCTGATTGTGACATAATGCCTACGGGCTATAACTAATGTCATATAAAACAAAAGGCAGCCGTAGTTTATAGACTCCCTGCCAATAAAGGGATTGATTGTTATTTTATTCAAACTTTAATCCTATAAGATCTAAATTATAATTTAGAAATTTGTCTACGTGACTAGGCCTATGTGCTATTATTAATTTATGGTTTTGGATTATGATAAAGATCCTGAATAATAATATATTTAATGAATTAACTAGTATGGCTCTTTAATTACCATGGTTAATTATCAAGATGATATGACATATTATATTCCTGAAATGAATCATTGTCATCATATTGTGTATCAGTTAAACTACATGGCCAAGTCAGAAGAAATAAACAGTCGTCCAGAGGAAAACCCTGAAAATGCTAAAATACTTGTAACTGGTGCCGAGTTACAAGCATTAGTGGAAAATGCTGTTACTAAAGCCATCGAGAGGCAATATAGTGAATCGGGTAGTACTCGAAGCAGGACCCGATCAGCTCCTCACTCTAAGCCAAAAACACATTCTGAAGCTCATGATAAACCACCCTATAAGATAGAGAAGCCAAAGAAGGATGATGAGGATCATCACTCCTCGAACCAACACAGTGTCCCGTCAAGGAAGGTCGAGCATAAACAGGAACCGCGTGGTAAGTCCTGTACATACAAATACTTCGTCTCATGTAAACCCCGGGACTTTACTGGGGAGAAGGGAGCGATTGACTGCATGACCTGGGTGGACGAGATGGATACGGTTGTGGACATCAGCGGTTGTGCTGAAAGGGACGTAGTGAAATACGTATCCCAATCTTTCAAAGGAGAGGCACTGGCATGGTGGAAGTCTCTCATCCAAGCTGCCGGAAAGATCCCACTCTACAGCTTGTCATGGGATCAGTTCGTTGCTCTCATTAAGGAGAATTATTGCCCGCAGCACGAAGTTGAAAGAATCGAATCAGATTTCTTATCATTGGTGATGAAGAATCTAGATTGTCAGGCGTACCTCACCAGTTTTAATACCCTATCTCGGTTGGTTCCATATTTGGTCACCCCGGAACCTAAAAGGATTGCTCGCTTCATCGGGGGTTTAGCCCCAGAAATTAAAGCTAGTGTTAAGGCGTCAAGGCCTGCTACCTTCAGATCAGCAGCTGATCTATCTCTATCTCTATCTCTCACCTTGGACGTAGTCAGGTTGAGATCACTCAGGAATTCAGAAGAAGGTAAGAGGAAGCGTGAGGACGATACCTCACGAAGATCAGATAAGAAACACCGAGAAAATAACGACCACAAGAAAGGGTCAGGGTCTAAGAAGGACGGGCAACAATCTGGAGATAAGCCCAAATGTAAGGTTTGCAAGAAGAACCATTTTGGGAGGTGTCGACTTGAGTCGAAATCCCAGCCTCAGCCGAGGCCCTGTGGGATTTGTAGATCTTCGGAACATAAGACTCTGGAGTGCAAAAAGCTGAAAGATGCAACATGTTACGGTTGCAATGAAAAAGGGCACATTAAGTCCAATTGCCCAAAGAACACCAAGAAAATCGAGGATGGGAAAAAGACCAACGCAAGGCTTTAAGATGGACGCTAAGGAAGCTGTTCAGGATGACAACGTGATTACAGGTACTTTTCTCGTAAATGATGTTTTTGCTAGAGTATTGTTTGATTCTGGAGCAGATAAGTCTTTTGTGGATATTAAGTTTTGTGAGTTGTTGAAATTGCCTGTAAAAGCCTTAAGTGTGAAATATGAGGTGGAATTAGCTGATGGAACCATAGAAACCGCCTCAACTGTGTTAGATGGATGTGTTATATCCATTAGGAATCACTCTTTTCCTTTATCCTTACTTCCCTTTAAGCTAGCCGGTTTTGATATAGTGATAGGTATGGATTGGTTATCGCATAACCAAGCCCAGATTGTGTGCAACAGAAAGCAAGTGGTAGTCAAAACTCCGTCTGGTGAGTCACTTACCATTCAGGGGGATACCCAGCATGGATTGCCTGAGCAAGTGTCCATGCTCAAGGCATCCAGATGCTTGAAGAAGGGTTGTGTCATTTATATGGCACAGGTTACTATTGATGTGCAGAAACCCAAGATTGAAGACATCCCTGTCATTTCGGAATATCCTGAAGTTTTCCCCAAAGAACTACCTGGTTTACCACCAGATAGGCAAGTAGAATTCCGAATTGACATCATCCCTGGAGCAGCACCTGTTGCCAGAGCACCTTATAGGTTGGCACCAACGGAGATGAAGGAGTTAAGGACACAATTAGATGATCTGCTAGCCAAAGGTTTTATTAGACCTAGTTCGTCTCCTTGGGGAGCGCCGATCTTGTTTTTCAAAAAGAAGGATGGATCGATGCGTTTATGCATCGATTACCGTGAGCTTAATAAAGTGACTATCAAGAATAGGTATCCTTTGCCTAGGATCGACGATCTGTTCGATCAATTGCAAGGGGCAAGCTACTTCTCTAAAATCGATTTGAGGTCAGGCTATCATCAGTTGAAGGTTAAAGATGAAGATGTGCACAAGACTGCATTTAGGACTCGTTATGGTCATTACGAGTTCCTAGTGATGCCTTTTGGGCTCACTAATGCACCGGCCGCATTCATGGATCTCATGAATCGCGTCTGCAAGCCTTACTTGGACAAATTCGTCATCGTCTTTATTGACGACATCCTCATCTACTCAAAGAATCAGGTTGACCACGAGAAACATCTTCGTTGTATTCTTAAACTTCTACATCGTGAGAAACTCTACGCCAAATTTTCGAAGTGCGAATTTTGGCTGTGAGAAGTCCAATTCCTTGGACATGTGGTTAGTAAGCGTGGTATCTAAGTGGATCCCGCTAAGGTAGAAGCTGTTATGAATTGGCAAGAACCAAAGACGCCTACAGTGATTCGTAGTTTCCTGGGTTTAGCAGGATATTATAGGCGATTATCGAAAATTTCTCAAGGATTGCTGCGCCTCTAACTTCGTTGACATGTAAGAAGGTTAAGTTTGATTGGGGCCCTAAGCAGCAGGAATCCTTTGACATTCTTAAGAAAAAGTTGAGCAATGCACCAGTGCTAACATTGCCCGATGGTATAGAAGAATTTGTGGTGTATTGTGATGCATCACACACTGGTATGGGCTGTGTACTCATGCAGAAAGGCAAGGTTATTGCCTACGCTTCACGACAGCTAAAGGTGCACGAGAAGAACTACACCACCCATGACTTGGAGCTGGGTGCCGTTGTATTTGCATTAAAGCTATGGAGGCATTACTTGTATGGAACCAAGTGTGTGATCTATTCAGATCACAAGAGCCTTCAACACTTGTTCAATCAGAAGGACTTGAACATGAGGCAGCGACGCTGGATGGAAACTTTAAATGATTATGATTGTGAAATAAGATACCATCCAGGCAAGGCAAACGTAGTTGCTGATGCCTTAAGCAGAAAGGAAAGAGTGAAGCCGATAAGAATCAATGCCAAGAGCATTGAGATAAAGAATAGCTTGAACGAAAGGTTGTTAGCTGCACAGAAGGAAGCTGTGTTGGAAGCTAACTATTCTGAAGAAAAGCTAGGAGTAACTGAGGAGCAGTTATCCTATGACAAGGATGGAATGCTAAGATTGAATGGACGAATATGGGTTCCCATTTTTGGAGGACTTCGAGATGTTATCCTCCAGGAAGCCCACAATTCCAAATATTCTGTTCATCCTGGGGCTGATAAGATGTACCAGGATCTAAAGGCAAACTACTGGTGGATAGGCTTGAAAAAGTCTGTAGCTGCCTATGTAGCTAAGTGTTTGACTTGTGCGCAAGTCAAAGCTGAGCACCAGAAGCCGTCAGGTTTATTACAACAGCCTGAACTTCCCACATGGAAGTGGGAGATGGTGACAATGGATTTCCTCACCAAGTTGCCAAAGACAAGGAAGGGAAACGATACTATATGGGTCATAGTAGATAGGCTGACCAAGTCAGCACATTTTCTTCCCATTAAGGAAACTTACAGCTCCGACATGTTAGCTCAATTGTATGTAGATAAGATTGTAGCTCTGCATGGTGTACCAGTGTCGATTATCTCTGACCGAGATACGAGATACACCTCTCATTTTTGGAAGAGTTTCCAACAGTCTTTGGGCACGCGCTTAAACTTTAGTACGGCTTACCATCCACAAACGGACGGACAGAGTGAGCGTACCATCCAAACGCTGGAAGACATCCTTCGAGCATGTGTGATTGATTTAGGTGGCAGTTGGGATAACCACCTACCATTGATCGAGTTCTCCTATAATAATAGCTACCATACTAGTATTAAGGCTGCGCCTTTTGAGGCATTATATGGTAGAAAATGCAGAACCCCTATATGTTGGGCAGAAGTAGGAGAAGTTCAATTATCAGGACCTGAGTTAGTCTTTGAAACGACGGACAAGATTGTACAGATTCGTGATCACTTGAAAGTTGCCCAAGATAGGCAGAAAAGCTACGCTGATCCAAAGCGTAAATCTTTTCACTTCGAAGTAGGTGACAAAGTATTGCTTAAAGTATCACCCTGGAAGGGGGTGATGCGATTTGGTAAGAAGGGCAAGCTAAGCCCGAGATACATAAGACCTTTCGAGGTTATCGAACGTGTCGGGTCAGTTGCCTATAAGTTAAACTTACCTGAAGAGCTCAGTAGTATACATAATGTGTTCCACATATGTAATCTGAAGAAGTGTTTCGCTGATGAATCACTGGTCATACCACATACGGATGTACATATAGATGAGAGCTTGAAATTTGTGGAAAAACCATTGTCGATTGAGGATCGACAGGTAAAGAAGCTTCGAAGGAAGCATGTGCCTATTGTAAAGGTCAAATGGGATGCCCGTAGAGGTCCCGAATACACATGGGAGGTAGAATCCACAATGAAAGAAAAATACCCTCAATTGTTTCAGTAAATCTCGAGGTCGAGATTTCTTTTAAGGGGGTGAGGATGTAACACCTCGAAAATTTATGTCAAATAATGTATTGACACGTGTCATAAGCTTTGAATATGTGAAAAAGTACTTTAGAGGGACTAAAGTTGACAAACAGTGAAACTATGTGAATATAAGGGTCCAAAGTGTCAACAATGGATAAATAGGCTCTACAATAACCCTACATGGTGTTTATAATCTTAAACGAATAAATCATGGATCATACGAAGAAGAAAATGAAAGAAAGTGAGGAATTACAAACTACAGGGGCTAAATGTGTCAACATGTTGAAAGTATACCTCTGAGTGACCTTTTGGCAAACTCGAAGCTTTGTAATGATAAAATATACTCACTAGAATATGTGATAAAAATTTCATAAAGTTTCGTTATCGTATGAGAAAGTTATGATCAAAACCGTGCACGAAGGGTTAAATGCGTTAACGTTGAAATTCGTGACTTTTCGGGTAAGCACAAAGTTAACCAAGGACCTAACCAAGTTTGTAGATGTCCTAAGGCCCTTAAAAATCAGGTTTGAGGGTCAAGAGTGCAAGAAAAATAGGCAAAACCACGTAACAAAGGACCAGGGACTGAAATGTAAAAGTTGGAAACTTGTTTGGCCTGTTGCGCACATGTACGCGCCCCGCGAGGGGGTCTTCGCGGCCCGCGTATTACCTGCCAGCGCAGAAAGCAGCGCACAGCTGCCTGTTGCAGGTCTGAAATGTATGTAATCCATTGTTTTCTTATACCAGAGCCTCACCAATGGTTTTACATGCATAGAGGGGCACCTGGACGGATCTTATAACAAATGTAGACCCTTGTGGCATCATCTAGTGAGATCAAAATTGATATTTAAGAACACCCATTGTTGCAACAATTTCACATTCACTTGCATTCTCAATTCTGGAGCTCTCTGGTCAGCAACAAGGATTCATTAGGCTTCCTAGTCGTGATTAGGACTCTTGTAAGTATTCATAACCCTTTCTAATTCATTTTTAGCTTAGTTATTTAGCTTATAGTCAAACCGTCGTAATTTAAGTTTGACTTCGCGATTAAATGAAATCCGCTCAGTCATTTCTCGAATTGAAAGTACCTATAAGTAGGTATTTATGTGGGTAACAAACCCTTAAAAGGGTACTTTCAGATTCCCACTCTAACTATGTTAATTGTCGAGGCAAAGCTTACTTTAAAAAGTCAACAGAATGTGTATTTTTAAATTTAAGCATAATTAGCAATGTAGGATACATGCAACCTATTTGATCATTAAAATAACTTGGTAACTAATGTAAGAACATGTCCCAACATGTTCAACTCGACAATTTTCAGTTTAAACCCGGATCGGAACCGAAAATCGCATAATTTGACTTTTGCTTTGACTTTCAGTTCTGACCCGTTTGTGCATGTTAAGATCTGCCTTAGAGCTTATTTTGGACCAGGTTTCATATAAGTTTAACTCTCTGAGATTATGCAACTTGGTTCAATACTTATCCGATTCATATGCATGTTTCCGATTAATGCTTAAATGTTGACTATTATGCCCTTTTGACTATAAAACGTGATTTTTGAAAAAGTAAAAGAGTAGAAACCTTAGTTACTGATTTATAAACTTGCACCTAAAATTTGACATCAGTTTGAGGTCTAGATTAGGAGTTATGCTCATTAGCGTAATTTGAAAGCTTTATGTTAATTAAATGGCGTAATTAGCGTATAGCCAATTTAAACCCACTTTTTGATATCAAACTTTTTACCCACTGATGTAATATAATATTTTGGGATTTTTGAAGATTTTTATTTAATTTTTGGCTGAGCATAACATAGGTCTCTAAGTTTAATTCGGTTAATACCGATTTTGCCCTTTTTAGCCATAAAATGAGTTTTACAAATCCTTTTGACCCCAAACCTTTTTCTACTGATTTTATTTGTTAAATAAAATATTTTGAGCCTTCTGGAATTACAAAAATATCAGCTTTCCTTTAAAAACCCGGAAATGGCTCCAAATCGCCTTTTTAAGCGTTTTTAACGCATAGTATGTACTAAAACTATATTAAACATATAAAGTTGATACCTACTGATATTTTTATGATATTTTTATATAATAACAGTAAGTAAAAGTTTTTAAACTCAGACCTCCAGTTTTGACCTTTTTAGCCCTTGTGAAATTACCAAAATACCCCTAAGGTGCATAGTTTGGTTTTAAATGATAAGTTTCACATATAGGTCATACCCTACTGTTATAACATGTTAAATTAAGTGTATTTACTGTATAAATCAGACCTGTAACTCAGATTACAAATAAAACTCTTTTACAATCTTTTAAATGACCAAAATGCCCTTATGAGGCATAGTTTGAGTTTAAATCCAATCCGGGCATAATAGAAGATACCTTACTGATATCACAACATGTTTAAGGCATATTAACTCAGGGAACTTGCATATGACTCTTATGGTTACCCGTGACGCCCTTTTCGCGCTCGGTTAGGTTTATGTAACTAGTTTGCATAAATTGACCGAAACGGGTCAAACCTTATCATCTTTGTCTCAAAATCCAGAATGTATTTAGTATACCCATATTATACAGGTATTCAAACTTGTCGGGTCTAAATCACATTCTATCCGGTCTTCGCTTAATCATGCGTTTGAACCGTATCGTCCTTAAAAGCTAACCGGTCTAAGCTTAGGCTTAAATAAAGACCCGTTAGAAATCTAATAGGTTATTATAAACCTTTGTTCCAGAATAGAAGAACCAGTAAAAGCTACCTTCACTCGCTAATTGTGATTTATACTTACAAAGGTAAATACTTTTAACTTATTTTCCCTATACGGGCTTGGGGTACGGTATATAAAATACCGCTTGGTTCGGCATTGAATCTTTAATTGAATAGAGGTTAAATCATTGATATGCTATGTTTTGAAATGTTTTGTTTGCTTAAAGCCTTTGGGGGGTTAATGACCATGTCCCGGATATCCTTGGCATCATCTTACGAGATGGCCACGACCTAAGCACGGGGTGTAGGCGTACGCCTGTCAGTGCCTAACCAAATAATGTGGTGTGTCTATTAATCTTTAACCCGGTCTACGGATCGGGCTACTGAACGCATAAGTAACATGTAATTCACTTACAAGATTATATTCACATAATTATCCCAAGTTATAAAAAATGTTTTGTGCCACGTGCATTCAAATCAATTTTCAACCCTTTTTAAAATGAGTCAGTTAAATTGTATTTACCAGTGTAAACTGACGTATTTTCCAAAAGGTTAAGTGCAGGTACTACTCGTACTAGGCTGGCTGTCTTCTAGCGTCCACAATAAGTCTCGCAAGCTTGGATGTCAATAAAACTGTTGAACAATATCTTCTTTTATTTTGATCCGCCTGTGGATCCGTTTCAACTATTCGTGATATTTAATATTACATTTTATTAAAGTTGAAATGAATCTATCTTTGCTTCCGCTGTCCATTTATATAATTGTGTTGTTTGACTTATGATGATATCAACTACGTCACGATACTCCCCACCGGGCCCACCGGTGACACGTGGAAAATAGGGGTGTGACAACTAACCGAATAATCATGCAAATCCCAATCCAAAAGTATGTAAACACAAGTTGACCTAATTCCTGACACAAACCCTAGCTCTGGAGATGATCACAAATAAATTAGCCGATCATGATGATTTGATCTTCAATTCTTGATTGGAGCATTGATTTCTTCATGGGGATCTTGATAAGAATGATGAGAAGCCTCCAAATTGCTCTTAGTTCGTCCAAAACTACTGGGAAGGAAGCTCTTTTTGAAACCCTAGAGATTAGGTTTAAATAGGGCTTGAAAACAAAAAATTTCATAGTTAACTAGGCCGCGACGTATGAAACGCCCATCTTCGGCATATGAAATGCCCAACTAATAGTAAAAACACCCATAAGTTTCTGTAAACGCCGTTAAAAACGCCCCCCAAAACGCCCAGGAGTTTGAAATGCCCAACCACACTTTTGAAAAGTTGGGACCTGATTTCTTCTGAAAATCTCCTCTCTTTTCTGATTTGCATTTCCGGTCTTGATTTTTTGGTCCGGATCAAACACATATTTAATTTGTTTAAACCTGCGAATCACAAACACTCACAAAGTAAACATGTTCCACATATATATCACATAAAAACATGCATTTAAACACACTCATAACCATAAAATATCACACTGATCAACATCTTTTTCCATTTCAATACCAAGAATGACTTCTAGGCACAGACTCAGAACTTCATACCCATCCACCTAGGCTCTAGAGCCATATTCTCAAAAGATATCCACAACATTAGAGTCCTTCATACTTTCCATCTCACAATCCTTGGGTCGGGGAGGTTGTAAGTGCTTAGGATCTCCCAGTCTCAGGGTTAGGGAAGCTTGGAGGCTACTCTCTGGACCTCGAAAGAAGAACAGAGTATCGTGTCTTTATTCATAAACAACCGAGATATGTGGAAAATATTAAATTGCAGAGCCTTTATCTGTAAATGATTCATCAAATATTTAAGTTTATAGGGAATGACCTCCAGAAAATATTATGAAGGATTTCATTTGGGCAACTTCATATTTTTGTGAAGTACTGGATTTTAGAAACTACTAAACCCATTTGTTTAAGTTTCTAGTTTTTGTTTTTTCAATAGTTTAGGGTTTGATAATAAATCCTAACTCCTTGATCAATATTGATAGAAGTTTTTCTGGAAGAACCAACATTTTGACCATTATTAGCCTACCATCTTGACTCTTATCTGCTTCTCATGTGATTAGTAAGAGGCTTTTAGAAGATATCAGCTAAAATTTACGGGGTAGGAAGAATACTGGCTTTCCTTGAAAGTTTTGCAAATTCTTTTGTTTTTGAAAAGTAGATTTGAAAGATGATTTAATAAGTATGCTTATTCTCCCCCTTTTCGATATCAGCAGATTTGAAAACGATGTTTAGCTCTTACTGGTAAATGAAGAGGTGGTTATAACCTCACCAGTGGTTTTGCTTTATGTGGTTGGTGGCTGATGTTTAGTGACTAGTAATTTAGAGTATACAAGCTCCTTTGTAGGAGGCCAATTGTTGGGTATAATTTTGGTTCAGCTGGACTTAGCTTGAGGCATATTGGTAACCATCTACTTGAGATTGGAGACCTCAGCTCTCAGCTTATCCCATCAATTTCATCAATTTGTTTTGAGCATCATTTAAATTAATGAAATCATCTTATCCCAACTCATGGTGGTTGTATCATTCGTTATATGAAGTAGAAACTATTACAGGGATAAACTGTGATGTTCTTTTTTTCTTGATACTGGGGACTTCTAGTTTTATATGGCATTCATAGAATGCATAATGTTGTTGCCTACTAGGTGGTCTTACTTATGTTTATATTGTTAATCTATGATCCAGTGAGATAATTTAGAAAAGTAGAAGCCACACATGCAATCTCATCAATAGGATATACTTGTGATGGATTTCACCTCTTCTTCATGTGGGTTAGGATATGAACTCTATAACATCTGAGCATTGATCTAAAGTATTATCTCTTTGATTTGTGAGTGAGATTTTCTCTTTTTATTATGTTCAGATGTTCATCCTTCATGAATATTTTTTCTAATGTCTTTTCAAAGATAGACATAAGTTAGACAGTTTGGCCAGTAGTTTAGGTCTTATTTGCAGACACATAAGATCAGGTATGAAGAAGTAACACCTATGTTTTGTTGGGTGAATATGTATGTCACTCATGTTCTTTTGAGGGTAAGTGGGCTATGAGGTAGAATATAACGTGTTAAAATGTTTATGGAGTGTTTATGCCTTTGGTTACCATAGGAAGGGAGTTTACCTTAGGTAGGCAGTGGCAGTGGGCCCAATTCGATAAAGTAATTTAAAGATAAGAGATCATACCTATGTTCTTTCTGTGGAACTGCAGGATAGAGAAAATAGTTGTTCTAAAAATGTGTTGTGGAAACAACTGGATGTGAAAACTACTAGATGAGAATCCAATCTTTTGGCAAAATAACTGGTTTGGAGAAATTGAAAGAAATTGTAATTTTTTTAAGTTTTAAAATTGATTGATTATTACAAATTCAGCATTCCCAGTCTAGAAATTAGGTTGCAACAATATACTTTTCTTCTACAATTGAATTAGATACAACAGTTTGCTTCTTGCTTTGCCAGGATATTAAGGCATTTCCTAGTTACTGACATCCTCCTATGGCTGACTTTCTTGTTGTAAGACATCCTGCAAAAGTCATTGTCTGAAAAACCAACCAACTCTAGATTATCATTAGCTGAATACCAGATTCCTAAGGAAGGAAATCCTTTAAGATATATGAATATCCTTTTCACAATAGTTAAATGCGTTTCTCTAGGAGAAGCTTGATACCTGGCATTACACAGGTGGCAAACATGATATCTTGTCTTGATGCAATGAGATACATCAAAGACCCTATCATACACCTATATAAAGTTTGAGCAACAGGTTTGCCAGTTGGATCAAAGTCTAATGATTTCGATGTGCACATGGGTGTGGTGCATTTTATACAATTTTGCAGATCAAATTTTCTTTAAGAGAGTTTTCACATATTTGTTATGATGTATAAAAGTTCCTCTTTCGAGTTGCTTGATTTGTAATCCTAGAAAACACTGTAACTCTCCCATTGCACCCATTTTAAATCTTGATGTTATTAAGTTTTGAAAAGCTTCGCATAATTTTGAATTTGTTAATGCATAAATTCGGTCATCAACATAAATCTGAGCAATTTTCTAATCTTTTCCCTCCCATTTTAAAAATAATGTTTTTTGTCAATTACACCCATCTTAAAGTTATTTGTTGTTAAGAATGATGAAAGAGTTTCATACCATGCTCTTGAAGCCTGTGTGAGTCCATACATCAAGCTTGTAGACATGATCAGGATCGTGGGCATCTTTAAATTCAGGAGGCTAACAAAGATAAACTTCTTCATTTATTTTCCCTTAAATGAAAGCACATTTGATGTCCATTTAATACATGCTCATCTTGTGAATGATAGCAAATGCAAGGAACAATCCGATAGCTTCCAATCTAGCCATAGGAGCAAAGGTCTCATCATAGTCAATCCCCTTCCTTTTACCTAAAACCCTGAACCACCATCTTTCTTTATTCTTTACCATAATACCCCTTTCATCAGGTTTCTTCTTGAATATCATTTGTTCTAATGGGGTATTACCTTCAAGTAGTAGAACAACTTGCCAGAATTCTTGTCTTTTAATCTAAAGTAATTCTTGTTGCATAACTTCCACCCGGCTGTTGTATTTTATGGCATCTTGGTATTTTAGGGACTCAGCCATTGATAGAAACCCAACAATAAGTAGATGTTTTTTTTGTTTGGGTTCTTGTGAAAACACCTTTACTCATGTCACCTATCACTTGTTCTGGAGTATTAAATTTCAAAATGTATGTCCTCCAACATATAGAATAACATTAGTTATAGTGTTTGAAGAATTGGGTTCAGATTGGTTATTTAAACAAGCATTCGGTGAGTCAAAATACTATGGTGGTGGAGGAATCAAACCCAAAGGTTTAGAAAATGCAATGTCTGCTTCTTTTGAAACTACAGTACTTTGTGTCTCAGAATTGGTTAGGAGAGTGATCATATGAGCCTTCAACAAGTGCTGGAAAAATATTTCCAAAGTCAAAACTCACTTTAGCACTTTTGTCTTTATTATTTTCTGGTGGAAATGGTTGTATAAAGACATTTGTTCTATAATCCTCCTATGCAGCACTAGAAGTTTCATTGACACTAGAAACTACTAGATCAATTCTTGGTTCATACTTTAAGATCACCAAATCAAATAATTCAACTGGATTAGCAGGTATCTTAAGTGTGGACATTGAAAGTCTCGGAAACGTCGAGTTTGACGGAGCTTTGGTCCCGAGATGATCGGTTCGGTGATAAGAAATGAGTAGAAGTAGAGAAACGACACCGAACAGTCACTTATAATCTGGTTTCTATTAATATATGAAAGTTACATACCCGCGAAACCAGTTGGACAACATCACCCCATAGGGAACCAAAAGATTGTCCAACACAAGACCTCAAAGCCCATATAATTAGGCATGCTGGCTTCGTACGAACCCACATAGAGTGCGTTTGTACGAACCGGCTTGGCCTTGCACATCTATTATGAACCCACAAAGTAGTCCGTTCGTACGAAACGGCTCCCTTCGTACGAAGGTGCTCCTTCCGTACGAAGGGCTGTTACATCACAACACCTTTGATTCGTAACGGATTTTACTCTATTCTATACACTATTCAACACACGCTCTATCTAGCCTATTCGCACAGTGGCAGACATACAAAATATGCACCAACAGATTTCCCCTTGGCTGTGACTGTCGAATTGTCACGTTGAAAACCTTGAGTTGTGTTTGAATATTTTGCAACTTCAAATATTTTGCAACTTCAATCAGGCATCTTGAAATCTTCAATCGATTCCCCCTTGATTGATGATCTGGGTTTGCTTTGACAGTGTTTGCACAAATTCCCCCTGAAATAAATCTTCAGGTCTTTGTTTGCACAGTTCACGACTCCTCCTCTGATTTGCTAAATTGCAATCTACGCGAACAATCACTTACTTCAAACAAATCAATGCAGCAATCTCTATTTCAACTTTAACCACATCCGCGTTGGTTTTTATATAACATTTTAGCAACACGATATCACATTCCGCTTGCTCGATCTGAGTATTGTACAAAAACCCAACCGGCAATTGATAGAAACTTCAAATACCCCACTGGTTAACTTCAAATCTATGATTACCCCTGAAAATCTGAAATCCCGTTTTCTGCGATCAACGTTAAGCACCTTCAAGAATGGTAGATCCGTGTAAACGGTACTTTCCACAATCAGCAAATCTTCATCGGGATAACGAATCATCTGGTAACGTATACTGATCTCCGAAGCATTCGTCCACAATCAGATTCACCCTCTCGGATAATCTCGATCTCAGAAGCTTTCATCCACAATCAGATTCAATTCCGGACAATTCTGAAGTCGGAACCACCCAAATACTGTTGCAGTGTCACGAATTTCAAAAATGCCGGAATTTCAATATATGACATTGATATTTTTATTCCCCCACATTTTTGCAAATTCTGACGTCTTTTTGCTGAATTCCCCCTCAAACTGAGCAATTGAGTCTTTTGTCATCTCTGAAAAACTCGACTAAAAGAAGAATATAACAACTCTGCTACCAAAAGTCAGTTTTTCATATATGCGGATTTAATGTTACGGACCATAAATAGTCAGATACTCTAGATACCCTGGATGATAAACATTATGCACCAGTATCATGACTACCCCACTAAATTCTACAATCCGTGATCGCATCATAAAATATGCTGGCTAAAGTTTCGGACGAAATAACAATTAAGCACCATGTGTCCCTTCTTACGAAGCTAGAAATCTCCCTTTCATACAAAGCTGAAAAATTTGACAATTAAGCTTCCATGCTTGTTCGTACCAACCCAGATGTGCACCTTCGTATGAACCCATGAGTGTCCCTTCATACGAACCCAAAGGTGGATTCGTACCAACTTTTATGACAGTTTGAAATCTCCCTTCGTACGAAGCTGAGTTCATACCTCAAGAACACTTTCAAACACATTTTTCGATCCAGAATCTTCATTTCTTTGAATTTCATGATGAAACTTCACAGGATTGTGCGAAAATCAATTCCGAACATAATGATGTCTTCAATTTTGAATTCCATCTGTAAATTGACCTTCAATTTGATGTTTTTCTGATTTTACGTCAAAACTCACTACACATCCAAAATTTTTGAGCGTAGGTGATTCAATCAACTATTAGATCAATTGAATCGGTACCGTAGCTCTGATACCACTTGTAGATGCGAATCCGGATCTAATTTGAACTCCCGACACGATTGCAAAGAACACGTATCACGTGCAGAATCGGTGTACGTGAGTGCATCGATACAAGAACGTAAAAACGATGATTCAATTGATGATATAACAATATACAAAACCGTGATCACCTTGGACAAGAGTTTCTCTCTCTAGATCTTCAAAGCTCTAAAAATGAAAAAGTTTTAAAAACATTACATAAGCCTCCTATTTATAGGCAAGACATTAAAGAAGATCTCTTTAATTACAAGAATGCCATTCCCCTATATTTAACAATATAAAACCTTGTTTTGTTCACTTTTCTGCTACGAAACGCGATTGACGGAAGTGATAGACATTATGCACTCACAGTCCGTAAGGACCTTAAGCGCGCACCTGATTTCAAATACCCTTGCGCACCATAAGGGCTAAGCCTTGCGTCCGTAAGAGACCTCTAGAAACCATAATTTGATACTTTTACAACTTTAGTCCTGGACTTTGATTCTTTTTGCCATTTGGCACTTCTAGTCCCTCTCCCTCCCCATAATTTGAGACTTTTACAACTTTAGTCCTTGGACTTTGATTATTTTTTATCTGGGATGCGTTTTAGTTAACACACAATAATAGTCTCTCTCTCCTTCCCAGAATCGGGATCAGTCGGTGATACGGAACATGTTTAACAGAGTTAAGTTTTTTTTTTTTTGAATTACAAACCGATGTTTTAGGGCTTTTGATCAGAACGAGGATATGAGTCGATTGATGTAAAACTTACCTCGAAATTGTGCTCGAAATGGCTTGATTTTTGTTAATTGGAAGTTTAAACACCCAAATTGAAGCATCGTTTTCGTGGGTTAGGGCAGTATTTCGAGGTAGGTTTTACATCATTTGACTCGTATCCTCGTTCTGATCAAAACCTCTAAAACATCAATTTGTAATTCGGAAAAAAAAACTTAACTCCGTTAAGCTATTTTAACGACAGACTCTTTTACAAAAAAAATTGACCAGTTCAGATTATTATCGGCTAAATTGAGTTAGGTGGGATTATTTATTTCCAATTTACCATAATATTATTATAATAACTAGTATTAAGCCCCATGCGTTGCAGCGGTTGTCATAAAACTGTGTTAAGTAGTAGCAATACTATACCATTGCAGCGGCCACCAACACCGGAAAAGCTCGTAAAAACAAAATAAATAAAAACGGAAAAAATAACGCCGAGTGAAAAGCAGACGTAAAATCTTTGAATCACGCACGCTCATTGCTGAGAAATTAAACCGAAACGTAAAACATAGAAAAAAAATAACCGAGTCCATCCAGGACCCGCATGTTGGACGAACTTGTCAAACGCAGAAAAATAGATGTGACGCGATTGGCCAGTCAAACAAGAAAAAAATATACAAAAAAATGTTGAACCCCACACGCACGTTGCGGTGCGTTAACTTACAAAATTTAGAACGAAACGAAAAACTTGGGAAAGATGAAAAGTATGGTGGACCAAAATTGAAAATAAAAAAGAGTTAGGATTAAATTGCAAAAGATGAAAAATCTTGGGTTAAAAGTAAAAAAAAAACAAAGGGTCTAAATTGCAAATTTGAAGTTATTTATTAATTTTAGATAAAGATAAGGATAAAAATAAGTGATATCTATATATTTCTTATTAATTAATATTAATATTAAAAGGAATTTATTAAACAAATATAAACAAAATTTATGAGGTTGAAGGAGAGAATGCCATGTGTCATTATTTGGAGTCTTTTATTAAAAGTTAGATAATAGTAATTATTATTATTATTATTATTATTGTTGTTGTTGTTGTTGTTGTTGTTGTTATTATTATTATTATTATTATTATTAGAGTTAAATGCTTGGTTGGTCCCTGTGGTTTGCAAAAATTTCATACTTGGTCCCAGTGGTTTACTAATTACACGCGTGGTCCCAAAAGTTGTCAAAAATGAGCTCGGTTGGTCGCCTGACCTAACCTCTGTTAAATTTCTCAGTTAACTATATGTGAAATGACTATATTACACTTGAATAACTAAAAACCTAAAACTAAGAATTAAACACAACCTGCATAATCTTCAGCACCATCATCATCTTCATCACCAACCCACCCCTAGTCTCACCCTAACCATCATCATCCGACAGGTCTAGGGCCTGTCACCGCCGCCCCTCTTTCTCCCTCTCATCTTTCTCATGTCGATTCCTCTCTCTCTCTCATTTCTGAACAGCGAGTGTGGGTATAATGGTGTTACATGGAAGAAGAAGGATTATGTATGTGTGGCCGGAAAAACGGGAGAGAAGAGGGAGGAGGAGGTGGTCGTGGTGGATTGGTTAACTCGCCGGAGAAACCGGACGGCCGACAGGTCACCGGAGAAATAATCCGGTGACCAGATTTTTAGAGAGAGAGAGAGAGAGAGAGCAAAGACCTTGTGTGCGGCTTCATATACCACTTAAAACACAACTATATTTTTTTCCAAGATACATACAATACAACTCTCTTCTAGATTATCAAATTAAAACAACGAAGTGCTGATAAATTACTAACCCTAAATCATCTAAACATACTGTTGATTCATCTTCCTAACCCCAAATCACCAACATCAGGCACGGTACACTCACATGATCAACCAAAAACCTCTAAATACAATTCAAACATGTAATTAGGAACAAAAAGCACAACGGATACCTGTAGCGACCTCTGAAATGCGGATTGTGGTGGTGGTGGAGGTAGTTGCAGGTTGTGGTGGGTTGTGATGAGGAAGAAGATTCTGTTAAAATGAACTCGGTGGTGGTGGAGGTAGTTGTAGGTTGTGGTGGGTTGTGAAGGTGAAGGAGGTGGTGGTGTTAGAGGTTGAAGAAGATGATTGGGCTTTCAGGGGTGATATAGTCATTTCACACATAGTTAACTGAGAAATTTAACAGATGTTAGGTCAAGGAACCAACCGAGTTCATTTTTGACAACCTTTGGGACCACGCGTGTAATTAGTAAACCACTAGGACCAATTATGAAATTTTTGCAAACCACAGGGACCAACCAGGCATTTAACTCTTATTATTATTATAAGTCTAGATTATATTCTAACACACCCATGGGAGTTATTAACCTGTTCTATCCATGGGACCTGTACCATTCCTGTGATTTTTTTCATTTACCATCCATGAGGTCCGTTATCTTAGCATCATGAAAATCCAATCTTCTTTATCAAAGTCTTTTCTTTATGTAGAAGGTTGGATCCCCTCTTTTCTTCTTTAATTCTCTTCCTACATACTTTACTTGTGTGTCCATATTTTTGGCATTGGTAACATCGAATATGCAATTGTGATTTTCCTCTTCTTTTATCTCTTGATTATTCATTACCAGAACTATTGCTTTTGTCACCAATATCTTCTTTATTTGTTGATTGAAGTTGAAAAGCTTGTTCAAATGAAGATGTATTCATGAGATTGAAGAGAGCCTAATAAGATTTCCAATGATAAAACCTGAGATATCATTTTATTCTTCTATAGCATCAACAATATGCTCGAATTTTCTTGTTAGGCTACCTGAAATCTTCTCAAGAACCTTATTTTCTTCAATATTTTCTCCATTTAGATGAAAATATATTGTTTTTAATAAAAATATAAAAAATGCAACATCCACATAAACACACATTTTTTTCATCACCGACAATTACTCATCACGTCATGTTTATTCTCCAAGCATGTCCCGAATCTCGAGCTGATATAAAACAAGAATCCGATATAACAAACCCGTATTTTATATCATCATGACGGATGTTACAAACTTACATGTATATGACAAAAGATATGTGATACATTTACATAACATATGAATGACGTGAAAAAGTAAAAAACGCGGCAACATTTTCGTAATTATTTTACCCGTATGGTAATTATCAAAATTACCAAACAATATCAAAATTACCCTAAAAGATCATTTGTAGAGTAGTTATGATATTCTACAAAATTACCCTACAAGATCATATGTGTTGCCCAGACTTGATCTTTGATCTCTAGAACATAAACGATAATCTAAACTTTATTGAATACTGAATTTGAATACAATGGAATGATTACAAATGAAACTATCTATCCCTATTTATACTAATCTAACGGGTACTAGTGTAGAGACATGTCTCTTCGTGAATAGGCATGTCCTTTGAGTGAATGGTTGTGATCACATATGAAGAGATGCGTCTTTTCCTTCTTAATCATAGCCACTAATTGAATAGATGTGTCTCTTGGTGGTGCCCCTTGAAGCCATCGATCAAAGGAGGCAGCCCTAGGGGTTTCGCACCCTTTGGGGTGGAAGTTACCAACTTCTGAAATGTCATAAACAACCCCTGAACTTTGTAACCGCCACTCTTTTCTTTAATTACAATAAAACCCTTGTAGTTTAGGATGTGTAATGATTAGCAATTTCATTCACCCCCTAATCATGAACATCCTTAGGTTGTTGTAGATCTTGAACTCCGAGCAGTTCTCTCATAGTAGCGAACCTGATCCTTGCCAGTGCTTTTGTTAGTGCCCGTTGTAGTTCTCCACTTACATGTTCCACAGTGATATCTTCGTTCTCCACGCATTCTCTTATGAAATGATAGCGTGTATCAATGTGCTTGCTTCTTCCATGAAAGACTGGATTTCTCATGAGTGCTATTGCAGAAACATTATCCACTCTGAGTGTTATCTTCTCTTCCTTCCAGCAGGTAATTTCACTTAATAGTCTTTTAAGCCATAGTGCTTGGCATGCTGTTGCAGTGCCTGCCATGAATTCTGATTCACATGATAATAATGCCACTGTCTGTTGCTTCTGTGTACACCAGGTTATAGGTGATTCTCCAAAGTAGAATACCATACCAGTTGTTCCTTTTCCTTTGTTTGTATTAACTCCAAAACTGCTATCACTATAACCTGTGATCTTACATCCTCCTTGCTTCTTGTATATGATTCCATGCTCTTTAGTTCCTTTGATATAACGTAGTATTTGCTTCACTACTTTCAAGTGTTGCTCCTTTGGTTCTTGCATGAATCTACTAAGCAGACTGACTGGGTAACATAGATCTGGCCTTGTATGCAATAAGTACCTGAGAGAACCTATCAGGCTTCTGTAATGTGTTGCATCTACTAGATCTCTTTCTTCAGTATTCGTTAATTGTGTTCCTGGATTCATGGGAATCTTTGTGTTGTTGCAGGATAACATATCAGCGTCTTTGAGTATCTTATTGATATAGCCAGTCTGCTTGATGGCTATCTCACCCCCTGCTTGAATAACTTCTATTCCCATATAATATGCTAGCAATCCTAGATCGCTCATTTCAAACTTGTTCTTCATCTGAGATTTGAAAACATCTTTCTCCTTCCTTGATGTTCAAGTGACTATCAAATCATCAACATAGACTCCGACTATTAGTGTAGAAGTCTTACTCATCCTTGTATAGATTGCATTCTCAAAAGTGCACTTGTTGAAGTCAAGTGACTTTAGGGTTTGATCTAACTTCGTATTCCAAGCTCTTGGTGCTTGTCTTAATCAATACAGTGCTACTGATAGTCTATAAACCTTTCCTTCATTTATTGGCTTTACAAATCCTTCTAGTTGTGAGACATAGACCTCCTCCTTGAGATCTCCGTGTAAGAATGCATACTTCACGTCTAAGTGATGTACTTCCCAACCTTGATATGCTGCTAAAGCCAACATTAGTCGAACTGTCTCTATGCGCGCTACTGGTGCAAAAACTTCGTCAAAGTCTATTCCGTGTGGCTGAACATATCCTTTTGCAACCAGCCTTGCTTTGTGTCTGACCACGGTTCCGTTTGCATCTTTCTTAGTCTTGAATACCCATTTTAAACCTATTGCCTTGTGATTTCTTGGCAACTCTGTCAACCTCCAAGTGTTATTTTTGTTTATCGAGTCTAACTCGGCCTTCATTGCTTCAATCCACTTTTTATCACTAGACACTTCCTTGTAATTCCTTGGTTCTTCTTCAGCAAGTAATAATTATTGTGGATCTACTTGAATTTCCTCTGTCTCTTCGTATAGTTCTTCGAGACTTCTTAGTTTTACTGGAGTGTCACTAATACTCTCCGTTGTACTTTCAGAGGTAGATGGACCTCTATTTGATAATCTGTTTGAACTTCCTGATGAGTTTTGATTGTACGAATGTGCTGGCAGGGTTACATAGGAGTTTGGTTCTTCTGTCTGATCTACTCCTGAATCATCATGATGTGGCCTGCTACTACCAGGACTACTTGGTTCATTTTCTTCTAACTCTGGTGGGTTGTCATCTTCTTGAATGACAAAGTTTGTCCATTCGGGATTCCCTCGATTCAATATAACTATTCCAGTTCCCTGGTTGACCTTCCATGAACTTTACATCTCTACTGACACATATCTTGTTCTTCGCCGGATCATATAATCTGTATGCCTTTGATCCTTCTTCTATTCCAAGGTAAACCATAGGTGCACCTCCATCATCTAACTTCTTTTGTAGAAGTGGTAATACCTTAGCGTATGCTGTGAAGCCAAAAACCTTTAAGTGTTCCAGATTTGGCTTTCTTCCTTTCAATGCTTCATACGGGGTATTGTTTACCAAAGCCTTCATTGGAATCCGGTTTAATACATATAATGTATGTCTTATTGCTTCTCCCCAGAAATTTTGTGGCATGTTCATCGCCTTGAACATACTTCGAGTACTTGACAACATTGTCTTGTTTCTTCTTTCAACTACTCCGTTTTGCTATGGGGAATATGGCGCTGTAAGCTGTCTTGCTATGCCATTGTCTTTTCAATACTTGTTGAATTCAGCCGACGTGAATTCTCCTCCTTTGTCCATCCTTAGCATTTTTAACTTGGTTCGAGTTTCTGTCTCCGCCTTTTCTTTGAACTGCTTGAAAGTTTCGAATGCTTAATCCTTGGAAGTTAGTAGATATGCCCACATGTAGTGAGTACAGACGTCTACAAGTAGAAATATATACTTCTTCCCAGCATGTGTTGGTGGGGATATAAGACCACAAAAATCTCCATAGACTAAATCCAGAGGTCTCAAAGATCTGAATTTTCCCTGATTTGGAAATGGTGTCCTAGTATGTTTTCCTAATAAGCATGCGTCACATACTTGATTGGCATGACTTATTTGAGGAACTCCATGTACCAAGTTCTTTCGAGTCATTTCCTTAATAACATCGAAGTGTAAATGGCCTAACCTTGCGTGCCATAACCATGCTAAATCTTCTGTGTTTGAGAGCAGGCAGATTGGCCTTCCAATCTTCAACTTTACTTTATACAACCTGTTCCTCATTCTCCTGACTCGCATTAGTAACTTTCTATTTCTGTCGCGGACTGTTAGTAAGTCTCCATCCATTTCTACTTTGCAACCGATTTCTGTGCGTTGTCCGAGGCTCAATATGTTGCTTTTCAGACTTGGAATGTAGTATCCTTGAGAAACAATCTTCTGTTCTTGGTTCAGACATTCCAGCAGTATTGAACCTATGCCTTTAATTTCTATGTGTGACCCGTCACCGAACCGAACTTGCCCTGTCACCTTTTCATCTAATTCTCTGAAGTGACTTTGCACTCCTGTCATGTGGTTGCTGGCCCCGTTGTCTAAATACCATAGACTTTCATCTTCTGTGGCATAACTTGCTGGTTCTATGCGTTCTTCGTTTAGTAGAACCCTTTCTTGAACAACGTTTTCTTCTTGTATTGCCATTAGCAATACGGGTGCTTCGTCTTCCTCGACGAGATTTGAATGTTCTTGTACAATATCTTTCTCAGGACAGTCTTTCTTGAAGTGTCCATACTTCTGACACTTGAAGCACTGGATCTTACTTGCGTCTGTTTGGTTTCTTCCAAAATTCCTCCAATTCTTAGACCTTCCACCTCTAGGTCTATACGAAGATCCTTTATTCTTAGTGCTTTGCTTGTCTTTATTGTCTCGCCAGTTTCCATGCGGTTGGTTGAACCTTCCACGCCCGCGGTTTCCAAACTGTCTTCCTCTGCCTGAGTTGTTGTCGTGATGTGTAAACATCAACTTGTCTTGACTTTCTCCTGGCTTCCTTTCTTTTTCTTAAGTCTTTCTTCGAACGTTTTTAACCTTCCGACCGCTTCTTCTAGCGTCATTGTTTCTAGATCAGAGTACTGTTCCATCGAGGCGACAATCTGAGTAAATTTATCTGGCATTGCATTTAGGAGTTTGCGTACCAGAGTCGGTTGACTCAGTGTTGTCCATAATTCGTTTGCCCGGGTAACTACACTATTTATCTTTGCGGTGAAGGAGTCTATAGTGTCATCTTCCCTCATTTGCATTAACTCGAATTTTGATATAAGTGTTTGCCAACGAGCCTTCTGTACCCGATCAACACCAACTTTTCTTGTCTTAGGATTTTCCTAAATTTCCTTTGCAGTTTTACAACTTGCAACTTGCAATACAACATCCTCCGGTATTGCTTGGAACAGATAAGCAATTGTCGCCTTAACTTTCTTAATATCAGTTTGCGTATTTTCTGCCGGTTCAATCGTTTCCCAAAGTCCATTCGCTTCCAAAATAGTTTTGATACGAATTGCCCAAACCGTATAGTTTGCTGGTTTCAAAATAGGAAACTGGAATTGGGAAAGAGAACTTCCTTTCTTTTGAATTACAACTTGTGAATTTGATCCGCTTGCTCCTGACATGTCTTCCGACCGAACAATCTTCACTTTCAAAAACTTTTATCTTTCTTGGTTTCAACAAACCTCTAATCCTTAACCCCCTCGTATAACCCAACGCGTAACAAACAATCAATCTAATTCGCACTAAACCCCGGAATCAAAACCCTAGATTCCTAACCCCTGGTTTGACCCTGAACCAAAAATAAAACTAACTTGCGAATTGAGAAAGAATAAAAAAACCTGATCGCGAATTCCTTGTGATGCCTAGAGCCTGATGCTATGATACCAATTGTTGCCTAGACTTGATCTTTGATCTCTAGAACATAAACGATAATCTAAGCTTTATTGAATACTGAATTTGAATACAATGGAATGATTACAAATGAAACTATCTATCCCTATTTATACTAATCTAACGGGTACGAGTGTAGAGACATGTCTCTTCGTGAATAGGCATGTCCTTTGAGTGAATGGTTGTGATCACATATGAAGAGATGCGTCTTTTCCTTCTTAATCACAGCCACTAATTGAATAGATGTGTCTCTTGGTGGTGCCCCTTGAAGCCATCGATCAAAGGAGGCAGCCCTAGGGGTTTCGCACCCTTTGGGGTGGAAGTTACCAACTTCTGAAATGTCATAAACAGCCCCTGAACTTTGTAACTACCACTCTTTTCTTTAATTACCATAAAACCCTTGTAGTTTAGGATGTGTAAATATTAGCAATTTCAATATGTATAGTAATTTTGATAATTAACCTACAAGTAAAATAATTACGAAAATGTCACAACGTTTTTTACTTTTCCACGCCATTCGTATGTTTTGTACAATAAACGTATTTGTATTTGATCTTTTGTTAACTTTTTTGATCACTCAAGCTGGCTTATACATCTATACTATATAATAAAAGAAACCAATTTGAGGACACTTGTCATCATATTAGATAATCTCTTATAGATAATTATTATTTTAGTTTAATCTCTTCTAATTAATTATAAATAACCCTCCTACTAAATATATTTTTATAAGAATGATTAACCAACATTATCGAAATTATAGTTGTAAGATAGTCGGGCTAAGTAATAGTGGTATAAAAAATATAAGCAAAAGTTACGATGATTATAATATATTTTTTAAATAACATGTTATAAGTAATTATTAGAAAGTGATTTTAAAAATACTTATAGTATGCTTTAACGTGTTATTTAGAGATCGTCATAATTTTAATATGTTGCTTTATTAAGAATACTAGCTTACAACCCCGTGTATTACACGGGTTGAATGACAAAAAAATGTAAATTATAAACGTGTATATAATTTTATTAATGAAATGACTTATTTAGATAAAGTAGTGAAACAAAAGAACAGTTATTTTTTCGTTAATTGTACATGTTGATACTTTATTAGTAATTATTGTGTATATCCAAATAATATATTTTATCTTAACAAATATATATGGTTAGGGTAAAATGAAAACTTCTACGAGTTGTGAGAACTTAGAGAACTCAACCTTACAAAAGGTTTTTTTGAATTTTTTACAGAGGGTGTGAATGAGCGGTTAAAGACTCAAGGTGTTAAACTTTTTGATTTTGAATTTAAGTGGTTAAAACCACCAAAACATAGGGACTCAAAAAGTAATTTACTATTAATTAAATTTGAAATTATACGTTTGATCTCTAACTATATTAAATAATATTATACTTATATTATTTGATACATTTATATTTGTTATAGATAATTATTAATTAAATTTGAATTTAGACGTTTATCTCTAACTATATTATTATTAAAAGGGAGGAGGCACCAGAGAGTGACACGTGTACAAAAAGATTTTCATTTATTAGTATAGGAAGACTTTCTGGTGCTTTCTCACCTTATTTTCCTATTTATCTCTTATATTAAATAATAATAATAATTTTAAATAGAAAATTAGATAAAAACAAATAATAATTTTAAACAGAAAATTAGATAAGAATAAATATTTGTTTTCAATAAATAATTTTAAACAAAAATTTAGATAGGAATAAACGTTTGTTTTTTTGTATAATCATAAAATTATATCTCGAATAATATGAGTAGATATATATACTTTGGAGTTCGATGATTTAAAATATGGTAAATTAGGAATCAAAGGTTCCTATGTGATATATACTTAATAATTGTAATGAAGTTTTTATTTAATGACATATTTTCTTATTATTTAGTATATAAATTATTTATGCAACCCGTGTGATACATGAGGTTTTAACCTAGTATATAACTATAGTGAAATTCGACCGCACCATCTTATCACGTAACACTGAACCGATAAACACCCATATATGACACTACACATCAGCGCCCTTATACATGTCGGAAATAATACATGCAATTTTTTGAGAAACTTCCAGCATTGTAGGCCTTATTTCAGGGTTTGAATTCACACATTTAATGGCTAGAATCAATATTGACGTTATAACTTCTTTGACTTCAGGGAGTGGAACGAGAAGTCGATGATCCACCAAATCTGTGAGCTTGACTGCTTCAGTTGTTGTAGATGCTAGAGAAGTAATGATATCACCTGGATGCTGTCCTTTGAGGATTTCCATCACCAGAACCCCGAAACTATATACATCACACTTTTCTGTTACCTTCATTGTGTAAGCCAGTTCTGAAAAAAAATATATATATTAACACGATGCATTCTATTTGTGATTATGAATGACAGGAAAAGAAATAACCTGGTGCAAGGTATCCAAATGTTCCTGCAATGTTAGTCCAATTCGATGAATCTGGGTTCAGAATTTTGGAGGTACCAAAATCCGAAACACAAGCTTCGTACTCAGAATCAAGCAAAATGTTTTTGCTTGATATGTCACGATGAATGATAGCAGGTGAACGATCATGATGCATATACGATAAGGCGTATGCAACACCTTTGATAATGTTCACCCTCATCGTCCAATCCAAATGTTGAGCATTTTTATCAATTAAAACATCAGCAAGACTACCCCCTTGTAGATACTCGTAAACCAGAAACGAGTTTTGAGAATGCGAACAGTAGCCAAGTAGCTTAATGATGTTTCTATGTCGTATTCTTGTCAATGCTTTAATCTCATTTATGAATTCATCGTGATTAATCACCTGAGAAGACGAGTGGAGTCTCTTTATAGCAATTGTATCACCTGATGACAACTTCACTTTGTACACACTTCCACATCCTCCCCTTCCAATGCAATATGCTTCATTAAACTCCTCGGTTAGACTGAGGATTTCATCATACGTCTCTCTTCCATTGAAAGTTGAAATCAAAAAGAATTTATTTCCATCTTTATGTTCGTCCACATGCGGTGTCGGTGGCAGCCCCTTTGGTCTCCAATTATAGAAAATGAATATTGCCATGAGAGTGCCAAGTAAAAGAGCTCCAAGAAGTGGAAGCGAAATCAGGAGTGCAAGATTGTGTTTGCGATTTGGGATAGGACTTTCTACTGCACATTGTTTTAATCCACTAACATTTCCACACAAATCATCATTCCCTTGCAATGCTTCTATTGTAAGATTTATAAATGCTTTGCTTTTGGGAAGGGGACCTCGTAAGTGATTATATGAAAGATCAATGTTCACCAATGAATTCATCGATTCGAAACTCTTTGGAATGTAACCTGAGAGTTTGTTGTGAGAGAGATATAGAGTTTCCAAGATACTCATACTTGAAAGCCCAGAAGGTATCTCTTTGATGAGTGAATTATGACTCAAATCAAGAGCAGACAACTGAACCAAACTACCTAAATGGACAGGGATTTCACCAGTTAATTCATTGTTGCTTAAGTTTAAGAAATGGAGTTTTGTGCATTGCTCGAGAGAATATGGAATGGACCCATTCAACTTATTCATGGACAGATCAAGAAGTTCAATTTGCGATCCTAGATCTTGTGGCACTACACCAGAAAGTCTATTATTGCTTAAAACAAGCTTTACCATGCGAGTTAACCTTCCAAATTCTTTGGGTATCTCTCCCACAAAATTATTGAAGGAAAGGTTAAGAAGTCCCAACTGAATCGAGTTTCCAAGGGAAGGAGGTATGTTACCTTGGATTCGATTCCCTCCCATCTGTATCGTGGTTAAGTTTCTGCACTTACTCCAGTTGTCTGATATGTTACCGTAAAGTTTGTTATCGTTGAGATTGATGTAATTGAGGTTTGGATAGATACCGAAGCTCTCGGAAACATCTCCGGTAATCTGGTTTCCATCCAAACGGATTCGGATCAAGCTCGTGCAGTTGTACAAGCTCTTTGGGATTCGACCTGTTAGCTTATTATTAACAACACCAAGATATTCAAGCATCCTACCGTCGCAGATTTCGTCAGGCAAACTACCAGAAAAATTGTTGTTTGTCAATTCAATAGCGACCAACTTCAGCTTTCCTAATTCCCATGGAATAGAACCGGAAAGTTGATTATCGTTAAGATACAATTTTTCTAAGGTTTGTAGGGTACGAAATGAACTTGGAATGGAACCATTGAGTTCATTGAATGCCAAATGCAGACTAGAAAGCGATGTCAAGCTTCCTAACTCTTGAGGGATGGGACCAGAAAATTTGTTAGAGTAGAGATGAATAACAAGAAGGGATTTGAGTTGGCCTAGAGAGGCAGGGATGAGACCAGTGAGATTGTTCAATTGTAGCTCTAGCCATATGAGTGAAGTCATGTTACCTATTTCTCTTGGGATTGATCCATTCAATTGATTCTGGTATAGACTTAAGTCGGTTAGATTTTTCAGATTGACCAAAGTGTCTGGGATAGATCCAGTTAGAGTGTTATTGTTTATATAAAGCTCCTCTAGATTGTATAGATTTCCCAATTCATGTGGAATTGAGCCAGAAATATTGTTCTGGCTCAGAAAAAGAGAATGCAAATTCAGTAACTGACCAAAAGAGGTAGGAATTGAACCAGAGATACTGTTACTATCCAGATAAACATAACGCAAATTTAATAACTGACCCAAACAGGTTGGAATCGAACCATGAAGATTGTTATTAGCCAATGCAAGCCCAGAAAGGAATCTCATTTGACAAATGCTTTGAGGAATGGAACCATTAAACTGATTTTGATTAAAATGAAGATAAACAAGTTTTGACAGGTGGCCGATTTCAGATGGGATTATTCCAGTGAACTGATTTCCGGACAAATCAAGATAAACAAGTTTTGACAATTGGCCGATTTCAGATGGGATAATCCCAGAAAAGTTGTTAAAACTAAGTTCAAAATACGCAAGATTTGGTAACAAGGAGAAGGACAAGTGATGAAGCGTACCAATTAAACCGGATGACGAAAGGTTCAATCTGTTTATGCTGCCATCTTTATTGCATGAAACACCAAGCCAGTTACATGGAGACACTGTTTTTTGAGCAGAAATATTGAGATTAAGATCATGTGTCCAAGAAGGTAGAAGGGTATTGGTATTTTGGCTATGGAGTGTTGCTTTCCATTTTAGGAGAGCATTAACTTCATCTGAAGAACCTGAAACATTCAGAGTACAGAAAGTTGTAAATGTAGCAAGTAAGATGATTGAAAGGGAAAGAGGTGCCATGCTTTGTGTATATTGGTATCAACAAGTAAGGTTCTTAGCATTAATTTATATTGTTTATTTCGGCGACTTGCTGTTTGAAGTCTTCTCAACATAATTTCCACGAACATAACTAAATGAATGGAAGGCTTACTGTTTTTAGTCTCATCCAGGGACCCGTAGAAAATTTTGGAGCCAAGAATCAAATTAAAGAAAATAACGTTTAGATTGGCCAACAATATATTATTTCAAGTTTTACAACGGACTTTATAAATAGATAATATGTTTAATACGATTATATCCAACACACATCTAAAATAATCTTGTATCATACATCTAAAGTAATTTTGTTTTACAGAGAAATATGTGACATTATCTATGTAAAAATTATCTAGGTGATGTACAGTTCCTTGGTCTAATTGGTTGACTGAGGTGGTGGAGCCAATCCAGCTACACCACATGTACCCTAGTATAGTGAGTGCCGGTACATGTATGGACACCGAGATGAACCAAATCGATTCGACCTAATAAATTTTAAAATGAAGTTGTATTCAAAATAAAATGATTTTTTTATTGTAAGTTACACCGTTATAAGCTAAACAAATTTTGAATGACAACATCCATACCGCTATTGGTATTATCGGAACAAATACCTATATTTGTTCTTATGGTTTTCAATTGATATAAAACAGTTATCGATGTATTTTAGGCATATCGCGAGTTTGATTTTTGAGTTTTTTCTGTTCCTATACTGAGTGCTAATCACTACAAGAATATGGAGCAATAGCGGCGACAAATGTCGCCGCTAAAAGGTATGATCCGCGCCGCTATTATTAATAGCAGCGACATGTCGCCACTAAAGGCTGGCTGGTAAAGGCCCTCTTGTCGCCGCTATTGTTTCATGTCGCCGTTATTGATATAAACCAATAGCAGCGACACATGTCGCTGGAATTAAGTCTTCGCTAAAGGGGTATATCAATAGCGACGACACATGTCGCTGCTAAAAATCTTTTTCTTTCAATTGTTTTCTGCATTTTCAATATTTCCGGTTATATACAAATCTGCCAATTTTTCAGTTTCACGCAACACAAACAAACTAAATAAACATAATACTTAACATCTTAAAATCGCATAAAACGTTTAATCCGTACAATAACATCCTAAAATAACATCCGAAAACTACAAGATATTTGTCATATGTCAATAATACTTTATAGTCATCGTCATCCTCATCGTCCTTGTAAAAAATGTCATCATAGTCGTTTGCGGCTTGCTTTCCCTTCTAAGTAAGATATGAATCGAGTTGATTTAAAAATGTCAGGATTTGTAACAAACTCGAAAAATATTCCTATATTAATACATATCAAAACCTATATTAGCATTTAACATACTACCAACATATATTTGTATAACTTTTTAATGTAAAATTGTATAGTTTACCTCAGAAAAGGGTTGTGGAGTTTGAGGTTGCTCACCAAACACATTTGATGTCATATTGGAAGAAGGTTTATGCCCAATCCCCCGTAACCATCCTCGTCGATCACCCATCACATTTTGAAATGCGGCAACCTCATTCGGCGGTTGAGAATCGCCGCCTTCTCCATCATACTCATTTCCGCCCATAATCTCGCGTTCTGAATTAAGTTGTATTTTACAAAGATGATATATATATATATATATATTATAGAGAATTATACTTTAGATAGATACTTACAAAATGTTGCTCTGCTACCGCGTCAACCCAATCCCCAACTTTATCTGTGTGAGTTTTGCGGTACGTAGCGAGATGTTTCAAACCCTGTTTAACCTTAAAAATTAGATTAGACATTAAATAAACACAAACATACAAACACACACATATAAAATATTACATGTTTGTAGGCGGTGCTACTGTGTGATGTTGTCCCCTCACGGTTTGGGAATAGTTGACGCTGGTGGACTTTTGTGTTAGCCTTACGTCTTGAAATATATTTGGGGTCCAAGAAGTGATCAATGGTTCTCTGCCAATTTTCATAAGGCATATCCACCGGTGGTATGCCCTTGCTCTTTCCATATCGTCATAACCTCCATTACTAAGAAATTCTTCTTTAGAAACCGTAAACGCAGCATTAAACGGCTGCAAATGCAAGAGCAAACGAGGGCAAAAACGCAACCGTTTGCTACCGCGTTTGCCGCCATTTAACAGCGCATTTACGCCTGCAAACGCAGCAGCAAACGGCTTTTTACACCCGTTTGCTGCTGCGTTTACAGTCGTTTAACGCGAAATAACTTATTTACCTTTAGGTGGTTCATGATGGCATCCTTATGTGGTTTTCGAAACTTTGTCCCAACCCATTTATCGAACGGGATGGTCCGCCACTTATACATACCCGCCTAACGTGAAAATAGGTCGCTCGGTACACCGACGTGGGTATAGGTTACATCTCTATCGAATGTAAGAGACATGGTCCCCCCCTCCCACTTTCACCATTCTGCGAAGCTTTTGATTTTTTGCTTTCTCGTTAACTCTCCTTGGGGGAACCGCTGCAAATAAAATTAAAATTAAATATAATTAGTGACAACATTTATAATAAATGAAATAAAAGTACTAAATAATAATTGATAACTTATGGTCGATATCGTGTGTTCCTCTCCGAAAAGGATCAGGATGTGGTGGATCCCCAATTCCGTCTCCACCCATGTCCCCTGGGGAGCACATCCTGCATGTGATAAACAAATAAAAACCACAAAGAAAACATTTTTCCTAAAAAGTTACAAATGTTACAACAAGTGTATCAAATAGAAATTAATAGAAAGTACAACAAGTATAAATAGTATGTAAATAAAGATTTCAACAAGTGTTTTTCAAATACCAACTAATATAAATTACAATAACTTTTCTTTTAATCAAACTCGATGTCATAATCGGGATCGTCCTCATCATAATCAGTCTCGACCTCCAACACTTCATCGAAAGTAGTCACTGGGGGATCAACATCAGTTGTAGGCTCACCTGAAGTAACATGAGAAGACCCAATTTGAAAGTATTGGGTGAGGTCGATGACAAGCGGACAGTCAGATGAAGACTTGTTGTGGGCAACATCAATATCTTCTAAGTCATCATCAACATTTCGAACCGGCTCGACGCAGTCATCATTTAATGGCTGATCCCAAATTTTTTGATGATTAATGTTTTCGACTACCCATCTATGTTTATTTTTTATTTTTGGTTTAGAGACGGTTCTTGGATGAAGAACACTTGTTTGGCTTGCGAAGCAAATATGAGTTGATCATCTTTGTCCTATTCTTGTTCAGTGCTTATACTTGTGATATTATTGTCATACTTTACACCCTTTGAGTATCAAACCACTTACACCGAAATAGGACAGTTGAATAACCATTTGTATAATGCAACTCAATAATTTCTTCTAATTAGCCATAAAATTTCATACCGTTCTCTCCGGCCACCTCTACCCAAGAGTTTTGCGTTGCGCATTTTGCATCACGTTCAAGTGTCATAAACCTAACACCGTTGGCTATGAACCAGTGTAAGTTTCAGCATTCATTTTCGTACCAATTGAAAAAGCATACAACTCTTGTTATATATGTATTACCTAACAGATGTAGAGTAATGCGTGTTATATATGTTTTATACCTTATCAAGAAACCACCTCGGAAATTTGGTTTTAAGATCATCTTGGGGATGTGTAGATATGAACTCACAACATGGATGACAAATATAAGCAAGGAAGAGAAAATAGTAATTAACATATTATGAAAAGTAAAGATAGGAACACTCACTTCATGTACTCCCTGACTTCTGCGTAGTTTTCGATGACAAACCATTCCATCTTGCTTTTTTCGATGGTTGAAAGATATTTGCTCTTCGTTGCGCTTGCTAGACGACATTTAGACTCAAACACCCAAAACTTTACTTTTTCAACAACGACATCCTCGTTTCTATCTGGGCGATTGAACTTAGTCTGAACATCTTGAAGATACATTGAACAAAATGTTAGAGCTTCTTCAATCACCTAAGCTTTAGCTATACAACCCTCCGGCCTTTTAGGGTTTCTAACATAGTTTTTTAGCTTTTTCATGTACCTTTCAAATGGATACATCCATATGAAAGCTACTGGACCTCTTGCAATCGCATCATCAGGTAAATTTAAAAGTAAATGAACCATAATATCAAAAAACGCCAGGGTATATATCATCTCTAACTTGCATAGAATGGTAAGAATGTCATCCTTTGCTTTCCTCATATCCTCAACCAATAGTGTTCTCAAGAAAAGTTTCTTAAAAAACATACCGAGGTCAACCATTGGTGTAGATGTATCTTTGGTCAAAAGCCCTCTAACCCCAATCATTATCAAAAGTTGCATGAGAATATGATATGTTAGTGCATATGTCTGTTGACTTCGTCTTGTATCGAGTCATGTAATAGGATTGATAGACCAAGACACGTAGTTCGAAAGAAACGGGAAACAGGTCAAAACCAGCAGGTTCACACGAAGTGACCAGTTCGTGCGAACTGGCCAGTTCGTGCGAACTGGCTCTCCTATAAATACTAGGTCTTGGTTCTTCATTTGAAACTTTGGATTCCGATAGCGAAGCTCTGCCGAAGTGTTGTCAAGCCTGTAAAACGTTGTGAAATCAATCTAAACGACATTTAAAGTGATTCTAAGTGCATATCAAGCTGAATGAAGATCAAGTCAATGAATTCCGCCTCTGATTTGGTCTAGAACTCTTCTGATTGACTCGTTTTGATCGATTCACCGATCCTACAAGTGGTATCAGAGCTCAGGAGGAAGAGTTCTTACCATTTCAGCTTGTTTTCAAGGAAAATCTGATTTCTACTCATTTCTACTTACTTTCTTCACTTTTTCTCAAAATTAACTAAGATTTCATGGATAAAATGATCTGATTTTGACATATAACTAGTAAAACACTGTTTTAATCAATCCTTGAAAAAATCAGGTCCTAATTCAACCAAAATCTTGATAAAACTGACCAAATCGTGTGAAAAACTCATCAGATCGTTTGGAGATGTTCCAGTTCGTTTGAATTCGAGTTCCAGTTCGCACGAATTGAACAAAGTTGTTTCAGTTCGCATGAGCTGATCATCCATTGTCGGAGATGTTATGATCATCCAGGTCGCACGAGGTGCTCAGTTCGCACGGTTTGAAATTCACTCAGTTCGCACGGTTTGGAAATCACTCAGTTCGCACGGTTTGGAATTTATTCAGTTCACACGGGTTGATCCAGTTCGCACGGTTTGACATTATAACATTCCAGTTTGCACGGTTTGCACCAAATCGTTTGAGTTTGTTTTATCAGTTCGCACGGTTTGAAGTTAGTGACCAGGTCGTTTGGAACTTACCAGATCGCTTGAAAATCATCTCAGTTCTTTTGAAGATCTGTTTTTGTGAATTTTTTAAAACCGAATCAAGGAAAACGAATTCTACAACGCATTTGCTACCCCGATAACTATGGCTCAGAACGTGAACTTAGAGAATGAAATGGGCACCATGCAAAAACCGCCTAAGCTCATGAATATCGAGGAGTATAACGGTTGGGAGGAACGTTTTGAAAATTGGGTTCAAGCTAATCACTTAGATGCGTGGGAATGTGTTGAAGAACGATATGTTAGACCGATTGATGAATACAGAGATATCGTTGCTATTAAAGACTTAGATGATAAAGAGAAAGCGAAATACAAAAGTGAAAAGATGATGATCAGTATTTTGCAACAACCATTAAGGAAGACATCTTGATTTTATTGCAACATAACGGAAGTGCACACTCAATGTGGAAAGCACTAAATGTTGGTGCAGTTGTCTGTTGACTACATCTTCGTTCGTGTCTTAGTTTAGGGCTGATTGTATATTGTACGGGAATATAGAGTAGTAGTGGTGATTTCCCGAGAAAGTTGATTTCACATATATGGACATGTCCATATGTGGGAAATCAGGATGTCCATATGTGGGAAATCACTGATGTTTATATGTGGGAAATTACTGATTTCGCTTATATGGACATTACTGATTTCGCTCTTATGGACATCATGTCCTTATGAGCGAAATCTAGGCAACTATATATAGCCCTTGAACGAAATCATTTGTAAGGTTGTATGATTCCATACCGAGGTGATGCCGGTGTGAAGAACTACTTGTATTCGTGTTATAATCAATACAAACAGTAGTTAAAGTGAAGAATCAGCTGTATCTACCTTTGTTTCTTGTTATTCCGCACCTGAAACAGAGAAGAACACCTCTGAACGACTCATTCGGGTCAGATCACGATCCTACAAGTGGTATCAGAGCTTAGGAGGAGGAGTTCTGCAGTATTCAGCTGATTTTCATTGAGATTTCTAGCTTCTACACCTTCTTTCATCATTTTAGAGAGATTTACTGGTCAAAATTCGCTCAAAATTTCACAGATCATAGACAATTGGACATAGACAAATCCCTGAAAGTTTGACACTGAAATTCAAACTAAAAATGGACCAAATTGCATTCCGATTAGATTTCGCTCATACGGACATTGTGTGATTTCGCTTATATGTCATCCTAATTTCGCTCCAAGATCATCCAATCAGCCTAATTTCGCTCATAGGGCAACCCAGACACCTGATTTCGCTCAAAGTTACACCTGATTTCGCTCTTGTGAACATCAGGGTTTCGCTCTTGTGAACATCAGGGTTTCGCTCTTGTGTCACACATATCTTGGGATTTCCTTTTTGTGAACATTCTGATTTTCTTTATGTGAACATTCTGATTTCGCTCTTAGTTCACATAAGTAGTCTAATTTCACTTAACAGGTTGTTTTGAGAGAAAACGTGTCGGGATTGTTTGAAATATGGCAGAAATGTTTGATGAAGAGGAGAATGAGTTTATTGAAAGGTTAAATAGATATGGTTGGTATCAAATGAGCATATATGAACAAGATGATAAGAAGATTTGGATTCTTAGACTTGAAAAGTTTGCATTTCAAAAGGATGAGACCGTGAAAGAGATGGAAAGGAGATTTGATTACTTGATGGACAGGTTAAAATTGTTTGGAATAAAATTGACAGATACTGAAAAGATATCAAAGTTTGCAGATGCTTTACCTGCCGAATGGGATGATGTTTTAAAGAAATTAAAACAAGAGCCTAAATTTTCAAAATTACATCCATCTGATTTCATCAATAAACTTCAAAAGCATAGTTATGAAAATTCTGATAAGAAGAAAATATTGATGAATAAAATCAAAGAGAATCTAGATAAATTGAATTTGGGAAATCTAGATAAAATCAATTTGGATGTAATTACTGAAATTGATAGGAGAATATGTATGTGTTTCGCTGCAAAACAGAACATGAAATATGACTTTAAAAGGGGGTGTTATATTAATACAAATTTAAATCCTCTTGATTTTGTTAAAATTGTTTGTGCAGGAACATACAAGACATAGACAAAGGAAATGTCAAAGAATGAAGAATCTGTGAAGAATGAACTTTCAAGTTCTGCTTCAGTGTGTTTTATATGTGACAGCTTTAAGACGGAAAATGACAAACTCATGAAAGATGCGGAAAGTTTGACTTTGGAAGTCAAAAAGCTATATGTTAAGAAGCAAGCTGATGATAAACAGATTCTGGAGTTGCAGGAAAATTGTGTAAAGCTGAAATCTGAAAATGACAAACTGTTAAGTAACTTGAACAGTTTGACATTTGAAAACCAGAAGTTGAAAGAAAATGAAAAAAATTTTGAAAATAAACTGAAAGTTTTTGAAATAGAGAAATCAAAAGCTGAAAAAGAATTTGAAAATCAAATAAAAATTCTCGAAGATGGGAGAAATGTTTTTAGTCAAAATAACATTGAAAAGCAAAAAATGATAAATTCTCATCTTCAGACGATTATTCAACTTGAAAAAGAAGCTGAATGTGCTCAAAAGAAAATCAAAGAGTTAGAAGGTAAAATCAGGGAATGGGAAGAAAAGTTGAAGGTTTTTGTGAATACTTCAGCTATTCCCTGTCCAAAACCTATTAATTCAGTTCCAATAAGTGACAATGTCACAAACTTTGACAAAGTCAAAGTTGAAGATTGTGATGAGAAATCTGATGATGAAAATGAAAAAATGAAGAAAAAAAATTTATTTTTGAAGTTAAAAGAAAAGTTTCAAGAAACTGTTCCACAATCAACTGAAAAGGGAGAATGCTCTAAGCAAAAACCTTTGAAGAAGAAAGTGGAACAAAAACAAAAAGAGAAAATTTTGAAAAATGTTAAAAAAGAAAATAAAAGTTCATCAGATCAATCATCCAATCGCAATAAAAAATTACAAAAAGTAAAAATTGAAAATTCAAAAATTGTTGGCAATAAGTGGTGCAGGTCGGACCACAGTGCTCAAAAGCAAAATCCAGCAATCAAGAGGGGAAAAGAATAGCACCAAGCCAAACAATGCTATGATATGAGCATCTGGTGTGAAAGTGGTGATTGGTATGATAACAGAGTGTGTTACCAATGCGGTTATCAAGGACACATTGCTGTTAATTGCCAGGATTGGAGTTATGAGACGAGAAGATGCTATAATTGTCAAATAAGAGGTCACATTGCCAGAGATTGCCCAAGGAGATCAAATGAAAGATTGAGGGTTAATTCTCATAAATTGGCAAAGAAATTAGTCAATGTCAAGCCCAAAGAACAGAAGGTTCAAGAAAAGAAAGTTAAACTTTCACAGGGGCAAAAAGACAGACTGAGAAAGAAGAGGAAGAAGGCCAGAGAGTATCTGGAGAAGATTTTGTCCTCGGGTTCACCGGATAGATCGAATAAAAGTTCTGATGAATCAACTCCCTCGACTGCAAAGTCAAGCAAGACAAATTCATCAGATACAAATCTGAGGACGAAAAAGGAAAAGAAGAAGGTGAAAATTGGTGGCGATGAATCTGTTTCTGTGAAAACAAAGGAGCCACACGTCGGCGATGAATCTGGCTCATCAAAGTCAGACAAGCCACATTCAGGCAATGATTCTGGTATGGTAAAACCAGAAGAGCCAGTTGTTGAGGTAAAAAATGAGAATTCTGGTCTAACAATGGATGATACAAATTTTCCACCATTGTTGAACAAGAATTCAAAATCACCCAAGGACCGTCAGGCTTGGGTGAATCTGTTCAAATGAAAAACCTGACTTGCCGGAGTTCCCAGGTTGGTAAGCGTGGAACATGAATCGGCACATTTCTTGAGAAATTTCACTCTGGTGATTTTTCGCCTTACATGTGGTAAATCAGGGACATTAAGTTGTACTTGATTTTCTACAAGTGATGTTTGAGATCTAAAACTGAAATTATAAAATTTGTCATGTGTACGAAGAAAACAATGTGATGAAGTGACCCCGAATCTACAAATGATTAGTAAACAAACTAATTTTTCAGGAAAAACCATTTTGATTAAAACAAACTTAAGTGTTTTGAAATCATAATGGGAAAATAGTTTGTTGTGAGGGGGAGTTCTGATTGTTTATGCCAAGTGAATGGAGAATTGAAGTGATTCTTATCATGTTGTCACGTTTCTTGTACAGTTTACTTTCAAATTTTCCCAGAAAATCAAAATTGAGACATATTTTGATTTTAGGGGGAGTAAAATTAAAAAAAAAATTAAAATTAGAAAATTTGAAAATTACAAAAACATTGAAAAAATTCAAAATGAGTTTTGTTGTCAAAAAGAGGAAATGATAGTAGATCAGTTGGACTGTCACAGCATGCTAAAGAAATGGAGAGATAAAATGTGATAAACGGTCTCACTAAAGATGTGACGATAGGCTCAGCTAGACTAGTAGAATTGCGATAACGATACAAACTTAAATGAAAAAGCCTAGTTCTAGTGGAAAACATGGTCGAAAGCATAGTACTTAGTTTTGTCCTTCTTGACTGTGTGCCTACTCAGTAATCGCTGATTGTCGAAAGACATAAAACTGGTTAAGTTTGTGAACTTTCACAACTTTGCTGAAAAGTCGCTGTGATTGTGCATTTCATTTTGCAAAGATTTAAACTTGTTTTATTTCTTTATTTTGTTTAAGCATCGGACATCCTCTGCGTATACGTGAGTATCGACCTGGATGTTGTTGCCTAAACGTTCTGCTTTATTTTCTTTGGTGTTTCGTTTAAGCTTTGGACCTCCTCTGCGTATACGGAAGTATCGATCTGGTGGTTAAAGCCTAAACAACTTCAACTTGTTTTATTTTTCTTATTTTGTTTAAACATTGGACTTTCTCTGCGTATACGGAAGTATCGACCTGATTGTTAATGTTTAAACATTCTGCTTTGTTTTCGCACAAATCACAGTTGATAAAAGTTTAAATGCATTGCTTGAGTTAGTGTATTACATGATGAGGGGATATGCTGAGATCATGGGGTCCATAAGAACTTAGTGCAAAATTAATATACCTTAACGTATCGGTAAGCATTTCGAAAGTTTTTAGATTGAGTTTATGTGGACAACAATATCGTCAATCCATGTGAATCGTTTAGAACTTAAAATGTTTAAAGCTTAACGGTGCTAGTGATTTGTCTCATGAACTGATATGATCCTCTTTCACAAACTCACAAAAATATGTTTGTACATTTTTCATTTCTGCATTTAATTTCTGTTATTGCATTTATGTTTCATTTTTTGAAAAATCCAAAAAGATTTTTGACAACTGATGTTGGAAAGCTGATATTCAAAATCTCAACGGCTAAACATGATGAACGAATGGTTTGGTTAATTGGTTTGAAATGTTTAAAATGATTCATTAAGTTGAATCAGAAATTTGGAATGTTTTAAATTCTTGATCAATTTTAAATGAAAATTATTCTCAAAAGTTTAGTTGATTCATTAAGTTGAATCACAATATTGTTTGTTTGTAATAGAGTGATTGAGATGTGTAGGTTTCTGATCCTGTTGCTATTGAAAGCCAGGAGATGCATCAGAACCTGAGAAGAGCTTAAACTGAAAAAGCCAGGATTTGATTTCAAAGGTGATAACAAATTCCAGACAGCGATCCCAGCTCGATGATAGGGGAAGTCTGACGAAAGTTAGAACCAGAGAAAGATCCGGGTACATGATTCTAGGAAGAGTTCCTGAAGAAGACCGATCAAGATTGAAGAATTGTCATGTTGAAGACTCTCACTGAAGATTCCGTCAACATTCAAGGGGGAGTCTGTTGGTGCAGTTGTCTGTCGACTACATCTTCGTTCGTGTCTTAGTTTAGGGCTGATTGTATATTGTACGGGAATATAGAGTAGTAGTGGTGATTTCCCGAGAAAGTTGATTTCACATATATGGACATGTCCATATGTGGGAAATCAGGATGTCCATATGTGGGAAATCACTGATGTTCATATATGGGAAATTACTGATTTCGCTTATATGGACATTACTGATTTCGCTCTTATGGACATCATGTCCTTATGAGCGAAATCTAAGCAACTATATATAGCCCTTGAACGAAATCATTTGTAAGGTTGTATGATTCCATACCGAGGTGATGCCGGTGTGAAGAACTACTTGTATTCGTGTTATAATCAATACAAACAGTAGTTAAAGTGAAGAATCAGCTGTATCTACCTTTGTTTCTTGTTATTCCGCACCTGAAACAGAGAAGAACCCTCTGAACGACTCATTCGGGTCAGATCACGATCCTACACTAAAAACGAAGTTTGTTGGAAGTCAAGACATGATCAAGAACAAAAAATCGCTTTTGTAGAAAGAATTTGATCTATTTCGTGGATTGAAAACTGAAAACACCAAAGCGATTATTGAAAGATATTGCAATTTGGTGGTTAACATGAAGCGTTTGGATATCAAGAAAGATAGAGAAGAATGGGTTGAAAAGTTGGCCGATCCGTTACCACTAGATGTTTAGGGGACGTATCTTATGGTTTTGAAGAATAATGGTGAATTTGCGAATCTATCGCTGAGCAAGTTTATTGAAAAACTTGAAGTTCAAGAGATGGAACAACGGAAGATGGAGAAAATGAAGAATTATAATGGTGATCAGGACATTGGTTTGTACTACAAAGGAAGTACGGTTGATAAAACCAACATTGCACCAAAGATCGAAACTGCATTTAACGCAAATAGTTCTTCTGGAGGGTTATCTCAAGGATCAAACAACAATACCAGATTTTCTTCATATCCATCATTTGATCCAATTTTTCAGCAACCAATAATGGCAAAGTACTACAATGCAACATTGCATTAAACCTTCAGAATGGTCAAAATTTCTCGGAAGAGGTTGCCAAAGGTCATATGTCTTTATTGGTAACCGTGTTAGAATCATATGAGAGTTTAGTTGCGGGAAGGATCGGAAATCCTATGTTAACAAAAGAGGATTATGATCAGATTGATGCTGAGGATATGGAACTTATGGATATAAAGTGGTGTATGGCTAGTGTGTTGAGAAGAGCTGAGAAGTTTAAACAGATCACTGGAAGAGATGATTTCCGTGATGCTGGAACTTCACCTTTAGGTTTTGATAAATCTAAAGTTACTTGTTTTCGTTGCAGGGAGAAGGGGCATTTTAAGCGAGAATGCACAAATCGCGAAGCAAGTGGAGCTCAAAATCCATTCAGCAACAATGATTATCATCGAAAAGCGATTTATCATCAAGTTGTTCCGCATCAACCACAATCGCTACAAACTTCACATGCTAAGAAGGAGATTGAAGAGCCATCAAAGAAAGCTTATCTAGTTCATCAAGATGATGAAAGAATTCCAGAAGGTTTTAATTGGGATGATTATGATCCTAATAGACCTTAAAATTCTAAAGCATTTGTTGCTCAAATTTTTGAAGATTCAACTGCTGAAGATGAAATAGCGTATGCTTATTACGAATCTCAGCAATTCATTCCTAAAAAGAAAGAAGAAGAACCAGTTTCAACAGAAAAGGCTTCAGCAAGAGCACCAATCTTTGATCACTCATCAGATGAAGAGAGTGTTGATGACAGTGAAGAAATTCGAAAACTTGAATATTTTAAAAGAAAATTTTCATCTGATAGGAATAATTTGAATCTTGCAGGTAAAATGGAAGAGATCAAAGAAAGACAAGCTGCAAAAAAGAAGAATCAAAGGGCATCAATTGATGAAGAAAAGGTAAAACCTGAGGAAAATGTTCGAGAAGTAAAGAAGCAGGTTAAAGAAATTCCAACTATCAAGGTTGAGAAGGAAACAGATACTGACAAGATGCCTGAGAAGTGTGAAAATTGTGATACTGTGAAAAGGCACAACAATAAACATGAACAGACTGAAAGAATCTTATTATGTGTTAAACAAAGCTATGAATCAATATAGCAAATCAAGCAATGAACAAGAGAAAGCTATGAAGACACTCAATGGAGCATTCATGACGAAATAGAAAATCATCATTCAGTACATTGAGAAATGTGCTGAACTTGAACAAAAATTGGAAACTCAGAGGATAGAAACTGAGAGGGTAAACAGGTTATTGAAAAGTTATTCATGTGCTTCTTATGTGATTGACAGGATTTATCCTACAATAGAAGGCATGGAAGCGTTTGAAGAGAAGAAATCTGAAGTAAAGGATACTGGTAAGAAACATAGTACCAATTATACAAAGTGTCCACCGCCGCTTGAAGAAGGATATTCTCCACGAAATCCTAATTCAGAAAGAGTAAAAAAGGCAACCAATTTAAAGTGGGAATCTGAACCTTCAGATGGATTGCCAGATAACATCGATGTCACTTTCACATCGTCTGACACTGATCATGAGTCTGATTTAATAAAGAAAGTGATCGATCATGTGTTGGATAAAGATGAAACAGAGGAGTCAAAGCCAAAGTCAAAGTCTGATACTCCAAGTCCAACAGTTGAAAAAGTCAAAAGGGTTTACAATAATGATTTTCTGATATCAAAAAATAATTTGAATGACGAAACATTCAAAGTAGCATATACTTTGAATGACTCTGACAAATTATATTCTGATGAAGAATTTCCAATAAGAGGTGTTAAAACTGAAATGATTAACAAGGTTTTCAAATTAACAGAAATTAATATTTCTGAAATAAAAGATGTAAATCTTATTGAAAAATCTAAAAAATACACCTCAAGAGTTCAACGAAGAATGAACAAGAAAAAGGGTTACAGTTCTGGTTCTGGTTATCGAAAGAAACCAAACCATAACATTAATTTCAAAAAGAAAGGATTAGGTTTTATTCCACCAAAAGAAAATGAAAAATATGTTAAAGATTTTAAATCAAAAGTTGTGTTTGTTTCAGGAGCAAGTTCTGAAGAAGAAGAAGAAAAGAGCTCATTTTGGAAGCAGACGAACAAAGAATTCCTTGCTAAGAAGCAAGAGGGAGTGAAGAATGATATTGCTCAGAAGAAGGAGACAAGAACCTGTTACCAATGCAACGAAGTTGGTCACATCACCCGGAAATGTCTAATGGCAACCAACATAAAACAGGGTGTCACACCCCGACCCGCAGCGGATAGGTACGGAGTGGACCGATTGCCCATAGCTCATGACACTATTTAAAGTTATAATATTTAAAGCACAACCAAATTTCATTATCACATAACATATGGAAATCATAAAGTGTTCATACAAAATTCAAAACCAAACTTAACATAAGATCTTCTCAATTTATTTCCTAATGCCCATACTACGTGACCTCTTCACTCGAACATCGACCTTGATTACGTGCATCACATTAGGAAAATAGATTTTTTTTTGGGTCAACAAACATGCTGGTGAGTAATTTCCTCGTTTTAATTTCAAAAACAATTTTATAATTAAAATTTAAAATAAAGCATTTCAAGGTTAGTTAGGTGATTGTTTCGTGACGTTAACTTAAGCAATAATCACGTAACACCAAACAAACGCACAACCATTAAACAACGCGTAACAAAATAGAATACTAGACTCATGACAATAGCGTGCATTAGTCTCAAGCCCCGAGGAGCGAGTCTAATACTGTTGGCGATACAAGGCTACAACCCATGGCCGTGGGGAACCTAGTCAGCCGTGGATCCACATGACACAATAGCATGCAATAGACTTGACAACCTGTAGCATATAGAATGTTGGAAAACTCATATAGGCATTCACATAATAACACTTGAACTTAGCATGTTGACTGAATTGAAAACGTGTATAACATGATGCACCCCAAACTTTGTAAAAGATTAAAAGGGGAAATGGAAGAGATTACTCACGGTTGGTGCTCCGTTTATCTCCTTGAGCTAACCGTATGAACTTGAGAAAACTCCACGAAAAGATATTATCCTAGCAATATATTTGATATATAAAAAGGCTAATATCGTAAAAATATAAACAATACTAAAATATGGTCTATTTATAAAATAAACAGATCCTATTCGTTGGGATCTTTTGTGTAGTACTAACTATATGATAATTAAATTTTAAACATTTAACTAGTAGTGTATAGCGGAAGTATTTATAAATTTTTTAATTTGTATAACTATAAAGAAAATGATTGAAATCATTAACTGTCTATGTTTGTATATCTAGATATACAATCAAACAGAAGTTTATTCTCACATGGTATATATATATATATATACTATTAATCTACCGATGAGATATATATACTGGTGGTTAAAGACTAACAGTTTGAGACATCGAGGTATAATGAACGAGTGCTAGAACACGAATTATAACGGGTTGCATCGGGTAATCGGTGGTGTTCAACTGAACAGCAGCGATTGAACAAGATTTTGTTTCTCTTTAAAGATTGTTCTTGTAGTTTGATTAAATACTCAAACTATGAAACTCATCTACTTCCCCAAATCAAGTACACACAATATTGGTATATATGATTCTCTGCATCTACAAACGTTCACAATTCTTGTGCCCATATATATATTGTTTAATTTTTATTTCTTTTTTTTAGAATAAATATGAGTGACAAAGTTTGGTCACCACTAAAGAAAATAATGGCCATCTTGATGGGGTTAGTGGTGCATCAAGAAAAAGAAAGAAAAATGGGACGGCAAGTTGAGCACAAAGAAAGAAAGATTAATTAAATAATTAATTAATCGGGTACCAAATCTAATATATATAGAACGGTTCAAAACGCGATATAAAGCCCGAGAATAACTGAATACACGTTACATATATTATTTATAATTAGTATAAATAATAAATCCGTTCATTGCCCGAGGTGTAACTCTCACGGGTTTAGGAGTGTGAAATGGTAGAGGATGCCAAAAGCTTTCGTTTGGTATGATAATTATTTTGTATCTTACACATGTTCTGGACAGATCGAAGACCACTAAACAATCGTTTAGAATTGATTCCAGTTCCTCAGTGCGATCTATGTTTGTTTGAAATAATATAGTTTAATATAACGAGTATATAAATACAATATAACTTCAAGTTATATCAGCTCCGAGATGGAGGATAAACTGGTTAAGACGTTTCGGTTATACACGAGTGGTGTGGTTTCGAGTCTTACTAAGGGCCGGTTCTTTAAAGAAGACCCCCTTTTTAAGATCTGATTTCAAAATTACATTTTTGGTTCCTGTACTAACATATTTTACATGAATGGTCCCTGAGGTTTCGAAAATTGTTATAATTAGTCCCTGTTAATATAAGTTTCCAACTTTACCAGTTTGGTCCCTATTCAGCTAAGAAATCTTAACTAAGTTATTGTTTTAAAAAGAAATTCTTATATAAACACTAACCCAGTTAGTGTCTATATTTAATATAAGTTTATAAAATGTCAATTTCGGTCCCTGGAGTATAAGTTCAAGAAAATGACCAAATGAACCCTGGACTTTATAAAACAAAACATATATATTTATTTTCTTTTATAAATAAGTTTCAAAAATGGCCAAAAGAACTCTAAACTTGTAGTTTGCAACAATTGCACTTTTAGCCCTTGTATTTATATAGTTTCAAAAATGACAATTTAGCCCCTAAAATAGTACTTTCAAATAATGACGGTTTTAGCCGTTGAACTTAAAAGTTAAATTTTCAAGCAAGTTTTAAAGAATGACAAATAGGCCCCTCAGCTAGTAACAGATACTTGTGTGAAAACCAAGGTGGTTACAGTCTCCCATACTTTAGGAAATTTCGTCCCGAAATTTGTTCGAAGGAGACCATAGAATGTAATTGTAAGGATTGAATAGATGAGCAAAGTGTTAGTTTCTAGAGCATCTTGTGGTGTTGATAGGTTTTGAAGAATCTATGAGCATCATTGAGTGTATAGAGATTGTTTTGTATATCACTATGTTATACTAAATTTGTAATAAAAAAATTTTGATAGTCTATTATGATGTGAACAAATTTACATTTGAAATAAATCATGTAATGAATCAAATTCAGACTCAGAACTATAAGGTGGTGGAGGTGGTAGAGTCAGTTGCATCCGAGCAGCTAATTGTCTTAGCATGTCTTCCAACCATTTATTTCTTTCTGTCAACCGTTTTATTTGTTGAGACAAATTTCAAACCTGATCGTTTAACCTAGTCACTTCGACTCCCATTGAATCTGGAGGTAGGTTCATTTGAGGCACCGTACTTGGGCCTGCTATATCAGTTGGTGGCAGTTGTTGTTCTACTTCGTTTAATAGCGACTGGAAAAACTGTGGCTGTAATGGTGATTGCAAAAATGATTCCGATGCTAACTGTTCTTGGATCATCATGTTTTCATCAAACAAAGTTTCTTGCATCGTTGACTCCTCCTCGAAAACTAACGGTGAGAAGCTTTGTAAGACGTTCGGTGTTAATGGTTGGGATAGGTTAGTTGTAATATGTTCTTGTATGTGTAGCAGCTGTGGTTGCAGATCAAATCGATAAAAAGACGATTGAGGAAGCTGCAACAATGATTGTTGTAAATTTTGTGTGGAGGTACTTTCTAAGATAACTGGAGCTCCCTTCGACTGGAATGGTTGAGTTGGTGTATAATTATGAACAGGGGATAGCCTAATGGTGTTAAAATTTACAATCCCAGGTGCCTTTGGTGGAGATAATCCTTGGATAATCTGATCACTTAAGACACCTAATGATTTTGCTATTTTTGTAATGTAAGACCCTCCCATGAGACTTCTCAGAGGGTTTGTTTGTTGACTAAAAAAATATGTAGCAAGCTCGTGGGTAATATTACAAGGAACTTGCTCAAAAATACTATGCAGATGGAAAAGTTCGGTTGAACTAACCCTTTGTTGATTATACTTGCGTCCCGTGATAGTATTGGCTAAAACACGATGCATATATCGATAACGAGGGTCTGTGAAGTTCATAGAATTATTGTTGCCACACCATTCTTTTGATGAATGGCATCGCCAATATTCTGTCATTTCCATAGAGGAATAAGAGGTTGATGCCTTCGTAAAAATGGGTTGTTTAACTTCTTCATCTGTATATATGCCCAGATGAACTGCGAATTCTGTTAATGACATAGTATGAGGTTGTCCACAAAGTCGAAAATGAATGGATTCATTGGTAAGACTTTTATTATATTTGAAATAGAAAGTGGACAAGAACTCATATACCAGTTCATCGTATGATGGTTCTAGGATGTCGAAGAAACGACGCCAGGGTGTATTATGTGGTAGTAATCCTTCCAGTAAACCACTGGAATCAAACATTCCCATTCGATGCCAATCAATACCGCTAATAGTAAAAACTTCAATATCCTTGAGTTTTCGATACCTCTCTCGATTGGGTAAATCAGTAAACCGAAGGAATGGATGAATTTCTGCTGCATTTGAAGGTTCAGCATATGCTACTGGGAAATTTGCCATTTGAATATTGGGTTTTGTTGAACTAAGAAAAGTTTGGGTATGGGTTATTTTGGGTATGTGTTGAATTATATCAGAAGTTGTAGTTCTTGTGTAGATTAGCTCGAGTAGTGAGTTTCTTAAATAGATAAGGAAATTTCGACTTACACCATACGATCGGTTAAGGCTTCCATGATATGTTTTAAAACAGTTTACCGTAGCTAGTTTGAAAATTTGAATTTGAAAATGTATGATCTCGAGAATAAATTTGAATTTTGTAATTTTGAATTTGAAAATGTATGATTTGGATTTTGAAAATTTGAATTTGAAAATGTATGATTTTGAAAATAATTTGAATTTGAAAAGAGGGGATTGTATCGTATAAAATTGATAATAGTAAAACGTAGGTTTGATTAAAACTTGGATTGTTCCAAAACGGAACTTTGACTAAACCGAAATAAATCAAAAGCTATTCGATCGAAAATTTGAAACTTTGGCGAGATTGAAAATCGTAGAGCGGGACTAGTTATCAAGGTGTGGATGTCACTCCTATCTTGACAATTTCATTCCAAGTTTAGGGTTGGGTCATGTGGTTTAGGCGAAGGCCTGGGCTACTTGGCTCCTAAAGTTGAGGGCAATGCGTTAGGCAGACATCTATAAGGATTAAGCGCAACAGTTCATGATGTAAGAATGTATAAAGTGTCAATTCAAATATGAAACTTATGATATGAAAAGTTTTGAAACTTAGGATTTATGAATGATTCAAAACGTGTCGTAATAATAAAACCAACAAATCCACATAAAAATTATAGAACCATGGAATGTAAACTTATGATAAATTGATATTTCAAAATGAAATATTGGAAGTTGTTGGGTTTGGATATGTCATAGAGTTTAATACGTTTTCCATGCTTCACTTTCGTAATCACGTGGGCCCCCACAATTACCGAGTTCTTGCATGATCAACATATGTTCACTCATAGGCATATACTGGACCCAAAAGAAATTCCATGAAAATGATATTGAATCAAGCTTTGGGGTGATATAGAATAATGTTTGGAGGGCATCCATGACTTAATCACGAACGTATTGACTTATCAAAGTGTCGTTAGTTTAAGTGACGTTTGGTGTGACATGCTTTGGCCTAATAGGTATCGGTACTCTCATCGTTGGTCCCCAGGTAGGCAAACTGGTCCTTTATTGGATTTATACGATTGCCAAGCCTAGACAGGACGTTCCGACTACCGGTACGTAACCCTTCCAGTTACTACATGTCCGTCACATAAACTCACTTCGATGAGATAGTGTTAGTGCTTATATCTGTCGACTTCGTCTTATATTGAGTCTTGTATTTATAGTGTTAGATCAGGGCACGTTGTACGAGAAAATAGATGAAAAGAGGATGTGTTTATGGGAATTTCGCTTGAAGGAAGCAAGTTCGCTTGAAATGACATTTGTCAGTTTCAAGCGAAACCAACATATGGCATTTCGCTTGAACTGATGTTTGTCACATTCAAGCGAAACCTCATCGCCTATATATAGGCTTCAAGCGAATTCATTTGGAAGAGTTCCTGAAAATCATACCGAGGTGTTGCCGGTTTGATTCTTTGATGTAATCGGTGTTATATCAATCAGAAAGTAGATTAAAGTGTATTGCAAGCTGTTTCAGAGTCTGTTTCTTATTTTCCGCATCTGAAACAGATTAGAACTTCTCTGAACGACTCATTCGGGTCATCACACGATTCTACAATTGGTATCAGAGCTCAGGAGGAGGACTTTTATACTTTTTAGCTTGAAAATCTCTGTTTTTCTACACCTTCTTTCGATATTTCAAAATTTAACGGTTAAAATCAGACAAATTTTTCACAGAATGTGTAAAAATGCATTTTAACAAACCCTTGAGAGTTTTACACTAAAATTCAGACTAAAAATGGGTAAAATTGACCTTCAAAGTGGTTTCGCTTGAACATACCATCACATTTCGCTTGAAATAGAGGGTTTCGCTTGAAAAATCGTATTTTGCTTGAATCATCTCAAGCGAAATAGATCATTTAGCTTCAAATTATCATTTCGCTTGAAAGACTTATCTCACTTGAAGTTGTTTTGCAGTTGATTTCGCTTGAACAGGTTGTTTCGCTTGAAGATAGCATCTCGCTTGAAAGTGATGTTTTAAGAAAAAGTTTACGGAATCATGAGTGAAGAATTTTACAACGCGTTTGCAACATCTCCAACTACTCCGGCTTCCATTGTTAAAAACATGAATCTGGAAAATGAAACCGGAACTACTCAAAAACCCCCGAAGCTAATGAGTATTGAAGAATATTACGGATGGAAAGATCGCTTCGAAAATTGGGTTCAAGCCAATCATCTTAGATCATGGGAGTGTATTCTGAAGAGATATGTGCTACCTCGTACTGAATTGCAAACTGAAAAACAAATCTCAGAATTTAATGACCAAGAGCGGGAAATGTACCGAGCTGAAAAAATGATGATCAGTCTGCTTCAGCAAGCTATTAAAGAAGACATCTTTATCTTGCTTCAACATGACAAAACTTCAAAATCAATCTGGGATGCACTTAAAGTTAAATTTGAGGGTAGTGAGAATATGATTAAGAGTAAAAAGGCACTACTTAAGAAAGAATTTGATCTATTCACTAGTTTGCCCGGGGAAGATACAAAGAAGCTAATTGAACGATATTGCCACTTAGTGCGATCCATGTCAATGCTAAGCATAACCAAAGATCGTGAAGAATAGGTCGACAAACTAGCTGATGCTTTACCGCAAAAAGAGTGGGGAACTTATTTGATGATTCTCAAGAACACTGGTGTTTATGATGGGTTGACAATTTCTCAGGTCATTGAAAAGATAGAAAGTCAAGATCTGGAACAGCAGAAGATTGCTAGGATGAACAATCCAAGTAGTCAACAAGACGTGAAAATGTACTACAAAGTTAGTATTCCAGAAATTGAAAGAAGCCCAAAGATTCAAACTGCTTTTAGTGCTGGAAATTCATCAGAAAATGTTGATCAGGGTTCAAACAAAAGTAGTGGATTCTCTTCATATCCAAGTGTTAATCCAAAAGAAACAACATCAAGTTTTCAGCATCAAAGTTCAAAAACTGGAAATGGTTGTGTGATACAATGTAACATTGCTTTGAATCTTCCTGATGGTCAAAGTTTTTCTGAAGAAGTAGCAAAAGATCATATGGCATTACTTGGTTCCGTGCTTCTATCCTATGAAGGTTTGGTTGCAGGAAGGATCGGAAATCCTATGCTAACAAATGAGGATTACGATCAGATAGACGCTGAAGAAATGGAACTAATGGACATCAAGTGGTGTCTAGCTAGTGTCTTAAGAAGAGCAGAAAAGTTCAAACTGATTACCGAAAGAAATGACTTTCTTGATGCACATGTTTCTACTTTAGGTTTTGATAAATCTAATGTTACTTGTTTTCGATGCAGGGAGAAAGGTCATTTCAAGAGAGAATGCAAAAATAGAGAGGCAAATGATCCAAAGAATCCGTTTGGAAAAGATGACTACTACCGGAAAGCTATATATCAACAAGTTGGTAAACAACAACAACAAGAACCGCAGGTGGCTCATGGTAGAAAAGTAATAGAGGATTCAAAGAGAGCATGTTTAGGAAATCAAGAAAGTTTTAGATGGGAAAAATTCATTTCATCAGACAACAAAGCATGCTTGATCAATCAAGATGATGAAAGGCTACCTGAAGGGTTCAGCTGGGATATGTTTACGGATGAGAATGGGAATTTTAAAGCTTTCATTGCCAAGATTGTGAAAGAACCAGACATGTTTACCGAATGGATGAAATCTATTGGTGTTAGTGTGAAGAATGAAGATGAAAAATCTGTTTCATCAGAAGAAAGCTCACAGAGTTCAGATGAAAGTTTACAAAGTGATGAAAGTTCAGAAAGAGAAATTGTTTTTGATCAAACACCATCTGATTCTGGTTCTTCGGATGATAGTTCTGACAAATCAGTAGAGTTTGATCAATCACCAACTGATGATAGTAGTGATGATGAAGAAGAAAAACATATTAATATTGCAAAATCTCATCTTTCTCCTGAAAGTTTTCATTTTTATTTTGCAGATCGCATGGAGAAACTGAAAGAGAGACGAGCAGCAAAACATCCAAAGCAAATGAAGACTGATGAGGTTGTTGAAAAGGAAGAAGTTAAAATTGTTGCTGAGAAGATTGTTGAAACTGAGCAGGTAACTGAAGCAGAAAAGGTGATTGAAGTTGAAAAGATTGTGGAAGTCATCAAACCATGCCAAAAGTGTTTGGAGACTTGCAAAGAATGTGCAACAAAGGATGAAAATCTGACTGAGCTTGAGAAGATGAAGGAACAATTGCTGTTCAATCTCAATTACGTGAAAGAGTCATATGACGTTTTAAACAGAACAGTAACTGGTCTTCAAAAGACAAATTCTGAAAGAGAAGATGCTTTGACAATGCTGAATGCTACAATGATGAAAAAACAAAAAGCAATTAATCATTATATTGAAGAAAATGCTGAGCTGAAGCAAGAGTTGGAGACCGAGAAAATTGAAAATGAGAGGATCAGACGATTATTACAGAGTTATTCTAGTTCTGATTATCTTATTGATCGAATTTACCCAACTGTTGCAGGTTTTGAAGCATTCAAAGACGATAAGCCTAAGAAGAAGGATACTGGTAAGAAATCGAGTGTTAGCTATAACAAGTGTCCGCCTCCGATCTGGGAAGGTTATTCTCCCAGAAAACCAAATAGGGAGCAAGTTTAAAAGGCAGTCAATATAAAACTGAAGTCTGATATAACTGATGAATTACCAGAAAACATTGACGTCACTTTCACATCGTCTGACACTGATCATAAGTCTGAGTTAATTAAAAAGGTGGTCGATCAGGTGTTGGATACAGATGAGGAGTCTGGGTCAAAGTCTGAGTCTGGATGGTCAAGTTCGTCAGTCAACAGTTCAAAACCGATGGTTAAAAGGGATTATAGTAAAGAGTTTTTGTTATCAAAATTGAATTTGAATGATGAAACATTCGAAGTAGCATATACTTTGAATGATTCTGACAAATTATATTCTGACAAAGAGTTTCCAATTTGAAGTGTTAGATTTGAAATGATAAAAAAGGTTTTCAAAATGACAGAAATTAATATTTCTAAAATAAAAGATTTAAATTTTACTGAAAAACCTAAAAAATACACTTCAAGAGTTCAACAATGATTAAACAAGAAAAAGGGTTACAATTCTGGTTATGGTTTTCAAAAGAAACCAAACCATAATGGTGGCTACAAAAAGAAAGGTTTAGGTTTCATTCCACTTAAAAATTACAAAAATGACAAAATTTCTAAAACAAATACAACATTTGTTTCAGGTGGAAATGCAGAAGAAGAACAGAAGAAACCATTCTGGAGACAATCAAACCAGGAGTTTCTTGCTGAACAAAAGAGAAAAGGAACTGGAGTTTTTCACAGGAAGGATACTCGAATCTATTTCAAATGCAATGAAGCTGGTCATATTGCATCAGTTTGTTCTCAAATGGCAAAACCAAAACAGGGAGTATTTGAAAAACTGAAAGAAAAAGTTGTTGATGTTGAACCACCAACTGAAAGATTCAAAATTTTTGAAAATTCGATTTATGAAGTTGGTGAAAGTTCAAAGAAAAATTTTTACAAAAAGAAAGCAAAAGATAACCAGATGTGGGTTGTCAAGAAGGGTGATGTAAAAGTCGGCGATGAAATTGATTCCACAAAATCAGTAGAGTGACAAGTTGAAGATGATGTTAAAATTCCATCTTTGACGTTTGAAAAAATTAAGCAAAAATTGATAAGGTTGAGATTTCAAATCAATTCTTTTCTGATGAGAAGGAATTTGATGTTGAGAAAGCTTTCAATGGAAACGTTAAGAAAATTTTTGGGAAAATGGTCGAGGGAAAGGCCAAAGGGGTTAAATATTTCTATGCAACAAAGAAAGCAACATATAATCCTACTAAACAAGAGTTAAAAACACCCAAGGTTGGTAAGACTTGGGTGGAAATTCTTTTCCCTTGAAAAATCGGGACTTTGCCGGAGATCCCAAGTTTGTATTCGTGGATCAGGAATCGGCATCCTTCTTGATAATTGATTTTGTGAATGAATCTTATAATAGTTAATTTTTTACAGGTTAAGTGTGAATTGCCGGAGCTTCCAGGTTGGTAAGTGTGAAGCAGGAATCGGCATCTTTATCGGTAAAATGATTTTGTGTAGATGTGATATTCGTACAAGAGGTAAATCAGGGACATTAAGTTGTACTTGATTTTCTTACAATTGGTACGAAGGTTTGTTCTGACAAAGTAATTACTCAAAGTCATTAAGTTGAACTTGATGTAATTATTATACTTATGGACAATATGATGAATCAAACCCCTAACCTACAAGTGGTAAAATTAACAAAATTTATTTTCTGGAAAAATCATTTTGATTAAAAAAACTTAAGTGTTTTGAAATCATAATGAGAAAATAGTTTTCTGAAAGGGGGAGTTCTGATTGTTTATGCCTAGTGGATGGCGTATTGAAGCGATTTGTTATCGGTTGTCAAGTTTTTGTATAGTTTGTTTTCAAATTTCCTTTAATGTGTTTGCATTTTAGGGGGAGTAGAAATTTTTCAGAAAATCCAAAAACATTAGAAAATTAGAAAAAGAAAAAAAAACATGATAAAATTCAAAAATTGAGTTTTAGTGTCAAAGAAGAGGAAATGATAGTACATCAGTAGACAGTCACAGTATGCTAAAGAAATGTAATGTTTAAATAACATTAAACAGTCTCACTGATGATATGATAGCATTAAACAGTCTCACTGATGATATGCCGATAGGTTTTTACACATTTAGTAAGCTTTTTCGGGATATAAACTTAAATTCAAACTTGCTTATTTCGTGGGGAACACTACTTGGATATATAGGTAACCCCTGAAATCTCGTTTGAAAGATCCCTCTTTCTGAGATACTAGGTCTTTATGCTCAGTGATATCTGGGGTATTATTCCAGGACTTCTGCTGAATGGAAGTTCTGACCTAGTCCTCGAATAATACTTTCCGCATGCTTGAAATATAGCGCCACCCTCAGCATAAATGATAGGATAATAAAATTGCTAATCAATGCTGTTGTAAAAAAGATCCTCTAAAGGGGACACACCAAAAGTTGAGTCATGATCTCTCTGCTGAACGGTAGTTCTGACCTGAGCTCTCATGATTCTTCATAATTTATAACCTCTTACAGATATCATCTGTGGTATACTCACCTGTAAAACTGAATATTGGGATCTGGATACGGGAGTATATTCAAGAGGTGGGACACATGAATGATTTTAAGTTCATAAAACATCTAACTCATATCCTGAATTAGTTGAAATTTGTGTGAGAATTTAAGTGGATCGGTATATTGACAATCTAAGTGAATTGTTTAATACTTAATGTGTAACTAAGTTCAATGGTACTAGTGACTTGTCATAAACTGATATGATCCTCTTGCACAAACTCACAAAAATAATGTTTGTAAATATTTCTTTACTGCATTTCATTTAATTCAAAAATCTAAAAAGATTTTCGGTGTGTTTTAGCATAAATTTTTGAAAAATTCAAAAAGATTTTAGACAACTGGTATTGGAAAGCTGATTTTCAAAATTCTAAGTGCTAAACATGACGAACAGGTTTGGAAAAGAGTGTTTGAAAAGGTTAAGCATTTTGAGAGGGGGAGTAAATGTTTGAATGAGAAAAGTTTTTATGAAAACATTCCTGCAAGTGGTTCATCGGGATCTAACTGTTAAATCATTCTAAGATTTGTTCTATAAGTGAATATCAGAAAATTTACTTTTGGGTAGAGAATGTGCATGTTTAGCCAGGTTTCGATAACTCAAAGTGTTAAGAGAGCCAAGTTTCGATCCTGAACCTGTGGAAAGTGTGAGCCAGATCATGATCTTGAATTTGCTGATGCTGATGAACTTAAGGAATCAAGAGATTTGATCAAGAGAATTAGAAAGCAAGATCCAGGTGGAGATTCTGGAAGGAAGCCCAAAGACTGATAAAGACTGAAGATGTGAAGACTCGATACTTTATGACTCGTCAACATCTGAGGAGGAGTCTGTTAGTGCTTACATCTGTCGACTTCGTCTTTATATTGAGTCTTGTATTTATAGTGTTAGATCAGGGCACGTTGTACGAGAAAATAGATGAAAAGAGGATGTGTTTATGGGAATTTCGCTTGAAGGAAGCAAGTTCGCTTGAAATGACATTTGTCAGTTTCAAGCGAAACCAACATATGGCATTTCGCTTGAACTGATGTTTGTCACATTCAAGCGAAACCTCATGGCCTATATATAGGCTTCAAGCGAATTCATTTGGAAGAGTTCCTGAAAATCATACCGAGGTGCTGCCGGTTTGATTCTTTGATGTAATCGGTGTTATATCAATCAGAAAGTAGATTAAAGTGTATTGCAAGCTGTTTCAGAGTCTGTTTCTTATTTTCCGCATCTGAAACAGATTAGAACTTCTCTGAACGACTCATTCGGGTCATTACACAATCCTACAGATAGAATGATTTAAATGAAATTAGAAATTCAATAAAAATGAAATAAATAAAATTCAAGAATAATCAAAAAGGTAATTATACATAATAAAAGTTTAGATAAATAAAATAGGATCAAAGTATGGAAGGATATATTATATATATAGTAGGTGATGTGTGGTGTGTGACGAATATAATGAATAGCATGATATTAAACTTTAAATAAATCACATGTCACATATCAACTTGTATCACATAGCACATAGCAAATATATTCACATCGCATAAGATATTTTAAAATGAACATGTGCATATGTGTGCTCTAAAATATTTACAAGCTAGGACAATTAATCAAATAAACACATAAGGTTCCTAATGTACCTCGTAAACTATAGTCTAAGTCTAAGGGTCTAATAACCTAGACCTAGTTCCCTATAGCCAAGGCTCTGATACCAATCTGTCACACCCCGACCCGCAGCGGATAGGTACGGAGTGGACCGATTGCCCATAGCTCATGAGACTATTTAAAGTTATAATATTTAAAGCACAACCAAATTTTATTATCACATAACATATGGAAATCATAAAGTGTTCATACAAAATTCAAAACCAAACTTAACATAAGTTCATCTCAATTTATTTCCTAATGCCCATACTACGTGACCTCTTCACTCGAACATCAACCTTGATTACCTGCATCACGTTAGGAAAATAGATTTTTTTTTGGGTCAACAAACATGCTGGTGAGTAATTTCCTCGTTTTAATTTCAAAAACAATTTTATAATTAAAATTTAAAATAAAGCATTTCAAGGTTAGTTAGGTGATTGTTTCGTGACGTTAACTTAAGCAATAATCACGTAACACCAAACAAACGCACAACCATTAAACAACGCGTAACAAAATAGAATACTAGACTCATGACAATAGCGTGCATTAGTCTCAAGCCCCGAGGAGCGAGTCTAATACTGTTGGCGATACAAGGCTACAACCCATGGCCGTGGGGAACCTAGTCAGCCGTGGATCCACATGACACAATAGCATGCAATAGACTTGACAACCTGTAGCATATAGAATGTTGGAAAACTCATATAGGCATTCACATAATAACACTTGAACTTAGCATGTTGATTGAATTGAAAACGTGTATAACATGATGCACCCCAAACTTTGTAAAAGATTAAAAGGGGAAATGGAAGAGATTACTCACGGTTGGTGCTCCGTTTATCTCCTTGAGCTAACCGTATGAACTTGAGAAAACTCCACGAAAAGATATTATCCTAGCAATATATTTGATATATAAAAAGGCTAATATCGTAAAAATATAAATAATACTAAAATATGGTCTATTTATAAAATAAACAGATCCTATTCGTTGGGAGCTTTTGTGTAGTACTAACTATATGATAATTAAATTTTAATCATTTAACTAGTAGTGTATAGCGGAAGTATTTATAAATTTTTTAATTTGTATAACTATAAAGAAAATGATTTAAATCATTAACTGTCTATGTTTGTATATCTAGATATACAATCAAACAGAAGTTTATTCTCACATGGTATATATATATATTTATATACTATTAATCTACCGATGAGATATATATACTGGTGGTTAAAGACTAACCGATTGAGACACCGAGGTATAATAAACGAGTACTAGAACACGAATTATAACGGGTTGCGTCGGGTAATCGGTGGTGTTCAACTGAACAACAGCGATTGAACAAGATTTTGTTTCTCTTTCAAGATTGTTCTTGTAGTTTGATTAAATACTCAAACTATGAAACTCATCTACTTCCCCAAATCAAGTACACACAATATTGGTATATATGATTCTCTGCATCTACTAACGTTCACAATTCTTGTGCCCATATATATATTGTTTAATTTTTATTTCTTTTTATTAGAATAAATATGAGTGACAAAGTTTGGTCACCACTAAAGAAAATAATGACCATCTTGATGGGGTTAGTGGTGCACTAAGAAAAAGAAAGAAAAATGGGACGGCAAGTTGAGCACAAAGAAAGAAAAATTAATTAAATAATTAATTAATCGGGTACCAAATCTAATATATATAGAACGGTTCAAAACGCGATATAAAGCCCGAGAATAACTGAATAAACGTTACATATATTATTTATAATTAGTATAAATAATAAATCCGTTCATTGCCCGAGGTGTAACTCTCACGGGTTTAGGAGTGTGAAATGGTAGAGGATGCCAAAAGCTTTCGTTTGGTATGATAATTATTTTGTATCTTACACATGTTCTGGACAGATCGAAGACCACTAAACAATCGTTTAGAATTGATTCTGGTTCCTCAATGCGATCTATGTTTGTTTGAAATAATATAGTTTAATATAACGAGTATATAAATACAATATAACTTCAAGTTATATCAGCTCCGAGACGGAGGATAAACTGGTTAAGACGTTTCGGTTATACACGAGTGGTGGTGTGGTTTCGAGTCTCACTAAGGGCCGGTTCTTTAAAGAAGACCCCCTTTTTAAGATCTGATTTCAAAATTACATTTTTGGTTCCTGTACTAACATATTTTACATGAATGGTCCCTGAGGTTTCGAAAATTGTTATAATTAGTCCCTGTTAATATAAGTTTCCAACTTTACCAGTTTGGTCCCTATTCAGCTAAGAAATCTTAACTAAGTTATTGTTTTAAAAAGAAATTCTTATATAAACACTAACCCAGTTAGTGTCTATATTTAATATAAGTTTATAAAATGTCAATTTCGGTCCCTGGAGTATAAGTTCAAGAAAATGACCAAATGAACCCTGGACTTTATAAAACAAAACATATATATTTATTTTCTTTTATAAATAAGTTTCAAAAATGGCCAAAAGAACTCTAAACTTGTAGTTTGCAACAATTGCACTTTTAGCCCTTGTATTTATATAGTTTCAAAAATGACAATTTAGCCCCTAAAATAGTACTTTCAAATAATGACGGTTTTAGCCGTTGAACTTAAAAGTTAAATTTTCAAGCAAGTTTTAAAGAATGACAAATAGGCCCCTCAGCTAGTAACAGATACTTGTGTGAAAACCAAGGTGGTTACACAGGGAGTCTATGAAAAATTGAAAGAAAAAGTTGTTGATAAAACTGAACCACCAACTGAAAAATTAAAAGTGTTTAAAAATTCTACATTTGAAGTTGGTGAGTGTTCAAAACGTTTTTACAAAAGAAATGTGAATCTTAACAACCACAAGTGGGTTGTTAAGAAATCAGAAGCACTTTCTTGCGATGAATCTGACTCGTTAAAGTCAGAGGAGCCACAAGTTGAGCTAAAAAGTGATAATTCCGTTCCGACAATTGATGATGCAAATTTTCCACCATTGTCAACCGGAAACTTAAAACAAAAAATTGGCAAAGTTGAGATTTCAAATCAGTTCTTTTCTGAAAAGAAAGAATTTGATGTTGAAAAAGCCTTTAACTCTAAAGTTCTAAATATTTTTGGAAAAATGGTTGACGGGAAGGTTAAAGGGGTAAAGGAATTCTATGAAAAGAAGAAGAAAGGAAAGAAACCGCGTGATGATGACTCGGAATCACCCAAGGACCGTCAAGCTTGGGTGAATCTCTTTAACTAAAATCCTGACTTGCCGGAGTTCCCAAGTTGGTAATCGTGGAGCATGAATCGGCATCATTCTTGAAAAATGTTTTTGTGAAAAACCTAAAAGTCTTAGATTTTACAAGTGGTTAAAGAAAAGGAAAAGTGAACTTACAAGTGGTTATTGGAAAACAAAGTGATGTAACCCCATGTTTGTGAAATCAACAAAACTAATTTTCCGGAAAAACCATTTTGATTAAAACAAACTTAAGTGTTTTGAAATCATAATGGAAAAATAGTTTGTTGTCAGGGGGAGTTCTGATTGTTTACGCCAAGTGGATGGCGAATTGAAGCATTTCACATCAGTTTGTCATTTTACTTTGTATAGTTTGTTTACATTTTCAAATTTTCCTTGAAAATAAAAAATTGAAACATATTTTTGATTTTAGGGAGAGTAAAAAATTTAGAAATTTTAAAAATTTGAAAAATACAAAAACATGATAAAATATAAAAAAGCCAAAAACATTGAAAAATCAAAAATGAGTTTTGTTGTGAAAAATAGGAAATGATAGTACATCAGTAGACAATCACAGTACGCTAAAGAATTGGAAAGTTAATATGTGATAAACGGTCTCACTGATGATATGCCAGTAGATTTTTACACGCTTAGTAGATTGTTCTCGAGATATAAACCTAAATATCAAACACTTACTTATCTCGTGGGGAACATCTCTCGGATATATAGGTAACCCCTGAAATCTTGTTTGAAGGGCTTTCTATTTCTGACATACTAGGTCTTTGTGCGTGATGATATCTGGGGTATTATACCAGGACTTCTGATTTTGCGAGAGCAATAGCCTAGTCCTCGTATAATACTTTGCACTGCTTTATCATAAAGCTCACCCTCAGCATAAAAAATGATGAAACATTAAAAAATGCTAATCATGTGCTGTTGAAGAATAGATCCCCAAACGGGACACACCTAAAAGTCGAGTCATCATCTCTTTGATTGAACGGAAGTTCTAGCCTGAGCTCTCATGGTCTCGCATTACTCGTTTACAGATATCATTAGTGTACATTCACCTGAAAGACTGAATATAGGAGTCTGGATACGGGAGTATATTCTGAGGTGGAACACGCGAATAAGTTAAGTCCTTAAAACACTAATCTCGAATCTCGAAACAATTGAACTTTGTGTGAAAATTTAAGTGGATCAGTATACTGACAATCTAAGTGAATCGTTTAGAACTTAAAGTGTTTAAAGCTCAACGGTACTAGTGATTTGTCAAAAACTGATATGATCCTCTTAAACAAACTCACAAAAATATTGTCTGTAAATATTTCTTTACTGCTTTTCATTAATGACAAAAACCCAAAAAGAATGTGTTTTAGCATAAAATTCTGAAAATTCAAAAAGATTTTATTTCATCTTATTTTCAACAACTGATGTTGGAAAGCTGATTTTCAAAATTCCAAGTACTAAACATGATGAACAACAGGGTTTGGAGAGTTTGTTTGAAATGAGAAATGATTTTGTAAAGGTTTAAATGGTTTTAAATTAATGAAATGTCAAATTTGAGTGTTGCGAATACAAGTGGTTTAGCAGAGATTAAAATTGTTATAAATAAAAAACCTTATGTTTTGGGTAGAGCATGTGCAGGTTAAAAAGCTTTGAAAGAGCTAGGTCTCGACTCCTAAATGCAGATTAGAGCCAGGTTTCTGATTCTGTTGCTACGGAGAGCCAGGAGACGTTTCTGATCCTGTGAAAGCCTGCAGATAGTGAATTCCAGACTGCGATCCTAGCTTATCGAAAGGGGGAGTATGAAGACGTTAGAGCCAGATTCAGATATTGGAATAGCGTTAGAGAGAGACTGATGAGGATGCTTACAGAGAAAGATACTTTGGAGAGAGCGAGAAGACCGATCAAGATTGAAGACTCATACACTGAAGACTCGTCAACATCTAAGGGGAAGTTTGTTAGTGCGTATGTCTGTTGACTTCGTCTTGTATCGAGTCATGTAATAGGATTGATAGACCAAGACACGTAGTTCAAAAGAAACGGGAAACAGGTTAAAACCAGCCGGTTCACCCGAAGTGACCAGTTCATGCGAACTGGCCAGTTCGTACGAACTGGACTTGTCATGTTGGTGCGAACTGGCTCTCCTATAAATACTAGGTCTTGGTTCTTCATTTGCAACTTTGGATTCCGGTAGCGAAGCTCTGCCGAAGTGTCGCCAAGCTTGTAAAACGTTGTGAAATCAATCTAATCGACATTTAAAGTGATTCTAAGTGCATATCAAGCTGAATGAAGATCAAGTCAATGAATTCCGCCTCTGATTTGGTCTAGAACTCTTCTGATCGACTCGTTTTGATTGATTCACCGATCCTACATGATAGTCATGAGATTTCAACCAAGTAATGTTAGAATTGTTATCTGTCAGACTGTCACCCTCTTGCTGATATTAGATCCAAACCCATTTGGTAGTTTAACATTTTTTTATAAATTCACAGAAAAGCTTTCGATCATCGAACTTGAATGAGTACTTTGGGTGGTGTAACAACCGCATCCCAGGATACGCTCTGGGAGTATTACACGTATATATATAACACATAATAATTAGAGAATTCACAATGGAAGCTTCTGAACTTTTATTTAATAGTATTATTAATCTCTCATTTTACACAATAATATCAGTTTAACTATACTAGAGATCTAAACCTTCAGCAACCCTCTAGACCTCTATCTCTGCATATGCTAGTCTCAGTGTCTGCAATTCCTGCAATCACATGGCACCTAGGTTGTGTGCCCGAAAAATATTTGGGACTCAGCATAAACTAGTGAGTTTATGAACATAAATGATTTTATTTAAAACATATATTTATCGACTATAACATCAATAAGATATAATCATGGCAAATAGATAAGAACAGAGTAAGCACAGTATGTTCACATAACCAGGCTATGTATACAAACTCTACTGGCTAAATCAGATACATACAATCAACCCTCAATCATCCTATCAGTCGTTACCACATATCACAGATGCTATACATAGTTGATTCCATAGTTATTACCAATCAGACAAAACATCACATCACATTTTAGAGATGGTTCAGAGAAACTCACCTTGCTAGCTTGTAGTTCTTGAGCGTTTAGATAATTAAGCTTCTTGTAAGTCTATAGTCCTGGTTCTAAGCCTTCTGATAGTTAAGCATCCACTTATAATTCTGAATCTTCTAGTAATTAAGCATCTATTTTGATAGTAAGTTTATAGTTTTGAGCTTTCTGGTTGTTAAACATTTAGTTTAACAGAGTAGAATACGTATTAGTGTAAAACCAATTCATACCTAACCATGGTCAGGAGATCAGAACCATAACGTAGGTTAACCAAGTATAGCCTTATTCAGGTAGTACTTAGGCATTCGTTAGTTAGTTCTCTGTGGTTCAGAAAGAATATTGTATGGGTGATTATTGGTTAGAACACCACCATATAGAGAAAATACGAGAAGGAATGAGCAAGGGAAAATGAATTCTAAGCTTCCTATTTATAGGTAAGGAATATGCCTTTCTTTACTAGGAAGATTCATATATACCTTCCTTAGATAAGGCTTCCCTAGGTAAACCTTCCCTAGATAAACCTTCCCAAGATACTAGCTACCCATATACACTTTCCCCAGTTGTTATCTACCCATATATACATTCCTTATATACACCTTCCTTCTTTGTACCTTCATTATATATACATTTTTAGATGTTATCTACCTTATATATATCTATTTAGATGTTAAGTTATAAAACTTAACCGTTTTGTTGCTAAACTTAGCCCTTTAACTAATTAATTTACTTTAATTAAGTAACTTACTTAGGTGATTAACTAATTCACTTACTTAGTTGTTTAACTGATTCACTTACTTAGATTACTTAGCCGTTAATTTTCATTTCCTATTAAGGTTCCTTTGCTATTAAGTTAACTTAAATATTAAGTTTTCTTAACCGCTAAGTTTTCTGGTTTAGCAGCCCCCTGGTTATAAGTTTTAATTTCTAGATATACCAAAATGTGATATGGATTAGTGTAAGAAACCAAATAAAACTTTTAACGACAATCACGAGATCAAAACCGCAACGTATAAAGTATCACCTTATTCAGGCAGAACTTCAGTTTTTCGTTGATAGGGTTTTTCGATCAATCGGAGATGGTATCATTTCAATGATTAGGGTTTCGTACACGGGAATCGGGACAGAAAAAAGTGAGAAAGAGATTCAGAAATCGAATATGAGCAGTTTGGAATGCCCAAGAACGGCTCTATTTATAGTTTGAATTTGACGTCATCGCATGACAAGACCAACTCAACATTCCCCTGTCGTGTCACGAGACGGGGTGGGCTTGGGCTTAGGTGGCATGAGTCACCCCTATACGTCTGCCATGTGGAGACACGTGGCATCCGAGGAATCTAGACTCGCCGCATGAAGCGACGATCCTTAAAGATCTCGTCGCGTCACGCGACAATGACCAAAACTTGGTTTTCTCGTTTTCATGTTGGGTCTCGCCGTACGTGTTTTGGTTTCGATTACAGTTTATTCAGGACATTTGGATTTTATTTAACAGACGACTCGGGATGTTACAGGTGGGGACTTAAGAACTTGCTACCCGATTGTTTCAACCATTGTGTCAGCCGAATATTTTGTTTTTCCAAGTCGTTTCATGCGTTTGGCGTGTCTTTATTCTTGTCATTCTTTAAGAGAGTACCAAGAAAGTCGTCGCACACATTTTTCTCGATATGCATTACTTCTAAGTTGTGCTTCAGCTGCAAAGAATACCAATACCCAAGTTCGAAAAATATGCTTTGTTTAGTCTAGTTCAGCTCGAAATCTGCCAGGTTTATCCTCCTACCTACATAAGTTGGATACTTTCCTAGTAGATGATGAAGTAGACGACCATGTTGAGCTTCTATGTCAGCAGGACTAAACTGTATCAGAGGGCCTCGTGTCTCGGGTCTCCAGTTAAAGTCGAGACTTATTCTCCACGGATGGATGGCATCTAAGAATCGGCGATGACCAAAGTACACACATTTAACAGTTACACGCATTGAAGGAGTGTCTTCGTTCCAAGTCGGGCATGCCATGTAGCCCTATCAGCTCCAACTTGATAGACTACTTCGGGCTAGAAAGTCGTTTATGGTCCATAACAACGCCACCTTCATTGTGAAGAATTCGATAGTTGTTGCGTCTTTAGTACGTACACCTGAGTGCCACAAATGTTTAAGCTCATCCACTAACGGTCTAAGGTAAACATCCATGTCTTTCCTAGGTGATTTAGGGCCAGGAATCAACAAGGTCAACATGAATGTGGACTCCCTCATGCATAGCCATGGAGGCAGATTGTATGTGGTGAGTATAACCGGCCATGTGCTATGAGTCGAGAATCCATTACCGTTAGACGGATTAAAACCGTCAGCTGCAAGGCCCAGGCGAACATTTCGTGGCTCCATCGCAAAGTTTGGGTACTTTCTATCAAAGTCTTGCCATGAAGATCCATCAACTGGATGCCGCATGGTCCATCTTCTGAACGTCCGGTACTATGCCATATCATATCTTTTGTCGTGTGCCTTGAACAATACAAACGCCGAAGTCTAGGTGTCAAAGGATAGTATCGTAACACCTTGAGAGCTACCTTCGTGCCTTTGGTGTCTTCATCGACAAATCGACTCTCATTACAAATGGGACAATTTTGAAACGACTGGTGTTCTTTCCAGAAGAGAGCACGATCATTTATGCACGCGTCTATCATCTAATACGCCAAACCAATCTTCTTAAATTTATTCTTAACTACATAATGCGTAGGCGGAATCTATTTTCCTTTTGGCATTGAAACTTGCAACAACGCAAGTAGATGATCAAATTAAATATTAGTCCAATGGTGCATCTCCATTAGATTCATAAGCTTTGCTAAAAAGTCAAAGGAAGAAAACTCAGTACAACCAGGATATAATTATGTTTCAACTTCTTCTAGCAGGGCTTCAAAATCTTCATCAACTCCGCTAGAATCTCCACCCGACATCTCTTCGTTACAGTCTGTATCTTCTTCCATACGCTCCTCTCTAATGTCTTCAATAACGTTTTACATACCCTTCTGTGGCACAACATTATCTACTTCTACAACTGGAGGCCCAGATTTTTTGCCATGATAGTCCCACTTTATGTATCTTTCCAAAACCCAAACGCCGCAAATGGAGTTTCATTTTTGTCATGGTTGTTATGCCAGAACATTTACATTTGGAACACGGACATCTAACTTCATTATGGTCGGGGATTACTCTTTCACACATCACGATAAAAGACTTGAGTCCTTGCTTGTAGTGAGCTTATTGGCGTGGAGAATCAATCGAACTTTATCGATAGGCACTATGCAACTGAAAGTTAATTTAAGAATATAATTTCTAAATCAATTTCAGGTGAGTATTTCTAAGCTCATTATGTTTAAAATGACAAATTCACTATCGGGCGCGTATTTCTATGCTCGTTATGTTCTAAATGATAGTTTAAATTTGGTTATGTTTTAAATGATGATTTCAATTTTGAGAGGGTATTTTCTATGTTCGTTATGTTGTAAATGATAAAATCAATTTCGACCGGGTATTTTCTATGTTCATTATGTTGTAAATGATGATTTCAATTTCGATCGGGTATTTTATAAACTAATATAATAACTTTTAAGCAATAGCATATCAAATACACAATATAACAGTATATATAATTTTGAAACTTAAACATGTATATATATATATATATATACCAATTTATTTTTAAATCTAAACATAGACACATATATTTGTCAAACTTAAACATAGTAACATACTAATTTATACATACTACAAACTTTTAAGCAATGGCATATCAATTTCACATACATACTAACATATACACATTTACATACAAACATACATCGTTACATATGTTGGAGATATGTATATGTCCGATCGTAATTAAAGTCAACGTAACCAACTCGGTACGATCCGAAGAGTTACATGTTGGTACACGAATCGTATATGTTCACGAGTAAGTGGATTATTATTTGTGAAATAATAATAGTTTAAACTTGAGGGACTTAATATTAATTAGATTATTATTAAGAGGTTATAATTGTATAACCATAGGGGGCTTAATGTAAATTAGTTTTTATAAAAGGAACATTAAGGTGGAAACCCTAATGACATTTTTTATCAAAAACAAAAACGTTAGCTTCCTTCCTAAGTTTGTCCGACTCTGTCTTAGGGCCACCACCACCTACCACGAACTAGAGCACCTCCGCCGCCTAATCTCTTTGGTTGGTTCTACCTTTGGGTATCTCGTGCTCGGTTGTGAACTTCCTACTAGCGAGGATTCGTTGTAACCCGCGTGTTACAATCCCGGTTTAGTCGTCAAAGGTTGATTACTAAAACCCACTATGTATGTTTTCTATTTGTTTGTTTATATGCATATAGCCTTGATCCTGATTGGGAATATTTATTAATCGGATTAATAAATCAAACATATTTTATAAAATTAAAATCAGCCATGATTATATATGTATATAATCGATTTTTGTTAGATATGTAAACCGCTTCTGCTTCAGTTTTGATACCATGATTCCCAACAACATACACATTTACATTGCTACACAAACCCAAAATTACACAATTTTTTCAACATTTACATACTAACATACACACATTTTCACCAAATACACATAATTTATACATTCTTACAAACACCTACATAAACATATACATAGACTCACATACACACTTTATAACCAAATACACGTAATTTATACATATTTACAAGCTACCATACACACATACATACTAATATACACACATTTTCACCAAATACACATAATTTATATATACTTACAAACTAAAATACAAATGTACATACTAACATACACACATACATAGACTTACATACACACATTTTCACCAAGTTTACATACATTATACATTTTCACATACATTTACTAACATATACACATTTATATACAAACATACATCCTTACATACACATTTACATACGAAAATTAAACAATTTCACATCTTTGAACAAAAATAAACATAAACTAACCTTAACTTGAAGTTTCTAGTAGGTGGTGACGGTGGAGACGAGGTGGTGGCCAGAAAAGTGATGGTGGTGGTCCAATTTATCTAGCATGCACACATACAAACACAAAAATTAAAGAGGATAACATATATAACATAAATTATAGAAGAAATTTAACAAAATCTAATAAAAAAACATTTTAATCGATCATGGAGTGTTCCGTTCGAGGGAGAAGAAAGAAGGTGAAGAGATTTGGGGAAAAGTGAGAAAGGAGGGAAGAAACCCGCCTTTAGAGGTCTGCTTCGTTTTAGGGTTTTACGGACGACACACGTCGCCGCTATTGACCCTTTATGTCGCCACTATTGCCTTAAATAAACCCTAGCCGTTCAATCATGATAAGGAATGAGTGGCTGGGGTTTATTGTAGGACACTAGGTTTCGGATCGACCAATAGCGGCGACATATGACCTGTCGCCACTATTGATGTCGCAGCTATTGCCCATATTCTTGTAGTGATATAGTATCAATATTGACTAAACTCCGCTGCAACGGACAAGAGTTATATACTAGTTTGTAACAAAAAAATAAAGTAAAGGGATTCTGTAACTCTAGTCAACTAACAGGAAAAAAAATGAAAAAAAAAACAAATCTTCCTAAGAGGCAATTCAGTGGGTGCAACTTTGATTTTTCGCAACTTGTGTGATGGACCATACTCTAGGTTCCCTAAGGCGGTGAACTTGTGCGATGGATTTGCAAACGAGATTTCTAATATAATTTTAGTTATTTTTTTATGATATTTGCGAACGATTTGCGGCTTCTCTTTTCTAATTTAATATAAATTAAATTAGTTTTTTATGATATTTGCGGCCTAAACTAGGGGGTCACAAATTTTGCGACCCATTGTGTGACCCGCCTTTTTAAATTAATTTAGTTAGTTACTTTTTAAATAATGTTTGGGACCCAAACTAGACGGTCACAAATTTTGTGAGCGATTTGCGACTGCTATATTTTACTTAGTTTTAGTTAATTGACTTTTATGATTGTTTCAACAGCTTTACCACCATGTCAAGACGGTTACAATTTTTGCAACCAGAACCCAATCGGTTTCAATTTTTGCAGCCATTTTTCGGGTGTAACTTTTGATCGCAAGTGCCTAGTTTTCAAGTAGAACGGTATTGATGGCAATTCAAGGAACTATGTAATTCTAAATTAGTACATCCACCTTCTAGTCGCCGCTGTCACACCTCGACCGCGTAAAACAACAAACCACGGCAGAAACGTCGGGGAGTGGAGTGGCAGAATTATTGTTTCACAACCATGGTATTTAAAGTTTTGTTTTATTTATTAACAAAGTGGTTACATTGTCTTAAAAAAAAAACAAAGAGTACATAACATAATTTAAACTAGTCTTGCATCTTTTATTGTCACTAAGACCCAAGTCCGCCTAAGTGTATCTTGACCAATTCTATGCATCAACTCCTGAAAACACATGTGAAAATAGGTACGTCAGCATAAAAATGCCTATGAGATACATAGGGTTTATTGATGAAGGATTCATGACTTGTAGTTGGAAGAAATGTTTAACAAAAGGTTAGTCATGAATCTTATTAAAAGGGTTTTCTTTTATAAACTCATATGAAAATCGATAAGGAAATCAGATGTTATAAATGAAAGATGTGAGGTTAAATGAATAACCAAGTAAAAAGAATTTGCATAAATTATGGCATTTGTGTAAAATGTATCATGTTTTTGTATAAATAAAAGTGGTTTAGATAATGCTACAATATGTAATATCATAAAAGCATTTATATATAGAAAGTACCAGCGGCGTATCCACCATGCTTTTATCATATTACATGTTGCTTCGTTATGTAAGTCACTTACCAAAACAAACCACCAAAATGTAATGTTTAAACAAATGTCAAAATATTCATGTGTAAACAGATGTAATGTATGGTGAATAAAAGCATTTACTCAACCCTATAAATAAAAATGTACAAAACAATGTATTTGATTTAAATCATAGTTTAAGTCAAAAGATATGTTTTGCAAAATCAATGCTTTACTGATACAAACACTTATGTGGTATTGTTAAATGTATACATTCAAGCCTTGAGACTGAAGGATAAACCCTAGAATAAATCAAAGGTTTATCAAAAATCTTTTCAGATTCAGTCATTCCTTACGTCCAAACAAACCTAGGATTTCAGGAATGGGAGTTGTCAAGTCCTATGGTACCACTACATACTACCGAGCGGCGTGATCAATGTTAATGAACGTATTTTAGTTTCATTATACAAACCAAATGGCATACCAAATGTAAGCATGTTATGTGAAAACAATGTACTAAGTATGCTAAATGAACATACGTAGCAAAAATGTGATGTAAATCAATGTGTATATATGCTAAAATAAACATATGAAACAAATGTGTTTATGAAATCAATGTACTAGCATGTTAATTAAAACATACATAGCAAAAACATGGATGAAATCATGTACTATACGTGTACTACATGAACATAGCAAGCATATGTTATAAAATCATGAAAAGCCGAAAGTAACAAGTAGGCACATGTGTTTCACCCGCAAAACGTTTGAAAACAGTAAAAGAGGGGTCTATGTACTCACATGATGATGCTTAGAGTTCTTGAGATAACATCCAAACAAAGCCAGAAGGATCACGGAATCAATCGGCACCTAATATAGGTAACTACATTAATAAACCGGACCTAAATCGGAAGATCAGATAAAATGAGGTTTCGTAAACCAAATGAGTATAGGAACTCATGTAATATGGTTTAACAAAGCCTATATTCTAAATTTGAACCTATCCTAAGTGCTTACGACCCATTACGATTCGTTAAGGTAGTCTACGCTACTTTAACGTGTCGTTCGCATAAAACGCGTTCGGACCGCCTAACTAGTCTTATGACAAGTATTATATGCCTTAACAAGTCTAATAATGTTGCTTAATCAGTTTAGATGTCAAAATTTAAGTTACATATGCTTAGAATGAATTTATGCGCAAAAAGGGCATTTTGGTCATTTTCCTAAGGCATATAAACTACCTATCATACAACTAACTAAACGAAGTGACCATAAGGTATAACATTGGAAAGTTATTCCCTATACAACTATGGTCACAAAATGTGTTTGGTCAGATCCTAATGATCGACCAAACGGGTCGGGTTCGAAAGTCTAAGCGGTTGTTTAGACCGCTTATCTTACGACCCTATATAAGCACTAAACTAAAAGTGATGAGTTAAACATGTTAAAACATGTTTAACTAAGTTAGAAAACAAGTTTGACATCAAAACAAAATGTTTAGACACCCAAAGATAGCTTCGTTGCAAAATACGCATAAACGCGTATTTTGACCGAAACTATGACTCGTCACTACGCCTAATCAACGTGGTAATTAGTAGGTATAGTCACAAGGGACAATAACCATCGTGATTGCGCTCACGTTGCAAAGTTCAAACGAACTTTGTATTGACCATAAACTGGTCAAAGCAGAAAGTCAAACACTGTTTGACTTTCGTGCTTAAAAATGCATAAAAGCATGAAAGAAGCTTACAAGAGGTCCAAGCAAGGAAGATAGAACAAGAAGACAAGAAGAAAGGAGCCTTCAACCAGAAGGGATAGCTCCTATTATCCAGAAATGAGAGGAAAAACTGATTTGAGCAAGTTGGAATGAAAATCCTTGGGGTATTTATAGATTTTGGACAACCGTTAGGATTGTTTCTTGGATTTCGAGCTTTGATCTGGACCTTACAAGTGTTGCTCACTGTTTTATAATACTAGGGGTGTCCAAAACAAGCTCAAGGTTTGATTAAACCATGTACAAAACCCAGAAACCAGCTGCTGATTGCAGAAAACTGATTTTTGCAGTTCTGGGGAGCTCTCGCGCCCCGCGTAGGCTGGACCCTACTCTTACGCGGCCCGCGACCAAGCTTTAGTTCAGCAACAGTTTCAATAATTACAGCTTTGGTCCTTGCATGCATATAAGGCCATTTTTGACACGATTAAGCCCCGTTAAGCCACTTTCAAGGCTCTACAATGATACCTAGGCATAGGGAACATGAAAAATACTTGAAAACATCTCGGATGTCGGTTTGTTTGGTCGTACGGTTGCGTTATTCGGTTAATTACGACGAAACACGAACGGACGCGAAAGACGATCCAAATTACGCGACGAATGGAATTTTAGCATGCCAATCACTAAAATAAAATAATTTAATGATTACAAAATTTTTGGATGTCCGGATATGTTCAGAACGTAAGATATGCGCGTAAATGCAAACTTATGCACTTTTTGACGCTTTTAGTCCTTGTTTGACCAAAAAGTTTATTTTAGCATACCGAACCCCTCAAAGCCTGTTTCTAAGCTATGTAAAGGATATCTAGGGTATGTTTAGATTATTATCATGTTCCAGAATGTTCGTTACCACACGAATCAGCATAGTTTCGCAATTTGACATAAATAGTCCCTGCGATCGAATAAACCTGATTTTTACCATACCAAACCCTTTAAAACTTATTTCTAAGTTATGTAAAGGTTATTTAAGGTATATTAAGCATATATTGATGTTACAGAGTGTTTGTCGCATTAAACTGATTACGTTTACGCATCAGTTTGCGTATAACTTTCCAGAAAGCGATATAGAGTTTGAAATTGAACAAAATCAAAACGTGAAAAATGTCAAACATAAATAAACAAATATTGGGATCAAATCACATTTTTTATTGATAATTGAACTGATTAGAGTTTATACAATGATTACAAGCACAGATGTCACAGTCTCCCCTACTTGTGGAAATTTCGTCCCGAAATTTATTTAGATGAAACTTGTGAGAATAGATTTGGATATTTTGCCTTCATTTGATCTTCACATTCCCAAGTAAATTCTGGACCACGTTTAGATTCCCAGCGAACTTTGACAATTGGAATGCGCTTACGTTTGAGCCATTTGACTTCATGGTCCATTATTTCCATAGATTTCTCAACAAAATGCATCGTGTCATCAACACGAATTTCATCAAGTGGTATGTGGAGGTTCTCATCAGCTAAACACTTCTTGAGATTGGACACATGGAATGTTGGATGAACATTTCCAAGTTCAGGAGGTAACTCAAGTCTGTAGGCCACCTTTCCGATTCTTTCGACGATCTTGAATGGTCCAACATATCTAGGTGCAAGTTTTCCTGTCTTTCCAAATCTGATCACATCTTTCCAAGGTGAAATCTTAAGTAAGACGCGATCACCGACTTGAAATTCGAAGGGCTTGCGTCGTCTATCCGCATAACTATTTTGACGTCTTCTAGCTGTCTGAAGGTTATCGCGAATTTTCTTGATTTTATCTGTAGTCTCTAGAATGAGCTAAGGTCCAGTAAGCTGAGCCACACCGATCTCATTCCAGCAGACTGGTGAACGACATTTTCGACCATATAAATCCTCGAAAGGAGCCATGTTGATGCTGGAGTGATAACTATTACTGTAGGAGAATTCAATCAACGGAAGATACGAATCCCAACTACCACCAAAATCGATCACACAAGCTCTAAGAATATCCTCCAATGTCTGGATTGTTCTTTCAGATTGACCATCCGTTTGAGGATGATAAGCTGTGCTCAAATTAAGTTGGGTTCCCATAGCAGATTGCATGGTTTTCCAAAAACGAGACGAGAATCGAGCATCTCTGTCAGATATAATGTTCAAAGGCACGCCATGACGGGATACAATCTCATCCACATAGATTTTAGCAAGCTTGTCAGCAGATAGATCCTCTCGGATCGGCAAGAAATGTGCTGACTTTGTAAGACGATCAACAACTACCCAAATGGCATCATGACCTCTCTTAGTGCGTGGAAGTTTGGTAATAAGATCCATAGCAATGTTTTCCCATTTCTAAACTGGAATCTCTGGTTGCTCCAGTAATCTAGAGGGATGTTGATGTTCAGCCTTAACCTTAAGACAAGTAAGGCATTTGGATACATATAAGGCAATGTCTTTCTTCATACCGGGCCACCAATACTGGGTTCGAAGATCCTTATACATTTTATCTGCACCAGGATGAATAGAATAACGAGACTTATGAGCTTCATCCATAAGCAAGGTGCGAAGATTGACTTGACTTGGGACCCACAAACGGTCCATGAAATAATATTAATCCATTGTCTTTTAGCTCGAGACCAGGCTTAATATGAAATGGTAATTCCTTACCCATCAAATCTTGTGAAACACAAGTATGCTGAGCCTGAGAAATGCGGGGTTAAATATCAGATCGAACTTGAACACAATGAAGCTTGACATGCTCTTTACGACTTAATGCATCAGCTACGACATTCGCCTTGCTAGGATGGTAGCGAATTTCGCAGTCATAGTCGTTTAGAAGTTCAACCGAACGCCGTTGCCTCATGTTAAGTTCTTTCTGATTGAAGATATGCTGAAGACTTTTGTTGTCAGTGAAAACCACACATTTAGTACCATATAGATAGTGTCTCCAGATTTTGAGAGCGAATATAACTGCACCTAACTCAAGATCATGAGTCATGTAGTTCTTCTCGTGAACCTTCAATTGTCTCGATGCGTAAGCTATGACTTTGTTCCTTTGCATGAGAACACAGCCAAGACCTAATTTGGATGCATCACATTATACAACAAAATCATCATTGCCCTCAGGTAAAGATAGAATAGGTGCACCGCAGAGTTTCTGTTTCAAGGTCTGAAAAGCTTCTTCCTGTTGGGATCCCCAATCAAAGGGTTTATTCTTCTGAGTTAGTGCAGTGAGAGGAACTGCAATCTTTGAGAAATTTTCAATGAAGCGGCGGTAATAACCCACGAGACCAAGAAAAGAACAAACTTCGGTGGGTGTAGTAGGCGTATCCCAATCCTTAATCGCACTGATCTTGGAGGGATCTACATGAATACCTTGTTCGTTGACGATATGTCCCAAAAATTGAACTTCCTTAAGCCAAAATTCACACTTGGAGAATTTGGCAAAAAGTTGCTCTTTCTGTAGGAGCTCCATTGTGAGACGGAGATGTTGCTCATGATCGGCTCGCGTCTTAGAATAAATCAAGATGTCATCAATGAAAACGATGATGAACTTGTCCAAATAAGGCTTACAAACCCTATTCATCAAGTCCATGAAAACAGCAGGAGCATTAGTCAAACCGAATGGCATAACAGTGAACTCATAGTGACCATATCTTGTGCGGAAAGCAGTCTTGGGAATCTCTTCTTCAAGCACACGAAGTTGATGATACCCAGAACGTAGATCAATCTTTGAAAAACAAGTAGCACCCTGAAACTGATCAAAGAGATTATCAATGCGAGGTAGGTGATATCGATTCTTGATGGTAAGCTTGTTAAGCTCACGATAATCGATGCACATCCTGAAAGAACCATCTTTCTTCTTGACAAAAAGAACGGGAGCACCCCAAGGTGAAAAGCTCGGACGGATAAAACCTTTGTCAGAAAGCTCCTGAAGCTGTTTAGATAACTCTTGCATCTCAGACGGTGCAAGACGATACGGAGATCTAGCGATAGGATTAGCGCCAGGTACAAGATCAATACGGAACTCAACTTGTCGTGCAGGGGGTAAACCAGGTAATTCTTCAGGAAACACTTCAGGATAATCCTGAACAACAAGGATGTCTTGAATATACTTACCTTTGCCTTTCTTCTCTACGATATGTGCCAAGAAGGCCACATAGTTCTTTTGCAGATACTTCTCAGCTTGAGTACAAGACATGAGTTTGAGACTACTAGCAGGTTGCTCACCACAAACCTCTAAGATCTCACCAGACGAAAGAGGTATACGGACAATCTTTTCAAAACAAACTACCTCTGCGTGATACTTGGCTAACCAATCCATTCCCACTATAATGTCAAAACTTCCAAGTTGCATTGGCGTGAGGTCGATAGGAAAAAGATGGTTATTAAGGTTCAATTGGCAATTTCGAAGAACAGAATCAAGAACAACGGGTTCACCACTAGCTACCTCTACTGTCAAGGGCTTTCCTAGTTTTGTTCTAGACATGCGAAGTAAGGGTTCAAAAAATAATGACACAAAACTCTTATCGGCACCTGAATAAAAAAGAACAGATGCAGACTGATTATTAACAAAGAACATACCATTCACCACCTCGTTGTCTTCCCGCGCCTCGTTTGTATTCATGTTAAAGACCCGACCACGAGCCTGAGGTTGATTTGCATTGGCCAACCTAGGACATTGATTTCGATAGTGGGTCAGATCCCCACAATTGTAGCACGAACCAGGAGGGTTGTGAGGTCGTGCAGCTTGTACTTGTTGTTGAGCAGGTGGTTGGGCAGCTTGCTGAGCTGGGTTTTGAGCAGCTTGGTTCTGATTAATAGGAAGACGACACGTGGCGACAAGATGACCAGATCTTCCATAATTGGTACAATAACGACACTGAATATGCGGCTGATGATGACTGTTACACCTGTTGCACAAAGGTGCATTGCCAATGTATTGTTTCTTGGCAGGTGGTTGCGCTGGCTGATTAGGAGCTGCCTGGTTGGCTTGTGCAGTAACAGCGAATTTTTGGGAAGCCTTACGCTTCCTAGACCTCTTTGAAGATCCAACTTTCTTACCCTTCTTGTTTTCACTCTTGTAAGACGATTGTTTCTTATCACCCTTCCTATGAAGCTTACCCTTTCTGATTTGCGACTCAGTCAAAGTCGCAGCCAACTCGATTGCCTAATGAACTGTGGTAGGGTTGCTACAGTGACGATGTCTTGCACGGGGTCGGGTAGACCATCGATATACCTCTCGATAGCCTTATCAAGTGGGGTAACCATTGTGGGGCAAAGCAAACTCAACTCATCATACCTGTCGATTCGTGACAAGGATAGAATTCCCTTATCATAAGAGCCCTAAGCTCTTCCCAAGTCTGACCCAAAGCGACATTAGCACCACGATCTCTCATTAACCCATTCCACCAAGTAAGAGCCCTCTTTTGAAACACACTAGAAGCGAACTCGAATTTGCAATTATCAGGACACTGAACATGACGAAAAGTGCTCTTAAACCACCGTAGGAGCCCAGTTGCTCCTTCAGAACCACTGAACTTGAGTGGTTTAGCCGAATTGAAACTTTTAAAGTTTCATGGAGCATTATTGTTGTTATTGTTGGCTTGGTTGATTTGAGTGATGAGATTCGGAAGTGCAGTAGCCATTTGCTGCGCAATGATTGATGCCAGTTCGGCATTAGGTATCTGATTATCACGTCGAGGAGGCATTCTAAAAGAGGAAACATGAGAGAAAACGAGTGAGATGATATGATGAAAAATGAGATGATACAAATATCGACAAAAACATGGATGGTGGTCATTCGTTCGAACCACAAAGCAAACAAACGACACACAGTGACTAATCAAAGTAAATGGGTCAAAATAATGTATCGCGAAGACATGCTTTAGCCTATAAGTGGACACTCACCCCAAGAGTTCCCAGGTAAGAGTGACTGGTCCGATTATGTGGATTTGTACAAACTGTAACAACCCGCACTTTTGTGCGTTGTTACTACTCGTTATACTCGTTACGCCTAGCACCAGAGATTCGGATCATAATGTAACTATATCGAATATATCGCTATTCGAAGGATATTCGCATATTTTCAAGCTACAGTATTGCTATATTACACTATTATCACACTAACACTCACGGAGGCATTGAGTGAGGACCTATTCTACCTTCCTCAGTGGCCATGAGGTGTCGAACGTAAACAATTAACGCTAACAAGGACCCTCGGGTGAGTGTTGTGGCTCCAGTCGTCATGACGATGATGAAAATACGAGTAAACGGTACCCCGTCAGTCTTTGTGGCACAACTCGCAATAACGTTCACGAAGACGTCGAGAGAGGACTTATACTACCCTCCTTGATGGCCGTGAAACGTCGTTAATCGCATACTCGAATCGGAAACCGACTGTTAATTATCGAAACTTTGGATTATGGATACGTAAATACGACCCCTAGTGATATATATATATATATATATATGATAATATAATAATAACAATATAATAATAATATAAATTAATTATGAAAAGTACGCGCTTCGAAAACTATCAAAACGATCAAAAACGGAGAAGTCCGACCCGTCAGGATAGCTATCCGGACGGATGGGCATGCGCACGGATGGCCATCCGCACGCATGGGCCATCCGCACGGATGGGCCATCCGCACGCATGGGCTATCCGGGCCAGAACCTCCTTTCTCCTCTCTGTTGCCTATAAATACCATGTCACATCACCTTTCAAGTGATGTGACAGCTCCTGTTCAACCAAACGCGCACCAAGACCCTTTTCTCTCGATTTCCTCGTGATTCCGGTAAGATTTCAACCTAAGACTTGTACTTCTGCAATCTACACTCGATTCTACATCATTCTCTCTTCCAAAACTCAATTTCTAACCGTGAAATCTACGGATTTGAGGCGTTTTGAGGTGATGTCACCAAGAGTTCTTATGAACTTCAAGTTGTGGCCTCATTCCACTATAAACGACTCAGATCCGGGTGATTTCCACATGTTTTAATGACAAATCTCACCTAAAACTAAGTATTTACCCAAGGAACTGTGCGATTTCGAGTTAACCATGAAGAACCACCATGAACGGCCAGATCTGATGAAACGGGGTGATTCCCGGCCGTTAGAATGAGTCGGAATTGGCGGAACTTCAAGTGTTAAGTGCGAAATTACACTACCCTAGTGAAAACGAACGTTTTCCTTCCGTTAAACAATCGAAAATAGTGCGAAGCAGACATGACAGGCGTACGGACAACAGGCCAGTCCGCACGGACAACAGGTCAGTCCGCACGGATGACACAAGTCCGCACGGATGACATGTCAGTCCGCACGGATGACATGTCAGTCCGCACGGATGACATGTCACCCGCACGGATGGATGTCATCCGCACGCACCAGTCACCCGCACGGATGGGATGTCATCCGCACGCACAGTCATCCGCACGCACACCCCGTCCGCACGTACACTCATCCGCGCGCACACTCATACGCACGGACGACACGTTATCCGCACGGATAACATGTCATCCGGACGGATGACTTGCCATCCGCACGGATGAGGCCCAATTCAACCAAATGTGTAACTTTTCAAGGGTAATCTCGCTTAACCGTATATCGTTTACTCTATTCTTCAAGGATCAATACAGACGTACTCGCAACCAACTCAATCAAGTTGTAATCTCGCTATATACGCACTGTGAGTATACTTGACCCCCTTTTTAATCGAATTTTGGGTGTAACATACGTTTCTAACAAATCAAACTTATCAAGCGAAATATTCAAGCAATCGAATTATCACTTGCGAATAACTGTTATGCATAGATATACGTGATGCTAGTTGCATATGTGCTAGGACTTATACTCGCGACGTCCCACCAAGACTAGTATAGTACTATTGCGCCCGACGGGGTCTAGTTATGCCATCGTACATTCGAGCATCGAGGACTTAGTTGGTAGTATCAGTTTTGTGAGTATATATGTCGTGTATTACGTTTATGCATGTGGAAATTCGCAGCACTTTTAATCTATTATGCTATACTATCAAACCTGTATACTCGCCAATACTTTTGTATTGACAAACTATTTTTTACGTATGTTGCAGGCTAGATCGCAGACAATATCAAATCAAGCTAGAGAGTCTAGAAACTCAACTAAAAATCTAGGTTGTCGGATTTGTATTGTTCGAGAGGACAAGAAATCTGTGATAACTTATGTGATTGTATTATTTGTTAGTATGGGATAACGAATGTATTAAATATTATCGCAATATAGTTGTTATGGATTCTCTTGAGCAATCTGATTCGCCTAGTGCCGCGCCCCGATGATTCCGCCATCGGTTGGGGTGTGACAGATTGGTATCAGAGCCATAACTATAGGGAATTAGGTCAGACTCGACCTAGTCCGGGTCGACGTCTTAGAAATTGACCTAGTCTATAGTCTAAGTACCAACAGGCCGACTCATACAAACCCGGTGGGGTTTGTACTGGGCTTACTTGATACTCTCGATCGAAATTGCTAAAGGATACAACTTTGTGTGAACCCAGCGTACTACAACTTCACACGAAGAAGCCTTTCCTAAGGCTGAAATACTACTTAGCCTTTCCTAAGGCCGACACAATACACCCGTTTTCGAAAATACTCGCATAACGAAACCGAGCGATCCAGTCAAGATCAGGTGTGAAAACCAAGAACTCTCGATAGGATCGCTCACTCAGCGCATTTTTCTAGCATGAGAACTTTTCATCGAGTTAGGAGTGACATCCACATCTCGACAAAAGTCTCCATTTCTAAATCTAGTGGAACTCACGAATTTATTCGAGGAGCATAGCCACAATTAGGAACGAAACTGTTAAGCCAGGGGTGAAACCCGTACCTTAATAAGTCGTCTCACTCTCTATAAGCTGGTTTTCAAAAGCTCTCACCAAGGACTCGACTGTCACGATAACTCGAGACACGCGATGACTAGGAAGACGAATGCCATGAGCTGCATCCCAGTGGAAGCATGAAGTCCCCCAGGTCAACGCGCATGCTCGAACTTGTTAGATGTAGTTGGGCTACCTTGGGTAGTCGCCGCCTAAAACACCCAAGGCACTCTATCATACGCCCCGCCAATTTTACAATGATTGGAACTTATTTACGTTTTGAAACTTTACGCTTTATCGATTTCTCGATGTAACGATTTTCACTCCCTACTTTATAAACGCACAATTCGCACAGCCATCGCAATCTAAAACGAAATCCGAACGTTCACAACAAAACTAACGCATAGTCTATCGCATTCGCTCTCGTTTTCTCACTTCGACGCGACCTCGCTTATTCTAAATCGACCTACATGTGTAGGAATACAAATTACATCTATATAAATATATATATATATACGTATAAACAAACAAGTCATTGTGTAAGAACTTAGGAATTTCGTGTTTCCTATGTGGCTCCTATGTGGTTCGTATTACTACTATATTATCGCACCAAGTTTTGAACGCGCTCAATCGCAACGCAAAACTCAAAAATCATTATGATCGAATCTCACTCCAAGTCTCTTCCTGTCTAGATGCCTTCCAACAACTCTACCTCGAGGCGAGTAGCTAGGAGGAAAGCCAAACGAAGCGCCGAGAAGAGAATTGCTTCACTTGTGATTAAGGAAGTGAGTAAGCTTAGTTCTCAATTTGCCGCTCGAAGGCACTCTCTCAGCCACTCTCGAGCTTCGGAAGACGTTAAGACAGGAGAGCCGCAATCTACTTTTCTCTACAAGCACTTCAAAGCCTGTGACCCGATGGAATTCACGGGTGAAGGAGGTGCGACTCAACTACTCCAGTGGTTCGATTCTATCGAAGTTACCCTTCGTCAAAGTGGGTGTCCCGATAGTCTCCGTACTACATGCGCCACCGGAGTATTTCAATCTCGAGCACTCGACTGGTGGACCGCCGAACGTAACAAACGCGGAATCTCCGCAGCTTACGCTCTCTCTTGGAATGAGCTGAAGGAGCTCATGAAGAAAGAGTACTGTCCTCCTTACGAAATCCAGAAACTCGAAAGCGAATTTTGGGAAATCAAGCAAGCAAGAGGTGACAATGCTGGCTACACCGCAAGGTTTAAACAGCTCAGCATAATCTGCCCAGGCCAGGTCAACACTTCGGAAAAGGCCATCGCGAAGTACATTCGTGGCTTGCCCGAGTGTGTGGGTGATTTTGTCGAAGCTGCAAGACCTGCTACCATCGAAGAAACCTATCGCTTAGCCGCAGAAATCAACAACAAACGACTCATGGAAGGAGTATTCTCAAAGAATCCCGTCAAGCAAGCTCATCAAGCAATCGCCAGTAATCCTTCAGGCGAACATGTTGACGAATCTTCTGATGAATCTACTGACGAATCTTCTGATAAATCTGCCGGCGATTCTTCTGATGGATCAGCTAACGATTCTCCTGACGAATCTGCTAACGATTCTTCGGACGGATCTGCTGCCGATTCTTCTGACAAATCTGCCGACGGATCTTCCGACAAATCAGCCAAAGACTCCGCAAGTGAGTCTTCAGATGAATCCTCCGACGACGACACTTCTTCGCAAGACACCGACAAACCCAGCCGCAAGCGAAAGACTTCAGGCCCGAGCTCATCAACAACCGAACTGCTGCAACCGGAACCTCTTCGAGCAGTTCCGATGTTTCCAAAACGAGCTTACACTGGAGCTCATCCTCAGTGTTACTCGTGCACCTACCATCATCCAGTTGGGGCTGACTGTTGCTATTGCAATCACTGCAACCGTTACGGTCACTTCACCCGCAACTGCCGCATCGAACCGTGAACTCGAGTACAACAACAACAGCTCCAGCAAAAGTCTTCAAGCATCAGACATCTAGCAAGCGTAGGGTAAAGTTGTAATGATACGATCCTCGACGTTTATTTCTAAGTTTTGAACCTACTCTCTTATTCAAAGCTACCCCTATGTGTAACATTAACTCTCGTTTTCGTTTTCTCTTCCGCTCTCTAATCGTCGCACTTAGACTAGATTCGCACATATTATATACTATATCACGAAATAATGTGTTTTACCCTCACTACACTCTTAGGACGAGGCACGATAAACGTGCAAGGAACGATTAATCGCGGGTGCACACGGGATTACTTGGTTCAGTGCACGGTGATCGTAGTGAATTCTAAAAGTGCCATAGCGTTTGACAAAAGGTGACACCAAAACACGGGATGAAAGTAGTAGGGGTCGGGCGAGGAATGCCTTACCATACTACCGAAGTTCCGTGAAGAAAGTGCCACGTGGGGTTGAACGTTATTAGACCTATTATACTATTGTGATTATTTTCAACACACTACACTCAATCGCAAGGCGTAACAAACCGTATCTTCGCAAGACTTGTCGTAAGTCTGCAAACACAATGCAATCGCCTCGTCGATGGACTCTGGGGAGTCTACCTCGCAGGACAATTGCATCGACGCAAGACGGGTCGCAAGTCTGTTGCAACGAATCTCAATCAAGCAAATAAACGCTCACGATATGGTTGAGTGAGGACCTATTCTACCCTCCTCGATAGCCGTGATGCGTCGTAACGAAACGTTAAGATTATTCGAAACAAGAATCGAACTCGAAAAATCGCAATCGCTTACCTTGTGTACCTCGCAACCTCTATCGCTTATCACGTGAGCCTATATCATTTGCTGCGTATCAGTCTATCGCTACCGCCTACCGTTATCTGTAATATTCGTGTTAAGTTAGCACGCATGACCTCGCTTCATGAAATGAAACTCATACGATTAAAGCAGGGCGTTTTGGTCATATCAGCGACCTTTCGTGGAAAAAGGCCATGTGAGGTCTAATGTTAGTTAAACTCTGTGGTGTTAATCAATCAAAATCAAACCGCATAAATCGCGCATACCTCCATCGCTTACAATGCAACTACCGATCATCGTAATTCGCTTATCGTTTATTGTGTGTAGTCTACCCCGTATTCGTGTATCGCGTACCGTTACCGCTCGCTTGTTGTGGTATACACATGACATCGCTTCACGAGGCGAAACTAACCTAGTCAAACGTGGTGTTTCACTATGTTAGGAAACCCTCGTGGAAACATGCCATGTGGGTTTAATATGGAATCAAATCGCAAACACACTATTCGCTTATCGTTTGTGCTCGACGCCTACCCAGACACGACACAGAAATTTTTCGTGTCATCAGGCTACTCGCGCACGCTGCTACAATTACGTTTGTAATTCAACTCGCAGGCTTAACTTATTCGATTCTACCTTATGCTCGGTCCGACTTTCTAACGATTGGGCCGAGTAAACGCAAATTCTATCCGTGTCATATCGGCACACCTGACACTACCTCACGAAACAGAAGTAATATGGGCAAAGCATGGTGGATACGCCGCTGGTACTTCCTATATATAAGTGTTTTAACCATATTAACAAACTTTCGTGGGAAAGTGCCAAGTGGGGCTCGGTAATTAACTACCTTTTTGTACTGATTAAAAATGTCTTTTTATAAAAATTTTGATTTAAAACCGGTGGGCAAGTGAAAGTTCTCTCACGACGTGGGGTTAACATCGAAGCAGCTTAACGCCATGTCCAAGAAAAGTTTCATAAGGCCCAGTTTTTCCCTAAACTTTTACAACATTCAAACGAAATCCTTCTTAAGACATTGGTTCGACATCGAGTTCAGCTTGAACCCATGCCGTAGGAAAGTTTTCGTAACTTCAGTTTCATCTTCGAATTTCTTAAGCATGTTTAAAACCTAAAACCTCCTTGCAACATTGGTTAAAATCGACTCAGTTGACCTTATGTTGAAAGGAAAATTTTCAAAATTCCATCCTAAAATCCCTTTTAAATATCTAAAATAAACGTTTCTTGTAACCTTGGTTAACAATCGACTCAGTAAACTCTATGTCATGAGAAACCTTTCAAATTACAATCGCATCGAACGGACGAATTCTGCACAAGACAAGGTACCTTGGAATGCCAACTCGTGGGATTATTATTTTTGTCATCTACATCGCCTTCTCGCTATCGCAATCGATCTCCCTTATTCGAAACGTTCTCGCTGTCAGCTTATGGTTAAATCACTCGCTGTATCGCTACTTATACAAGATCAACTCTTAGAAGTCTACCTATTGGATTAATTTCGGGACGAAATTTCCTAAAGTAGGGGAGACTGTAACAACCCGCACTTTTGTGCGTTGTTACTACTCGTTATACTCGTTACGCCTAGCACCAGAGATTCGGATCATAATGTAACTATATCGAATATATCGCTATTCGAAGGATATTCGCATATTTTCAAGCTACAGTATTGCTATATTACACTATTATCACACTAACACTCACGGAGGCATTGAGTGAGGACCTATTCTACCCTCCTCAGTGGCCGTGAGGTGTCGAACGTAAACAATTAACGCTAACAAGGACCCTCGGGTGAGTGCTGTGGCTCCAGTCGTCATGACGATGATGAAAATACGAGTAAACGGTACCCCGTCAGTCTTTGTGGCACAACTCGCAATAACGTTCACGAAGACGTCGAGAGAGGACTTATACTACCCTCCTTGATGGCCGTGAAACGTCGTTAATCGCATACTCGAATCGGAAACCGACTGTTAATTATCGAAACTTTGGATCATGGATACGTAAATACGACCCCTAGTGATATATATATATATATGATAATATAATAATAACAATATAATAATAATATAAATTAATTATGAAAAGTACGCGCTTCGAAAACTATCAAAACGATCAAAAACGGAGAAGTCCGACCCGTCAGGATAGCTATCCGGACGGATGGACCATCCGGACGGATGGGCATGCGCACGGATGGCCATCCGCACGCATGGGCCATCCGCACGGATGGGCCATCCGCACGGATGGGCTATCCGGGCCAGAACCTCCTTTCTCCTCTCTGTTGCCTATAAATACCATGTCACATCACCTTTCAAGTGATGTGACAGCTCCTGTTCAACCAAACGCGCACCAAGACCCTTTTCTCTCGATTTCCTCGTGATTCCGGTAAGATTTCAACCTAAGACTTGTACTTCTGCAATCTACACTCGATTCTACATCATTCTCTCTTCCAAAACTCAATTTCTAACCGTGAAATCTACGGATTTGAGGCGTTTTGAGGTGATGTCACCAAGAGTTCTTATGAACTTCAAGTTGTGGCCTCATTCCACTATAAACGACTCAGATCCGGGTGATTTCCACATGTTTTAATGACAAATCTCACCTAAAACTAAGTATTTACCCAAGGAACTGTGCGATTTCGAGTTAACCATGAAGAACCACCATGAACGGCCAGATCTGATGAAACGGGGTGATTCCCGGCCGTTAGAATGAGTCGGAATTGGCGGAACTTCAAGTGTTAAGTGCGAAATTACACTACCCTAGTGAAAACGAACGTTTTCCTTCCGTTAAACAATCGAAAACAGTGCGAAGCAGACATGACAGGCGTACGGACAACAGGCCAGTCCGCACGGACAACAGGTCAGTCCGCACGGATGACACAAGTCCGCACGGATGACATGTCAGTCCGCACGGATGACATGTCAGTCCGCACGGATGACATGTCACCCGCACGGATGGATGTCATCCGCATGCACCAGTCACCCGCACGGATGGGATGTCATCCGCACGCACAGTCGTCCGTACGTACACTCATCCGCGCGCACACTCATACGCACGGAAGACACGTTATCCGCACGGATGAGGCCCAATTCAACCAAATGTGTAACTTTTCAAGGGTAATCTCGCTTAACCGTATATCGTTTACTCTATTCTTCAAGGATCAATACAGACGTACTCGCAACCAACTCAATCAAGTTGTAATCTCGCTATATACGCACTGTGAGTATACTTGACCCCCTTTTTAATCGAATTTTGGGTGTAACATACGTTTCTAACAAATCAAACTTATCAAGCGAAATATTCAAGCAATCGAATTATCACTTGCGAATAACTGTTATGCATAGATATACGTGATGCTAGTTGCATATGTGCTAGGACTTATACTCGCGACGTCCCACCAAGACTAGTATAGTACTATTGCGCCCGACGGGGTCTAGTTATGCCATCGTACATTCGAGCATCGAGGACTTAGTTGGTAGTATCAGTTTTGTGAGTATATATGTCGTGTATTACGTTTATGCATGTGGAAATTCGCAGCACTTTTAATCTATTATGCTATACTATCAAACCTGTATACTCGCCAATACTTTTGTATTGACAAACTATTTTTTACGTATGTTGCAGGCTAGATCGCAGACAATATCAAATCAAGCTAGAGAGTCTAGAAACTCAACTAAAAATCTAGGTTGTCGGATTTGTATTGTTCGAGAGGACAAGAAATCTGTGATAACTTATGTGATTGTATTATTTGTTAGTATGGGATAACGAATGTATTAAATATTATCGCAATATAGTTGTTATGGATTCTCTTGAGCAATCTGATTCGCCTAGTGCCGCGCCCCGATGATTCCGCCATCGGTTGGGGTGTGACACAAACACTCTAGCCTAGACAGGAAACTCGAGATACAGGCATCCACCCTTCCAGATTGCACGTGTTCACATTATTTAGACCCAAACTTTGACGAGATTTTTAAAACTTAGAGGGTTCAAAACCTTATAACAAATCACCTAAGAATAGATGATTGATTTTCAAAATCGTTTTGGAAAATTGTGTTCTTGTTTTGGAAATCACCTAAAGATAGGTGACGGTAATGTTTTAAGATCTAAACATAAGCTAACTTGTGTTAGGGTCCTAGAAAAGTTATAGTCTAGGTCAAAGCATTACTAATAACCTAATTCCCCATAACCATTGGCTCTGATACCAACTCTTTTGTCACACCCCGACCTCGTAAAACAACAAACCGCGGCGGAAACGTCGGGGAGTGGAGTGGCAGAATTATTGTTTCACAACCATGGTATTTAAAGTTTTGTTTTATTTATTAACAAAGTGGTTACATTGTCTTAAAAAAAAAAAAAAAAAAAAAAGCAAAACAAAGAGTACATAACGTAATTTAAACTAGTCTTGCATCTTTTATTGTCACTAAGGCCCAAGTCCGCCTAAGTGTATCTTGACCAATCCTATGCATCAGCTCCTCCTGAAAACACATGTGAAAGTAGGTACGTCAGCATAAAAATGCCTGTGAGATACATAGGTTTTATTGATGAAGGATTCATGACTTGTAGTTGGAAGAAATTTTTAACAAAAGGTTAGTCATGAATCTTATTAAAAAGGTTTTCTTTTATAAATTCATACGAAAATCTATAAGGAAATCAGATGTTATAAAAGAAAGATGTGAGGTTAAATGAATAACCAAGTAAAAAGAATTTGCATAAATTATGGCATTTAAAAAATCATGAAAAGCACGAAAGTAACAAGTAGGCACATGTGTTTCACCCCCAAAACATTTGAAAACAGTAAAAGAGGGGTCTATGTACTCACATGATGATGCTTAGAGTTCTTGAGATAACAACCAAACAAAGCCAGAAGGATCACAGAATCAATCGGCACCTAATATAGGTAACTACATTAATAAACCGGACCTAAATCGGAAGATCGGATAAAATGAGGTTTCGTAAACCAAATGAGTATAGGAACTCATGTAATATGGTTTAACAAAGCCTATATTCTAAATTTGAACCTATCCTAAGTGCTTACGACCCATTACGATTCGTTAAGGTAGTCTACGCTACTTTAACGTGTCGTTCGCGTAAAACGCGTTCGGACCGCCTAACTAGTCCTATGACAAGTATTATATGCCTTAACAAGTCTAATAATGTTGCCGAATAAGTTTAGATATCAAAATTTAAGTTACATATGCTTAGAATGAATTTATGCGCGAAAAGGGCATTTTGGTCATTTTCCTAAGGCATATAAACTACCTATCATACAACTAACTAAACGAAGTGACCATAAGGTATAACATTGGAAAGTTATTCCCTATACAACTATGGTCACAAAATGTGTTTGGTCGGATCCTAATGATCGACCAAACGGGTCGGGTTCGAAAGTCTAAGCGGTTGTTTAGACCTCTTATCTAACGACCATATATAAGCACTAAACTAAAAGTGACGAGTTAAACATGTTAAAACATGTTTAACTAAGTTAGAAAACAAGTTTGACATCAAAACAAAGTGTTTTGATACCCAAAGATAGCTTCGTTGCAAGATACGCATAAACGCGTGTTTTAACCGAAACTATGACTCGTCATTACGCCTAATCAACGTGGTAATCAGTAGGTATAGTCACAAGGGACTATAACCATCGTGATTATGCTCACGTTGCAAAGTTCAAACGAACTTTGTGTTGACCATGAACTGGTCAAAGCAGAAAGTCAAACACTGTTTGACTTTTGTGCTTAAAAATGCATAAAAGCATGAAAGAAGCTTACAAGAGGTCCAAGCAAGGATGATAGAACAAGAAGAAAGGAGCCTTCTGCCAGAAGGGATAGCTCCTATTATCCTGAAATGAGAGGAAAACTTATTTGAGCAAGTTGGAATGAAAATCCTTTGGGTATTTATAGATTTCGGACAACCGTTAGGATCGTTTCTTGGATTTCGAGCTTTGATTTGGACCTTACAAGTGTTGCCCACTATTTTATAATACTAGGGGTGTCTAAAACAAGCTCAATGTTTGATTAAACCATGTACAAAACCCAGAAACCAGCTGCTAATTGCAGAAAACTGATGTTTGCAGTTCTGGGGAGCTCTCGCACCCTGCGTAGGCTGGAGCCTACTCTTACGCGGCCCGCGACCTAGCTTTAGTTCAGCAACAGTTTCAATAATTACAGCTTTTGTCCCTGCATGCATATAAGGCCATTTTTGACAAGTTTAAGCCCCATTAAGCCACTTTCAAGGCTCTACAATGATGCGTAAGCATAGGGAACAAGAAAAATGCTTGAAAACATCTCGGATGTTGGTTTGTTTGGTCGTACGGTTGCGTTATTCGGTTAATTACGACGAAACACGAACAGACGCGAAAAACGATCCAAATTACGCGACGAATGGAATTTTAGCATGCCAATCACTAAAATTAAATATTTCAATGATTTCAAAAACTTTTGGATGTCCGAATATGTTCAGAATGTAAGATATGTGCGTAAATGCAAACTTATGCACTTTTTGACGCTTTTAGTCCCTGTTTGACCAAAAAGTTTATTTTAGCATACCGAACCCCTCAAAGCCTATTTCTAAGTTATGTAAAGGATATCTAGGGTATGTTTAGCTTATGATCAAGTTCCGGAATGTTCGTTACCACACGAATCGGCATAGTTTCGCAGTTTGACAAAAATAGTCCCTGCGATCGAATAAACCTGATTTTCCATACCAAACCATTTAAAACTTATTTCTAAGTTATGTAATGGTTATTTAAGGTATATTAAGCATATATTGATGTTCCGGAGTGTTTGTCGCATTAAACTGATTAGAGTTTATACAATGATTACAAGCACATATGTCACAGCCGCCGCCGTGTTTTCCTGCGAAATCGGAAAACAGTTTTCCAGCGAAATCGGAAAACAGTTTTCCAGCGAAATCGGAAAATAGTTTTCCGGTTTGTTTCGCATAACCGGTTTGACCGAGAAGTTGTTCTAGTACTTCGGGTTCATGATCGCATCAACTAGGGTGAAGTTTTTCTGCTCATCGTGTGTTCTTCGTTTTTCGTAACAAAGGTACGTATTACTGAATCACCCTATGGTTGTGATAATTGTTTAAAGCAATGACAATTGGATCACCGATGTGATAATTTAATGATACTTAAATTTGTGTACTCGCTTCCGCCATACAATTAATATTAGATATAAGTTATACGTAACAAAAAGAAATATTTTGAACGGCAAATGTAATTTCTATCAAACTTTACAACAATTATTTAAATTTCTCCCTTTGCCGAGGTTTGAACTTCGGACCTCCTCTCCAAGAGGCATGTAACTCTACCAAGTGGGCTACCCACATTGGCATACAATAACAGATTTGATCCCAATTTATATTTGATAAAAAAATTGCACTGGTTGGGTTTTGAAGCCTTTTCGTTAGAAAATATCAAGGACATGATGAGTAACAGGGATGGAGGGAGAGTCATGGGATTTGAGGAGTCTAAAATTGGCTAATCTCTTCATTAGACTAGAACAATATAAAAATGTGAAAGGCAATCAATAATATTACTTGGTTTGTTATAATATGTTTTTAGAAGTTTATAATTATTTAGATGAGAAGTAGAGAACCAAAACAACAACCAGACATAGACAACACTGAACGAAATAGAACAACAAACGGAATATGCCAACCCCTTTATTTAACGCATCAACAGAATTTATACTTATTTCATTGGAGGAGACAAGTTCCTGTAAGGTCCTGGTACATGGATAGGATGTTTATTAACTGGAGCTGCATTACTTGTAGTTACAAAACCTGGATCATGTAGTTTAGAGAAAGATTAGTTCAGTGAATCAAGTCATGCATGGCTAATTAAGTGTGCAGAAAGATATAGCAATACAAACCTAGAAGCTTTCTCGGAGGCCTCGGTGCAGAATGTTGGGTCACAACTGCTGAAACAGTTGAAATCAACAACATGCAACATAGAACAGTAACAAGTTTGTGTTCCATTATGACAACGGGAGTATTTCTTGTGTTTGGTTTGTTTGTTTTCACCTATATTAATTGGTATTTATGCTTTACCAAAGATGTTTAATTTTCACGATAACTATTAAATATTTGTCTTTTGTGGAACGTAGAACTTGTTTTACCTTGCAAAGAAATTTAACCAGATTTTCTTCAGGAACTTCTATTTAAAACCAACATTTACGTAAAAGAGTCAAAAGGTTCATGTTGATTAAATGCTATATATTAAAATAATATATTTACAAGTTTGATATTCAACATCGTATTTTAATTAGGCTCACACTATCTGCACACATTGGTTGGCTATCTGCACACTTAGGGTTTACCTACGCGGCGTATAGAACTATACGCGGCGTATAGTAAAAAAACCATTTTACCCCTGCATTGGGGGCTATACGCAGCCAAAAACAAGGGTAACATTGTCTTTTTGACCCTTTATATACGCTGCGTATAGGTCTATACGCAGCGCGTATGGTAGTTTTTATTTTTAACCCCAAACCTGTGGTAAAATTATCTTTTTAACCCTTTATATACGCAGCGTATAGGCCTATACGCAGCTTATAAAAACGATGTATTTAAAGAAAAACATTTGTAAGTATCGTAACGTATAGTATAAGTCTCGTATAAACCTCGTATAAGTCTCATATAGGTCTTGTATCTGCATATAGGCCTATACGCAGCATATATAAATCCTTGTTTTCTGTGCAATGATTGCTGATAAGGCTCTGAAATCCATGGTTTATATACGCTAAGTATAGTTCTATACGCAGCGTATAGAGGTAACCCTATACGCTACGTATAGGTCTATACGCAGCGTAGGTAAACCCTGATTCTACTAGGGTTTGGTGTGCATATAGGCACATTGGTGTGCGAATAGGTACACCCTTTAATTATTGGTTATGTATCTGATAAAGTCAATTTTTAATAAATACACCAACTAAATTTTAACGAATTATCTATAATTTTGTGTTCGAGAACAATATATAAAGCATTAGCAACAGCTAAGGGTTGACGGATCCCTTTCCCCTCGTCCCTGTGTCACCAAAATCCTTAGTGCATGCTGTGGATGCATGGTATGTATGCATCTAGTGATTGTTCGCTTGCGATTGAAGTCAACGACGTCGTGTGACTAGAACATCGAGATCCAAGTGACATGGACATGATAAACGATATGGATGTTATACCAAATCCATGATGGCCATCGCACTTGAAGTGAAGACAAAAGATAGGGACATGCCATCGTTTGAAGGAATCCAAACGATAGAACCATGCTATCATTTGGTTCATTGTTCTTAAAGGTCACCTTCGTTTGGAACATAACACAAGACTATCGTTTGGATCATGCATGCAAGCCATCATTTGGAATATATACAACATGTCATTGTTTGCAAGATATAACGCCATCATTTAGTTTATCAAACGATGGACCACCAATGTTTGATTCTTAATGAGTATCGTTTGGTCTTTGTAAACTATTAGTATAAATAGCCATACTGTCACTTGGATCGAGCAGATTGAATGAGAATTTGTGAAGCAGAGAGGGTTTGAGACCTTTTCTTTGTAAATCATAACGAAACTCTGTCGGAATCAATATGCGCTCGTTAATCGTTGAATATTTGTGTTTATTGATTCACGTGTGTGCTCGGTTTGTGGTGTAACTTGGATTCCGTGCTTTTTACACCACTCGAAACAAGAAATTCTTATGTTCAAGATCCAATTCAGGACCTACAAGTGGTGTTAGAGCCTTATGCTCGATTTCTTGTTGAAAACTGAATATTTGGTGAGGTTTTTGAGTGATTTTTTTATATTTTGGTTAAAATTGTTTGATATAATCAAAAAATGTAACATTTGTTGAGTCTTTGAGGTTAAAAATCAAGTCACCATTTTTCCGGTAACCAAGCTCGCCGGAAAAATTCGCAAGAATAGTACAATTTTGTTTTGAGTCTCATTGGTTGACCTTAGTATAGCATAAGTGTACCATTAGTCCCCTGAATATTTTTGTCGTTGCAAGACAATGTCGTTTGATCCTCCTCAAACGACAGTGTTATAGTTAAATGATAGCACATTTCAAACCATATCACAATTCAAACGACAGACTACTTATCTCATAAATGATCTAGACGACAGTGTCTCAATAAAATTTCAAACGATATTATCGTTTAAACCTAGGTCCGCTGTCGTTTAGAAAGTGCTATGTTACCAATACCAACTGTCGTTTAGACTTAAAGCCCAAGCCCACTGTCGTTTGGCATTTTCTACAACAACTATCCTTTGGGCCTAATTTTTTATAAGATGCTATCGGTTGAAGATAGTACATCCCTTAAACACAACATGCCCAGCTTATCATCAAACCAAAGCCCATATCAAGCATTATCAAACGATGGTCCTTATTATAATTTCAAACGATGGTGTATAAGCCCAATACTTTTAATTAATTATCCCTATCGTTTGGGCCTGATATCCAAATCACACTATCGTTTGGACCAACAACTTTAATACATCGGTTACATTCATAAACCGATTATCATTTGTTTTTCAATAGGCCCACATCATTTAAGGCCCATCTTGATAACAATAGGTCCATTATCGTTTGATAATTGTTTTTTATCAATTTATTATTTGAGAAACACTAAACCCAACTTCGTTTGGATAAAAAAAGTCAAGCTAAACACACCTTCGTTAAGCTTGGCATCGTTTGGGCTTTAATCCAAAATTCACATCTTTTGGATGTTTGCCTCGTTTGACTATTGAGTTAGTGTTTGTCTCTAAGGTTTGTGCTCATAAAGTAACCTTTTAACTCTGTCAAAATTTTCAAAATATTTAACGGGTACATGGCAACTAAATCCGTGGTATTGGTCAAAGAATGTAAACCCTCCAAAACATTTTGATCCTTCATCTTGGGCTGAATCGATGTTGCAATCTCATTCTGCAAATAACCCTCCTCCACAAAATAAACCTCACATGTCTTGGGCTCAATCCGCAATGATTTCCGAAAGTCAGTGGGCGTTTTTCGCTAATAAAAGCCAAAGTATTCAAAGTCCGTTGAGTAGTGATAATGAGACATGAAGCGTAAGTCGTCCACCTAAACTCTTTCATATGAATGAGTATTCAGCTTGGGAAGGTAGATTTAAAACACAGGTTCTTGGTGTTAATACAGAATTATGGCCATGTTTTTCTACTCCTTTTGCTCAAGCTCTTGGAGAATCCGGATCCAATCCAATTACACTTGCAAGTTGTTCCAAAACCGATAAAAAGGCTTATGATCTTGAAAAGAAAGCATTTTCAATTCTCATACAAGCACTTTACGAAAGACATCTTGCATCAATTCGTTTTCTGTACAACCACAAAAATTTTGTGGGATGCCTTAGTGGCAAGAGGTGAAGGAAATGCACACTCTCGAAATATTAGACATGATTTAATCAAGAAAAAATTTGAATGGTTTATGTGCATAGAAAATGAAACCCTAGAAGAACTGGCAACTAAGTTTCACCATCTATTAAGTGAGATGTATTCCTTTAAAGTAATTGCTACTCCTCAAGAAATGGTTGCAAGATTTGCTAATGCATTACCGGCAAAATGTAGTGGATATTTGGAGATCCTTAAAGAAAATGGGGAGCTGGATAGATTGATCATTTATGAGTTTATTCGGATATTGGATAACAAAGATGAAGAGTAGATTTGAAAAGCAAAAAGAATGCTGACTCCTCAGAATCTAGAGATTTATTTTGGAATTAGTGGCTGGATTAGAGGTGCAACTCCACCTGCTCAACACGCAAAGCTTCAAACCGCTTTGTTTCAAATGTCAATCCATTCATTTATCCACAACCTCAAGCTGTAGTTAGTCCACCTTCAGCTTCAACCTTTGTACCTCCACCTTTCCTTGATCCGAATCGTTAAAGTCATCAAGCTTGCTACTCAAATGCCAATCCATTCATTTATCCACAACCTCAAGTTGTAGTTAGTCCACCTTGAGCTTCAACCTTTGTACCTCCACCTTCCTTGATCTGAATCGTTAAAGTCATCATGCTTGCTACGGAAGTTCGTCTAACTTCAATGTTGGAACGACATCTAACCCAAATATAGTTCGTCTCCATACCTCAAACTTCAGCAAAGTAAGTGTAGAAGTTGCCAAAGAACGCATGGAGTTTCTAAACACTTTGGTGAGTTCTTATTGCGGATTACTAGCTTGCCAGGTTGGCAACATCAATTTGAATAGTGAAGAGGAAATGGAGATGATAGATATCAAATGGGCTTTTGCAAGTGCAGTGAGAAGAGCAAAGGATTTCATGGAAAGGACAGGAAGAATAAGTCTGGAAAGCAGGAAGGATACACCGTATGGGTTTGACAAAAGAATGGTTACTTGCTTTAACTATAGATACAAAGGAAACTTCAAGAGAGAATGCTCGAAGCCACCACAGTAAGAAAATCATTATCCCTTCAACAGAAACCAAACTACTAACACTTTAGAAAGAGCAATGGTTCCTGTCAACAATGCCAACAAAGCCTTGATTGTACAAGCTGATGAAAACCGTGATTGGTCTGTACAATTGGGTAGCATTGGTTGAGGAGGAACTGTGTGCTATGCTGAAGTTGTCAAGAATGTTAGCGATGGGGATTCTTTGGGAAGTGATGATAGATCTGGATACAGTGGTAGTTCGGATGAAGATGATTCAAGTTCAAGCGAGAGGATATCAGAAGGATTATCGAGGGAGGTTATTAATGCAGGGGTAGATGGGTTACTAGCTAAAGCTGAATCTTTGAAGAGCAAGAACACAATGTTGGTGTAGAAAGCAGCTAGTCCATCTGATGAGTTATCCAAGTACTTCTCAGAAGATGGATCTTCTACTTTTCATTTTGCATTCATGGCTCATTTGGATTGCCAATCCAGTCAGGTAAGTGTCGATAAACCTATCTCTTCTAAGTTTGATAAATGCATAGAATTAAAAGGTAAATACTTAGAATTAGAAGGTAAATTTGAACATACCAAGAGTGTCTATCAAAGTCTGATAGTTGATTTGGCAAAGTGCACTAAGGCTAAGATAGTTTTAAAGAAAAATGAAAAACAGTTTAAAAAACAATTGAAACCTTAAGAAAAGATAATTATGAACTTAAGAACATTGTTCTAACAAGCAAACTGGTACTAATAATTACATTAATATCATTGAAGAGACAAAGGAAGAGTTAGCCCTTGCACGATTTGAGCATGATGCCATCAAACATAAGTTAGACAGTTATTCCAACTCACAATACGTTCTAGATCACATCATTGACCCATAGAAGAAAAAGTGAGATGTGAAGTGTATCAGTTATTAGTCTTTTCCTCCACCTATAAGACAACTATACCACGTTGTTCGATGAAGAGGACATGACACACTTTGAGCCGACTTTTCCTCTTGATCCTGCACAGTTTGTAGTTGTTCTAGGTTTCAAATGGCGTGCATCTCCATGTCAAAATCCGTCGATGGAGGTCGAGGATTTAAGGTCTATGAATAATCAGGATTCTCTCATTGTTGAGGATGCTGATAATTCAAATGAAGATGAATCCGAGCAGTTAAACACGGTGTCCAAAGACGTAGGCATTCCTCTTAAGAATCGCATCCTTTGTGGTCCTTCAGTGGAACCCTATGGAACAGCTCCGGTCAAATCTGTTGAAGTGCATGTTGATAAAGTTCATTCAAACAATGACTTTCCATTTACAAATGTTAATCAATCCCTGATTGATAAGGTGTTTGAAGATTCTACTAGTAAGTGTCTGGGGTAGTTGAGCCCAACAATTGTGGTAACACAATGTGCTCCTATCCCAAAGGCTGAAGTTAGAAAACAATATGGAAACCATAAATTACCAGCTTAGCACAAATAGCAAAATTACTAGTTCATTGTTCTTAAAGGCCACCTTCATTTGGGACATAACATAAGACTATCGTTTGGATCATGCACACAAGCCATCTTTTGGAATATATACAACATGCCATTGTTTGAAAGATATAAGGCCATCGTTTAGTTTAACAAACTGTAAGTCCCGAAAACGGATCTTTCAATGATATCAATAGTAATCTAGTGATTGTGCGGAATCCAAACACGAGATTATTCAAGAACAATAAACCACAACAATAATAAACCAAACAACTTATCTTGCATTCACCAATTATGGAGACCAATACAAGACACAAAGAAGGTTTCGGCTAGCTCTCTAGAAATCGAATAAACTGATCAACACCAAAACTTCATTAGGGGTTTGATTATATACTAACCACTTGGGCCTAAAGCCTCTACATAAGCCCAACCGAAACCTATACCCTACCCACTTGGTTTCGACCCAAAATCACAAGTTAAATACAGTTACAATTACATAGTCAATACACATTCTAAAAGTACCGTCCTTCTTCTTCACAAATAAGACTGGAGCTCCCCAGGGCGAAGAACAAGGACGTATGAAACCCTTTTCCAAGAGTTCTTGTAGTTGCGTGGACAGTTCTTCAAGTTCTGACGGAGCAATTCGATAAGGTGCTCGAGCTATGGGCGCTGCTCCAGGAGCTAGCTCGATTTGAAACTCGACTTGTCGATGAGGCGGAAGACCAGGTAATTCCTCAGGAAATACTTCAGGAAAATCGCGCACAATAGGAATATCTTCTATCTTCCTTTCTTCCGAGGATGTATCAGAAATGAGAGCTAGAATAGCAGTGTGGCCCTTTCGCAAACACTTCTGGGCCTTAAGGAAATAGATGATGCCTACGACAGCACCACTCTTGTCGCCATGAATCACGAAGGGTTCTTCACAAGAACGAGGGATGCGGACAATCTTCTCGTTGCAAATAATTTCCGCTAGCTGATAAGACAACCAATCCATCCCAATAACAACGTCGAAACTACCCAGAACGATAGGAATGAGATCGATAGAGAAGGTCTGACCAGCTAAGACAAGGTTACAACCCTTAACTATGTGCGTGGCCTCGAGACTTTTACCGTTTGCTAGCTCTACCGTGTGTTTGGTGTTCAAAAGTGCTGGAGTGCGCTTAAGCATTTGACTAACTTTTAAGGACACATAACTAGTATCGGCACCCGAATCAAAGAAAACAGTAACAAAGAAATCATCCAGAAGAAACTTACCCATCACAACGTTGGGATTGATGTGCGTTAGGTGTATATGTAGGTTTAAGTATATTTTAAGCCCTTTTACACTTTTTTAGCCAAGTTTTAAATTTATAAAACACGATATTTACTAACACTAAACACACATATGGGCAAGTGCACCCATCGTGAGCGTAGTATATGTTGGTAAGATACCGAGGTCGTCCCAGGACACAAGAGCTTTTAGTACCGGTTTATCCTCAATGTCTAATCAAATCAAAAAGTTAGAAAAAGGTTTTAAACTAGAAAAATAAAAACTAACTATAATGCTAAAAATAAAAATAAAAAAAAATAAAAACAGATAGACAAGATGAATCACTTGGTTCCGACTCGTGTATAGTGTAACCTTTGATTATTTCCGCACTTTTGCACTTATTTAAGATATTATCTTAGTTATTGTAGTAGGCCCCTCTTTTGAAGGTGACGTTACCCTCAACCCAGTAGTTTGAGTCAGCAAGGATACAATCCTAAAGGGTCGGATTATTGAAAGATAATTAATTAAGTTATTAATGCAAATTATGGTAGGCCCCTTTTTTGAAGGTGACGTTACCCTCGGCTAAGTAGTCTGAGTCAGCAAGGATACAGTCCTAAGTAGCCGGGTTATAGTATTAATAGTAGTTTAACTTATGAGGGGATCAAAGAGTATGGACCCCCGCCATCCAATACCGTTAAGTATTGAAGGAGGTCCTACTAAATTTGACCCAGGTCCCTTGCAGGATCTCTAAACGCTGAACAACGGCAAGACTCTTACCAAACCGTTCCCTTAACCCCCGACCAGGTAGCCAACATACCTCCATATAGACCGTGGAGATATGAATGGTGAAAATCTTTTATTTTATATAGACAGTAAAATAATGCCAAGACACCACGGACAAACGATAAGGAAGAATCACCTTCAACATAAGAAACTAGTTATTAAAGTCATTAATACATAACCAATTAAAAAGTGCGAAAAGATTAAAAATAAAAAGTATTACACTAAACACTTTGTCTTCACCAAGTGATGTAAGAGACTTAGGCAAACATGGCCTTGATTGTCAAGAACTCTTACGATCAATCTTGGATCCCGAGACAACTTACACACTCTATGATGGACAATGGATGATGGTGGTGGATGATGGTGTTATGGTGGTGGTAGGTGGTGGGTGAAGTGTGAGAGAGGTGGTGTGCCAAGGGATGGTTTGAGCTTAAGCCAAGCACTCCTATTTATAGGCTGAACAGAAGCTCAGGCACGGCCCCGTGTCCACATCCTTCTCTTTCTTCATTTAATGCAGCTTGTCTGTATTAGTTGACCACGCCCCCGTGTCCGCTGAGCACGACCCCGTGTGTAGAAGCATATCTGTACTATGAAGATTTGCCTGGATTCTGCGAATCTTATAGTTGACCATGGCCCCGTGCCCGCTGAGCACGACCCCGTGGTGGGCAATAGAAGCTTCTACCACTTTGTCTTTTCTGCTGACATTTGGGCACGCCCCCGTGGTGGCTGAGCACGGGGCGTGTTCAGTCTTCTGTCTTCTTGTTTTGCTTGGGAAGATGCTGTCGTGGGGTCGGGCATGTCACGTTTGTTCCTTTTCTTGTATTTATGTTAGATTTTGCTGTCTTTTTGCTTCTTTTGTTAATTTGAGCTCATTTAATCCTGAAAATACAAAAGGAAGACAAAAGCACACTTTTTCCAACATTAGTACTAAAAAAGAGTTAGTTTTATGCCACAATTGATGTAATTTATATGTTGCATTTTGCACACATCAGGATCGTTCCTTGCATCACCCTAACCCAGCACGAAAACACGTCCCCTGGCACCATTGCCATTATTGTTACCCCCGTTGTTGCCTCCATTGTTGTTCCCGTTTCCTTGATTGTTGTTGTTCTGATTCTGGTTCAGCTGAGGACAGTTCCTCTTAAAGTGGCCTTCAGCGCCACACTAAAAGCATCCTTTATTGCCCTGCTGTTGCTGCTGATGGTGGTTCTGTGGAGCTTGTTGTTGTTGTTGGCGATTCTGATTTGCTGGTCGTGCGCTCCTGCATTCCTTTACTTCATGACCAAACTTGTTACACCTCAGGCAACGACCCTTGTTGCACTGCCCGCTATGATGCTTGTGGCACCGGTTGCACTTGGGGTGGTTCCCTCGGTATCCACCCTGTCCTTGACTACCGGAATATTGCTGACCAGGACTCTGGTAGTCATCAGTTTTTCGCTGCTGAGACTGAACTGAAGTAGAACCCTTACTGGAATTCCCATCCCATTTTCGCTTGTTGTCGCTAGGTGCATCAGGAGTAGCTGTGGCACTGATATGTTTGGGCAGTTTGTTCTGTTCAACTGCTTGATCGGTGAGACGATGGGCCAACTTAATGATTTGCTGAATGGTACCCAGGTTAGCTGAAGTCACATGACTCTGAATCTCTGGTACAAGACCCTTGAGGTACAGCTCAATTCGTTTGATGGGAGGGTCCACCATAGTAGGGCACAAGATGGCCAGCTCGTTTGACCTTTTCGTATACGCTCAATCTCAGACCCCGTCATCTTCAGATTGAAAAATTCCACCTCTAGCTTGTGGATGTCGTCCCGACTACAGTACTCTTCCTTGATTAATTCCTTGAAACTGTTCCAGGGGGTGGCATTAGCAACTGCCATCCCTAGTAGTTGAACCTGTGCTTTCCACCAGGTTAACGCAGCACATTCAAGTGTTCTGGTAGCATATTTCACCCTACGATCTTCAGGGCATTCACACATCTCGAAGACAGACTCAAGTTTCTCGAACCAGTGTAGAAGGCCTTCAGCTCCTTCCGTGCCGCTGAATGTACTGGGTCGGCAATCCATGAAGGTTTTGAACGTGCACACAGGAGGCTGAGCATGTTGACCTCCTGCTGGATTTGCTGCGAGTGCCTCAGCAACTCGTTCATTGATCACGGCCCCGTGTCCACATCCTTCTCTTTCTTCATTTAATGCAGCTTGTCTGTATTAGTTGACCACGCCCCCGTGTCCGCTGAGCACGACCCCGTGTGCAGAAGCATATCTGTACTATGAAGATTTGCCTGGATTCTGCGAATCTTATAGTTGACCACGGCCCCGTGCCTGCTGAGCACGGCCTCGTGGTGGGCAATAGAAGCTTCTACCACTTTGTCTTTTCTGCTGACACTTGGGCACGCCCCCATGCTGGCTGAGCACGGGGCGTGTTCAGTCTTCTGTCTTCTTGTTTTGCTTGGGAAGATGTTGTCATGGGGTCGGGCATGTCACGTTTGTTCCTTTTCTTGTATTTATGTTAGATTTTGCTGTCTTTTTGCTTCTTTTGTTAATTTGAGCTCATTTAATCCTGAAAATACAAAAGGAAGACAAAAGCACACTTTTTCCAACATTGGTACTAAAAAAGGGTTAGTTTTATGCCACAATTGATGTAATTTATATGTTGCATTTTGCACACATCAAATACCCCCACACTTGAATCTTTGCTTGTCCTCAAGCAAAACTCTTTATAATGTGGCTTTACACTCCCAAATGGAATGGGTAGAAGAGAAAGTTTTTGGGCTTGTCATAGAGTGTCGGGATTTCCAAGATTCTTTATTAAGTTTTATTTTTATTTATTTACAATCCTATTCGTCATGATTTATTTAAAACTTTTCATAAGATAAATTACTTATTAGGGCATAACATGCCTCTTTAAAATTCCATTTATATACAAGTTCACATACCTCACGGGGATCACTCAACACTCGGCCGAAAATGTATTTTAGTGGATCACTCGAGAGCGGCATGGAACTTACTCCTACCATAAGTTTGCCAAGCATTCATTCCTCCTCCTTTTTAACTATATACCTTTGTAAATATCAAGAGGACTTTTTGGGTGAAGGGTTAGGCTTGAGTTAAAGGTAGGTGGTTGGGTTAGTGGTTAGTAGAAAGGGCGAAAAGCGTAACAAGCGTCGGTTTTCGTAAGACTTTTTATTTTTGTAACTTTTATTTTGATGAAGCTATTATTCAAACAAAGTTATTTTTGATAAACTTGTTTGTTTATTTTCTTTTTCTTCATCATCAACATATTTTTTTTTTTTGAAAAGTCATACGAAAAACCGAGCTAGTTACTAAAACAAAGGGTTAAAAATGAAAAAGGTTTTGGTGGGTGAAAGGGTGTTTGGTTTGGGTTATGAAATGAAAAGGTTTAGGCTCAAAGGGGCTAACTAGGGGGATTTTGGGTAGGTGGTAAAAAAAAGAAAAAATAATGGTGTAGAAATAAAAAAGGTTAGTCCTAATGCCTCCATCATTTACTTACTCGTCATGGCAAGTTCTAGAGTCGTAAGAACCAATCGGCTATTCACACAAGAAACGAAAAATGAGCATTTAATTTAAAGATATGTATTTGTATGCTCAATAAAGGCTCAAAACTCACTTTTGTGGGAATGGGTTTTTATGTGATCAAGTATATATAATCAAATTTTAATTAAGTTTGCCATGCCTTTTCATAATTTTCTTATGTTGGTTCTTTTTATCACGACGCTATCGGTTGTAAATTTTTAAAAATATAACCTTTTTAGAACTTGTAATTCCCAAGTTAAACCTAGACAAGTAAAAAAAATGAAAATTTTTGAAAAAATTTGGGGTGATTAGCGGTTCCAATAGAGTTTTGTGTAAGGCTTGTATTTAGGACTTGCAAGATTCAAGGTTTTAGCATCCCCCCCACACTTAAATTACACATTGTCCTCAATGCGTCCCAAAAAATAAGTTTTTAGGTTGATTGAATGTGTAAAAAGGTGTGAAAAAGGAAAAATTTTATGTTACTGGGCGCTCAACACGGCCCCGTGTTCAAGTGCCAGTAACAAAATTAAATCAAGAGAAACAGAAGCCTGGACACGGGGGCGTGTTGGGTGAGCACGGCCCGTGTCCAGTTTACCTGAACTGGGTATTTCTGTAGACTGTGCAGCACGGGGCCGTGTTGGGCGGACACGGCCCGTGCCGAACTTACTGTAAACGAATAAATTTTTGTCGGATGGTCATGTTTTCCTGCATGGGGTGCTGGTTCAAGCTTCCCTTGTTTCCTTTGCCATCTCAAGTATGTTTTATTCATTTCAACACCATCCAAACACCAAATTAACTAAAATCATCATTCATTAAGCCACAGAGAGAATTACATAATAGTCCTAGAAATTAAAATACTAGATAGTTAGGTCAAAGAAACACAAGAAATCTAAACCAACAAGTTCTAGCCTACTACTTATTCTATTAGCAAAATTTCCAAAAAGGTAAATCCCTCAGTTAAATGTGGCTTGAAAAACTTCTTTCTCCGGTCATGGGTTCCTCACACGTCGGCGAGCCATTCTTCTATCTCCCTAGGGAGAAGAAAAGCGGGCTCATTGGCATTGGTTTGAGGAGGTGCAACTTCCACCGGGGCTTCTTGGAGTTCTTCAAGAGGGGGTTCCGCCGGAATGTCATCCCAACCGGTAGGATTGTGGATTCCAAGTGCTAGGTTCCAATCCTCTTGAGGGAGGATTGGTTCCATGGGAGGTGTTACAAGAATGTTTAACCTCTGGTGCAAGAGGTTTATTTCTTGAAAACTGTTTTCCTACCCCACTGAAAGATAATTTATACGGTCTATTAGGACCTCCTCTACTGAAGTCATCTCGTCAAGGGCTTCACGTAACGCCATCACGTATCTTACGAGTGTTGCTTCAATTGATGGCCTCCATTCCCTTCGACTGTTTCTGGAGTGCACAGAAGAGGTTCCACTGTTTTGGCTAGACATTCTACGAAAACAAACCAAAAATAGTTCGTTTTAATGAAACAGTGTCACGGACACGGCCCCGTGCTCAATGAGCACGGCCCCGTGTTCAACTTTCTGCAGTTTTTTAGAACAAGGAATCTTGGAGTTTCAAGTTATTTTCCCAACTTATGAAGCATTTTTGAACCGAAATAACTTAAAACAATGTTGTGTAACTTATTTTTAACAAGATTCCTTGAACAAAAATTCAACAAACATCACAATAAAGCTTGAAATCAAGCTTTAATAGAGGTGTTGTTGCAAGAAAGATGAATAAGAAGGTAATGGATAAAAGAGGAAAGGACAAGATGTTTGTTAGAACCTTCTTTTAGAACATACCTAGGATGGTAAGTTGGAAAATCCTTTCAAATCTCTGTCCCTGGATGGTCCAAATGTGCAGGATTCTTGGCTGCATTTATAGAAAACGACAGCATGCTGGACACAGCCCCGTGTCGGCTGGACACAGCCCCATGTGCACGCAAGATCCTGACACGTTTTGTCTGTATTCTGACAGAAGTCAGAAGGGAATCTTTTGGTGGACACGGGGACGTGTTGACCTGGGCACGGCCCCGTGTCGGAGGGCTGTTTATGAAGTTTGTCTATTTTTAAGGAACTTTTCCGGATCGGGCGGTTCCTTACTGGATGGAACAACCCCAAAGTGCCTAAGATACCTTAATTGGTCTAGATTAAGACGAGAACGCAAGAGGTTGTCGGTGAGGGTGATTCCTATGCTATATGTAGGTGGACAAGTCCAACCCTTTTCCGGGCTCTCGTTAAAGAAGGTGTATGTCGAATCGCTCAGGTCTATGTATGCATCGAACGAAGTCGATGGGGAGTCCTTCACGGCACAATCGACACAGGGACGACTATCGCTCAAGTCCTCACTAGAGTTAGAAGTATCGTCAGAAACAACGAAGTTGTTTGAATGCGATTTCAACCTTCTTCTTGGTTATCGTCTTGGGATAGATCATTGAAATCTTTCCTAAGCTCTTTTAACCAATTAAGAATTAGATCTTCTAATTGAAATAATTCATCGAGAAGCATTTCTCCTAGAAAATCCGGTTGAGAGCATTCGAGGGAGAGATAGGGATTATTTTTACTTTCGCCCCTCTTAAGGATACAAGGAAACGATGGGTCTATATAGTGGGGCTTATAATTTAGAAAATAACATTCTAATTCCTCATGGGTACCACCACATAATTGACACCACGTACCATAAGAGTGCTGAAAGTAAAAAGTATCAGTATCACTGATGTTTGTGTCAGAAATTACCAACCGTCGGGATCTTACGGTTCTGTTTTCAGTAACTGAATCTTGGGCACGGGGGCGTGTTGAGTGGGCCCAGCCCCGTGTTCAGCTTACTGTCTGACTTAAAACAGGATTGCCAGTTCCAATGATTGGGCACGGGGCGTGTTCAGCGGGCACGGCCCGTGCTGATTTCTGCAGAAGCTGAATAACTAAGAAAAATCCTAAAAAAATGAAAATTAAGAAAAAACGATTAGGCCGTTGATTCCTAACTTTCTTAAAATCCTTGTGTCCCCGGCAACGGCGCCAAAAACTTGATGTGCGTTAGGTGTATATGTAGGTTTAAGTATATTTTAAGCCCTTTTACACTTTTTTAGCCAAGTTTTAAATTTATAAAACACGATATTTACTAACACTAAACACACATATGGGCAAGTGCACCCATCGTGAGCGTAGTATAGTGTTGGTAAGATACCGAGGTCGTCCAAGGACACAAGAGCTTTTAGTACCGGTTTATCCTCAACGTCTAATCAAATCAAAAAGTTAGAAAAAGGTTTTAAATTAGAAAAATAAAAACTAACTAAAATGCTGAAAATAAAAATAAAAAAAAATAAAAACAGATAGACAAGATGAATCACTTGGTTCCGACTCGTGTATAGTGTAACCTTTGATTATTTCCGCACTTTTGCACTTATTTAAGAGATTATCTTAGTTATTGTAGTAGGCCCCTCTTTTGAAGGTGACGTTACCCTCAACCCAGTAGTTTGAGTCAGCAAGGATACAATCCTAAAGGGTCGGATTATTGAAAGATAATTAATTAAGTTATTAATGTAAATTATGGTAGGCCCCTCTTTTGAAGGTGACGTTACCCGCGGCTAAGTAGTCTGAGTCAGCAAGGATACAGTCCTAAGTAGCCGGGTTATAGTATTAATAGTAGTTTAACTTATGAGGGGATCAAAGAGTTTGGACCCCCGCCATCCAATACCGTTAAGTATTGAAGGAGGTCCTACTAAATTTGACCCAGGTCCCTTGCAGGATCTCTAAACGCTGAACAACGGCAAGACTCTTACCAAACCGTTCCCTTAACCCCCGACCAGGTAGCCAACATACCTCCATATAGACCGTGGAGATATGAATGGTGAAAATCTTTTATTTTATATAGACAGTAAAATAATGCCAAGACACCACGGACAAACGATAAGGAAGAATCACCTTCAACATAAGAAACTAGTTGTTAAAGTCATTAATACATAACCAATTAAAAAGTGCGAAAAGATTAAAAATAAAAAGTATTACACTAAACACTTTGTCTTCACCAAGTGATGTAAGAGACTTAGGCAAACATGGCCTTGATTGTCAAGAACTCTTACGATCAATCTTGGATCCCGAGACGACTCACACACTCTATGATGGACAATGGATGATGGTGGTGGATGATGGTGTTATGGTGGTGGTAGGTGGTGGGTGAAGTGTGAGAGAGGTGGTGTGCCAAGGGATGGTTTGAGCTTGAGCCAAGCACTCCTATTTATAGGCTGAACAGAAGCTCAGGCACGGCCCCGTGTCCACATCCTTCTCTTTCTTCATTTAATGCAGCTTGTCTGTATTAGTTGACCACGCCCCCGTGTCCGCTGAGCACGACCCCGTGTGCAGAAGCATATCTGTACTATGAAGATTTGCCTGGATTCTACGAATCTTATAGTTGACCATGGCCCCGTGCCCGCTGAGCACGACCCCGTGGTGGGCAATAGAAGCTTCTACCACTTTGTCTTTTCTGCTGACATTTGGGCACGCCCCCGTGGTGGCTGAGCACGGGGCGTGTTCAGTCTTCTGTCTTCTTGTTTTGCTTGGGAAGATGCTGTCGTGGGGTCGGGCATGTCACGTTTGTTCCTTTTCTTGTATTTATGTTAGATTTTGCTGTCTTTTTGCTTCTTTTGTTAATTTGAGCTCATTTAATCCTGAAAATACAAAAGGAAGACAAAAGCACACTTTTTCCAACATTAGTACTAAAAAAGAGTTAGTTTTATGCCACAATTGATGTAATTTATATGTTGCATTTTGCACACATCAGGATCGTTCCTTGCATCACCCTAACCCAGCACAAAAACACGTCCCCTGGCACCATTGCCATTATTGTTACCCCCGTTGTTGCCTCCATTGTTGTTCCCGTTTCCTTGATTGTTGTTGTTCTGATTCTGGTTCAGCTGAGGACAGTTCCTCTTAAAGTGGCCTTCAGCGCCACACTAAAAGCATCCTTTATTGCCCTGCTGTTGCTGCTGATGGTGGTTCTGTGGAGCTTGTTGTTGTTGTTGGCGATTCTGATTTGCTGGTCGTGCGCTCCTGCATTCCTTTACTTCATGACCAAACTTGTTACACCTCAGGCAACGACCCTTGTTGCACTGCCCGCTATGATGCTTGTGGCACCGGTTGCACTTGGGGTGGTTCCCTCGGTATCCACCCTGTCCTTGACTACCGGAATATTGCTGACCAGGACTCTGGTAGTCATCAGTTTTTCGCTGCTGAGACTGAACTGAAGTAGAACCCTTACTGGAATTCCCATCCCATTTTCGCTTGTTGTCGCTAGGTGCATCAGGAGTAGCTGTGGCACTGATACGTTTGGGCAGTTTGTTCTGTTCAACTGCTTGATCGGTGAGACGATGGGCCAACTTAATGATTTGCTGAATGGTACCCAGGTTAGCTGAAGTCACATGACTCTGAATCTCTGGTACAAGACCCTTGAGGTACAACTCAATTCGTTTGATGGGAGGGTCCACCATAGTAGGGCACAAGATGGCCAGCTCGTTTGACCTTTTCGTATACGCTCAATCTCAGACCCCGTCATCTTCAGATTGAAAAATTCCACCTCTAGCTTGTGGATGTCGTCCCGACTACAGTACTCTTCCTTGATTAATTCCTTGAAACTGTTCCAGGGGGTGGCATTAGCAACTGCCATCCCTAGTAGTTGAACCTGTGCTTTCCACCAGGTTAACGCAGCACCTTCAAGTGTTCTGGTAGCATATTTCACCCTACGATCTTCAGGGCATTCACACATCTCGAAGACAGACTCAAGCTTCTCGAACCAGTGTAGAAGGCCTTCAGCTCCTTCCGTGCCGCTGAATGTACTGGGTCGGCAATCCATGAAGGTTTTGAACGTGCACACAGGAGGCTGAGCATGTTGACCTCCTGCTGGATTTGCTGCGAGTGCCTCAGCAACTCGTTCATTGATCACGGCCCCGTGTCCACATCCTTCTCTTTCTTCATTTAATGCAGCTTGTCTGTATTAGTTGACCACGCCCCCGTGTCCGCTGAGCACGACCCCGTGTGCAGAAGCATATCTGTACTATGAAGATTTGCCTGGATTCTGCGAATCTTATAGTTGACCATGGCCCCGTGCCCGCTGAGCACGACCCCGTGGTGGGCAATAGAAGCTTCTACCACTTTGTCTTTTCTGCTGACATTTGGGCACGCCCCCGTGGTGGCTGAGCACGGGGCGTGTTCAGTCTTCTGTCTTCTTGTTTTGCTTGGGAAGATGTTGTCGTGGGGTCGGGCATGTCACGTTTGTTCCTTTTCTTGTATTTATGTTAGATTTTGCTGTCTTTTTGCTTCTTTTGTTAATTTGAGCTCATTTAATCCTGAAAATACAAAAGGAAGACAAAAGCACACGTTTTCCAACATTAGTACTAAAAAAGAGTTAGTTTTATGCCACAATTGATGTAATTTATATGTTGCATTTTGCACACATCAGGATCGTTCCTTGCATCACCCTGACCCAGCACGAAAACACGTCCCCTGGCACCATTGCCATTATTGTTACCCCCGTTGTTGCCTCCATTGTTGCCTCCATTGTTGTTCCCGTTTCCTTGATTGTTGTTGTTCTGATTCTGGTTCAGCTGAGGACAGTTCCTCTTAAAGTGGCCTTCAGCGCCACACTGAAAGCATCCTTTATTGCCCTGCTGTTGCTGCTGATGGTGGTTCTGTGGAGCTTGTTGTTGTTGTTGGCGATTCTGATTTGCTGGTCGTGCGCTCCTGCAATCCTTTGCTTCATGACCAAACTTGTTACACCTCAGGCAACGACCCTTGTTGCACTGCCCGCTATGATGCTTGTGGCACCGGTTGCACTTGGGGTGGTTCCCTCGGTATCCACCCTGTCCTTGACTACCGGAAGATTGCTGACCAGGACTCTGGTAGTCATCGGTCTTTCGCTGCTGAGACTGAACTAAAGTAGAACCCTTACTGGAATTCCCATCCCATTTTCGCTTGTTGTCGCTAGGTGCATCAGGAGTAGCTGTGGCACTGATACGTTTGGGCAGTTTGTTCTGTTCAACTGCTTGATCGGTGAGACGATGGGCCAACTTAATGATTTGTTGAATGGTACCCAGGTTAGCTGAAGTCACATGACTCTGAATCTCTGGTACAAGACCCTTGAGGTACAGCTCAATTCGTTTGATGGGAGGGTCCACCATAGTAGGGCACAAGATGGCCAGCTCGTTTGACCTTTTCGTATACGCCTCAATCTCAGACCCCGTCATCTTCAGATTGAAAAATTCCACCTCTAGCTTGTTGATGTCGTCCCGACTACAGTACTCTTCCTTGATTAATTCCTTGAAACTGTTCCAGGGGGTGGCATTAGCAACTGCCATCCCTAGTAGTTGAACCTGTGCTTTCCACCAGGTTAACGCAGCACCTTCAAGTGTTCTGGTAGCATATTTCACCCTACGATCTTCAGGGCATTCACACATCTCGAAGACAGACTCAAGCTTCTCGAACCAGTGTAGAAGGCCTACAGCTCCTTCCGTGCCGCTGAAAGTACTGGGTCGGCAATCCATGAAGGTTTTGAACGTGCACACAGGAGGCTGAGCATGTTGACCTCCTGCTGGATTTGCTGCGAGTGCCTCAGCAGCTCGTTCATTGATCAAAGCCATCAACTAGGCTTGAGTTAGGTTGATACGTCATCTGCGTCCGTTCATGATCTTCACAACGAAGCAACGTAAGTGAGAAAAGTGGTCGTGAAAGTGCGTAAGTGTGGAGTGACAGAAGAGAGCAAACACACAGGGTTTCAAGCAATAGTCGCTACACTAACTAAGCATACCATGATCAACTGAGCTGCTTAAACTAGCAGGCAGGCAATACAAACATAAACCATATTACCTATAGTGTTGAGTCTTGCACGTGGAGCGAAGCGTCGTTGTGGATCGTTGAGCACTGTACAGGTTATAGTCTGGTTTTATCAAAAAGCTTTTCCCTTTTTAAAAACCAAGTTCACTATAACCAATGGCTCTGATACCAATCTGTCAGACCCCCAAAATCCACCATGCGGAGTATCACCGCTTGGAGGCGTGACATGACCAGGATCGAGCCACCAATCATATTGAACAACATAATTAAGTAAATAAAACCAACCACAATACGATTGGTGACCAAAAGGAAGTAACCGACTTAATGTTAACAGCAGAAGCATAAAACGTAAGTCCAAAACATAGGTTTAATAAGTTCAAAAGGACTTACATATTAAGCACGGAACATAACAGTCCGTATCCCACAATGGCCCCCTCCTCGTGCAAGCTCCATAAGCATCTAGCGACCTGTAAGGCATGTAACAACGAGTCAACAACAAAGTTGAGTGAGTTCACGGTTGGTTGTTTAGTTTTAAGTTGTTTCTGAAAACATGGTTTGACTTTCGTTGGCTTATTTGCCGTGGGGGTTACCCCGTAGTTGAAAGTATGTTTAACCAGTTCCTTTTATTACCCAAACCATATCCATAATCAGTGGGGAGTTTCCCCATGTGAACCACTAGACCGATATCGACAACTGACGAAAAATAGTTGTGCCCTACGTCAATGTTCTATCATCATTGACAGTTTGCCATAGGCCATTAGTTCACGCCCGTTCGGATGACACGGTGTGAGGTTTGTTAAACCTAATAGCGCTATTAACAAATGACCCGCTCGCCATTGGCCTCGGCAATTAAGTCGATATAAATTGAGGGACTTCATGATAGAGTTTTGTCTAGTAAGTTTTAAGGTTGTTGTCCTACCCAAGGAGGACGAACGTACGTATTCTCCCCAAAGAGAATACGCAGGATTAATTTTGGCATCCTACCCAAGGAGGATGGCCGTACATATCCTACCTAAGTAGGATATGTAGATTCCGTTTTAATTCTTTAACCCATTCCCAAACCACCGGGAATCCCATGCCTTGTAGAAAGTGTGAACTCACCTCGGTTGCTCGGTTTGACTCTCAAAAATAGCTAACAGTCAAGGTCGGTCAATCACGTCCTAATATGATTACCAGTTAGTCATTTAGTGGTTTTCAAACAGAGCACAAAGTTCCTACACGTATCTATCACATAACATGCATCACTTTAACGGTTTATGCCCATATAAGCTTCCCATCTATTCCCGTTCATAAGAAAACATACGACATTGCACATAACACTTTTATTGACATATAACATGTTAGATTATTCCCAGATAACCTACCCGACATTTAGACCCGCAAATCACTACTTATGTCTTTTCAGCTTTAACCTTCAAAACTGGGCTGTTTTCGGGAATTTTAATAAAATAGTTAACTTGTTCCAAAAATTTGTAACTTTTTACAGAATGTCTTAAACGATCTAAGTATTATTGTGTAAAAATCTCGGGATCCAATTCATCACCAATAATTTATAAAAATTCATTTTCCGGACTGCACTCAGATTTATCTTTTTCTGACTGCAGTCCACGGAATAATTTATTTGAAATTCATCGAGAGTCCGATTTACAAAATTCCAGTGAGAGAATTACAAATACATCGGTGGTCATCTACAATACAAATTTCATGATCTAACCCCACACAGAATTCAAGTTATGACGGAAAACAGAACGCATATTTTCAGCAGTAAAAATGCAGCTCTAGCTGCTGTTACAAAACGACACTTTAAAAATAGTAAACGAAGTCCAAAAATTATGATTCCAGTGCCATTAGAACCGTATTTCATAATACATAAATCTGGACTTCAGAAAATACATTTTTCGCTTTATTAGGGTCCGGTTACAGCCAACTGAAGTTGGCTGTAATCACCAAACAGCCAACTGTTTTCAGCTTTTAACATTCTAAAGCGTGTTATATTGGTTCCGTTAACATGCTTAGTGATCAAAAACATTTCTAGTACTCAATATTAACAAGTAAATCAGCAAGTAATCAGCAACATATCCAAACAACTTCATACTAACATTATTACATCATGTTTCATCTTTTTAATGTTCTTGTTTCTTTAGTGATTTGAACATACTAAACATACTACAACTTGTAACCAAGAAACAAGATGAACAAGGGTTTGTCAAGAGCTTACTACTAGCACAAGGCTAGGGTAGGATCTAGTGATGAAGATGACGAGAAAAGATGATGAAGAAGCAAGAAACAAAACCCTTTTGAAGCTCTACAAGTTGCAAGCTTCCTTGTACCACCTTAAGGTCTTGAATGGAACACTTTAATGGAAGAGGATGGTTGTGAAGTGGTGGTGATGGGGGCGGATGTGGATGACCGAGAGGAAGGGAGAGAGAGATGAGAGAGTTGGAGTGAAGTAGTGAATGAAATGATATGGTGATCTTGGTGCCCATACTTATAATCTTCATCCATCATATTTTGTTCATTCATAGAAGCAAGCAATCCAATCAAAAATACATGATAATCTTTGAAGGCATGGTGGAGATTTTTGTGGGTCCACTTGGGGACCGATTCAGTTAGGGGGGGGGGGGGGGGGGTTGGTTGCAAGTTTTGTAACTAAGTTGCAATTCCAAGTTAGATCTCAAGTGTATGCTTATATGTGGTATTTACTAGAGAAGTTAGTGGGTGTTAGGGTGTTCGGGGATCATGCCTAGTCAAAAATAAATACAACAATGTATTTGACAAATATTTGGTGTCCCGGGTAATGTCCGGTTGTTCGGTTTGATACCGGTTCATTAAAGTGTTTAATTATTCCGTAAAGTGTCTATTATATATATTTTTGTAACACTTTTAATTCCTAACACATAGGAGGATATTCGGGACCATTTAGTCAAGTTTTCTGCACAAGCCTTGTACGTTAACAAACACATGTAAGTATGACACAGTAATCAGGAAACAGTTAAGTAATTCAACACAGTCACCAAGCACTTTAATTAACATTTAATAATCGTACGGATACATGTAATTACGAGGGTTGTCACAGTAACAGTACCATCTTTTGATTTCTTAGTTGTCGACAACCTAATATCAAACCCAGCTTTCTCAGCATATGACTGATACATGGAAGCTGCATCTTCCTCTTTAGCAAATACTGTACCCAAAACAGGACTATACGCTTCCAATACATTGGGTATCCAATATCTAGTGCCATTCGGTGAATGATAAAAAGTACTACGAACCGATTCCTAAAAATCTTGTATATGTGGCTCTACAATAACATAAAATAGAATATATAGAACATCGGATTATGATATGATAAAGACTTGGCATCAATAACACAAAGAATAGCACAAACAGTTACACGTGTGTAAATATGAACAAGATGAAAAGAAAGCCATCAGCAGTTACACATGTGTAAATCTGAACAGGATGCTTTTACACATGTCTGCTTTCAAGATCTTAAACAACCACACAGGCCTCATTTGTTTGTATGCGATTACACATTTGTAAAGTAGAACAGCAAGTCACGAAACTAATTTAAGTCGAAAAAAGACAACATAAATGATAAAACATCAAGGCACACACAATTCAGAAGAATAAACACTCATACTGATATTTCATTAAAATAAGAAACAAATACACAAATAAGTACAATACAAACAAATACATACACACTAAAATTACTTGTAAAACATGTTGAACCCTAGACTTTTATTTTTTTTGACAATTTCTAGCATCATGATAACCCCAAACACCACAAATTGTACAATAACGTTTATCCATCGTCTTGTGAACATCTAGAGTAGTAGTACCTTCTTCATCAACAACATTGGTATTAATGGAATTGTTCAGTGCATCATCAGAGTCGGACACATTCGACATCATGTTGTTTTGCTCCTGAACAGTTGATTTACCAGATTGTAGATTCCACATATTAGCTACACCACCTACTTCAACCAGCCCTTCTAATTGTTCCTCATGATTAACAACATTTAT